>JAXCHB010000124.1:180000-2580000 GCA_036926305.1 Uropetala carovei
AAACTATATTTAGAAGTTTTGTAAAAGTTATATGGCGCAAACCTGTAAGGCACCATATAACTTTTACAAAAGTTCTAAATATAGTTTAGTAAATCAACACTGTTGAGCAAGAAGGAATTTATTCCACTGAAATTGTTGTAAATTTTGTTCCTCCTTACCAGCCGAACTCACGATCGATAAATAAATAAAAATTTATTTTTTCCTTTTTAGTGCATAATATAGAAGTTATTTTTTAAAAAACCTTTTTTTAATTAATTTATTTAGACGTAGTTTTTGTTGACAACAGGTTCCCACAAGGCCATTGTCCTGCAAACCAGTAAGTATTTTTATTATTAACATTTTATATTTATTTCTCTTATTTACTGAGTTAGTTCTTCTCTGGTCGATTTTAGGGTTTTAGAGTTTTTCTTTATATCACTCCAATCACCCTAGTCTCCACATTCTATCTTCAAAATAAAAATCTGATATTAAGGAAAAGAACATAGCACGACCAAAGTTCATTAAAATGGGGCGTTTGGGTTAACTTTAAGTATCCAAATGTATAATTGGCACAATTGTTCATAACAGGCATCTATAATCTGTACTAATTAATTCATCAAATGGTATTTTATAGTGACACTATGGATGTAGTAAAACAAAGTGCAGCACTCTGCCTACTTCGCTTATTCCGGACGTGCCAGGAAGTTATCCCTGGAGGGGAGTGGACCTCTAGAATCATACATCTTTTAAATGACCAGCACATGGGTGTGGTGACTGCAGCTACCTCTCTTATTGATGCTCTTGTCAAGAAGAATCCTGAGGAGTATAAAGGCTGCGTCAGCCTTGCTGTCTCTCGTCTTAGTCGGGTATTATTCATTTCTCTTATCTTCTTTCCCTGTTTCATTTTCTCTATTTACAGAGTCTTTACTAAATGTTATATCCATTTTAATATTATTTTCTAAAGTTATAAATATTTAGTATCAAAGATATGATGCCAAAAAGACATAACTACAGAGTTTTTTTGTTTTGAAACCTTTTCAAAGTAGGAACTTCAGCATCTTCTATTTCCCTTAACCCTTTTGCCTTATAAATTGCAAAAATGCAACCAACATTTTGCTTTTCCTTGACTGCATAAATCAGAAAAATACCACCGCTAGAAAAACATTTCCCTTTAACTTAGTTGTACCATAACATCCAAAGCACTTCAAAATGAGGACCTACCGTATTTAATCAATTGTAAGCTGACCTTTTTTTACCTTTTTACCATCTCAGAAATCGACACTCAGCTTGGAATCGGGGGCAAAAAAAGTAGTCAATGAATTTATCTCCGTAGTTACATTATAACGCGAGATATAAGTGTATTAAAGTGGAAGTAAAATATCTACTTTAAATATATTCAAAAAAGAATCAAATTGATTGAACACCTACGAAGAAATAAATTATGTAAATAATACGTGGCACGTCAAAGTCGTAAAAGAACGCAGCGATAGCGCTCGTATGCGTAAGGAGCTAACACTGAAACATGGTAGCTGGAGGAGGGAGGGCAGGGGAGGGCAAATGCTTCGATTCACAAGTAAAAAGGAAACGTGTTAGCTCCTTACGCATACGAGTGCTATCGCTGCGTTCTTTAAGACTTTGACGCACCACATATTATTTACATAATTTATTCCCGGGGTATTATTATATTAAGATCCCGGGGGATAACGAGGTCAAATTACTTTTTTCGTAGAAGTTGTTATGAATAAATGAATAAAATGTATTTTATGTCACTGTAATTTTAGTTAATACTTTAACCCTCTCACGTCCCGAGGTGTGGGGCAGACCTGCTGGCATTAAAAATCTGGAGAAATTCAAGATGGCCACCAAATGGGAAACATTAAATAAAACAATTATACATTAATCTCCAAAAATATATATTTTGAAAAATCTCCGAAGTTGGAGAATTACTGCGAGACATATTAGATCGTTCAGGGTCCAAAAAATATCGAATTTCGATCGAATATTTAAAAAAAAAATTCTTCGTATACAAAGTTCAGAAAAATCTGCCAAATACAATCTAAATCTCATGTTTATGTGGTATACTACCTCATTTCCAAGAGAGAAGCCATCCAGCCAACGTTTTCAGAGGTAAATTTGAAAGCGTATTTTCCGGGCGGTCTCGGGTAGTCCCGCGATCGGGAGTATAAAAATTGACAGGCATTCTCAGGGTCGCGAGAGGGTTAAAATAAAATTTTTTTTCTTGCGTGGCCTTGTGAAAAGTGGGGGTCGGCTTACAATCGGTGTCGGCTTACAATCGATTAAATACAGTATTAATGCTGCTATATCACTTTCATTTTTTCCTTTAAGCTGATGCTTTTTAAGACACTCCTCTCGAATATAATGATATAGCAAAGTTTTCCACATCTGCAGCCAGTTCTTGTGCATCAACACTTTCCACAACATTAGGAATTCTGTTCTTAAATTAGGAGCTGTTATGTCGGTGGCAGACTTGATCCTTTATAACCCTCTTAAAAATCATCACAATGATTAAGTGAGATAAATAAGGTAACCAGGAACTTCTGTGTCTGATGATGATACAGTCACCAAAATGCTAATGAAGATTATTTAGCACCACAGTAGCAGTGTGTGGCCATGCTCTTGTCTTCAAAGATATCAAAATTCTTGCACAAAGTGATGTCAGTTAGGCTGGGTCTTTTGTATTTTGGTGCCTGTGGCTAGGATCTGCTCTAATGCCACAATCACCTCAGGCATTTTAAAGGTATATATATTAATTTATTGCTGCTATCAACAAATCATATGAATTGAAACAATAATAAAAAATTAAACACCATTACAATGGCTGCCCATTCAGTGATATCCATTGATAACTTATATATACCTACTCAAAAACGAAGTATTGTTAGGTAACTGAGAATATGCTTTCAAGATTTTGGTATCTTGTGAAGCTGCCTCGCTTCTGATATCTCGGGTTGGCCTTGATGTCAGATACTATTGCACTATAATTATGTTACAGTTGGATACGTAATAGTTGTCTTTTTAGTAAAGGCCCTGTATATTTTCAGAAGTTGTAATTTCATCACCATTTTAAATTGATAAAACCAGTGAATTTTTACATGATTAAACTATTTCTCCCTTAATAATATAAAATAAATCTTTCTTCTCAGATTGTAACAGCAAGTTACACTGATCTTCAAGATTATACTTATTATTTTGTTCCTGCTCCATGGTTATCTGTAAAACTATTAAGGTTGCTGCAAAATTATACACCCCCAGGCAAGTATATATTCCTTAATATGCCCCGTTTGCATTATAACTGATGATGTTTACTCATGTAGTCAATAAATGATTCCGCAAGCCTTATGTCTATGTAAACTACAATACATCATCCATTATCCTGCATGATCAGGACCAGATGTTTACCGGATTTGAGAAATTTATGATTTTTGGATGCTTGGTGTAGCATATATGTAAAATATATTGTATTTAATCGATTATAAGCCGACCTTTTTTTAATTTTATACCTCCTTAAAAATTGCCACTCGGCTTAGAATCGAATCTTAAAAATCAAAATAAATGTTTTGATAGATTCACTCCCGAGCCATCTCGGAAGTATGTCTCAGAGGGAAGACTAAAGTTTTGAGACTTATAAGCTCTCTCGAATGTTTCTTTACCCTCCCCACTGCTTTGGTATGTATACCACTACCAAACGTGAAGTCAGTCTTCCCTCTTCTCGATCCTCGCATTCCATGACAAATTTAATCTATAACAGAAACCTATGTGGTTTATGGGTTACTTTCTTTCTTTTTCCTCTATTTTTGCTTATGAATAGGGCGTAATTTATATTCGTTTAGTCATTTAATTTAATATTTTGCAGTTGCCCCAATTGACTTTGTTAAAATGACTAGTACATGGAAAACAAAGAAATAAACCCTAGAAGAAGAAAAAATAGTGTCCCAAGAATATTGGACTGAAAGATATTGTCTTGTGGTGCAAAAAGATAAAATTGTTTGTTTAATTTGTAACCAAATTGTAAGCATACCAAAAGTACAACTTAAAACAGTATTTTGAAACAAATCACCCAGAATGCAAAAAAGTTTTCTGGGGATCTTAGAAAACAAAAGTTTTTTCCCTGATTCAGTCACTGAGAGCCCAACAAAATGTTTTTAAAAAGTGTTTGGATACTTCAGAGCAGATTGTCAAAGTTAGTTTTGATATATACTAATTGATTACTAAATCTTCAAGACCCTTTACTGATGTTGATTTTGTGAAAAAATGTTTAAGTATTGTGTCACAATAGCTATGTTGTACAAATTGCATTAGGAAGTTTGAAGCCATCAGCTTAAATTGGATGACCGTGCAACAGCGACTGAAAGATATTTCCTGTGATGTTGAAACCAAATTTTCAGAACTATTCTCTAAATACATTTACTTTTCACTCGCAGTAGATGGATTGATAGATGTCACATCAGCCTCGCAAATGTGTATAATGGGGAATATGCATTCAAATTTTTTTCTCACAGAATCTATTGTTTCTAAGGTAAAATTGACCAAAAATTTCGATTATGCCATCAAATTTTCATGAAAAACAATGTTAGTGTTTTCAAAATCATTTTAAAATGCAATATATGTCTGCTAGAACGAAGTGATCTGATTGGTTGTGACGTCATTTCTCCCAAATGAACGAGTCACTGGGTTTTTTGTGTACCGGCTTGCATATGGCAGAGAGGCATTGAGTGATTAATAACAGTTTATGGTGAGATTGAGCATATTCTACTATTGCGTGCAATTTATATATTTAAATAGAACATATGTATATGCTTCGAACATGGAACAGGGATTTGTGAGAGGTTCCAGTGATAACCTTCCGAGAGTGGATGCCATTATGATGGCTATTTACCTAGGCAAAAATCCCATGCAGCACTTAACTAATATTAATGTTATATAAAAAGATATTATGATAGAATTTGAATGTATTTATATCAAAATTTATGTTATTGTATAACATATATACCGTATTCACCCGAATCCAAGACGACCCTGAATATAAGACGACCCCCCATTTGGATGATTCCAAAACAGAAAAAAGCTCCAATTGACCTTCATTTCTACAAATATTTATGTTTTCCTATACTTTTCTTGAATGTCATTGTCTTTTAATATTTTAAAATCATAAGATCATATCACAAATAGAACCATTCAGGTTTTCAAACAAATTAAATGGTAGCATTCATTTTAAGATAACATTAAAAATAAAGTAAATACATTGACAGAATATACTCATTTCAGGACAACAAAAAAACATTTCAATCCAAGTGCTGCATAAAATCATTCTATTGCATTAGTCATCATCACTGTCTATGCAACCTTCACTATTTTCCTCACGCTCACTATCTTTATCACTCTCAACTTCATCTTCACTCTCCCACAAAACATCATCCTCATTCCCATCCATGGCATTAGATAAGCAGCATTTCTTAAATCCTTTCACTATTACTTTTGCATTTATTTGTTGCCACGATGCCTTGATCCATTGGCAGAGCATTGCAACTTCAAGTTTCTTAAGATTTCCTTTTGGTGTTAAAGTGTGAGTTCCACTTTGTAACCGCTCAGAATACAAAACCGTTAAATTATTTTTAACACACTTATTGACAGCAACATCTAAAACTTGAAGTTGCGATGTCATTCCTCCAGGTATTACAATAAGATCAGTATTCATCTCACTCATTATGTTTTTAATTTCAGGAGATAAGTGTCCTTTGAATGCATCCAGTGAAAGCATTGCTGTTTGTTTTAGTAAAGCTTCTTGGCCGTCTTTTCCACACCACATGTAACCAATCTCTTATTAGTTCTTTAGTCATTCACCCCTTTTCGTGACACCTAACTATTATTCCACTTGGTAAATGTTCCTTAGACATTGTTTTCCGTTTTAGAATCACATATGGTGGTAATTTAGTCCCATCTGCTAAAACCGCCAACATTACCGTGATTTTTTTGTTGCCTGTAGTTTTAATTAGGACGGACTTCGCACCTTTTTCGTTCACAGTATAATGAGATGGCATGTCGAAGAAAACTGGAGTTTCATCGGCATTTCCTATTTGGCCCAAAAGGTTATTATTGGTTTTTCTAAGTCCAATTACGTATTTCTGGTAAGCGAGAAGTTTTTCAACGTAGTCTTCTAGCAATTTCTGACACAGTGAAGTTTGTCGCCGTAAAGAAAAATTATTTCGTTGCATCATTCTCACGCACCAACTTCGGCTGCCTTGAATTCTTGCAATGATATATTAAGTCCTCTAGCAATTTCATGAGCTTTAAGTATAATACTTTCAGTCAAAACAGGCATACCGTTCTGCCTCATGGTGCACACAAACTTGACAACTTCTTCTTCTATGCCATGAAATCGGACTAATTTTGGACCACTGAACGACTTTCTTGTGGCTTTGGCATTTTCTAGTTCCTGTTTTGAGATTTTCCATCGACACACATTTGCCTCAGATACACCGAACTTTCTACTCGCATCACAATTAGTTTTTTCAGTGTAATTTATCTCGATCAGCTTAAAATTTGCATCATAGCTCTGTCTAATTCCTTTTGCTAACTTTTCCTTTGCACTCGTGCCACGTACTTCAACATGATAATAATAATAATATTTATTCCACATACATAGTATATAACATATAAAAAAGTTCAATTTTATTTAGTGGAATATAGGTACCCCAGAGGAAAACCTGATTTGGGGTTACCATCCAGTAAATTTACACTTAATGCGGGCAAATGGCTGGTGTAGTGAATACATTATTTTACATACAAAATAGACGTAAAGGTTAGATACAAATATAGTTGACAATTGTAGTGTGTACATTTAGTTACAGAGACAGATACAAAGGAGAAAACATTTTAAAGTCCAAAAATTAAATACTTTCAGATTATAGTATTGTTTATGAGATCTTCTACAGTAGGTTTTTCAAAAAGCCATATTTTTATATTTCGTAAAAATGTACCAGATTGTGAAGTTATCAGTTCAATTGGTATGAAATTAAATAACTTGGGAGCCAGATATAAATAAAAATGTTTGAAGGCATTATTATTAGGCTTGGGTATTTCCACTCCAAGCCTGGATCTTAGTTTAGTAATGTATTCCCGTGGCTGAAGTCTATTACCACTATGATTATAAAATATTTTTAATACCTTATAGATACATAAATGCCTTATTGGAAGAATGTTTAAATAAGGGGAAAGTATGCTCATTTCTAGGTTTACATAGAATGACTCTTATTACCTTTTTTTGAGCAATTATTAAGGGTTTAATATTAAAAAATAGGCTCCTCCCCAACAAGTTATTCCATATTGTAACCTGGCATGGACCAAAGCATAATACACACAGCGAATAACAGATAATGGACAAATGTATCTTAGTAAGTAAAATTTTCTCAAAATTAGAATCAGTTCCACTTTTAGTTTTTGAATATGGAATTTCCAATTACATTTTTGATCAATAAGTATACCCAAATATTTAATACAATTAACTTGCTCTATTTTACTACAATTTATGCAGACACTATCATTATTACACACATTACATTTATAGTATATATTATACTGTTCATTAGATACATTTTTTAAGTTGAATATAATATATTTAGTTTTCGTGCTTAAAACCATGTTGTTTCTGCCAAACCAATACTTCAACCGATCTAAGTCATTTTGCATTTTTTATATGAGATCACGAATATTACTTACAGAATAACATAAAACAGTATCATCAGCAAATGAGGTCATTTTTCCATTGAATGTTCCTAAACATAAGTTATTGACATAAATAAGAAAAAGTATCGGGCCAAGGACAGAGCCTTGAGGGACACCACATTTAAGAGATACATTTTGACTATAACTATCATCAATTTTTACACGTTGTCTTCTCCCAGTAAGATAGTTACGAAACCATTTATTAGTGACCCCCCTAGTACCAGCTTGCATTAACCTTTTTAACAGTATATTATGATCTACACAATCGAATGCTTTAGTAATATCAATGAATAATCCTGCAACTTTATTATTAGCATTAAGCCCCTCGTAAAGTCCAGAACAAAACTGTAAAAGGGCATCTTCAGTGTTTTTACCTTTTAAAAATCCAAACTGATTATTACTAAAAAATTTGTGCTTCTCAATAGACGAGTTTTTACTATTTTTTTAATATTTTAGAAAATACCGGTAATAAAGATATCGGTCTATAATTATTAACATCTGTCTTATCACCTTTTTTAACAAGTGGTATGACTATGGCGGTTTTCAATTGATCTGGAAATACCCCAGTTTGCAAACTTAAATTAGCTATATAAGCAAAAACAGGCACTATGTTGACATTTACAGCTTTAATTATATTAACAGAAATATTATCAGCACCTGTAGATTTCTTAGGCTTCAATTCACGTGTAATTTTACTAACTTCTTTGGCGTTCGTGGGTGTCAAAAATAAAGACTCTGGTACATAACATGTTGGGAAAGATTGTTCATGCTCATTTGTGTTATAATCACCATTTACAGTACAGTAGGACCTCAATCTTTCTCCAACTTGACCAAAATATCTATTAAATTCGTTAGCAATTTCCTGTGCATCAGACAACACAAGGTTAGTATTCATTGAATTAATTTTTTCAATGCTATTTTTAATCTGATTACTACCTAGAATAGTATCCAGTAATCTCCATTGTTTTGCTATTGCATTTGAGCTGCTTCCGAAAATATTAATATAATAACTTTCTTTACGTTTCAGAATATCACGTTCAAGGCGGAGGTTATAGGATTTATAATAACGTTCCAATTTTATATTATACGGTTGTCTCCTCATTTTTTTGTATAGTAAATTCCTCTTAGATATGCTGTTACACAATTCTCTAGTTATCCAAGGTTTTATCGACTTAAAGTTTTTATATTTGTCTAAATTCTGACTGGAATAATTAATACCATATCTGAGTTTTTCAATAAATATGTCATAAGCTTATTTGCATTATCTTGATCATATAGGTCACCCCAGTCACAATTCTTTATATATTCATTTAGATAACTAAAATCAACCTGGGTGTTTATTCTTAGCCGTTTTATCAAATTCATTGGAGTGATTTGTTTCTAATTTAAACTTAATATTAAATGATGATCAGTTAATCCTAAGTCAATCACTTTAGTTATACATTTAATATTACCTCTACTCCTATAAAAAATATGATCTATACATGATTTAGTAGACTTAGTAACTCTTGTAGGAGTACTAATCATTTGCTCCAGTCCATTACTTGCCATTATCATTTGATATTCATATGTATTATCAGACTGCTGCAAAACACATAAATTTATATCACCAATAAAAATTAAATTACGTTCCTGCGAGCTATCCAAATCGATTTGTAATTCACTTAAGAATAAATCTATAGAATAAAAATTAAGTCTGTACACAGCAATTAAAGATAAAGATAAACTAGAATTAACATCTAGGGTTATCTTAACTAAATCAGCTGATTTCAATTCAATTATATCGTTAAGATGACATGAGTATTTGTCTATCACATATACAACTACTCCTCCTGCTCTATAAGTATTGTTGCATTTCGCAAAAATTTCATATCCATCTAGCGTATAATGCATCACTTCACATTCATCAATCCAAATTTCAGACAAAATAATTACATCAGGCTTAGGTTTTAAGTTATCAAATTGTAAAACAAAATTGTCAAAATTAGCCCTTAAGCTTCTTATATTTTGATGCAATATCTTATAAGTAGCCTTAGCATCAACACCATCAAATAACATGTATTTATCGTTATAATATGACATTTTAAATGAGAGAAGCAATCAATACTATTACACTTAAAAGCAGGAGTTTGAAATTAGACATAAATAACAGTAAAAAGCAAAAGACAAAACACATCCATAAAGAAAAAGGTACGTACTGAAAATGATCACACTTACGGAAAAATTCTGGGTATATTAGGCACAATAGCAGGAATGAATGATTACAATTTAGCCAGATCATCTTGTGATTTTAGAGTTATTACACGTTCATTCTCCTTTTTCCTCATTAAAATTTTTCCATGTCTTATCCATAAATATTTGTAACCTTTTTCTTTCTTCTGTTCCCGAGCGGCAGCAAATAACCTCCTCCTACTCGGAGTTAAGCTTTCGTTGATATATATGGGAGTGTCCAGCTCCAAACCCAGGTGACGAGTTGAAAGGGTCCTTTTGAGATGCCTTTTTCTTATCAACTCTTCTTTGAAATAACTGCGGACGAACTTGACCATGATACCAGGTGGTCTCTCCCCTTTTCGTGGGTTTCCCAAGCAATGGCATGAGTCAACCATCTCGTTCGAAATTTCAATGTCAAGAGCAATGTCATTTTAACTTAAGGGTTGTGCATTTAAAACAAGAATGCACAACTCAAAATTACTGTCACACTTGAGTCGTTTGAAAGGGGAATCCTAATGATTTCCGCTCTCATTTGTTTTTACCTTGCGGTTGCCATTACGTGCGAGCAAAGACTCTAAATAATGAACTAGACTGCGCGTTGGCGCTAGTTTAGCACAGCCCAATAGAACACGAGGTAAGCCGCCATTTGCAGGGAAGGAGAGTACAGTGTATTGTGGAGCGTATGGAGTATAGTTATCACTGGTGTCACTCTACATTTTTTTGAAGTTATATAACATATATTTCTAAAAAACCTCAGTTATACTGATTATAAGTATGGTTCGTTCGTGTGAATTGTTTAACTGCAATAATTCACACAAAAGGGAAGATCGAAATGGAAATGCTCTTAACTTTTCACAAGTAAATATTTTAAAATCTGCAAGTGAAATAATGAAAAATATTCAAATAACATGCGGAATAATAATGCGTATAAACTCATGTAATTTGTCTGGTATATTTACTATAATTTAATTACTATATGTTTCGTTCAATTACTTTTTGTTAACCATTATTTTATTAAAAATTTTCGACGAGTTCTTTCGCTCAAAATAAAATGTAAAATACAAAGAAAATGAAGAACAGTCATATTTATTGCCTATATAGTATGCCATCTTGTGCAATTACTATCAATTAATTAACAAATTTCCAGTAAATATCCATTGTGTTATCATCATTAGTTGTATTACCTTGTGACAAGTCTGAATAAACTTAATGTCGACTGCGAACTGAAACAACTTTCACTTTTGGGATAAAGCAGCCTCTAAAAATTGGAATTCTTATAATATCATATATTTATCATTGGTTATGACCAAAAATCTACAGTCTTGGCAAATTATCAGTCTCTAGCTCATCTGGAATCACTTTAAAGTCTTTAACCTCGTATGGGGCAAAACAGCCCCTTTAAAATTGAAAGTTTAATGTTATATGATATCATCAATAGGCTGTGACCTAAAACCTATTGTCTTGCCAAATTTCAAGTCATAATTTTTATCCTCGTACGGGGCAAAAATGTGACAGAGTAGCCCCGGAAAATTGGAATTCATACAATATCAGATTTTATCCATCGGTTGTAACCAAAAAACCTCTGTTCATGCCACATTTCAAATATGTAGCTCACATGGAACTGCCTCATAAGTTTTCTCCTCCTATGGGGCAATAATGGGAGAAAACAGCCCCAAAAATGGGGATTATATCAATATCGGATTTCTTTCATTGATCGTAGTTTAATATTAATGGCATTTTAATATAAACCTCTGATTCCCATCAGAAGCTTACACATATAAAAGCACTAGCGATAGTTATCCGGAGTTTCCCGGGACCCAGAACAGTGTAAAAGTGACCTAATTAAAAACACGAAAGTCTTTATTAATTTATTTTTATTGTTCACAGTAATTAATTTTTGAAACATAGAGCTTCAGCATATACAATATTGCTCTTTTTTACTTTCTCCATACGTAGTAATGGGAAAGTATTGTGATCACGAAAAAAATTGACTTCGAGATTTCAACGGAAATACACGTTTTGAGGTCCCTAGAACACGTTTAGACTATTTTTGGAATGATGTCTGTGCGCGCGTGTGTGTGTATGTGATTGTGGGCACTCTAACTCAAAAAGTATGTGCCATATCATTACCAAACTTCATATATAACACTTGAACATGAGCACAAAGAACTGATTAGTTTTTGGACAATAACGGTTAACCGGAAGTCACGGTTTATTCGAAACCCGATTCGGTTTTTGCGATATTTCTCCGATAATACGTCATTATCATATACATTGACCATTACAAAAAATGTAGAAAATATAATTTCCTACATCTTTTATTTCAAACAATTATCCATAGCAGTTATTGTTTAGGAATTATTTATAAATAATCGGTTTTTTCGGTTTCCGTCAAATATCTCCTTAAAAACGTCGTTATTGGTAATCTTCATAAGAGTTAAAGTCATAGAGAATAATATTTCTTCCAAGTTTTGTTTGAAACAAATTTTTGTAGAACCATCCATTTCGGAGATATTTTGCTTTTTCTTAATTTCCAGTATACAGTGCCACCACCATATAGCCGTGAATTCTGTAAACATATTCAAAATATACGTCATTTACGGCAATAAGGATGACTGGATTCTTTCACGATACGAAATGATAATTTTGCCTCATAATGCTATTCATAATAATTTAAATATCTATACCCCAAACATGGAGAAAGTCATGTGTTGGCCACATCAGATATTTTTCATTTGGGGCCAAAACTAATTTATGGAGAGAGTTTAAAAAACGACAGCAAGAAAATGAATTTTTATTCTTTTACGCGTTCTTTTGTCCAAGTCCCAATATCGTAAATGATTCTACTTAATTTTAAAATGCAAATGAAAAATATGCTGCACTCGTTCCCAATGCGAAGTTTCAGTTCTTTAGTTTTTATGACCGTTTATTTATTTCTTTTTCGATGAAAACTATATATTTACACTAATTCTATTCGGATTTGAGTTCTGTCTTCCGATAGATCATCCCGAGTTCGAGTCTTGAGGGGAAATATTTTTAAAAAGCAAATATATAAACCACGACACTAATTTACGTGTTTTTTATGGAGGAAAAAGAGGCCAAAATAGCTCCTCAAATTTGGATATTCTACAGTTTTGGATTTTTTCCTTCGGCTGTAACCAAAAACGTAACATCCTACCATATTTCAAGTTTTTAGCACATCTGGAAGTGCCTCATCATTTGTATCGTCCTATATCCTCCCCCTCCTCCTATATCATATGTCAGAAGCATCTATATATTATAGATATATTGCTCTAGGATACAAGAAATAATTTGTTTTGACGGGTAAAATTCAGTAACATTAAAAACAACATTAGAAAGGAATAGCTTGTTTGCACCTTACTAGAGAGTTTGAAATCCCACGTCAACTCTCCCTACAAATGGCGGCCGGAGAAGGGTTCAATTGGCATGTACGCTTCGTATGCCTCTCACTAGCGGGTAGTAGGGACCTGGGTAGATCCTCTTGAGTAATACATCTGCCTGGAGGTACATTGAATTTTTTTCGTTTTCTGGTTATCTTCACCGTTTCTTCCCTTTTTTCTTCAGTTCTTCCAAGAAACAGTCGCTTAAATTATTTCTGTGCTCTAGTAATCTTTCTATTACACTGTCACAGAGTTTTTTCGTGATGTTCTCATGTTGCAAAGGATAGATACCACATGCTTTAAACCCAGATCTCAAATTCTCTGGGCCTCTATCCTTTAAGTTATCCATTAGTTTCTTTAATAATCTGGGGAAGCATTCTTTTGGTATAGTTGGGAATGCCTGCCGTAGTCTGTCTCCTTTGTCACTAGGGATCTTTCTCCATTGTCCTTTCACTGATCGGAAATAGCCAACATCCAAAGGCTGCAGCAAATGGCTGGAGTTTGGAGGTAGGACCACAAACTTGATGTCATTTTCGTGGCAGAGTTGTATTACCTGATAATTAATATGGGAGCTCAAATGGTCTCCCATAAGTACCTTTTGGCCAGGCAGTTTTTTAAGATTGGGAGTATCAAAAACTCAAACCAGTCTTCTAATATTCTGGTATCAAACCACCCACTCTTCGACCAATTGTACCGGGTACCAGGGGGCCCTCCTTTCCAAGTTGAGTACATTCCTTCGGCCTTGTAGGTGACGTAAGGGGGTGCCACATCTCCAGCTGCATTGCCTGTGAGCATGATGGAGGTGCAGACCTTGGTGGCGTTTTTGATCTTCCACGGGTATTTAATGCCCCGTTTTACTATGACCTTTTGGCTTCCCAGATCGTCTACCAAATTGCTCTCATCATATTTCCAATTATTTTGTGGCGGTATACCTTCAATCTCCTTCTCCAGGTTGTCAAAAAAATCATTGATAACATTTATGTCAATACTTGCACGGGTGCGTGAGATGTTGCGAGCTTAATTTATCTTTATGCCCCTCTAAAAAAAGGTGGACCCAGTCCTTTCCAGGGGTATTATTTTTGAAACGCTTGACAATTCTGCCAGTTCTTTCCAAATAGGACTTTATAATGAGTTGCAGATCGTTGACGGTGATGGGGAAACCATAGGTCGCCATAGCAATTATATGAGACACAACCAGTTCCTCCTCCTCCTTCGTAAAAACCGTCTGACCCCCTGTCGTCCCTTGCAATTAGTTGTGGAGCTTGAGGAATAACGTGTTCTTTGGAATTCCATGCCTATTCAAAACGAAATACGTATAAATTAATTAATTAGGTATCACTTGAAGGCTGTTTATTATTCAAGGTTTGACCAGAAACCAACAACAAACAATGTAACAGTGTGAACAAATGAATGTAAACAAAGTTACTTTTCCGATGCAGAGCAAATAGATAATTTTTTCTGCCTTATCTATACATATCTATAAAGTAAGGTGTCGTATGTATGTATGTTCTGCTAAGGCTCAGAAACAACAACACGCAGAAAAAAGAGGAAGGTGTCATATTAACCGTTATCATGTGTACGGTGGTGTAGTAAGGTTTTTAAACCGATTCGGTGTACTATTTAATTATAATAAAATATTTTCGTTTATATGGAATTTCCATTTTTAATTTTTTCGTAGATTTCTCGAATTTTTTACTCCTTACATATATATCGCAGACTTTTTTGTGGTAAATTATCTCCTCTTTTGGAATAATTTTTAAAAAGAGGGGCTTACAGATCAAATAAGATGAATTGAAGGGAAAATCTTATTTTTCATTATTGCTCAGCATTTGGATATACTTAGCAACCGATGTAAACAAATTACGTTTGAACTATAAACATATCGTAAACATAGAAATAGTTAATGAAATACTCATTTAATATCTTCTGATTTGATTGTATGTTTTTCTTTCATTATCTATGGTCTTCTATACACAGGTTAATTCTGCGAATAAACATTAGTGAACTGTTTCTTTTTCTGTAATCGTGTCATTCGCATTATAGGTATGTTTGGATATAAGTTAAATTGTTTTTATATGCCTTTTGTCTTATTTTATTTCATATTTTGTTTAAGTGAAAATTACTGAAGATATATGATTAAATTGCTACGTTAAAGTTTTTGTGTTTTGTTTTATCAGTTTATCAATAAAAACTGAATTGAGCATTTCATGTTAACATGCAAGTTTTTTCCTATGCTCATCCATTTTGCGTTTCAATAATAATTAGATACTATTTTGTAATATATAATATCGTTTTGAATTAAAAGAGTTTTATCAATTGGAAATAAGGTTCACTCTTGATAATTGTTATTTTAATACGAGAACTAAATTAGATTAACATTTTGAACACGTAACGCAGTGAATTTCGAAAGATTTTATTTGAATAATACTTTTGTTGAACTTTATTATGTCTTCTGAACTAAAATTAAGAATTCGTGTCTGCGGTTCCATGGGTAAAATGTAAACACTACCGATACACTCACGTAATTAATTATGTTAGAAAAGTAAAACATTTTACTACATTATTTAAAATCGATTCGTTCGAATATCTCAATCTATTATTCAATTAATTACAATGGAAAACACATTTAAGATCAATAATTTTATATCTATTTAGAGTAATAATAGGTATTCTTATTTAGTTTCTCCTGTTATTATGTTGACATACAAACTCATATTCCGCGTAATCAATATTTACTCATCACTACGACACGCTATTTTGTGATTGTTGGTTGTTTATTTAGCAACTGAATAGAAAGCGTCAGTCGCCATCATCAGATACATTGAGCTTTAGGAGATTATTCGTTGGTTGGTTTCGATTAGTTTGTTGTTTTCATTTGCTTTCGTTTCGTGTCCATTTTTTGTGTTCTTTGTTTGTTTTCTTTGTTTTCGTTCTTAGTTGTTCATTTTGTAGTCTATGTTTATATTCTTTGGTTGTGCTCTTGATTTTTGTTCCTTGATTACCAATTTGTAGGTTTACACCTTTTATGCCGGCTATTGGTTAGAGTTTAATTCATTTCTTTTTTCTTGGTGGTTTTTACATTGAACTTATATTCTTTGGTTGTACTCTTAATTTATGTTCCACGATTATTTATTTGTCGGTTTACATCCTTTTCTACCGGGTATTGGTAAGCGTTTAATTCATTTCTTTTTTGATGGTGGTTTTTATAGTTTTCGTATTGGTTCGTTTCGTGTTCTTTCCACTTTATTTCAAGACTCCTAATGTAGTTTACAGAAAGGAGAGGAGAAGTTTTAGTATGTATCATTTTCTCAAGCTGTCTTCTAAGCGGGAAAAAGTATAACTATTTGCAGTCCGAAATGCACCCGGGCGTAGCCAGGTACGAAAAGCTAATTTCTTCTAAAGCTGAAAGCAGTTGCTCATCACTTTAATGTTTGTACCTCCTTCCACCAATATTCTTCAAGTAAGTCCTCGTCATCGCTTGCTCTGTATCAGAAAACAAGAAAAATAAGTGTTCCATTCTCACCCCTCCAACCTTCCTTATTGTAGAAATTATTTCACTTAGGAGAATTAAACAGAACAATAAACATGAAACCTACTGAATTGCTGTCGTATGATACATAAGATTTGTAGGGCATACTCAGAACAATATTCACAACTGCTGATGATGGCAAACAACTATTTCTGACTGACACCAACTTGTTACTCTAAGTCCACTTCCTTAAAAATTGTGTTTATGAAGGTTACGATAACAGGAGCAGGTTATCAGTTCTGGATTCCCTCCATTGAAAAGTTGTCAATTGGATGGTGCTGCTATCTCCCTATAACCTGTTCATCTAACTCACTGGGAAAGGAGAAATGGAAAAATGATGTCATTGTCCTATTCTCACCGTCTCTTATTTTCACCCCGTTTGACGGTATACTCTTAAAATTCAGGTGTACTTTTGTCTGCCGCTGGCACACCAATTGAATGGTAGCTGATTTTTAAATTGTAATACATACACATGTTGAAAATGTAACAAGATGCCTAAAATACGGCCACCAATCCTTGCTTAACCATTTACATTGTCACACATATCAGATTTCCTACTCAGCCGTAAACACACCCCTTCCATCAGTACCCCAAGGTACTCTTTTGTACTATGCGCAACTTTAAGAACTATGATTATGAATTTTTAACGTATTATAATAATTAATTAAATGTAATGTATTGTTGTATGCATTAATAAATGCGTTTTCATTGACGTATACTCGAAATCTGGGTGTTCCATTTGGTGTTTAAAATGCAGGAAATTTTCCACCTAAAACTTCGTACTCGATTTTAAGACGATCCCTAATTTTTTTGCAGACATTGTTTGGAAAAACTCATCTTCCTTTCGGGTAAATATGGTAAGTTACATTGGTACTTTTAAGCGGCTCGCACTACCTAGTTCAACATTTAGCCTCTAGATGACACTTCTTCTGCACACTGTTCTGCCTCCCAAGAATTTCCTATTTTGGCCATTATGTGGCACTGTGTGCATTAGTCACTCAGACTGCAATGTTTCTGCATTCTCATTCCCAGTGAAATGGGATTTTACTGAGTACGCACGACACTGGCTTTTTCTATACTCTTCTGTTATTTGAGAAGGGAAATTTGTGACTAAGGTGCAATATATCCTCCCTGACTGTTGCACTGCAAACTGGGACTGAGGGATAGGTTCCATTTAAGGCACCTGTTATAACTTTCACTCAAAACATTATTGTGAAGGTGCTACTGTTGCACGGCAGGGTTTCAAAATAATGGTTGGGTGGTGGCGGTCTCTGTATTGGGAAAATCTCATTCCGCTGGGAATTAATAGAATAGTTTTCTATGGGGATATCATTTGGACCTTTAATTGATTCACATTATTATTATTACCGTATATACCTGAATATAAGACGAGGTTTTGTTCCAATTTTTATGACCGAAACATCGCTAGTCGTCTTATAATCGCGCGGCACGTAATAGTTTGACTGACAGAGGAACCGAAGCCAGAGATAGCTGGAGATGGGAGGAATCGAATAGCTATAATTGAAATATTCGATTCGAATGTATTCTAATACAAATACTCTTTTGAGTTTTATCCTATACATTATGCATGTAGTGAAGCTGCGTGCGTCCGTGCGTATGAAGCCTCGCGTAATTATATCAACGTATTTCTCGAGAACCATTCGTCGTAAAGATAAGCGGTAAACGGCGTTTTGTTTCTGCTGGCTATGAGGTCCCTGGAAAAATATTTTCCTTTGCTAAGGTTTCCCGGGTTCGAATCCAGGAGACAATTATATTTTCCCATAAGTTTACACGGGATTTTCGATTTTTCAGAGTGCAAGGTTTTTTTCCTTCATTCATTAAAATATGTAAATATGGACCGATTTTCTTCTTTTTTGCTTTATTCGACGGCTAAAGCTCTATACTATCTTATTCTGGCGATGTTTACACGTTACACGGTCGAATTTTTCAGAAATACGCATTCTTTTTCAAAATTTTGCGTATTTTTCGTAGTCATTCTGGGCGTTGCCAAGGAGACTCTCATTGTTGCCTCCGATTCATTTAAGGCCAATTAAACCTTCAAATAGATGAAAGAAAAGTGTTATTGTTATCTTCTCTTCATTGATAATCTAAATAAACACTTGCATTGACGTCGCCTTTATAGTAGGTCCTGTAAGAAGTTAAAAGCAGTCGTTGATAGACACTTGAAGAAAAGCAACTGTATATGCCAACTAACACTACAGTTGATAACATAGAGGCAAAGTCAGTGATAGTTACAACCACTGGAAATGAAAAACTAAGGGTAACAGTAATGTTATCGGTATTAGCTGATGGGACAAAATTGTGACCCTTCGTAATATTCAAGAGGAAGAATCTACCAAAAGAAAAACTACCACCTGGTATCAATTAAAGATGCGGTGAAAAAGGCTGGATGACTAGTGACTTGATGATTCAGTGTCTGAGTGAAGTGTGGGATAAACGACCTGGTGCTCTTTTAAAGATGAGATCAATGCTAGTTCTTGATGGTTTTTGAGGACATCTTACAGATGATGTGAAATCCAAAATATCACACCTCAACACTGATATGGTGATCATACCAGGAGGCTTGACCTCCCAACAACAAGTGCTCGATGTGGTCATCAGTAAGCCCTTTAAAGATCATCTACGGCGCATTTATGGGGAATGGTTGCTGTCAGGGAATTGCCCTCTGACTCCAGCAGGTAAAATGAAAAAACCAACAGAGGCTCTACAGGGAAAATGGATTAAGACTGCATGGGACAGTATCTCACCAGCAGCAATAGTCCATGGATTTAAGAAGTGTTGTGTTTCTAACAGTTTGGATGGATCAGAAGATGACATTCTGTGGAGTAGGAAGATGATGCAGCTATTGGAGATTCCTCTAGTAGGGAAAGTGAAAATAACAATTAAAATGTGCTAATGAGAAATAATTTGCATGAGAGATTCTAATGTTCCAAAATATTCAATTGAAAATTCCAGTCAAAGTTGCTTATTTCAATTGGTTCAATGTTTATTAGTCAGTGGTATAATAAACCTCTGTCATTGTGTGCATAATAAATTTTTTCCTTTTATTAGGAGTTCACAATGGGGGGTCGTCTTATAATCAGAGTTGTCTTATATTCGGGTATATACGTTATTTTAATTTTTTTAAATCTGTGCAAACATTGCTAGCGTTATTTATTTCCTTTGTAAGTCACACTTGTTTTTAGATTTTAGCTAAATAATTTTCAAAATTACAACTTTTTTGAGACTTACTTATTCGGCTTGTCGTGAACTTTCTTCAGGCGGAGTCTCTAATGTGGGTTTCTGCAATCAGCAAAATATTTCACTAAAAATAACAAATTCGCATTCATATTTAATTTCTCTTCAGTTTTAAGCAACCAATACGAATGTGTGTGCTCATTTTAAGATGCACTCTATAAAATAAATAGAAATTTACTAACCTGTAACAAAGGATAACCGAAGTAAGAATATCTCAAAACCATGACTGCAGAGCGATCCTTCCTGGATAAGTTTTAGAGAATGACTACCAGAATACAAGGGTTCAGTGGATATGGAGAGGGAGTGAAAGTATATGGGAACATTAACCTCCAACTTTAAGGAAAATCCAAGTTAAGAATCGGGAAATATTTTTGACGGGAAACCACTCTACGGGGTATGAGCGGGGGAAGGATAGCAAGACAATTAGAGGCTGTCTTCAAAGTGCTGCCCAAGTTCCTTTACAGTAGCCTCGTTTAACAGGTAATCTCGGCAGGATGTATTGTAGACCCTCTCTCTATGTATTGAGATGCACATGGAAAATCCCACTATTGAGCCAACAGATATTATCACAAAGACAAATCCTTCCCAAGGCTGAGGAGAATGTGTTCTCAAGAAAAACCCAACCCTTTTCTCAATCAGTTTCTAAACGTGAGGCTTTCAGAAAGACTCAAATAAAGCAAAAGGAAAAACCCTTCTTTCGCTCCCGCTTTTTATGTAAATCGAAAAATATGGAACGAAATAAATAACGGTTTTCAGTTTTGGTTCGGGTTCAGGAAAATATTTTTTTTTTTGTTTTGGTTCGGTTTCACTCCAGGAAAAATAATGGTTTCTTGCGGTTTTGGTTCGGTTCTGGTTCGATGCCCTGGTATAGATAGATGTATGCAGGGATGTGCAGCAGATGGCCCGGTCCGGCTCGTGCAGGTCGTTTGTAACAAAATAACGAGAGAAGCAAGATGTACAGATGAAATCAGGACTAGAATAACAAAAGCAAAAGCCGCTTTCAGAAGAAAGAAACTCCTGCTAACTGGAAATATAAAACAGGAAATCCGCAAGAGGTTGATAAAATGCTATGTATGGAGTATAGCTTTGTACGGAGCAGAAACATGGACGCTAAGGAAAAATGATATTAAATACTTGGAAAGCTTCGAAATGTGGACATGCAGAAGAATGCTGAAGATAAAATGGACAGATAGGATGAAAAATGAGGAAGTACTACGAAGAATAGGAGAGAAGTGAACGATTATACAGACTATCAGAAAGAGGAAGGCGAACTGGATTGGGCATTACCTGAGGAGAGAGTGCATGATTAAAGAAGTGGTAGAAGGAAAACTGGATGGAAAAAGAGAAAGAGGTAGGAAAAGGTTTCAGCTGGTAGACGACTTGAAAGGGAAAGAGAGCTATCAAGACATGAAAAAAACTGCGGAAAATATGGAGAACCAAGTTTAACCTAGAATAATCACGGACAGACTACCTATGATGATGATGATATATACTAGGGCTGTCAATTTTTTTCGATTTTTTTCGAAAATCTGTAACTCGACCGTCAAAAATCGAAAAGTCGGTAAGTCAAAGTCGAAAACCGAAAAATCGAAATCGATTTTTACCGAAAAGTCGAAATCGATTTTTTTTACCGAAATGTCGAAATCGATTTTTTTTTACCGAAAAGCCGAAATCGATTTTTTTTACCGAAAAGTCGAAATCGATTTTTTTTTACCGAAAAGTCGAAATCGATTTTTTTACTGAAATGTTGAAATAGATTTCTACTGAACTATTGAAGTCGGTCTTCTGGATGTCTACATCGATTTTCTCAAAAAAGCCTACAGTATGTGACTGTGGAACGAAGTGACACCGCATCGTGTCCGTTGTCTATGGTAACCCGATGTGCTACGGATCTGAAATTTGGAATGTAGGTAGAACTCCGGGTGAAACAAGTTCGAAAAATAAAATTCTGAAATTCATACTCCAGAACAGACATATAATGTAATGGTGAAGGCTCACTTATAAATACTGCTCCTACTATTTTATTTTATTTGGAGTAAGATTAAGTAATGATTAAGTTATAATTAAGTAAAATTAAGTAATGTATATGTATGATTGTAGCAGTAAATGTAAATCATCTTCTGTGTTTTTCATCCTATTATGAAAATATTACTGCTGGAGTCGAAATCGATTTTTTTTACCGAGGAGTCGAAATCGATTTTTTTTACTGAACTGGGGAAGTCAGTCTTTTGGATGTCTATGTCATTTTTCTCGATTTAAAATGATTAAAAAACACTTTTTTTTCGATTTATAATAATTAGAAAACATACTATTATGGAAATCATTCGATTATGGCAATCTCTACACAAAGGATGCATCGAGGTTTGCATTTCTTCCATTTTCCTTTCTTTCATTTTCTCATTCCACAAAAACAATCAAGGCGGTGTGACGCTGATACCCCACTGCCCTTTGGTCTGACAAATACCATTATAAATAAAAAATAAAGGATAATTAAAGCGGACAATTGCAGATGGACCCGTGGATATTCAAGGCTATTTCGGACCTTACCGTTTCCCAGCAGGCGACGTTTTCATCTTGGCGGTGAAATAAGAAACGGCAAATTCTTCTAGGATTTGAAAAGGAAGCACTTTACAATAATCCTTGTTCGTAAGCTGCATTTTATGATTACAGCAGTAATATTTTCATAATAGGATGAAAAACACAGAAGATGATTTACATTTACTGCTACAATCATACATATACATTACTTAATTTTACTTAATTATAACTTAATCATTACTTAATCTTACTCCAAATAAAATAAAATAGTAGGAGCAGTATTTATAAGTGAGCCTTCACCATTACATTATATGTCTGTTCTGGAGTATGAATTTCAGAATTTTATTTTTCGAACTTGTTTCACCCGGAGTTCTACCTACATTCCAAATTTCAGATCCGTAGCACATCGGGTTACCATAGACAACGGACACGATGCGGTGTCACTTCGTTCCACAGTCACATACTGTAGGCTTTTTTGAGAAAATCGATGTAGACATCCAGAAGACCGACTTCAATAGTTCAGTAGAAATCTATTTCAACATTTCAGTAAAAAAATCGATTTCGACTTTTCGGTAAAAAAAATCGATTTCGACTTTTCGGTAAAAGAAATCGATTTCGGCTTTTCGGTAAAAAAAATCGATTTCGACATTTCGGTAAAAAAAATCGATTTCGACTTTTCGGTAAAAATCGATTTCGATTTTTCGGTTTTCGACTTTTAAAACGGCGGTCGAAAATCGGTAAGTAGAATCGGTTTTCGAAAATCGATTATTGACAGCTCTAATATATACACACACACTATCATTGTGATTAGGAATTTTATTTAGAAATAAATGGATATTTAAACTTAAAGCAATATTAGGAAATTAGGTAATAAATACTTTAAATGATGAAAGTGAAAATGTGGGGAAAAAATGAAAAAAAATTTCGGAACAGGGACTTGAATAACAGATCTTGACATTTTCAGCCAAGCGTGCTACACGCTATGCAAGCACCACTCTTGCGAATTTCGTTACCGTGTGTGGTACTTGTGCAGTGACTCGGGAAATATTAACTTATTTTTACTAATAAAATAAAAACAGCTAAGTATTGGCCCTGATATGTATATATTTTCGTTAATCAGACATCATGGACATTATCTCTATGAAGTTTCAGTGAAATCGGTTGGGGGTCAGTAGTGCCTTCCCCTTGTAAGCAAGAGAGGGATATCCAGATGATTCCCGAGATTCAACAGGGATGCATTCCTGAAAACATTGTCATATCTCGAAATGTCAAATGTCGAACATCGTTTTTCCATAGACTTGCATGTTATAATTGAGGATACGTTCCCGCATCTCGGCTCGCGCGAGTCGTTTGTTATAAACAACTCGCACGAGCCAGACCGGGCCATCTGCTGCACATCCCTGCATACAGGGCTGACCTTAGGCATAGGCCAGCTAGGCAGCTGCCTAGGGCCACCAATTCCAAGGGGACGCCAGTTACAGAGGCCGCTGTTAGTACTTGGGTTAGATAATCCAGACACAAAGACTAAAAATAACAGCGGTCAGGTGAATGGAATTATCATTAATTCTGCCTCCCTTTCTTTCCACGAAATTCCAAGGCATTTCTTTTCTCACACACTCCCTCGTGCTTATTTTACTGCCCCCTTCCCACATTCCAACCGAATGGTGACCGTAGGAGGAGGGAGAGGGTCTCGGGGGGCTCTTACTAGGATCTTTCTCTTTTGTCCACACAAAGAGGTAAACAGAAATGCCCCCTTTAATAGTTTCCAGATGTATGAAACAATGTATTGGCATACGGGCCTACCCTGACCCAAGCAGCAAAGGGTCATACTACCCGGGCGGCCACCCATGAGACAGAAACGCAGGGCGACGACAAGAAACTTAAACTGGGCCTTTCCATCGCAACCAAGGCTTTCGTAGGTAAATTGGGTTCGAAAGGCCAACAGCTAAAATACTACCAACGAGTCCGGGTTTTGTTTTTGAAGGATATGACCCGAGAATTGGTGCACCTCCCGGTTTTTTGCACCCCTGGTGGTCGACCGTCCCTTGCGGTGGCCCTGATTCTAGCCCGACCACTTCCGATTATCCTTGAGGACCTGTAAAGTCGTCAATTATGTCTTCATATTTCAGTGATTTCATAATATCACTTTCTATTGACATAAGTTATAAACCAGTTAACTATCTTCAGACGTTGTGCGTAAATAATTCTTGATAATTTTTAACTTTGAAAACGACCTTTCTGCAGATGCCACTGTCAAAGGTAAGGTTAACAAAATTCTAATGGCTATGAAGGTATTGGGATAAAGAGCAGTTACTGTAAAATCTCGAATATAATGCGCACCCATGTATAATGCGCATGCTTGATTTAGCCCGAAAGTTTCTGGTAAAATGGAAATTCGTATATAATACGCACCCATAACTTTTCAAGATTTTATTTTAAATTGCATAAAACATTTGTTAAAAAAACTTAAACTTTTAATAAAAAACAAACAAAAATGCGTAACACCTAAATATTACTGGGAAATTCATAAAAACACTCGTCATCACTGTCACTAGTAAGAAGCTCATCTAGTGCTGTCGAGTCAATGCCATTGTTATTGGTGCCGTCATAATAAATATCGCCATCATCATCTTCATCTGATGACACCTGTTCGTCCTCCCACAAAATGTCGTCCTCACTGCCGTCAAGATTATTGGAAATACAACATTAGAGGAAGCCTTGTTGAATTATAGATGCATCTAATTCATTCCAAGCTGCAAGTACCCACTCGGCAACATCGGTGAGAGTCTGTTGACGCATACGGCCACCAGCAGTATATGTGTGATTACCGTCGCTTAACCATGCATTCCATTTACGACGGATAGCATCCTTCATCGGCTTATTAACAGCAACGTTTAAAGGCTGCAGTAGACGGCTCATGCCGCCTGGAATAATAACCAGATCAGATTTCATTTTCTTCAGTTCTTTCTGGATAGAAGGCATCCGATGACACCGAAACGAGTCGAACACCGAAATGGAAGGTTGTTTTCGTAGACCACCTGGACCTGCCGCCCAAACACATTTTAACCAGTCAATGGTTAGTGCTTCATCCATCCATCCTTTAGCATGGACACGGATGTGTACACCTCTTGGAAATTGTACTCCTTTTGGTAGTCTTTCTCTTAAAAATTATGAAAGGCGGCAACTTTCCTCCATCTGCAGTACACGCTAACATAACGGTGAAGTGAGACTTCTCGTGTCCAGTTGTACGTATAGACACAGTTTTTATGCCTTTCGTGTCTACAGTCCTGTCGTAGGGCATATCAAAAGTCAGGAGCGTTTGATCATCGTTTCCAATCTGTGCAAGGTCATACATATGTTCCTTTCTCAATTTGATTATGAACTTTTGGAACTCCAGAAGCTTTTTTTCGTGGTTGTCTGGAAGATGCTGCGCGATGGTAGTTCTTCTACAAACTGAAAGGCCATGTCGCTTCATAAAACGAACTGCCCATCCATATGACGCTTTAAATTCTGTTGTGCCCGTAAGAGATTTTTTAAGTCCCAGAGCTTTAAGTCTGATTTCAATGCATGAAATACCGATGCCCTGTTGCTTCCTATCTACTACCCACTCCATTAATGTTTTTTCTAGGTCTGGAAAACTTGGTGGTAACCCATGATTCGCTTTTTTCTTATTAGGCAACATTTGCAGCACCTCTTTGTTTTTCATCATAATCAGATGTTTGACTCGTTAATGGAAAAATGACGACTTGCTGCCCAATTGCCGTCAGATTCTGCATATTTTACTACTAACAGCTTTTCTGCTGCAGTATAACATTTCCTTGAATTCATTTTTAGGGCTTAAAATAATAAATTGACACACTTCACAACCAAACTAAATATCGAAACAAACGGAATTCATCACGTAACCCTAAACAAGAGAAGGTTTACTGAGGAAAACCTTCTTTTGTTTAGGCATAGCGACGAGTATAGGCGAGTCGAGCCAAGCCCTATCGAGCTCCCCACTACTCAAAAGGACAAGAGGAGGGGACGTGGTCACGGAGCACTGTTACCAAGAGTGCGAAATGCATCTTGCAACAATGTCTCACAGCTGTACGTGCGCTTGTTCAATATTGAAAATGACGTATTTTTTTGTATGCGAGTATAATAGGCACCCCCGTTTTAGCGGGCTAAAATGGGTAAAAATTGTGCGTATTATACTCGAGATTTTACGGTAAGTGGTTTTGGGTGATGAAATTCAGTACATTTATAGGTAAAGCCGTTCAATTACCTCAAGTTATAAAGGAAACTAAAATACTCACTGTTATTCTTAAGGAGCTGGAACATCTCCCTTTTGGAAGCAGTTGTTTAATCCAACACAAAATAAAAGAATTTTCTTGAGGATCTTGAAAACTTTCACCGACCTGCGCACATTCAAAATTGGAATTATTTCTTTGTGTCCAAATTCGTGTCTCTTGCGTAAAATTTGGTTCTGTCTCTAATTTTGTTGTCAGTTCTCGAGCATCTATGAATATTTTATTTAACCATATTTCTGACCTACAATCTTCAAAATATGCTTGAATCTGCATAAGAAAATTTATTGAAGCCTTCATATCAAGGGATGGACTTTGCAACAATTTACTAGTACCATTTATCTTTTTAAAAATGCCATACCAAACAACCAGCGAACAAAGAAATTGGAATTTTTTGATTATTTTTGCTAAATATTTGGTCTCATTTCTTGAGGCAGAATCTCGCGAATCATTGCTCTGTATCTCAAAGAAAGCATCATAAATTTCCCCAATTTGATATCTTAATGGCTTTAAGGCATTGATATGACTTCCCCATCTGGTGTCACTCAAGGATTTTAAGGTCATTCTGGGAACTTGTTTTATTAGTACTTCCCATCGTTTAGTTGAAGCAGAGAAGATATTAAAAAGTTCTTGCACCACAGAAAAAAATCAGTTACTTTGCATGATGTTTTTACAGCTTCACTAACAACTGAATTTAGAGAATGCGCACAACAAGGAATAAATAACGTCATGGGATTTAGATTTCGTATCTTTGATTGGATGCCCGAGTGCTTGCCTCGCATGTTAGATGAATTATTGTATCCTTGCCCTCTCATAACATTTAACGGTCATTTTACCTTATTCAGTTCCTCCAATAAAAATTCGTAATCCTTCCCCAGTTTTATCCTGAATTTGAAAGAAACCTAGGAAACGTTCATGGATTTTTACATTCTATCCATCTTAAAATGTAACATAATGACTAACAATTGATAATTGTTCTCTGTGGCTTTTATCGGGTGTGCAATCCAACTGAATAATATTTTGCCTAAATGGTTATATTTATGATATTTTGCTTAATGCGCCAAGAAATTGATTCTATAAGCTCATTCTGTATGTTTTTTCCTAAGTAATGTGCTTGCAATTTATTGTTTTCCGGCATCCTTTTCTGTTTTTCAATTCTCCGCAAGTGCTCTCCCATATCACCGTCAAACCGTCTTCGAAATGCTAAACATTGTTTGGCAAGATATTTTACTATTTTCACAGCCCATTTCAAAACTTTAAACCAATGGTCTTTTTTGCTTTCCAATAGAATAAATCAATGGAATCAACGGTTTTGTGATTTTTAATTCTTTTGAGAATTTCTATCCAATCATCGTACTTCAACAAATGTGTTCTACTGGTTTCGTGTTGTTTCAGAACTCTGGATATATTTTTCCAATTTGAAAACCCAGTTTCCCCAGATAAACTACTGTCAAAATTTCTAAATAGTTTACAGCAAAAACAATAAACCAGATTTCATATTTCCGATTACACTAACCAATATATTGTTTCCTACATCTGGAAACTATTAAAAGAGGCGTTAAAGGGACATGGAAAACCCCAAAAAATGATACACTGCTCTTGCTCTTGCCCCTCTACCTCCCTCCATTTTTTGGAATATGCCTCTTTGAGCTGGGTGGTCTTTACACCATGTGTGAGACCAAACTTAGCTTAGAGGCATAGGTGTCTGATGCCGGCCCTGTATGCCATTCTTTTCTTACTAGTTACTAGAGAAAGATCGCTCCGCTTTTGTGCTCTGGAAGGGGTTGCTGTAGAAGTGGGAAGTTTATATACTAGTGTGTCCACTCTGTCTTGTTTTGCTGAATGCATACACATCATCATCTTTGTTGCCATAGGTGTTTATTTCTGCAAACATTCCTGCCCTTGTTAATTCTTATAGACACATCAGAAGTGGCATTTTCTGAATAAGAAGAGATCTTGTCGCGCGGTCGAGTGTAGGTGTCTAGCCATTTTCGTTACTGAAATGTAGTCATGTACGACCAAAAATTTTAAGATGCATTAACATTAAAATATATGGAAACCAAGTTTGATATATTAAAGTTATTTCGTCCTTATGAAATTATTTTTAAACTTTTCAACAATCCTTTTTTTCAAATTTCAATTATATTCATTATCTTTATTGCTGAGCTGTATTTCATAGATTTTTTTTTACAAATCATAGTTTTCCACTATCAATGTTTTTTAAAGCTTCATTATTTAGTTTACCTCTATTGAAAAGAATGGCCTTTTGCTTTACTCGATAACGTGTATTCTAATTTTAAAATTTTTGGTTATATTTTATATTAATTATATTTTACTAGTTAATTCCTATTATAATATCATTCATTTATAAAGAAGAGGTATTTTAACGGAAGTACCCCTGAACCCTCAAATCCTTCCTCCTCTCACCCACCTTGTAATTCGTACATAATAATGGATTTGATGAGGTATTTCCAAATATTTCTATCGCTGTATGAATTCTTTTGACTATTCCCATTACAGTAGCTTCTGGTGAACGTAGTTTTGTAAGCTAAAATTGATAAAAACTGTTTTGAGATCTACAATGAATCAAGAAAGATTGGTAGACCTTTCAATTATTTCAATTGAAAATGAAATTTGTCAATCTTTAGACTATACTGAAATGGTGTCAGACTTTGCGAGCAAAAAAGCAAGAAAAATAGCTTTTTAGAACAAATAAAATTATTCTGTTCACATTTTGTAATTATAAATTACCTATTTGTTTGTAAATGGTATTATTTGCAATAAATTTATAATGTCTTTATGCTAATGTTATCTTTTATTTATGATTAAGAGGTAAAGATTTAAAAATTTGTTATAACAACGTGATTTCAAAGAAAATTTCTTTGCCTGGGGCCGCTAAAAATTTTTGCTTAGGGCCGCCATAACTGTAAGGCTGGCCCTGCCTGCATACATCTTATCTATACATACAACTAGATATCGCAGCAAAATTAATATAAAAGTTATTAAAAAGCACAAAATAACTTGCAGCCTCACCAGTTAATTTAAGGTTATGCAAACCTGCCCTTCTCTTAAATCTGTCAAACCAGCCATCAAATTACGTGAATTTATCACATGTTGTAGAATTTTCTCCTTCTGTTTCACATAAGTGCTAATAGTTGAACGACACTTTTATTTGATTCACTTACATTATCACTATTACATTTCCTTTTAGATATCATGCCAAGTGATAAATTTATAAATAAATCAATGACATAAATAAATTTAAATAAAAGATTAACAGAAAAAAGAGTGAAATCAGCACAAATTCAAACAATTAGAGCAGAAATAACTAGGTCTACACTGAAACTAAACCTCGCATGGTTGGTCGGGATGAAAATTACTTAGCGTAAACTAGCTCCCAGTTCGATTGGCTTCGTCGAAATATCGAATTTGTCAAATCTCGAACTGTTGAATCTTGGGAGTCACCTGTATTCACTTGGTACGATAAGATCAAAACGAATTCCTGGATGCAATCTTATGTCTGATGGAGTAATGAAAAAAAAGGGAAGAGGAACAATGGATGAAAAAGAAGCTTCAGTCAATGATGTAGAAATTAGGGTGGTAAAATGGTTTGATAACAGAACAGCCATGCTCGCAAGTACATTTAGCACTGCCCACGCAGTCACAACAATTGAGCGTTGGGATAAAAACCAAAAAACAAGAATTAATGTAGAATGCCCCAACATAATAAGAAGTTACAGTAAGTTCATGGGTTAGACTGGTTGGCAGTGTGCCTGCCTTCTAACCCAAAGGTCGCGGGTTTGAATCCTGCTTCGGGCATGGATGTTGTTATATATGTTAATTTATGTATTTGCCTACTGTTAAAATTTCACTGTAAAATGGCATACACACTGTATGTGAAATTATGTATGTATAAATAAAAATGGGAGGCATGGACTTACGCGATTCAAACCTCTCTAGGTATAGGATGTTGTTCAAATCGAAGAAATATTACCACAGACTATTTTATCACTTTGTTGATATGGCTGTCATAAATAGTTGGCTACAATACTGGAGAGACAGTAATTCTTTTGGAATCCGGAGAGGGAAACAAAACGATTTGCTGGAATTTAAAACCAGGATTGCTGAGGCTTTGGTGAAAAGAGGAAAAGACATTTCCATAAAAAATAGAGGCAGAAAATCAGATGATAGCATTGAAATTAAGTTTCAAGTAAGGGAAAAAAAAGGGCCAGCAAATTCCATCCCGGAATGTTCTTCACGAGTTGATGCCATTGGCCATTGGCCAGATGTAAAGGAAGTAAGACAACACTGCAAAAATCCTGGCTGTTATGGAGAAACTATTTTTGTGCAGCAAATGCAATGTTCACTTCTGTTTGAACAAAAACTCAAACTGTTTCAGAAAATTTCGTGAAAAATAAATATTTCTAAATTTATCTGGTTAATTAATTTTTTCAACATAAACCTTATATATTAAAAATGTTTGTAATGGAAGTTGTTAGTTTTATGAATGCTTAAAGATATTTCCCAGAAAAAATAAAAAGTAAGTACTGTGGGTTGCCTAAATAGGGGCACCAAATTTGTGTTGGGAGTGCCCATTGTGCCTAAAAAGGCACAAATCTATATTAGCAACAATATATTATAAAATTATAAAAAATGTAATTTAAATGGTTTTCAATCATGCATTGGACATGTATTAGGAGTTAAATAATTTTTTTTTCAAATAGAGAAATTGTTGTTCAGAAAGGGTTAATCAAATTTGGTACGATTTTGGAGGGCTCCCAGGAACAATTCATGCATGGTTTTTGTTTCTCTCTGCCTGTTTTATTCAAAACAGCGGCCAATTGAATTCTTAAATACCATGTATCATCTAGAATTCTGATCAGATTTAAACCAAATTTCCCTGGGCAATGCCAGGTATTTCTGCTATTAAGTAATCAGGGGCAGATTGAGCCGCTGGGACACCGGGCAAAGTCCCGGTGGGCCAATGCTACTCCTGGGCCGGGGATGCCTGAGTGGTTGATGTTCGACCAGGATTGTTACTTTTCCTTATTCTAAAGTAGTGTTTCTCAAACTATGGGCCACGGTCTCCTAGGGGGCCGCAACATTATTTTAGTTGTTAGGTGGGCTGATATCAGAGTATTTGCCCAGGCCGATTTTTTATCCCAATCCGCCCCTGTAAGTAATATTTCGTTGTGTTTAATGGGTTAATTTAATGTTACTTGTATTATGAATGAGGTTTTATGGACTACTGTCTATGATGCAGTCAGTGCTGTAACTAGGGCGGGGCTTCTGCCCAGTAAGGGGTGCAAAAAATCCAAAAATTAACTAAATAAACCAAAGAAAATAATTTTTTGAAGTGGGAGAGGGCACATATTTGGTAGTTTATGCTAAAATATCTAGATGTGGTGCTGGGTGCAGTCCACCTACCAATGAAATCTACCTATACTATACTATTTCCTGTATGATTGTTTTTTTCAAAAAGTTGTAATATTACAGGATAGTGTAGTAAACCCAAATCTAAGGTTAGGTCGCAAAGTAGATATCAAATTTATTGGTAGACAGCACCATAGATACATGGAATTTTGTGTAATAGCAAATTAAATTATCATCTTTCAAAAGTTACATCATTTTATTTTCCTGAAACTGTAACCTTTATTTTTGCATGTATTTGCAAGATTTAACTGTTAACTTACTCATCAATTATTTTTCAATTTTATCATTACAGAGGATCCTGGAGTCCGTGGTAGGCTTAATGAATGTTTAGAAACTATACTCAATAAAGCCCAAGAACCTCCAAAATCAAAGAAAGTGCAGCACTCCAATGCCAAGAATGCAGTGCTGTTTGAAGCTATCAGCCTTATTATCCACAATGACAGGTTATAAATATCTATTTGTTTTTTCTAGCTGCAATATTTCTTTGGCAATAAATGACCTCACATCTCAAACTAGTTCTAACAAGGGAGTATCAGGTTAACGGGAAAGGGATTTGTCTGAAAATTTGCGAGCTGATAGAGCTAGACTTGGGAATCATGATTTGCCCCCCTTTTGGGCATAGACGGTCAGTAGTTCAAACAATAAATTGATTTGTTTATTTAGACACCATTTAAGTACCTTGTTAGTTTCGCTTTTTCGCTAAGCACATTTAGCCGTGAGGTTATAATTGGCACTACGAAGTCAGAGGTCCCTGGTTTGAATCCTGATGACTTCTTTTTTTTGCGTTTATGTTATATTTATTTTTAAATATTGTTTTCAATTTGTATTTTTTCATATATTCTTAATTTTTTTTACTGTTAACGTTTGTGTTATTTTTTCAATTTTTTTCGTATATTCTTCATTAGAGTTATTACAATGTTTTAAAGTTTTTCTCATTTTTTAAAAATGCCTTTCTCGTCTTCTATTACTTTCTTAAAAGAGATTTCACAATGAACTCTCACAGTTTCCTGGATGATAGATATCATAGAAGCAGCGGAAGCAATAATATTTTCGACATCGCGCACATTTGGAGAAACATTGTTCGCCACAGTGACATTTATTCGTTTTGACTTCATTAGGAAACACTATCTGATTGACACTGAGGAAGAATTTCCTTTGTTTTATCAATCATGATGCGAACCAGGTGTAGAGAACCATACATTTAAATATGGAAGCAGACAGTTGATTGTGCGCAAGAGCATGTATTTTTATCATGTCCGCTCGTCTAGTAATATCGCATTTTTCTTGCAGTAGAACTGCTGCATTTTGTAGTCTCAAAATAAAGATCTTTACCTGACGGTAAAAATACACGTCGCAAGGTTGGCATATGTGGGTGCATTTTGGCAGAATTACCTTCACGGTGCATGTCGGCTGATTTTTGTCATCGATGAAGCGCTCATCAAGGTAATTTATCAATGCATTAATGAAACCAGCATCATATCATAAAATCAGAAAACAATCCTTAAATAATTTATCACTACTTACCACTGCGACAAATTAAATAAAACATGCTTTCTTTTACTTGAGAATAACTGTTTTGAAAGGTCAGAAACCAACTAGAAAGACCGGCGAGTGCAGAAGAAAATCTCACTGCAGATCTCCTACAACAAATTATCACTCACTCGAATGTGTGGTGTATAGCTGATGTAAACCGAATCATCTTGCACGTCACTCACAACATCCAACTCTCTCCTTGCCTCGGCGGCTACTGCTCGCCCACACTTCTGCCCGCGACATTGTCTAGCTCGATCTCTTTATCCACCAGCCTGAGAGGATGTCTTCTGAATCGCGACAATGCATAAAGCGAACGAGCTCTAGTAATGGCGTTGCCATTACATATTTTTGTATTTTATCTCCATCAGTATTTCAATGTATGACAATGAGCCGAGAAGCCAAATCCAAGAATGTCATTTTGGCGAACATTGTTTCTCCAAATGTGCACGGTGACGAAAATATTATTGCTTCCGCTGCTGCTACGATATGTATCATCCAGGCAACTGTGAGGGTTCATTGTGAAATCCCTTTTAAGAAAATAATAGAAGATGAGAAAGACATTTTAAAAAATGAGAAAAACTTTTAAAACATTATAGTAACTCTAATAAAGAATATACGAAAAAAATTGAAAAAATAACACAAATGTTAAAAGTAAAAAAAACAAAGAATATATGAAAAAATACAAATTGAAAACATTATTTAAAAATAAATATAACATAAACGCAAAAAATTAGGAAAAAAAGTCTCCAGGATTCGAACCAGGGACCTCTGACTTTGCAGTCCCAATTATAACTTCACGGCCAAACGTTTTTATGTTAGCAATCAAGCAAAACTAAAAAGGTACTTAAATGGTGTCTAAATAAATCCATTTATTGTTTATACTATTGACCGTCTACGCCCAAAAGGGGGGTAAATCATGATTCCCAAGTCTTGCTCTACCAGCTCGCAAATTTTCAGACAAATCCCTTTCCTGTTAACCTGACACTCCCCTTGTAAGTAATCATAATTTATGAATGAACATAAAGATTTCAGTGCCTAATTTATACAAATAAATAGTGAAAAAAGCTTATCATATAATATAATATTGTTTTTATTTAGCTGTTTAATTTCTCATCATCTCCATGCATTTGCAATATAGCATTTTTGTTATGCTAGAATCAATAAATTTTGCTTATGTTAGTTACTGCTTGAATTTTGGATATCATAACCATAAATTGATTTGTAATAAAATGTTTATATAACATTTTGAATTAAAACGTATTTTAAATTAATTGAATGCATATTTTTACATAAAGTTTACATGTTTACTGTTTTTTTCAACTAGTGAGCCTAACCTTCTTGTAAGAGCTTGCAACCAGCTGGGTCAATTTCTATCCAACAGAGAAACAAATCTTCGTTATCTAGCACTTGAGTCTATGTGTCTCTTAGCTACATCAGAATTTTCACATGAAGCTGTCAAAAAACATCAAGAAGTTGTTATTCTATCCATGAAGGTAAATGGCTTTCAATTGGAGAATTTGGAAATTCCTTTTTTAGTTGAATTTGTAAGGCTGAATCATTAAATTTTGTATACCTTTTTACAGATGGAAAAAGATGTATCTGTTAGACAGCAGGCTGTAGATTTATTATATGCAATGTGCGATAAGAGCAATGCAGAAGAAATAGTACAAGAAATGCTCAACTACTTAGAAACGGCTGATTATTCCATTAGGGAGGAGATGGTATGTGATAATTATTGGCTTTGTTTCTGAAAACCATATAATTCTCAATTACCTGTGTTCAGAGTAGAGTTACCACCTCTTTGGGTTTGACCCAGTCTCCGGGTTTTGGGACTAGTCTCCGGGTCTCCGTGTCAACAGTAAAATTGTCCAGGTCAACATCATTTTGAAGCTCTCTGTGTTTACTGTAGCTATCTAGCAGTTTATGTGCCTATTGCCTGAAATTGGGTAAAAATTATTTCAAGTTGTAATGAATTTAATGAATTGCCAAAACTTGTAGCTAAAATCTTAGCTTTCTAACTAGTAATCCACATGTGGAAAGAATATTTTCCTAATGAAAAATGCATGGATGGAGTCACAGAAGGAATAGAATGGGGGTAAACTTAGTTAAGACTCAGCATTGTACAAAAGTAAATTTTGGCACGACTTGCCAAGAATTTTAAAAATTTATTAGTAAACCAGAGCAAGTCCCATTACTTAAAAGAGAATTGTGTAATGAAAAATACACTTGGAAGTAATTGTAATTCAATAAAATTTGAAATATTATAAAATATATATTTTTTTACATACATACATACCAATCACGCTGTTCCCTTACGGGGTAAGCAAGCTAAATGCCGCTACCATTCACAATATTTCTCCACACCTTATTATCCTTATATACTTCTTTTACTTCAAACACATCCATGCATTGTTTCATACATCTTCCATTCCTTAAACTTCTGATCTCTCTTTTCTCGAGAGCCTCCTCCACCACATTCAGCCAGCTTTTTCTTGGTCTTCCTCTCCCTTTTGATCCGCATACTCTACCATCATGTACCAATTTAGTCACCCGGTTCTCATTCATTCTCTCCGCATGCCCAAACCATCGCAGCACATCCCTTTCATACTGACCTCTTAAAGTTTCTTTCATTCCACATTCATTCATCACCCAAGTATTCCGGACTCTGTCTCTTCTGGTTTTCCCACACATGCTCCTCATATAACCCATTCCAACTGCATTCACCTTACTCATGTGTTTCTCCTGACACACCCACGTTTCGCTACCATACAACAAGGTGGGTACAAGCACACTTCTATACACAGCCATTTTTGCTTCCTTAGACACTTCTTCACGATTTAGTACTGACCACATGCTACTCACCACTTTTCTACCCGCATTCACATGCCTTTCTATCTCTCCATCTATTCTTCCATTCTTAGAAAACATTCTTCCCAAGTACACAAACTCCTCCACCTGTTCAACAACTTCACCATTTATGCGCAGCCTACAGTCATTCAGTTCATTCATTCTGTCAAACAAAACAACCTTTGTTTTTGACACATTGATCTTCAGATCCATTCTCTCTATAACTTCAGCCATACTATCTAACATTCTATATTTTTTTTTATTTTTAGATAATTACATATTTTTATGTTATTTGAAAGTAGATAAAATAAAATGTGTCAACTTTAAAATAAGTATTTTTAATGAATATCGAAGGCCAGTTCATTTTATAAGAATTTCTATTTCTTGAAAATAGAAAATATTACTTCTTTATCACACTTTATTGGTAATTTTTAATTTTTAGGTCATAAAATATAATCTCACAGTTGGGTTAAAAATCTCCGGGTTTTGGATTCAAATCTCTGGGTTAGAGATCAGTTAGGGTGGTAACTCTAGTTCAGAGTTGCAAAACTTGAAAAACTTTTTATATTTCTCATTTCCCATTTGTAAAATTAAACTGTTAGCATTTTGTTTGGTAATTTTAACTACTAATGATCTAATGAGTCCTTTTGAAATTTTTACTCGTACCTATATACTCTTGTGTAATGTGCCCTCATGTACTTTTTGCCAAAAAATCCTAACTTTTTCTTGTACCCCATGTATAATGCGCACCCTTAATTTTTGTGGGGTATAAGAACAAAATTATATTGTCATGTTAAGTATTAACCAGTGTACCATAAATAAACACGTTAAAGCATTAAATTATCGCCAGTTAACAATTTTAAAACATATTTCTGAAGAAAATGACTTTTTAAATTCCACTAATTTTTTATTGTGGAATTTATGAAAGTTGTTATTTTATTCAGAAATATGAGTATCAATTACCACAAAGTTCAGCCAAATTCCTTGGATTTTTTAAAATTTTAAAACGTTTGGACTTGCTCATTAGTATTACGTTCAGTAAGCTCTTAGAGAGACATCATCAATAATGAGAGTGATTGAGTTGAGTTGGCAGCAGCTACATACAGGAAGTTAGCCAAGCTGATGCCGTGCAGAAAACTGCAGCGCTATTGTTGCCAATCCTTTTAAATCAGACAAAAAAGGATCTATAAAATAGATAAGAGTTTTGATTTGTAGTGGATTTTGGTTCTCTCTTTCCTATCTCATTCTAAAACCGTTTAATAGAAGGAATAACACTAAAATGTAACAAACAAATCTGAAAACGGGAAACGCAACAGGTAAGATTAAATTCATATGTGTCATTCTACGGGTTTTAAATTACATACATTGTTAATTATACATACTATAATCATTAACTAAAAAAAATTATTTCAATTTGCTTATTTTACGTTTTTTTGTTTTGATGTGTTTTTTGTTGGGTGTGCCTGGTGATTTTGCAAAAACTACAGTAATCAGCTGATGAGCTGTATAGAAGTAATTAGGTGTTCTATACATATAATTAATATATGTATAACCTGGATTATTGATAATTATTATGGTTTTCCCCGTAATTCAACCAAAAAGCAAGAATCTGGTGCAAGGTATGTTCACTTTAACTTTCGATTTAACCCTTAGGTGCTAAAGATGCCAATATATGTATCTGCCTCACCTAGTCGACTTAAAATGCTCAACCTGCCAATATATTGGCTCTAGCTTTAAACCAGTTTAAAAAACTTAATACAATGTCTTTTGTGTTATAATTGGTGGCAGATGGAAGATAATATATTAGTTTATATTTATTACTAAAATAGTAATCTTTATTACAACTTTAGTATTTTTCCTAAGCAAATGTGTTAGTCTCTTCTCCATGGCCATCTGCCGCAACACATTGGAGGCGAGATATCAGCCAAAGAATGATTTGCGTTTCAACTCCGTAGATAACACACACATAGTCTTCCACCGACCTTTTGTAAACAGTGTCTGCCACTGCATTTTCATCACAATGTTATCAATCAAAGGCTATTACATTGTCTGTAACAAACTGCCTGACGAAGTTTTCTGAGGATTAGTTTGGTTTGTTTTATTTTTTCTCCCGAGTATGAATCTCGCTCGCTGGTAACGTAACCCGTAGGGGTCAAGATTGTCAGTGATCTTTGTGTAGTCATTCTGATATTATGCTATATACTTACATGGATGAATGAAAGAGTTGAAATATTGGAAGAAAGTTGCGTTCAATATTATTTCAAGGATGGTTTTGAATAGTTATATTTTGTACAAAGAAAACTTCAAAGGACCTAGGAAACTGCAGTCGAGACATGTATGTATGTAGTAAATATAATTGAGCATTTAGGTAACGAATAGCTTTCAGTCAGGAAAGAAAATAAGAGTGACGAAAGAGCAACAGTGGGTGTGCGAAAACTTGATGGAAAATAAGAACTTACCGTATCTGCCCGAATACAAACCGATGTTTTTTGTCAAAATCTATCATGAAAAAATCACCCCTCGGCTTAAATGCGAGTCCGAGGAAAATTTGGGTTATGGGTAAATCTCGAAGTCTCGCATTGCCTTTGTGTTCAACTGATAGTACTATATTTTGCTAAAAGTAAATATTTGACCTACGATGAGTATATATAAAAATATCTTGGCGAGTTCGCTTGCGTAAATTGACGATTACGCAAAATGCATTGACGGCTTTGAACGCTCAACTGTTTGAATTTTGGTAGAATTTTACATGGAACATGAATAATTATAAAAATGCAGTTTCTTAAGGCATTGTATATGCTAATTTCATTGGAAATAGACTTGGATAAAAAATATCTTGGCGAGATCGCTTGCGTAAATTGACGATTACGCAAAATGCGTTGACGGCTTTGAATCCTCAACTGTTTGAATTTTGGTAGAATTTTACATGGAACATGAATAATTATAAAAATGCAGTTTCTTAAGGCATTGTATATGCTAATTTCATTGGAAATAGACTTGGATAAAAAATATCTTGGCGAGATCGCTTGCGTAAATTGACGATTACGCAAAATGCGTTGACGGCTTTGAATCCTCAACTGTTTGAATTTCAGTAAAACTTTACATGAAACGTGAATAATTATAAAAATGCAGTTTCTTAAGGCATTGTATATGCTAATTTCATTGGAAATAGACTTGGATAAAAAATATCTTGGCGAGATCGCTTGCGTAAATTGACGATTACGCAAAATGCGTTGACGGCTTTGAATCCTCAACTGTTTGAATTTCAGTAAAACTTTACATGAAACGTGAATAATTATAAAAATGCAGTTTCTTAAGGCATTGTATATGCTAATTTCATTGGAAATAGAATTGGATAAAAAATATCTTGGCGAGATCGCTTGCGTAAATTGACGATTAAGCAAAATGCATTGACGGCTTTGAACGCTCAACTGTTTGAATTTTGGTAGAATTTTACATGGAACATGAATAATTATAAAAATGCAGTTTCTTAAGGCATTGTATATGCTAATTTCATTGGAAATAGACTTGGATAAAAAATATCTTGGCGAGATCGCTTGCGTAAATTGACGATTATGCAAAATGCGTTGATGGCTTTGAATGCTCAACTGTTTGAATTTCGGTAAAACTTTACATGGGATATGTATAATTATAAAAATGCAGTTTCTTAAGGCATTGTATATGCTAATTTCATTGGAAATAGACTTGGATAAAAAATATCTTGGCGAGATCGCTTGCGTAAATTGACGATTATGCAAAATGCGTTGATGGCTTTGAATGCTCAACTGTTTGAATTTCGGTAAAACTTTACATGGGATATGTATAATTATAAAAATGCAATTTCTTAAGGCAGTGTAAATGCTAATTTCATTGGAAATAGACTTGGATGAAAAATTATCTTGATGAGGTCGCTATTACTATATGTGACCCTTTGTGAAAGTGAAGATGAATGAAATTATTGTCACTGAATGTGGAACATTATCCAACGATGGAAAATTATTAATTGGAGTAATATTTCAAAATGTCAACAACTAAATCATTTCCCACACATTTCTTCGATCTCGAATAATGTATTCTAAGATGTGCATGAATGCCCGGCACACTTCAGCATAAAATGTACGGAATTTACGTTTTTGTCAAAAAATTGTGGAAATTTTTGGGGGTTGGCTTAAATCCGGCAGATACGGTAATTGTTGTTTTTGAAGCACTAAGGAAAGAAGAAAAAGATCACGGACTGGCTGCAGTAGATGCAACAAAGGCTTACATGAGGAGTGTTTGGCCAAGCACAAATGCTGAGGCGATGAGATGCGTTTTATACCATTTCACATTACAGTAGACTACCGATTATCCGGGTTGGTAGGGAATAAAGTAATCCTGGTTAAAAAAATCCCGTTTAATCTAACATCAATTTGATATACAGTAAGTCCACGACCAACAAGGTTTATTCGTTCACAAAATTCCCATGCAAGTTGAAAATCATGTAAATCGAACAATAATTAAACCAATACCATTTTGAAAGCAATACAGTCAGCTGTGCGGTACTTGCAGAAATGTAAAGAGAGCTTTAGCAAAAACGTACGGCAAACGCTGTCTTTCGAGCGTCAGTTCAAATAACCTGATTTATGCGGTAATTCAACAAATTTGTTTGAATACAGTCATGAGATAAACTTCACGCACTTGATTAAAAAAAACGAAGTTAACAGTATCACTTGTCTGCTGCTTTTCCTGTGCGTAGCGCTATGTATTGAGCAACTGTCTAACTCGCGGCAGTTACCGTATTTAATCGATTGTAAGCCGACACCGATTGTAAGCCGACCCCCACTTTTCACAAGGCCACGCAAGAAAAAAAATTGATTTTAACCCTTTCGCAACCGGACCGCTCGAGAATGCCCGTAAATTTTTATACTCCCGATCGCTGGACCGCCCGAGACCGCCCGGAAAATACGCTTTCAAATTTACCTCTGAAAACGTTGACTGGATGGCTTCTCTCTCGGAAATAACGTAGTATACCATATAAACACGAGATTTAGATCGTATTTGGCAGGTTTTTCTTAACTTTGTATACAAAAATTTTTTTTTTTTAATATTCAATCGAAATTCGCTATCTTTTTGGACCCTGAACAATCTAATATGTCTCGCAGTAATTCTTCTACTTCGGGGATTTTTCAAAATATATATTTTTGGAGATTAATGTATAATTGTTTTATTTAATGTTTCCCATTTGGCAGCCATATTGAATTTCTCCGGACTTATAATGCCAGCAGGTGCCCCACACCTCAGGACATGAGAGGGTTAAAGTATTAACTAAAATTACAGTGACATAAAATACATTTTATTCACTTATTCATAACAACTTCTACGATAAAAGTAATTTGACCTCGCGAGATCTTAATATAATAATACCCCGGGAATAAATTATGTAAATAATACGTGGTGCGTCAAAGTCTTAAAGAATGCAGCGATAGCACTCGTATGCCTAAGGAGCTAACACAATGTTTCCTTTTTACTCGTGAATCGAAGCATTTGCCCTCCCCTGCCCTCCCTCCTCAACCTATCATGTTTCAGTGTTAGCTCCTTACGCATACGAGCACTATTGCTGCGTTCTTTCACGACTTTGACGCGCCACGTATTATTTACATAATTTATTTATTCGTAGGTGTTCAGTAAATTTGATTATTTTTTTTCATATATTTAAAGATCTCGCGTTATAATGTAACTACGGACATAAATTCATTGACTACTTTTTTTGCCCCCGATTCTAAGCCGAGTGTCGATTTCTGAGATGGTAAAAAGGTAAAAAAAAGGTCGGCTTACAATCGATTAAATACGGTAACCTACTGCGATTAAACGAGCTCATGAGTTATGCCATGTTTCCGTGTGTCTGGTTTTACTCTATTAAAACAAGATTATAGAAAAAAATTTAAATAAAAAATATATACTTATACCTATTTTGTTTAAAATATGATAGCAAAGAAGTTTGCTTTTTCGATTCGTTAACCTTTCGGCAAATGGTGCTGCGCAGATTTCTCAGCATTAGTTTCTCAGCCAGGGTGCTGTCTTTCTGTCCCTCCAAATAATCCAGCAGAGCTTTGGTGTGAGTTAAAACAGTGCTGTGACTGATACTTTGCTCTGGTATTAGGTTGTCCTCTTCCTGGTCCAAATCATCGACTGCCATTACATCGTTGACATCGATGGTATTAATACGTTCCACAATTTCTTCGTCACTCAAAACTTCATCGCCGGCCAAATTTTGATCTGCATTTAACCACTTGCGCAGTTTCCTCATCAACATTCGCACATCCACTAATGCTGTGTAAATTATGCAGTAGTTCAGGCACCGTTTCATTAAAACTGTCCTCAAAACCAAGAAATTCCTCGTTTCCCGGTAAAATTTTTTGCCATGTTTTTTTTAATGTCGAACCTTTCACTTTTCCAAGCAGCAGAAATTTCATAAATAGCATCCAATACAGTTAGCTTTTTCCAAAACAACAGCAAATCATCACCGTCTTCCTTTATGAACTTCAACAGCAAGTTTCTTCGATAAATTGTTTTCATGTTTTGTATCACTCCTTGATCCATAGGCTGAATCAAAGCTGTCACATTCGGAGGTAAGTACTTCACAAATGTATTTCAGTCTTCGGACTTTAAAGTGTCTTCATTTGGGTAAAATCGCCTTTTGTGGCAAAGATTCTAAGTGTTGACACACTGCTGGAATGAATTTTGTTTTAAACCAGTCCGTAAAAATTTCTCTGTCCATCCATGCTGACTTATTACTGTAGTAATTGACAGGTAAATTCGATAAAACTTTAACTTTTGAGAAAGCTTGAGGTTTCTTTGCATTCCCAATAACACACGGTTTCAAAAAATGAGACCCAGCAGCATTACCACAGCACAAAACTGTTAGGCGTTGTTTCTGCAGCACTTTTTTCATTTTCATGAGCTAAAGTTTTTTGTGATAGACACTTCCAGTATAAACCAGTTTCATCAGCATTATTAATTTGTTATGACGTGAATCCTTCATTATCAACGAAATGTTGAAACTGAGACTTAAATTCCTCAGCTTCAGGCTCGTCACAGCTAAGTTTTTCTCCTTCGATAGCAATCTGACGAATTGCGTGCCTTTGCTTAAATCTTGTCAACCACCCACATGATGAGTTAAAATCTCCTTTCAGTTTCAATTCATCGAAAAAATACTTTCACTGCACAAACAGCTCCTGAAACCGGGATTCCCTCAGCTCTCTGTTGGCAGGGCCGGATTAAGCGGTTCATGGGCCCCACGCAAAACACAGGTTCTGGGCCCCAGCCCAAGACATGGCCGGATTAACTATCTGCAAGGGAAGGGGGCTAGTGAGAAGGCTGGAGTTGGGGAAAACCAAGGATAGCATAAATATAATACAGCTAGAATAATAACCTGTCATATGACGGTAACATTAAAAAATATTAAAAAATTATAACATTCTGGCTTCATTAATTAATTAATAACAAAACAATACAGGTTGCATAGCAACTCTTGCTAGATTAAGCGTTCAAATCACAAAAAATACGCATTTTACGTATTTTTAAAATTTTAAAAGGCAAGATACAATAAAAGACCACTTCAATAAAATAATTAAAATTTCGTTCGTCCTTTCATTTTTGTTTGAAGTTTCTAAGTTAATATTTAGATATTTTAATGAGCAAAAGAAAAAATGTCTGCAGGGTCAAAATCGTTTTTTTCTGTGCTTTGAAATGGCAATACGAAAGGATATCTGCAGTGGAACCTAGGACACTTTATGTAAAAGTAATAACATTTTCTATTAGATAATGTGATCATCTAAGAACACACCAAATTTCATATCTCTAGCTGCTTCCAGTGCTGAGATATTAATAGATTCTAAGCACGTTATACACAGATAGAAGGAAAGACAGAATTGGAAAATTATATGAGACATTGGAAGAGACCGGCACAGCGGTACATGGCCCCCCGTAAAATACTTCGCCCCTACTCAGCCTAGTGATATCACTGACACACTCTGGGCTGCCGCTGTCTTACATGCGTACCTGAAGTAGCTTTAGAATACGGAAAAGCAACTGCTCCTGGCCAAGGCAGCAACCACTCAGGCAACCCACGCCCAAGGACTTCATCGCCTCACCAGGACTTTTCCCGATGCCTTGGCTGTCCAATTCATCCCTGGTGGGCCCCTTTGTCATCTGGACCTCACTCACTTGTGTGTTTTGCATACCGCTTAATCTGGCCCTGTCTGTTGGTTAAACCACAAAACCATTGCTTTGTACAAATCATCGTAAGTTGACGTCTTCGTGGTTTTCCGCCTAGACATGCCACTTCCACTATCACAAATTCCAGCAAACTCAATCAGCTTGTTTGTTTTTCACAATATCACGCACTGTTTGGTCACCCACACGGTACTCGTTCATTAACGACTTCACCTTCACACCTTTTTCAGATTTTTTAATTATGTCAAGTTTTTGTTTTATAGTAAGAACAACTCTTTTATGTTTCAACATAATCACGTAAGGGCTATTCAAATTTCAAATTAATAAGAACAAAATGACATGCACCCTATATGACACATGAAAATAGAGTGAACACTCGAAATATTCTGATCCAATTCCACGCGAGCGATCAGGATCTACTTCACGGCGGTCACACGCCGTCTACGCGATGTTCTTATAAGTGAAATGCATACAGTGCGATAATATGTATGTATCTCTAGCTCACACGAAGTAGCGGGAACTATATAGGTATCTCTTTACTTGCCTTTCCCCCTCCTCCCCTCTTCATTCCTTCACTCTGCACGTCGCCCGTGGTTTCAGTTACGCAGTTGCATCGTTTTTCAGTGGCCGATTTCTCGTACTATATATTCTAAATTATTTTCATATTACGTTTTTTTTACATCCCTGTTAAGCCGATTCCGAATAATCGAGAGTCTATTGTATCTCCTTAAAAACGTCGTTATTGGTATTGGTTGAGGACCAAAGTTGTAGAGAATAATATTTCTTCCAAGTTTTGTTTGAAACAAATTTTCGTAGAACCATCCATTTTGGAGATATTTTGCTTATTCATAATTTTCCAGTATACAGCGCCACCATCATGTAGTGGTGAATCCTATAAACATATTCAAAATATACCTAATTTACGGCAATAAGGACGACTGTATTCTTTTACGATATGAAATAATAATTTTGCCTTATAATGCTATTCATAATAATTTCAATATCTATACCCCAAATATGGTGAAAGTCATGTGTTGGCTACATCAGATTTTGTATTCTTGACTGGGGATTTTCATTTTCTAATTCAGCATGAGAAGTAAGTTCTACAGTTCTTTTTGTTATTTGTCTGGGTAAACTGGTAACTTGAGACCTTCTTCTCAATTGTTCTGCTACTAACTCTTGAGCAAGTGCTTTAATGAAATGTCTTCTCTTCTGGATGTTTTGGGAATCTGGATTTCTGTTTTCTAGGTGAATAACCTGAGCATTTATTGCACCTACATTCAACATTGTATAAAATATGGTCATGGGCCACCAATTGGTGTTTCTAGAAACAGAGTAGGTCGCACATAATTTATCTGCAACATCAACTCCAGATTTTGTAGAATTATAGAAAGTTACTATTTCTTTTTTTTTTTTTTGGCAGTGCCTGTTGTGTCATCGATCATAGAACCATGGTGCATTGTACAAAATAAAAGAACGTTTTTTCTTGCTTTGGGAATGTAGGTATAACAATAAAGTGCAATGTTTTTGAAAACCAAAACGAGCGGTAAATTGTACTCGGCCTCGAGGTGATGTAAAACAAGGTGGAAGCTGCCCTTTGTTATTCCTTATTGTACCTACGTATGTAAGTTGATCACTTTCTAGAAGGTCTGTAACCGCTGTATCTGCCCGAATAGAAGCCGACCCCGGATTTAAGCCGAACCCCCAAAAAATTCCACAATTTTTTGGCAAAAACATAAATTTCATAAATTTTATGCTGAAATGTGCTGGGCATTCATGCAAGGCTTAGAATACATTATCTGAGATTGAAGAAATCAGTGGGAAATGGTTTAGTTGTTGACATTTTGAAATATTACTCCAATTAATAATTTTGCATTTTGAATAATGTTCCACATTCGTTGACAATAATTTCATTCATCTTCATTTTCACAAAAGATCAAATATAGTAACAGCAATCTCACCAAGATAATTTTTCATCCAAGTTTATTTCCAATGAAATTAGCATTTACATTGCCTTAAGAAATTGCATTTTTATAATTATACACATTCCATGTAAAGTTTTACAAAATTCAAACAGCTGAGCATTCAAACCCGTCAACACATTTTGCGTAATCGTCTGCGTCAATTTACGCAAATAATGTGAAAAGCCCAGCCTTAAACGGTAAAAAAGCACAGGTAGTATTAAATTCAATATTCTAGCCTTTATTATTTATTCGTTAATATTCATCAGTCAAATATTTACTTTACAAAAAATATAGTACTATCATTTTTACGCGAAGGCAATGAGAGACTTCGAGATTTAATCATAACCCAAATTTTCCTTGGACTCGCATTTAAGCCGAAGGGTGATTTTTTCATGATAGATTTCGACAAAAAACATCGGCTTGTATTCGGGCAGATACGGTAGTTCATAACTAGTAAACCAGTTGTCTGCAATAATATTACATCCACTGCCACTAATTGGCCTGCAAAATCAATTTACAACATCATAAGAACTGTTGTTTACCTGAAATGGACCATCTGGCTGTTTCCCAACGTATACATTAGAACCCCCGTTAACCGAGGTAATCGAGACCGAGCCCACCTCGGATACTGAAAAACTCGGTTAAAGCGGTTAAGGTAAAAATAGAGATTATGATCGGAAAAAAATCGTAAAATTAACACACATATTTAAACATACTAAAGTCATTTAAAAAGCATTATTAAACAATAGACTAACCTTTACTTTTCTGAAAAAAGATCTGTCAGATCCTCTGTTTTATCTTATGTGTTTTCTTTTTCGCAGAAATATTCCTCCAGCGCTTAAGCAGTAGTAAATCTGCCGGCGTCGCTTCCTCTTGTTGTTCGATGTAAGAGATTGCAGCTTCTATTGCCTTTCGTCCATCAGAATGAGATATTTTGGCTTCTTCTTCCTTCCCTTCTTCTTCATCACTCTCCTCCTCTCCCTGTTGGGCCACCGTCTTTACTATCATTTCATCTGAAAGTTCGTGTTCGTCGTCTGCACACATCCATTCAGCTATGTCATGTGCTTCAACGGGCCCAGAGGCTGGAAGTTTTTTAGCAAGTTCAAAAACAGTCATGTTGTCTTCATCATGATCTTCTCCTTTATCATCATCATCAGCGTTTTCTTCATTCTGTCTAGGCCTGTCAATTTCGATCAACTTCCTCCATGATTTTTCTAAGGTCGAAGATTTTACATTTTCCCACGCCTCAGCAACCCAATGAACGACATCCTTCGGTGTTTATCTTTTTCAGGCAGCCTTCAACTCTAAAATCTTCTTCCATATCTTCAACGAGTGCTTTCAGTAGGGACCTTCTGTAATTTCTTTTGAGGTTCTCGAGTACACCCTGATCTAACGGCTGAACAAGTGAGGTGACGTTTGGGGGCAAAAACATTGCTTTAATATTGCCACTGTCCAAATATTCAGCATCTGGGTTGGATGGAGCATTTTCAAGCAGTAATAGAGCTTTTCTTGGAAGTTTTTGTTTCTTTAAAAACTTTTCAACAGTAGGGACAAATTCATTATCAAACCAGTCTTTAAACAGAATAGCGTCCATCCAGGAACTTGTGGTGTTTATAGTAAACAGGCAAGTTTCAGTTTTAGGTTGCCTGATGCATTTGAGCAGGCTAGCACAGTTACCCTCTCCTTTTTTTAGTAACCAGGCGCAGTCTTCTCATCTCGGGCAGCTAGAGTTTTTGATGGGAGCATCCGATAATTCAAACCAGTTTCATCACAGTTAAAGAGTTGGTCTAAAGTCAACTCTTCTTTTTCGATCACATTTTTAAAATTTTCTTTGAATCTTGTCACTTCTTCACAATCCCCAGATAATTTTTCCCCACTTATGCATAGCTGCCTTACCACATACCGTCGCTTCCAATGGTCCAGCCATCCAGGGCTAGCAGTGAATTCTTCTTCACCATCCTTGAAACGGTTATGAAATTCAAGAGCTTTGGTTTGCAACATAGGACCACTTACTGGAGTCCCTTTAGCTCTCATTTGAGTAAACCATAAAAAAATGGCCTCTGACATTTTTTTCAAAATCACACTTTTTCATTGTTTTCGCAGGTTTTCAACACTTCCACTCACCTTCTGAGAGCACCATTTTTGGATTTCCCCCCTCTTTCTTCGCCAGTCACTTCCCCTATGCCTAAATCAGCAGCAACTTTTCTGATTGATTCACCATTATCAACTCGCCTGATTGCCTCTAGTTTAGTTTCTAAAGAGAGCATAACTCTTTTTCTTTTAGCACTCGTAGCTAGAAATAATTTAAACACGAATACGTAAGAAAACACAATAAAAACAACGAAGCATGCTTACACGGTCTTGACAGGTCAGCAGACGATCGAACACTGCTTGCAACATTTTGAGACAGGGACAAGAAACTACCTAGAGACAATGAATACAAACCAGCGAAATGAGAGGAATTAGACAATTTGAAACGGTAAAAAAACTAACTAGAGACAATGTAATCAAACAAGCGAAATGATGGGGAATGACCTTGGCGAAGACTCACCTCGGTTAACATGGAGGCTCGATCGACCGGGACTCAGTTAACAGGGGTTCTACTGTACTTCTAAATTTGCCGTGTAAAAATATTTTGGCATCTACCAATGAAAATATCTTAATTTCATATTTTCTGGGTTTGCTAGGGATATACCATATCTGCCCGAATAGAAGCCGACCCCAGATTTAAGCCGACCCCCAAAAATTCCACAATTTTTTGGCAAAAACGTAAATTTCGTAGATTTTATGCTGAAGTGTGCAGGGCATTCATACACATCTTAGAATACATTATTCGAGATCGAAGAAATGTGTGGGAAATGGTTTAGTTGTTGACATTTTGAAATATTACTCCAATTAATAATATTGCGTTGCTGAATAATGTTCAATATTCAGTGACAATAATTTCATTCATCTTCATTTTCACAAAAGGTCAAATATAGTAACAGCGATCTCGCCAGGATATTTTTTCATCCAAGTCTATTTCCAATGAAATTAGCATTTACATTGCCTTAAGAAATTGCATTTTTATAATTATACACGTTCCATGTAAAGTTTTACCGAAATTCAAACAGTTGAGCGTTCAAAGCCATCAACTCATTTTGCATAATCGTCAATTTACGCAAGCGATCTCGCCAATATATTTTTCATCCAAGTCTATTTCCAATGAAATTAACATATACATTGCCTTAACACTGCAGCGGTCGCGCGAGATAAACTACCGTGAGTGGTCGCGCGGATCACGATTGTGATCCGCCAGATATTTTTCTGTAATTATTAATTTTCCAATTTTTTCTCTGGTTTTGTTATTGAAACGATATGAAACTGTTTTAATACACTTTGTATGAAAATTATAATTTTATTTACAAAACAACGTACAAGAAAAAATACTTTATAATTATTTTTAAAAAATGTTCATTATAGACATTATTATAAAGCAATTTAAATTTAGTGGATAAATTACAAACAAAAACTTTATTATTCATTGTAATGTTCATGTTTTACAATCTTTTTTTTTAAGTTTTTATTCAAGGCAAGATTCACACACTGACTTTTGATGGTCTGGACAAACCCAATTCATACACTTATAACAGGTTTTCCTTGTCGTTTTGTTTCTTGCTCGGCCACAAATGTGACAACGTCCCATACTTCCTTTTTTTGGTTCAGGAGGGGCATGCTCCTCTTCAATCTTCAATAGTTGCTTACCACGCCGCTTAATTTCAGTGGGTATCATTTGTTGGTTTATACGTCGTAAAATTGCAGGCTTCATCAAATCCAAAGCAAGGCTTTTCAAAAAGTCACGACGAGCTATTGGGTTTTGACGGTGGTTTTCCATGTAGATATTTATGGCATTAATACCTCCAATGTTCAAAAGATCAAAGAAGAGTGTCAAAGGCCACCTGCGAGAATTACGAGACACATCGTACAGGCCACACATTTTGTCTAAAATATCAACACCACACTTTTTGTGTCATTGTATGTTGTAATTATTTTGGGTTTCTTATTATCACCCGTAGATCGGTTGATGGTGTTGTCATAGTGCATAGAGGAAATTACTAAAACGGCTCTAGTTTTCTTTGGCACGTAAGATACGAGAGTGTAGTTTTTCTGAAATCCAAACAAAGAGCTGTTCACTTCGCGTATTTTGGAAGGTAAAAATTCCTTGGGAATTTCCCGCTTATTTTTCTTCAAGGTGCCGATAAATGTTAGTTTTTTTTGTTCCAACAGTTCCTTTACCAAAGGTACTGAACCGAACCAGTTATCTGCAGTGATATTTCGATTCGTGCCCTCAACTGGCCGTATTATCCTCTTCACAATGTCTTCTGGTTTGTTGCTTTGCTTATAAGGGCCATCAGGCTGAACTCCCACATACACCTCCAAATTATGAGTATAAATATTTTTTGATCCAACCAGAGCAAACACTTTAATGCCATATTTGGCCGGCTTGCTTGGAATGTACTGCCGAAATGGGCAGTTCCCTCTAAAAGCTAGTAATTGCTCATCCACTGTAAGATAATCCCTAGGTATGTAGTTGCGCTGACAGTTCGTTACAAATTTTTCAAACACCACTCTTATCGCTGCCAACTTATCAGTTTTTTTGCGATTATCTCTATCCCTAATATCATCAAAACGCAGACAACGCATTAAAACTCTAAATCTATGTTCGCTCATTGTAACGTAAATTGCATCCACTCCAGTTCCACTGCTAATGTCCCACATATCAAGTGTATTACGCCTTCCTGACTTTAGTACTCCTGCAAAATATAAAATACCTATTAGAGACCTGATTTCACACTCATCTGTTAGTTTAGCATCTCTTTCTCTTTGGAACGTAGATTTTATTTTTTCTATGTAGATGTTTGTGCATGTTGTTATTATCCTAATAATCTCTTCATCAAAGAGGCATTCGAAACATTCCAAATGAGTAGCAGCATTTTTTGCATTGCCACTAGGACCTGATCGATGAAAAATAATATTTTGGCGACGTGTACGCGAAGTAGGTGCTATTACTGATTTCGCCCACTTAGTACCATCTCTCCCAATAAAAAAACCAGTTGATCCACTCGTGTCATCTAAATCATTTTCATCATCACTTACATCGCTGTCCTCATCTTCATGCACTTCCACGTAATCTTCTTCTATTTCGTCCTCATCTTCTACACCAAGAACTTCTTCACCTTCACCTTCTTCCTCCAACCATCTTCTTATTATTTCAGTGTCCCTTGTCCGTGTATCACTCATTGTTATGATAAATTAACACTGCAAAAGAAAATAGAAATATATACAGAAACCTACCAAAGAAAACACACTAAGCAAAAATAAGACACGTGCGAAAATAGTCACTTCAATAGTCGCGCGGATCACAATTGTGATCCACTGGCAAAAAGAGCTCTACAACAGGACAATAACAGACCAAGAAACGAGAACGACTGAACTAGTGGGCTTGGTAGAATGTTATAGGAAGGTAAACAAAGCGCCAAGGTCAGCAGTGTTGCCAACCGACAATAACACTTGAAAACGAAGGAGTGGATCACTATTGTGATCCGCGCGACCACTGCAGTGTTAAGAAACTGCATTTTTATAATTACACACGTTCCATTTAAAGTTTTACCAAAATTCAAACAGTTGAGCATTCAAAGCCGTCAACGCATTTTGCGTAATCGTCAATTTACGCAAGCTATCTCGCCAAGATATTTTTTCATCCAAGTCTATTTCCAATGAAATTAGCATATACATTGCCTTAAGAAACTGAATTTTTATAATTATACACGTTCCATGTAAAGTTTTACTGAAATTCAAACAGTTGAGCATTCAAAGCCGTCAATGCATTTTGCGTAATCGTCAATTTACGCAAGCGATCTCACCAAGATATTTTAATGTATATTCATTGTAGGTCAAATATTTATTTTACGAAAAATATAGTACTATCAGTTGAACACAAAGGCAATGAGAGACTTCGAGATTTAACCATAACCCAAATTTTCCTTGGGCTCACATTTAAGCCGAGGGGTGATTTTTTCATGATAGATTTTGACAAAAAACATCGGCTTGTATTCGGGCAGATACGATATTGCCTAAAACTGCACCTTCCCTTGAATTTAGGCAGCACTTCATCAATTGTCATATATTCGCCCAAGGAATAGCTTTTACGTCAATTTTGAACAAATATATCAAAAATCTCCCTCACAGGTGCAAGTTTGTCTAAAAGTTTTCTTTCATTTCTGGTTACCTTGTCATCAAAACGAATATTTTGTAAAAGAAAATGGAAGCGTTTATGAGACATTACCAGGTGAAAAAATTCAACACCAGTACTATCAGTACAGAAATCGCTTGTATTCAGTTTACTATTTCTAAGGAAACCAGGCATATAAAGTAGCCCAAAAATAGCTCTAATTTCACTCACATCCGTTAATTTACGGTCTCTGTCTCTACTGTATTGGTCTTTTTTAGAGTCAATGAATTTATTAGTGTTTTCCAAAACAACAGCAAGAAGATCATCAGTAAAAAATCGATACAACATACATTGTACAAACTTTCTCATATATGGGTACTAATGTGTCATTTAGTTATCTTTAGAAAATGAAAATCGTATCAGCCTGTTTTTAGGAAATCCAATTTTTGTTAAAGTTGCCCAAGAATAAACTAGCCTTATATTCATTCATTGAGAAAAATTAAATATGTAGTATTAATGTGGATGTATACTCAAGAAACTGTACGAAATTTGATCAAAATCGTTAAAGCCGTTTTTGAGAAAATCGGATTGTTGTTAAAGTTGCCTAGAATAAACTTGCCTTATATTCATTTTTTGATAAATATGAACTATACAGTATTATTGAAGACGTAAGGTCAAGTAACTGTACGAAATTTCATCAAAATTGTTAGAGCCGTTTTTGAGAAAATCGAATTATTGTTAAAGTTGCCTAGAATAAACTAGGCTTATATTCATTTTTTGAGGAATATGAACTATACAGTATTATTGAAGACGTAAACTCAAGTAACTGTACAAAATTTGATCAAAATCGTAAGAGCCGTTTTCGAGAAAATCGGACTGTTAAAAATGCATAGAATAACTTACTCTTAATTATTGATCAATGTCTACCATTTCTATGAATACTCTGCTCAGTATGATAAAATGCCTAAGTACGAGATTTCATTCATTTTCGCTCTACCATCTAGGCTCCAGAGCCAGTAACAGACAGACGGCATTGCGAAAACCACTTTTTCGGATTCAGCGACGCCTAAAACGTATATTTCTGTAAAAATCTCGAGGTCAAATTTTTTCGCGAAAACAATACTTTCTCGATACTTCGTATGCGAAAGTAAAAAAGTACTCCAACACTGCAGGACCTTTTTAGCAGTTTTTGTATTTCCTCTCACACCTGGTAATTAGGTTACAATATTATGACCGCGAGTTCCAACAGTTGTCACAGGTCCCTTTAATTTCCACTTAGTAATTTTATCTTTCCTGAAAACAAAATCTTTATCTGCCATCTCATCTTCTCTGTCACTTTCTTCGTCACTTGTTATTTCTTGTTCCGTGTCTGTGTGCTGTCATTGCTCCTCTACGCAGTCTTCTTCATCTTCACTAATATCATTTGCTTCCAACATTTCTGAATCTGTTGATTCCATCACAAGACTCCGCAAATAATTACAATCCTCCTCCAACATAGGGTTAAATAGTTTTTTCTATCCATCTAATAAACCAAAAATAACTAAATTAACAACATAATAAAAATACAGATGTATAATATACAGCAATAAATATAACATATTAAAAATGAAAATACAACTTACAGTGAAAAAATATTGATGTAACGCACTCAAACGTAGCTAGTCGCATTTCATCTATGAGACTCAGGAAGAATTAAAATGATACTTTATACAGTAAAACCTCTACCTTACAAACTCCCTTAGAACAAAAAACTCCGTATAACAAAAATTATCACCGGTCCCGAAAAATTCACTTATAAAACTATATAGAAAACCTCTATATTACGAACCTCCGATAATTACGAAACCTCCCAATTACGAAATAAAAATCGTACCCGTTCCACTAAAAACAAACCTCCATATAGCGAAATTAAAAAAAAAGAATATTGTACGTGCTGTTGTAAAGCAGAAATCTATGTATCTATGCGGGTGTTAACGCTGTTATTACGACCACGCCTGAATGACTCGAAACGTAGTAGGTATTTGTTATAATTTCAAGCATTTCGAGTGATAAGGTAGGGAGGTAGACCTCGTCTTTCACGGCTTTATCTATCACGTATTTCAATCTTTCGCGGTTCTGCATTTGCGGCCAGTTTTGTCTTTCGCGGTCTTACGTTTCGCTCTTTTGCGGAGAAAAATCACGGAAAAGGCTATGCGAAATTTTTTATGTGTGGAATGAATCGCATTTCCTCACGTTTTCTCTCATAGTCAGGCCTGAAACAATATTGTTGTGTAATTCTAATTTGTAAAAATATTTACGTAAGTGCATTATGCACGTAGTGAAGCTGTGTGCGTGCGTCCGTGTGTATGAAGCCTCACGTAATTATATCGACGTATTTCTCGAGAACTGTTCGTCGTAAAGATATGAGGTAAACGGTGTTTCTACCTGCTATTAGGTCCCAGGAAAAATATTTTTGTTTGATAAAGTGTCCCGGGTTCGAATCCAGGAGACAATTATATTTTCCCATAAGTTTACATGGGATTTTCGATTTTTCAGATGCAAGGTTTTTTCCTTCATTCATTAAAATACGTAAATATGGACCTATTTTCTTCTTTTTTGCTTTATTCGATGGTGAAAGCTCTATACTATCTTATATTTTTGATGGCAGGGAAGTCTCGAGGGGAAAAACTCAACCCTCAACTCTTGACCCTTCCTATTCAGGAACATTAGGGTATTTGCTCAGGTTTGACATAGTTCAAAAGCTTAAGCTTTGTGTTTTACACATCATTTATTATTGGTGGAGTTTTTCAGGAATGTTACACCCCAAAAAAGAAGAGGTCTGCCGTATTTGGAAATTAGTTCCTGCAAGTGAGGCAACCTCCGTTCATTTTTCTCGATTCTACTACAGAACTTAAATAAGATTTTATTTTCTTATACTTTTTTCATCTTCTTTTATCTTGTTTAAGGCTCTTTCATTGAAGTTCATTTTTCCGTCTCTTTCTGTATTTCTTTGCGGTCACCAATATAGAGGACAAATGATCCGTTTTTGCTGGGATTTGAACCAAACCCTGTATTTCCCATTGCCTTAATTACTTCTCTTTCGCGATTTCGTCTTTCGTGGTGCTTACAGGAACGTAACCCCCGCGAAAGACGAGGTCGGGTGGTTTCTATAATTAAGTATGAAAATTTATTATAAACACGTAATAAAATATGAATTCTTTTTCATGAATAAATTTTTCTCTAGATAGGTTCTTGTTAGTAGCTCTTTGTGGTAAACGTTGAAAACCAACTTAATACGTAACTTTTATTTAAATAAAGGACTTAAAAATATTTTTCATTAATATTTTTTGTCCTACATTTTCATTTGCTTTTATTTTTCTGTTTGTTGATATACTATCATCTCTAATGTACACAGTGTTAAAAATAGCAAATTTGGCCATTTAAATATTTTGAATACTGAAAAAGTAAATTTAGTATAAAGTATTCCAAGTTTTGATAAATAATAATGATAAAGCTCAGTAGCTCTACATCTGAAATTGCCACATCATATAGATTGTTTTTACTATGAAAATTGATCTACGAGGTGTGATCAGAAAGTTCCAAATCTGGCTCTGCAACTTTGTAAGTAAATGTAGTTGTGACGCGTTTCTTTGTGTAAATATAACCTAGATTCTCCCCTCCGCATTGCACAAAGGACGGTGCGAAATCCTTTGTTATTGCCCTTCCAGCTCCTGTTGAATGAACACGTGTACCAGTCCTTCGTCGCATTTCTGTCCATGCTCAAAATGTCGGAAGAGAAGGAGCAGTGCGTATGCATTAAATTTTGTGTTAAACTTGGGAAAAGCGGTACGGAGACTTTTGAAATGTTAAAAACAGCTTTCGGTGAGGAGTCCTTGAGTCGTGCATGCATGTTTGAGTGGTTTCAGAGGTTTAAAGAAGGCCAAACCTCAATCGATGACGATCCACGATCTGGGCGAACATCAACGAGCAGAAATGACGAGTGTGTGGCTCGTGTATGAGAATTAATCCGTAACATAGGCAATTAACTGTGCGTGAACTTGCTGAAGAGGTTGGCATATCCTACGGCACATGCCAAACCATTTTGACAGAGGATTTGAACATGCGACGTGTTACTGCAAAATTCGTTCCTCGCCTCCTCACCAATGAGCAGAAGGAACACCGCTTGTCTGTGGCCACTAATCTTCTCCAAGAAGCAGAAACTTCATGGAAGGGATCATTACTGGTGATGAAATGTGGGTATATGGATACGATCCTGAAACAAAACGTCAATCTTCGCAGTGGAAGACGCCTGAGTCTCCAAGACCGAAGAAAGCGTGTCAGGTGCGCTCCAATGTCAAGGTCATGCTGATTGTTTTTTTGGACATGGAAGGGATTGTTCACCATGAATACATTCTCAAAGGTCAAACAGTGAATCAGGTTTACTATGCTGAAGTTCTAAAGCGACTGAGAGACGCCGTTCGTCGCAAGAGGCCAAAGAAATGGGAATCTCGTGCGTGGGCACTGCATCATGACAATGCGCCCTTGCACACAGCTCACTCTGTTCAGTTTTTTTTGGCAAAACACGGCATTCCTTTGGTTCAACAACCACCCTACTCATCTGACATGGCTCCCAGCGACTTTTGGCTGTTCCCTCAACTGAAAATGTTGTTGAAAGGAAAGAGATTCGACGACATTGAAACAATCCAAGCAAATACGATGAAGCACCTGAACAGCATTCCAAGAAATTCATTTAAAAAATGTTTCCAACAATGGCAGCACCGCTGGCGTAAGTGTATAGGTGCAGAAGGAGACTATTTCGAAGGGGATTAAGTATTTGTACTGATAACCAATAAAGTTTATTTTTAACAGGACCAGTCTCGGAACTTTCTGATCACACCTCGTATGTTACAGAAATGAAAAAATAATGTATTTCTTTTTATCATAAAGTGAATATTTTGGAAACATTCTTTAACTAAAATATTCGTGTTGAACTAAATTATAACCAACAATAATATGCTAATATGTATATACAATGAATCTGAAAAAACCTCCATACAAAGAACCTCCTTACAACAAAGTGCCAAAAATTGGGTCCCTACAATTTCATTATAAAGAGGTTTTACTGTATCTCTGTGCGGTCACAATGCCAGATACAGAATGCTTGGCCAGCAGATGAGCTTGGAATAATAAAATACATAGTTGGGGAAGTCCTTAGCTTTACAGAGTTGCCGAGTCAAAAGAAAACAAAGTTGAGTGGCGTCCAGCAGACGCCACGTGACTGATGGAGGGTTAAGGGTTTTAAAAATATGTACATTCGTATAAGACAATTGTGGCAACTTGTTTTTGTTAAATAAATAATTATTATTTTTCCTAAAAACATCACAAATGCACAACTTGGACACAAAATATAACATTTAAATTCAAATAAATGATAATATCAATTGCCTTCAACTTTAAAATGTCCACATTGAAGTTAATTGATATATATTTATATGCATTAACTTACTTCATAACTGGATGACATACTGTAATTTTCGGATTATAATACACACCCTATATAATATGCACCCATGTTTTTACGAAGGAAATGTGAAAATTGTTTTATCACCATGTGTAATACGCAACTCATTTTATGTAAAAAAATCACTGTAATATTTCACTTGGTTATTAACAGTATCAAGACACTTCTCACCTTGCCACCAAGTGAGATATGTATGTGCGAGAGTGTTTACAAAAACTTCATGTCTATATATTTTGACTCTCACTTTAAAGATGGATACAATGTATAAAAACATATTTCCATGTCGCATTGTGTAATAATCTGGTCAGTTGGAATAATAGTTCTCGCCTTGCCGCCGAGCGAGATAGTTTACGTGAATATCACGTCTAGTTCTGTCTTCATACAAGCCGGTTGAGGTATGTAAAATAATATTTGTTGCTCGCAACTTGCATTGATATTTTCTTAAAAAGCGTGGCTTTAAAAAGTGTTGCCTCAGAAACGCCATGGATGGTTCTGAAGACGACATCATATGGAATGATGATTTTGCCGAAGTGGATACTGAGGATGAAGATGACGTTCTCGGTGACGCTATTTACGTAGGAGATGAGAGAGAACACAAAATCGCTGACGAACTATTTGAGGACAGCAATAATGAATTCGGAGGCTAAGATTCGGACAGCTAAAAGTAAATAAATAGTTATTCTTATTTTTGTTTTAAAAAATGATATTTAAAGGAATGTTATCGAAATGCATTGAAATGTACAATTTATTGGTAAAAGTATGTCCGTAAATATAAACTAGTTCCTTACTAAAAATGTTGTACGCGCTTGTTACCATATATAATACGCACCCTAATTTTTTTTCAATTTTTCAGGAAAAAATGTGTATTATAATCGGAAAATTACGGTATGCTAAATTCAAGGATATGAAATAAAATGAAATAAATTCATATGAGTTAATTGAACAAAAGAATGCAAAAGAAAAGTCTGATTTGACCAGCACATGATATTCTCCATAAAAGAATAATTATGGGCAATTACACTTGTAAATATTTTTTAAACACTTTTAATTATTTTCACATTGAAAAATCAATATGTAAGCTAAATTGTTAGCTGTTGCTATGGATAACAAAATATCATTGCGAAAGTAAAAATACCCTGGCAGCGTAGGCATGTATATATGTGTATATGTTCATGTTCATGTTTTTGTATTTATGTATGTATAGATACAGGGTCGCCAATAAATCATTATACAGTATCACAAATATTTATTAAAAGATAAAACAACAATAAATAGTTAATGGCGATGATGTTGTTCTTATTCAATGAAATAATTAAGCAGTACATGAACAGAAACAATATAAAAACTATCTTCTACATTCAAATTGAAATCCATTTGCATTTGAAAAGTAAATAAATACATCATTATTGGGGTTATTGTATTGTGACTTATTGGCCACCCCCTCACGTACAGTATACGTGCGTGTGTAAATGCTAATAACATTGTTTCAATTACTCATTTAGGTGCTGAAAGTAGCAATCCTTGCAGAAAAGTATGCAACAGACTATACGTGGTATGTCGATGTTATCTTGAATCTCATTAGAATTGCTGGCGACTATGTATCTGAAGAAGTTTGGTATCGTGTCATTCAGATAGTGATTAATCGAGATGATGTTCAAGGGTATGCTGCAAAGACTGTCTTTGAGGTAAATGAAAATTTCTCATTTAAATTAGCATTTCTTTTAATGGATTTAACGATAAAATAATATTATTTTAAATACTGCTCAAATTTTTGATCATTTGAAAATAGTACTCATCATTTTCAAAAAATGTGTCTTTACTATTTTTGATACAGTGAAACCCTGATTTAAGAGTCCTGCATTTATTTTTTGCAGTCCTGCAAAACACACCATTTAAGTAATATCTTATTTTATTCTAATTAATATTCCTTGATTTAGTGTTTTATCCAGATTTAGTGTGATAAATTTTTGATCACATCATTAAAAATGTGATTTGTGTATAGCGCATGATTTTCACAATAATAAGAGTAGTGAATGTGGTTGCTCTCTCGACGTCAGTTCTTCAAGAATAATTTTCAGCAATTACACTTGTGAATAATTTTTAAACACTGAATAATTTTCACAATGAAAAATACTGTAAATCACTTTTAACTTCTCCATGACCTCTTTCTTTCCATAGTTCGCAGTTTCCTCACTGACAGTAAGCAGCATGTTGTTATTTCTGGTTCCTCTTCTTCTTGGACTTTTGTCCTTTCAGAGGTCCCTCAAGGCAGTGTCCTTGGCCCCTATCTTTTTGCTTTGTATCTTGATGATCTTCCTGAATCAGTCCCCAACGATAGTCATCTATTGCTTTACTCAGATGATTGAAAAATCGCCCGAAAGATTAATACTCATCAAGACTGTGCATGCCTAAACGAAGACTTTGTGGAGGTTGGTCGTTGGTGTGCTACATGGAGACTGAATCCTAACCTCAAGAAATGCAGCCTACTCTCTATTTCCCTCAACAAAAACCTTTCTCCTACTCCTACTTCTTGAATTACAGCCTAATCCCAAGAGTCTCATGTCAGAAGGATCTTGGTGTCCCTGACTCCAAACTTTCTTTTCCTCAGCATCTTACTTCAATCAAGAAGAAGGTAATGGCTCACTTTGGAATTCTCAATCGCTTTACTGACATTAAAGACCCTTCTGCTCTACACATTTCTGTAGCATAGTTCTCCCCATCATAAATAACTGTTTGCTCCACCCAGTCTCTCTCTTCTCAATCCCATCTTCAATTTTTTTATCAAAATAGTTCGTCATTGTGTAACCTCATTTCAATATTTAACCAAATCCCAAATTCTAACTGCCCTCAACTTACATCCCCTCCATAGACTTAGGACGCACTCTGACATTTCTTTCCTTTATAATGTGTAAAATGCCAAAACTGAATGTTCTAAATTACTTGCCATTTTGAAGCTTCGTGTTACTGCAAGAAAGACTCACCTTCATTCCATTTTCACCATAGATACTCCCCGCTTATCCTGCATTGGACATTCTCTTTTTTACAGAATCCCCCTTGTTCTTATTTGCCTACAGTCTCATCCCAACTTTGGCATTTTTCACTCTCCTCTGAAAACTCTCTTCAACTATGCCTCCAAGTCAATCATCGACCGTTGATATTTGATTTGATTTTTGTTATTTTGCCTATTTTCGTGTTCACTGTTAATATGTTATATTATTTTGTTGGTTATGCCATATTTTTGTCATATTGTGTTTATTCCTTGTTGATCAAACCTACTGGATAGGCTCTGTGTTGTATGTGGATTCCTTCATAATAAAGAAATAAATAAAAAACAGTGAGTAAACAAAATTGTCACCTGTTGCTATAGATGACAAAATATCAATGCAAAAGTAAAATGACTTCTGGCAACATAGACATCGCCATCAATAATAAAAAATTTTTATTATAGCAGCAGGAACTGAGGTACCACTTAGCGACATATGTAACATAAATTCAGATGAAAAATCAAAATATCTATTAATCCGTTATATGAAAAAATGAATCAAACAAAACTAATAGAAAGATAAATTCTTTACCACTTTGATAATAATAATTATTTGCTTAAATTAAGTTCTAAAGGTGATACAGTAGAACTTGTAAAGGTCAAGCATCAATAGAAACAAAAAATATTTGACTTACAAGGGAAGGCACCTAAGTGTAAGTGGCGGATCACGACCAAACTTCACAGGATGAAAGAAAACGAAAAATAATTACAGATGTATTTTCGGAAAGGCGTCTAACGAGCCCGCGTTTTCGAGATATTTGCAATTGAAAATTGAAAAACAAGTGGCCTTCCTCTAATGCAAGGACGAGCGATACCCTGACAACAGATGGCGGTAGCCTAGTGATAAAATGTCGGGCTGCAAAAATTTTGTCGCGGGTTCGATCCTCGACATCGCCGAATTTTTTTTTCTCCTCCAATCAATGTTTTATGACTTTAGTTTTATGTAAGTTGTCCAAATTACATCATTAATAATTTTCTTTCTTTTTTCAGGCCAGTATTTTAATTTTAAATCCATTCCAATGCACTTTTTACGGAATACTCAGATTATATACGTACTTGATACATATACACAAAACCCGACACTTTATCACTAGGCTACCGCCATCTGTTGTCAAGGTATCGCTCGTCATTGCATTAGAGGAAGGCCACTTGTTTTTCAATTGCAAATATCTCGAAAACGCGGGCGCGTTAGACGCCTTTCCGAAAATACGTGTCTAATTATTTTTCGTTTTCTTTCATCCTGTGAAGTTTGGTCGTGATCCGCCACTTACATTTAGGTGCCTTCCCTTGTTAGAGAAAATTGGAGTTATAGAATAAAAATGCATGAAAAAGATTTTGTGCTGTAGAATGAATTCACTTCAAAATTATGGAAAATTTGAGGCATATAAGTTTAACTGTACAGTAAAACCTCGATTTAACGGACAAAATCTCGGCAAAGGCAATAATGGAATTCTTCCGAAACAAAGGACAAAGTCCGTTGTTTGGCGAATCAGACCGGACAATATTCGCTTTTTACACTCAAAAATGGATATTCACTGTTATGCACTACACATTTTGCTCTATAGACACTTTTGTGGTAAAACAGGTACATCTTCAGAAAAGTACGCCATAAGGTCGACTCATTCTTATGCCTCCGCACGGTTATTCTCCTCTTGTAGCTGAATATTTGCACATTCATATACACGTGGAATGCCTCTGCAAGGCCTGCAACAGTGCAAAGAATTACGTGGAGACAATTCGTTTGCATACCGTGCAAGCTCGCTCTGTCACATTGCACTGTGTGAGTTAGTCAGCTCGTCGCCCAATGCTGTCGGAAAATGTCCATGAATTCCGCGCTACCATTCAGCGCTGCAGTGTAAATCAAAAAATGAGTGGATGCATGCTACTGCGAGGCGTGCCTAGGGAAGTAATGTTTACAGTAACAACTCAATGGACTTTTTACTCAGAAGTAAAAGTTGTCCCGTGACTTTCCACTCATACCTTTCGGTTCCTTACTCTCTTCAACGAGAGAATAAAGGCTTCATGGACGTGTCAGAGGCATCTGTCAGCACATTTTCTCTATGTAGCTGCTTTCATGAAAGCAAAGTATGCGAGCACAGGTACGCGTAGGTGGCACTTGTGCGCTACCTAGGATAGCGAGCTGAAAACTAAAAAAGAAACAAAACGATTTGCTACATTGGCATATGCGTTCTCTCGGGAACTGCTTACCTTCGCATTGAACTGAGCTCTTTTATCATCTTTTACTTTGTTCAGTTTTTTATACCACTCAACCTAATTTCACTCATTATTTCATCAATACATTCTCCCAATCGTTTATACTCATACAATTAATCCTTTTGCCTTACCTCCATCTTATATCCTTTTCTCACTCATCTCCTCTCATCCATACAATCTCTCATTCGTAAATTCATCTTTTCAACTCAACAACAGCATCTTTTCATTTTATCCCTTCCCTTCTTTCTCTATCTGCGCTATCTTCATCGGTGCTTTGTTATTTATGAAAGAACGATGGACGGAATGTTACCTTTGGAATTTGGACTGTTTTGCTGCAAAACGTATCATATGATTATATCATCAGGTAAAAAGATGCACATGAACACAATAAAAATAAAGAATATCAATGGAAATATTACCATCGAGACCAAGGGAGTCTCCTATCTCCGTCTACACTTTCTCCCTCAAATACCGATCCCTGTGCCTGTAATCACGGAAATCATAGATGAATGTATATTTATCCCGGCTTTATGAAATTATCACCTCGTCAGCGCACAAGCATTCCGTTTCACCACTTGTCATGTGCCGTGCACTCCTATCTTCTTCGTCGCTTAGAGAAAGGAAGGTTTTCCGGCTCGTGATTGGCTGCCGATGCTCCCATCATCTTTATTTACCTCTGACGCATCTATGAAAACGGGCCTTAAGAAATCTTGAGCAGCTAGTTCCGTGGGAAATAGGATTGGACTTGAGTCAGGTGAGTAGGTAGGCATGGCTTAGTAGTAGGGTGTAATATACACCCAATGATTGTGTATAGTGGAGTAGGAGTTAGGAGAATCAGACCGATTTCGGTATTCTATGAAAGGTATTCTCTCGTTGAACAGTGTATAGTAGCAAAGATCGATTCTCCCACCAGGAAAATCATTACTTCTCATGTTTATCCTTAGAGTGAAATAGCGTGAGTTGACCTTCTTGAGTTTTAGTGATTGGGATATTAAATGTTTAATAATTTAATCAACCATGGCTTCAAATGGGAGCGAAAAAAGAAAAAGGATGAATTTGAGTGTAAAGCAAAAGTTAGAGATGATTGAAAAATTAGAGTCAGGAATGTCCATTGCACATGTTTGCGATCAGTATGGCGTAAAGAAACAAACCATGTCAGATATTCGTAAAACAAAAGATTAGCTTAAGAAATTTTAATTAGTGTATGATGTAAATCCTAAATCTAAGCAAGTTGAAAGTGAAACAGGAAAACATATGAAAGAGGCACAAGAAACATCACTCGATGAAGCAGTGTTGAAGTGGTCTGTTCAGCAACGTTCATGTGGTGTTAATGTACGTAGAGTAGAAATAAGATCGGCGGCTAATACAATAGCCAACCATATGCAAATAAGTTTCAAAGCAAGTGAAGGATGGCTTTGGAGATTTTGTAAAAGGCATGGAATCGTTAATAAGCGAACCTTCGGTGAAGCTCTGAGTGCTCCAACAGAGGAGATAGAGCCATTCAGGAAAAAGTTAAGTGAAATTATTATTGGTGAAGGCCTCATACTATCACAAGTTTATAATGCTGACGAGACCAGTTTATTCTGGCGTTCGATCCCCGAGAACAACCAAGCCTTCCAATGTGAAACATCAATTCCAGGATGAAAGGTCAGCAAGGAGAGGATCTCTGCAATACTTTGTGCAAACGCCAATGGATTGCATAGATTTACGCCAGTTATTGTCAGCAAGTCACGTCATCCAAGAGTCTTGAAAGACATTATGCATGAGCTGCCAGTCATATATTACAATTCAACGGCGGCACTTTTCCATGACTGGTTCTTCAATCACTTTGTTCCAGAAGTCAGAAAATATCAAACTGAGGCCCTGAAAATATCACCAGAAAACATGAAGGCTCTCCTTATCATTGACAATGCTCCTTGCCATTCATCTGAAGATGTTTTATGCACGAAAGATAGAAAATTTAAGTGCTTGTATTTGCCAAAAAATACATCAATCATCCTGCCTATGGACCAGGGGATCATTCTGGCAACTAAACAACTTTATAAGAAGAGATTTTTGGAGGAGGTGATGGTTGTATTGGAGGAGGAATCTGACAAAGAAAGGGACACAACAGGGCAACGTACTTTACAAAATCTCAGAAATTATAATTTAAAATCAGCGATTTTCAACTTTGCTGCAGCTTGAAAAGCAGTCAAAATTCAAACTTTGGAAAATGGATGGAAAAAACTCCTTTACAACATGGATGCAGATTTACAGTTTGAAGGATTTGAAGTAAGCGACTTCTGTAAAGCCATAAAGAAGGCTGGCGGAGAAGGAGCAACCTAGGAGGATGTCTTGCAGTGGTTAGAAAAAGACAAAGACCAGATTTTGACAGAGATTGAGATAGCCGAAGAGGAAGAAGAAAGCGATGAGGATGAAGAGGAAGAACTGCCATCTCCCAAAATCAAGTTGTCGGTATTGAGATCCCATCTCGACGTATTGATAGCTTTTGTTGACTGCTCATCGGATCCTGAAATTCAGCCCTATTATTCCCACTTCCGTGCTTTTAGAGAGATAATCATACGGAAGCAGCACACTTCCAAAACTCAATGAAGATTGGACACTTTTTTCAAACCTATCAGTCGTCCAAAATCATCATCACCTAAACCCGGCACCTCTTATGCAGACGACACCTGCGACTCTTCACCGCAACTGTCAACAAGCATGGGGCCAGAGGAACAAGTGAGAGACTTCTTCCCTGACTTAAAATAATATATTCTGAGTCACCACTATCGATCACGGCAATTTACAGATTCTTCTGGTTCTTCCGTCCTCATCTATACATAGGCAAGTGCTATACTGAGCAACAGTTTTTCTGAGTGTCCAATTTATGAGAGTTGTAACTATTATTACAGTGAAGTAATACCTAAAAAAATATATAAGACGAAGTTTTTTTCTTTTCTTTTGAGTGTAATGCAAAACGAAAGAGAGAAGATCGTTTTAGGATTTTAAGTTGTGCGGCTACGAAAATTTTACACGGAACAAAAGAGGGTGACAAAATGAAATATTTAAGCATTCTTCTGATTTCATTATTCTGGAGAGGCTGCAGGGGATAAATGTTATAATGTAAAGTATCCAAGGTTACAATAATAATCCATTGTGTATGTGATATAACTTATACATTGGCCCGTAGACTGTATTGAATGACACCCAACTGATAATGGTTTTCATGTTCATGAAGCGCATGATGTTTTTAAGAAAGCCTTTAGAAATATAAAAATATTTAATGAATGGTAGGGTTTTGTGATGAATATACGAAAATAAATGGATATCGTATGACAAAATCGGTGATTTGATTCAGATATTGTGACTTCATGCAAAATTCGCGATATGTTGACGTATTTTCTTTTACATTTAACTGAAACCTGGATTTAACGGACATCCGGAATTAACGGACAGCCCCTCCTCCCCAATTAGTCTATTAAATTGAGGTTCTACTGTACTTGGGAAAAATAAAATCAACCTCCACTTCTGTTTGACCAATTTCAGCCAATTGAATTACTAATGAAAATCTTAAGTGTAAAGTTTTCTGATAATCGGAATATTAGTTTTTGAATTAGAGGGATCACAAATTCCTATCACTCACACAGAAATGCAGACATCATCGAGAAAATAATGAGTACATAATCAGGTACTTCAAAACCTGTATGTTGGTTGAAATCTCAAATTCGATATTTTCATGATTACAATACTTTTCACTTTCTCTAGAACACGTTTAGATATGTGATGTGTGTGTGTGCGTGTTTTTTTAAATTATTATTATTAAGGGGAACGGTAGGGTGTAATTCTCTCCCCATCACCTTACTTATTTATGTTATCAGTTCATATTATTTCATCATCATTATTTGTGCAGCAAGAGAGAGATGTTCTGTTGGAGTTCCCCGCCGAAGGGGCTGGTTACCGCAACCTTGGGGCATTCTCCAACAGTTCACCACTCTTCGCATGCACTCCGGAAGGCTAACGTGTGCAGCGATTTTCCCCACAACTCCGCACTTAACGAAGCACTTGTCGAAATAACGCGACGAAAACGCAGAAAATCGCAGAATATCGCTGCTCTGTTATCGGTGTCTCTGTCATCGGTGAACAGAACACGGATGGCCTCCGCCGAATGGTCCCGCCGAATGGCTGCTCCCACACCAACGCGCTTTATATAGGGCGAATATTACCCCTATTTCCCATTCCCTCCTTTTCGTAGGGTTATATCACATAATCAGGAAATTAACCAATACGAAGTCGAGGAGTCGCCCATTTAAGCTACCTGCCGAACCCCCCCTCGAACGGCGACACGAGACGAGAGTGGCCGCAGAGAGAACGAAGGTAGACCACCGGGATATACGGAGAGCGAGGTGTCGCCGGGTGGTCGAGAGGAAGAGAGAGAGAGGAGGGACAGAGAAAAAAAGCGAGAAGAGTCGTTCCTCGCAAGGGAGAGTGTGAAAAGTTTCCTGTCGGACAGACGGTAACGATAAGTGACAGTTTCTGAAGTGGTTAAGTGTTGTTTATACTTTATTTTACTTTATTATGTGTACGATATAGCAGTTAGTTAGAGCCGTATGTGGCTTTGATTTTTGGTCGCCACACGTGATTAAGACATGATGATTATTTGTATGAAAAATAATAAATAAATAAATAAATGGATGATGATGATGATTAGATGGCTCAGTACTGCGATGCGATCAAAACCATTTCTGATGCTTCGATTACATGAGGATAAGGGTTCCCATATTCAGCTCTCCTTGGTCAACAGAGCAGAGTATGCCCTTGTAATCCCAGAACTCCAAGAACGGGTTTATGCTATTGTTCCCCTGCTGATAGGCCCATTCCACCAAGATTGTTTTTTTCAATGAGTACTGAAATTCTCTCCAGTTGTCGAGTTCCCTTTTTTCCCCTTGCAGAATAAGGTGAAACTTATAAATCATGCTCTTCCCCAGTGTGACAAGGTAATTTGCCAGTTGGACACCCTTATAGCCGAGTCCAGTTTTTTTCCGTTTGCCTCCATACAGGTCCCTCAGGTAGATGACCCATTCTCCGGTCAGGGCTTTGATGAGTTTGAGGACGTTTCCCCACATGGGTCTCTCTTTTGCGCACTCGAAAGCCAGGTCCCATGCGTTCCCCTCCTTATCCGTGCACCACGAATAACTCCCTGCGCCCAGCACTCCCGTTTTGGCAAGGAAGACCACATCCGCCCACCTGTCATGCGCCACTCGCCAGGCAACGTTGGCATCTGTGCCAAAACTTGGCCTTTCCCTGATCGCCAGCCAGTGGACCTCGTCGTCGGTGTGCTTCCCCCTCATGGGCCACCGATGTTCATTTGTTGCATAGGAGAATTCCTGGTAGATGTTCTTTTTCTCTATCGGGCAAACAACAATCCTCTTGTTCGTCCCACTGACAATGGCGACAGCCGGGATTGGGACCGGTGGTGGCCAGCCGGTACCCACGTGCACCATCTCCAGCTTGTTCCACGCACTCAATAGGGACTCGTAGAAAGAATTTGCATGCTTGCCGTGCCTGATCCTGTGGTTCTTGTGAAAAGGACCGGCGGACATGCCCAATCCGTCAACTTTTTGTAGGTTCCTTGTGGCAGTCTTGGAGTGAATTGTATTCTGAAGGCATTGATTTTTGTGCTGATGTAGACGAGCCCAAGTCCTCCTTCCTTGATAGGGGCGTTTATGTTTTCTGCCGCCACCCAGTGCTTTTGGTTTGCCCAGACGAAGTTGTTAATTTTGCCCTGAAGGCGCGTTATTGATGTCCTTGAGGGTGTGACACATTGCAGCGTGTGCCACATACGTGGTGCCAGGAACTGGTTAGCCACCGGTGTCCTTCCTGTCAGGGACATCAGTCCCGCCTGGGGGAGCCACCTGTCCACCCCTGTTTTTAGCTTGTCCAGAACAGTCTTTGTGTTCTTATCCTGCACTCTTTCCATATCGTTTCTGAGCCATATGCCGAGGAAAAGAACAGCGAAAGCCCAACGGATCGTCTGATCTATTTTTCCAGCTGCCACTCCACAGCCCTTCAGACTTTTCTGCATTCAGCCTGGCGCCGGATAGTGCTGTGTAATCACTGAAAGCATTTAGGATTTTCAGTGAAGAGGGTGACATCGTCTGCATACACCGATACTGTCAACCTCCTCTCCTGATGTCTGGGTATCGGCACCCCTCTTAAACGCTTTTGGATCAAGACCAACAGTGACTCGATTGACCCACTCACCATGCCCATTCCCGCCACTAGGGTCTCCATTCCGGGTATGGCTTTTTCTTTCTCTTTCCTTTGCCAATTCTGGAATCGAATGGTAGCTTCTTTTATTTCGATCATTAGGAGATCCCAGGACTGCAAGATGTCAGGCATCTCGTCGTATGTTCTGGATAGTGTGGAAATGACGTTACTTATTATTTTCGTATAGGAGCTGTTTTCTAGGAGTGAATTTTCAAACCTCCAGTAGGGCTTTCTCTTTGTCTGTGTTTTCGGGCTGGATAACACTACAACACTAACACTAACAAAAGAAGGGAACCAAACCTACGGAATGCAGAGAGTGAGTCAGCGGTGGGGAGGTGTAGAACCTGTCTAGTCTGGCCATTGAATAGTGCGGTCTGCAGCTCACAAACGTGTAGCCTCTCTCTTCCCCGCAGAGTTCATTCCACGTATCCTCCAACCCCTGGCTGGTGACCAGTCTTCTCAAGGCAGCCGCGACCTGTGGGTGTCGCTCTACCCCACCCGAGCGATCTGTGGTTGGCGACAAGGTGGTATTGAAGTTGCCTCCAATTAGGACGTCCGCCGTGGTCCCTGCTGTCGTGAGGTGTTGTTGGATTCTCTCCAGTACGTTTACCGCCCTGATGGGATCTTGTGGTACGTATACGTTGATGAAGCGGCGTTGCACCGGTGGGGATCCCCATTCTATCACTAAATCTTGGGCGTATCCTTCCGTGATTACCGAATCGCTGACAATATGCTCATTGGTATCATTCCTAAGCCGATTGCCATGCCAGACTGCTGTTGCCTAGGAGGATTAAAATACGCGTACTCCTGTGAGTCTGTCAGGGGTGACGACAAGGTGTTGGTTTCCTGGAGGAGAATTATGTTAGGGGCCCACCTTTTGAGAAAGAGATCCAGCTCGATCCACTTTGCCTCGCTTTTGACCAATCGAACATTCAAGGTGATTACCGATGTCCCCGCCATGTGGATGGAGAGAGGGTGTGGTTCTCTAGAAAGCCCAGCAGTTTCAATACTATATTTTCCTTCTATTGGGTGCCTGCTATGGCTCAACCCCTCGCCAGGTTCACCGGTAGCCTTTGCACCCTTGCCTTGAGGGACCTTTCTTGGACTATCCTCTTCAGCTGTGATAGCGTGTTAGATAAAGGGTTGAGGTCCTCCGTGAATCTGAGGGCCACCTCTACCGGGTCATTGTTGCCTTTAACCTCCATGAGGAAAAGCAGGAGATAGTCCTCACTGATGGGGTAGAAGGATGGATTGTTTTGGTATTCTTTCGAGATCGCCTCTTTGTCTGTTTTTAACAGCTCACAACTGGTATCTATGTTTGTTTCGGAGCTGTGCCCCGTTTTCTTTTGCTTCCTTCCTCCCGAGTGATCTATTTTCTTCCTCTTCGTGCCAGTCCATTGCAGATCTTGTGAGAAAGAAGAAGAAGAAAAGGAATTATCTTCCGATGAGAGATCCATCTTGGATGCAATTTCCACGCCATCATCTGCAACCTCGCATTCGGCCCCTTCAGGAATTGCTGCTGTCTCTACGACTGTTGGGTCGGAGTTAACAACGGCGTCTTCACGGATAGGTTCAGGTGTTGGTACCATGGGTAGGGTTATTGTGGAATCAGTTGGAGGAGTCGTGTCCTCACGAGTAGTTTCAGCAACACATTTGGCTGGGGATTGAAATTGGACTGAGGTTTGGGCTTGGGAATAGGTTCGAGGTGATCGTGGAATTGGAAGTGGTGTTCGAAAAAGTATCGGGTGCTAGGAGGGTAGGGCATGCACGAGCTAAATGCCCTTTGTTGTTACACCAAAAACACTTTAGGTCCTCAAAGGTCAGGTACAATCTGTGGGTGGACGAGCCACAGAGGAGGGAAGGATCAGGTTGTCACGTCTGATGATGTGAACTTGCCTTCGGAAGCAACCGATATGGGCGTAACTGGGCCTCTTAGCCCCTATCGTGGGAGTTGTCATGGGACTGACAACTGTCACGACCTGGCTCAGCAGTTCGACAAGCGCTGAATCTGGAACTTCCGGAGGAACGTTAGAGATAGTCAATCTCTCGGCCTTAGATGTCAGACGACGCACCATTATAATCTTCCCCTTCATCACAATGCCTCCTTTCTCCGTAATGAAGCTCTCAACCAACTGCTCTGACTTGAGGTACACGCAAATGCATCCATTTGACAGGCATGGGTGATATTTCCCTCCCCCTTACGGCTTCGCCCAATGCACTAGAGGGATAGTTTGCATCGCGGGAATGACGATACCCATTTTCTGTGACCGGCCTTTAGGTGAGGGAACAATTTTCTTTGTGGCAAAGGAGACCAATATTTTGGATTGAGTGTGCACACCCCTATCCAATGTGTCATTAATGTTCTCCACGCCTGTTTTCCGAGTTATTTGTGGGATCTGGGGTGTAGAAGACTTTCCATGAGAGTCTGCAAGGCATTTACTCTCCCCTGTAATAAGAGCAGTGGTGTAGTTAGTTAGTTTTTGGATAATACCGGTTAACTGCAAATCGAGGTTTATTCGAAACCCGATTCGGTTTTTGCGATATTTCTCCTTCAGAACATCATTATTGTATATACAATTCTATGCAAATGTTATAGAAAATATAATTTCCTACATCTTTTATTTCAAACAATTTTCCATAGCAGTTATTGTTTAGGAATTATTTATAAATAACAAGTTTTTCGGTTTTCTCCTTAAAAACATCGTTATTGGTAATCTTTGTGAGTACCAAAGTTGTAGAGAATAATATTTCTTCCAAGTTTTGTTTGAAACAATTTTTCGTAGAACCATCCATTTCGGAGATATTTTGCTTTTTCTTAATTTTCAGTATACAGCGCCACCACCATGTAGCGGTGAATTCTTTAAACATATTCAAAATATACGTAATTTACGGCAATAAGGACAACTGTATTCTTTTACGATACGAAATAATAATTTTCATAATAATTTAAATATCTATACCTCAAATATGGGAGTTGGCCAAATCAGATTTTTCTATATTGTGGATGGAGAAAGTAGCAAGTGAGGGAAGAATTGCAGAGCAAATTGCATAAGATGCTTCTTTCTTGTTTCAGGATTATGATGTCGTCATAAGATTGCATCTTAGGTTAAGATCGGCAACAACGATATAATCTTTGGATGGGACTAAGAGGGTGTTAAATACCGGAGAAATTATTTCAAAATTTGCTAACAAAAAATGTAGAAAGCTTTTGATATAAAGTTAATAATAGTAATGTGATTTTTCAACAAGAGAAACAATTTCTAGAATAAATTTTCTTGAGAAATCAATAATAAAATTTCTCCATATGTTTCTGCAATTAGGCATCATTTTGTGTATATGTATATATTATATACCTAATATCATAATTCTGTTGGTGTCAGTATGTCTGTCTGTCCGTCCGTTGAAACGCTCTGTGGAGTTAGATTGGAGAATACAAAATACCGCCCATAACTAAAAAGCTTTTCAGTCTTTCTCGATCAGACTTTCAGGAATCACTTGGCTTTTCAATTTTAAACTGCTCGCCATGTACATAGTGGTCCTGGATTTGACTCCAAGAGCATATCTTTTCTCCTTTTGAATAACATGAGCAGAGCTGATACAAAGCAGTCATGCCTCTTTTCTTTGGCATTATAAAATACTTAAAAATGAGATATTGACGTGGGATTTTCAGTTATATCAAGAAAACTATGGAAATAAATTTCCATAGTGTATAAATTCAAATCTCATCCGATAAAAGCCAAAAATTACATTTTATTACTAATTATTTATGAATTAATGCTAAGCATGAATAATCACATTCTATTATATAAAACCAATTCTGAACAACAATAACCATAAGTATTATTTACAGTTCATAATCATGGAAAGTAATGAAACTCAAAATGAAAGGAAAAGAAGACTTTACAGAGGAGCACAAACTCGCTGGAGATCTCATGAAATGGAAATATGGCTGATGCTAGGAAAAGAGAAACGGAACAGGATATATACAGAAGAGATTGAACTATCAGAACAAACAAAAAGCGAGGTGTAGAGCTAAAAAGTCACAGATGCAAGAAAATTATCACATGAAAGTTTATTTCAATCCGAGTAATGATTGTTGTAGATTAGGTTATTTATCTTTATGTAACAAAATTCTTATAGAGTTATTTAGGATGTTTAATGAATAAATCTTCATTACCACATTGGGTTGTCCAGAAAGTTCATGCCAATTTTCAATAGGTGTCGTTGCATTGCTGTCATTGTAAAAAGTTTGTGCTGATTTACAATAAGTGACGTTGCAGTGCATTGCATAGCATTTTATTGAACATAGTAAAATCATTATTTTTGTTTTTATTCCATTTTATTTGGATTTTTAAATAAATATTGTGAGTGAAAATAAGGTTCATTTTCAGCATTTAATGCTATACAAGTTTCGAAAGGGAAATGTTGCTACTGCTGCATCAAAAAACATTTGTGAAGTTTATGGATAAGGTGCTGTAGCTGATAGAACTTGTCGGAAGTAGTTCTCGAAGTTCCGTAAGGGTAATTTTGATTTGGATGATGAGCCACGCGACAGACATCCTTCTATTGTTGACGATGGCAAAATTCGTGCTTTAATTGAAAATGATCAATCTGACAGTACGAGATACTACAATAACATTGGGTGTATCGCTGTCGAAAACATAAGTGGGGAAGCATCTCAAAGCCATGGGATTAGTAAGCAAGGCTGATTATTGGGTACCAAATTTGCTATCGGAAAAAAATTAATTTAATTAAAATTTAATGGACCGTGTTTCAACCTGTGTTTTGTTGCTTGGTCGTCTGGAAAGATTGGTGACTGGGGATGAAGAGTGGGTTCTTTAGAGGGGACAATCACATAAAAAACTTCTTTAATTTTACCAAGATGGAATTTTATCACTACCTGTCAGATGGGAAGAGGTATAAAAGAAAGGGGAAAATATATTGTTGATTAAAGTTATACAGTCATGCCTCATTTAGCGCAAAGGATATGTTCGGAACGGTCTTTGCGCTAACCATATTTGCTCTAAACAAACCGATTATAACATGTACTTTGTAGTGATCAGTTCGCAAAATTGCAAGGTTCACCATATTTTTTAAATTATATTTACAAATAATATAGTAATATACAGGAATAAAACTAATGTTATTTTTTGTATTTATTTAATATTAATTATCATTAAAAATCAATATTAATACAATTTTAAATCTTTTACAGCGGTACTCTCAAATATGCACAGATCTCTAGGTTCTGCGAGTTATCATTTTCGTCACTACAGCACTCACATCTATGCATAATTTACTTATCTGTATGTACATGACATCTTTTGTCAGTAATTACTGTTATTTACTAAATTTAATATATCAAGTGAACCTTTGCCTTTGCTAACCTTAGTTAGAGAGATTAAAGAAATGTACATTAATGCTAGGAATGTTACAAATAATATCTAGAATTATAAAATAATGCGATTAGTAAAGAAACAATAGGAATTTTCCTGAATGTTATTGCTCAGTGAAAGAATTGTAAAGCAACACGATAATAATTTTCAGAGAGAGAGAGCTGGGTGCCAGAGTTGGGTTTAATACATATGTTCAGTATAATCTGGATCCCTAGATGGGCCTGGTTGTGGCTCATTGTAATCTTTAACCTTCTTCTTGAAAAAATCTTCAATAGTTGACTGGCATTTTTTGCGGTCCATCTGACAAATAAATTCCTTGCAGCAGGTCAGACTTGCTGAAACACTGTGCCTCTCATTGTTGCTGTGCTCAAAATTAGGATCATTTTTACTAAGCTTGTCTAGCACTACTGTTATTTGGTCCATACACTCAGCCAAATTTTTTCTCGTGAGAATTCGTTCAGGTTCATTCATTTGTGTGACTTCTTCAGAATGCTCAGGATTTTCTGAAAGCTCTTTCAGTTCTTCATATGTTCGTTATGTCCCATGAAAATCCAGAAGCTCTTGAACATTTTCCGAATCAACATCTTCCATTCCAAGTTCTTTGGCCATGGTGGCAATACCATTGGTAACCTGATCAATTTCCTCCTGACTGAATTCTGCAATATTACTGACAACTTCAGGCCAAACATGATGCTAAACACCATTCAAGCAACTTACTGTTACCTCTTCCCAAGTCTCTCTAATGTTGTCTATGGCTGACATGATATTGTAAGACTTCCAAAATGAAATTATTGATTCTCTGTCGTCCCCATCAACTGCTTCAAAAAGTTATTTAAAGGTTTGTTTTAGATAATGTGATTTAAACATAACAATAACACCCTGTCCATGGGCTGAAGGAGGAATGTGGTATTAGGGGGAAGGAAAATAACTTTCACTGGCAGGGGGGTTCGGAGGTTATTTAATGTCTGTGGGTGGCATGGGGCATTGCCCAGTAGCAATAAAGCTTTTGGTTCTAAACCTTTCAGTTCACAGTAAGACAAGACACTTGAACAAAAATGATTCATGAACCAATCCATAAAAGTTTCCTGTGTTACCCAAGCCTTTTTGTTAGACTTCCAAACAACAGGTAAATGTGATGTAAAAAATCCTTTCATAGCTCGTGGGGTTTGTGAATGGTACATGGTAAGTGGTTTCAGTTTACAATCACCTGATGCGTTTGCACAGCATCACTGTGAGCCTGTCCTTTGATGCTTTGAATCCCGATGCATGTTTTTCTTCTAGTGAAATGAAAGATTGTGTTGGCATTCTCTTCCAAAATAGTCCCATTTCATCTACATTGAAAACAAGGTGTGGAGAGTATTCACCATTTTCAATAATTGCTTGAAATTTGTCAGGAAACTTTATAGCTGCATCTTTATCAGCGCTTGCTGATTCACCTGTCAAACGAACGCTATGTATATTTGCACGCCATTTAAAATTTTGAAACCAACTGGAACTGGCATGAAATGTTTCTGAAGAATCTTCACCTTCTTCTTACTTTACACATTCAAACGGAAAGTGCTTTACTGCAAATGATTGCTTGACTAAGGGGTATGTGTTCATTAGAACTCTTAGAATCAGTCCACAACACTAGCAGTTTCTTCATTTTTTAAAGCATATTACTACATGATCGTGTGAGTTTCTTCACAGTTACTGCACTGGCTACTTCAATGGAACATTTTATTTTGTCTTTATTTAACAAAATTGTACGAATTGTAGAAGTTGTGAAGTTAAACTTACGTGCAATATTGCTCTGACGCTCACCTTGTTCAAAAACTGAATTACTTTAAGTTTTTTCTCAAGATTTATGCTTTTCCTTGATAATTTAAGATTATTTTTTACACTTAGCCTGCCTTTACTCAATTTTCTCCTTTCTGCCGTGCTTGACTGAAATTATTTCCTCCTATTTACTGTTAAACTGTTATTTTGCCATAGATATTAAACAAAACACCGCAAATATGTCATTGGAACTGATCACGTGAAAACAGCTTTCCTTTACTTTTTTAAGCAAACAAAAGCCAGCAAAAATGTGCACCGTGAACAATATTTTAACTTGTAGTACATACCATACATACAGTATGTATTTTATTAAAAAAATAAATAAAAATGTATACCATGGGATTCCAATTTCGCTATATCAAAATTGCAATAAACAATCATGTGCTAAACGAGGCATGACTGTATTTAAAATGAAAATGTTTTTTTTATAAAAAAATCTGCACAAATTTTCCAGACAAGCCTTTATCTTTGTCAAACAACTTTTATATTCCCGTGATTATTATTACTTTCTGGAACATTTGGTTATGTGGATTTAATATTAATTTTTTACATTTAATTGCACATAAAAGTTGGTGTCAGTAATTTTTATTTTATTTTAACATAATACTTAATTCATGCATACCCATCATATTTGACGGGCAGTTATGCTAGCCCTAGGGCCTACGAAACTCTTAATTGGCCCCCAGAGACACGTTAAATAAGGATTTCACTGTAAACATTTTGTAGGAGGAAAATTAATAAATCATAAAAATGCATAATAAAATAATAATATTCTCTTATAGGCTCTTCAAGCACCAGCTTGCCATGAGAACATGGTCAAAGTTGGAGGCTATGTGTTGGGAGAGTTTGGCAATCTCATTGCTGGTGACCAGCGCTCTTCACCTTTAGTTCAATTCCAGCTGTTGCATTCCAAGGTGAAAAAAGTAAATTTAATCCTTTTAGAAATCCTGCAAAATGGATTTTATATTATAGAATTGCTTATCTGTGGTCATTCAAAGAGTATGTCTTATTTACTTAGTCAATATTATCATTGTGCTCCACTGCATTGTTGCAACATCAAAGATGTACTGTGTAATTTGCGTCTAGCAAGATCCAAGGTATGGATGAAATTGCTCGTTATAAGCTTTATAGTAAGTATATACTTTTATAAGGTTACAGAAAAAACAACGAAGAAAAATGAAAAGACCTGATGACATTATTTACTATTTATTTGATGTTACAGTGAAACCTCGATTTTACACCATTGAAGGGACCACCTAAAATACATGTAAAACCAAGGAAAGTGTAAAATCGGGGAAATGAAGATTATCTATATAAATAAAATTGTAACCTCTGTCTGTATATTTGTTTTTTGTCAGGGTTTTATTTATTTGTGTGTTTTGCATCACAAGAAGACGTTTGAACCGGTTTGCACAATTGTTTGTTACCGCATCACGCAAAAACAGCTGGTCGAATTTTTATGAAACTTGCAGCGTACCTTTAGACTGGTCCAGCTTAAAATATTTTAAGTGGGGGTTTAGGGGGCATTGATTAGGGTATTCAACGATAACTCTCGAGTAAATTAACTTAGGAAGTTCAAATTTGATATTTGTTACTTTCAATACAAGTATAAGATCAAGTTTGTAGATGAGCAAAATCATACCAAGGGGAGAGGGGCGAGGATTGTGGAGGGGGGGAGGAGGGGGGCGACCCTTAAGAGAAATCATAAATAAATGCAAGTTACAAAATATGAACTACAACAAATGATAAATTTCCAAAATCATAATTGAAGTTTTTTCTTTTCTGTATGCAACCTAACTACAAATAAAGTTTGTGGGTTACCATGTTTTTGCCTCATGCCCCTCAATTATCGTAATTGCTGAGCTATCCTGAAAATTATGCAATATTGCTTCAAGGCATCATTTAGATTTGCATTTTGCATTTCTGGATTTAATACCTATCTCCTATATACATCTATACTAATATATAAAATCGTTCATTTGTATGTATGTTACCGATAAACTCGAGAACCACTGCACCGATTTGGATGGGAGTTTCACTGGTGTATTCCTTATACTTCCAGGAGTAACGTAGACTATATTTTTTTCAGGTCTGAATGATCATATTTTGGGAAAAAAGCAGAAACTTGACACCCATTTTCCATCAGCGAGAAAAGCAAATCCAGGCGTGCGCCAATTACTGCGCTTTCTACTTTTTCCCGGTGGCAATCTTAGGAACTAGGATCGCATTTACCTCTCGCGCTCCCTTCTCACCTTCCCCTCTCTCCTTCCCCACTCGCCTTCCCCTCTCTCCTTCTACTCTCGCCTTCCCCCCCCGCCTTCCCCTCTTACCTTCCCCTCCATCCCCTCTCGCCTTCCCCTCTTGCCTTCCCCTTCTTCCCCTCTCGCCTTCCCTCTCTCCTTCCCCTTTCGCCTTCCCCTCTCTTCCCCTCGCCTTCCCCTCTCTCCTTCCCCTCTCGCTTTCCCCTCTCGCCTTCCCCTCTCGCCTTCCTCTCTCGCCTTCCCCTCTCTCCTTCCCCACTCGCCTTCCTCTCTCCTTCCCCCTCGCCTTCCCCCCCGCCTTCCCCCCTCTCCTTCCCCTCTTACCTTCCCCTCCATCCCCTCTTGCCTTCCCCTTCTTCCCCTCTCGCCTTCCCCTCTCTCCCCCTCTCTCCTTCCCCTCTCTCCTTCCACTCTCACCTTCCCCTCTTGCCTTCCCCCCCGCCTTCCCTTCTCTCCTTCCCCTCTTACCTTCCCCTCCATCCCCTCTCGCCTTCCCATCTTGCCTTCCCCTCTCTCCTTCTCCCTCCTTCCCCTCTTACCTTCCCCTTTCGCCTTCCCCTCTCGCCTTCCCCCCTCTCCTTTCCCCCTCCTTCCCCTCCCTCCTTCTCCTTCTCCTCCCTCCTTCCCCCCTGTCCTTCCCCTCCCTCCTTCCCTTCTTACCTTCCCCTCCATCCCCTCTCGCCTTCCCCTCTCGCCTTCCCCTCCCTCCCCCTCTTACCTTCCCCTTCTTCCCCTCTCTCCTTCCCCTCCCTCCTCCCTCTCTTACCTTCCCCTTCTTCCCCTCTCGCCATCCCCCCTCGCCTTCCCCCCTCTCCTTCCCCTCTCTCCTTCCCCTCTCTCCTTCCCCTCTTACCTTCCCCTCTCATCTTCCCCCCTCTCCTTCCCCCCTCTCCTTCCCCTTCCTCCTCCCTCCTTCCCCTCTTATCTTCCCCTCCATCCCCTCTCTCCTCCCTCCTTCCCCTCCCTCCTTCCCCTTCTTCCCCTCTCGCCTTCCCCTTCTTCCCCTCTCGCCTTCCCCTTCTTCCCCTCTCGCCTTCCCCCCTCTCCTTCCCCTCTCTCCTTCCCCTCTCTCCTTCCCCTCTCTCCTTCCCCTCTCTCCTTCCCCTCTCTCCTTCCCCTCCCTCCTCCTCCCTCCTTCCCCTCTTGCCTTCTCCTCCCTCCTTCCCCTCTCGCCTCTCCCCATCGCCTTCCCCTCCCACCTTATCCTTCCCCCTTCCCCTTCCCCTCTCTACTTCCACTCTCGCCTTCCCCTCTCTCCTTCCCCTCCCTCCTTCCCCTCTTACCTTCTCCCCTCTCCTTCCCCCTCTCCTTCCCCCTTCTCCTTCCCCTCCCTCCTCCCTCCTTCCCCTCCCTCCTCCCTCCTTCCCCTCTTACCTTCCCCTCCATCCCCTCCCTCCTTCCCCCCTCGCCCTCGCCTTCCCCTTTCGCCTTCCCCTCCCTCCTTCCCCTCCCTCCTTCCCCTCCCTCCTTCCCCTCCCTCCTTCCCCTCTTACCTTCCCCTCCTTCCCCTCTCGCCTTCCACTCTTGCTCACTCCTCACACCTAAGCTAACACGCATTTACCGTGCACCACTCACTATGCATGCGCAACATGTCTCGCATGCGCACTTGCTCGACGCTCCGCTCGTTCACTTGGTACATTCCCGGCGTGCTTTCTTTCTACGTTAAGTTTCCAGCACAGCTTAGATTGTGTTTTGAAATTTCAATGGTTTTAAAATGCCGAAAGTTAGGTCACAGTTGTCTAAATCATCATCGAGGGCTAGGAGAGCAGCACTATCGAGAAATAATTAAACACCCGAAGAACGTGAGTTATGACTTTCTCAAATGCGTTCAATGAACAATGCCAGGCACCTTGATGAGACAAGCCCTGACAGAGAGCTCCGTCTGAATGAAAATCGCTTGTGTAATTCTCGAAATAGAGCAGCCGAATCAAGTACACAGAGAGACACCCGTTTAAGAGAATGAGTTAGCATGGCTCAAAGTAGGAATGTTGCATCCAACCCAACCCACGGATTCAAGTCAGCATTTTCTTACGATCCTGCCATAAACTACGCTGACCATCGTGACATTTCGATAGGGAAAATGGACAAAATTTATGGACATTGTCACGCGAAAAAATGGCCCAAGGAAAATGATGGGATGTGTTATTCGAATGGTAAAGTTCGCTTACCAGAATTTGAGGATCTTCCAGAACCACTGAAAAGTTTATTGGTTGGAAACCATCACCACTCTAAACAATTCCTGGAAAACACAAGAAAATATAATTGCGCGTTCCAAATGACGTTGTTTGGAGCTAAACAAGTGAGAGAAGGAAACTTCATGCCCACCTTTAAAATCCAAGGCCAGGTCTACCACCGTATCGGCAGCTTGCTTCCTCCACCCGACACTAATCATCAATTTCTCCAAATGTATTTTCTTTCGGAATCTGATCAAGTATCTTTGAGGCAGAGAGCAATACCGGGGCTCGAAAGAGAAGTGATAGGATCTTTACAGAATATGCTTCATGACCATATTAACTATATTCGCAGTTTTAAATCTGCTTTGGAACAAATGCCTCATGACGACGACAGTTTTAAAATTCTCATCCACGCCGATAAAAGACCGCCTCAACAGCACCGGGGCCGCTATAACGCGGCCACTACCAATGAGGTTGCCGTGCTCATGGTTGATGAGGACCGTGGCCCGAGTGATATCATCTTGCATGCACGTGACGACCAACTGCAACGTGTTTCCGAGATCCATCGTTTGTATGATGCATTGCAATATCCGCTCATGTTCATAAGAGGTGAAGACAGGTGGTGGCCACCGGTGCAGAAAATTCTAGAAAGACGGTATCGTGTATGGATTTTTACGCCTACAGGTTGATGGTGAGAGAAAATCCTCTTAACCATCTGCATCATTATCGTCAACTATTCAATCAATACTGTGTGGACATGACAGCAAAAATTATATCAGAATGATTGAATTATATTCGAGCACCAACAAAATCTGCGCGCTGACAATTATATTCATTTGCACGATGTTGTAAACGAAGACGCTAATCCATCCAACGTCAGCCAGTTAGTAATTTTACCATCATCTTTCACAGGTTCTCCACGTTACTTACACAAAAGAACACAAGATGCATTGACCTAAGTGCGCAACTATGGCAGGCTGGACTTATTCATTACGTTTACGTGCAATCTGGAATGGCCAGAAATAAGATCTGAATTATTTCCTGGCATGATATAATCTTGAGAGTTTTTCACCTAAAACAACAAAAACTAATGCATTTAATCACAAAAGGTGTGATTTTTGGGACTACAAGATGCCAAATGTACACAATAGAATGGCAAAAATGAGGATTGCCACATGCTCATATATTGATTTGGTTACAAGTGAAAATCAAACCGGACAAAATTGAGGACATTATAAGTGCCGAGTTCCCCAACAACCAAGAAGATCCATTGTTGTATGACAATGTGTGCAAGAACATGGTGCACGGTCCTTGCGGACAGTACAATAACGAAGCGCCTTGCATGGTCAATGGAAAGTGTTCTAAGAGATACCCTCGCGAATTAATAAGCAAAACACAAACAGGCGACGATAGGTATCTGAAATATCGCAGAAGATCTCCCGCAGACGGTGGATATGCAGCTGTGATTAATACAGGCTCAGGAATCGAGGTTGACAATAGATGGGTTGTGCCTCATTCACCAATGTTGTGCAGGTGTTTCAGCGCTCACATAAATGTGGAGTACTGTCATTCCGTCCAGGCCATTAAATACATATGTAAGTACGTCAATAAAGGAAGTGATCAAGCAACATTTTCTGTACAAAACAATAGAGATGAAGTACAAAACTATTTAAATGGTCGCTACATTAGTACATCGGAAGCTGTTTGGCGTATGCTGGGATTATCAATTCACGAAAGATATCCTACGGTCACACACCTCGCTATCCATTTAGAGAATGGTCAGTGAGTGTATTTCACTTCAGGTAACTTACAGCAGGTCATCCAAAATCCTCCCGACACCACTCTGAATGCATTTTTTGAACTCTGCTCTAGAGACGATTTTGCAAAAACTCTACTATACTGCGAAGTTCCAGCGTTCTATACGTGGAACAATAGATCGTAGAGTCATCGGAAGTGCAGACAAAACGTAGACGGGCATCCCGGGGTAAAGATGGATACGGCATTAGGCAGGGTGTATACAGTACACCCTGATTATTCCGAGTGCTTTTATCTAAGAATTCTGTTACATCATGTCCAAGGACCCACATCGTTTAACCATTTGAAAATGGTCAACAGCGTGCTGCATCCAACATACCGAGCCACGTGTCAAGCATTAGGCCTTTTAGAAAGCGATGGTCACTTGGAGAATACTCTGTGTGAAGCTGCCCTCACAGAGTCGCCGGCCAAGCTGACAGAGTTGTTCGCTATAATGTTAATATTTTGTCAAATGTCAGATCCGCAAAGTCAGGAACGATTTAAAGAAAGTTTGTGTGAAGATATCCTACACAGAGAGCACCGACAACTCTCAAACATCGATATCCAGTTTTCGGAGGAAATTTTCAATGAAGGACTTATACTCCTCGAAGACAAGGTTCTGTTATTAGGTGAAAAACGTTTAGTCAAGTTAAATTTACCCGAGCCCCACCGTGACAAATCAAATGTAAATAACTGCAATTTTTAAGAGAACTGTCATATAATACTAACCACTTACAAGATTTCGTTAGACAAAATCATAGACAATTAGTGGCTGATCAGCGCTATGCCTACGACAAAATATTGCAAAGAGTGAATAACAATCAGGGCAAAATGTTTTTTCTTGATGCATCAGGAGGGACAGGAAAAACTTTTTAAATTAATTTGCTTCTGGGTAAGATTAGGGCGCAAGGGAAAATTGCATTAGCCGTTGCGTCTTCTGGCATAACCGCGAAATTGTTGAGTGGTAGCAGGACAGCACGTTCCACATTTAAACTGCCACTCAACGTCAGCCAACAGGAAGCAACGGCGGTGTGTTCCATCAGAAAAAACGGTTCACTCACGAAAGTACTGCAAGAGGCAGTACTGATCGTGTGGGACGAGTGTACTATGACCCACAAAGCCCACATTGAGGCTGTCGATCGAACATTACAAGATATATGGTCCTTACAAAAACTAATGGGCAGCATAACGTTTTTTTTTCTGGTGATTTCCATCAAACGTTGCCAGTAATCGCGAAAGCCACGCGTGCCGACACCGTGAAAGCATCCTTAAAGATATCTCCGATTTGGCAGCAGGTGGAAAAGTTACAGTTGAGCACTAACATGCGTGTTCACTTGAGAGGTGACCAAAACGCAGGGAACTTTGCATCTCTACTTCTGCAAATCGGCGACGGGTCCAGGCCTCAGTGTGATGGATTAATAGAAATAGACGACAAGTTGGGAGGGACTGTACACACATTAAATGAACTGATTTCAAAGGTATATCCAGATGTCGAGAATTTGCCCCAAAAAAATTTCAAATGGTTGTGCGAACGGGCTATCGTCTCTCCAAAAACTAGTGATGTGGAAGAAATTAACAATGAGATAATAAAAAGTTTGATACTGAAACCAAAACTTATGAATCGATAGATACAGTTGTAAATATTGACGAAGCCGTCTATTACCCAGATGAATTTTTAAATTCGCTTAACCCGTCTGGCCTTCCACCTCATTTCTTGGTTTTGAAAGTCGGGGCTCTGATAATGCTGCTACGAAATTTAAATCCCCCAAATCTCTGTAACGGGACCCGACTTCAAATCGAGAGCCTTCGAAGCAACAATACTGACTGGACCTGCTGCCAGCAAAACTGCATTTATTCCATGCATCCCCATGATTTCATCAGACTTACCCTTTCAATTTAAAAGGCTGCAGTTTCCTGTAAAAATTTCATTTGCTATGACAATTAATAAAGCGCAGGGTCAGTCATTTGACATGGTGGAAGTAGACCTACGTAATGAGTGCTTCTCTCATGGACAGCTATACGTAGCTCTATCGAGAATCGGAAACAAGTCCAATCAATACGTACTACTACCACAAAATAGAAAAACTTCAAACATTGTGTATACCAAAGTTTTTTGAAATAACTAATGCCCCGATATATTTTAATAAGAATATGAGCCCGGTGAAAACGGGCAGGGCAGCTAGTATTTATATCAGTTTGTTTGTTTGTTTATTTGTGCATCTATACATTTCCACATTTTGAGTAATCAAACTTTCAACAGATACTTTCTTCATTAATAGAAAGGCCGTAGGCTACTTTTTAATCCCAAATGCAAATAACTTTGTATGCTAAAGCTAATGACAGCTCATTTTCTGTCAGCTCCTTTATGCATGCCCACAATCAACCGATTGCAACCAAATTTGCAGGATAGTAGGGGGCACTAAGGGGAAGGTCGATGCGGGGTTTTAGTGTTAGTATGTCCGCTTCATTCAAATGGCGGTCAATTTAAACATTAAACTACGCGTATTTTTCCAAGTCCTACTATTGATTTGAATCAAATTTGGTACGATTGTGGAGGGCTCCCAGAAATAATTCATACGTGGTTTTTGCTTCTCTCTGCCCGTTTTATTCAAAATGGCAGCCGAGTGAATTCTTAAATACCATGTATCATCTAGAATTCCGATCGGATTTGAACCAAATATTCCCGGGCAATGCAGGGTATTTCTGCTAGTGTAACATAAAGTAAAATGTGGGTTCCTTATATCATAACTTTGGTAAAATATACATGTTTGAACACAATAATAATGAAATTGCAAATAAACTAACATAACATTTTATTTCTTTAACCAGTCAAAAAGTTTTATACATGTTCCAACATACACATCAAGTTGAGCTAAGATGTTAATTTTATCACATAAATACTTTCCGTTTTGCTTTATTATCCATATATCAGGCCAAAAATTAATTAATGGATTGCGTTTATGAACAACGCCAAGCATCGTGTAGAGGTCATCGAATTCCTACTAAAATGACCGATACATTAATGATTATCACATAAACCATATTTACTTGTGTATCCCACTCACATTTTTTCCCTAAACGCCGGGGGAAAAATGGAGGTGCGTGTCTTACATGAGGATTTCTGAACAGGTTATATAAATTGTGAGTATTGTTAGTAAATTGCTTGTATCTACGTTTATATTTGTAAAAGACATTGAATTCTACAAAGTATACGCGTATTTATGCAACCAAGCAAATGTGTAAGTTACGCCCACACTGCAGGCAAAAACTCGCAAATGTAGGCAGAAAGAATACACCGACTAACTGATAACTATAATTTTAATGACTACCGAAGGTTTGCCGGCTGGAGAATAGGTAGGTTCAAGTTTGGTCCTTTTCCCTCATTTCCAGGAATTCGGAGTGGTGAAATTTTGTTGCGAATGAAAGATTACATCGTTCGAAAGGATGGTGGAAATCCACATCTCAAGTGTTTGGACTCGTTTGTTCCTAACCTTCCATTATTTACTCACAAGACGATACGTGAAAAAAAACCCCATCCGTGTAAGGAAATTTCCGTTCATAGATGAACAAATAGTTCGTGAGCTCCGCATTGGTGCGTAATATTATGTCAAAAACAATGAAGTGGGGACGAAGTTGAGTAATATCACAACAAAAACAGTTAACAAAAGAGGACTATTGGTAAGAAGATTTCTGCTAGTATTGTCATAAAGAGATCATCCAATAAATTGTGTCACGTAGAAGGGACAAGATGCTTAACTTGAGCGGAACTTGTTTTAGGGAGTGGGAATCAGTGACTTAAAAAAAACTTATTCTGGCTCAAATTAATTTTTTCCCTCCAAACCGGCTCTAAGATAGGAGTGTATGGTGTACACGAGTGCGTGGGTTCTATGAAGTATACGCATATCTATACTATCAAGCAAATGCTTATGATTTAAACACGCGACTTATACTGCCATCGGTGCATATTTAAGATCACGATGGACAATTTGACGATTAAGATGACATATATTTATAATATTAATGCTGTATCAATTAAATGAGTTTTAAGTTGTTTATTGTTACTCAGTATAAGCAGTTCTGTCATTAAAAGTTTAGTATCAATTGCTACCTATACTTTTGCCGGAATAAGTTGGCATCTGGTATCCTTGTTTGTCGATTTAATCGCAAGCTACTGACACTCCTTTAACATAATAGTGGTGACTACCAACCAGTAGATTTCTGTTAGAATTGGCATAAAGAGATCGCGTAAATTATGTCACGGAGGCAGGAGGGAATAGTTGCTTAACTTGGACGGACCTTGTTTCAGGGGAATCAGTGAAAAGGCTGATTTTTTTAAAATATCAGATGTCAACTTGTTTTGGCAGGGATTTATTTTATACCCTTCAAACTGGTCCAAAAAGAGGGATGTGCATGATCCATGGGGCGCAGGTCACACGAGTAAATACGGTATGAAAGAAAGTATTTAAATTGATTTCAAGGAAGTTCAAAAAGACTGATGGTAGAAATGACAATACAAAGTTACACTCTAGTATTTATTCGAGCACAGCAAGGAGAGACCATGTCCAGCTGCTCAAGTATACTCTAGCACAGCAGTGAAAGGGTTAAGTTACAAGCATTATTTTCAACCCTTTTCTTGTTTGCTCGCAACAGTAGTGATCCTTTTATACTTGTTCTCATTATAAAAAAGTTCCACCGTAGTTTTAATACTGAATATTGTTGTTCTCTAAAGTGATTCCAATGTTTTACTAACAAAATCAGATTTTTACGTTTTCTTATGTGATCTTAAGTAAACCCTTAAATGTGGGACAAGGGCTATAAGCACAGTATGCTGATGCTTAATTACTCTCCTATATTGAGATTAATTTTATAAATATTTAAAAGTTTTTTATACAGGGTCATCCATTTATCATGCAACCCATCACATAACTGTGCGTGGTGAAGTAAATATGGCAACAGCGCACTAAATGACACGTGCTCAGATGGCCTTGAGTCACCTCCAACCACTGTCGACTGGATCAGTCTTCCTGTCAGTTGTACAAGGTGTTCTGTTTAGCACAGACTCTCGTGCCGCGAAAAATGGGTTTTGTCCAAGAAGAGCAAGTGTTTATTTTAGAGAGTTATTATTCAGTGAAATCATTTAGACAGTGCCAGGAGGCCTTCAGAAGAAAGTTCCCAAACAGACTGGTGCAAAATAAGAGGTGTACCAGGATATCATTCAGCAATTCCTTGAAGAGGGAGAAAGATGTTGCTCGTTGCAGCAGGACTGAGTCACAGCACACACTTCCCGTGCATCAATGGCGCAACTCCACCAATTCTTTGTTGATCTCATTGTTTCGAGGGGCTTGTAGCCCCTGATTTATCACCTGCAGATTTTTTTCTTGTAGGGTTTCTTGAAAGGCGTTTACCAACCAACTCACATAACATTGATGAATTAAAGAGAAACATTGAAGCCTGTATTCATTCAATCGACCAAGCAACTCTGCTCTGTGTTGCACGAAACACATTAAAGCAAGCAACTGCTTGTCTTGAGCAGTAAGGAGGACACTTGTAGCATTTTTTGTAGATAATTACAGACTGTTCAGTGTTATTACATTGTTGTTGTAGCGATTTACAGGACTTTGTAATGCAATTAAATATTTAGATAAACTAGTGGGTTGTGTTTTAAATGGATGACCCGTTATAACTATGAATGTGAATAAAGGATCTCTTTATTTTGGTATTTATATGAGGGGCAATCCAAAAGAAATTCCTCCAAATTTTTTTCTCCCTTGTGCGACTTCATGTAGTGAATGTAATGGTATCAGGTGAAAATTTGAACCTTACCACCGATATCCTACAAGTTTCATCACTGCACGTTAGGTGGCAGGACTGTGGCAGTCTGTCAAATGGAAGATGGAAGGTGACATTGATGTGCATACAAAGCAGTGTTGTGCAATTTGAGTTCCTCTCGGCAGGGAACAGCTTGTCCGTTTAAATTCACCTACGTTTGAAGAACTTATACGGGGACAGCTGTGTCGATGCAAGCACAGACAGTGGGTTAATCGTCTCTGGTATGGTGAACATGATGCGAAGGGCTTGCCCAGGTCAGGTCACCCTCCCACTGCAAAGTCAGTGAGAAATGAAGAGAGAGTAGATCAGCTGATTCATAATGATCAATGCAATAAAAAGACAGGAATTGTGTGAGATCGTAGGAATTGGCTTTAACGCACTTCACAAAATTCTGAGCAATCTGGGATACAAGAAATTGTGTGCCAGGTGCCAGACGCTAGGTGATGACTTCCTCATGATCATCACCACTGGAGACAAGACTTCGGCACACTACCATTAACCAGATTCAAAACAGCAGTCTATGGAGTGGTGACACAAGGATTCGCTGTGAAAGAAGAAATTCAAAGTTCAGTCATCTGCGAGAAAACTCACGTTTTCCGTATTTTAGGACAGGAAAGGAGTTATCCTTGTGGATTTCCTGAAATGGGGAAAAACAGTCAATTCTGCTTGCTATGTCGAAGCACTGAAGTGGCTGAATTGCAAGAGAAAAAAGACAAAGTTCCCCTTCAGCACAACATCATTTGTGTTGTACCATCATTACAAGGGAGGCCATCACAAAATTTTGGTGGACTGTTGTACCACATCAGCTGTACAGTCCAGACCTTGCGCCATCAGATTTTCATCTGCTCGGCCCAGTGAAGGATTGCTTTCTCAGGGAACACTTCCACAATGAGTATGGCAGCTGTCAAGAGTGTCTCTGCAAGGCTGATGGCAACTTTTACGATAGGAAGATACAGGCTCTGATTCAGCGGTGGAGAAAATGCATAGAAAGTGTTATGATTAACAGTAAGTACCTTAAGACTTAAAGTGTGTGACACGCAATTTTCATTTGCCTATCTTCAGTATTAGGCAAGAAAAAATTTGGAGGCTTTACTTTCAGATCACCTCTCGTACTATGTTTTGGTTTTGTAATAATATGCAGGTTCATTATTAATTATAGTTTTCTGGTAGCGTGTTAGATTGTGTCATTTACCAGTCTTTCCTGTGTTTCTCTTTGTGCAGATAGTGTGAATGTAATTATGTGGATGCACTTTTGGAAGGCATGCCACTTGATATTGTTTCTAACAAATCACATTGGTATTTATTTTGTGTCTGTAAAATAATTCATAACCAGACCTACATCAGAGAATGCATGCACAGTTGCATTTCAATTCTGTTTTCTGAGTAAAGTCTCATAAGTCTTTGGATTACAGCCCGTCTGTGATAAACATGTTATTTTAATTCATAAATAAAATGGTCTTGGAAAAACATCACTTGCATTCAGTTCTGAGTTATTTGTCCAGTGGTAAGCATCCCCCTATCTTAGACTTATACATTAGGAGTTTATATCAATTTTTTAAAATTCATCTTCCTACCATTTTCCAGTTTTTTAAATTATCTATTGCGTTTCATTTAAATACTTTTATCATTTAAAGATATTGAGAAATGTAACTTAATGTGAAATGATGCATTTCTTATATAGATGGCATTTAAATGACGCCATAAGGAGCTATGTTTCAGATTTGACTCCACCTTATAAGGGTTAAAGAATATTTATTTAAAAAGAAAGCTAAGAGAAATTCAACTAAAATGAATAAATAGTAATGAAGTTGTGAGATTCTGAACACAGAATAGATTTCAGGTAATGGTCCCATCTAGATTTCAACCACCATCACAAATGCTTGTACATCCGGCTTGAAATGGGATTTAAATGTTGAGAGGTTAAATTACTGTATATACTGTAGTATAACACACACACAAATTGTATCGTCATGTGAAGTATTAACAGGTTTTTAATTATTTACATTGTTAATTGTGTATACTAAAATAATTAACTAAATAAAATTATTTCAATTTGCTTATTCTATGTTTCTTTGATTTTGGTGTGTGTTTTGCTGGAAGTCAACCTGGTGATTTTGCAAAGATTACCGCAATCAGCTGATGAGCTAGTGAAATGGAGAGGATGAAATTATAACTATATATAAGTAATTAGGTATTATATATGTATAATTAATATATGTGTAGCCTGAATTATCGATAATTATTGTGGTTTTCCCCTTAATTCCCCCAAAAAGCAAGAATCTGGTGTGAGGTAAATACACTTTAATTTCCAATTTTAAGTGCACAAAAAAGTTGCCAGTGTATAATGCACGCCTATACTTTATGATCTAAACATTTGATCTTCAAACTGTGCATTATACACGAGTATATACGGTACTCTTTTCAAAGTCTATCCATACAGGTGCAATTTCATTTTTTCTAATGGGATTTGCAGACAAAACAGTTGGAACTTTCCTAAATTTTATCTCTGAAACTATGTATTGTAATTATGCATCTTTGCAGACATTTTTGTGGCAACTACCATATTTGCCTGATTATAAGGTGGCCTTGAATATAAGGCACCCCCCTCCCCTATTTTAGAAGCCGTACGAAAGAAAAAAAATTGGGGTGTTGATATTAAATTTTGATTTTGAATTGCCTGTTTGGTTACACTTAATTTTTAGTGTAAATGAAAACAAAACCTTTATACAAATTACATTTTATTCCTTTCTTGTAGAATGTGCATTTAGGAGTTCATTCTTTTGGTTCCACTAACGTCTCACATTATTTTCAGTTACACCGAATCTTCTAGTGGCAGCACATTATTTGTTTATTCTGCCTAACAAACCACCATAATTTTTACATTGGCATCATAACTCCTTCACAGTCATTTGTTAATCTGGCCCTTACTTGTTCCTTGTCTTTCAACATGGTCACTCATTTTTGCTAAGGGTTAAATCATCAGAAAGGGGTCTTAAAAAACAACATGAGCATCTAAAAATCTACCCTATATCTGAAAAGGAAAATTTAATTGGCTGGATTGTATACATTGTTGCACTGTGAATGAAAGACAAAGTAGGTAAATAAGAGAGGTTTGAGTATCATAATTGCTGCTTCATTGTAAAAACAAATAAGAGATCATTTTATGCTCCACCCTGTTATATATGCACATCTTTCTAGTAATTGTGATTAACATTTGATTAATACTTCTTATTTGGTGCTTATAGTATCATCTGTGCTCACCAATGACCAGAGCATTGTTACTGTCTACCTACATCAAATTTGTCAACCTTTTCCCTGAAATAAAGCAGCAAGTACAAGAAGTTTTCAGGCAGCACAGTAATTTGCGTAGTGCTGATGCGGAACTGCAACAGAGAGCATCAGAATACCTACAGTTAAGCATCATTGCTTCCACAGATGTCTTGGTAAGCAATTCCCAATTTTCTTTCTTTCTCTACTGTTTTACATATTCTTTTCCGTAGCATTTTTGCACGATCACTCTGTTAAAAAGGCAGTTTTTATGAATTTGCCATCATCAGGTGTTACATATTTTTTAACTACCTCAAACTTTCAGTTATCTATTAAAAATTATTCTTTTGCATAGTGACATCATGCATGTGCTACATAAAAAAATGAACATGCTGTTGGCTCAGGTTATCCCAGGGGCTTCTAACAACAATAAGACTTGCAGGCCTTTTGCTGATATTTGCATATGAATAAATATTTTAGTGACCTTTAATAGTTACATATTAACTATGTGCATGTAAATTACTTAGTCACTGTTCTTCACATTTTTTTATATCTTTATTAGTGTAATGCCCATTGAAATATCAATGGAAGAATTATAGATGGATAGATATATTATTATTATTTTCATTTAAAATAATTAATATCACACTTTTACATATGAAATATTTTGCCATACACCACATTTCTAGTGAATATTCTGTTGTTGATGGGCTATCTTTAGTTAAACTTAAAATAGTTGCCTCTTTTTCCCTCCCTCTCTTGCCCATCTCACACCCTGTCTCCCTCTCCCACCCTCTATCTCCCTCCCCCTCATCATTTCTCCCCTTCAACTCCTCATTTCTCCCCTTCCCCTCTTTCTCCCCCTTCCCCTCTTTCTCCCTCCCCCCTCTACTTCCCTCTCTCCCCCTCCCTCTCGCTCCCCCCTCTACCTCTCCTCCCCCTCTCTCATATTAAAAGCATTCAAATCACGTTTATACCCATAAGGATTGAATTAACAATATGATATAGAGGTCTAACAATGGAATTGGTAGGCAAGGCAACATCCCCTTAAAATGGGAAGATTTCCTTAAACTGTGTGAATTAAACGTTTACATTGAGAAATTTCGAACAGTAGGTGGAAAAAAATGAACAGAATAAGAAACTTTATAATGTTTTCTTCAAAATGGTTTATATCCAAAGATTGTAGGTCAATTCTTTCTAATTTTAATCTAAAAAAGAATGAAAGCCTGCATGTCAAAATGTCCCTTTTTACGTGTTACCTTATGGGAAATAGAAAATGTCTCCAGGAATCGAACTCGGGTCTTTGATCTCAAGTTAAATACGTTAAAACATAATTTTATTATATCATAATACTATCCTGAAAATCACGTCAATATCGGTTCATTAATTTGCGAGATATTAAGCTTCAGCCGTTGCTGACAGACACGCAGACATTGCCTTTTATTATAGTAGATAATACATAGTTGAATAAGAATTGTACAATTTTATTGGAATAATCAGGCAACGTTGGAATAATCAAGTCTGTCACACAAGCTTGACTATCTGTAAAAGTAAAAATTTTGCTGTGTTGATTTCGTGGGTTATGCTGCTATAGTTGTATTTAAAGGCAATGTTTTACCAACATTGCTATTAGCTTCTTCAGATGAAAGTTATGTTGTATCTTCTGGCACCACCTCGCTTACTTTAATGTAGTCTCACTTTTCACTAGTCCTGGTAGAAGAATCGGTTGAGATTTTACAGAGACTTAACAAATATGAGCTACCCAAAGAACACAGCTTTTGAAATTCTGTTTGTAAGTTTATACTTCCTGTGGAATGGGCAGTACAACTATCAGACTTACATGGCTGCAATGGGCTCTCTCTTTGGTGATAACCAGTTTATATAATAATAATAATAATGCGTCTTTTATTTTTAGGTATATATTTAGACATTGATGTCCATTCTTATATATAATAACCCTTAACGAACATAAACATTCATGTCCTAGGCGGGATTTGAACCCGCGACCTTAGTAGCCGTCGGCAGGTTCTACGACAATTCGTCGCGCGTCAATTCGTCGCAAGACAACTCGTCGCACGCCAATTCTTTACACAGCAATTCGTCGCATGACAAACTCGTCGCGCGTCAATTCGTCGCAGGACGTTTAGAGTATCTGCCGACGGGGTGGCGCGGCAATTCGTCGCGGTCAATTCGTCACGCGTCAATTCGTCGCAAGACAATTCGTCGCAAGACAATTCGTCGCACGACAAACTTGTCGCGCGTCAATTCGTCGCAGGACTAACTCGTCACACGTCAATTCGTCGCAGGACGAACTCGTCGCGCATTGCCCCATAAGGAAAGCCCGTATATCGGTGTAGGGGTTTTTAAGTTTGCTTTTTAAAATTATTTCCCGTCAAGTTCCGAATTCGTGATTTAAATTATCGTAAAGATTTAGCGTTAATTATTAGTTATTATCGAAAGAAGTTGAATCAAAGCCAGTGTTCAATCATGGACAACGTTGCCTATTCACGAGTTTCATGCTTACAAAACATAAAAGTAAACATTTCAGAAAGGCATAATTACACAAGAAATGGAGCTGGATTTGACGAAAGTGATACGATAGGAAATCAAATTATCGTTATATTTGAATGCAATACACTTGGATGCGGATTGTTAACAAACAAACTTTAATTAATTGTTAAGAAAATCTTAGTGAAAAAGTATTCTTTATAGGTGGTTTTCAGTTTTTCGTAGAAGAAAGTGTATTTGTATATTCTGCATACGCCCTAGAATTGGCAGCGAAACTAGAGTCACAAAATCCGTTGAAATTCAACGGGCACTTACACTTCTTTAAACATAAAACGTCATATCTCGGCTTCTATTAATCCAATAGGGACAATTATTTTTATTATGCCTCTCGAGGCATTGATTATAACAACTGTAGAAATCAAAAACACATATTATCAGTCAAACGTCTTTGAAAAATTAATAACTTTACTCATAAAACCTTCCGCTATCTGCGTTTTTATTTCTCTTTAAACATAAAATGTCATATCTCGGCTTCTAGTAATCCAATAGGAACAATTTTTTATATTATATCTCATGATAGATTGATTATAAAAAAGGCAGAAATCAAAAACATATATTATTACTCAAACGCCTTTGAAAAACGAATAACTTTTCTTATTTACCAAAATTTTTACTTGGGACATGAAAAAGTCAGTCTGCAGAAAACTTTTTCCCTAATTGAGTTAGTGATATATTATACGAGGAAAATGTGCATAAATGTTTAAATTTACTTTTGGAAAAAACATCAATCAAATATCATTTGTAGTTCTCATGATATGGGTGTATAAAGAAAAGCACGGTCTACTCTGGCCGAGAAATTGACCGAAGCGATATTTTCACGTTGTGCCTCCTTAACTTTTTTTAAACCGAGGCTGTCTAAAGCCATCCAACATATTTTGTGGAACCCGATTTATAATTCAACTAATAAAAGCCGAGCCTTATTAATTTTAATTTTTCACTAGAAAAATAATGCCAAGTTACAATAATAAATAAGTATTCGCAACTTGATGCATACTTTTGATAATATTATAATGATACTAGCGGAAGTGCCCGTTGAATTCCAACTTTGACCGTGTAATATGTAAACATCGCAAGAATAAGATAGTGCACAGTTTTAACCGTCCAATAAAGCTAAAATGAAGAAAATCGGTCCATATTTAGGTATTTTGATGATTGAAGGAACAAAATCTTGCACCGTGAAAAATCTAAAATTACGTGTAAACTTATGGGAAAATAATTATTGAATCAATCATCCCCTACTCCCAAATTGTTTTATCGTCATATAGCCTATGTTACCCGCAGGCATAAGTTATAGATCTTTGCGAAGTGTGGTGACGACATCTTCAAGGGTGTGGAAATCACAATTTGTGGATAATCGACATCTAATTATTTACGTTACTGTCGCAGTTTTAAAAACTGTTTGCTTATGGAGAACTGTATGCCACAGGAAAATATCATTAAAACCATTTATTATTAATACCTGCACTGCAAACATTTTTAAAATTTTGAATTTTGACACTTTCATATTTTTCCAATCGGTTTTATCTAAAAACATATAACCGTTACAAATTTCAAGCTCAACTGAAAGTGCCTTATAATTTTTTCCATCATATGGGGCAATATTATCATTAGAAACCTTTTATTAGTAATATTTCAAGATATCAACATATATTTGGTTGCCATGTAAACAAAGCAAAATTAAAAAACGATATTACCTACGTTTAATGTTTTCCCATTTTTAATGCATTGGATTGAAATCTGTTGACAATGGCAGTTGTCATGGTTGCTTATAATTGGTATTGTCATAAAACTAATAAAATCACGTATTTTTCTGATTCCAAATGTATTTTGACGCTTATTCGAGCGGAATTCGGATTCTGAGCTATTTAAGTCTCAAGGTTGAACTATGTTTCTAATATTAAACTTCAAATGAAAAATAAGCTGCAGTCATCCCCATGTTATTCAAATGGAGAAAATGAAAAAAGAAAATAGTTTTAAAAAATTAGAATGATCAATCAAATCGGTTTAAAACCGGCCTACACCACTTAACCCTTTATTCCGGTTAAAATGATACCTTCTTCTTGCTTCTATGTGCTGTAATTGCTGATTTATAGAAATACATACATACATACATACAAACACTTTTCATTATAGATATCTATAGACTATAGATAGACTAGAGATAGATATACATTTTTCATGATTAAATACTACATTTTACCCGAAATCGGCTTTGATTCGATTTATGTCTTTTAAAGATATAAAGTTGATTCTTTCAGATTAATGTATGTTTTTATCCCAAGTTCGTATATTCATTTTAAGAAATATGAATATGCAAAAGAATAAAATTTTGCGCGTCAAGCAGTCGACTTTTACTTATTATCTTATGGGAAAATGTCAATCCCCTTTAATGGAAGCACTGACTAATCCCAAATGACCAAACCTTTACCATTCATTAAATCCTTCCCGGGTCGCAGGTTGGGCAGCACTGCAATAGGCAATGACTGCTTCAATAGCATCGCAGAACAGGGATTCCCAAACTATTTGCAGCCACGGAATAATATAAAAATGTTGTTCTGTAAGGAACGCAAGATGGCCGACAGCGAAATTTAATTAGACCACTTGAAAATGTTTTTTCAGTTAGCTAATACTGAACGCATTCTATCACAATATATTTTTGGTAGTTGTTAATATTTGAGTGGCACATTTATTTACCTAATTCCTCACTTTAATATATCATCTAGAAATTATTCCGCTGATTGATTAATTAATAGTGGCCTAAATCGGTCCTTTATTGTTTACATTACGACCGAGTTTCATTGTTATAACGTTTCATCGGAGTTTGATTTACGTATCGGTAATTATAATATTTTATTTCGATTTGTTTAGAATAAAAGTAGTAATATTTTGTGGTAATTGTTTTGTAATCCTCACTTTTAATTTTTGACTGATAATATGTGTTTTTGATTTCTACAGTTGTTATAATCAATGTCTCGAGAGGCATAATAAAAATAATGGTCCCTATTGGATTAATAGAAGCCGAGATATGACGTTTTATGTTTAAAGAAGTGTAAGTGCCCGTTGAATTTCAACGGATTTTGTGACTCTAGTTTCGCTGCCAATTCTAGGGCGTATGCAGAATATACAAATACACTTTCTTCTACGAAAAACTGAAAACCACCTATAAAGAATACTTTTTCACTAAGATTTTCTTAACAATTAATTAAAGTTTGTTTGTTAACAATCCGCATCCAAGTGTATTGCATTCAAATATAACGATAATTTGATTTCCTATCGTATCACTTTCGTCAAATCCAGCTCCATTTCTTGTGTAATTATGCCTTTCTGAAATGTTTACTTTTATGTTTTGTAAGCATGAAACTCGTGAATAGGCAACGTTGTCCATGATTGAACACTGGCTTTGATTCAACTTCTTTCGATAATAACTAATAATTAACGCTAAATCTTTACGATAATTTAAATCACGAATTCGGAACTTGACGGGAAATAATTTTAAAAAGCAAACTTAAAAACCCCTACACCGATATACGGGCTTTCCTTATGGGGCAATGCGCGACGAGTTCGTCCTGCGACGAATTGACGTGTGACGAGTTAGTCCTGCGACGAATTGACGCGCGACAGGTTTGTCGTGCGACGAGTTGTCTTGCGACGAATTGACGTGTGACGAATTGACCGCGACGAATTGCCGCGCCACCCCGTCGGCAGATACTCTAACCATCTGTCCACCAAGGCCGACATACAGAGTAATCCAAAAGAAAAGTCCTGGAGATTGCTGAATACAGATTATCACTGTGAGTAATATATATGGCTGATGTGTCTGCCATCATGCTACATAGAAAGAACAAGTTGAATGAATTCTTGGAGCAGATCATTGGTCAACACCTGGCTATCTAGTTTACAATAGTGGCAGGGCAGAACAGAAGAATACCTTTCCACAAAGTTCTCTTATCAAGATCAGATGACTCTCTAGCCCAGTGTTTCCCAAACTGGGGTCCCTGGACCCCTGGGGGTTCGCGAGATAATTTTCAGGGGTTAGTGTGAAGATCTTTGAAAAAATAAAAGTTACAGGTAAACCTTGTCATTGGTGAGGTACGTTCCCAGAAAACACTGTGAAAGCCAAAATCGCGAAAGAGAAGTAATTCAGTCAATGTAAAATACAGGGTTAGGTTCCCATCCCAAAAAGAACAAACTTTAGCATGATTCATTATGTTAAATTGGTGACCCCAGAACTCTTCCTTTGTAGGATCTTCACTATAGGTGTTAAATGCAAAACAGGCTCGAACGAGAATCAGATGCAAGACTTCAACTGAGTAAAATTAAACGAAATACTTCTGCTCTTGCATCATCAAAATAACATTCTACATCTCACAAAAAGTCTACTTTTGATATTATTGCTAATTTTAAATTAGAATACTTTGTACTTTAATATTAACTAATAGAATGTATACTGTTTATTTCAAAACAAGTTTGTGCTAATAAAATATAAAATTCTGTTTCAAAACTGTTATTTTTATCCATTTCTAGCTATAATGGTCCTATAAAATATGGAAAATAGAAAATTATATGAATGGGGGTTCACAAGACAAAAAAGTTAGAGAATCGCTGGTCTAGCCTATGTAGTGTGTCTCAAGAATATCCATACAGACCACTTCTTCAATGCGTTATCACACCATCATCTGCAAAAAACGGCTTCTCTGAGCTTACAAGAGGATGTTGTCAAGTCGATGTCAAGAATCCAGTTGAAACTTCTTGTGGTGAAACTTGAGACAAAATAAGCAAAATGGGCAAAATAGATCTACACGCACAATATATACCAGTATTTAACTCCAATATTTCACCGAGCGCTGTGACTGAGGTTGCTAAGGTGTTAGCATTATAAGACTAAGGTCGGTGGTTCGATTCACGCTGGTGGTGGACTTTTTTTTCGTTTTTATTTCCATCTATTTTTTCAAATACCAAGATGGGTACCTTTCTCAACTTCGTTATTTGTGATTAAATGTTTTTTATATTATTTACGAGTTAAATGAAATAATTTTTGGGAAACTATGAACTGTTCCTTGGGTTTACCACAATTAGAAGCAACACATCGTCGAAGCTTGAAAAATGAAGCCGACCTTGCTTCTCTATGACGAAAAAACAACGTGCAACGTGCCGTTAAATGAGCGTTTCTCACGGTGCCCGTGATGCCAAGCGGGATGACGCGCATGCTAAAACTACATATTTCCCCGTGACAATGTTGCAATATGTATGCTATTGTAGCTCGCTCTTACAATTAAAGGCCGCAGGTCATCACCAATTCAGTTATTGCCGTTCGCTGCTTTTGCTACGTGCTTCTCTCGCTTTACTCCTTTGATTTGCTTTTTTGATATCGACCTCTGCTCTCCCGGATCACTTACTTTCCCGTCAACGACCTCTGCACTCTTTTTGGATTACGATTTAGCTGTTCGATCGTTCATTATTGCGATTTTTTGTTTTTTACGATTATCGTAATATTTTACGATTCTTGATACCTCCCTGATTTCAACTTTTGCCTTTATGGACCATTTCGCTTTATCAATGGAGATTGATCCAGTTGCCGGACCCTCCAGAAGTAGCTTTGCACCGGACGATGAAGACGTTGCCAACGCTTCATTTTTATCAGATAATCACGATAAACAAGATATAACGGGGGATGTTCATTTTTTTATAGGTAGGCAATTTCTTAACTATGGCATCTTGTGGATGAAAATACTACGCATTAAATTACAAGTTGCTTTAATTGTTAAATTACAGAAACCTTGCAGAAAATACAGGCAATTGACGGCCCTTACTCTATCAAAGCACTTTCCATGCGATCGAAGCTCATTGGGGAAGAAGCTGTGATAAGATTTCTTAAAATGCTCAATGAATTTGAATTGATTGAATTTTTTCAAATACCAAGCTGGGTACGTTTCTGAACTTCATTATTTATGATTAAATGTTTTTTATAGTATTTACGCGTTAAATAAAATAATTTTTCATATTTTAATCTTTCATTTTTTATTTTCCAGCAGTAAAAAGAGGTGGTCCACTCGCTATTCACCAATCAACTGAATATTTTTTCGTCATAGAGAAGTAAGGTCGGCTTCGTTTTTCAAACTTCGATGATGTGTTGCTTCTAATTTTGGTAAACCCGAAGAACAGTTCATAGTTTCCCAAAAATTATTTCATTTAACTCGTAAATAATATAAAAAATATTTAATCACAAATAACGAAGTTGAGAAACGTACCCATCTTGGTATTTGAAAAAATAGATGGAAATAAAAACGAAAAAAAAGTCCACCACCAGCGTGAATCGAACCACCGACCTTAGTCTTACAATGCTAACACCTTAGTGACCTCAACCACAGCACTCGGTGAAATAGTAGAGTTAAATACTGGTATATGTTGTGCGTGTAAATCTATTTTGCCCATTTTCTCTCGAACCCAGGCCTATGGGGAAGAAAGCCGGGACACGTGTCCGCTTATTTTATTTCTAGTTTCACCACAAGAAGTTTCAACCGGATTCTTGACATCGACTTGACAACGTCTCCTTGTTAGACAATTCTTAACTGCAGAGGAAATCCATCTATCCATAGCACTGCAGAAGACTGGTTATTGCAAGGAAACAATTAAACAAACATTATGGGCAAAGAAATGATAAAGAAAGAGCCCAGCCTGCAATGGATGTCACCTTACCAGCACCGCTGAGAGAATCGTGAGATTGACTCAAATATATAACATAATTTTGAGCACAAACATGGTTAAAAAGACAAAACACATCTTCTGATCATTAAGGACCACTTATCCTAAGGAAGGTTTGTATTAGATGCTCAGAAGCTGTAGAAAATATAAAAAGCTTTAAGAACATGGGAAGACAATGAAAAAGTAACAATTCAGACTGCCTGCCACATTTATAGCCAAACAATCGCTCCTTTTTTTCAGGGTATTCTGAGAGCTGTGCAAGTTACAAAAATACTGTTAAATTTATATTAAGAAGAAAAATCTGTACACTCTCCTCTGTGTGTAAATAGGTTGTATTGGTGGAGATGGATGGGATGATGGATGTCCAGCAGAAAGTGGAATGATAATGGACCTACCAAAAGGAATGGATGGCGAGAAGGTTATAAATGCAGAAGGAAAAGAAGACATCTCTTCAATCTGCAGAATCCAACTGCAATGTTGGTGAAACATGTTCACAAACAACCATCATGACACAACGACCCAGAAAATCAACATACAAGAACTAAAAAAAGTCTTTGGCATTTATGATTTCAAGATCCTTAGAACATGATTATCATATAATAATTCTCCGAAGTCCTTCCATCCTTCCGTCCATAACCATCTCCCTATCAACTTGTGCAAGGCTTTTTTCTTTCATTCATTAAAATATTTAAATATGGACTGATTTTCTTCATTTTTGCTTTATTCCACAACTAAAACTCTATACCATCTTATTCTTGCTGTGTTTACATATTACACGGTCAAGGTTTTTTAAAAAAACACGAAAAAGATGCGGAAACGTGCGAAATTTGGAAATTTTTTAAAAAATTCATAACTTTTGATGTTTTCTTTTTATTTTGATGAAATTTTTTGTGAGTATACATAAAAGATGAAATTTTTAAATGGTATCATTTACAGTATCATATGTTGCACACAAACATTGCTGCAGTAGAAGCGAATAAACACCAATCGCTTAATTTTCTGGTGTGCGTTCAGGGTTTATATATAACTTTCGGAATTGCGAGAACTATGAAATGTATTGACATGAAATTTTATTCAAAAAAACATTTAAACATTACTGAACATTTCATTCGCTGAATGTACCTATCTAAACCAATTAGGTGAAAAGTTTGTCACATGTCAACTTTTCCATAGAAATTTTTAACTAAGTGTTGTATTTATGATTTTTTAAATAATATAAATGTTTTAGTTATGCAGTCATCATTCTTAATCATTACAAAAGTCACATAGAAAAACTGGTTACATTTCGTTCATAGAAGCGGAGATATGAAGTTGTATATATCATGAATGATTTTAGGCACAGAATACGGAAAACTTTTAAAAGTTACATACAGGCAGTCCTCGACTTTCGAACATAATGCGTTCCTGAAAACGTGTCCGCAAGTCAAATGTACGAAAGTCAAACATAGATTTACATGTTATAGGGGGGTTCCATTCCCAGTGAGCCAAAAAATATTATAAAATCTATAATTATGGTATAAATGTTTAGTTTTTTTGTGCAGAGGCCTTTTAGACACAATTGTCAATTTTATAATATACAGAGATAGGGTAAAATGCAATAAAATATTTAAATAATTGCACAAATAAACACTGCTGTATGGACAAAGTTGGCGACGCGGTGGAAACTGGTGGCTGGCAACCAGCACCACTCGAAATATTCGTTCGTCATTTAGCTGACGAGCGAAAGTCTGATCGGTGCACAAAAGGCGGTTCAGGGGTGTCAATCTATGCTATCTTGGGTTCTTGTTCCCTTGTATTATCCTAAGGTTATCACACACATAGTGTAATTGATTATTATCTTTTTATAATTTATCGTTATTTGTTATTCATTCTTTTTTCTCAAGAAATTTTTATTACTGTAAGAGTTACATTTATTCGTACTGTTTGTAACACACTGCTTCCATCCTTATCATAATCTAGTCGTTGACTATAGTCATTAGGTATATCTTGGTATTAAGTTACCTTTTTCTTGTTTATGTCTATTTATTTTTTGTATTTTTGGTGAAATTATTTTTGTTTATGGCAGTGTCTTTTCTGGGAGAGGTGGAAGACCAGCTGTTGCTGAACCCCAATACCATTGGAGTTGGATAAGAAATTACTTTGTGATTAATGAAACTTATTCTGTGATTTGTGACCACAACGTGATTACCGGCTATAAATGAATATTATTATTAATGTGCGAATTGTACAAATATTGAACGCAAGAAAGTTGAGCCTGAAATGCACATACGAAATCTCTCTTTTTTCATTAAAGCATTTGCTATTTTCATAGTTTTTACTTTCTCCAAATGTAGTAATGGGAAAGTATTGTATTCATGAAAAAAATCGACTTCGACATTTCAACGGAAATACACGTTTTGAGGTCCCTGGAACACGTTTAGACTATTTTCGGAATGATGTCTGTGTGTGTATGTGTATGTTATTGTGGGCGCTCTAACTCAAAAAGTACGTGCCATCTCGTTACCAAACTTCATATATAACACTTTAACATGAGCACAAAGAACTGATTAGTATTTGGACAATAACTGGTAACCAGAAGAGGAGGTTTATTGGAAACCTGATTCGGTTTTTGCGATATTTCTTCGTTAGATCATCATCATTGTATTTAAAATTCTGTACAAAAGTTATAGAGAATGTAATTTCCTACAACTTTCATTTGAAACAATTTTCTATTGTAGTTATTGTTTAGGAGTTATTTATACATAACCGGTTTTTCGGTTTTCTCCTTAAAAACATTGTTATTGGTAATCTTCATGAGGACCAGAGTTGTAGAGAATAATATTTCTTCCAAGTTTTGTTTAAAACAAATTTTCGTAGAACCATCCATTTCAGAGATATTTTTCTTTTTACTTTCTCCAAAGTATTGTATTCATGAAAAAAATCGACTTCAAGATTTCAATGGAAATACACGTTTTGAGGTCCCTAGAACACGTTTAGACTATTTTTGGAATGATGTCTGTGTGTGCGTGTGTGTATGTTATTGTGGGCGCTCTAACTCAAAAAGTACGTTCCATATCATTACCAAACTTCATATATAACACTTTAACATGAGCACAAAGAACTGATTAGTTTTTGGACAGTAACGGGTAACCAGAAGTCGAGGTTTATTCGAAACCTGATTCTGTTTTTGCGATATTTCTTCGTTAGATCATCATCATTGTATTTAAAATTCTGTACAAAAGTTATAGAGAATGTAATTTCCTACAACTTTCATTTGAAACAATTTTCTATTGTAGTTATTGTTTAGGAGTTATTTATAAATAACCGGTTTTTCGGTTTTCTCCTTAAAAACATTATTATTGGTAATCTTCGTGAGGACCGAAGTTGTAGAGAATAATATTTCTTCCAAGTTTTGTTTGTAACAAATTTTAATAGAACCATCCATTACGGAGATATGTTTGTTTTTACTTTCTCCATACGTAGTAATGGGAAAGTATTGTATTCGTGAAAAATCTGATGTGGCCAACACATGACTTTCTCCATATTTGGGGTATAGATATTTAAATTATTATGAATAGCATTATGAGGCGAAATCATTATTTCCTATCTTAGAAGAATACAGTCGTCCCTATTGCCGTAAATTAGGTATATTTTGAATAAGTTTATAGAATCACCGCTACGTGGTTGTGGCGCTGTATACTGGATATTACGAAAAAAGTTGAATATCTCCGAAATCGAAGGTTCTTCGAAAATTTGTTTCAAAGAAAATGTGGAAGAAATATTATTCTATACAACTTTGGTCCTCATGATGATTACCAATAAGGACGTTTTTAAGGGGTTATTTGACGTAAACTGAAAAAACCGATTATTTTTTAATAATTCCTAAACAATAACTGCTATGCGAAATTGTTTCAAATGACAGTTGGAGGAAATTACAATCTCTATAACCTTTGTATAGAATTGCATATACAATAATGAATAATGCTTTAATGTAGAAATATCGCAAAAACTGAATTGGGTTTCAAATAAACCTCGATTTCCGCTTAACTGTTATTGTCCAAAACAAAATCAGTTGTTTGTGATCATGCTAAAGTGTTGTATATGAAATTTGGTATTAATATGACAATTATTTTTTGATTTAGAGCGCCCAGAATCACATACACACACAGCCATCATTCCGCAAATAGTCAAAACGTGTATTTCCATTGAAATCTCGATGTCGATATTTTTTGTGATAACAATACTTTCCCATTACTACGTATGGAGAAAGTAAAAATCACCTTCGAGTTTTCAATGGAAATGCATGTTTTGAGGTCCCTAGAACACGTTTAGACTATTTTCAGAATGTCTGTATGTGTGTGTGTATCTGTGTGTGTATGTGATTGTGGCCGCTCTAACTCAACTCTAACTTCGTATATAACACTGTAGCATAAGCACAAAGAAATGATTAGTTTTTGGACAATAACGGTTAACCGGATGTAGAGGTTTATTCCAAACCCGATTCGGTTTTTTGCAAAATATCTCCGTTAAAACATCATTATTGTATATACAATTCTATACAAAGGTTATAGAGAATGTAATTTTCTACAACTTTCATTTGAAACAATTTTCCATAGCAGTTATTGTTTAGGAATTATTTATAAATAATCGGTTTTTTTGGTTTCCATCAATTATCTTTTTAAAAACATCGTTATTGGTAATCTTCGTAATGACCAAAGCTGTAGAGAATAATATTTCTTCCAGGTTTTGTTTGAAACAAATTTTCGTAGAACCTTCGATTTCGGAGATATTCAACTTTTTTCGTAATATCCAGTATACAGCGCCACAACCACGTAGCTGTGAATTCTGGAAACAATTAAAATATGATGTACGGCAATAAGGACGATTGTATTCTTTTACAATATGAAATAATAATTTTGCCTTATAATGCTATTCATAATACTTTAAATATCTATATCCCAAATATGGAAAAATTTATGTGTTGGCCACATCAGATTTTTTTGTAATATTGTCTAAACTTGGCCCCAAAGAGAGTGATGATTGAAATGAAAGAAATGTCAGTAAAAAGGGCAAAAGAAGTGACGAGTTTGGAGAAGAAAATTGAAGTTTTAGATAGGCTTGCGCATAATGAATTTGCTTCATCAGTTGGTAAAATACTTGGTATGAGCAAGTCCACAATAAGATCGATTAAGAATAGTGAAGATGCGATCAAGAAAGTCCCGCTGAGTTCTATTGTCATTCACGAGAAAGCCAAGCTATAGCACAATCATTATGTCTCAAATTGTTTCGCAGTCTACTAATGGGATATCGCCAACGTCATCAAAGCGTGTGTCAATCGGTTCCTTGCTCTTTAAAAAAATGTGGCGTTTATTCGGAACGCCACAGTATGTATTGTATTATTATATTTGTTCTTCTCCTTCACAGTTGAACACTCAACCGGCTTAAGTCCAATGAGCGTCCGATTGAAGCTAAAGATTCGCCGCTTTCAGCACCCCTAATTATTTCCATCTTTGTCTGAATCGTGTTCAGTTTATGAGTCCTACGTTTCTTTTCACTTGTATTAGCACTTTCAGTTTTCCGTTTGTCAATCATGTTTATAAATAATAGGTGGAGAATGCACAAACAAAGAAACACTGCTGTAAGTACAAACAAAGATGTTAACGTTGTAAACATTTACAAGACCTTTTCCTTTTATGACTCAGGGCGATGAAGAGCTTACTCAAAAAGGTTCACAAAATAAAAACGTGGCAGGAAGATTCTTTCTTCTTTACCTCACTTCAACTGCCAAGGAAAGCATTCCTAGTGCATTGAAAAGCGATTTTTAGAACGAGAACCACCATAATTTTGTGGCAGAAATGAAAAATCGAGCGCAAAGTTTATCTTACTTTATAAAATACAAAAACACAATAAAAAATACAAGACATGTATTACTACAAAGGCCAAAGCTTCCTCTTTCGAAATATATAGAGCTTATTAAGATTTATGAAACTCCCTTGCACCAAAAGGCGATGAAAAGTGCTGGTGCACCGTAATTTTGTGGCAAAAATGGAAAATCGAGCGCAAAATTTATCGTACATTATAAAATACAAAAACACAATAAAAAATACAAGACATGCATTACTACAAAGGCCAAAGCTTCCTCTTTCACATTATATGAAGGTTATTTAGATTTACAAATCTTCCTTGCATCAAAAGACAATTAAAATTAGTGCGGGTGCACCGTAATTTTGTGGCAAAAATGAAAAATCCACCGCGAACTTTAATGTAGATTATAAAATATAAAAACATGCATTTCTAGAAAGGTCAAAGCTTCCTCTTTCAAAATATATAAAGGTTATTTAGATTTAAGTATGTCCCTTGCATCAAAAGAAAATTATAATTAGTGCTGACCAGAGCTGCAAACCACTTCAAAATTTGGAGGGGTTCGGTTCATGATTCGGTTCTAAATTTTTGGAAGTGTTTCGGTTCATGGTTCGGTTCATGGTTCAGTTCATGGTTTGGTTCAGACGAGAATTTTGACAAGTGTTTCGGTTCGGTTTGCAGTTCGGTTCAACTAAATTAATCATTTGAAATACTATTCAGAAATAATTCATCCAATATAAACTTTACACATTCAGTATCAATCTGTGACTAAATCAATCAGCAGTCATTATTATTTTAAATGAAAGAAGAATTTATTTAAAGAAAGGAAAAATGTATATTTTAAATATATTACAATACCATCATCATCATCTTCATTTACTTATATTTATATATATATATATATATTTTTATGTTCGTTGTTGTTTACATATCAATTAAAAATTCTCTGAATGGATTCCCTTCAAATTCATTTACCAACATACACAATCATACATAATAAGAAAGAAAATGCGCCTCTAGCTTAAACCGCTTTTGAGATTATCCCTGGATGGACAGACAAACCAAAAACATCAAAGTGTTTTAAAGAAATCATTAAAAATCAAAGAAAATTAGTTCCTCGAGCATTTTATTTCTTTTTCTTACCTGTAACACACATCATTTAGAAGAAAAAAGATTCATAACAAGGGCCTTACTGCCCGTCTCCCAATATTTAACCTCTTTAGTTCTACCACCCACACTTGCCTTTATTTTCCTTATTCCCACACACACATACCCATTGCCGCATTGATAATTTCCTCCCTCCTCTCTCTGGGGTTCACCCTCTCTCCGTCTTCCACAAGACCTTTCTTTTTAGTCCTTCCCGTCTTTCCCCAAACCTTCCCGAGATGGTCTCCAGCCTTTCCTTTCCCCTCCCCCTTTATCCCTTTACAACCTACCCCCCGCAGTAACCCTCGGAGATAGGTTCCTCCTTTCCCTCCCCTCCATTCCTTTCAGTCTTACAAACTACCCTCCCTCCCCCCTCTACCCATTTCTCTGTATATACTTTCTATTCTCACCATATCTGCACCTGACGATAGCATTGTAATGTCAAAACCCGGGTCGTAAGAGAAATAAAAACAATGGAAGTTACAAAGCGTTATTCCTTTGGTTCATTTATAACAAATAAAAAAAAATGTTCGCCATTTTTATCAAGGGTCTAGGAAAATTTTTTTCCATAAGCCCTTATTAAGATTTCTTTGATTGAATGATAGATTTTAATATTGAAGTAGACAGTTTCTTGATTTCCAATGGCGATGATGCACGGTGTCTCAATTTTTCCAACTTTCAATAATAAATTTATGTAAATAAAATATTTTAATTAGTTCATTAGTCAAATAATATGGAATAAAATATTACTCCGAATGAATTTATGATATGTAAAACTCTAATAAATTCGATTATTAATTCTTATTATTTTATAATAAATTCAAAAAAACACTTTTAGCTCGATTCCACACATATTATATATTGCTAATTTTTTTCTTTTGCCACCTTAGAAAAGTAATCAAAAAATCAATATGATAGTAAAATTACGTTACAAAAATAATTAAAATTAATCGACTGTTCGGGGCAGATTATTCAATATACGAAGTGCGGACACTTATGTTTAAAAACAAATGATTATAAAACGTAGAGTGACCCTCTTTAAATAACACTAACATGTTAATTAATTTTATTTCACTTAAATAAATTTTACTAAAATATTATTAAAAATACACACTTTAGATAATTCAAGGAATTCTGCAGGAAATGAATGCCTCCGATCCAAGGGATCCTCCGAAGTCCTCGCCTCTTTTTGCTGGAATAGAAACCACCAAGTAATGGAAATATCATAGAAGAACACCACATGAAAGTTAGAAAAGGAATGATATCGTTGAAAGCTCAAGTCGTTGAGAGCTACAATTTGAATTTTTCTGAAGAAAAAGATATGAGGAGAGTTATGGTGTTCTAAGAAAGACACAGTGGGGTATATTTTTTCAGGTCTGCTAATTATAGTGCTGAAGGGGGTGATGGTAAGGGCATGGATTTTTCTCTCGGCATGAAAGCAGATTATGGCTCCTTTCTAGGCTATTGTAAAATGACCCTTTTGCCTGCGTTCAGATAAAGATCTTTCTATATTCTGTTGGTCGGTTTCTGCCTACAGTGGTTGACCCGGATATTGTTGCAGTTGGTCTCCCCATAACCCTCACCATAAATTTCATCTGTAGATAACAATAGTGGCAGAGAGGAAAGAGATAGGCACTCCTTCCTTTGAAGCAAACCCGCTGGTTTTTCCAATGGAAATTCCTGGTCTTTTCGTTGGTCCGTACTTTGTGGATTGAGAACGAACCGAAACCGAACCTCTTCTGGAAAAATCTGATGTGGCCAACACATGACTTTCTCCATATTTGGGGTATAGATATTTAAATTATTATGAATAATATTACGAGGCAAAATTATTATTTCGTATCGTAAAAGAATACGTCCTTGTTGCCGTAAATTACGTATATTTTGAATGTTTACAGAATTCACCGCTACATGGTGTTGGCGCTGTATACTGGTATTAAGATAAAGCGAGATATATCTGAAATGGATGGTTCTACGAAAATTAGTTTCAAACAAAACTTGGAAGAAATATTATTCTCTACAACTTTGGTCCTTACGAAGATTACCAATAACGATGTTTTTAAGGAGATATTTAACGGAAACCGAAAAACTGGTTATTTATAAATAACTCCTAAACAACAACTCCTACAGAAAATTGTTTCAAATGAAAACTAGGAAATTACATTCTCTATAACCTTTGTATAGAATGTATATACAATAATGATGTATTAACGAAGAAATATCGGAAAAACTGAATCGGGTTTCGAATAAACCTCGACTTCCGGTTATCCGTTATTGTCCAAAAACTAATCATGTTAAAGTGTTATATATGAAGTTTGGTAACGATATGGCATGTACTTTTTGAGTTAGAGCGCCCACAATAACATATACACACACAGACATCATTCCGAAAATAGTCTAAACGTGTTCTAGGGACCTCAAAACATGTATTTCCGTTGAAATCTCAAAGTCGATTTTTTTCATGAATACAATACTTTCCCATTACTACGTATGGAGAAAGTAAAAAATTACGGTTCGGTTTTCGGTTCTTTGAAAAATTAATCAGTGGTTTCGGTTCGGTTCGTGGTTCAGAAAAATGACCGGTTCGGTTTGGTTCAGCGGCTCAGTTCGGTTTGCATCTCTGGTGCTGACGCACCGTAATTTTGTGACAAAATTGAAAATTTCAGAAAAATATGAAAAAATCAACTTCGAGATTTCAACGGAAATACCTGTTTTGAGGTCCCTAGAACACGTTTAGACTATTTTCGGAATGATGTCTGTGTGTGTGCATCGATGGATGTATGTGATAGTGGGTGCTCTAACTCAAAAAGTACTTGTCATATTAATACCAAATTTCATATATAACGCTTTAGCATGAGCACAATGAACTGATTAGTTTTTGGAGAATACCGGTTAACTGGAAGTCAAGGTTTATTCAAAACCCGATTCGGTTTTTGCGATATTTCTCCGATAATACATCATTATTGTATACATTGATCTTTACAAAAAATGTAAAAAATATAATTTCCTACATCTTTTATTTCAAACAATTTTTCATATCAGTTACTGTTTAGGAATTATTTATAAATAATCGGTTTTTTCGGTTTCCTTCAAATGTCTCCTTAAAAACGTCGTTATTGGTAATCTTCATGAGGACCAAAGTTGTAAAGAATAATATTTCTTCCTGGTTTTGTTTGATACAAATTTTCGTAGAACCATCGATTTCGGAGATATTCAACTTTTTTCATAATATCCACTATACAGCGCCACAACCACGTAGCGGTGAATTCTGGAAACATAATCAAAATATAATTTACAGCATTAAGGACAACTGTATACCCTTACGATATGAAATAATAATTTTGCCTCATTATGCTATTCGTAATAATTTAATTATCTATACCCCAAATATGGAGAAAGTCATGTGTTGACCACATCAGATTTTTGTATTTTATAATGTACGATAAATTTTGTGCTCGATTTTTCATTTTTGTCTACTTGTCTACGGCACTCATGGTCTATTTTTTAAATTTACAGGAATGATTTAAGTGTTTTCTATTTTTGATAAAGTTTGTACTGTTATGATGCAGGCTTTGTGGTATGAGGCATTATCATATGTACGAAATCATTCAAGTGCATGCTTCCATCTATGGAATTTGAGATTAACTAATTGTCCTAATTCTGGCCTACTTCTTGTTTGATCATTTGTTGAAAAAAAGAAATGACTTACAGTAAGCTCCATCATGACTCATCGAATATGATAACCAATAAAATCTTTCACACGGCAAGGCTCTCCATAAAAGACGTCTGCAGTTTTAGGCCACTTTTTTTTACCCCTCTCTTAAAAAGGCATCCAAAATAGCGACAACCTCCCCTCCAAAAAAACCTTAAAATTTGATAAGATTTGCTATTTTTAAAAGAAAAGTTATTTGTATTTTCTCTCCCTATTTCAATTTAGTAACAGCATTAGATGCCACGGGTCATAATTTAATCATATGATAGATTTAGTGAGAAAACAGAGACAAGTTCAGCATGTGGGTTCTCCAGTCGTGTTCAAAATTATAAAGGTTTTCTTCTAAATGTCACAAGAAGAGTAAAAAAAAGGCCTAAAATTGTCTTTATTCAAGAGAGTGAACATGCATATTTCTCTCAATGACTAGAACATCACTAGGCAAACAGTTAGACTGGCTTTATTATTATAGACAATATTCAACAAACGCAAGTTTGTATTATTACAAAAAATAACTTAAAAAACTGGTAGTTCAGTCTGTATAGTGACAACAATAATAAACAAAAATATCTAAAAAAACCGGTTCTTCAGTCTCTTTAGTGATGATAATAATAAAAAACACAAGTAAAGTATTTTTAGCAAAAATACTTCAAAGAACCGATTTTCACTCAATCTGTAATTATTTTAGCTTGTGACTAGTCAGAGTGAGTGAAAGGGTTTTTGATCCAATGCTTAAAGAGGTTAATTAGAGGAATAGAATCAAAAGTATCATCTTCCAAGTCCAGTCCAGTGTAACCACCCTTCACATCATCGTGATGGGCCCACTCAAATGTCCTGTGCCCCCATCACAGGATCCTGCACAACGCAGAGCATCTCTGCTGGCTTGATTTGGCGGCTTCTCATGCCTTTCTTATGGACGTTCTTGTAATGGGCATCCGCTGACTTAAGAGAAGTATGGTATAGCCCACACTTGTTACAGGTTCTGTCTGTGAGTCAGGACTGCACTGAGGGACAGAAGAAGTCATGAGGAAGTACACTGAAGTTTGCATGTTCAGACTCCAGCTTCACAGCAAGACGGTACAGAAGGGGAGCAAACCTGGTGATGTCCTCAGAGGAGAGTGGTACACGAAGGCCGAGAGGGCCCTGCTGGATTGGAATAGGAGGTGGCAAGAATCCAGTGATCAGGTGCCGCAGACTGATCCGACTTGACCTACAACAGCTGCTGTCACTGCACTTCACTATTTGGAGGCAGTACTGAGACTCCCTCACGTGAATTGAATACCACTCATAAATGGGTAGAGGTGGTAAAGGGACATGATTCTCTGGAGCCATGTACTCTGCAACAACTGGATGGTTGTCGATGACCATTTCATTCCAGACCTCGGCAAGTACCTCGCCTGTGTGCACGAAGTTTTTTAGCTTTAATTCTGGATCCACAGTTTTATTATTGGAGTCAAGATGGGTCCCAAAGTGCTCATTGGTAGAATAACTCCCGATAGCTGATTGCTGAATGGTGCCATTCTTCTTTCAACCCTATTGTAAGCACTTCGGCCAGTTGCATTTGTGGCAATGAAGATAGCGTCCAAATTGAAATCTTGGAAGTGTTTTACTGCAGATGCAATAACTCGAGGAAATATTGGATTTTCATCCAGACCGCCATCTACTGTCGTTGAATTATTACAGGTTTGACAGCACCGTCTAAGGTTTTCACCAGGGGTTGGAAATTTTCCAGCTCTATGATTCGCTCCAAATCATGTGCATGAGTCTCTGCTGTGGAGGAGCAGAGTTTTCCACTGCGAACTGCAACGTAGGTAGGTCCTGAATAGAAGACAGATTTTGGATGCCCTTCATCATCACGGCGAATGACAATTCCCGCGTACACAGACGATATCAGTTTGTGACATTCCAGCACCATCCAGTCATGATCCGGCCGGGACACACTGTACTTGAGGTGCATGAGAATGGGGGCCTGTTTTTTTAATGCAGTGATACCGAGTGGCACCCTAGCCTTGTCATCTTGTGTCATAAAGAACACTGCATCAGGGCCAAGGACAGCGGCCACTGTTTCCAGGTAGCTGATAGTAGCACGGCAGAAATACCCATCAGGATGCTTGGAGTGCTGGTCAGTCTCCGGCCTGCTCAGTTTGACGGGGACGGTCTTGACATGACATTTTCTTTCCTCATTGTTCCAACGTTTACGGATGAGCTGCAAATATGTAGTGCTGCGACTGACATCAAAGCTGTCGCCGTACGATTTAAGAGCATCAGTCAGATCACTCAAAGTCTTGCAACTCCTAATCACTGTAAACAGGAAAAAGCACGTAAATTTATACTGTGTACATTGCCGGACTATCTATAATATAATAAAAGGCAAATGTCACACACTATGGGTTCTTATGCGACTATGATTTATGGCTAATATTTCGAAAACTAATGGTACAATATCCCAGATTCCCAAGATCCCCGAGTGGGAGTACGCCCGAGCAGCCATCCCGCCGCCACGCTGACTGGTCATTGAATGATAATGTAATGAAAATGAAATTCATTACTTACATTCACTTCACTGATGGGAGTTTGCAGCACCACTGTAGGTGGCGATATCGATGATTGCGGAGAGTAGACCAGGCTGCTCGACCTCGACCCTGGGATGGCCCTTGACATCACTGACTTTTACGTCTTTCTTCAAATCAGGATATTTTTCACAGGCTGCCTCAAGCTTCTTTTTCTGCTTGAGACGGGCATTCCTTTTGTGGTCGGCTTCGGATATTTTTTTGTTCAGAGTGATCTCTTCAGCATGCAACTCTTTTTGTAGTGTTTTAATTTGAGTTTCAGCACCTTCTGAAGCAAATCCTCTATCAGTTGCGCCTGATAAGTTCGTAATATCAGCTCTAAATTCAGCGATCCGTTTTCTGGCTGCTTCTTGAGCCAGCTTCGCTCTTGAGCTTGAGGAAGACCTAGAGGATACTGCTTCCCCAGCAACTTTCTCATTTTCTTCCTCATCCAGCAATATAGCACATACGGCAGGTTCATCTGTTGCGGAAACTGCAGGGAAACGTTTGGTGACAGGTCAAATTAATGTACCGAGCACTGTATAGTAGCCGACAGAAAACGGTTGAGATCGGCTGGCCAGGCCAGGGACTGCTATCTTTTGTTTACACGTAACTCTAACTCGAGACGACTCGCATGCCCCGCTGGCTAGCCAAGGAGGGGGAGGAGGGCTGAGTCCTTTTATGGCCGTTGCACGACTCATTTTGAGCTAGCAGCTAAGTACACAGTTTTCTGTCAGCTACTATAATACGACTTGGCGCAGCAAAATGACTTACTTGATGCTGGAGTCAACAAAGAGACAGTGGATCCTGCGCCGTCAGTAGCTTGACTCACTCTCGTCGTGCTTGCCGGTTTGAAGAAACTCAAAATAGACTTTGACTTATCCTTGGTTGCCTTTTGCAGCAAGGAGTCCTCACGACTTTGCACAAGAGACTCCAGAGTACTGTCATCTGAACAATCACTCTTTAATTTTTCCCATTCTGTGTTCATATCCACCTGAAGGGATGCCTTCGGTCGACAAGGGAAGGCCTTCTTATAGGCCTCCCACAATTTGCCGTACAATGCTCCGCGTCCAGATATGTTATCATAACTGAAGTTCGTTGGACACTGACGATTGCACGCCAATCGACACTAGATGCATGCAGCGAGCAGACGTGTCCAAGCTCAAACGCCTCATCTGCTTCTGCAGTAGGCACCGAGCCGCCCGCCCAGGCAGCCGCCAGTGCCGCACAGAATGCGAGTCAGCGGCAGTCTCGCTTTTCCACCTTGCAGGCATTGCAGCTTCAATATTGCCATCATTTTATCCAACATTTCAAATTCAAGACTCCATAAATAGTATCTCACAGTCAAAGAATCTTAAAGAATAGTGTAAAAGTCCTCCTAAAAGACAATTGATGGTATATAAAAACACTGAAATTAATTGTGTAACTCAAAGTATTTACATTTAACTTTTGGACGTCCAGAGGCCCCAACCCCCTCCTCCCCTCCTTGTCCGATTTCGCGGATCCCTCCCCACTTAACCTGCGGACATCTTTTATGGATGGCCCCCAAATTCTCTAAAATTTCAAATTTTTTTGCCCTTTTGTGGGAAATTTATAAGTCACATCTGGAATTTTTAACAATCTGATTGCCTCTAATTTTTCTTGAGGCATCATTGAAGCAACTTTGTCAAAATAAAAACCAATATCATCAATTTGTAGCTCTATAGTAAGGGATTCGTTGAGTTTAGAAACTGTATTTTTGTCAGATTCGCCCTCATATCTATCATCTGAATTTAGGGAGCAATCTTTTGAAGATGACATGTTTTCACAATCATTTATCTCCATGCAATTTGTCCTGGATATTTTTTAAAAATAACTTAACAAATTATTCTTTCATTGGCTCATTTTGAATCTCAAAAATATTTCAATAACAAACAAAAATGATCAGCAAAGAATGCACAATAAAAATTAATAAATAAATTATGAAAAATAAAGAGTTGAAAACTATGATCATAGAAAATAATATGAAGACCAACAAACAACGATATAATCAATAGAGAGATGACAAACGAATAATGTAGAGCTATGAACAAAGAAAGATCATCAGCAACAAAAGCAGAAAAAATGGAAGAATAAATAAGAAAGAACAAGGGCTAATGTAGAGAAAGCTCACTTCACTATATCTTGTACACGCTCATACAGAAAGTCCTCACTTTATAACAATTCGCTTTCCGACGTGTAATCTATGAGGCTAGTAATTCCTCTTCTTGTTCGACCCTCAGCACCATGAACCGACCTATCGTCAGCCACCCCGCTTCATTCTTCAATAGGAAATGGCTAATACTACTACTACGATGTAAATTCTGGAACACAAAGAATTTTGGAAAATAAGTGAAAGACTACGCCGATAACGATAAGGAAACATAAAAAACTTAATGCTGAGGTTGAATAACTTTATAATTTACCAGAGAGTTTCCAAATTTCTCTCGAAAAGCCTTTAATTAAACACCACAAAAACTCCACTCTTCAATCCTCCAATAAATGAGTCATCATCAAATATCAAATGGAATCCCTGAAGTTTATTAACTAAGGAGGTAAGACATTATTACATAGCGATGTCTCTCCTTAAGGTTGCATGAGGTTAAATAAGGACTCCTCACAGAAAAAAGTGTCAACAGTAGCACAGAAATGGCATGATCATTTACTGGCATAGGCTTATTCAAACACTAAAACGGTTGTAACACAAAAGCAGCACAATGACGCAATGGTAGAAAGACTATTCTCAATTTTGCATTGATCAATATACATTCAAACCCACGGAGTTTACTACTGCTCAAACTGAGTTCTGAGTTTTAAAATCATTTCCATGATTCCCACTCTTGACACTGCAGTGGCAAAACTATTAGGATGTAAATTAAATAATGTCTTCATACACTTTGCGTAATTATTGTTAAAGTAATGCAAAGTATCACAATTATAATTGACACATTAATTAAATTTGAGGGCATTATAATTACCAACATTTTCAGTAACTAATTAAGTTATTTAATCAATGAATGTAATCTAAACCCTAATTGTTAAATATTGAAAAATACAATTGAACTGTTATAGCGCATCTGTAGATTTTTCTTGGATGAGGCATAGTCAGAGCTCGGGTCGTAGGAAGGGGAAATAAAATGACAGCCAATCAATAAATTCCTCTCTTCTTTCAAAACTTCTTGATGAGCGCTGTTAATGGATTTGCCTGGAGTTTATTACCAGAGCTTTTCCTTTAAAATTCCCTCAGGATAATTTTTTTAAGTATTTTTATTTTTCATATCAAGCAATTATTGTGGTGACCATTTGATGTAATATGAGAAATTTAAAAATCGATGGACTGCGTGACACAATACAAGGCTTTTAATACAAGAACTCCCAGACTTAGCTCATCCACTAAAATGCACAACCGAGACAATTTGACCCGTGCTATGAAATGTGGGTAAATAGCTTCATAAATAATTATAGTCACGGGAGGAAGCTGGATTTACTATATTACTACAGTAAGCAAATGCATTAAAATTCCCTTTTGGGTCAAACTGACCCGTGTTAAATAAATACATTTCACAATTTCTTTTAGAGGTGGCTTGTGAAAGAATTTTAATTTTTCACATTGTGGAATTAGTGGAGGCATTTCTATGTAATGTGAGCCATTGAAAAGTCAACAAATTCTTTGATGGGCTTTTAGTACCTTTATTCAGATATACCTTCAATTTTTTCAATGTGACTCCGTTAAGAAATGAATTGGAGAAGCATGTGAAACTAAAATTAATATATTGAATCAGTCTCATCTCTTAAGGGGGGAGGGGTCCAGACCCATGGATCCCCCCTTGCATACACCAATGACACACATACACACAGACATCATTCCAAAAATAGTCTAAATGTGTTCTAGGGACCTCAAAACATGTATTTCCATTGAAATCTCGTAGTTGATTTTTTCATGAAAACAATACTTTCTCTATACTATGTATATGCAGAAAGTAAAAACTGTATCTTCCCTTAAAAATTTTTATTAATATATGACCAATTTCGCTACAGTCATAGCATCTGCAGATGATCTAAATTACTTAGATAATTGATTACTTTTCATCCCACAGTGCTTGCCAAACAAAATCGCCTTGCATGCTTCAGGTTTACCATCACTTTATCTAGAGTAACAATTAAGTGATTAACTGTTAACAATCCTAAATATACATGTCATATTATTGAGAAATCGAGCATCATTAATGTTTATCGGCATCACTACCTTGTTCATTAATGATTTAATTGAATGTGTCTAGATTTGAGATGACAGGTTACATGAATTCATTTAGTAAATTTCTATATTGAAAATTTATAACAGGCAACAGTGTTGGAGGAGATGCCTGCCTTCCCAGAGAGAGAATCATCCATCTTGGCAGTACTCAAGAGAAAGAAGCCAGGCAGAGTTCCTGAAGTAGCAGGAGATACAAAGGAGGGGAAAGGACCACCAGCACCAATTTCAGCTGCCAATCACCAAGCTACTACAGTTCAAGATGGTCGAGGCTCTCCCCAGGTTAGATTGGTTTTATAAGATAAAATTTTTTCATATGTTTTGCAGTTCATGTCAGATGCAGGTTTAGGTAAAATTTTCTTCCGGAGAAAACTTATCTGGTGGATGGGATGGATACTTGCCATCAATCAGAAATATTTTTCTACCTGCATCTTCCATCCTGGCATCAAAACCTCACAGAAAATCTAGAGACATTTTGTGAGATTGTACATGATTTAGTGTTACTTGTGTACTTATACGGCAGAGTATGAATGTTTTTGAAGCACCTTGGATTTGTAAATTTACCTATTACCAAGGGCTTCAACTTATTAAACCATCTGAATTTGCACAAAGCAAACCAATTAGTTGTTGTTTACTTTTCTCCCTACCTTGGCAAACTTCCCTTCATATTTAAACTTTTATCAGGGAGCAGGGACTAGAAGAGGCTTGTTTCATCTGCGTTGTAGGTATCCCTGTGCTCGTATCCCTGAATGAGAGCAGGTAGGCTCTCTTTTCATCCATGCTCCCACTTTCACCACATACACTTTCACATATGATATCATGCCTCTTCTTCAAATGGTCAAAAAAAAATGTCAACTTTGTCTCTGAGCAATTTCAGTTACCTTTTCCCACAAGATTGGTCCACTGATGGGCATATTTTTTGACTGCATCTGCTGGAACCACTGCAGCAATACTGTTTCCAGTTCTTAATGTGGAGGAAGCTTCAATTCTTCCTTTTTTAGTGATTTTTTTAATAAAAAAGAGCTTATGTATTCAGTTCATGTCTGTCTATCCATGTACAAAATAACTCAAAAATTACATAACCTATAAACACCAAATTTTCAGGATATATACCGTATTTAATCAATTGTAAGCTAACCTTTTTTACCTTCTTAAAAATTGCTAATCCGCTTGGAATTGGGCCTTAAAAATCAATGAAGGAAAAAGTAAAGTAATCAATGCATTAGTGCCTGTAGTTACATTATTACCCTAGATATAAATGTATTAATATATAAGTAAACAGCCTACTTTAAATGTATGTAAAATGAATCACAATAATTGTAGTATGCATGTGCATGTAATCCTAGGATTTCCCGACCAAACCGCCATTTCCTTGCAAGCGTAAATTTTTGTCATTTACTTTGGTGAGTTTTTTAGATTTTTTAATAATCCCATAATGGGGCAAATGCATTATTCTGCGGACTTTAAGAGAAAAGTGATACCACATATGGAAGAAACATCAAATCTTGCTGCAAAATGGCACTACGGGATTGATGAGTTGAATGTGTAACGTTGGAGAAGACAAAGAGAGAAACCAGAATATTTTTGTTGCGAGATTGAAAATCAGGGACATTACCAGGACAAATTACATTTTAGTAAAAATTGTACTGAATGCTTGAATATAACGTAATTTGTGTTGTAATTTTAGTTGATACCTTTTTTATTTAATTACGAATTGAAAAAACTCATACTTTTCGGTATTTCGTTCGCGACAAATCCCGGAAAACTAGGATGTCTATACACCCAACATGGAATTTTCCTCGCATGCCCTTGTGAAAAGTGAGGGTTGGCTTACAATCAATTAAATATGGTAGTTCTACATTTAGACTAGATATGGAAAAAAATTGGGGTCTGTCAGTTTTTCCGTTTGCCTTTTAACAGGATATAAAACCCCTTACGAACTATCTATATGGGTCCATTATGACTTTCGTATTGTTGGCCGTATTCATAGCAACAATTGTAAATAAACAGTTATGCTGTTAAGCGAAAGTGAAATTACACAGTTAATATTTTGACATTGTTATTATCTATATGGGTCTATTATGGCTTTCGTATTGTTAGCTGCATTCACAGCTACGAATGTAAATAAGCAAGTATGCTATTAAGTGAAAGTAAGCAAAGTTACACAGTTCTAAAATTTTATTCTATGAAATGTTTTGTCGCTGTTATTATTTAATGCCAATTGTTTTTGAAGAAATGTTTACGTGATATGCTAGTTGACATTTTAATGGTAAAATATATTGCTGTGAGATTATTAGTTAATTAATTTTTTGAAAGAAAAGTGAAATTACATATGTCTAAAAATGTATTTACATGATTAGTGTATTGAATATAATTAAAGATGCAAAATTTTCATAATAGAATAGAATTAGAAGGGTGGGCTATCTACAGCCCTTGCACTGCGATCATTGTTGGTCTATTGTGTATCCCCAATCATTTATCCTACAACCAAACAAGCACTTTGAATAAATCGCAGTAGCTTGTTTGTTGGGATCCTATGATAGTCACTTGGGCTCATAAAATGAGAGCCTAAGTGACAAAATCTGAGTCCTGCAAGGGACTCGCATTGGCATAGAATATGTGAGGCTGTTTCCTCACTTTTTCCACACTTGCCACACTTATGGTCTTCAACCAACCCTAGCTTGTGTAAGTGTCCCTTTAAGTGACAGTGTCCAGTCAGTAGGCCTGTCACTGTTCTTAACTGGTTCCTATTTAAGCATAATAGTTCCCTAGCTCTGCTCTGCGAAATTTCCTGTATAAAGGATTTCGCATGTTCCTGTTCACTAATGGACCTCCAATAGGCAAGGTGCCTTTTGTTCATTCTGTCCCTCATTTCCTTCCTTGCGACATTCATGGAAATGCCACATACAGGCTCAGGTCTCAAGAAAGAACTTTCAGCACCGTTTTTGCCAACTGATCGGCAATTCCATTACCTTCAATCCCTTTATGACCTGGCACCCATAGCAGTTGAATTCTGTTGTGTTCTACCAGCTCTATTAGGGATTGGAGGCAATTCCAGACTAATTTAGAGTCAATCTGGTATGAAATTTTCATGATAGGTTGGCCTGCAGGAGAATATATTTTTTTTATTTTAGTGTTCTTATAAAAAGCACCTTATGTAATTTGCTATGCAATTCTTTCCTCGCTTGTTTTAGAAGGTGCCCCACACTTACTGTCTACTTCCAGCATTGCCTCTTTCGTATCATTATGTTGCTCAAAGAAGATGAAGCCAGTTCAAGGCGTTACTTTGTTGTGGTAAAGACAGTGTAAGCCTGTCTTTCTGGCTTGCCACCAGATGCTATCATCAATAATGACATAGCAAGTCGGTTTCAGTTAGACCTTAGATGCTGACCGGAAAAAGTTATATCCAGCCTGCTCCATGTATTGCATTCTTGTTAATTTAAATCACTAATATGTATAATTTGTAAGTTCAGCAAGTAAAGTCATTGAGAAGACATCAGGCATATTATTTTAGTGTACATATACCACAGTAACTGTAACTCTTCGTCACATGGGCGTCGGCAGAAATTTTTGCAGGGGGGGGCAAAACACAAAAATGCCTATTACCCAGGGGCGGACGATTTTTTCTTAACCCGGGAAATTTTTACTTAACCGGCCCCCAACTGACCACAAATCCACATCAATGAATCACTATGAATTATATTATCACTGTACTGAATATCCTCTCGAAATTAACTTCAAGCAGTGGTTCTAAACCGGTGTGCCATGGCGCATTAGTTTGCCGAGAGGAAGGGACTAGTGTGCCGCACACTCCGAGTATATTTAATTTTTAAAAGCGTTTTAAACAAACAAACTCGAATTAATTTTATGATGCAAGGAATTTATCATGAAACTACGAGAGGAATTGATTGACCTTAGCAACGATCATACCACTTAAAATTTTTATGCTACCTATAGATGTATTTTGGCTTAAAGCTAAAGGTGTGAATATGCTTCAATATCCGAATATGCCATCGACATAACGTTCCAAATTCAATAACATATTTATGCGAATTAAGTTGTTCGTCAACGGCTCATATTAAAAATATTAAAAGGACATGTATAAAGAACATAGTTGAAGAACTTTTTCAAGTTCTTTCTATTACTGAGTCAAATATAAAGCGTCTTTGTATCAAAAAGGCAAGCCTAAATTTTGTCTGACATAACATTTTTACACGTTGAATTATGTATTTAATGTACAATAAAATTAAACAATTATTTGAATATTGCTTTACCAGTCGTAACAATCTAATATAACTGCGACTTTTACTTGTTATGCTAGTTTCTATCTTTAAAATTATTCCGAGTAATGTCACAATACACCGAGAAATAATTGAAGTAAATCTCTCGAAATAAATCAAATTTCTAAAAGAAGTTTAATATAAAGAGTAACAGTTCATTAAATTCAAACTAACCTCTCCAATGGAAGACGATGTACTGACAATGTTGTGAGTGAAGATGTCACACGTAGTGATGAGAAGATCTGGATCGTTAGGATATCCTTCTACCAAAATTAAAACAGTTTCTCTCACAAAAACTCCAAAAGCGAAACCAAAGAAATTAAAAACAAATAATTAAAATATTTCAGGAGTTAAAATACTAACCAGTCCTATTAATTTATACGCAAAATGCACATACTCTGACTGCAAAAGTACGACACGACTCACTCTCTCTGCGATGTTACTTCTTGCACAAACTAAGAAAATCTGAGGCTCTTGAAGTAATTTCTTTTTCGAGAAATTTTAAAAGAAAAAGGAGAGAGGGTGAAGAGACCAATGTGTAAAACACGTGTCAGAAAGGTTTCTTGGGAACGTCGCGACGTTTGCCGACGCGTCGGTAAGATTTCTTTCTAGCCACCCGTAAGGTCATAAAATCTAAAACCTTCAAAAAGAAAGAAAGACGTGTCCTCCCATTCAGAAGAAAGGCGTATGCCGGTGGTCATGGAATATCCATACAGAAATAGCCGTCAAAGACGGTACAGCGGTTCCTGTCCTCCAATTATTCTTTTCCTTTAGAAACATTCGAAAGAGTGCTTGAAAATATTTTCGCAACTCACGTGCAAATCGTGCCGTTTCCCGGATTCTCAGAGAGTGGAAAGGGGAAAATTCTGTCTTCATAATATAAATAAGAGGGAAACATAATCGCTGGAATCAGGGATGCTCTATGTCCTTTTAGGTCAAATATGCCGATGGGACCAATGTGGATAATCCCCCCCTCCCTTACTTTCTTGAAAACATCCCTTTTTTCCTTCACCTTCGGAGACAAAGGAGACGGAAAGCTTGTAAAAACTACCTCGCGGATCCGACCCGCACGTGTTGCCTTTGTTTTGCTTTATACTTCCCTCCATTTTTCGCATATATGTCTCTATGAGCTGGGTGGCCGCTCCTGCTGTAAGTACCGAAGTTGGGAGCGAGAATTCTCGCCATCCTTACGCAACGTGTTGTTTTTTCGCATGCCCAGTTTTTTTACATTTTAAAATAATATCTAATATAATATTTACGTTTTTACACATTTCCAGGGGGGGCAATTGCCCCCCCTTGCCCCCCCATGCCGACGCCCATGCTTCGTCACATAAAAACATTTGTTCTTGCAACTTCTCACCCCAAAAAATTATTAGTTTAGAGTTTTCGCTGTTGAATAAAGTAAAAACGAAGAAAATCGATCAATATTTACGTATTCTGGTGAATGAAGGAAAAAAACCTTGCACTCTGAAAAATAGAAAATCCCGTGTAAACTTATGGGAACATATAATTGTCTCCTGGATTCGAACCTGGGACTTTATGAAAAATGAGAATATTTTTCTAGGGACCTCCTAGCTTATAGAAACAAAACGTGGTTTACCGCATATCTCTACGATGAACGGCTTTTGAGATACGGGGGGACAGACGAACGGACACTTCCAAAATTATATATATAGGATCTTTTTGCCATTTTCGGCTATAGCTTTCGGCGTAGGCTCATTTGATGTGGAATTGCGACTCGTGTCGTATAGTTGTAGTTGTGCCGAGGTAGCTTGAAATGGGAATGCTCAGGGATTGAAAAATCAAATTATTTTAAAAACCGGATTGGAAAAGTCTTAGGTACGTGTGCTCACTTTTCAGCATGCAAGCTTTCATTCATTTGTTCATATAAATTCCAAATATTGGCAGATGACTTTCGGACCTGGATCGTTTATAAGAAAAATGATCAACGATTCTTATTCTTATCATCTTTTTTTGTTTACAATTCTAAATTCCTGCATTTTAAGTTTAATGCACATAATTTTCACTAAATTTGCCATTTTATTGATGAATACCATGCCGATGGGCATTGTCGTGCTCGAAGTCCTATTGTTGTAAAACTGCATATAGCTTACGAGCTCTAAATTAACGTGTTTTATAAGCCATTTAAATGAGATAGGGCAAGGGGAAAAGGAGTGAGGGGAAAAGGAAAAAGGATAGAGGGGAAAAGAGTAAAATTAACATGTTTTATAAGCCGTTTATACGAAGAGGTTTAGAGGAAAAGGAGGAAGGGGTAGAAAGAAGAGAGGGGAAAAGGGAGAGGTGTAAGGGAGAGCAGGAGGGGGGGGGAGGAGAGAGAACTGTCAATAATGCAAGAAAGATGACGGACATTGTCATGCTGGAAGTCCTATTGTTGTAAAACCGTATATAGCTTATGAGCCAAAATTAACGTTTTATAAGCTGTTTAAATGAAGAGATGGCAAGGGAAAAAGGAGAGCGGGAGGGGGGAAAAGAGAGAGGTGAGAGTGCAGGGGGGAGTGGGAGCAGGAGTGAGGGGGATATAATAATGCCATTAATATTAAACTACGACCAATGAAAGAAATCCAATATTGTAAAACTATTCAAAGATATGTAGGTACTCGAGAGGTTTGCTGTTTCAATTTCGTATTTCTCTCACCGAATACTTTATAATAATTATACAGATATCTCTTAAATTATGCGTTATAATCTTCGTTTTGCATCTTGAAATAGATGGATTTTCTAATATATCATCAAAACAATCTACTGTTCCAAGTCTCTCATTTATTAGAACAGCCTCTGCTCCTGCCTGTAGTTGAGGGGACCCCAAAATGTCCAAAAGTTTGGTGGAATATTCTTTGTTAGAATTGAGCCGCCTCTCCCCAAGAGAAAATCCTGGGTGCATGCCTGGTCAACACCAACAGGAAAATCCGAAATTATGAAAATTTTAATATTAGTGATTGTTTTTATTCCAAATTGCTAGGTTTTGATTTTCAGTTTTCCTTACAGAATTGAAACTTATTTTATTGCCTTAAAAAGCTTAATAGGGTCAAAAGGCTGTAAGCAACTATATAAGCTATAACTTTCTTTCTAATTGTTTTAATGTCTTTTTATACCAAAGGTTCATCAGGCCTCTACTGTATCAAGTACTAGTGGTGCTTCAGCTGATCTTCTTGGTCTTTCCACACCACCTGCAACTCATCCAGTGACAAGTGGATCTGTTCCTGGTCACATGGGTGTACTTGTAGATGTTCTTGGAGATATTTATAACTCATCCACAGCAAATACTCCTGGGACTTCTTCATCTCCTACACCTGTTAACCAGCAACAATCTACAAGCAACAGTTATGATGCACAAGGGTCATATAATCCCAAAAAGTATGTACATCCTTCATGTAGGTACTTAAATTTTTATATCTATAATATATTAACGCTTCTTATACATGATATCCATTATATATAGATGCTTCTTATATAGGATATATGATATCTATAATATATTGACCCTTGTTACACATGATATATTCATACCGTATTTCCTGATGTATGAGATGCACTGGCACATAAGACACCCCGATTTTGAAACAAATTTCAGAGGAAAAAATGCATGTACTTGATCTTACCTTAGGTACAGGAATGAAAACATGCTTGATATATGCCAAAAGTTGATTCATCATAGAAACCTAGAAAACCATAAGAGGTACTTCATCCACATGTCCTATTTGTTCTAACTCAAAACATATTCTCCTTCTCATGTTTAGAACATATTTACGGAATTCTATAATCTTATTTTCGTAATTGATTGTCATTTTTTGCACTATTCTAGTTTTGGTAGGCATACTTAGCCCACCAAGACGTTCCAAAAAAATCAGCAATTCTCCTTTCAATTGCAGTTCATCTCGCTTTAATTAAAATCATTTTCATTGATACATTCCTCCTAAGATCAGTAATCGAGTTTTTAAAGTCTTCTTCAAGATGAGGCCATATTGCAGTGCATTGACGTAAATTTTTCTTACTCTTCTCTACCTTCATTAAATCTTCTTTTTGCTTCTTCCATTCTCGTATCATTTTTTGTATTGGAGGTGGAACAAAATGCCATTCAGCTGCTCGATTTCCATGATCTATGGCGTATTTTACGACTTCCAGTTTAAATGCTATACTGTACAAAAGTATTTATTTTTCAGTCCCATTAGGCACCAGAATTTGAACTTGATATTTTAACACAGTAATTATGTATTGGATGTAACCGCAGTTACAAGGGGAGTACCAGGTTAACGGGAAAGGGATTAGTCTGAAAATTTGCTAGCTGGTAGAGCTAGATTTGGGAATAATGATTTACCCCCCTTTTGGGCGTAGACGGTCAATAGTTCAAACAATAAATGGATTTGTTTATTTAGACACCGTTTAAGTACCTTTTTAGTTTTGCTTGATTGCTAACATAAGAACGTTTGGCCGTGAGGTTATAATTGGGACTGCGAAGTCAAGAGGTCCCTGGTTCGAATCATGGTGACTTTTTTTCTTAATTTTTTGCATTTATGTTATATTTATTTTTAAATATTGTTTTCAATTTGTATTTTTTCATATATTCTTTGTTTTTTTTTACTTTTAAAGTTTGTGTTATTTTTTCAATTTTTTTTGTATTTTCTTTATTACAGTTACTCTAATGTTTTAAAAGTTTTTCTAATTTTTAAAAATGTCTTTCTCATCTTCTATTATTTTCTTAAAAGGGATTTCACAATGAACCCTCACAGTTGCCTGGATGATACATATCGTAGAAGCAGCGGAAGCAATAATATTTTCGACACCACGCACATTTGGAGAAACATTGTTCGCCAAAGTGACATTCTTGGATTCGGCTTCTCAGCTCATTGTCATACATTGAAATCCTGATAGAGATAAAATACAAAAATATGTAATGGCAACGCCATTACTTGAGATTGGTCGCTTTATGCATTGTTGCGAGTCAGAAGACATTCTCTTGGGTGGGTGCGTAAAGCGATCGAGCTAGACAATGTAGCAGGTGGAAATGTGGGCGAGCGGTGGCCGCCGAGGTAGGGAGGGAGTTGGATGTTATGAGTGACGTGCGAGGTGAATCGGTTTACATCAGCCATATGCCGCACATTCCAGTGAATGATAATTTGTTGTAGGAGATCTGCAGTGAGATTTTCTTCCGCATTCGCCGGTCTTTCTAGTTGGTTTCTGACCTTTGGAAAGAGTTATTCTCAAGTAAAAGAAAGCACATTTTATTTAATTTGTCGCAGTGGTAAGTAGTGATAAATTATATAAGGATTGTTTTATGATTTTATGATATGATGCCGGTTTCGTTAATGCATTGATAAATTACATTGACGAGCGCTTCATCGATGACAAAAATCAGCCGACATGCCCCGTGAAGGTAATTCTGCCAAAATGCACCTACATATGCCAACCTTACGACGTGTATTTTTACTGTCAGGTAAAGATCTTTATTTCGCGACTACAAAATGCAGCAGTTCTACTGCAGGAAAAATGCGATATTACTAGACGAGCGGACATGATAAAAATACATACTCTTGTGCACAATCAACTGTCTGCTTCCATATTTAAAGATATGGTTCTTTACACCTGGTTCGCATCACGATTGACAAAACAAAGGAAATTCTTCCTCAATGTTAATCAGATAGTGTTTTCTAATGAAGTCAAAACGAATAAATATCACTGTGGCGAACAATGTTTCTCCAAATGTGCACGGTGTCGAAAATATTATTGCTTCCGCTGCTTCTATGATATGTATCATCCAGGAAACTGTGAGAGTTCATTGTGAAATCTCTTTTAAGAAAGTAATAGAAGACGAGAAAGGCATTTTTAAAAATGAGAAAAACCTTTAAAACATTATAGTAACTCTAATAAAGAATATACGAAAAAAACTGAAAAAATAACACAAACGTTAAAAGTAAAAAAAACAAAGAATATATGAATAAGTACAAATTGAAAACAATATTTAAAAATAAATATAACATAAACACAAAAAATTAAGAAAAAAAAGAAGTCACCAGGATTCAAGCCAGGGACCTCTGACTTCGCAGTCCCAATTATAACCTCACAGCCAAACGTTCTTATGTTAGCAATCAAGCAAAACTAAAAAGGTACTTAAACGGTGTCTAAAAAAACATCCATTTATTGTTTATACTATTGACCGTCTACGCCCAAATGGGGGGTAAATCATTATTCCCAAATCTAGCTCTACCAGCTCACAAATTTTCGCACTAATCCCTTTCCCGTTAACCTGGTACTGCCCTTGTTAGATAAAATACTATATCAAATATGCAACGCATACCAATGAAACACATCTATGTGCTGTACTCTCGATACGGTAAGTCACCCTGTTCAGGGAAAGCAAGGTAATTCCCTGTATCCAGGGGTACAATGTTTACGATTGAGATGAATGTTAGAAATTGTATACTTAGTTACATTTATAGCTGCCAAGCCAACAACAAAGTCATTTACTAATACTAATATGCAGTTCGATCACAAATCTTTATTATTATGACATCTATTTTATAACAAAAGCATGTATTGTTTGTTTCATAAAAGAATTTTGATATAGGCTTAGCAAATGTTTTTTTATTTTTATCTCATTCATACTTTTATACAAAGTATTGGCACATTTATACGATTGAGAAAATATATACCCCCTGCGCATAAGACGCAGGTCGATTTTAGGCAACGTTTTTCGCAGAAAAGATTGCATTTTATATGCTGGCAAATACGGTATACGTACATAATTATATACACACACACACACACCATATCTGCCCGAATACAAGCCGATGTTTTTTGTCAAAATCTATCATGAAAAAATCACCTGTTGGCTTAAATGCATGTCCAAGGAAAATTTGGGTTATGGCTAAATTTCGTAGTAGCCCATAGATGGCAGCACATCTCTCATTGCCATCACGTTCAAATGATAGTACAGGCAGACCTCGTCTTTCGCAGCTTTATCTTTCGCGTGTTTTGATCTTTCGCAGTTCCGCATTTGCGACCAGTTTTGTCTTTCGCGGTCTTATGTTTCACTCTTTCGCGGAAAAAATCACGGAAAAGGCTGGGTGAAATTTTCTATATATGGAATTAATCTCGTTTTCCTCACACTTTCTCTCATACTCAGGCCTGAAAAATATTGTTAGGTTATTCTGATATGTAAAAATATTTAAATAATTTTAAAATATATATACGTGTATCTATTTTTTAAAGTATATATATGAGACATGTGTATATGTCTTATATATACTTTTAAATATTTTTAGGTTGCAATCCTCCCACACGTTTATGTCCCTTCGCACATGAAAAGTTGCAGAATATAAGCTGGCATCACCGTTCAGGAGCCTTCTGTCTTTATTACGACAGGGAAGTTCCGAGGGGAAAGACTCAACTCTGGGCCCTTCCGATTCAGGATCATTGGTTTATTTGCTCATGTTTGACATAGTTCAAACGCTTAAGCTTTGCGTTTTGCGCATCATTTATTATTGGTGGAGTTTGCATAGATTGACTATGCAGATGATTACGCAAAATGCATTGACGGTTTTGTATGCTCAACTGTTTGAATTTAGGTAAAACTTTACATAGAATGTGTATAATTATAAAAATGCACTTACTTAAGGCAATGTATATGCTAATTTCATTGGAAATAGTCTTGGATGAAAAAATATCTTGGCGAGATCGCTATTACTATATTTGACCTTTTGTGAAAATGAAGATGAATGAAATTATTGTCACTGAATGTGGAACATTATTCAACAACGCAAAATTATTAATTGGAGTAATATTTCAAAATGTCAACAACTAAACCATTTCCCACTCATTTCTTCGATCTCGAATAATGTATTCTATACTGTCAACTCGTTGCAGTCAATTCGTCGCAAGACAACTCATAGCACGTCAATTCGTTGCAAGACAACTCGTCGCACGTCAGTACGTCGCACGACAATTCGTCGCATGGCAGCAAAGCACGACGAGTTTGTCCTGCAATGAATTGATGTGCGACGAGCTTGTCATGCGACGAATTGTCGTGTTACGAACTGACCTGCGAGTGATGCGTGACGAGTTGTCTTCCGACGAATTGACGTGCGACGAGTTTGTCCTGTGACGAATTGACGTGTGACGAGTTGTCTTCCGACGAATTGACATGCGACGAGTTTGTCCTGTGACAAATCGATGTGTGACGAGTTTGTCCTGCGACAAATTGACGCATGACGAGTTTGTCATGCGATGAATTGACGGACGACAAATTGACTGCAACGAGTTGTCGTAGAACCTATGCCCGGCACACTTCCGCATAAAATCTATAAAATTTACGTTTTTGCCGAAAAATTGTGGAAATTTTTGGGGGTCGGCTTCTATTCGGGCAGATACGGTGTGTGTGTATATATATATATATACACATACATACACACACACACACACACATACGTATATCTAACTACATATTAATTTTACGTTGACGTCTGTAGACATTTGTGTACAATTTTATATCGGCGTATTTCTCAAGAACCGTTCGTCGTAAAGATATGCGGTAAATGGCGTTTTGTTTCTACTTGCTATTAGGTCCCTGGAAAAATATTTTCGTTTTCTAAAGTGTCCCAGATTCGATTCCAGGAGACAATTATATTTTCCCATAAGTTTACATGGGATTTTCGATTTTTCAGAGTGCAAGGTTTTTTTCCTTTGTTCATTAAAACACGTAAATATAGACGGATTTTCTTCTTTTTTGCTTTATTCGACGGATAAAGCTCTATACTATGTTATTCTTGCAATGTTTACACATTAGACGGTCAAAGTTTTTAGAAATACGCATCCTTTTTCGAAATTTTTCAGATTTTTCGTACTCATTCAGGGCATTGCCAAGGAGACTCTCATTGTTGCCTCCAATTCATTTAATGCCAATTAAACCTTCAAATGGATGGGGGAAAAAGGTTATTTGCTGCGAACTGTTGTTTGAGCATCAAAATTAATGAAGCATAGCAACGTAAATATTTACGAATAATTATTCTGTTGACGTCCTATGGGAAGCGTTTCTAGCTGTGTCAATAACATGTGTATAACAAACAAGCTCCCAGCGCATTGAGTTTTATTTTAAATTATGCAATTAATTTGTTTCTTGTTTTGTTTCATCGTTTGAATGGTGGAATCTTACCTTTTTGTAAGTAGAACCATCATATTACACATCTGTAATCCTTATTAACGCAAATAGGTTCACCCATCAATTACAAATTAGATAAGAATAGGGATGCATGTTAATTTGTAAACACATTATATGGTTATCTTCTCTTCCTTGATAATCCAAATAAACGGTTGACGGTTGACGTCGCCTTTATAGTAGGGCCTGTAAGAAGTTAAAAGCAGTCATTGATAGACACTTGAAGTAAAGCAGTTATTTGTGAGTTCGTCTATAAGGGTGCAACGATAATCATTGGAACTAAGGTAAGGTAGAGCTATTAGCCCAGCTACAGCTGCCAGAGAAAGGAATAGGAGCCAGAGATCAAAGGAAGAGTATTGTAGGAAAGACAGAGAAAGAGATGCGGAAGCTCATAGGATTGCCCGTGTAGATGAGGAGCAGAGAGTACAAGAAAGACAAAGAAATAGAGAAACACTTCAAATGAATAGGGAACAAAGAAGATCTAACCTAGGCCCGAACTATTTAGATTATTTGCATTTCATTTATTTCATTAATTATTAAATCAAAATTATTTCACTATACCTTCAGTTTATTTAAATCGCGTTGAGGATCGGAGATCCGGGGCTACCCTACTAGTATATATATAAGATTGCAACTAGTAGATGAGAGGGATAGGAGGGAGCCAGTGGACACTTACTTGGTGTTGTGGACATCCATGGCGATAGAGGAAGGATTTTCCTCAGAGCTTTCGGGCATCCGCCCTTCTTTGGCATAAGAGTGACTAAAACTGCAAATTTAGTTTTGGCTTTCACTTATTGTAATTAATTCGTCAAGCTCCTCCTCTGTCAATTCTTCAGTGTGAGATGTGATGAGGTCAGTCACATCTATAGCCTCCATGTCCTGAAATCCCTCACTTCCAGCAGAATGTGCCATACTCACAATTCTTTCCACTTCATCGTCTTCTTCTGGGAAACCTTGAAAATCGCAGACAGCATCTTCCCATACCTTCCTCCAACAGGCGTTTATTATGGACGACTTAACTTCATCAAGCGATTCCTTCACATTAATCAAGGAACAAAAATCAAGAGCACAACCAAAGAATATAAACAAAGAATACAAAATGAACAACTAAGAACGAAAACAAAGGACACAAAAAATGGACACGAAACGAAAGCAAATGAAAACAACAAACTAACCGAAACCAACCAACGAATAATCTCCTAAAGCTCAATGTATCTGACGATCGCGACTGACACTTTCTATTCAGTTGCTAAATAAACAACCAACAATCACAAAATAGCGTGTCGTAGTGATGAGTAAATATTGAATACTTCGAACACGCTATCGTAACTGAATGGTCAGAGCCGAAAACTACAATAACATAGGAAATTACAATACTGACCGGAATATAAGTTGATGGTTTTTTTAAATTATTTGAAACGTCTCGTCCAGTGATTTCCCTCTTTAAAATTTTACCGCTTCGTAAGTTAGCCTCTTGCGCTTGTCGCTTCGAGTTTGTCAGCTGTTTCGTCTGTTCTTGGCATAATGTGTTCATTGTAATGTTATTTCATAGAAACAATATTAGGTGGCAAGGTGTGCCATTCCAAAATGAATGAATGACTGGGATATTAGATTTCTTTTTATAGAAAAGTTTTAAAAATATTTAGAGAAAAATTACATTTCGACTAATATGGAAAATGCACACGGGAATGTGAAAATCGCATTCGTTTTTTATGTAAGAAATGAAATTAAAGTTTCTGGCATATGTATACTTGAAACATTTTGGTGGCCGAGTCATGTAAAATGTAGTCAAAAACATATAAAACAGGTACATTTTCATTTTTTAAGGTTCGTTATGACCATCTTAGGCGGGAAAACATTTTAAACAGGAACAAATTAAACGGGAAAAAATTACATTGTTCTTATGACGAAATTTTTGGGACCGAAAGATTTGAACATCTTAGGCAGGAAAACATCTTAAGCGAGAACATCTTAAACGGGTTCCACTGTATTACAAAAAAGTATCTAATTATTATTGAAACGCAAAATGGATGAGCATAGGAAAAAACTTGCGTGTTAGCATGAAATACTCGATTCCGTTTTTATTGATAAACTGTTTCCATGATAGACAAACACCTTAACGACCCGTGTTTTTAAATAAAATCAACATAAAACAAAACACAAAAACTTTAACGTAGTAATTTAATCATATATCTTCAGTAATTTTCACTTAAACAAAATATGAAATAAAATAAGACAAAAGGCATATAAAAACAATTTAACTTATATCCAAACATACCTATAATACGAATGACACGATTACAGAAAAAGAAACAGTTCACTGATGTTTATTCGCAGAATTAACCTGTGTATAGAAGACCATAGATAATGAAAGAAAAACATACAATCAAATCAGAAGATATTAAATGAGTATTTCATCAACTATTTCTAAGTTTACGATATGTTTATAGTTCAAACGTAATTTGTTTACATCGGTTGCTAAGTATATCCAAATGCTGAGCAATAATGAAAAATAAGATTTTCCCTTCAATTCGTCTTATTTGATCTGTAAGCCCCTCTTTTAAAAAATTATTCCAAAAGAGGAGATAATTTACCACAAAAAAGCCTGCGTGAGCATATGTCTGCGATATATATATGTAAGGAGTTAAAAATTCGAGAAATTTATGAAAAAATTTTAAATGGAAATCCCATATAAACGTAAATATTTTATTATAATTAAATAGTACACCGAATCGGTTTAAAAACCTTACTACACCACCGTACACATGATAACGGTTAATATGATACCTTCCTCTTTTTTCTGCATGTTGTAGTTTCTGAGCCTTAGCAGAACATACATACATACGACACCTTACTTTATAGATATGTATATATATATATATGCATCTAGATTATAATCTGTTGAAATTCGATGAGGAAAAGATAAGGGAGAAAACAAATTTTGATTACCGTATATGACCGAATATAGCCCCCCTGTTTTTGGCCAAAAGCGAAGTGCAAAAGTTGGGGGGGGGGGCTATTTTCGGGCACTAAAAATTAGGTGGGTACAAACAAGTGTGCAAAACTTCAATAATGATGAATTTCATTCGAGTCAGTAAGTGTTTCTATCCATTGTAAGACTAAACTACTCGGGTTGCGAATATTTATTTGCAAGGCTGATTGACATTACCATATAGGAAGGATTTTTCTATTACCTGATCGCTCTCATTATTGTCAAATTGCAAGTTTTACCGTATTTGCTCGTGTAAGCCGAGACCTCGTGTATTCCGCGCACCCCGGTTATTGGGCCAGCTCTAGGGAAAAAAATTTATTTGAGCCGAAAAAGGGTTTTTTAAATCACCAATTCCTATTTCTAAAAAATGCTACGCTCAAGTTAAGCATCTTCACATTCCTACGTGACGAATTTATTGGGTGATCTCTCTATATCGGTACTAGCAGAAATCTCGGAGGTCCTCTTTTGTTAAACACGTAACTGTTTTTGTGGTCACATTGGTCATGTTCGCAGAAATCACTCCGGTAGCGATCATTCTGCTGTACGTAATTTTCCAGCCATATGGTCACTGATCGCTACCGTAGCGGTCGTCATTTTTTTGGCGAACTAAAGTTATGATCAGCGATCATAGACATATCATAGAATAAAGGAAGCACGCCGTATTTGAACATGGTAGGCGTCGTCTGCTGTGAGAACAAAACCCCCACCAACCCGAACTGGTCGCGCATGCGCCGTGGCCTCCGTGACGATTGCAGCAGAAGACTTCGTCGAGTTTGTGGAGCACCCGTTAATAAACTTAAAACTCATTTAAAATTTTTATACAATGAATGAAAATGACTAAATACACCGAAATTCAGAAATAGAATAATAGATGCGGCATGGGTGTTAGCTTAATGTATATTAGTTTACCGACACGACATTTCAGGAAAAAAGGTGAGCGGCAAATAAAAGAATTTGTGTAAGACATGCACCCCCTCTTTTCCACCAGCGTTTTGGGAAAAAAGGTGCGCAGCTTACACGAGCAAATACGGTAATACCAACAAAATTAACCTTGCCCGAGAATGGACTAATTGCCTGGCTAAGCTCGAATTGTTAATTACACAAACGAAAGATAGATCGAAATATGAGCAAAGTGCGAATTTATATTGCTGCATAAATTGGTATGTTATTTCGACTTGCTAATATTGCTGCATTAATTAGTATGTTATTTCGACTTTTTAAAGTTTATTTTTACTCCCTAAAAATGTATTTTTGTTCAATTCCTTGTCAAATATCTCTCTCGTTAGTATACCCTCTGAATTCTGAGGAACAAATCTGAAAACCTTAAAATTCCAATTAGCATGGCGTTTTATCACTCGCTAATTGGTACTTTTTTATTAAATGAGTGCAAGTTTGATATTTCTTCAAATTATACAACATGTTTCATGACATTAAAGTCCTAAAAATAATCGTCCTTTCAGGGTATTAAAATATTTTCTAGATTTGTGTGAGAAAAATGGGTAGGGGGCTATATTCGGGGGGGGGGCTATATTCGGTCAAATACGGTAATTAATCCATTTAATTATTATAAATGTAAAGCTATAATCATCCTACATAAATATTTTGTCCTTTTAGCATTATTTAATACTAACTTAAAGCTGTTTTACCATTTGTTGATGAGCAATACATCTGTGAAGGTTTAATGAAAGAAACAAGAATTTTAATAAAATTTGAAAGAATAAATTATTAAAATAAATTCATTTAATTTAGTTTTCAGTAGTTTGAAAACATTCTTTACAAATTTTCATCATGTGTGTTACACACGTATATCTTTCACACATTTGACATGATATTTTAGTTTTGATATCTTTACTTCTCGGACAAACTACGCATCTCCCACTATTTCCTTTCCTTTGTTTTTCCTGTGTTTCTGATGTCGACGGCTCTCCGTATTTCTCGACCTTTCTCTAATTCTTTTGACAAATTTGTTAGCGACCTTCTCTGTGTTATAAATGGCTTTGTCAATCCTTTTGCAATTTCTCTGAGGAACGTCAGCCTGTTTGTCTTTATTTCAGGATAGATGCTCCTATAAATAATGAACGCTTGATGCCTAATGTGTTCAATAAATGGTAAAAAACCGTAACTGGCCATCTTCTCATATTTCTTGCAATGCTATAGGTGCCGCACATTTCGTCTACAGTGTCGACACCACCTTTGGTCAAATTGTAGAAAGTAATTACTTCCAGTTTTCTTTTTTCTCCCGTGGACGCATTTCACTGTGCATACTTGAGAGAATTAATACATTCTTTTTCTTCTTAGGGACATATGACACAAGGGTCATGTCTTTTCTAAATAGAAAGAGGCTGCTGCACTCCTCCCTATTCTTTACGTCAACAATTTGGGGGGGAAGTTCCCTCTTACTCTTCTTCAAAGTCCCCACCATTGTCGGTTTCCTATTGAGTAAGTCTTCTACAAGTGGCACGCTTACGAACCAATTGTCGGCGGTGACGTTCCTTCCTGTCCCCGAAATTGGACCGACCAACCGTTTTACGACTTCCCTAGGGCTGTTTTCCACTTTATACGGTCCCTCCGGCTGAACCCCAACATAGACTTCCAAATTTAGGGTGTAATAGACGATAGCATCCACAAGAGCGAAAAAATCTTTCACCCAAACTTGGCGGGTTTGCTCGGTAAAAATTGGCGGAAGGAACATCTACCTCGAAACGGGACCAGCTGCTCATCCACTGTAGCGAACTCACCTATGCTGTAGCAGTGAAATTTCTGCACAAACATTTTGAAAACCTCTCGTATTGGTGCCAACTTATCAGTTTTTCTCCTATTTTCTCTGTCGTTGACATCATCAAATCGTAGATACTACAGTAAAAATTTAAACCTTTGATAGTTTATAGATGCCCAAAATATCTCTACACCTAGACCACTGTGGTCCCACATTCTTTTATATTCTGGCGAGCTGATCTATTAGCTCCTAAATAAAAAAGTAGGCCAATGAGACATCTTACTTCTGCTTCGTTGGTATGCTTTGCATCCCTCTTTCGTGAATAATTTTGTGCAATTTTACCAATCTTAATGTTTGTACTGCTCACAGTTATCCTTAGAATATTTTCATCGAACATGATGTTAAAAGAATCTAATGGACGTTTTATATCTTCTTTATTTCCCTTGAACCCAGCTGCTTGAGAGAGGATGTTATGCACGGGTGTTCTAACACTTCATCGTGGCTCAATGGTATTCCACTTCGTTATACGATCTTTACCCATCAAGAAATGCTCTAGGGTACTAGTTAGATCTTCAGTATCTGATTCACTGATACCTTGCTCGCTGGCTGTGTCATGCTCCGATTCATATACAGCATCTTCCGAAAATTCATCGTCCGAATCAAATGCTTCTTCATCAGACAATCCACTAAAGCAGAAGAATCGGTTCCATATCCCTCTCAGAACGTAAATCACACATCCAAGGGTGAAAATAGTATGATGAAAATTATTCAAGTATGTATTATTCAAGTTACCTAAAAATTTAATTGCAAATTTAAAATTTATCAGAGAGTGAAAAATAAGTACAGGCGACTCCCGACTCGATTGTTCGAGTCTCAATTAATTCGAGATTTCGATCCCGCCGATCGATAATATACGCAGAATAATCTTCCCGTAGTTATTGGTTCTGACCAAACGCGAGGTTTAGTTTTGGTGTAGACGTACTTGTATCTGTCTGCTCTAATTGTTTGAATTTGTGCCGATTTCACTCTTTTTCCTGTTAATCTTTTATTTAAATTTATTTATTTTATTGATTTATTTATAAATTTATCACTTGACATGGCATCTAAAAGGAAATGTAATAGTGATAATGAAAGTGAATCAAATAAAAGAGTGCATAAGACTCATAGTTATGAATTGAAATTGGAAATTTTAAAGTGTGTTGAGAAAGGTGAAAGCCAAGCTGAAATCGCACGATCGTTGGGAGTGTGTCCTTCAACTATTAGCACTTATGTGAAACAGAAGGAGAAAATTCTAGAACGTGATAAATTCACGTAATTTGATAACAACAATAAACAGTCCTAGATGCGGTGTTGTAATTCCTAAAATGGAAAAACTTTTAAAACTTTGGGTAGATGATCAGTGTCAGAAACATACTGAAAGCAATACTGAAATCGTATGATTGTAGGGAATGTGTCAACTATTAGCACTTATGTCAAACAGAAGGACAAATTCTAGAACGTGATAAATTCAGGTAATTTGATAACAACAATAAACAGTTTCCCACCTAATAGCTCCTCTTCTTCCAACTAAAATCTTCCATCTTCTCAATTAATAAACCAAGTCCAGTAAGCGCAGTTGAAAAAGATTTAAGGTATGAAAATATTTTAAATTTTGTTTCTTTATTCTTAACTTATTTAGTGCATTTTTAATAACTTTTATATTAATTTTGCTGCGATAAATAGTTGTATGTATAGATAGATGTATGCAGGTATGTTATCCAGTTCGTGCGAGTCGTTTGTAACAAACGACTTGCGCGATCCGGACCGGGCTGTCTGTAATGCATATTGCATACATCTATTTTTGAAGTTCGAAACACATTTATTTTTTCCTTTTTAGTGCAAAAAATAAGTTATATATTTAAAATATTTATTATATAATTTATTCATAATTTAATATTGTTGTATTAACATATTAGTAATGTTATTTTATCTTTATAGAACGTGAGGGGAGATTTTTTCCCGAGATGCAGGAACGTATCCTCCGATTATAACATGCAAGTATATGGAAAAACGGCGTTCGACTCTCGAATATTCGAGATTCGAACACGTTTTCAGGAACACATCCCCAACGAGACTCGGGAGTCGCCTGTATTTACAAACCTTATCGTATTCAAGTTGGTATAATAATTTGTAAACTTCACCACATACACTAGCTGTAAGTTGAAAATGTGTGTCTGATCAATATGATGAAAAGTCGACCTAAAATATTATCGTTTCATATTTTAGGATATAGTTTATGTTAAAGCAAAGAGAAAATTGCTACATGAATGTAATGAAGTACCGGTAAACTAAATATCGAAATATATTATAAAGGCAGGATATATAGAAATAAAATGTAAAAGGACTTACCAAATATAAAAGAAGACAATATACCAATTGATAATTGTTCTTAGGATACACAATACATTAAAGAACTAGGAAACTTCAACAAATTTAGTGTAAGATAATCACTAAAATGGATATTTCTCAAGATTCGCTCTAGAAAGAAGCACACTGTTTTGAAAAAAGCATCTGAACTCTGCAAAAAATGGCAAGAAACTAAATATTTTCACAGAAAAGGTCAGAAACATCTGTACCTCCAGCTACTGAAAAGGAGGGGTCATAAAGCTTACCCAGAAAAGTATGCCACCAGAAAAAATGGGCTGGGTTGTTTACAGCACCCTGTGCAAGTCATGCAGGGTTAAAAGCTTACCCATATGAAAGCATTAAGCCTGTTGCCTAGGCAGCCGATTGTTGGACGCAGAAAAATTACCACTTTTTTCCGATAAAAACTATTAATTCTACTGGAATTTGAATTCTGTCTTCAAACATAAGAAACTAAAATTTATATCCTATCCGATAGTTTGTCTCGAGTTCGTATCTTGACGGGAAGTTATTTAAAAATGCAAATGTAAAAACTTCTAAACCAATTTACATTTTTCTTATGGGAAAAAAATGGTGCAAAAAAGGGGCCAAAAAAGTCCTTCAAAATAGGAATTTCGCCAGTTTCAGATTTTTTCCTTCGGTTGTGACCAATAACCTATATTGCTACCAAATTTCAAGTTTCTAGCACAACTGGAAGTGCCTCATAATTTTGTATCCTCCTATATCTATAATATATAGATGCTTCTTACACATGATATATATATATATATATATATACTAGTTGTTATGTGCTTGCATTCTGCAAGCATTTTCAAATTTTAGCATTTTTACAAATTCAAATTATTCCCAAGCGATGTTGTACATAATGATATAACCATGTCAAATTTGGAGTTTGTTGCTCATTTAGAAGTGCCTTATAATTTTAATCCTCGTATGGAGCAATAATGGAGCAAAACAGCTCCTAACATTAAGAATTATTATAGTCTCAGATTTTTTCAATCTGTTGTAACTAAAAACCCATAATTCTGCCAAATTTCAAGTTTGTATCTCATTAAGATGTGCCTTATAATTATCACACTCGTATGGGGCCGAAAAAGGGCAAAACCAAACATTAAAAATAGGAATTTTTGCAATTTTACAATTTTATCTTAGTTTGCCATGAAAATTCTATAATCGTGCCAAATTTCAAGTCTCTAGGTCCTATGCAGCTGCCTCGCATTTTTTGTTCTCGCATGGGGCCGAAAAGGGGCATAACCGCCCTTTAAAAATGAGAATTTTTGTAATTTTATCTATAATCCTACCAAATTTCAAGTTTCTGGCACATCTGGAAGTGCATCATAATTTTGTATCCTCCTATATATATGATATATATATATATATATATCATGTGTAAGAAGCATCTATATATTATAGATATATCATGTGTAAGAAGTATCTATATATTATAGATATCATATATATAGGAGGATACAAAATTATGAGGCACTTCCAGATGTGCCAGAAACTTGAAATTTGGTAGGATTATAGGTTTTTGGTCACAACCAAAGGAAAAAATCCGAAACTGTCGAAATTACTATTTTGAAGGGCTATTTTGGCCCCTTTTGCCCCATTTTTTTCCCATAAGGAAACATGTAAAATGGTGTAGAGGTTTTTATATTTGCATTTTAAAATTACTTCCCGTCAAGATTCGAACTCAAGACTTAAACTGTCGGATAGGATATAAATTGTAGTTTCTTATTTTTGAAGACAGAATTCAAATCCGAGTAGAATTAACGTAAATTTATAGTATTTATTGCAAAAAAGTGGTAATTTTTCTGGGTCTAACAATATGCTTCCTAGGCAACTGGCTTAATCCTTTCATATGGTTAAGCTTTTAATGCCATTAATGTTAAACTACGACTAATGAAGGAAATCCGATACTGATATAATCTCATTTTTGGTGCTGTTTGGCCCCAGTATTGCTCTACTCGAGAACAAAAAAGGTGAGGCAGCTCCATGTGACCTAGAGACTTGAAATTTAGCACAATTATAGAAATGTTGTTGCAACCGAAGATAAAGTAAAAAAATACCAAAAATTCAAATTTTTAGGTGCGGTTTTGCCCCATTTCCATCCAATACGAGTGTGAACATTATAAGGCACTTCTTAATGAGATACAAATTTGAAATTTGACACGGTTATATGGTTTTGGAGATAATCGATTAGGAATAATTCGGAATTGTAAAATTGCTAATATTTAAAAATCCTTGCTTAATGCAATCACATATTATAAACATATAAACAAACGTTTCATGGTTTAGTTACTTATAATTGTGCTACAATACTGAAATTTTTTCTAACGGTTGATCTTACCAAGTAACGAAAACGGGATCATAGATATTTGAAAATGTTTCTTTATTGGGCCGTAAAAAATAGATAAATGTTAAAAAAATTAATGTTTATGCACTTTTTAAAGCTAGGGAGCTGAATATTTTGAGAAATTAGGGAATGGTACTCCAGCGGTAAGTAATATTGAAAAATATAGTAAAGTTTATTATTGTGGCTGTTAAAAATTCATCTTTTTTAAACAATTTATTTTATATAACTACACATTTAGAGGTGCTACATCGATGAAATTTTGCAGAATTGTTAGGTATTCGTATCAAATGATAAAAACTATAGAAGTTTTACAATTATAAATTTTAGGGGTTGTTTTTATTCCAATATTGTCCATAATGTAAAACATTAATCGGTGCAGAGGTGCAAACTTTTGCATTTTAAAATTACCTGTCTATTCTACACTTTATATTAAGATGAGACAAAATGCTTGCAGAATGCAAGCACACATTAACTAGTATATATATATATCATGTGTAAGAAGCGTCTATATATTATAGATATATGTACAGTCATTTCCAAAAGTCAAGCGACACGGCTCGGTCACGCCACACATAGGCCGGAGCTGAAAGTTCCGAGTATGTTGGTATCCATTGCTTGAGGGGAAGCAGGAGAGGGGAATGATGAGGAGGTGGGTTTCGAAGCCTGGGTAGGCTTGCAGGGAGAAACGAACGGAATCAGAGCTGGTGAGACAAATGCCATTCAACAGTGCGAGAGCATCCAATCCAACTCGGAAAAAAGGGCTCTCTGAGAGGTTGCCTTCGCATGCCAAGGGTAACAAGAAAACCTCCGAGAGAAGGAGGCGTGTAAACGGTTCGAAGAGAGGTGAACATGAAGAATATTCCGCGTCTAGAAAGCACTTTCGGAAAAGATGCAATATTTTTATCTTTGTGAGCGTTATTAATGCGAAATGCTAGGCTGCACTTCACTTCGGAAAGCGTAAAAAATCATCAATGGGTCAAGGGCAAAAATTGTATAATACTCCATAAATTAGGATAAAAAAATGAGAGCTGCTGATTTAGTGGAGATCCTGAATGAGCATCTTCTGCCTATGTCAGACAGATAGTGCCAGACGGTGAAGACGTGGTAGTAATACAAGATAATTCGTCGTTAGTTACGGCCGGTGTAACTCGACAATTTTTTTGACCAGAACTGGAATATCAATGTCCTGCCCTGGCCAGCTCGCTCGTCGGAATAAAATTTTTATTCCACCGTACTGTATCACTCAAGCGTCAAGAAATTGTCATCACGAAGATTGCTTTTTCGGGAGAACATTAGGAAGTATTTACATCCTTTATCCAATCAGTTTTACCAAAACTCTAATAAATGGCAATTTATCACATGTAGCACTTTTCTCACAGATAGTGGATACATTTTATATTGATTTTATTTAAACTTTCGAATAAAAATTTTATTCTAGCAGCATTTAATAGGCAATGAAAACAATGAAAGATTATTTAGTGTTTTATTTTAGTATTTAGTGAAGTCTCAGCCTGAGTCGATCACTCCTTGCATTCGACGGTTAATGAACCGTACTAAATGTTCACATATTTGTGGCCGTCGTCCGATTGAGCCCCAGAGTTCCATAACATTCTCTTCAAGAGCGGCTGCCGTCCTGAACTTTCCTTCCGTCCACTCATTCACCATTATACCCCATAAGTTCTCAGTGGGATTCATATCCGGCAAGCGAGCTGGCCAGGGCAGGACATTGATATTCCAGTTCTGGTCAAAAAAATTGTCGAGTTACACCGGCCGTAACTAACGACGAATTATCTTGTATTACTACCACGTCTTCACCGTCTGGCACTATCTGTCTGACATAGGCAGAAGATGCTCATTCAGGATCTCCACTAAATCAGCAGCTCTCATTTTTTTATCCTAGTTTATGGAGTATTATACAATTTTTGCCCTTGACCCATTGATGATTTTTTACGCTTTCCGAAGTGAAGTGCAGCCTAGCATTTCGCATTAATAACGCTCACAAAGATAAAAATATTGCATCTTTTCCGAAAGTGCTTTCTAGACGCGGAATATTCTTCATGTTCCCCTCTCTTCGAACCGTTTACACGCCTCCTTCTCTCGGAGGTTTTCTTGTTACCCTTGGCATGCGAAGGCAACCTCTCAGAGAGTCCTTTTTTCCGAGTTGGATTGGATGCCCTCGCACTGTTGAATGGGTTTTGTCTCATAGGCTCTGATTCCGTTCGTTTCTTCCAGCCCGCCAACCCAGGCTTCGAAACTCACCTCCTCGCTCTTTCCTCCCCTCCCTATCATTCCCCTCTCCTGCTTCCCCTCAAGCAATGGGTACCAACATACTCGGAACTTGCAGCTCCGGACTATGTGTGGCGTGACCGAGCCGTGTCGCTTGACTTTTGGAAATGAGTGTACACTAGTTAATGTGTGCTTGCATTCTGCAAGCGTTTTGTCTCATCTTAATATAAAGAGTAGAGTAGACAGATAATTTTTAAATGCAGAAGTTTGCACCTCTGTGCCGATTAATGTTTTACATTATGGACAATATTGGAATACAAATAACCCCTAAAATTTATAATTGTAAAACTGCTATAGGTTTTATCATTTGATACGAATACCTAACAATTCTGCAAAATTTCATCGGTGTAGCACCTCTGTGTAGTTATATAAAATTGTTTAAAAATGATGAATTTTTAACAGCCACAATAATAAACTTTATTATATTTTTCAATATTATTTACTGCTGGAATAGCATTCCCTAATTTCTCAAAATATTCAGCTCCCTAGCTCTAATAAAAGTGCATAAACATTAGTAAATTTTTTTAACATTTATGAATTTTTTACGGCTCAATAAATAAACATTTTCAAATTTCTATAATCCTGTTTTCGTTACTTGGTAATATCTACCGTTAGAAAGAATTTCAGCATAGTAGGACATTTATAGGTAACTAAACCATGAAATGTTTGTTTATATGTTTATAATATTTGATTGCATTATGCAAGCATTTTTAAGTACCGTATTCACCTGAATCTAAGACGACCTTTTTTTCCAAATTTTCAGCTGTAAATATCAAGAGTCGTCTTACATTTGAATACGAAGTATATTTAAGCATTTAATCAATGGTTTTTACAAATGGTATATTAGAGTAAACAATTCACAACAGCAAATTCAAGTACGTACATAAAGAAGTGAAATAAACAAATAGTAATAACAATAAGAAAAACATGACAGGAATAATAATTATTTAGACTAATAACCATCGTCAACGATCATAACACAGACAACGTACTTTCATCTTGCACGTAATGGCAACCGCAATGTCAAAACAAATGAGAGCGGAAATCATTGGGATTCCCCTTTCAAACGATGCACCGGGGTTCAATAAGTGTAACAGTAATTTTGAGTTGTGCATTCGTGATTTAAATGCACAACCCTTAAGTTAAAATGACAGATCATGTTGAAGTACGTGGCACGAGTGCAAAGTGAAAGTTAACGAAGGAATTAGACGGAGCTAAGATACAAATTTTAAGCTGATCGTGATAAATTACGCCGAAAAAACTAATAACTGTGATGCGAGTAGAAAGTTCGGTGTATCTGAGGCAAATGTGCGTCGATGGAAACTCTCAAAACAGGAACTAGAAAAAGCCAAAGCCACAAGGAAGTCGCTCAGTGGTCCAAAATTAGGCCGATTTCATGGCACTGAAGAAGAAGTAGTCAAGTTTGTGCGCACCATGAGGAAGAACGGTATGCTTGTGTCGACTGAAAGTATAATACTTAAAGCTAATGAAATTATTAGAGGACTTAATATATCATTGCAAGAAATCAAGGCCAGCAGAAGTTGGTGCGTGAGAATGTTGCGACGAAATAATTTTTCTTTACGGCGACGAACTTCGCTGTGTCAGAAATTGTCAGAAGACTATGTAGAAAAACTTCTCGCTTACCAGAAATACGTAATTGGACTTAGAAAAACCAATAATTACCTTTTGAGCCAAATAGGAAATGCCGATGAAACTCCGGTTTTCTTCTGCATGCCATCTAATTATACTGTGAACGAAAAAGGTGCGAAGTCCGTCCTAATTAAAACTACAGGCAACGAAAAAATGCGAGTCACGGTAATGTTGGCGGTTTTAGCAGATGGGACTAAATTACCACCATATGTGATTCTAAAGCGGAAAACAATGCCTAAGAAACATTTGCCAAGTGGAATAATAGGTGTCAAGAAAAGGGGTGGATGACTAAAGAACTAATGAGAGATTGGTTACATGTGGTGTGGAATAGTCAGCCAGGAGCTTTACTGAAACAAAGAGCAATGCTTTCACTGGATGCATTCAAGGACACATCTCCTGAAATTAAAAACATAATGAGTGCGATGAATATTGATCTTATTGTAATACCTGGAGGAATGACATCGCAACTTCAAGTTTTAGATGTTGCTGTCAATAAGTGTTTTAAAAATAATTTAAAGGTTTTGTATTCTGAGTGGTTACAGAGTGGAACTCACACTTTAACACCAAAAGGAAATCTTAAGAAACCTGAAGTTGCAATGCTCTGCCAATGGATCAAGGCATCGTGGCAACAAATAAATGCAAAAGTAATAGTGAAAGGATTTAAGAAATGCTGCTTATCTAATGCCATGGATGGGAGTGAGGATGATGTTTTGTGGGAGACTGATGATGAAGTTGAGAGTGATAAAGATAGTGAGCATGAGGAAAATAGTGAAGGTTGCATAGACAGTGATGATGACTATCACAATAAAATGATTTTATGCAGCACTTGGATTGAAATGTTTTTTTGTTGTCCTGAAATGAGTGTATTCTTTCAATGTATTTACTTTATTTTTAATGTTATCTTAAAATGAATGCTACCATTTAATTTGTTTGAAAACCTGAATGGTTCTATTTGTGATGTGATCTTATGATTTTAAAATGTTAAAAGACAATGACATTCAAGAAAAGCATAAGAGAAAATAAATATTTCACAAGATTTATAATTTTTGTAGTCATGAAGGTCAATTTGAACTTTTTTCTCATTTGGAATCATCTTAGATTCAGGGTCGTCTTGGATTCGGGTGAATACGGTATTAGCATTTTTACAATTCCGAATTATTCCTAATCGATTATGTCCAAAACCATATCACCATGTCAAATGTCAAGTTTGTATCTCATTAAGAAGTGCCTTATAATGTTCACACTCGTATTAAGGAGAAATGGGGCAAAACCGCACCAAAAAAGTTGAATTTTGCTATTTTTTTATTTTATCTTCAGCTGCAATGAAATTTCTATAATCATGCCAAATTTCAAGTCTCTAGGTCATATGGAGCAGCCTCACCGTTTTTGTTCTCGAGTAGGGCAATACTGGGGCAAAACAGCCCCAAAAATGGGGATTATATCAGTGTCGGATTTCCTTCATTAGTCGTAGTTTAACATTAATGGCCTTAAAATATAAGCCTCTGATTCCCGTTAAAAGCTTACCCATATGAAAGGATTAAGCTAGTTGTCTAGGAAGCCTATTGTTAGACCCAGAAATATTACCACTTTTTTGCGATAAAAACTATAAATTTACACTAATTCTACTCGGATTTGAATTCTGTCTTCAAAAATAAGAAACTACTCTTCCCTGTGGAATGCCTGAGGCTACGCTGGCTGAATCTGATTTAAATCCGTCTATAAGTACTATTTTTTAATGCTCATTAACAAAGTCCATGATCCACTCGATTCTCTTTCGATTAATTCCACAGTCATTTAATTTCTTAACTAACTTACTGTGCGGAACTTATCGAAAGCCTTCTTGAAGTCGAGGAAAACCACATCTAACAGAGTCTTCAGTCTCCTGATCTTAGTATATCGTGAACGAACAGAGCGAGCTGTGTTTCACATGATCTCGTCTTCCTGAAGCCATGCTGATATATACTTAGCATGTTCTGGCTATCTAAGAAGTCCATCACGGAGCTAACGATAATGTGCTCGAGAACCTTGCAATATAGGGAGGTAAGCGAAATTGGCCTGTAATTTTCTGTCATCTTTTTTCCCACCTTTGTGTAACGGCGTTATAAAGGCTAATTTCCATTCCTTAGGTACAACGCGATGACTATGTGACTTACTGAAAACTATTTCGAGATAAGGTGTTATTTCCAGTGCTAACTCTTTGAATACTCTAGCTGGTATCTCTTCTGTATCTGGATATTTATTTGACTTGATATTTTTAAGCTGCTCAGCTGTCCCTTTCGCTGATATGACTATATCGCTCATTTTTTCCTTGCCTGGTTCGGGCGCCACGACCTTCGCTCTCACGTCTTCGGTAGTAAATACGCTCTGAAAAAATAAGTTTAACAAATTTCCTTTATCTGTGCTATCGCTAACTACCTCTCCTTGGTCGTCTATTAACGGGGTTACGGTTGGGCGTCGACCTATCGTGTTTGTGTCGTTTTGTGATTTTTTTTCGTTGAAATGGTGGACGTGAAGGAGCAGTGTGTGTGCATCAAGTTTTGCTTCAAACTTGGCAAGAGTGCGGCAGAAACTCATAAAATGCTAAACAAGCATTTGGTGATGACGATTTGGGTCAGACACAAATCTACGACTGGTTTAACCAGTTTAAAAATGGCCAAACGTCAGTTGATGATCACACGTTCTGGACGACCTTCAACCAGCACAACGCCGGAAAATGTTGAAAAAGTGTGCGAGGCTATCCTCAAGGTCCGTAGGTGAACGATCTATGTCGTTTGCAACAATGTGGGACAGACATACAGGACATGCCAGTGCATTTTGTCCGACGAACTCAACATGAGGCAGATTGCTGCAAAATTCGTGCCAAGGCTGCTGTCTGACGACCAGAAGCAACATCGGCTGGAGGTATGCTAGGAACTTCAGGAGCAGGTCAGAAATGACCCAGACTTCCTTTCTAAGGTCGTAACTGGTGACGAAAGTTGGGTTTATGGGTACGACCCCGAAACAAAACAGTAATCGTCCCAGTGGAAGAGTCCATCTTCACCCCTACCAAAGAAAGCGCAGCAAGTCAAAAGCAATGTTAAGGCAATGCTGATCTGCTTTTTCGACATTGATGGGATTATCCACAAGGAATTCGTCCCTCTAGGTGTGGTGACCAAAGAATACAATGCCACATTAACCTCTAACTAAATGCTATATTTTACAGAAAATTATAACATAACAGCAAAACAAATGGTCTTGTGACGCACACCTGTCTTGTTGCTTAAATTACATGAACATAGGATATATTGTAATTACGCAAACGTGACATAACGAAAGAGAGACGTAAAACCAGAGTCGCCTATCTCTATTGACGGTTGAAGTCGTCACAGCCAATGGCCGTCTGTCTGAGAGTTTCCTTTCTCTTTTTAGCCGTTGTTGTCATTGCAGCCGTTGGGAGAGTGGTCGTTCCTTTCTCTATCGTCCGTTGGTCTGGCGCCCTTCACCCGTGGATCAAAGAAGTGTCTCCACGTGTGGCTTAGTTGGTAGCCGTTGTCTCGGTTGAAATTGTCAGGGTGTTTCGTGATTTCGATGGCTTCGCAGATTAAACGTTGATAATAGTGCTCCTTCTTCGCTAGTGTCTTGGCGTCTTCAGTTTTTATTTTGTGGCCGGGGTTTGTGGCATGTTCTGCTATGGCGGAGTCCTTCCACTGTCTGTTGTCTATGGCTCTCTTGTGTTCCTTTAGTCGGCATGCAAAGGATCGACCGCTTTGTCCTATGTAGCTTCTACCGCAACTGCAAGCGACTTCATAGACATCCTCGCTTAGTAGAGGGGAGATGTGGTCTTTGGCCGACTGCAATTCTTCTCTGATTTTTCGCACCGTATTGTGGCGGACGATTCTTTTTTATGCTAGAGAAAGGTATTTTATTACGCACGATTCACTCTAACTGTAAAAAACTATGTCTTTCAGCTTAGGAACAGCTTGAATCGGCAAAAAATCCAAAGGAAAAATTCCTGTGAATCATTGAAATTTTCCCAGGAATCGAGAATAAGAAATATTGAGAGAATTTCTGGGAATCGGGAACGGGAATTCCCGGTTTCAAAACCCTATAAACAAGACCAACTTCAGGATCTCAGTTTTAAAGATTTCTTTAAGATCGCTTTCGATATTTCTATTTAGTTAATTTTCCTCACTTCTCACCCTTCGAGAGCAACCTGTCACTTGACTAGTTTCCCTAACCACTTCACTCACGTTCTCATCTTTCAGGACGTAATTAAATACATTAATAATGATAATTTTCTCTTTTCTTCTTATTCATCCTCTCGAAAGCTTCCATTGGCTTTCTTCAGCATCCATTTTATTCTTCCTGCTTTTTTTGATTTTTTATTAAATCACTGAGTAATGGAATAGGAAAGCAGCTGAATAAATTTAACTTCAACAGTGAAAACATAAACAGCCTGTCTGCTAAAAAACCACTCCTTTTGATGCACGATAAATCAAACATTGGAATTCAACGACATACCATGAACAACATCCCTTATTACACCAACCTCTGTGCTGGCACACACTTAATTACGTATGCACAAAACACTCCTTATAGGACAACAATTTTTCTAATGATATGCTTGCACGCAACTGCATAAATTTTTTAAATTTAAAGCTTATTCACAATTATGTAAAGCTAACACTTCAGCACTTTTTCCAGCAGCAGTACTTCTTTAAATAAAAATACAAAGAATCCACAGATGACATGCACAAGCACAGTGCAAAATATAACTGAAATTGTCTTCTCTTCACAAGTCTACCTCTTAAACTGAATTCCTTAAAAGTACTCTAAATGTGTGTCAGCAGCTGTGTGAAGAGGGGTGGAGGAAAATAGAATTTTTGAAGGGAGACAGCAGATTTTATTGCTCTGTGTTTTGTTATGAGAAGACAGAACACACTTGTGAGGAAAGTTTCTATTCATTCCTCAGTGCAGTGACCACCAGCAAAGCAAGGCCAAGGGCCTAAGAGCCTTCTGTTCATATACAGTAAAACCCCGTTATTTCAATCATGAATAATTCAAAGTATGATGTAATTCGAAGCTAAGATCAGTCCCTGGCCAACACCATAGGATTTTGCATACTTTTTGTTACAGATTATTTGAAATACGCCTACAATGAAATTGGAAGTCATGATCTAGTCTGGTGACTCACGAACAGTTCCTTTAATTTGAAACCTCAATCCTGTGTAAGCAGAAGGTTTGCACTTGTGCCATCACATCACGTTTTTGTTCCCCATTTCTCGCTCACGAAATACATATAGCGCCCCAAACAGGTGTCTCCCTTTTACTTATTTAATAGCAGAATGACCATATGTCCCATTTTCGCTGAGACAATTCCGTTTTTTATCAAAAAAAAGTCATTTTATACAGTTTTGAAGCCCATTGCAAATAAAATTTCGATTATCTGATAGTATAGCTGATATTCCTAGTAGACATGTAGGATTCTTGGAAACATGGAGCTTATCAAATGAACAATAAATGTTAATTACAGTCGCAATCGTCAGGTTTGGAAACCTCACTGTCATTGATAAATTTGAGGTGGCAAATCTGGTCTCTGTTTAGAATATCCTGTCCGGGTATAACCTGACTTATTCCATTTGAGTTTCGACAACAACGATGCTAGTCGGATTCTCTTTTGTTTGTGAGCTTTGTCCTAGTCTGGCATGCTCCAGACTGTACGGAAAGTTCGTATTTGCCTTTTTCGCTATAGATCGTGATACTGACAGATAAACCATTAAAAAAATCATACAAAAATTTTGTCCCGTTTTTTTCTTACAACGACGGGAAGTGTCCCATTTTCACCTCGTCGGAATATGGTCAACCTATTTAATAGTCAACGTGAAATAAAAATCGTAGAGATTCACTTAAATGAATCAGCTTATCCTTGCATCATTGTGAATGCTCACATTCTCAATCGGATTACAAAATTTGAGATCCAAGCTGAAATGAACAGAAGTTGCAAGAACCCCTATTATCTCTATCCTCATGCTTTCTCAAACCTGGGCAAGGTTTTTCTCATAAGAAAGTGATATGCTCCAGAAAAGACCGTGGAATATTGATTTCTGTTATTGAATCAATCTTTAAATAACATTGTACGAAGTTATACCAAATGTCGTCTCTAAAAAGATCATGCCTTTCTTTTACTTGAGAATAAGTGATGAGCCAAAAACAAAAACCTAGTGGTTTTACCCAGTGATTAGCTGGAAAAATATTAAGAACCGGCTCCCTAAAAAAAATAAAAGTAGTAAGGAAATTAGGATAAGGGTGGCAGGATGCCTACATGCCAAGGACACCACATCGCTCTAGCATTCTGCTAGCTTAAGAAGTGTTCGGTTCGCAATATATTCTATTTCATACACTGTTGGTAATTGATTTTCAGATAGGGAAAAATGTACTTACTTGAAAGGACAAAATCAATAAATTTTCATATTTTCTAAAAATTAACAACCTGCTCATGCGAGCCAGTGGGAGCCGGCTTCAGGTCATCACTGGTTTTATCATAATGTCATAGAAGAAGAGCACAATGTAATACATATGCAGCGGTATGGAGTATAGATGAGATCTTTCGGCGTGCGGTTGAACGTTTTCTTCATGGCATAAAAGAGTAACTAGAAATGTACTGGGAAATTTGGGATATTTGCTAGAGCCTTTTTTAACATGTGGTGGTCTTTGTGAATCGCAAACTAAGTGTTCACTTCAGCTCTGTTCGAATTTGCCGTGTATACTAAGTTGTAAGGACAATTCATTTGTAGAACGGATAGATAAGATTCTGTATTGCAGTTTTGCTGTCCAAGTAGCTGATCGTAAAACAGTTTGACGTTTATGAAAGTTCATTTATTTCAAACCCAGATATTTCAAAGTCGTAATTTTTTGGTCCCTTGAACTTCAGATTAACCCATTGGCTTAGTATTTTTTTCTGGTATTTCTACACATAAATTACTATTTATTTTGGCTAAAATCGTTGTTTGGAAAATATTTTATTTCATAGAAAGTATTAGTGCGATCGTTATAAGTTTAGGTACATTAAGATATTATTGTATCATCAATACAAATACGTAAATTTAAACCCTTTCTACAATTGTTTAAAACAAATATTGTAAAAATATCCACAATATCAATTTTTATAAACAATTTTTTTTGCAAGAATAGTCAGCTTTTTCTTCCTATTTCTTCTCGTAATATATATTGTAATCTGAAAATAATGAATACCACCATAATAATACCATGAACTTCACTAAATGGAATGTAAATTGCTTTTCATTTTTCCCCGATATAAAAAGTTTAAAATATATACATTATTGTTGTAAATATTTCTGCTTGATTATAACATAAATATAGTTTTATTGTACTTATTACTTTCTCCATATACGTAGTATAGAGAAAGTATTGTTTTCATGAAAAAAATTGACTTCGAGATTTCAACGGAAATACATATTTTGAGGTCCCTAGAACACGTTTAGACTATTTTCGGAATGATGTCTGTGTGTGCGTGTGGGGGGGGGGGGGGGGGGGGTTGTGGGCACCCTAACTCGAAAAATACTTGCCATATCTTTTCCAAATTTCATATATAACACTTTGGTATGAGCACAAAGAGCTGATTAGTTGACAATGCCGGTTAACTGGAAGTTAAGGTTTATTCAAAACCCGATTCGGTTTTTGCGATATTTCTCCGGTAATACATCATTATTGTATATACATTTCTATACAATGGTTATAGAGAATTTAATTTCCTACAACTTTCATTTGAAACAATTTTCCATAGAAGTTATTGTTTAGGAATTATTTATAAATAATCGGTTTTTTCGGTTTCCATCAAATATCTCCTTAAAAACATCGTAATTGGTAATCTTTGTGAGGACCAAAGTTGTAGAGAATAATATTTCTTCCAAGTTTTATTTGAAACAAATTTTCGTAGAACCATTCATTTCGGAGATATTTAACTTATAAATTTCCAGTATACAGCATCACCATCTAGCGGTGAATTCTGTAAACATAATCAACATATATGTTACGGCAATAAGAACGACTATTCTTCTACGATATGAAATAATAATTTGCCTTATAATGCTATTCATAATAATTTAAATATCTCTACCCCAAATATAGAGAAAGTCATGTGTTGGCCACATCAAATTTTTTTAATACATATTATGGCATTACCTGTAGACTGATTTCGTGTGATAGATTTTGAAGCAGTGAGGTATATGAAGTGTAACACGGCATTGCTCACATTCCCATCTGCTTTCACTTTTTTTCCCCTTTGCTTTGCAGACCTCACAATTACTATTTTATTACCTTCATAGCTTGAATGGTGACGAACTGAGTGTTGTCATGAGCCCTTCTGGCTTTATAAAGGATTTATATACAAAGAGATGCTTGTTTTCATCACAATGTAATAAAGAGCAAAATAAATAATTGAATTCCATATCGTCAGCATTTCCATATGATTAGCCACTTTGTTGTTGGCACGTAACACTACCGCTAACACTACCACGTATGCACAAACAGCTGCCGCATAAACAACACGACTTCTAGCGCTTCGAAGAGGAAGATCCATTCATTATGGCGTGTTTTATAGATAACGTGTTATTCTGAATAAGCATGGTTAGGAAGAAATCAGAAGAAAGGTCAGTAGTCAGAGATAAAAGCCTAAGTGAAATCTTAGCACACGGTTAGTTCTGGTTCCACGTAGTCCGATGATACAAGAAAATAACACAAAATTAATTGATAAAAACCTGATAGCTATGCAGCATAAAAATATTTTTTCAAGAGGAGAAGAAAGTTTGAATCATTGACTCTCATTTTAAAGAAACAAAAAAGTAATCATTTCGTTAGTTTGATAAATAGAGGACGTAAAATAAAGTAGGGCGCAGGCCCGGCGATTCGCCAGATCTTTAACTGAAGGCATTGTTCGGTCAGACGGCGAATCGCCGGCTCTTTAAGCCTATGGGTTAACGATGTTTTACTGTATTTCTTGAGCGTGTCACCAGTGAAAACAGTCCGAGTTTTTTTCATTTTCTTCTCCAGGCAATTTGTGTGGCAGCAATAGTGTGGGAATGGTTTTCTCATCTTTAGCCGACAAGGGCTGGAGCAATTTACCTAACCCATGCCATACTATTTGAGTGAGGAAAATTAAATAAATGCAAATATTGAAAGCCATCTTAAAGAAATCTTTAAAACTGAGGACCTGAAGTTGTTCTTGTTTATATTAAAATAATCTCTTGTACAACACCCTAAAAGTTTATAAAAATAAAAGGAGCACGTAGTATTTAATGTATCAAGGTTTTTCATGTGTGAAGCAGTTACAGAAACTAGTAAAGCAACAGGTTGCTCTTGTAGGGTAATTTATAAGTTGTATTACAATAACACTGTAACTTTTTTATGCGTTTAAATGTAGAGAAATATTTCATAATGTAACAGTTATCTGAAGTGAATTGGCATCAAAACAAAATAGTAATAGCAATTACCTATGCGTTAAAATCACTGCCACAAGAATACATCATTTTTAATAAAATCAAAGCATCTAAAGCAGGCTTCCCAAACTGTGTTCTGCGGAACCAAAGGGTTCCACAAGAGCTAAATGGGGTTCCACGATAGACAGAGGATACGCTCTTCCTTTTATTTTTTGTAGCAGGTAGCATGAGCCTCACTTGTAAACTGTATACTGTAAGATACGCAAGCTATGTGAATAAGCATTTGAAAGATCTTAAAGCTAGATATATTGTGATTAGGCTTACCATCTTTTAGTTAGGGTCCCACGAGGAAAATATTTGTATATAAGTGTTCCATGGCTTCAAAAAGTTTGGGAACCCCTGATCTAAAGCACTTCAGTTTAAATCAGTGGTCCTCAACCTTTTTTGAGTCACCAACCACTTTTACCATATGTTGTCCTTTGAAATAAGTTCACCGCCCACCCAGTGGCATAGTGAGGGTTTCTGGCGCCCGGGGCAAAGAATAATTTTGCGCCACCAGTAGCAAAGCGATTTACGGAGGTATGGTAACCCTAATACTAGTGGGATTGTCATTAGATGAGATTACCGAATACGGTCTCAGTGGTAATGACAGTGTTTAAAAATTTATGATTTTATATATTTGATAAAATTAAACTTATACGCTTCGCTGCTTCTGCGAGAGACTCCGACCACCCTCATGGGCCTTTCGATTTTACCGCAGCATGGATACTTTGTCACCAGTATAGTATGATATGATACTATAGTTAACGACAAACGAACTGTAATAGTTGTACATAAAATAGTTGTACAAAATATGTGCTTTTTTATGGAATTCTATTTTTCAGTGTAAAAATTAGAATAGCATTTGGTGAGTTCTTTAACGCCCACCAAAAATCCAAAAACGCCCACTGGTGGGCGCTATCGCCCACCTTGAAGACCACTGGTTTAAATCAACTGTTAAACCTGAAGAAAATGCATATTTTTCTCTGCTGTGGAAACTATAGCCTGTGGCGGCTGTTCACTCATTTGCTCTTTCAAATATAGATTGCTACAGTAAAACTCATTTATAACGATCACGCCTAAAACAAAATCTCGGTTATAACGAAGAAATGTCTCTGTCCCTTGCACTTTTCCATAAGGGCATTAGTTAAATTTCTCGGATCTAACGAACACACATTTTACGAATTCTCGGCTGTAACAAACAAATGTATGGTCCCGTGGCAAAAAATTGCCCCATATATAATGAATGTTGGCAAGCGGAGCAATAAGTAAAAAATAGTTTCCACCCCTGTTTACCACGCACTCGTTGGTAGAGAGGTCCAGAAACCATGCCGACCTCCTCCCTTTCCATACCAATTTCCACGTTCCCTTTGTTTTGAAATTGATATTAAAAATGTGAAATTTTTATGTAAATTAATTACCATTATAATAATAATATTAATTGGCAGTTAAAATAAATTTATTATGAATAAACATATACAGTAAAACCTAGTTAATTCGAAATTCACGGGACCAAAGAAAGAGCATTTCGAATTATGAAGAACCTCTATAATTCGAAATTTACAAAAATGCGTGATTTACCGAATTTAAAAAATGGAAATATAAATTACAGAAAAAGAAAAGAATATGACACCATATTAAAATACAGAAAAAAAGGATGTACTACACATGCATACCTCAAAATATGATGTCGATGAATAAAAGTCAAATTTAGGATTACCGTATATACTCGTGTATAGTACAAGTTTTTACGACCAAATTTTTATTCCAAAAATTGGGGATCGTACTATACACAAGTAATGCATTTGAGGATTTAAAATTCATGTATCTTCAAGGGCATTTTCGGTGAAGTTATGCCACCCGCATGCATTCTAATGGTAGGCTAACATTAACAGTGAGGTCCTTTATCGTTGTTATGTTGCTTCGTGAAGAGTAGAATCTTTTTCATATAGTATACAGCTTCAAATTCACCAATACTTGATATAAGTGAAGATTTACGGGCACTTCCTTTCTTGAATTTTATGTACATATGTACATCTTTGTTTGCGTCTTTTTACAAGGGATGGATTGGAACGAGTTGGACTAAAAGTATCGTAGACGGCGTAACTTTATGGAATTTCGACATCTTGAAAAAAATAAATTACTTTGTAATATTCGACAGTCTTTATTGTTTCTTCAATCACACACCGATCGGTTTCCACTTCAAAGTCATTCTAAAGGTGTTACGTCGGTTAGTAACACCATTAGAATGATTTTGTAGTGGAAACCGGTCGGTGTGAGATTGAAGAAACAATAAAGACTGTGGAATATTACAAAGTAACTTCTTTTTATCCGTTATCTCTACCTATTAAGTAGATGAGCGAGTGGAACCATTACGTATGCGGAACGTAATCCAGACATACTAGAATTGAAACGATTTTATTTCATCTAGTGCAATCATGATTCATATCACTTTTTGTTAAATGTTTTAGGAGTAAGATACTTAACTTATCCGAATTTTAGTGTAATCGCAAGAAATACTATTTACGACATTACGGCCTATTCCATGGTGGTGTGGAAAATCAAGGTTGTTCGATATATCTCGCTCGTAACCATCGAGCTATCGAAACGAAATATATCGACCCTGGTGGAAAGCTGGGGTCGTACTATAAACGAGATATATGAAAAAATCAGGTTTGTTCACCAAAAAATCAGGGGTCGTACTATACATGGAGTCGGCATATACACGAGTATATACGGTACTCATTTAAACATTGAAACATATATGGACATATAATTAAACCACTAAAATGTTAATAATGTCTTTCACTTATTTCAGCTTAAAAGTAAATAAACAAAAGTGTGTAATAAAATATTAATTTAAATTTATTTTTAAGAGTTGGTTATTTTCCCGTTTCAATTTCAAGGCACTCCCTAGTGCAGTGTGTTGCATAATGGCATCAACTTTTTCACAGATATTCATCGGCACGTCTGGCATCCCACACACATACCTTTGAAGGGTATCTTAAGCTTTTAAAACATCCTCCTTAGATGGCAATGGCACATCCAACCTAGCATCGATGTTATCCGCATCATCTTCTTCCTCGCTATCACTCGCAATGGTTTTCGATTTGTCGATCGTGGGGTCATACACAACCGACGTAGCCAAGCCATTATCAAAGGAAACAAAGTCTCCGAAACTGACAGGCCCCAATACATTACTGTTGATTACTTCCTCCACTTCTGTACCTTGGAACACTTCTGCCGGCTGCGAAGATAGCCCGCTTTTCTTAAAACAGTTGGCGATGGTTTGAGGAGTCACCAATTGCCACGCTGATGACAAGGCCCGGCACGCATCTAAAATCGTCCATTTTCGTACATTATCCTGCGAACATCCATTTGTAATTTGCACCAAGTAGGACGACAATAGTTTTCTTTCTGTAATGACTCTTTAAATTTTGAATGATGCCCTGGTCGAGTGGCTGCAGAACACAGGTTGTGTTCGGCGGAAAATACAGCAACTCAACGTCGGGCGTATTTATCTGAGCCACATGGTGGGCAGAACAGTTGTCTAGTGTCAACAAAATTTTACGATTTTGCACCGCCACCTGTCTTTGCATTCTTATTAAAAATCTTTTGAATATGTCTGTTGTCATCCACGCCTTTTTGTTATGCTAGTAAATTATCAGCAAATAATCACAATTAATACCTTTGAAACAGCGTGGCTTACCATATTTTCCGATGATTACCAGTTCTTCTTTATTCGACCCATCCATTTTTGTGCAGAGCACGGCGCAGCGATGAGACGCTCCTTACTACATTTGCCACCGTGACATTTTTCGCCTCGGAGAGCCAAAGTACGATAGAGTAACATGTTGAAAAAATGCCCGTTTTATCCATATTAAAAATGCCCTTGAGCGCATACTTCCCCAAAACATGTTTATTACTTTGCAGCCAGGTCGTCACTTCCTCTTCGTTAATTTTTTGGGCATCACCACATACTGCGAGACAAACAATATTGTGGCCTCTTTAAAACCATCCAACCACCCATTGGATGCTTTAAAATCTTCAACGTTCAAAGCGTTCGCAAGACTTCTTGATTTTTCAATGAGCATCGGGCTTGCCACAGGTAAATTCGCCGCTCGTACTTGTGAAAAAAAATCGGACAGTTCTTCTTTGAGGTCTTTGTTTTTCGCAGGCCGTGAACGTTGACGTGTAGCGCTCCCTTTAAATTTATAAAAACTTTCTTCAATCTTTGCCCTATTCTTTAAAATTGTAGATAAAGACGAGTTCGGAATCTCATACTTTGAGGCCAGCTTTCCTTTCGATTCTAACTTCTTGTCAATGTCTTGCAGCAAAGACATTTTTTCAGCAAGAGTCTTATATGCACCATGAATCGGAGCCATTGGAGGGTATATTTAAAAAAATATTTTATAGCAATAAATTTAAATATAGTCTCTCTTGCAGTTATTAAACTAAGAATATTATTTAAACAAGTAACTAACAATGATGAAAAATACAATCTAATACTAAACAAACAATGAACCAAAGGAATATTGGAACTCGTTTTCCACACAAAACTCGCAAAACAGTAGATAAATTGAGGAGATTGACGGAATCTTGTGACAATACCCAATGCCCAGTCGGTATGATCACGATCGCACGTTTGTAAACCAGCCGACATAGTGCCAGAAATATTTTAGTAAATTTAATTTATTTTCTTTTTGGTAAGTTTTATTTCAAATTATGTAGACAAAAATGCGTTGATATTCGAGAACCGGGCAAAAATTTTTTTCGAATTACGAATTACAGAGATTTTTGAATTATTGAAACACATGTATGAAATTAGCTTTTTCGGTCTCTCAAGTGTTAAAAAATTTCAAATTACGTCGAATTTCGAAATATAGAGGTTCGAATTAACCAGGTTTTACTGTATTGGTAATCGTGCTACACATACAAAAACAATGTTGTAACCTTATATTGAAAAACAATGATGGCACGCTAGGAGTGTTATGGACTTTAAGTATTGATATGAGTGGCATGTGGAAGAAAAATGTTGCTGATCCCTGTTCTATACTTTCTTGAAGAAAGAATCAATGGTTGTTTGATGTGTGGCCCTGTTGGATGCTGCATAGACCGTGTTTTCAAGGCGATAAATTTTTCTAAAAACATTATCATTTATGCCAGTGGTACCCAACCTACGGCCTGCAGGCCGAATGTGGCCCGCAAAGGGTTTTTATGTGGCCCGCGAAGCCATGATGGAAAAGCAATCTGAATAATTTAACACAAAAAATCATGCATTATTTTGAAATTTTTTATAATAAAACTTATAACATTGGAATTTTTACCATAAAAATCCCATTTAGACTTGATTTTCACTAAAATGGCACCTTAGAACATCCGATTTAAACTCTAATCTGGTCCATCGAATAATTGGCAACTTCCAAAGGATTCACAACTACCGATGTGGCCCGTCACGTAGAAAAGGTTGGGTACCACTGATCTTTGCTCAGCTTACTCATAAAAAATATTTAAAATGTATAACTTATTTTTTGCATTAACCCTTCATGCATGCAGGACGTTTACTTAAATCGCGTGTTTGAGGTCAGATGAGGTTTTTAAAAATTTGCGAAAATTCACGATTTCGATTCCTGAAAATGGAAAACTTCGTAACTTTTTAAATTTTTATTTGATTTGTATAAAATTTTTTGAAGATTTTAGTAGAACATAACATTTATAAACAATTTATTTTACATTATCTTACATTAACTGGTTAATGCTCGGGTTATTTTTGCAAAATAGGTCCAAAACTAAGCAGGTTTTTTTATTTCATTAAAACATTACCAATTCATATATACTAAAAAAAAACATTTAATTCTTAATCGGGAAATTATTTTTCGGTAAAAAATGGAAAATATTGTCAGTTTAGCTATTAACGTTCTGTGGCAGTAGTATTTTTATTTTAAGAGATAAAAAAGTTTTAAAAGTTAGAAAAATTGTTCATTTTAATTTTTTAGGATAAATAGGTAAATGCTTTATAAAAAAATTGGATTACATTAACAACAGAAAATAAAAAATATTAGTACCCTTACAATAAAAAAGTTTAGCACAATTACAAAAAAATACATTCATTTAAAAATCCAATTTAGTGTGATATATCTTGAAACAAGGGGATAAACAAAGTCTGACATTGCAATCTGGGCAGTAGTATCTACTTTCTCTGTGCACTTTCTTTCCTTTTTTGTCCAGTTTTACCGAACAAACGGCACAGCGTCGAGTTGGCATTGCTTTTTTGTCTGTAGCTGAGATGGGTTCTAGAAAATGCCTTCCTGTCAAACGCAAGGGGTTGGGAATACTTCCAGGACGTCCTCCTTTGGAAGAAAATTCAGGGGAATGATATTTCTCAATTAGTCTGTCAATTATAGTGAGTCTACTGCAAATGATTCATTTTGCCTCCAGTTTTTGTAAATAGAATATAAGAATTCCATAGAGCTTGCTCTAACAAATGGTAAAATATTTTTTTGTAATATTTCTTTCCGTGCTTTCTCGGAATTGGGTAGTTGGACAAGTGTTGATCAACTTGATCAACTCGATCAACACCCCCCATGGAAACACTGTAATCCACAGCCACTTCAGGTTTCGTCTTTTTTACTCCTCTTTTTTCAACTTCTACTGTTTTGGAGCCATGCACTGTCGAAAGAAACAACACATCTTTTTTGTCTTTCCAGCGCATTACCATAGACTTTGCACGTCAATAGGCTGCCAATTGTCCAATCGAAAATTTCTTGGGAGTCTTCAAATTCTGTGGAACTCCTTTACGATTCACTCTTAGAGTACCATATGTGTCTGTTTTGTGGAGCACTAACAAGGGGAGTGTCAGGTTAACGGAAAAGGGATTTGTCTGAAAATTTGCGAGCTGGTAGAGCTAGACTTGGGAATCATGATTTGCCCCCCTTTTGGGCATAGACGGTCAGTAGTTCAAACAATAAATGGATTTGTTTATTTAGACACCATTTAAGTACCTTGTTAGTTTCGCTTTTTTGCTAAGCACGTTTAGCCGTGAGGTTATAATTGGCACTACGAAGTCAGAGGTCCCTGGTTTGAATCCTGGTGACTTCTTTTTTTTGCGTTTATGTTATATTTATTTTTAAATATTGTTTTCAATTTGTATTTATTCATATATTCTTTATTTTTTTTACTTTTAACGTATGTGTTATTTTTTCAATTTTTTTCGTATATTCTTTATTAGAGTTACTATAATGTTTTAAAAGTTTTTCTCATTTTTTAAAAATGCCTTTCTCGTCTTCTATTACTTTCTTAAAAGGGATTTCACAATGAACCCTAACAGTTTCCTGGATGATACATATCTTAGAAGCAGCGGAGACAATAATATTTTCGACACCACTCACATTTGGAGAAACATTGTTCGCCAAAGTGACATTCTTGGATTCGGCTTCTCGGCTTATTGTCATACATTGAAATCCTGATAGAGATAAAATACAAAAGTATGTAATGGCAACGCTATTACTAGAGCTTGTTCGCTTTATGCATTGTCGCGAGTCGGAAGACATTCTCTCGGGTGGGTGCGTAAAGCGTAAATGTCGCGGGCGGAAGTGTGGGCGAGCAGTAGCCGCCGAGGTAGGGAGAGAGTTGGATGTTGTGAGTGACGTGTGAGGTGAATCGGTTTACATCAGCCATACAGCACACATTCCAGTGAATGATAATTTGTTGTAGGAGATCTGCAGTGAGATTTTCTTCCGCACTCGCCGGTCTTTCTAGTTGGTTTCTGACCTTTAGAAAGAGTTATTCTCAAGTAAAAGAAAGCACATTTTATTTAATTTGTCGCAGTGGTAAGTAGTGATAAATTATATAAGGATTGTTTTATGATTTTATGATATGATGCCGGTTTCGTTAATGCATTGATAAATTACCTTGATGAGCGCTTCATCGATGACAAAAATCAGCCGACATGCACCGTGAAGGTAATTCTGCCAAAATGCACCCACATATGCCAACCTTGCGACGTGTATTTTTACCGTCAGATAAATATCTTTATTTTGCGACTACAAAATGCAGCAGTTCTACTGCAAGAAAAACGCGATATTACTAGATGAGCGTACTTGATAAAAATACATGCTCTTTTGCACAATCAACTGTCTGCTTCCATATTTAAAGATATGGTTCTTGACGCCTGGTTCGCATCACGATTGTCAAAACAAAGGAAATTCTTCCTCAGTGTCAATAAGATAGTGTTTCCTAATGAAGTCAAAACGAATAAATGTCACTGTGGCGAACAATGTTTCTCCAAATGTGCGGGGTGTTGAAAATATTATTGCTTCCGCTGCTTCTACGATATCTATCATCCAGGAAACTGTTAAGAGTTCATTGTGAAATCCCTTTTAAGAAAGTAATAGAAGACGAGAAAGGCATTTTTAAAAAATGAGAAAAACTTTTAAAACATTGTAGTAACTCTAATGAAGAATATACGAAAAAATTGAAAAAATAACACACGTTAAAAGTAAAAAAATAAAGAATATATGAATAAATACAAATTGAAAACAATATTTAAAAATAAATATAACATAAACGCAAAAAAAAGAAGTCATCAGGATTCAAACCAGGGACCTCTGACTTCGTAGTGCCAATTATAACCTCACGGCTAAACGTGCTTAGCAAAAAAGCGAAACTAACAAGGTACTTAAATGGTGTCTAAATAAACAAATCCATTTATTGTTTGAACTACTGACCGTCTATGCCCAAAAGGGGGGCAAATCATGATTCCCAAGTCTAGCTCTATCAGCTCGCAAATTTTCAGACAAATCCCTTTCCCGTTAACCTGACACTCCCCTTGTAAGATATCTGTTAACTCTGGGGAAGTATAAAAACTATCCGTCGTCAGGCAGTGTCCTTTATTCAGTAGTGGTTTCATCAAGGCCATATCAATTTGTGATGAAATCGGGAGATTTGGAATATCACTCTCAAACAAAGTACCTTTTCCGGTATAAATTATTGTTGACCAAATATACCCTGACTTTGATTCGCATAACATAAATGTCTTTATGCCGAATCTTGCGCGTTTCAATGGAATGTACTGAATCCATCCCAACTGTCCTTTGTAAAGCATGAGACTTTCGTCTATTGTCACATTTCGTTGGGGAGTGTAGGCTTCTTGGAATTTATTGTTGAGACGTTCATAAACTGGTCAGATTTTATTGAGTTTCGGATTAGGGTGGGTGTTGGGATCAAAACTCTCGTTATTGGAAAAGTGAAGATATCGTTTCACTGAAACATACCTCCGGTGGGACATAATTTTTGGAAAAAAGGGTGTTTAAATCACTGGATTCTTAGACCAATATAACTTTTCATCGGGTTTCACCACTATGCTTTGCGCCATAGCTATAGCAAAAATAATGCGTAATTCATTTGATGTTGTGTGAGGCCAATGACTTTGACCTTGTGAAGTGCTAGCTTGCGCCCTATTACACTGATCGGCATACAAATTCCTTTGTTCCACAATATTATTCACTATGAAATCGTCAAAGAAATAATTGAAATAGTTCAAAACATTGGTATAGGATTGTATTTCCTGATTCACTGATGACTCTCCAGAAAATTGAAATGTTGAAGGGGGGGATGGAAGATCAGTAGTAGTGTTATACGGATCCATCCTGACACAGTAGATGATTCAACTGTCTCGTGATCACTTTCAGAAAGCGAACTATGTCCTGATATTGTTGTTTCACTTCCAGAAACACTAATGTCGATATCAACCCACTCGCTGTCAGTGTCAGACTCCATATTGAAATAAGGGTATGAAAAATACGTAAATGTAAGGAAATTGGCACAATAGTAAAAAAACTGAATATGTCCTACAGAAAGTAGTTTTTCGGCAGAAGGTGAATATACGTGTTACAACTCAGAAGCAAATACACAAACTAAAGATGGAGAAAATATTTTGAAGAGATACTCCAATTCTAAAAAGATATACCGTTACCTGCACAGATGGCTCGGGGTAAATTTTTGGGGAAAATATTTTGAGGAGGAACTCCAATTCTAACAATAGATACACCGTTACCTGCACATATGTCTTGCCAATGTATACGTGCGGTAGAAGTACGCTCGCATGCTTCTGAAGGCGTGTCCACATTGAACACAACTTTTCCGATCGGTAAGGCAATAAGGCTGTGCCTATTGCCGCTGCCGAATCCATGTCGACATTGGAAATCTTTTGTTCATCGGAAGGATGATACAGCGAAGAAATGAAGCTGCCATCCGAAGGATTGCAGATTCATTTTCTTAGATTGACAAAAGAAAAGAGGCGCAGGCGGCCACCTTTTCCCTGTTCACACTTACCGACAAACGGCACGAACCCAGGCATCGGCAGTTTATGACGGTCGTAATGAGGAGGGGTTGCATACCCCTATCCTGGGGAAGCAGAAGTGATTCTCGTTCGCATTTATTTCTTGCAGACCCATCTGTGAATCTTTTCCTACTCCTCCTTGGAGGTCACCGGAATAAAAAACCTTTTATCCTTGAAAAATAAGTAAAACTAAATTCCTGTGCATAACGGTATCTGACTAATATTACTAACAATATAAATATTATAAAAACAAAAAACAAAGGCAACGAATTTATAGAAAAGTATAGTGTCATTATAATATATTTTATTATAATCAATAATTACTATAGGAGCGCAGTATGAAAGACAACAAAATATCATGCTTCCCACAAAAAAACTTTCGGTTGTGGAGTTCAAATTTGCCGCTAAGGACGAGACCATCTCGGGATAAACAGGCTAGACCCGATCATGCGGACGAGGCTGCCTCGGCGTAAGAGAAATACAACCGACCGCTGGGACGAGACCTTTTTGGGATGACAAAAATAGACACGACTGCCGTGGATGAGACCATCTCGGGATAAAGGAAAATGACCAAACCACCGCAGACGAGACTATCTCGTTCAAACATCTTAAGCCGTTAAGCACATTCTTTACAGGAGAGAAGAGAAATACCAATTAGCGCTCACCCGTCCTTTCATATATCTTTCAATATTACAAAAACTATCCGGCATTGATATGCATTCCTTTTTAAAATAATATTCCAGCTTTTATTAACATTTCATTTGCTGGATGTACCTACCTAAACCAAATAGGAAAAACGTTTCTCGCAGGTCAACTTTTTCAGGTCTTGACTAAAATTTTGAAATAAATTTTACATTTCCTATATTTTTAAAAGACATTTCATACAGCTTATAAAGTTTTCAGTTATACAGTAGTCATTCATAGTCCTTATAGAATTTACATGGTGAAACTTGTCCTATTTCGTTCAGTAGAAACGGAGCTATGATGTTGTATGTATCAGAATGTACGCATAATAAGAAAATTGGGAAAGTTAAAAGTTTTTTTAAAAGGCATTTGCTTTATCCCATTTGCCATGAAATTTACAAGAAAATATAACTTCAGTGAATCATCTATATTGAATTTTTTTTACTAGCATTCACTTCAGACTAAGTTCTTGAGAGTGACACGAGAATATTTCTCCTGCAAAGACCCGAGCTTAAGGGCATGACACAAGTGCTCGCTCCGAAACTTTCGCATACTACGCATCATCAGTGATTTATTTTTGTAAACAGACCTTGGACCCAAGAAGAGAAGTTTCTTCTTCTCTCTCTCATACTGTAATGGTCTCAAGAAATGCTGAAACAAGCACATGGCCCAAAGAGAGCCGAACAATGGTTTTCATTGTTCCGCTCTCCTCATCTTACACCTCTCAACCTCTGACTCATAAGAAAAACCAAAGAGAAATTGAATTTTGTGGGCAGATAAGTAGTCTAGATCTTGTTTCACTTTGTAGTAGCATTCGTGTTGAGATACGGTTCCTCTCAGCATTGGATAGGGGATTTTTGGAAGACGCGATTCCCCAATTTGTGAAAAATCAATCAAAATTTAATGCACATTAAATGTAATAAAAAAGACAAAAAGATTGCAGAATGACGATAAATAGGTAGGCCAAAGGTTCCTCTTTTAAAATATATAAAGGTTACCCATATTTAAGAAAATTAACGTCAAAAAAATAAAGAAAGCTTGCGATCTCTGCGGAGTATGCAGGACAGCGGCATGTGGGGTTTTATTTTTTTATACCCAGTACACACAACAGAGTTGATCGGTTAAAAAGAAAAAAATTTTGTTTGTATGATTATTTTATGTAATTGTAAAATCCAAATTAAATCAAATCCGCCTCATCCATTCCCATGTTATTTAAATGGAGGAATCAGTAGTATTAGTATTTTACCAACAAAGTTAACAGAAGAGTGACATGCAACATTCGACTTGTCCAGCTTCAGAGATTTTAACAAACTACTCACCCGAGTTGGTCTGGGCCGGCTGCAGCACATCCCTGCATACATCTATCTATGCATACAGCTATATATATCACAACAAAATTAATAACTTGAGGCAGCATCAGTATTTGCACTTGCAGCCTCGCCAGTTAATTTCAGGCTATGCAAACCTGCCTTTCTCTTAAATCTGTCAAACCAGCCATTACTTGCACTAAATGGAGGTTCATCAACAGAAATTTCATCCATCCTTTCCTTCAAATCATCATACAGATCCTTAGCCTTTGCTCTAATCATGGCCTCACTAATAGGAATGTGTTTCTGACACTGATCATCTACCCAAAGTTTTAAAACTTTTTCCATTTTAGGAATCAAATTACAATCAGGTTACCTAAATTTATCACGTTCTAGAATTTACTCCTTGTTTCACATAAGTGCTAATAGTTGAACGAGACACCCCCCAACGATCATACGATTTAGGCACGCTTTAAAATTTCTAATTTCAATTCATAACTATGAGTCTAATGCACTCTTTTATTTGATTCACTTGCATTATTACATTTCCTTTTAGATGCAATGTCAAGTGATAAATTTATAAATAAATAATTAAATTTAAATAAAATATTTACAGAAAAAAGGAGTGAAATCAGCATAAATGCAAACAATTAGAGCAGGAATAATGATGCCATGTCAAGTGATAAATTTATAAATAAAATAAATAAATTTAAATAAAAGATTAACAGAAAAAAGAGTGAAATCAGCACAAACTCAAACAATTAAAGCAGAAATAATGTTATCTAGACTGAAACTAAACCTCTCGTGGTTGGGCAGGCCGAAAATTACTTCTTGTAAACTAGTTCCTAATTCGAGCAACCGATCGGCTGGGTCGAATAAGTGGGCTTCGACCGGTCGCATTCTCGAGTTGGTCGAATCTTGGGAGTCACCTGTATTTAAATGGCAAATTTTGCTATTTTTATCACTATGTACTGTAGGGTGGGCCAAAAAAATCGATTTTCACCAGACGGAATTTGGCGTATGCGCAAATGTTGCATATTGATATGAGTATTATCCATGCAAAACTTTTTTGAAATTGGATAATATACTACATACAAAATTGTGAAGATCGCATTACCAGAAACTATCCAGTATGACTTAGGTCAGTGATTATTATTAACAACACAAAAGCATCGGTAGTGTTCTTTTTAATGCAATACAAAAACACGATTAAAATCCTAAATTAATGTAAATTATAGGAGAGAAAATGCAGAACCTTTCACAGATTCAGTATCGCAACATCACAATGTTTCATACAAAATTGTGGAGACTACATTACCAGAAACTATCCACTATGACCTAGGTCAGTGATTATTATTAACGACACAAAAGCATCGGTAGTGTTCTAATTAATGCAACACAAAAACACAATTAAAATCTTATATTCATTTGATTTTTAAAATCAGTAAGTATTTCGCTGCTATGTAAACACAGCAATGGGAGAACAGAATTGTTATTAACTAATTCCTATTTAAGAACTGTAGTAATTTTATCGTTTAAAAAAATAGTTTTGTTTGTTAAAGTTATTTACTTGACTTTTGGTTACACATAATTCATAAATTTAAATTTAATACTTTTTCATTTAATTCCTGAAATTTAATATTTCTCGTAGTTTTTTATATTTTGTCGTTATTTTTCAAATTTGCTTATCTAAGTGCTTGGCATCCCGTCTTATAACGGACCAAAATCCTCCTCCTCCTATGTAAAAAGGAATAAAGGTATTGTTCAAATTCAACTTATAAAATTCATAAACAGGTATTTGGCGTCGAAGCAAGGAATTAATACATGCAGTAGTTGTTGCAACTAAACATTTTTCATTGTAAAGGCGTTGAAATGTGTATTCCTTTTGATTCCTAATAAATATTTATGCTATCTTGGAATTTAATTAATTTAATCTTGACTGGAAAAATAAATTTCGTTCTTTTTGACGTCTGTATGATAAACTCCAAGTTTGTCTCTCGATTCTAACAAAATCTGACACTCATTTACGTGTTACCGCAATGGGGAAAGGAAGCGCTACTGAACTCAAAACCATTACCTTGAGGGAAAATATTCGATCCCTAAGAGCTGGGAGAGAGCCATAAACCCTTCTCTAAGGGGAGGAAGGGAGAGGAAAAAGAGCTTTCACCCCCTTCTCTACTATCACTGTTGCCATTTTGCTTGACAGCTCATTCGAGACTAGTAGTTCACTGAAATTCCAGTAGAGTGGTCATAAGATGATGTAGTTTTTTGTCCAGGACGGTACTTGAAAGGATGAAAATCAATAAATTTTCATAATTTCTAAAAATTTAACAACCGGCTCGCAAATTCAGAGAAAAATTAACAAACGGCTTGCGTGAGCCGGCTTCAGCTCATCACTGCATATACTTGTACATTTTATATTTCAACCTCTTCATATCATTTCTCTCAGCCGTGAAGAAGTGAATCACACTGTATTGGCTTATGGTTGTTACCTGGTCAATATGCTGAGCAACTCATTGACAGTGTAGATTTTCACTGTGAGGCAAAGTAATTCCTAACGTACATGCTTTCCAACATTGAGTGTTGTGTTCTCATGCAGGTATAGAGACAGTGTTTTCTGCATGGCGTTAAAAACACTCGCTAGCTGTGCCATTCGTGTGCATGTCTAATTTGTTTTGTGGAAAAGATATTTATTTAATTTGGTGATATTTTATTAATATGAGTACCAAAATGAGTAAGCTTACTTTAAGTGAAAATGTTTCCATTATTCATCAAGTTGAGGCCCATCTAAACATGACAAGAATAGAGATGGCAAACTGCCTTAGACTAGCTCCATTTTCTTTGAGCAGCATTATCAATCTGTACTCTTAATATTTGTGTTTCAATTACTAAAAAGTTGATATTAATAAACTGCTGTTTAATTTTTGACTACCCCCATTTAAGGTATTAATCAATTTAAGGTACAAAAAACTTGTTCCCTAGGCAAACTTTAAATGGGGATCCCACTGTAGTTTTTAAGATTTTTCCTTTTAGACATTATATATCATGTATTAAATAATTTATTCTATGACCTGTGTTTTCTGCCACATTTGATTTTTTAAATTGTTTGTAGAATAAACCAATAAACAAAATTTCTGGTTTTCTTAGTAGTATATAGGTTAAGAAATGGATATTATAGATATATGTACAATTCTTTAATGTACTTTTGCAAAACCGCCATTTAGTGAAAACCTCAATTTAGTGAAAATACATCATTCCCCCAGAAATTCCTTAAATAGGGGTTTTACTATAGGTTTTTCAAGAATGGTTTCTTGAAATTTCTCTCTATACTAATAAAAATGTTAGGATGGTCGTCAGATGTTTGCCCTTGAAAACAATACATGTCACTGAGTACCTCCACTACATGCGCACCGTTACCAAAATGAGTAAGCTTACTTTAAGTGAAAATGTTTCCATTATTCATCAAGTTGAGGCCCATCTAAACATGACAAGAATAGAGATGGCAAACTGCCTTAGACTAGCTCCATTTTCTTTGAGCAGCATTATCAATCTGTACTCTTAATATTTGTGTTTCAATTACTAAAAAGTTGATATTAATAAACTGCTGTTTAATTTTTGACTACCCCCATTTAAGGTATTAATCAATTTAAGGTACAAAAAACTTGTTCCCTAGGCAAACTTTAAATGGGGATCCCACTGTAGTTTTTAAGATTTTTCCTTTTAGACATTATATATCATGTATTAAATAATTTATTCTATGACCTGTGTTTTCTGCCACATTTGATTTTTTAAATTGTTTGTAGAATAAACCAATAAACAAAATTTCTGGTTTTCTTAGTAGTATATAGGTTAAGAAATGGATATTATAGATATATGTACAATTCTTTAATGTACTTTTGCAAAACCGCCATTTAGTGAAAACCTCAATTTAGTGAAAATACATCATTCCCCCAGAAATTCCTTAAATAGGGGTTTTACTATAGGTTTTTCAAGAATGGTTTCTTGAAATTTCTCTCTATACTAATAAAAATGTTAGGATGGTCGTCAGATGTTTGCCCTTGAAAACAATACATGTCACTGAGTACCTCCACTACATGCGCACCGTTCCCACCTAGACCAATATTTGTCTGGCATCCATCGAGCTTGCTCTTGAAGCTCCACCCCAACTGTAGACCTTTGGAAGCTTCACGGAGCTGAAGTCGTTCGCAAGATCGGAGGATACTGTTCAGTGAGGAAATGATGGACGATCACTGAGGTGAGGTCGCAGCCTACCCCATATCAAGCTTTCGACAACAACGAACTGCCATTTGTCCTGCACAGGAGGCAGTTCCCCATACGGCTTGCATTCACGATGAACATCATAAGGTGCAGGGTCAGAGCTTCTCGAGAGTCAGTCTCTACATCAATCAGGATAAGCCTTTGTCCATTCACAGTCAACTGTATGTGGTCCTATCTCGAGCATAATCGAGACTGTAAATATCTACGCGGCTGGCATGCAGCCCATTGGACAAGAGAACACGATTTCAAATATCTTGTTCAAAAAAGTGCTACAATCAAGAGTCAATGAATTTATTTGATTTTTTTATTTCTTTTCTCCTCTTCACACGACACACACAAGAGTCTGCTTACGAGCCCGCAAGGCGGGCTAGAAGACAGAGCGCACGGAGGCAAGTGAAGCAAGTAGGGGCGGAGCCCCTAGTACTAAAGATTTAAGTAATTGACAGGAAAGTAGTGAGAGCATTTTGAAAATCTAAAATGAATATTTTCACATGAAATAATCACGTTTACACATGGACACTTCCTGATGATAAAGCATACCATTTATCCCCATCATATTTAATGGGCAAATCTGCAAGCATTTTTAAACTTTGGAAATTTTACAGTGTCGTATTTTTCCCATCCGTTTTCTCCAAAAACATATGACCATGTCAAATTTCAAGCTTATCTGAAAGTGCCTTATAATTTTTATCCTCATATGGGGCAATAATGGAGCAGAACAACCCCTGAAAATTGGAATTATATAATATCGGATTTTATTCATCTGCTGTAAGCAAATACCTTTAATCTTGCCAAATTTCAAGTATGTAGCTCATATGGAACTGCATCGTAATTTGGGTCGTCGTGCAGGACAATAATGGGGCAAAACACCCCCAAAAATTGGGATTCTCGTAATAGAACAGAAGTTACGATAAGAAATCAGCCAACGTAGGGTAATATTGACCATTATTATGCGCTTTCCCTTGGTGCTATTGCACCCCCTGCCACACACCATTGCGGTGGCTTGCAGGGTGAACTGTAGATATAGATATCAGATTTTTACCATCGGTCATGACCAGAAATCTCTAGTCTTGCCAAATTTCAAGACTCTAGCTCATCTGGAAACGCCTTTTAATTTAAACCTCCTATAGGCAATAATGGGACAAAACAGCCACTTCAAAATTGAAATTTTTATAATATCGGATTTTATCCAAAGGTTGTGACCAAAAACCTATAGTCTTGCCAAATTTCAAGTCTCTAGCTCATCTGAAAGTGCCTCATAATTTTTATCCCCGTACAGCAGTGGTTCTCAGCTGGTGTGCTGCACACTCCGAAGATATGTAATTTTTAAATTATGTATTTAATGTACAATAAAATTATACAATTACTGCTTTACCAATCGTTACAATCTAATATAACTGCGACTTTTACTTGTTACGCTAGTTTTTATCTTTAAAAATGAGTATTTATGCAGTGAAATTAATTAGGGGTGGTTTGGTGTGCCGCGATGTTCTTAAGCATGAATGAAGGTGTGCCGTGGAGCAAAAAAGGTTGAGAAGCACCACCGTACAGAGTCAAAATGGGGCAAAATAGCCCCAAAAAGTTGGAATTCAAATAATATTGGATTTTATCCATCAGTTGTAACCAAAACCCTCTAATTGTGCCATATTTCAAGTCTGTAGCTAATATGGAAATGCCTCATAATTTTTGTCCTCATATAGGGCAATAATGGGACCAAATAGCCCCAAGAAATGAGGATTATATATATTGGATTTCTTTCATTGGTCGTAGTTTAATATTTATGGCATTATAATATAAGCCTCTTGATTCCCATTAAAAGCTTACCCATATGAAAGCACTGAGCTCGTTGCCACAGCAGCCGATTGTTATGCCCCAGAAAAATTCCCACTTTTTTCCGTTAAAAACTATAAATTTATGCTAATTCTACTTGGATTTTAATTCTGTCTTCAAAAATAAGAAACTAAAATGTCTAATCTTTCCAATAGTTCAACTCCTATGGTTGAATCTTTACGGGATATAATTTTAAAAAGCAAATATAAAAACCTCTACACTGATTTACATAGTTTTCTTATGGGGTAATAATGGAGCCAATTTTGGATTTTTTCCTTCGGTTCTTACCAAAAACCTACAATCGTGCCAAATTTCAAGTTTCTAGTACATCTGGAAGTGCCCCATAATTTTGTATCCACCTATATAACCTGTTTACCCGAAAGGAAGATGAGGTTTTTTCCAAAAAATTACTGCAAAAAAATTAGGGATCGTCTTAAAATCGAGTACGAAGTTTTAGTTGGGAAAAATGTCTTAAATTCGAGGTCGTCTTCCTTTTGGGTAAATGTGGTATATACAGTAAAACCTCTATCTTATGAACTCCCTTAGAACAAAGAACTCCTTATAACAAAAATTGTCACCAGTCCCGAAAAATTCACTAATAAAACTATACAGAAAACCTCTATATTAAGAATCTTCAATAATTACTAAACCTCCCAATTACGAAATAAAAATTGCAACTGTTTCACTAAAAATAAAACCTCCATATAGCAAAATTAAAAAAAAAGAATATTGTATGTGCTGTTGTAAAGCAGAATTCAATACCATCTGTGCGGGTTTTAATGCTGTTATTACGACCTGATCTGAATGATTCGAAGTATAGTATTTGTTGTAATTTCAAGTGATAAGGTAGACCTCGTCTTTCCCAGCTTTATTTTTTGCGTATTTCGATCTTTCGTGGCTCTGCATTTGCAACCAGTTTTGTCTTTCATGGTCTCATGTTTCGCTCTTTTGCAGAGAAAAATCACGGAAAAGGATACACAAAAAATTTTTATATGTAGAATGAAATGCCTTTTCCTCACATATTATCTCATAGTCAGGCGTGAAAAAATATTGTTGCGTTATTCTAATATGTAAAAATATTTACATAAGTGCATTAACCTTTATTGTATGGTGATCGTTTACGGCAGTGCCTCTTCACAGCCTGGTGTATTTTTTCATATCGGGGATCAAAGAGCATACATTCAGTCTAACTGGTATATCGCCTGAATACAAAAAGTAACCATTATGAGCATTATCCACATAGTAGTAAAGGAAATATGAGAAACAAGCATGACATAGTGATATCAAAAACATAGAAATACACTCCAACGCCATACGACGATGCTCGGCCATGAGAGCATGTATTCAGTATCACCATATGGCGACACCTGCTCGTTAAAGGTTAATGTTATATATATGCGTACCAAATTTAAAAAATTAGATATACGTGTCTTACATATACTTTTAAATATTTTTGGGATACAATCATCCCGCACTTTTGTGCCCCTTTACATGTGAAAAGTTGCAAAATATAAGCTGGTATCACTGTTCAGAAACTTTCTTCCTTTTTGATGACGGAAGTCCTGAGGGGAAAGACTCAACCCTCAACTCTTGAGCCTTCCTATTCAGGATCATTAGGATATTTGCTCAGGTTCGACATAGTTCAAACACTTAAGCTTTGCGTTTTACTCATAATTTATTATTGGTGGAGTTTCATGAAGTTTTTCAGGAATGTAACCCCGAGAAAGACGAGCTCTACCGAATTTGGAAAATTAGCTCCTGCAAGTTAGGCAACCAACGATCATTTTTCTTGATCCTACTACTGAACTTAAATAAGATTTTATTTTCTGATACTTTTATCGTGTTCTTTTATCTTTTTTAAGTCTCTCTTTCATTGAAGTTAATTTTTCCATCTCATTCTCTATTTTTATGCAGTCACCAATACAGAGGACAAATGATGCATTCTTATTAGGATGAGAACTAAACCCTGCATTTCGCATTGCCTTAATTACTTCTCTTTCATGATTTCATCTTTCACAGTGTTTTCAGGAACGTAACCCCCGTGAAAGACAAGGTCTGCCGGTATGTATAATTAAGAATAAAAACTTATTAAAAACACGTAATAAAATACAGGTAACTGATGTTGAACGAATGTTCGCTTTAACCAATGAATTGAATTTTATAGCTTTACTTTTCGCCAAAAATTCTGTTCACTAAATAACGTTTACCAAACTCAGATCGAAGAAACTCAGATGTCACACTGAATTTCTGAATATGTTAGTGGAATTTCTTCCAAAAAACACTACATCTCTGATACAGCTCATGGATCAAGGTGTTATTGCAACTTTTAAGGCATATTACCTTGTCGAACAATGCACCAACTCATATAAAAAAAATCAGTACAACATACATTGTACAAACTTTCTCAGATACTAATGCGTCGTTTAGTTATCTTTAGAAAGGTATGAGCCGGTTTTTTGAAAATCCAATTTTTGTTAAAGTTGCCTAGTATAAATTAGCCTTATATTCATACATTGAGAAAAATGAAATATGTAATATTATTGAAGACGTAAACTCAAGTAACTGTACAAAATTTGGTCAAAATCGTTAGAGCCGTTTTTGAGAAAATCAAATTGTTGTTAACCCATCAGCGTCATCATGTGTACTGGGAACGTCGGACGAAAACTCCACATGCGGTCATCATACATACTGGGTACATCGCAGAGGTTACTAGCTTTCTTTATTTTTTTGACAGTAAATTTTCTTAAATATGGGTAACCTTTATATATTTTAAAAGAGGAACCTTTGGCCTACCTATTTATCGTCATTCTGCAATCTTTTTGTCTTTTTTATTACATTTAATGTGCATTAAATTTTGATTGATTTTTCACAAATTGGGGAATCGCGTCTTCCAAAAATCCCCTATCCAATGCTGAGAGGAACCGTATCTCAACACGAATGCTACTACAAAGTGAAACAAGATCTAGACTACTTATCTGCCCACAAAATTCAATTTCTCTTTGGTTTTTCTTATGAGTCAGAGGTTGAGAGGTGTAAGATGAGGAGAGCGGAACAATGAAAACCATTGTTCGGCTCTCTTTGGGCCATGTGCTTGTTTCAGCATTTCTTGAGACCATTACAGTATGAGAGAGAGAAGAAGAAACTTCTCTTCTTGGGTCCAAGGTCTGTTTACAAAAATAAATCACTGATGATGCGTAGTATGCGAAAGTTTCGGAGCGAGCACTTGTGTCATGCCCTTAAGCTCGGGTCTTTGCAGGAGAAATATTCTCGTGTCACTCTCAAGAACTTAGTCTGAAGTGAATGCTAGTAAAAAAAATTCAATATAGATGATTCACTGAAGTTATATTTTCTTGTAAATTTCATGGCAAATGGGATAAAGCAAATGCCTTTTAAAAAAACTTTTAACTTTCCCAATTTTCTTATTATGCGTACATTCTGATACATACAACATCATAGCTCCGTTTCTACTGAACGAAATAGGACAAGTTTCACCATGTAAATTCTATAAGGACTATGAATGACTACTGTATAACTGAAAACTTTATAAGCTGTATGAAATGTCTTTTAAAAATATAGGAATGTAAAATTTATTTCAAAATTTTAGTCAAGACCTGAAAAAGTTGACCTGCAAGAAACGTTTTTCCTATTTGGTTTAGGTAGGTACATCCAGCAAATGAAATGTTAATAAAAGCTGGAATATTATTTTAAAAAGGAATGCATATCAATGCCGGATATAGTTTTTGTAATATTGAAAGATATATGAAAGGACGGGTGAGCGCTAACTGGTCGGGTGATTTACGTATTTATCTTCTCTCCTGTAAAGATTGTGCTTAATGTAGGATAATGTTAAAGAAATTGTTTATAAATGTTATCATCTACTAAAATATTCAAAAAATTTTATACATATCCAATAAAAATGAAAAAAGTTATGAATTTTTCAATTTTCAGGAATCAAAATTGCGCATTTTCTGAAATTTTTCAAAACCTCTTTTGACCTCAAACATGGGATTTAAGTAAATGTCCTGCATGCTTGAGGGGTTAAAAATGTGTAGAATAAATTTCCCTTATTGAGCAATGTCAACCATTTCCTCATAGCCTTTGCTCTGTATGATAAAATGCCTAAGTACGAGATTTCATTCATTTTTGCTCTACCGTTTAGGCTCTAGAGCCAGTAACAGACAGACAGGCGGCATTGTGAAAACCACTTTCAGACTGGGTGTCACCTAAAACGTGTATTTCTGTAAAAATCTCAAGGTCGAATTTTTTCGCGATAACAATATTTTCTCAATATACAGTAAAATCTCGATACAACGTATCTCTACAGAGCATGAATTTTTATACTTTATAATGAAAGTACGGTAAACTGAAAATGCCCATAAGGAGTACAGTATTTTCTCTGGAAGCATCACAGTAGGGATCGGCATTATTGCAGGTCTGGCGCAAACCGAAACTGGCGAGAATGAGTCTAACAAGAGATACCGTATTTATCCGAATCCAAGATGACCCTGAAACTAACACGACCCCCCACTTGGATGACTGTCAAAACAGAAAAAAGATTATATGGCCAACCTAACTACAAAAAATTTTTAAAAATCTACAAACCTGGGAGAAATTTTTATTCTTCTATGCTTTTCTTGAATTGTCTTTAACATTTTACATAATAAAATTAGTGCTTGAGTTGCATCTGAAGGCTATTCCGGTTTTTAAAAATTAAAATAAATCATTTTAGTCAAAATATTATTGCAAAATAAAATAAATACACTGAAAACAAAATCACTTCTGAACAATAAAAAACTAACTTTTTCCAATTCAAGCAATGCATAAAGTCATTGTACCTATTTTATTAGTCATCATCACTCTTTAAGCACTCTTTTCCATTTTCCTCACTCTCGCTACCTTTATCACTCCCATCTTCGTCCACAGTCTCCCACAAAATATCGTCCTCACTTCCATCGATTGCATTGGATAAACAGCACTTCTTAAATGCTTTCACTATTATGTCTCCATTTACCTGTTGCCATGATGCCTTGATCCACTGGCAGAGAACTGCAACCTCAGGTTTCTTCAGATTTCCTTTTGGTGTTAAAGTGTGGTCTCCACTCAACAACCACTCAGAATACAAACCCTTTAAATTGTCTTTAAAAGACTTGTTGACAGCAACATCAAGAACCTGAAGCTGTGATGTCATTCCTCCAGGTATTACTACAAGATCAGTATTCATTGCAGTAATTGTATTTTTAACTTTGGGAGTTGTGTCCTTTGAATGCATCCAGTGAAAGCATTCCTCTTTTTTTTAGTAGAACGACTGGTCTTCTGTTCCACACGACGTAGCCAATCTCTCATTAGTTCTTCAGACATCCAACCCTTTTCTTGACACCTAACTATTATTCCACTAGGCAAATGTTCCTTGGACAATTTTTTTCGCTTTAGTATCACATATGTTGGCAATTTAGTCCCATCGGCCAAAACCGCCAACATTACTGTAACTCGCATTTTTTCACTACCTGTAGTTTCTATTAGAACCGATTTAGCACCTTTTTCATTTACAGTGTAATTAGATGGCATGTCGAAGAAAACTGGATTTTCATCGGTGTTTCCTATTTGGCTCAAAAGGTAATTGTTGGTTTTTCTAAGTCCAATTACATATTTCTGATATGCAAGAAGTTTTTCACTGTAGTCTTCCAGCAATTTCTGGCAGAGTGAAGTTCGTCGCTGTAAAGTAAACCCATTTCGCCGCATCAATCTCACACACCAACCTTTACTGGCTTTGAATGCATGTCGTGGTATATTTAGTCCTCTTGCAATTTCATGAGCTTTAAGGATAATTGTTTCATACGAAACTGGCATTCTGTTCTTCCTCTGGGTATGCACAAACTCAACTACTGGTTTTTCTATATCAAGAAATCGACCACATTTTGAACCACTGTATGATTTCCTTGTAGATTTAGCCTTTTCAAGTTCTTGTTTTGATGGTTTCCATATACGCACATTTGCCTCAGATACATTGTATTTTCTACTCTCGTCAAAATTATTGCTTTTCTCTGCGTAATTTACCACGATCAGTTTAAAATTTGCATCATAACTACGTCTCATTCCCTTTAATATCTTTCCCTTTGCATTTGTACCTCGTATTTCTACATGATCTGCCATTTTAAATTCGAGGGCAACGTAGGTATTTTAAAATAGGTAATATGCATAACAAAATCGCAATGTGATAGTTCAAATCACGTTCAAACAAGGGGAATCCCAATGAATTATGCTGGCATTTGTTTTGACACTTGAGAAACGCTCTGCATCATGGCGTCATCTGCTTCAATGTGGACTTGTTGATGAATACCGTATTTACTCATGTAATTTTTGCCACTGCATAATTTACGCACCCCAACTTTTAGTAATAAATTTTGGTATAAATCATATAATCCCGTAATTTATGTGGCCCAACTTTTAGTCATCGGTAGGTATGTATCGCTCTTCAGCAATGTTCAACAAAACTTTACGTTGAGCAAGCATGTGAAATTGTTTTTAACCCGGGAGTGGTCGTGTGGGGTGCTGTAGACACCCCAGCCCTATGTTTTATGACAGGGTTCCTTTACTTTTAGGTTTTATGACTCCCTCCCTTCAGTAGCTGGAGTGGCACCTGTTTTCAACCATTTTAGCCTAAAAGGACTAGTATCCTATGGTTATTCTTTGAGTTCGGATGTTTTTCATGGATGCTGCAACAGAGCGTTATGCAGAAATCCCCGTGTTTTTTGTTTTGCGAGTGGTTTATGTGTTTCATGGTAAAATTATTGTTACAGTTTGCATCGTTTCCTTTTTTGATCTGGGACTGCGATTGAACAGTTACTTTACTGATTATCATTTTCCAAGGTTTGTATTATTTTTTCTTTACTGACAGTATATTATGTTTTTATCAGTATTTATCCTTATTGCGTAAAATCATCTAAATATTTATACTAATTCACATCCAACTACAGATGTCAACTCTTCCTTCCGAGAGAGAAGCAAAGCAGATTGTTCACCTTCTAAATGAATCTTCCGGCTATTGATTCTGGAGATGAATATTCGGAGGATTGTGTTCATTTATCGGATCATAATAGTGAGAGTGAACAAAATGCTAGTGATTCTGAATTTGAAGTGGAGACTGGAGAGAATCTTTTTCTTGGCAGAGACGGTATCACTAAGTGGAAAAAGTAAGGGCCGCATCCTAATGTTAGAGATGCAAAACGTAATATCGTTACCAAAAAATCCGTACAAACTTTCTCATATGTGGGTACTAATGCGTCGTTTAGTTATCTTTAGAAAATGAAAATCGTATGAGCCTGTTTTTAGTAAATCTGATTTTTGTTTAAGTTGCCCAAGAGTAAACTAGCCTTATATTCATTCATTGAGAAAAATGAAATACGTAGTATTATTGAAGATGCATACTTAAGTAACTTTACGAAATTTGGTTTTTGAGAAAATCGAATTGTTGTTAAAGTTGCCTAGAATAAACTAGCCTTATATTCATTTTTTGAGAAATATGAACTATACATTATTATTTAAGACGTAAGCTCAAGTAACTGTTCGAAATATGATCAAATTCATTAGAGCCGTTTGTGAGAAAATCGAATTATTGTTAAAGTTGCCAAGATTAAACTAGCCTTATATTGATTTTTTGAGAAATATGAACTATACAGAATTATTGAAGACGTAAACTCAAGTAACTGTACAAAATTTGATCAAAATCGTTAGAGCCGTTTTTGAGAAAATTGGACTGTTAAAAAAGTGTAGAATAAACTACTCTTAATTATTGATCAATGTCAACCATTTCTATGTATACTCTGCTCAGTATGATAAAATGCCTAAGTACAAGATTTCATTCATTTTCGCTCTACCGTCTAGGCTCCAGAGCCAGTAACAGACAGACAGACAGATGGCATTGCGAAAACCACTTTTTCGGATTCAGCGACACCTAAAATGTATATTTCCGTAAAAATTTCAAGGTTGAATTTTTTTGCAAAAACAATACTTTCTCGATACTTCGTATAAGAAAGTAAAAATCTGGCTTCAAGGTAGAAAAGAAGAGACTGTTTCCCCGGTGGACTGTTTTCACCTTATGCTTGATAAACGTATTATAGACACAATAGTGAATTGTACAAATATTCAGATTCATATGGTCGCAGAAAAATATTCTCGTAAGTGAGATGCTAATCCAACTGATGAGGTAGAAATTGAGTGCCTCATCGGCATTCTACTTTATGCATGGGCAAACAAATCTGGGCGACAAAACCTGAAAGACTTATGGGACCGCAATGGATTAGGTATCGAAATATGTTATGCTTCGATGAGCTACCAAAGGTTTAGATTCCTCCTTCGATGCCTTCGTTTTGATGATGTAAATACCCGAGAGGAAAGGAAAAAAGCGATAAACTAGTGCCGTTACAAGATATTTTTCAGTTATTTTTAGAGAACTTTTGGTCTCAATATATTATTGGCGAATTTGCTACAGTACATGAGCAATTAGTCGGGTTTTGAGGCAGGTGTTCCTTTAGGCAATACTTACCATCTAAACCTGCAAAATATGGGATAAAAGTCTTTGCTCTGGTGGATTCGAGAGTATTTTATACCCTCAATCTGAAGGTTTACGCAGGGACACAACCAGGTCCATTCAAAATAGAAAGCAGTTTGAGAGAGGTCGTAAAACGTTTGGGTGGACCAATTTTAGGGAGTGGGAGAAACCTCACCGTTGACAACCAGTTTACGAGTGTGCCTCTTGCTGAGGATTTGCTTCAAAATAAACTGACACTTGTGGGGACCTTGCGAAAAAATAAAAAAGAATTGCCACCGCAGGTAGTAAATGTAAGAGGAAGGGAGGAAATAAGTAGCTTGTTCTGCTTCAAAAAGAATATGGCTCTAGTGTCTTATATTCCCAAGAAAGGGAAAAATGTAATCCTGTTGACAACCTGTTGCACAACCAAAAAACTATTGATGAATTTACCGGAGATAAAAGAAAACCCGAGATTCTAACGTTTTGTTATGTTACAAAATGGGGCGTAGACACTGTTGACGAAATGTGTGGTACCTATAGTACTAGTAGGAACACAAGAAGATGGCCAATGGCCATATTCTTCCATCTCTTTAACACTGCAGGAATAAATTCATTTGTTATTCATAGAGATATAAATGCCACTTCTATGATGCGTAGGAGCACTTTCCTTCGAGAAGTAGCGAGGGCTTTAACTTTACCTTTTATAAAGAAAAGATCGAGCATGATAATGCTACCAAAAGAATTAAAACGAAAGACTGAAAAATATGGAGAGACATCTACTGCAGAAGAGCAAAAAAACCAAGAAAGGGTAGCAGTAGCAGATGTGTAATTTGCCCTCGAAATAAACACTAAAAACAAAATCATTTTGTGAATCGTGTGATGGATGTGTGGAACTCACATGATGAAAGTTTGTAGCGATTGTTTCATAAATAAATAATGTGCTGTTATTACTGGTTTACCTTTTCATTTCATTTAGATTACAAAATATAAAATTTCATAAAATTAAGAGCAAATGTTGTATTTTTCAAAGTTATTATTTTTCTCCCAGTTTTGTTAAATAATTGAAGTCTTAAAATAAATTTCAATTAATCCAACACACATCAAGAGACAAAAATAAAATGAAAATTTTATTGAAAATTGACGATTAATAATTTTTTAAACAAAAATATCCGTGGGATGTCCGAGACACCCTGCGCGAGCTCTTACGGTACAAAAATGAGTGCGAGTACTGCCGGGTTAATCACATAAATGAGGTTTCCGAGTAATGGACAAAAAGTGATTTACTGCATATGTTGTTCAGTCATTAAGAGTCATTACTTTCGGATTGATTTAAATTTATTTACATTACCTTTCAGACATGAATTTTAAGTAGTATAGGTAAAAAGTGGGTAAATAACACGAGTTAATACTGTACCACCTATTCTTATAATTATTATTATTTTTGTCTTCGCTGCTATTGTTGTTTATTTCAATGTTTTATGCTATTTAATTCGTTTTTGTGAATTGGTTTATCTTATGTTCCAGTCATTCCAAAAACTTTAATTAAACACGCAATCCAACTTTGTGTTCGAATATAAGATGACCCTCGATTTTCACAGGTGGAAACTTAGAAAAAAATATCGTCTTGGATTCGGATATACACCAGCCCCTCAACATCCACGAGTTCAGCATTCGCGAGTTCAGGTATTCGCGAGGTAGCCATAAAATTTCATTATTTCAAAAAGGCAACCTTCTCAGTAAACCCCGTTGTTTTTCCCGCCCCGGTGTTTTTCCCGCCCCTGGTGTTTTTCCCGCCCCTGGTGTTGTTCCCTCCCCTGGTGTTTTTCCCACCCCTGGTGTTTTTCCCGCCCCAGTTTTTTTCCCACCCCAGGTGTTATTTCATCCTTGACTTTTTCCGCCCCCGACTATTTTCTGCCTTCATCATCATATTATGTACTATCAATAAGGTAGGTTTTCTCATGTACCTGAGTTTTTGGGCTTGAAAAATCCCATTCGCCATTTAACAGACATTCAGCTTTAACGGACACCTTTTCCCCCTATTAGACCATTAAATCGAGGGTTTACTGTACTATCTTCTCTAATGTACTGTCCTGGACAAAAAAACTGCACCACCTTACGACCGCTCTACTGGAATTTCAGTGAACAACTAGTCTCGAACGAGCCGTCAAGCGAAAAGGCAACAGTGATAGTAGAGAAGGGGATGAAGGGTCTTTTTCCTCTCCCTCCCTTCCCTTAGAGAAGGGTTTATGGCTCTCTCCCAGCTCTTAGGGATCGAATATTTTCCCTCAAGGTAATGGTTTCGATTTCAGTAGCGCTTATTTTCCCCATGGTAGTAACACATGAATGAGTATCAGATATAATTCTTTGCATTTCAAAATTTGTTAGAATCAAGACATGAACTCTGGAGTTTAACATACGGACATCAAAAGGAACAAAGTTTATGTTTCCACTAAGATTAAATTAATTAAACTAGTAGCTATACCAGGAGTAGCATATGTGGATTTTAAAGGTTCTTAATTAAAATTCAGGCATTTATTTATTTTTTTGAACTTATATTTTAAATCGAAGATTTCTCTAAAGACACAATTGTCAATTTCTGGGTTCTTTCCTGACATTACAGTAAGTGTAGCAAACGATCTGACTCTTGATAGAGCAACATATAATTGTCCATGACTAAAAACAGGCTTAGTTAGGTAAAGGCATTTTAGCAAATGTTTGGACTTGTGACTTATTGACTGTCATTGAAAAAGCCAATCGTATGGGGAATTGTTTTCGTTTGAAACTGAATGGTAAATTTGTATCTGATGGAATGAGTGAGATTATTGGAATAAGTATCGTGTCTGAGTTTGCTGCACCGATCACTTTTGCTTTGATTATGTGTTTGTATTCGAGTAACAGTAAGTCTTGTACCATTACATAGTCCTCTCAATGGCATTAGGTTCCTAAGAAGCATGATAACGGCTTCAGTTCATGAGGAGGCATTCCGGCTGTACCCACATAATGTTTACGTGGATTTCTTTCAATTAATTTATTAATAATAATGTGAATCAATTAATGGTGCAAATGACATCCCCATAGAAAACTATTCTATTAAAGACATATTTTACTATTCGTGCATTATTGATACCTCTCCTATCCCTCCCTCTCTGTCCCCCTCATCCCCTCCCTTTCCCCTCTCTCCCACCTCTCTTTCCCTCCCTCTCCTTTCCCCTCTCCCTCACCCTGTCTCCTTTTCCCCTATTTCCCTCCTCCCTCTCTCTCCCCCCTCTCCTTTTCCCCTTACCCTCTCTTCATTTAAACTGCTTATAAAGCATGTTATTTTTACCCTTGTAAGCTATATACCATATATTCCGGTGTATAAGTTGACCCAGCGTATAAGTCGACCCCTGCTTTTTTGGATGAAAATGCATGATTAGGCATATGTTCGCCGTATAAGTCGACCCCTAATTTTTCACTTAAAAATACTTCTCATGAAACCATTTTCAGACAAAATCAAAGTCATGTACAATCCAAGTTTTAACAAATTAGAAATAAACTATAATAAAAATATAAATATTGTTTAGAGTCCGTGCTATTCTTGTTGAGCATTCCATGTGATATATTTCTTAATTTCAACCATTAAGAAACTACTTTTGGAGAGTTTCACCCACTAAATAAAGTTTCCTATAATTCGATTGATTTCAGCTGCTAATGATATTATTGAAATTAACTATACCTATATATCGCGATCAATCTCTACGGTGGTGAAATTCAATAAAATATTGCAAATGTGTACCCCGCGCACCTTTTTTCCCAAATTGTTGGTCATACATAAAGATTTATGACCAAGTTTTAAAAATTACGAGTTTCGATATTAAATTTACTGCAACACGCATGCATTTATGTTTATACTTGCAAAAGACGAAGAATTCTACGAAGTTTACGCGTATCTACACAACCAAGAAACGTTTAGGATTTAAATGCGCTGTTTATACTGCCGTTGGTGCTTCTTCAACATTGAGATGACATAATATTTTTATAATATTAAATCTGTACCTTTTAATTGAGTTTTATTATTGTTGCTAAAGAAAAGCAGTTCTGTCATTAAAAGTTTACTATCAGTTGCTACCTACACTTTTTGCCGGAATAAGTTGGCATCTGTTATCTCTATTTGCCATATTCATCGTGAGCCACTGATGCAGCTTTAACCTGGGAGTGAACCATAGTTCCTTCTAATTTTTTTCATCGATGGGCAGAATGAATATCGCTATGCGTGTCTATATGACGATAGTGCGCGGATATGCACCGGGGTTGACACGGTCCTGCTCCAATATATTCTAAAATACACACAATCGTGCGCGCTTGAAAAATTTATTGCACGGCACTTCAAAAGCTACTGCGCGGCCACACAGCTTAGAGGGAACCATGAAGAGAACACACCTATGGGGAATCCACACACTTTTTTGATTTTTTTCTAATTTTCCGCCACCGTAAACGTCAACTTATTAAAGCACGAATTTATTTTTTCTCCTTGAACTGGTCCAAAAAAAGGGGTTCGCGTGGTCCAGGAGGACCCCGATTACGTGAGAAAATACAGTATTAAAATTAATTATTATAAATCTTCTAAAATACCATATTTACTCATATAACCCGCGCACTCCTATTTTTGGGCCTGTTCGGAGGAAAAAAATTAATTTGAGTCAGAATAATTTCTTTCAAAGTCACCGATTCCCACTCTCAGAAACAAGTTCCGCTCAAATTAAGCATATTCTCCCTTATAGGTGACGCAATTTATTGGATGATCTCTTTATGACAATACTAGCAGAACTCTCCTCACCGATAGTCCTCTTTTGTTAACACCTTAACTGTTTTTGTTGTAATATTATGCAACTTTGTCCCCACTTCACTGTTTTTGACATAATATTACGTGCCGATGTGGAGCGTCACGAAATATTTCTTCATCTATGAAGCTTCCCTACGCGGATGGGGAGTTTTTTCGTGTATCGTCTCTTGAGTAAATATTGGAAGGTTAGGAACAAACGAGTCCAAACACTTGAGATGTGGATTTCCGCTTCCTTTCGAACGATGAAGTCTTTCATTCACAACAAAATTTCACCACTATGAATTCCTCGAAGTGGATGAGAGAATAGGACCAAACTTGAACCTACCTATTCTCAAGCCGGCAAACCCTCAGTAGTCATTGACCTATAGTTATCAGTTAGTCGGTGTATTCTTTCTGCCTACATTTGCGAGTTTTTGCCTGCAGCGTGGGCGTAACTTACACGTTTGCTTGGTCGCATAAATACACATATACTTCGTAGAATTCGACGTCTTTTACGAATATAAACATAGACGCAAGCATATTGCAGAGATTTTACTATCGATACTCACAATTTATATAACCTTGTTCAGAAATCCTCGTCTAAGACACGCACCCCTTTTTTTCCCCGGCGTTCGGGAAAAAATGTGAGGGGTACACGCAAATGTGGTTAATGTGATAAAATTGTAAATACTGGAACAGCTGATTCAAAATAGCGATCACCTCCACTGAAAGATCAACGGTCTTCTTAAATATCGATGTTATTCATTTGTAATTTAAGGTTCACATTTTTATGTTCGGCATATAAGTCGACCCTAAGTTTTAGGAAAATTTTTTTCGACTTCAAAGGTCAACTTATACACTGGAATAGATGGTAGATATTCATACTATTAAAAGGCAAGAATCCCATATAAAAGCATTGTAGCATTTCCATGGTAGATAAAATTTCCCACTGTTATAAATTTTAAAATTTCAAGTCTGGAGTTTGTATCATAATTTAAAGTAATTTTAAATGCAATTAAAAAATGCCTTGCACCGATTTCAATGCTTTTCTTATGGGGTAATAAATGGTTACTTGGTACCTAACGGTAATCAACAAAGCATACATACCTAAGCATTTTATATATAAAGATTCTGAGTTAGCATAAATAATTATTAGGTATCGAAAGGAATACACATTTCAACGCCTTTACAGTGAAAAATGTTTAGTTGCAACAACTACTTGATGAATTATTTTCTTGCCTCGATGCCACATATCTGTTTTTGAATTCTATAAGTTAAATTTGAACAATATCTTTATTCATTTTTACATAGGAGGAGGAGGATTTTGGTCCGTTATATGATGGGATGCCAAACACTTACAAGGGGACCTTACGACATGTTCGTCGCCGATTCGGTTGAAACTTGGTGAGCACGTAGCTCACACTTATTGATAAAAAATGCCAAGCATTCGTGAGATTTTTGCAATTAAATTTAGCGAACATACTAGGGGTCCAATGTATACCCTAATATGAGTCGCTACAATCATCTGAAGCGGTGGCCGAGTTGGTTAGGCGTGGGGTTCATAAAATTTTGGGTGCGAGTTCGATCCTAACACTCGCGATTTTTTTCAATGTTTATTATTTGATTTGTTTCTATTGTCTAGTAATTTTTGGGATATATTATTTGCTGAACGTTTACTGTATTTATAATTACATTTTCACTAATTATGTAAAGTTGAAAAAGAATTGGATTAGAATTATCAGCAAAAATTAAATGGGAATAAGGGCCGTTTATCTCACACATTCAACTCTTTTCTTTTACGGGGAGCTAATGCTTCATTGCAAATTATTATTGTACACATTTATTAATCGATTTTATTATGACGTGCAATGTTTCGGGTGGTAGTTATCGTAGAAACATGAAAAGCAGAGATCTAGATTACACCATGCACACGTTATTAAACCAATTGATTTACAGGCACAGTTTTTTTAAAAAGATTTTGCTGGAAAACACACATCATTCACATTCACAAAAATCCTCCTTTTTCTTGTCAGTTTTGATGCTAGCAACATACACCTTGCCCTCTCTATAATAGTCCTATTCATTCTTTCAGCGACACCATTTTGCTGTGGTGAATACCTCACTGTAAATTCAAATTGAATGCCACGCTTTTCAAAGTGTTTTAGCATATCGTGTGACATGTATTCTCTTCCATTATCACAACGAAATCTACTTAATTTGCAATTGAAATGTGCAGTGGTTATTGCCTCATACTTAAGACAACAACTAAAAACTTCAGACTTTGATTTTAACAGATAGATCACTGTGAAATGCGAATAGTCATCTATAAAAGATATCACAAATTTATTTCCGTCATGAGACACAGGTGTTATAGGACCTATCACATCACTGTGAACTAACTGACGAGGACGTGTAGCTCTTGTGCGGTGATGGTTGTGTGGCAATTTTGTTTGTTTTCCTGACACACATGAACTGCATGGCTCTGACATTTCTTTTGCATTAAGATCTACACCATCTACAAGCTTTGTTAACTTTTCAAGACCACTGCTACTAATGTGCCGTAGTCGATTATGCCACAATTTGACACTATTAACTACTGCATTTGCACTTACTACTGATTCACTCACTATATCTAATTTATACAACACTGGATTTCGTATATGCAATTGCCCACTCTTTGTTACCTTTTCTTATTGAAGCTTTTCCATCACCTATAACAATTTCAAAGCCCTTCATCTCCAGCTTTCTTGCAGACAGCAAGTTAAGCTCTGAATCTGGCACAAACAGCACATCTGTAATAGTGATGTTATTCGCTTTATCACCAACCACTGCTTTCACTTTAAGTTGCCCTATCTTGGTGGCATACATCATCTGTCCTGCTTTAGCTACTTTAATTGGCCTGGGCTCATCAAATTCAACAACACTTTCAAGGAATTTGTCAGTATTTACCAGATGTTCAGATGCAGCAGAGTCCAGATACCAGCCAATATCTGCCCCAGTGACATCTTCGGCACTGAAAGCGATGCTAGTGTCTTCTTCTCCATCCATTCCCGCAAGGTGTGCGCCACTTCCAGACTTCGTTTCATTTCCAAAGTCCTTGCCTTGTTTTTTTGCAGTCTGCTCGGGTGTGTCCTATGGCCCCACAGGTGTGGCAACGAAACGGGAAGTTTCTGCAGCCTCCTCTTCCAGGTACTCGCCAAACGCCTCTACTACTGCCTCGACCACGCCATCCTCGAGTCGAACGACTTACGAAGGCCGTTGATTGGTCCATCAACTGGTCCTGCTGCTGTCCACTTCACTTAGCTGCTTCATGCAGGAGCCGACTTTTTACAAATGACAGGGTTAGATTCTCCTGTGCCATAGTCTCTATTGCAGTCACTACCATTTTATACTCATCTGGCATGGTCAGCAGAAGGTTACAAACGATGTCAATTTCATCAGGATTGGCTCCAGTGGCTTTCAGTTCTCGAATCTTCTTATCAAATACCACGAAGTGCGATTTCATGGTGTCCGTTGCCTGATTCAGTTTCATTGTCAGTAGCTCACGTGACACACGTAGTCTACTGGAAACACTTCCACGATGAAACGTGTTTTCCAATTCTTTCCAAATATCGTACGCTGTTTCCTTTCCTTGGGCATATTCCAAGTGACTGTCAGCAATGAAGCGTACCAGATAGGCTTTGGCTTTCTTATCCGAAGATTTCTTCTGAGCATTTTCGGCAGTTATCTGACGCTGTTGCTCTGCCATTGCCGAGTTTTCACTACGTCCAAAGTTAAAGGCGTTCGCACGAAGTGTAACAATTCCTTTTCATCAAGTAAAATTTCCATGCGAAACTGCCAACTGTCGTAATTAACTCCGTCGAACAAGGGTATTATAATTTCTTCCGCCATGTCGACGTATTTATCTTCTCGACGATTCAATTTTGACAGAAGCGTTAGTTAAAGATTGTGCGTACACCTGGGCCCATAACCTGATAGAATTCGAGCTTTTAGGAATGAAAAAGACCAGCATCGGATACTCATGTGCTTTACTTGGTGATGCCAGAACAACTAACTCAATACAACAGTCGAGAACGATTTACGATCACTCAAGAAGAAACAAATGAATAATGATATAAATTGCTTTCCTCAACAGGTTTCATACGAATAAAAGCATGTTGTTCCAAAATAAGTGTTAGCATGACCTGTTGTAGATAAACGACCGAGTATTAATTAGTATTACAGGCAGTTCCCGATTTTTGTCGGTCTGCTTTTTGTCGCAGTTTTCAGGAAGGTAACCTGACGAATAAGCTGGGACTGCCAGTACTTCATTAGGTTGGCGACGCTTTCAAGCGGCAACGTCATGCAGCTCCTTTTCCCCTTAAGGGGTGTCAGTTAGTGATTCCCATCCTAAGTCCTGTATCAAGCCTTTAACACTTTGGTTTCTATCATAACAATTTTTGACGAATCTAGCAGCTTTTCGCTGCACTCTTTCTAACTCTGAGATTGATCCTTTCTCGTACGGATCCCATATGCTCAACGCGTACTCTAATAGCAGTCTTACTAATGAGAAGTAACGTCTATTTGACTTTTTCCTCACTTTTACCTACTATGTGTTTGATGAATCCTAGTTTCTGTTTAGCCTTCCCCCATATATTTCGTATGTGCATATCCCACGAGAGGTTGCTTGTTAAAGTAACGCCTAAGTATTTGACGGAATCGGCTAGTTTTAGCTGGACGCCTTCAACAGTGTAATTCGTCGTGTCAATGTTTTTGTTTCCCCAGAATCTCATAAAGGAACACTTTCCTAAGTTCAATTCTAACTGCCACTCTTTACACCACTCGAGAATTGCATTGAAGTCGTCAGAAAGTAATAACTGATCATTAGGACTGTTAATCTCTCTGTAAACTACTGTATCATCCACGAATAACTTGATTTTACTTTTAATAACCTTATCTAAGTCATTTATATATAAAAGGAATAGTAGGGGGCCGATTACACTTCCCTGTGGAACGCCTGAGGTTACGCTGACTGAATCTGATTTAAATCCATCTATAACTACTATTTGTTCACGCTCATTAAGAAAGTCCCTGATCCACTCATTTATGTTTCGATTTATTCCACAGTCATTTAATTTCTTCACTAACTAACTGTGCGGGACTTTATCGAAAGCCTTCTTGAAGTCGATGAAAACTGCATCTAACTGAGTCTTACGGTCTCCTGATCTTAGTATATCGTGAACGAACAGAGCGAGCTGTGTTTCACAAGATCTTGTCTTCCTGAAGCCACGTTGATATTTACTTAGCAAGTTCTGACTATCTAAGAAGTCCATCACGGAGCTAACGATAATGTGCTCGAGAACCTTGCAAGATAGGGAGGTAAGCGAAATTGGCCTGTAATTTTCTCTGTCGTCTCTTTTCCCACCTTTGTGTAATGGCGTTATAAAGGCTAATTTCCATTCCTTAGGTACAACGCGATGACTAAGTGGCTTACTGAAAACTATTTCGAGATAAGGTGCTATTTCCAGTGCTAACTCTTTGAATACTCTACCTGGTATCTCTTCTGGACCCGGAGATTTATTTGACTTGATATTTTTAAGCTGTTGAGCTATCCCTTTCGCTAATATGACTATATCGTTCATTTTTTCCTTGCCTGGTTCGGGCGCCACGACCTTCGCTCTCACGTCTTCGGTAGTAAATACGTTCTGAAAAAATAACTTTAACAAATTTCCTTTATCTGTGCTATCACTAACTACCTCTCCTTGGTCGTTTATTAACGGGGCTACGGTTGGGCGTCGACCTTGAACTTCCCTAACATATGACCAAAAGTATTTGGGATTTTCACTTAGATGTTCACTAAGAGTCTTTTTCTTGAAGTCTGTTAGTGCTTTGCACATAACCTTTTTGGTCTTAGTCGGACAATCTCTGTACTTAAGTGAAATTGAAATTACTTCCTCCTGTGACTTACAGTTATTGATGCGTTTAAATTTGGAGTGAAGCTTTCTTTGGTGTCTGAGGGCACATCTAACCTGCCAATTATACCACCTTGGTTCCCCATTATCGCTAATAAATTTACTTGGTATATACGTATTAATACCAATTCTGATATCTGATAGAAATGCTTTACAAGTTTCATCAACGTTTTTTGTGCTTGTCGATTTGCTGAAATCGCCGTAATCCATGATGAGTTTCTCTTTGAAATCCTCAAAGTTAGCATTTTTATACATGTACACTTTTCGCTTAGGCTTGCGATATTTTGCGACAGTTATATCCAAAAGTACTCGAACTGCTAGGTGATCACTGATTCCTTCTTCAACAGTTACTTCGGAAACACACTCGGGGATGTTAACTGCTAGTAAATCTAATATATTGTTCGCTCTCGTAGGTTTTTTGACTACCTGGATAAGGAAATGTTTATTGAAGATGTCTATTAGCGCTTCGCATGACTCGCGATTCCTACCAGATGGTATGAAGCTACAACTCTGCCAATTTATCGAGGGTAGATTGAAGTCTCCTCCTACTATGATAATGCTTTTACTATTCTTCTTCATTAGTGAATTTATTTGAGCCTCTAGATCGTATATTTCTTCTGCGTTTGAAGCTGGCGGCCTATAATATGCACATACATGAATGTTTCCCAAACCTTCACTGGTTATAGTACACCAAGTGCTTTCAATATTGTTTTCAGCAAACTTGACCAGAGAACTTATTAGTGTATTATTCACTGCTATAAACACCCCTCCGCCGCTCCTATTTGTCCTATCTCGTCTGTGAATAATATATCGTAAGGGGAAAATTTCACGGTCGTGAATATCCGAGGTTAGCCATCTCTCTGTGCCTATCACTATATCTGCCTCTGTTTGTTCTAGTAAATTCTGAAGTTCCGCAGCCTTATTCCTGATACTCTGGCAATTTAGAATTAAAATTTTTAGGGAGTCACTTATGTGTCGCTTCGGAATTATTTCAGCGATTTGGAAGGTGCATCCCTCATTTCCAATAGCGGCTTTATTATTGATAGTACTATCGCATGGTTTATTGTGCCCTAAAGCCGACCTACATATTGATCTACGGTCAGAGTTAATAAATTTATTATGATAATTAGTGCAAGTCTTTAATTTCCCCGTATATGACCTGCTCACTAATCTACTCTCTAATCTAAAAAAACTCTATGTTCGTATATCCTACCACCTACCCTCTGTGCTGCCTCGGCGGTATAGTGAACTCCCAAGCAGTTAAGGGGTACCTTGCATGATTCGAGAACCGGTCCGAGGTCCACGAAATCTACTCCCATGCCCCCACAGAACTTCCAGAGTCTCCGGTTCAAGCCGATCACTCGACTCCAAATCGTCGAACCCCGGTCGGTCCGCGGGACCATGCTGCATACGGTCAGACGCATGTCGATCCCCATGACCCGCCGGAGTCGGTCTATTTCGGAGCATAGATCCCTGAAGGAATCCAATATCTCCTCAGAACCCCGATCCTCCATGTCATTGGTGCCCACACTATCCGCAGCTTGGAGCATCCCGTGCCAGTTGCCGCTGCCCGAACCGCCTTCGTCACCTGAGGTACTGTTCCGCCTGGAATACACCAGGAGAACACCCGATCATCACCCTCCCGGCGAGCCCTTTCCCTCACGGGTGCCACCAAACGCCGGATGTTTGAACTACCTATTAACACGATTCCCTCCCTCCCAGCCCGACTTCCCCTAGGTGCAGCGTCCCTCGAGGCGGAGGGAGCGGATACGGCCACAGAGTTCGTCATGCCATCCTCCGAGAGCACCACGAATCTGTTTTTGACGGAAATAGGGTCACCTTCCACCTTCCCATCTCCCCGCCATGACCGCCCCACTCCCCCGCGACCTCGGGTTTTAGACATGAAGCCCATCCCTTCCGGGTTATTGTCGACCACGGCTCTCTCTTCGACAACCCAGCCAGCATTCGCTCTCGAGCTAGCCCGAGGTACCACCTTGGTACGACAAGGCGTCTCAGAGGTCCCCGCATCTTCACTCCCCTTCCGAGTAGCATCCAAATCCTCAACATTAGAGAGGAGCTTCGCCACCATCCTCTCAAGTTCTGTGATGCGCGCTTGGAACAGCTCACATTCAACAGAGCTTTTGAAAAGACCAACAGAAGACCTATGGGAAGCCATACCTAACTAATTGTAATATTAATAAATTTAATTTATATGTGTACTTGAGAGCTAGATAGGAAATAGGAGCGCGAGGATTGGAAGAGGATTACTTGTTGCGAGAAAGCGACTTGGGACTGTCTACGGTGAAAAGAGACAGGGTGATTCTTGGTCGCTTCAGTCACGAAAACAAAAACATTCAAGTTTTTATAGTAATTCCACTTCTTTTCAATCGTGACATTTTTCTGTTTACGTTTCGTATCACCACTTACGGGTTGTATTTAGGGTTGCCAACTTTTAGATAGTCATGAACCGGAAATTGTGTTGAGGGTTGCCTACTTTAAACAATTCGCGAACCGAAGGTTGTGTTGAGGGTTGCCTACGTTAAGATCTTCATGAACCTGAGATTGTTTGAAACCTTGAGACTTCAGAAGAAACCTGGGGAGGTAAAATCTAATGATAAATATATTTAATACTCTTTAAAAATCTTTTCAAATCTTAAGAATCCTATATATAATTTCTGAAGTGTCTGTCCGTCCGTCCCCCCCTCTGTCTAGAAAACCGTTTGCCGTAGAGATTTGCAGTAAACTGCGTTTTGTTTCTACAGACCAGGAGGTCCATAGAAAACTATTCTCAATTTCCTAATGTCCCGGGTTCGATTCCAGGAGATAATTATATGTTCCCATAAGTTTACACGGAATTTTCAAGTTTTCAGAGTGCAAGGTTTTTTTCCTTCATTCATTAAAATACTTAAATATGGACCGATTTTCTCTGTTTTTGATTTATTCGACGGCTAAAACTCTAAATTATCTTATTCTTTCAATGTTTATACCCTACGCGGTCGAAATTTTCAGAAAAACAATTGTTTTCGAAATTTTGCCGATTTTTTGTTCTCCTTCGGGACGTTGCCAAGTCGACCTTAATTGTTGCCTCTGATTCAATTACCATCGATTAAACGTTCATATTGATGTAAAAATGGAATCCTTCAGTTAGTAAGATCATTATACACTACATTTTTGCTTTAATTAAAGTTTTATTGTTATAAATATAACAATGGATGAATTCATTAAGATAATGATTTAACTCGAGAACATTCAGTAAGATTATTTTCTGTGACTAGGACGGGTTTATCGTAGATTGTGGTAGAAAAGCATATTTATTTTTTAAAATACTGTATCTGAGTATTCAACCTTTTGGAAATACCAAATGTTTTTGTTTTCGTGACTGAAGCGACCAAGAATCACCCTGTCAGTGGAAATACGCGTAAGGCTCTGCCATTTCATTACGAATGCTTTGGTGAGGAGGAATCTTCCTAAACCCCAGTAAGTTTATACTCCGTATTATTCTACAATCATTTGTTTCAGCGCTTACTTTTTTAATACTTTCGCCTGGCTTAAGTGGATAAATAATTATTTTTTGTGGTGTCGCTTTTACAAGAGTTATGTTTTGTGATTGATTAAGTGGATGACATTTCCTGTAAATTACAGGAAGTTCACATCTTTCTTTTCCCAATATTTGCTTTCTTTGAGGTGTTAAGACCCAGTTTGACTCCCGGTCTTAGCAGTTCTATTCTTCTGTTTCCTCATTTCACATCACTACAGTTTATGCCTGTTGCGTAAGAATCTTCTGATCACTAATCATTTCAATTTAATTACTGTGCCGCATCAATTTTCTCTCTACCATAACTTATGAAATACAGATTTCTGATTACCTACGGATAACATTTTTTTTAATATGCACACACTGCCTTTCCCTGAGTGAGATTCTAGCACGCAAACCTTACATTGGGAGTCAAATATCTAAGTATCCTATACTGTGTAAATTCATTGCTAGAGTAAAATATGAATTATTAACATCAACTTATTTTACAAACTTATTATTTTTTTATGAATCAATTTACAATTAAAAGCGCAAATTTTGCGCGGACTCAGCTAGTATATATAAAATCACAAATATAGAATTTCAAGCTGATGTAATGAGTTAGAGCGCACGCATAATTTCTGTCAAACACATTCGGACATACACACCTGCACACGCTCAGAGACACAGACATCATAGAGAAAACGGTCAAAACATGTTCAGGGGACCTCAAAACGTGTATTTCTGTTGACACCTTGAATTCGATTTTTTTCATGAAAACAATACTTTCTTTATACTACGTATATGGAGAAGGTGAAAGACGAAATGCTACTTCTTAACTAGTTTTTAATTATTTGCTGAATTTCTTAAGATAAATAGTGCATACAGGAGCTCGTTTATTATAGTTAAAAGCTACATAATCTTTAATTCTATTTAAATCTCATTCCAAAGCAGTTATCAAATATCCACATCCAAGAAATAGTAAAATTGAAGAAAAGATAGGGTAAAAATAAAGCACACTATTTCATAATTTCTGTAGTGATTCTCACATATTTTGCAGTACCTTACTTACAGTCGTAGTTGCGTTATGTTGCCGATCCAGAAATAAAGCAGGTTGTAGTATGGACGAACAACAAATACGCAAGAAGTTTAAGTTTTTTGTAGAAAGTAAATATAGATAAAACAAAAGTTATGAAAATATTGGGAGAAGACGAGCACTTGAGTATAAGAGTTGTGGGAAAACATCTAGAGCAGGTTGAGCAATATAAATAAAACAAAATATGTACAAACGAAATTAAAGTGAAAAATATTCTAATTCAAATAATTTTTAAAACACAGAAAAGTAAAACAAGGGCTGCCAACTGCAATCGAAAGTGAATCAGATATTTGAGCTACTCGACCAGAGACCGGAGATTATGGCAATGACCCGGAGATCTCCGGCCAGAAAGCTGGAGGTTGGCAACCCTAGTTGTATTCTTTTTCTCAAGTCATGTCATAATAAAATTTAACAAAAGTACTAATTGCATTAATGAAAAACAATTGCTATCACCAGAAATCTAAACATGTGGTTCTAATGAGATAAACGATATAATGAAAATAGATATGCATACATCATTTAAAGTAATTTCTAGAGTCTTAGGATTTTTTATATATAACTTTCAAAAAAGTGCCGAGTTTTGAGAATGCTGTGTTTATGAGGTTCTATTGTATATATATTTTGGGTTAGTCCATTTTTTGTTTCCTCATATCTTTTGAACGAATGATTGGATCTTATGAGTGTTACATTGTTTGAAAGCTCATGGCTTGCAGATGGTTTTTGGCCCATTAACAATTTCGTATCTTATATAGATGATAAACTGTGAATGTTCAAACTTTCCGAAATTCTATCTCGTTGTGGTGGCTCTGCATGTGAATCTGGGGGCATTTTATTAGCAAGAAATTGAACTACTACGTAGGCACAGAATTCTGTGCCCCAACGTTTGAAATGATAGTGGGAAATATGGACTTCAACGTCAGTTATCATTTTGGTCAATATATGGCAAGAGAAGTTCTAACACTTAATTGTACGAAAATTTTAGCTTATTTCTATTATGCCATTTTATTCCTCAGTAATGTTCACTATTGGTTTAAAAATTTTTAACTTTTTCATAAAACAATTTCCAACTCGTAATCAGTAGATGGTTCTTTTGGGAATGTATTTTTATTCCTCAGGCTGCGGTAGATGACTTCTGGGTAGAAAGTATCTTTGAAATTTCAAAACTTGCAAAATGGGGTGCTGTGATCTAGTGGCGAGTGTGTTGGCCTTATATGCTGAGTTATTGAAAACCTGCGAAAGTTGCATTTTTTCAATAGATCTTGCTGCCCCCTATTTGCGCATTTAGAGGAGAGCATGCAAATCAACGCTTGATCCTTCAGAAGGGACATAAAGCTGTTGGTACTTTTCGAAAAGAGTAGGCTAATGCCTGTACCAGGTTTCTCTTCTTATTGGCTTTGTGATTTAAACTGATGAGCCTACTAGCGCTCGAGTTGTATGAAGTCACAAAGTTCCACAAATCATGAATTTTGACATCAATCATTGTAAGAAAGCATTTGAGGTAAATTATTTATGTTCGTTATTTTTCATTGAATGTTATTCATTTTTGCACTTAAAAGATGGAAACAAATAAATTTTAAAAATTCAAAAATAGAATCTTTTTGCTTTATAAAATAGGCGGCCTTAAAAGAATAAAACAAGAAAATTTTCAGATTATTTGTTCGTTTTAAAAGATTTTGGTGTCATGTACTTGTCATTACTATAACTTTACATATCATTTACATAATAATCTCTTTCCATAAGCTGGAGTAAATGGATTTTGTATATAAAGTTAACAGCAGAACACATTTTTTAACGAAGCTCATCCTCGGAAACCTCCTATCAAAGTGAAATTATTATGTAAATGATATGTAAAGCAATAGTAACGAAAAGAATATGACACCAAAATCTTTTATATTGAACAAATAATCTGAAAATTTTCTTGTTTTATTCTTTTAAGGCAGCTTATTTTATAAAGCAAAAAGATTTTATTTTTGAATTTTTTTTAACTCTTACTTGTTTAAAAATTTTGGTAAATGTGAAGGAATGAAAAATTACTTGTTCGATTATGTGCATATGCATTATGGGGAAAATACAATCACTTTATTTTACATTGCACATATAATTTCCACTGTCCATGATAAACTGCAGCCTTATGGAGACTCCTTGGAGCAACTTTTGGCCTTCTAATGAAAAAAGGTTCTGATCTAGGCTTTCACCCCATTATCTCTAGGATTAGGAACAGGTAGGCAGGCTTATCTTCGGCAGCAAGTGTGAGACAGGAGAAGGCAAAGTGAAGAGATGGATGTTGACAGAGCGAGGAGTGGCCTTGACCAGTTTTTTCAAAAGCTTATGACACCTTCCTGTGCGGACTGTGACGTAGTGTAGGGGAAAGCAGTTGTGGAGAGGTTATACCTCTCCACAACCGCTTTCCCCTCTATAACCACAACAGTGTTTCCGTAACGGTACAGACAGGTAAAAACTAACCACTTGAGGATGTAATACAATAGAAAGGGTTTCAAACTCACAAATACATGACAAATTTTCCTCCCAAACTTTCCAGTTTTACTCATTATATCCGAGAAGCATGCTCGTAGAACCCAAGAAATTTCGTACATAACTTTAAGCATAGGAAATGTGTATTTGATTTTTGTTCACTATAGCCGGAAACTAGTTATATCTGTGCTTGTTATATCCGAGTTTCACTGTAGTTTTCTATTGACATTCTAGCTTGTAGAAACAAAGCGCAGTTTGCCACATATCTCTACAACAAATGGCTTTTGAGATACAGGGGGGGACAGACGGACACTTCCAAAATTATTTATAGGATTATTGCCCATTTTATTTTTGCAGTGTCATTGTTGTGCGTTGTTTTTCAGGCACACATTGTAATCAAGTGTTGCTTTAATTCTTACCTCAGAAATTGAGTTTGAGTAGCTTAAAAGAATTTTTGTTATTATTGTATACATAAATGGTTGTTTTCATTAAAGCTCTTAATGGTCTGTATTTAATGTAGAGATTATTATCAGGTGTATTTTTTACCAGTTCCATACCATTTGGGTGTAAAATAAATATATGTACTTAATCTAATTCAAATGATATAATTCAGACATATTACATGATGTTCCTTTCATGTTTTAAGGTTTGTCTGTAAAAACAATGGAGTTTTATTTGAAAATGATCTCATCCAAATCGGTGTCAAGTCGGAATTCCGGCAGAATTTGGGTAGGCTTGGACTTTTTTATGGGAACAAAACTTCATTTGCTCTTCAGGTAAGTGTTGATGAATCTTTTTATGGTAGTTTTCATTGTAATGTATTTAGTGCTTCCTTCATTATTGCTATTTAAAGTACAATCTCTCTTTTTATCATGTTGTAATTAATGAAATTTAAATATATTTTTCGAATAAGTTGATTTTTAATTTCAATAAATGAGCTATCAGATTGAGTGGATTACATGTTGTATTGAAGTGGTTAGTCTCATTATTATTCAATAAACTGTTACAACTAGGCAAAGCTGGACAGTGAATATAATAAACGGCTGAAATTTAGATGTTCTGCAAATTGAAAACTGAGGGGAACCTTTATGACCTAGCCATGCTCATGTGTGATTGAATTTTTAATTACCTATACTATACTAAAATATGTTTTCAACTTGTTTGTCTATATTTGTTAGACGTAATTCTACAAGGGATTCTTTGGTTAATTTTATAACTATTCTTTAATTAGCATGTAACAATTTTAATGTTTTTGATTGGTAAAAATTGTTATTATATTCTTGGTGTCTTACTGCTCAGAAAAGTTGCTTAACTTATTTGAGTTATTCTCAGTATAAAAACATTGCCTTATGAAGTTTTGCTGTTCAAATTATCATATTGGACATATTAGGTTCAGCATGCATCTTTTTTGGGACTGTTTCAGATTGAGGTTGGCCATCCTGGCTGATTCTTCTTTTCTGAAATTCTAAACTTTTATTTCTTTTGTAATGAAATCATATGCAGTCAGGTACATACATATATTTATCTTATGGTTAAACATACATTATTAACAAAGAGAGTGAAAATGAGAAAATGTCATGACTTATCTTTCTCAGAATGTCATTACCTAATTTTTCCTCCTCAGAATGTGGTCACTCTTGTTCAAAGGTTCCCAACCTGCAGTTTGCAAACCCCTAGAGGAGGTCTACAAGAGTACTCAAGGGTTTATGGGAAAAATTCATAATGGCAGACAATTTTTTTATGCCATACATATAAACTTATTTGAGGAAATCAATGTTCTTCTCATAAGCCGGAAAGATTGAGAGATTTTGATTGCACCCTTAATCTTTTAAAATGTATATTGCCATATATATTCAAGATGGCAGCATCCTTAACTAGTTGTGCCATTTGCTCTGAAAATATCGCTGAAAATCAGCCAATTTTAAAATGCGATTTCGGTTGTGAATTAGCATTTCATTCAACTTATGTTGGTTTAACAAAAACGGTTGCAAATTCAGTAATTAGTAACCTGAATTTACATTTTCGGTGCAATAAGTGTTCTTACTTACCTTGCGATAGTATAAAATGAATCGAGAGTAAACAAGATGACGTTCTTAAGATAGTTAATGATCTTCAAGGAAAGTTAAATTCCTGTTTAGATGTTATTAAAAGCCAGGGTATGGAAATTGCTTCGCTAAAGCGACAAAAAGACTTCGTACCACATCGCGAGATATGCAATGATTCTGCTAAGACATCTGCTTCAAATGATAGAATTTTGAACGAAAAGTCCCTATTACCTTTGGAAAGCAATGAAAAAGTGATAAAACCCTCAATGGTTCGGATTGACTACAAACCTGCTCAACTTCTGCCGGATTGTAAGAAGGATAGTTCTAATTCTCAAGTTGCTGACAACTACTTAACCTATGCAGTGGCCACTAGCGCAGAAGTAAGGAAGATGGAATCACAGATGATCTACAAGGCTGACGAAGACACTGACGGTTACACAAAGGTTACTTATAGAGGGAAACAACGAAGCCCTCCAATTGTTGGGACTGCTATCTCTGTTGGCTCAGTTTCTGGTGTCCCACAGAAGTGTCACTTGCATGTTTGGAGATTCATCGAAGGAACAACAGCCAAAGCTGTGGAAAAGTAGATACTTGACAAGCTACCTGGTAAGGACATTGAAATAGAGCAATTAACAGTATCTAAAGGAGCCTATGCTTCTTTTCGTGTTTTCACCCATATGGACTTGAAAAGTGTGCTAAGTGATCCCGCCTTTTGGCCCGAAAATGTGCTAGTGAATCGGTATTTTTTCCGGAGAATACGCCCGAAACATCCAAAAGGTTAAGTTCTTCAAACAGTTCTCATAATTTATTCAAACTATCCCATATTAATGTTCAGTGCTTGCAAAATAAGACGTGTCTGCTTGAACTCGCATTACTTGATAGAGAACGAGACATTTTATGCATTAGTGAACATTGGTTGCAAGAAGATGAAATAAATGTTGTTCCTATTCATAATTTTTGACTTGTCTCATTTCAGTCGTACAACTTATAAAAATGGTGGTGTAGCTATTTATATCCACAAGAGGTTAAACTGTGACATTAGTTCATTCGATGTGCCAATGGCCGAAGAAAAAGTTGTCGAGTGCACAGTGTGCTCTTGTGTTACCCAATTTGGTGTTATTTTAGTGGTTTCTTTGTATCGCTCTCCTTCGGCTAACTTCAGTGACTTTATTTGCAAATTGGATGAACTTCTTTACCTTTTATGTAGAAATAACCCGATCTTAATTATAGCTGGCGATTTCAATTGTAATTTCTTAGTGAATTCTCTACAAAAGGCCGAATTATTGAACTTATTCACTTCTTATGGAATGCGATGCTTAATTAATAAACCAACTCATGTCACAGCTTCTTCTGTGACTCTTCTGGATTATATTGTGTCAAATTATGATCACAGAAAAACATGTTCTGACGTTATTGATTTGAACATATCTGATCATTTTCTGGTTGAAGTTACTTTCGATTTTTATTTTGACTCTCGTGTTGTTACTCGAAGACGTTTTTCTGAAATGAATATAAGGAGTTTTTTAAACCTACTTGCTTCTGAGGACTGGAATGATGTTTATAGTTCTGTTGATCTTAATGATTCATTTAATAATTTTTACCAGAAATTTTTATTCTGTTACAACTGTTCCTTCCGTCCTATTCTAAAAAAAGTTTCTCCCGGTAATACCTCAAAAAATAACTGGATCACCAACGAAATTAGGCAGTTTTCACTCTATCTTAAAGACTTTGCTCATTATTGTAGGATGAGTAATAACACAACTGTCCAAACTCAATATAATAATCTGAAACGTCAATATAGGAATAATATTCTTAAAGCCAAATGCACATATAATAATCAAAGAATAATGAATGCTCATAATAAAATCAGGGAAAGTTGGAAAATTATAATCCAATCCAAAAAAGCACCGCCTGTTCCTGTTTTAAAACTCAAGGATGAATCAGGTGATATTATTATTAATTATTCTTTGTTAGCCACTAAGTTTAATGAGTACTTCATCAATGCTGCACTTAAAGATGCAAATTTCAATAATACACTCCCATGTCTTACAGCAACCTCAGTCAAATCCCTCTTTCTATTTCCCTGCTTAGAAACCGAACTTAATAACTTATTAAAAAATTTAGGTAACAGATTCAGTGCTGGTATTGATGAGATACCCAATTTTATTATTGTATTATCTTTTAATTTTATAAAGTCTTCCCTTTTGTACCTTATTAACATGTCACACTGACCCAGGGAATCTTTCTGGAACCCCTCAAGTTGTCTAAAGTTATATCCTTATTTAAAAATAAAGGGTGTCCTTTGGACCTTAACTCATATCATCCTATTTCAGTTATCAATCAGTTTGGTAAAATTTTTGAGAAAGTTTTTTATAAAAGGTTATTATCTCATGTAGAATCAAATAACTTGCTGTCTAACTCTCAACATGGATTTCGACAGAACAGATCCACTACCAGTGCAGTTTATAAAGCTATTGATCATATCCTCACTGCACTTGATAACAAACAGGAAGCTGCTCTTGGACCTAAATGGGTTGGTCTGCGTTTATTTAATAAGCTTCCAAAAAATTTGAAAGCTGTTAATGGAATCACTTCTTTCAAAGTTAATCTATTGAATTTCCTGCATAAGAAATTATATTATTCTATAAAAGAGTTCCTTGAGGATCATAGTGACTGATTATGTACTGTATCTTATATATATATATATTTTTTTTTTCTTCTTTTTTGTGTTTACCAATGTACTCAAAGTGTTTATATGTTTGTATTATCTAACCCTGACGTGTCCTATGTCTTAAATTGTGCCTTACTTTTTCAAGATCTTTGGACAAATAAAGCATCTTATCTTATTTGTGTGGTGTAATTTTGACAAATTAGGAAAGTGTACAACGTATCACAAATGGGCGCGTTTCGTGCAATAGAGTATTAGAAAAAAATTATATACCTGTACGTTAGGGAAATAGCATTTTAAAGTTCTTTTCTTCATCATAAATAATCCATTTTCTTTCTATTTGAAAATAGTGCATGCACACATAAGTAAATTAAACATTTGTTTGTGAGATTGTTTATGTTAGCAACAATGAAGAAGTAACCATGCAAGAAAGTTCAACTCTATTTAAGACATTCTTGTTTGATTTTCTAGATAACGGCTACTCCTACAGTAAAAATATATAGGAATGAAAATACTCTTCTTTACTAGTTCTACAACTTTTATTTGAAAAATATTTTGATATGAGCAATACTTTACGAGAAATGACGGAGTTGATTTTTTATCACCAGTAAAGTGGTACCCCTGATTGGAGTACATGATTCATTTGTGTGATTTTCTTATTATATTTGAGTGTATGTCCTTAATATCAAGTTCGATGAAAATCCGCTTGGTAGAAGCCATGAACAAACATGGGGATGGACAGATGGACCGACCGACGATAATAGGTGCTCACGCTGGAAGCGAAACACGCCTAAAAATTAATAATCACTAATAATTCTTTGTAACAACTTCTATATGCCCAAAATTATATATTTATTTATATTCGTTACTGTTGTTTATCTCTACCAAGGCATTGTTTAATAGTGTTAAAATTTTGTGAATATGTTAACAGATCAGACACTAAGTAATAATTGCATGAAATCAGTAACAATTCAAATAGTCTTGACAACAAAAGATTTTCATGTCAAAATAAGACATTTTCATCCAAAATAAAATTACTTAGTGTGCCAATTCCATGCATATTCAAAAATCAGTGAAAGGAAATAAAATTTCCATCTTCTGTGTATGCTTTGTTTTACCTCATGGAATTTCCATGATGATTCTTTATAATTATGAGTTTTTGTAGCGAAATGTAGTGATGAAGGACATTAAAAATGGTAAGGGGATTAGAGGAGTAGAGATACAAGTACAGTAAAAGCCCACATAGCATGAATTCACATTATGCAATTTTGCTAAGACACAGTATGCATTTCCCTACCAAATCTCAGAAGATGTGGTGGTTCACCTCGCTAAGATGTGGTTCGACAATTCCAAGCCAAAGTTAACCTTTATATTTCTCGTAAACTATAACGGATGGTAACTTCAAATTAAAACATTTTAAAGAAAAAATACTGGCAAATTGATTCATGTAATTATTTTACCTTATAAAAATGTTATGTCGAGAGATTCTTGTGTGTGCTTTTCATATTGTGCTGATACAACAGAGCTCCGCAACCGGTGTGCTGCAATAAAGCCCTTGATGTGCTGCTGTATATTTTACGTTATAAGCAAGGGAAGGATATTACTGCGTTTTATTATCGTCCAGCTACAACCACAGAAAATATATTTTTAATAAACAGCGATACTTTAAGGCTGAATTTGTTACTATTTCGGTTACTTGAAGCTACAACATAGTTACTTCTTATAGAAACTAAGTCATACGGAACAGTTTTGGGTAACGCGATCTCCACAGTTTTTGTGGAGCTGAGATGTTGCGATGTGAAAAATTCTGAAGTTTTTCTACTCTATTTATGATAAACTTAGGAATTTTTTTGTTTCATGTTACGTGTGATATTACCATATTTACTCGAGTAATGCCTGAAACCCCGATTTTAGAGCTAAATATTTGGAAAAAATGGAATTTGTGTAATGCTGGCACTTCCAAAAGTTTGATTTTTGTATTTTATGGCAACATCAGTTGAATAATCTATCAGAAGTCGAGTTTGATGATACGATTATGGCAAAAAGCAAATATTTAAGAAGTGACTTATAAAAATGACTTCTAAAAATGACTTTTTTAAAATACTTTTTTAACTTAGGTAATCATGAAAAATTGACATCCAATGTCATTGTATTACACCAGTGGTGCACAGCCTGTGGCTGCTTATGTAAACGACTAAATTTTTAAAAATTTGACAGGTTTTTTATAGTTGGGAGAATTAACCAAATTTGTATGGGATTATACATAAATTACGTTACACTCCAGGGAATAGGGTGGGGGATTTTTTTGTCGAGTCTCAGGAAATTTTCATTCAAGACGTTTTTTAAATTGAATTTTTTTTGTATTAAAACCCCGAAGTGGGCCTCAAGCCTGTATTATTCATACACGCTGCACTGCAGAAGTAACGTACTCACTGATTGTCCGGTCGACTGCTCAGCAGATTGTCTGCGGTTCTCCCATTTTCCCTCTGAATGAATAAATTATGCAAGTGTTGCGTGAGTCTCCTTGTAGGTTTTATTTGAGAGAAATAAAGATACAAACGTGTTGTAGGTTTTGCTTGCGAGGTATACAGGTACAAATATATTCAATTACTTTCCACCCACCGTGTACCTGTACTTGTACTGGCGATCGCATTTTCTTTTGGAAGTGACAGTCTTCCACTCCAAGATGCACTCTTTGACCTATTCGGTACACTTTCTTGAATATACACGACAGATTAGTTCTTCCTGAGAAAGGCAAACAAATTTTGCAGAGCGAGAGATACCCAAATCATGGTCGTTGGAAGCTGCGTATCTGAGAGGAGGATTGCTCCTATTGAATAAAACCTATCACCTCTCCCTTGAGAATTTTCTATTTCCGCCCTTGGAGGTGAGGATACTCTTGAGTTCTGTAAACATATTATGGAAACAAACTACGTGAAATCGTGAAATGGATGTATTGAAGGAGCAGCGTGTTTGCATCAAGTTCTGTTGGTAACTTGTTAAGATGGTCACAGAAATGTACAAAATGTTACAAAAGCATTAGGAGAAACAGCGTTTAGTCAGTCCAAGGCATTTGAGTGGTATTCCCATTTTAAAAATGGCCAGATTTCCATTGACGATGTCCACACACAGGCAGACCATCAACGGCATGAACCAACGAGACTGCATCAAGAAATTCTTCCCCAAGGCCAGACCATGAATCAGACTGTCTACATAACTGTTCTTTAACGCCTTCGAGATGCAGTCAGTCGGACACAGCCTCACAAATGGTCGTCAGGCACTTGGCTTCTACACCACGACAATGCGCCATGCAGGAATTCCTGGTCAAGCACAGAATCCTCATGGTTCCCCACTCACCTTATTCACCAGATTTTGCACCCTGGGACTTCTTTCTCTTACCCAGGCTGAAAATCACCCAGAAGGGAAAACGGTTTGAAGACGTCGCGAAGATAAAAAATGAAGTACGACAAGGCAGCTGCAGGTCATTCCAAATAAGGCCTTCCAGACATACATTGAAAAGTGGAGGGATCACTGGAATCGCTGCATACAATTTGCAGGATTGTATTTTGAAGGATATAACTTCGACTAACTTGTAAGCACTTTAGTTTTCCTACAAAAAATTCAGTCCCGGATATTTTTGAACAGCCCTCGTATACAACTGCCAAATGTGAAGTCAGTCTTCTCACTTCTTGAGCCTTGCATTCCATGACAAATGTAATCTATAACAGAAACCTGAATTTGAGGTTTATGGTTTACTTTCTTTCTTTTTCTTCTATTTTTGCTTATGAATATGGCTCATATTTTATATTCGTATATTCATTTCATTTAATATTTTGCAGTTGCCCCAATTGACTTTGTTAAAATGACTAGTACATGGAAAGCGAAGAAATGAACCCTAGAAGAAAAAAAAAGTGTTCCAAGAATATTGGACTGAAAGATATTGTCTTGTGGTGCAAAAAGATAAAATTGTTTGTTTAATTTGTAACCAAATTGTAAGCATACCGAAAGTACAACTTAAAACAGTATTTTGAAACAAAGCACCCAGAATTCAATGAAAAGTTTTCTGGGGAACTTAGAAAACAAAAGGTTTTTTCCCTGATTTGGTCACTGAGAGCCCAACAAAATGTTTTTAAAAAGTGTTTGGATACTTCAAAGTAGATTGTCGAAGTTAGTTTTGATATATCCTAATCAATTGTTAAATCTTTGAGACCCTATACTGATGGTGATTTTTCGAAAAAATGTTTAAGTATTGTGTCACAATAGCTATGTTGTACAAATTGTAGTAAGAAGTTTGAAGCCATCAGCTTAAATTGGATGACCGTGCAACAGCGACTGAAAGATATTTCCTGTGATGTTGAAACCAAATTTTCAGAACTATTCTCTAAATACATTTACTTTTCACTCGCAGTAGATGGATTGATAGATGTCACATCAACCTCGCAAATGTGTAAATTCGCACGTGGTATAACACCAGATTTTGAAGTGTATGAAGAACTCGTAGAGCTCTATCTGTTGAAAGATTAGACCAAAGGATCTGATTTGCTTGAGGGACTGCATAAAAGTCTTCACAAGCATAATATGGACTTAAATAAACTTGTGGTGATAGTTACTGATGGTGCACCTACCGAAATATGCTGACATTACCACATGCCAGGCATGAAGAATTGAGTAGATGTTTCGCGGGTAGCCTACCCTCAAAAGATGAATGAACTCCATATTTCATATTAGCTTAATGCTTCAGATAACTCAATTTCAAGGAATGCAACTATCATGCTATGTGAGGTTTTACTGTAAATGGAATTATTTAGAACATATAGCACACTACAAACACGGCAGATTCAATAAGCCCAATATAGCAGAACACACATACAAAACACGAAATAACATCCAATAGCCTTGAGCTCCTAAAACATGTCCCAAACCATCAACTAGATGCACACAAAAGTTTATATATTTTGCAGCACAAAAAAGATTCAAAGCAGCCCCATCCCCTTTTTTCCTTTTTTTCATTAATAGACAACCTTGAAATTAAATAATTCCGTATTTGTAACTCTACTCCTCCCGTTCCACTTAATGTTCTTCATAAGTGCATTTCACTACAATTTCTTTTTAAGCAATCCCTCTTAACTACTTTCATCCTTTCCCCTTAATTCTTTAATTCTTAATTCATGACATGTATATCCCTGTTCTGGTCAGTTCATTGCTTTTTCCTTCAGACAATGCTGAAGAGTACCACTTTATGGTTAAAATACATATTCTTTGATACTCTGTGTGAGTCAGAAAGTGCTCGTTTGAGGTTGGGGAGGTTTAAACACCTCAAAACCTCTTGTGTGATTGTTGTGTGCTTGGAATAGGTCCTGCAGTGGCATAATGTACTGCAAAATTTGTGTGTATGAAGTAGTCACTGATGCAGCTTAAATTTCCATAAACCTGAGTGCTTGCTTGGTGTGCTACAGTGTAACAATCCACAAGACTTGTGAGTAGGTGTATGTGGTGTGTGACTGTTGGGTCCATGGAGAGGAGTAATGGGACTCCATTAATCGTTTGTTATTACTGTAAATATTGATATCCTTGGGCCCCCCATTGATATTTATATCCGATCCCACTTCAGTGTTTGGCCAAATCTGTTATAACAAACAATAATATTCTAATATGCATATATGATGAATCTGAAAAAAATCGGTACAACATACATTGTACAAACTTTCTCATATAATAATGCGTTGTTTAGTTATCTTTAGAAAATTAAAATCGTATCAGCCAGTTTTTAGAAAATCCAATTTTTGTTAAAGTTGCCCAAGAATAAACTAGCCTTATATTCATTCATTGAGAAAAATGAAATACGTAGTATTATTGTAGATGTATACTCAGGTAACTGAACGAAATTTGATCAAAATCATTAGAGCCGTTTTTGAGAAAATCGAATTGTTGTTAAAAATGCATAGAATAAACCACCCTTAATTATTGAGCAATGCCAACCATTTCTGCATACACTCAGCTCAGTATGATAAAATGTCTAACAAGGAGAGGCTACGGAGTGTAACTCTCAGATTTGATTCATCTTCTACCAGTGGAAAGTTTAGGTCAAAAAAAAAATACCGTTTCGGAATTAGGGGCCAACGCCTTTTAGTTTAAGAGAAATAATTAATTAAAAGGTACAAAAATGGGCCAATCTTAATAAATACTACTAACTTCACACTTACATTCATAAGCAACCGTAGCCTAGGGGATAACGAGTGGGACTTTCGATGTATGGTCTCGGGGTTTGAGACCGGCATTGTTCAACTTTTTTTCTCGTGTAAGATTTCATTTTTCCTGCTAGTTTTTCTCCAATTTTTCGGAAAATAATTATTCACGGCAATTTTTATTTTTTTCGCGCAGGATAATTGTTTTTAATCACTAGACCACTATTTACCCCCATTTTCAGAAAATATTTATACACCGCTATTTACGTATTTTATTCCCAACCTACTCCCACAAGAAAATTAGTCGCGTCTGTCCATCACTGCATTGACACTCTCCGTAGACATTGGTGTATTCTTTAAGCTGTGATATTCTGCCGTAATTGCACTTCCACCCTTTACATCTAGTTTGCGTTTCCCGTGCATTCCTTTGAATAGTAATCGTACGAAAAAAACGATAATATAAATATTCATGGCAATAGGGGCAGCAAATAAATAGCTGCGAGCGGCACGAATTATTTCTTAATGTAAATGAAGTTTCGTTCACAGATGAAATTAAAATAAATCGCTGCAACTGTGGCAAGCGTTCATTTATATGTTGCTCCTGGTGCCATGAATATTTATGTTTTCCGTATTTCTTCGACGAGTGTCATCCAAAGAAATGCGCTGGAAATTCATACTAATTTTGAAAGGTGGAGGATGTCTACCTAGTGACAGGCAGATGCAGAGCGAGGAGCTCGCAGAAATTATTCTTCGTGGTCATACCTTCCGATGCTATATGCCTGTACCAATAATAACTAATAAGATGGGTTACTGTATTATTATCTGCAAATATATTCTTTATCTTTAGCTCTCGCAATAATCTTCTTCATGCAGAAAAAATGATTAAAACTTACAATAATGAATTCACGGGATTTTTGAGGGTGTAAGTTGGGAATAAAATACGCAAATAGCAGTGTATAAATATTTTCTGAAAAATGGGGGAAAATAGTGGTCTAGTGATTAAAAACAATTATCCTGTGTGAAAAAAAATAAAAATTGCCCTGAATAATTATTTTCCGAAAAATTGGAGAAAAACTAGCACGAAAAATGAAATCTTACACGAGAAAAAAAGTTGAACAACGCTGGTCTCGAACCCCGAGACCACGCATCGAAAGTCCCACTCGTTATCCCCTAGGCTACGGTTGCTTATGAACGTAAGTGCGAAGTTAGTAGTATTTATTAAGATTGGCCCATTTTTGTACTTTTTAATTAATTATTTCTCTTAAACTAAAAGGCGTTGGCCCCTAATTCCGAAATGGTATTTTTTTTTGACCTAAACTTTCCACTGGTAGAAGATGAATCAAATCTGAGAGTTACACTCCGTAGCCTCTCCTTGTAAGTACAAGATTTCATTCATTTTCGCTCTACCGTTTAAGCTCCAGAGCTAGTAACAGACAGACAGACAGCATTGCAAAAACCACTTTTTCGGATTCAGTGACACCTAAAACATATATTTCCATAAAAATCTTGAGATCGAATTTTTTTGCAATAACAATACTTTCTCAGTACTTTGTATGAGAAAGTAAAAACATCCATACAAAGAACCTCCTTATAACAAAGTGCCAAAAATTGGGTCCCTTCAATTTCGTTATAGAGGTTTTACTGTATGAGGTGCGGCCTGAAAAAACTAAATTGTGGAAACCTCCGTGGACCAAAAGCAAAATCTTTACGGACCACTAGTGGTCCGAGGATCATAGGTTGGGAAATGCTGCTCTAGAGTGTGTGTGCATGAGTTGAGATGGCAGCAACTTCATACAGTAAGTTGGCCAAACCGATGCCGCGTAGAAAACCACAGTGCCACTGCTGCCAATCCTTTTAAATCAGACAAAAAAGGATCTATAAAATAGAGTTTTAATTTGTAGTGGATTTTGGTTCTCTCTTTCCTATCTCATTCTAAAACTGTTTAAAAGAAGAAATAACGTGATAATTTAACACAAAATCTGGAAACGCGACAGTTAAGATGAAGTTCAAACATGTCAATTTATGGTATTAAATTACTTACATTGTTAATTGTACAGGCGTCCCTCGCTATTTGTGCCCCCAATTTTCGTCTTGCTTATTTGTCCATGACCAATTATAACCAAACCCCCATTCATACATGGTGGCCGCATTTTTAGTTGCGGTACTACTTGGTTATCCCAGACCCCATTAACAGAAACTGATTTGCCGGTCTCGACATTTACAAACCCAAGCGAGCTGAAGGCTCATCAATACATCCTTTCAGTGTTATATCCTCTCAATTTGCAGCGAAACAGTCAAGAGGATATAACATTGAAAGGATGTATTGACGAACCTTCAGCTCGCTTTGTTTTAATGGGTAGTCGTCGCCAGGCGCTACGGCGCCCTTCACCTCACCTGGAACCAAAGTATCCCTCCCCGTTGTCCAGTGATCGGATTTGTAAATGTCGAGACCGGCCAATCAGTCATGAGTTAGGAAAGCTACCGCTTCTTCTTCATTATCTGGCAAATTATAACAATGCATTATAACAATTTCAACCAAGTCATTATCTTTTATATAATGTTGAGAGTTGTTTAGAATGAATAAATTATTAAAATGTAATGAAATATTTCAAAAAATTATTTTTCAAAAGGGGTCCTGGATAACCCAGTAGTACCTTACTTGCATTTACATTGTGCCTTCACGGGCCGCATAAAATGTTCCCACGGGCCGTAGGTTCTTATAGATTGTGTTTATAATACCAATAACTCCATAAAATAAGGTAATATCAATATTTTGGTCTGCTCTTTGGGTTTTCAGGAATGAATTATACACTTACTAGCAGAATTTCCCGTTGAATTTCAACGGATTTAGTGAAGCTACTACAGCGCAACATACAAACTCTTTGAAGTATATAGTAGATACTTTTTAACTTATAACTAGCTTTTCTTAACAATTAATCATACTTGCTTGTAACATTCCGTTTCCGAGCCTATTTCATTCAAATATAATGATAATTTTATTTCCTATCATATTACTTTTGCCAAATCCAGCTTCATTTCTTGTGTAATTATGCCTCGCTGAAATATTTACTTTTGTGTCTTGTAAGCAAGAAGCCTGTGAAAAAGCAACGTACAGTTGTCCATGATTGAACACTGACTCCGGTAAATGTACACCAGATACGTGAGTTTATTTACGTTAATAAACATTATAATGTAGAATATAATGATTTTACTTACAAAAAATGTAAAATTCCAGTATTCAATAGACGAAGGTTCAATTACTTTCATCAGTCGTTATAAACAGTTCCTGAGTAATAATCAGTATCTATTTACGTTGCTATCCATAAACATCAATCGTTTTGTTGCTTAACCAAAAATGCGAATCGAATAACACTAAACTTTCATCTATTTGTAAGCTTCATTGAAGCTAACTGAATCGGAGGTAACGATGACGGCTGCCTTGGCAACGCCCAGATAGAGTACGAAAAATCCACAAAATTTCAAAACAAATATCGTATTTCTGAAAACTTCGACTGTGTAACTTGTAAACTTCGCAAGAATAAGATAGTATAGAGTTTTATTCATCAAATAAAGTAAAAACGAAAATAATCGGTCCATATTTACATATTTTTATGCTTGAAGGAAGAATACCTTGCAAGTCAAGAAATGGATTCATACGTGTTATCTTATGGAATAATGTTAATCCCCTATATTGGCAGCACTGATTAATTCCGGTTGACCAAATCATGACCATAATTTGGTTATTCTAGCTTTTATCGTTTAGGAGTAGTTCCATGAACAAACACACGCTTCAAAATATATTATAGATAACATTGCGCCTAAGGGAAAATAACCCTCGATATTCGTCTTTTTGCTTATCGTTCAGTTTCTGTGGAACCAATTAAGGACGAATATTGAGAGACACCTGTACATAATAGAATCATTAACTAAATAAAATTATTTCAATTTACTTATTCCATGTTTTTTGTTTTCGATGCGTGTTTAGCGGGAAGTCTATCTTGCAAGTTTGCAAAAATTACAGCTGATGAGTTAGTGAAATGCAGAACACAGTAAAACCTGGTTAACCCGTAGACGCTGTCATACATACTATTACGTCCTCCGTCAGCACAACATTTAATTGTCCTTTGGTGCGAGAGATATTCTTATATCTAAATAAACTTTATATATTTTCAAAGAGGAAGCTTTGGCCTTTCTAGTAGTGCATGTTTTGTAATTTTATTAGTGTTTTTTTATATTATATTCTACATTAAATTTTGCAATGAAATTTTCATTTTTGTCACGAAATTACGGTGCGTCAGCACTAATCTTATATGTCTTTTGATGAAAGAGACATACTTAAATCTGAATAATGTTTATATATTTTGAAAGAGGAAGCTTTGGCCTTACTAGTAATGCATGACTTTATATTTTATAATCTACGTTAAAGTTTGAGATGAATTTTTCATTTTTGCCACAAAATTATGGAGCGCCAGCACTAATTTTAATTGTCTTTTGACGAAAGGGACATACTTAAATCTGAATAATCTTTATATATCTTGAAAGAGGAAGCTTTGGCCTCTCCAGTAATGTATGCCTTGTATTTTTTGTTGGGTTTTTATAATTTATAATGTATGATAAAGTTTGTGCTTGATTTTTTACCATAGTACCGTGCGCCTGATGTTTTCATCGCCTTTTGGCGTAATGGAGTTTCATAAAATAAATAAGCTTCATTTATTGTGAAAGACGAAGCTTTGGCATTTTCAGTAATGCACGACTTGTATTTTTACTATTGTTCTAACATTTTATAATCAACGTGAAAATTTGGAGCGCAACCACATACTTTTGTGTAAATACAGAAGGCATATTCGTCCATCTGAATAATATATACGTAGTTTGATAGAGGAAGCTTTGGCCTCTTCAGTAATGCACGACCTGTATTTTTACTATTGTTCTAACGTTTTATAATCAACGTGAAAGTTTGCGGTGAAATTTTCGTTTCTGCACCAAAAATTTGGAGCGCAACCACATACTTTTGTCTAAATATGGAAGGCATATTCGTCCATCTGAATAATATATATGTAGTTTGATAGAGGAAGCTTTGGCCTCCTCAGTAATGCACGACTTCTATTTTTACTATTGTTCTAACGTTTTATAATCAACGTGAAAGTTTGCATTGAAATTCTCATTTTCCCACGAAATTACGATTCCTCTTTTCACTTTTTCGAAGAGGAAATATAATCTTTTCCCTTGTATCTTTGTGGAGCCTTGTGAGAAAAGCGGTCGTCTGCTTGAGAAACAAATATGTCTTGTATATACTAAATACACACAACCCACTTCGGATGCTACTAAAAATCACTTTTCAATTCACCAAGAATGCTTTCCTCTTCGGTGATCCTTCAAAGACCTTCAACAACCGGCTTGTTCCGCTATTTGTATTGTATGCAATGTTTACCTATCAAGTCCTTCCGTCCCCCAGAGACTCGAAATGGCACGTTAAAATGAAAGGCTAACTCAAAACCGTAACATGACTGATATTTTAGTGAATCAATAGGTAAGTATGTTTTATCGATATTTAACATTAGGGAAAACTAAATAAAACCACATTAAAATCAATTTTTGACGTAAATATACATTGTTATTGATTACAATAATAATGAATGCAATTTATGAACAATCTATAATAATAATAATACACAGTTTTTGTCTTTCGTATTCCACGGACCTACGCAGTTTCGATTTCTCAAGTTGACCCATATAGACCCATATAATGCGTATCAACAAGGAAACGGTCACGCTCGGATATGATTCATGGTATCTTTTCAAAGACTTCGCTTACAAGAGATATGTTGACGATTTTCTAAAACAATCGGGAAAGGACTTGTGAGCTAATATATAACTTTTAAAAGTTTTCCGTATTCTGTGTCTAAAATCTCATGATAAATACAACTCCATATCTCCGCTTCTAATGAACGAAATGTAACCAACTTTTCTATTTGACTTCTGTAATGATTAAGAATGATGACTGCATAATAAAACGTTTATATTATTTATAAAACGTCTTTTAAAAATCATAAATACAAGACTTAGTTAAAAATTTCCAGTCAAGACATGGAAAAGTTGACATGCGACAAACTTTTTACCTAATTGGTTTAGATAGATACATTCAGCGAATAAATGTTCAGTAATATTTAAATGTTTTTAGAATAAGATTTCATGTCAATACATTTCATAGTTCTCGCGATTCCAAAAGTTAATATAAACCGTGAGCGCGCACAGGAAAATTATTTATTCGTTTCTACTGCAGCAATGTTTGTGTGTGACATATGGTATTTTAAATGATACTGTTTGAAAATTTCATCTTTTATGTATATTCACAAAAAATTTCATCAAAATAACAATAAAACATCAAAAGTTATGAATTTTTGAAAATCTTCGCAAATTTTCTCACCTTTACCTGTGTTTTAAAAAAACCTCATCTGGTGACTAAGGTAGGTTCTCACAAATCTCATCCAGGCTTGAGGGGTTTATTTAAAATTTAGGGGACCAAAAAAAAGCATTTCGAATTACGTAGAACCTCTATAATTCGAAATTTACAAAAAGTGTGATTTATCAAATTTAAAAAATGCAAATATATAATGACAGAAAAACAGAAGAATATGACACCATATTAAAATACAGAAAAAAAAGGATGTAGTACACATACATACCTCAAAATATTATATCGATGAATAAAGTTCAAATTTAGGATCCTACTTGCTGAACCCACGCAATATTTGCACATTTTTTTTCAATTAATTTATCAAAAATTAAGGAGTGTGTAAAAAAAGTTAATCTCAGTAATTCACATTTAACTATACTAATGTATTTTCCAGGTATTGGTAAGCTTCGTGGGTTCGAATCTTGCTGAGGGCATGGCTGTGTGCACGTATTGACAATTTATTATGCGAAGTCAGTCAGAAATCTGCATTTTAAATTTCATATTAGAAAGGAAATTAATGCTACGCAGTAATTTATTGTGAACTTTTCCATTTCTCATAAAATAACACGTAAAAATGGAATTCTCGACCTGCAGGCTTTCATTACTTTTGAGATAAAAATAATAAAGTATTGACCTACAATCTTCGGTAATGAAACATTTCGAATAAAACATTATAAAGTTTCTTATTCTGTTCATTTTTCGCCTACAGTATGAAATAGCTCAATTTAAACGTTTTATGCATGTAATACTGGAATTCAAGTTGAAAATAAAAGGGTAATTGAAATGGTAAGATCAGTTTATAGAGGAATGTAAAAAATGGATTAGACAACTCCACGTGTAGCGAAGAGAAGATAACGATGTATTGTGTCAAAAAAATAACGTATGTACCTATTCTCATCTAATTTGAAATTTATGCGTGAGACTATTTGCGTTAATAAGCATTATAGATGTATAATATAATTGTTCTACGTACTAAAATGTAAGATTCCAGCATTCAAACAATGAAATGAAGGTTCACCTGCTTTGAATAAATAGTTAGAAACACTTCCCATATGCAGGTTACTGAATAATAATCCGTAAATATTTACATTCCTCTGTATACTAAACTTTGAAGTTTACTTTTTAGTAACTAATATTATCGGACTATGCTATCTAGACATATGTTCATATAATTCAATTCCTTCTGCTAAAGGTTTCTTTAAGTGAAGGGGCTCTGCCCCTGACCACTGTCCGGTTTAAACCCGTGAGATTGGTGGCAAACATAGAGCATACCTTTCTAGCTCTGTTTAAGAGCTTGTGTGTTGTCTTCCGTCTCTTTTCCACATCCATTCAGGAGAATAGCCCATAAGTCGGTTAGAAATCTGCATTTTAATTCATGTTAGAGAGGATATTAATGCTACACAGTAGTTGATCACAAACATTTATGTTTATAATTTTCTTTGTTTCTTATTATTGAATAATATATCCTTTCTTTTTTATATAACAATCAATGCAACCGTTTATTTAGATTAGTTACGAAGAGAAGATGTAACTTTCAATATGTTTAAAAAAATATCGTATGTCCCTATTCTCACCTAATTTTAAATTTATGCGTGAGCCTATTTGCATCAATAAGCATTGCAGCTGTATAATATCATAATTTTCCTTACGAAAAGGTAAGATTCCAGCATTGAAATGATGAAATGAAGATTCAATTGCAGCGATTAAATTGTTAGAAACGTTTCCCATATGCAGTCAACAGAATAATTATCCATAAATTTTTATGTTGCTATGCATTATTAATTTTGATGCTTAAACAAAAGTGTGAAGTGAATAACACTTTCTTTCACCTATTTGAAGGTTTATTTGGCATTGATTGAATCGGAGGCAACAATTACGGCCACCTTGGCAACTCCCCGAAAGAGTACGAGATATCAGGTCTAGGAAAATTCACCGAAACACAATTCACCGACCACATTTCACCAATTCACAATTCACCGTAACCAAAATTCACCGAATCACAATTCACCGTAACCACAATTCACCGAACCACAATTCATCGAATGTATTATTCATCGAAATTTCAAATTCACTTTATGAAGATGGGGGAGAGTGGAAGTAATATAAAGGGGATGTTGGCAACAATAATAAGTAACAATAAACCATTACCGTTTAAGGAGGAGTGAGTATGGGGAGGAAAGAAGGAAGATGAAATAGTATAACAAAATGAAATTCTAGTATCATGGATGTCCTTCCATTGCAAATAACTCGTACATGCATAATAAATAAACAAATTACACTCACGAGAGTTGGGGGAGGAGAGGGGGAAGGTTAAACATATAAAAATGGAATTCTGGCGCCACGGGTGTCATTCGATTGCAAATAACTCGTACATACTTAGTAGGCACCTTCTCAACATTCTTAAAACATGGAGGATTTTTAAATTTACTGATAATCAAAGGTGGTAACTTATCACTCCCATCAGCATTGCACACAAGAAGAACAGTTATCCTTTCTTTAGACTTTATACCCCCATGGCATGATTCTCCTTGCATGGTAAGAGTTCTATTCGGTTGCAAATTGTAAAACAACCCAGTCTCATCTGCATTGTAAATGTTACAGAGCGCATAACCTTTTTATCTCTTACAATAACTCTCCTATTTTCCTTGTTTCAACTGTTTCTATATTAACACTCTTTCCCTCACCAGATCTAGTATTATAGACAACATTATAGCGCCTCTTAAACCTGTCAATCCAGCCGTTGGATGCAGTGAAATCTTCAATACCAAGCCTTAGAAAAATGTCCACACTGTAAATAACTCTTTTCTATATCCTCGCGATTCTTCACGATCATGTTTAGCATGGATACAGCAATTCCTAAGCGTGAAGCTAATTGAACAAGTGTTCCCATATTCACATCAACTTCTGCTAAAATGTCAATCTTCTCGCATTTAATGAATGCTTTGCGTTTTTTCATGATGTTATTCATATTAAAGGTTATTAACAAATTTTGAAAAACTACACATATTATAATAAATTTGATATGCAGAATGTTTGCAATTTTGTCAAAATAGCTGCAGACGAAAGAACAACTTTATGTTTCAGCCATCTGTGACGACTTAATGCTGTTATCAGTGTAGACGCGTAGTAGGGGTTTAGTTTTATCTCTACCAAATAGTAACGCCTCACACCTGTCATAAAAGCTGAAGAAAAACAAATCTTTTTATCCTCTTATAAATTTGCAACAGAAATGTATGAAAATGAAGTTTATTAAAGATTTTCACTTAATGAATTAACAAAAAATTAATACATTAAAAATCTGAGGGATTTTGAAAAGAAGGTAACTCATAAGTACGTAAAATCGGGTGCAAAATGTATTGCCCGGACTTCAATTTTGTGTCGTAAATTCGAGGAAAATGTTAAATCGGGGAAACGTAAAATCCATTATTTTTTAGCATTGCTTTTACGTATCATTCGTTGGGACCAAAAGAAAAAATCGGTACAACATACATTGTACAAACTTTCTCAAATATGGGTATTAATGCGTCGTTTAGTTATCTTTAGAAAATGAAAATCGTATGAGCCTGTTTTTAGGAAATCCAATTTTTGTTAAAGTTGCCCAAGAATAAACTAGCCTTATATTCATTCATTGAGAAAAAAGAAATATGTAGTATTATTGTAGATGGATACTCAAGCAACTACAACATTTGATCAAAAACGATAGAGCCGATTTTGAGAAAATCGAATTGTTGTTAAAGTTGCCTAGAATAAACTAGCCTTATATTCATTTTCGCTTTACCGTTTAGGCTCCAGAGCCAGTAACAGACAGACTGCATTGTGAAAACCACTTTTTTGGATTCAGCGACACCTAAAACGTATATTTCTGTAAAAATCTTGAGGTCATATTTTTTCGCGATAACAGTACAGGCGACTCCCGAGTCTCGATTGTTCGAGTCCGGATTAATTCGAGATTTCGATCCCGCCGATCGATAATATACGCAAAATAAACTTTGCGTAGTTATTGGTTTTGACCAAACGCGAGGTTTAGTTTTGGTGTAGACGTAGTTATATCTGCTCCAATTGTTTGAATTTGTGCTGATTTCACTTTTTTCTGTTAATCTTTTATTTAAATTTATTTATTTTATTGATTTATTTATAAATTTGTCACTTGACATGGCATATAAAAGGAAATGTAATAGTGATAATGTAAGGGAATCAAATAAAAGAGGGCATAAGATTTATAGTTATGAATTGAAATTAGAACTTTTAAAGCATGTTGAGAAAGGTAAAAGCCAAGCTGAAATCGCACGATTGTAGGGAATGTGTCCTTCAACTGTTAGCACTTATGTGAAACAGAAGGAAAAAATTCTAGAACTTGATAAATTCAGGTAATTTGATAACAACAATAAACAGTTCCCCACCCAATAGCTCCTCTTCTTCCAACTAAAATCTTCGAACTTCTCAATTAATAAACCAAGTCCAGTAAGCGGAGTTGAAAAAGATTTAAGCTATGAAAATATTTTTAATTTTATTGTTTCTTTATTCTTAAGTTATTTTGTACATTTTAAATAACTTTTATATTAATTTTGCTGCGATAAATAGTTGTATGTACAGATAGATGTACGCAGGTATGTTATCCAGCTTGCACGACTCGTTTCTTACAAACGACTCGCACGATCCGGAGCGGGCTGTCTGTAAAGCATATTGCATACATCTATCTTTGGACTTCGAAACACAAATTTATTTTTTCCTTTTTAGTGCAAAAAATAAGTTATACATAAAATATTTATTATATAATTTATTCATAATTTTATATTGTTGTTTTAACATATTAGTAATGTTATTTTATCTTTATAGAACGTGAGAGGGGACGTTTTCCCGAGATGCGGGAACGTATCCCCTGTTTATAACATGCAAGTATATGGAAAAACGGCATTCGACACTCGAATATTTGAGATTCGAACACGTTTTCAGGAACGCATCCCCAACGAGACTCGGGAGTCACCTGTACTTTCTTGATCCTTCGTATGAAAAAGTAAAAAGCGTAAAATCGAGGAATAAGTGACATCCAAGATAGTAAAATCGAAGTTTCACTGTATAAAAGAAAGGACATATCTTTGAATAAAAAGAAACAAGGAAAATTAAAAACATAAAAATTCATGATCAGTTACTGTGTAGGGAAATGAAGAAACAGGAGAAGAAATCTGCTATGACTGGGAATAAACCCGGGTCATCCACTTGCCCGGCGTATATTCTACCACTGAACTATCGTAGCAGACTAATCCTCCTGTATCTGAACGGCAATATTTTCTTAGGTTGGGACTTTTAAAATGCAGATTTCTGACTGACTTCGCATAATAAATTGTCAATACGCACACACAGCAGTGCCCTCAGTGAGATTTGAACCCGCGAACTTTACATTGGGAGCCAAATACATTCAAATTGTATACCGGAGAAATGCATTATTAGAGTTAAATGTGAATTATTGAGATCAACTTATTTTACATACTTCTTAATTTTTACTTTCTCATACGAAGTATCGAGAAAGTATTGTTTTCGTGAAAAAATTCGACCTCGAGATTTTTATGGAAATATACATTTCAGGTGTCGCTGAATCCGAAAAAGTGGTTTTGGCAATGCCGTCTGTCTGTTGCTGGAGCTAGAGCCTAAACCGTAGAGCGCAAATGAATGAAATCTCATACTTAGGCATTTTATCATACTGAGCAGAGTATACATAGAAATGGTTGACATTGCTCAATAATTAAGAGTAGTTTGCTCCGCGAATTTTTAACAACAATCCTATTTTCTCAAAAACGGCTCTAACGATTTTGGTCAAATTTCGTACAGTTACTTGAGTTTACGTCTTCAATAATACTGTGTAGTTCATATTTCTCAAAAAATGAATATAAGGCTAGTTTATTCTAGGCAACTTTAACAACAATTCGATTTTCTCAAAATCGGCTCTATCGTTTTTGATCAAATGTTGTAGTTACTTGAGTATCCATCTACAATAATACTACATATTTCATTTTTCTCAATGAATGAATATAAGGCTAGTTTATTCTTGGGCAACTATAACAAAAATTGGATTTCCTAAAAACAGGCTCATACGATTTTCATTTTCTAAAGATAACTAAACGATGCATTAGTACCCATATTTGAGAAAGTTTGTACAATGTATGTTGTACCGATTTTTTATAAATCAATTGAAAGTATACAGCGCAAACATTGTGCAGGTTCAGCTAGTTACTCATTTAAACATTGAAACATATATGAACATACTAGCTGAAAGTACTCGGCGATGCCCGGGTTATGCCAGACGTCTTTGGCGATTAAAATTATGCGATAGTTTTCCGGTAGATCACATTTATATTTACATATTGTTTCATTGTAAATACAATTATTATTCTCAGACTAATTTCTATAACAGATATCCTTTAAGTAGTAATTAAATGATTCCACCTTTTGGTAATTATTATTCCTTTAAGGAACAATTGTCTATAACAGATATCCTTTAAGTATAATTAAAAGATTCTACCTTTTGGTAATTATTCCTTTAAGCAACAATTATATATGTTTATAAGTGTTGATTTGGTATGTATTGTACCATCAATTATTATATTATGCGAAACTGAAATGTATATTAATAGAAATTGTAATTTGAACTGACACCTATAAACTTCATTCAACTTTCGATTTATCTGACAGGTACTGGGTTTCATTAAAAGACATTCCTTATAATAGCTTATTGATAAACATACGAAAGAAACAAACATGTCATTTACCATGGCAACGTGACGTGAAATTGTGTTCTAGATAATAAGGCTGAAATTAACGATTATAATATAAATATGAGGTATATATAAAACATAAAGTCAAAAAAGTTAAAACATGATTGAAAAACTTAAACGATGGTAATTATGTTTAGAATTTCTTCTAAAATTATTCTTTACGTAATTATGATAGAATCACACGTTTTTTGCATGTGAGAGTAATAGGATTTCGAGTTTAACAATGTAATCGGTTGGCAAGGCAACTTCACTTTAAAAACGCTAAATTTTGTCAAAATATGATATTAAAACGTTAAATTCAAAAGATTTAGATTCGAAAGCGATAAAAGACGATAAGAATAGGAAACTGCATTTATTTTTCCTTAACACAGTCAAAGTCCGAAAATCGTAGGTCAATATGCGAATTTTAATAATCAAAATAAAATAAGGTTGCAGGTCGAAATATCGAGTTTTCCATGTTATCTTATGAGGAATGGAATTCATTCTCGGGAATTGAACCCGGGTCGATTTTGGATAGTTTTTTTTCGTAAATGGCTTCTACTCTAAGAACTGAACATTCCTACCAAATGTCAATCTTCTAGCTACTCGGAAAGTTTGTTCAAAATAACATTACAGTTTCCCACCGATGACGACGAAGTCATTTTTGTATATAAGATAATTAAATCACTAAAATGTTAATAATTTTTCTTTCACTTATTTCAGCTTAAAAGTAAATAAACAAAAGTTTGCAATAAAATATTAATTTTAATTTATTTTAAAATATCGGTTATTTTCTCGTTTCAATTTCAGGGCACTCCCTAGGGCAGTGTGTTGTGTAATGACGTCAACTTTTTCACAGATAGTCATCGCCACGTCTGGCATCCCGGACGCATACCTTTGAAGGGTATCTAAAGCTTTAAAAATATCCTCCTTAGATGGCAATAGCACATACAACCTAGCATCGATGTTAACCTTATCATCTTCTTCGTCGCTATCACTCGCAATGGTTTTCGATTCGTCGATCGTCGGGTCATACACAACCGACGTAGCCAAGTCATTATCAAAGGAAACAAAGTCTCTGAAACTGACAGGCCCCAATACATTGCTGTCGATTACTTCCTCCACTCCTGTACCTTCGAACACTTCTGCTGGCTGCGAAGATAGCCCGCTTTTCTTAAAACAGTTGGCGATGGTTTGAGGAGTCACCAATTGCCACGCCGATGACAAGGCCCGGCACGCGTCTAAAATCGTCCATTTTCGTACATTATCCTGCGAACATCCATTTGTAATTTGCACCAAGTAGGACGACAATAGTTTTCTTTCTGTAATGACTCTTTAAATTTTGAATGATACCTTGGTTGTGTTCGGCGACAAATACAGCAACTCAACATTGGGCGTATTTATCTGAGCCACATGGTGAGCAGAACAGTTGTCTGGTGTCAACAAAATTTTACGATTTTGCACCTCCAGACATCTTTGCATTCTTATTAAAAAACTTTTGAATATGTCTCTTGTCATCCATGCCTTTTTGTTTTGTTCATAAATTATTTATACTATAATAGCCCAGGTCTGTTGGTTGGTTGGTCACGCTTTTACAGTGGCCGATATAAAGCGTTTTAACAAACTTCCCGAATAGGTAGAAGATTGAAATTTGGCAAGGATGCTTGATTAACATATTTTAAAGTAATGACAAAAATAAATCTCCAAAAAAGTCCTGGGTTCGACTCCAAGGAAGACATTTCCATTTTCCGTAAGGTAACATGTAAAAATCAATTTTTTGATGTGCAGGCTTTTATTGTTTTTGAAATTAAAATTAGAAGGAATTAACCTACGATCTTCGGATCTGAACCAGCTTTAAGAAAAAATTACAAAGTTTCTTATTCTGTTCATCTTTTTCCGCATATAATTCTAAATAGCTCATGTTATACATTTAATTCACATATTTTGTGGAAATATTGCCATTTTAACGGAATGTTGCCTTGGCTACCAATTCCATTGTTGGACCTCAAAATCCTATTGTTGTATCAATCCTTATGGGTGTAAGCGTGCTTTGAATGTTTTTAATACGAGATAGGAAGGGAGAGAGAGGGAGTGAGGGGTAGGGATGGAGAGGGAGAGAGGGGAGGGAAGGGGAGAAGGGAAGGACGATGGAAGGGAGAGAGAGGGAATGAGGGGAAGGGAGGGGGAGGGGGACAGACAGAAAAATGACTTTATTGAGAGTGAAGTTGAGACTATATAGTCCCTTCTTACATTTAAGGGAGGGAGAGGGAGTGAGGGGGAGAAGGGAAGGAGAGAGTGGAAGGGAGGAGGAGAGAGAGGGAGAGAGAAAGAGGGGGAGGGAGGCAACTATTTTAAAGTTAACTAAAGATATCCCGTCGTATTGACGGGCAGTTATGCTAGTTGGCAAATAATCATGATTAATACATTAGAAACAGCATGGCTTGCCATATTTTCTGATAATTACAAGTTTTTCTGTATTCGACCCATCCATATTTGTACAGAGCACGGCGGTGAGATGCTCCTTACTATGTTTGCCGCCGTGACATTTTTCGCCTTGGAGAGCCAAAGTACAATCGGGCAACATGTTGAAAAAAAATGCCCACTTCATCTATATTAAAAATGCTCTTGAGTGCGTACTTCTCCAAAACATGTTTATTAATTTGCATCCAGGTCGTTAATTTTTTGGGCATCTTCAATGTTCAAAGCGGTCGCAAGACTTTTTGCTTTTTCAATGGTAAATTCGCCACTCGTACTTGAAAAAAAATCGAACAGTTCTTCTTCGAGGTCTTTCTTTTTCGCAGGTCGTGAACGCTGACGTGTAGTGCTCCCTTTAAATTTATAAAAACTTTCTTCAATCTTCACCCGATTCTTTAAAATTGTAGATAAAGACAAGTTCAGAATCCCATACTTTGATGCCAGTTTTCCTTTCGATTCTAACTTCTTGTCATTGTCTTGCAGCAGAGACATTTTTTCAGCTAGAGAAAGAGTCTTATATGCACGACGAATCAGAGCCATTGGAAGGTAAATTTAAAAAAATATTTTATAACAATAAATAATATAGTCTCTCATACGGTTATTATACCAAGAATGTTATTTAAACTAGTAACTAAGAATGATGTAAAATACAATCTGATACGAAACAAGCAATGAACCAAAGGAATATTGGAACATGTTTTCTGCACAAAACTTGCAAAACAGTAGATAAATTGAGACAATCACACAAGGCTGACGCCCAAAGGATACTGGTAAAGTGAGGAACACCGTGATCAGAACGCGAAGGAAATGTCAAGCAGAGCAAAGAAATATGATATCGCCGCTTTGTTCTTTTATAGCATCGAGATGGTACCATTAGTCGCCGCCCCACTAAGCAAATGCTAACTTGTTTACACATACATGTTTGTTTTCGCAACTTCAATATGTTTTCAGCCTGGCATGGGCAAGAGTGGACAGACAGAAACAAACGTGTGTGGGAGATGAACCGAGGGAGGGGAAACACTGACGAGGAAGAACCTACGAGGGGATGGACCAAATCCGGTGACAATACCCATTGCCCAGTCGGTATGATCACGATCGCACAATATTTGTAAACCAGCCAGCATAGTGCCAGGAATATTTTAGTAAATTTCATTTAGGATCTTTTTGGTAAGTTTTATTTCGAATTATGTGGACAAAAATGCATTGATATTCCGAGAATCGGGCAAAAAATTATTTCGAATTACGAGTTATAGAGATTTTCGAATTATTGAAACACATTTCTATGAAATTGGCTTTTTCGGACTTTCAAGTGTTAAAAAATTTCGAATTACGTCTAATTTCGAAATATAGAGGTTTGAATTAACCAGGTTTTACTGTATTTGGTGAGGATGGAATTATAACTGTATAGAAGTAATTAGGTTTTATATACGTATAATTAATATCTATATGTGCAGTCATGTCTCGTTTAGTGCATGTTTGTTTAGCGGAATTTCGATATAGCGCAATTGAAACCCCGTGGTATACATTTTTATTTATTTTTAATAAAATAAATACTGTTGTATATGGTACATACTGCAAAATGAAAATGCTGTTCATTTTTTTTCATTTTTGCTGGCTTTTGTTTGATTAAAAAATAAAGGAAAGCTGTTTTCACTTAATCAGTTTCAATGAGATATTTGCAGTGTTTTGTTTAATACCGTATTTACTCATGTAACCCGCGAACTCCTATTTTTGGGCCGGTTCGGAGGGAAAAAATTAATTTGAGCCAGAATAAGTTTTTTTTTTAAGTCACCAAATCCCACTCGCTGAAACAAGTTCCTCTCAAGTTAAGCATCTTCTCCCTTCTACGTGACGCAATTTATTGCATGATCTCTTTATGACGATACTAGCAGAAATCTCCTCACCGATAGTCCTCTTTTGTTAATCCCTTAACTGTTTTTGTTGTATTATTACGCGACTTCGTCCCTGCTTCTGTTTTTGACGTAATATTACGAACAGATTTTGAGCTTCACGAACTATTTGTTCATCTATGAACGGGAACTTCCTTTGGGGGATGGGGAGTTTTTTCGCGTATCGTCTCCTGAGTAAATATTGGAAGGTTACGAACAAAAGAGTCCAAACACTCGAGATGTGGAAATCCGTCTTCCTTTCGAACGATGAAATCTTTCATTCACAAAAAAATTTCACCTCTCCGAATTCCTTGAAGTGGATGAGGGAAAAGGACGAAACTTGAACCTGCCTATTTTCAAGCCTGCAAACTCTCAGTAGTCATTGAACTATAGTTATCAGTTAGTTGGCATATTCTTTCTGCCTACTTTTGCGAGTTTTTGCCTGCAGCGCAGGCGTAACTTATTGTTAGACGTTTGCTTGGTCGCATAAATACGCATATACTTCGTAGAATTCGACGTCTTTTACGAATATAAACATAGACGCAAGCATATTGCAGAGAATTTACTATCGGTACTCACAATTTATTTTACCTCTTCAGAAATCCTCGTGTAAGACGCGCATCCCCTTTTTTCCCCGGCGTTTTGGGAAAAAATGTGCACGGGGTACACGAGTAAATACTGTATCTATGGCAAAATAACATTTTAACAGTAAGTAGGGGGAAATAATCTCAGTAAATCTTGGCGATCATGGCAGAAAGGAGAAAATTGAGTAAAGGCAATCAAAGTGTAGAAAATAATCCTAAATTATCAAGGAAAACGTAAATCTTGAGGAAAAACTTAAAGTGATTCAGTGTTTTGAACAAGGTGAGCGTCAGAGCAATATTGCACGTAATTTTAACTTCACAACTTCTACAATTCATACAATTTTGTTAAATAAAGACAAAATAAAAAGTTCCATTGAAGCTGCCAGTGCAGTAACTGTGAAGAAACTCACACGGTCATGTAGTAATATGCTTGAAAAAATTGAGAAACTGCTAGTGTTGTGGATTGATTGTAAGCATTCTAATGAATACATGCCCCTTAGTCAAGCAGTCATTTGCAGTTAAGCACTTTGCTTGTTTGAATGTGTAAAGTAAGAAGAGGGTGGAGATTCTTCAGAAACATTTTATGTCAGTTCCGGTTGGTTTCAAAATTTTAAACGCCGCGCAAATACGTATATATAGCGTGCATTTTACAGGTGAATCAGCAAGCACTGATAAAGATGCAGCTATATAGTTTCCTAATGAATTTCAAGCGGTTATTGAAATTGGTGAATACCCCCACACATACATACAATAAGTAACTTACTCGTAGATGTGAGCACTGCAGTGACGAAAATGATAACTCGCAGAACCTAGCGATCTATGCATAATTGCAAGCACTGCCGCGAAAGATTTAAAATTGTATTAATATATATTTTTAATGATAATTAATATTAAATAAATAAAAAAGTAACGTTAGCAAACCTTGCAATTTCGTGAACTGATCACTACTAAGTACATGTTATAATCGGTTTGTTTAGCGCAAATTTGGTTAGCGCAAAGACCGTTCAGAACGTATCCTTTGCGCTAAACGAGGCATGACTGTATAGCCTGAATTATCGATAATTATTGTGGTTTTCCCCTTAATTCACCCAAAAAGGAATAATCTAGTGCGAGGTAGGTTCACTTTAATTTACGATTTTTAGTGCCCAAAAGTGTTACCCATGCATAACGTTCACCCCTACTTTATGACCTGAAATTTGATCATCAAGCTACGCATTATACAGGAGTATATATGGTATATGGCATTTCAACTTATGGGAACAACAACAACACATTTTGAAGCTTATTTGTATTTAGATTTCTTTTCAGATACTAAGCTTGCCATTGTGTTAATTCTTAATAAAACTGATAATTTCTTGTAAAGTTTTTATAAGCTAATGATGTGTTTAATTCCATATAATTTGCTCAATTTTAGAACTTTGCACCTAGAGTATCTTGTCCTGGACCTCTGGCGACCAAGCTGAATATTCAACTAAAACCTGTTGAGCCATTGTTAGAAGCTGGAGCTCAGGTCCAGCAGCTCCTTAATGCAGAATGTGTGGAAGATTATACTGGTAAATTTATAATAAAGATTTACATGGTTACTAAGTAGCATTAAAATTCTTTAAAAATGTAAGTTCAGTCATCAGTGCAAGCAGTGATATTTTCACAAATATCCTACATATGTACACTAATAACTTTCTTATATGGGGTCAGACTCAAAAGGATCAGCAAAAGTAAGGGTACGAACACACAGAAAGCAGGTTGCCAGCTTTCCGGCTAGCAGGTCGGTGCCAACAAGCTTTTACTGTGTGCATCACCATTAACTTACATGTATTATTTCAGCAGCTGATCGATGCTGATTATCAGAAAGCCAGCAACCTGCTTTCTGTGTGTTCTTACCTTAAGATACCCTGATGGAATTTCATAGCAGGTGTTAGTTGAAACACCAGGTTCATGAGCCATCCAAGAACAACATTAAGACTTTTCACAGAGTGTACTAAAAAGTTGATTAAATGTCATTGTTATGTGATTCATGTATTGTAGGGATTTTCAACCTTTCTGAGACCAAGAAATCCTTATATTATTTTAATTCACAGTAACCTAACCAAGAGGATGTAAGAGAATCAATCTCTGTCTGTTACAGAACCCTAGGGTTCAGTTAAAATTACTGATATAGTAAAATGTGAAATGCAGAGGAAACAGCTGTGTTTTTGATATGCTAACTAGCAGCAGCACTGTTGATAAATTAGGTTCAAAATGAGTGATATTAAAAACTCAGAGGCTTAAGTTAATAGTTAAGTTTTTAGTATTGGCTGATGGAAGCATATTTTGACCTTTTGTCATCTCTCTATATTATAAAATCATAGTGTATCATGTGTAACTTGACCTTGACACTGTGACATTGGTGTTAGCAGAGAGGGTCTGTGGCCGAAATCGGAACTGACATAATGATGTTGCATACATCCATATCTGCTTATCGGCTGTAGTGGCTGAGCCGGGGGTTTGTGAGCAGCATCTAGCAGGGGGTAGAGCCCCCTAGTACTCAATAGGAGAAACTACCACATGGTATCATCTTTAAGTGCAATGTAAAAGGATGTATGAGCAAAGAATTGGTGATGTAGTTGCCCAGTGAAGTTATGGGCACTTGGCCAGGTGCTGTTTTGAATGTTAGTCCTACTTCAATTTGAAGAAAACTTACTGAAAAACACAGTTTGAATTTCAAAACTAACCACCAATTTTGTGACCAAGTCTAGAGGAATAACCTCTCAATTTCAAGTATGTAATGTAGTGGTCAATAAACCAGGTGATCTTTACCTTTGTCAAGTTTAAGGTCAATGGATGTAATCCACTTACTACAACAGTAAAATAAAAAAAACAATGGTGGCTTTACTAAGAAGTGCTATGATTTAAATGGCATAGATGTATCTGAATATGACATTCACAGGAGCGATTGAGATGAAGAACTTATCTTTCAGTAATAAACATAATGAAACACAGACGTGAATAATAGTTTGTTCAGGAAAATTGCAATAATTGGGTATGATGTAAAATAAATTTCTTTGGTATCAGTGCAATATTTTACTGTAAATAGAAATGCTATCTTGTATTCATGGTTGTCTTGTGATCAGGTACATATGCTATGTTTAAATCTTATGAGTATTTTATTACCATATCTGCCCGAATAGAAGCCGGCCCCCCCAAAATTTTCCACCATTTTTTGGCCAAAATGTAAATTCCATAGATTTTATGCTGGTGTGTGCCAGGCATTCAGGCATGGCTTAGAGTGCATTATTTGAAATCGAAGATATATTACTCCAATTAATAATTTTGCGTTGTTGAATAATGTTCCACATTCAGTGACAATAATTTCATTCGTCTTCATTTTCACAAAACATCAAATATAGTAATTTGGAGTTTTTTTATTTTTCCAATTCTATTCATAGTAATAGCGATCTCACCAAGATAATTTTTCATCCAAGTCTATTTCCAATGAAATTGGCATTTACGTTGCCTTAAGAAATTGCATTTTTATAATTATGCACGTTCCATGTAAAGTTTTACTGTTCATTATCAGTTGAGTTTTGCATTTCAAGCTGTTGCTCATACCTTCAGAGCAGATGTCTCTTTACCCTCTTTACTTACCGAAATTCAAACAGTTGAGCATCCAAAGCCGTCAACGCATTTTGCGTAATCGTCTGCATAACCAAAGAATGCAAATAATGTGACCACTCAAATAATGTGAAAAACCCAGCCTTAAACGGTAACAAAGCACAAGTAGTGCTAAATTCAATATTCTAGCCTTTATTATTTATTCATTAATATTCATCGTAGGTCAAATATTTACTTTACAAAAAATATAGTACTATCATTTAAACGGAACGGCAATGAGAGACGTGCTGCCATCTAGGGGTGACTACAAGAGTTAACCATAACCCAAATTTTCCTCGGACTTGCATTTAAGCCGAGGGGTGATTTTTTCATGATAGATATTGACATAAACATCAGCTTGTATTCGGGCAGATACGGTATTTAGTTTGTTACTAGCTGAGCCCCCGCAAAATTTGCACGTTTAATTTTAAATTGATTCATAAAAAAATAATGTTTGTAAAATAAGTTTATGTTAATAATTCATATTGTACTCCAGCAATGAATTTACACAGTATAGGATACTTAGATATTTGACTCCCAATGTAAGGTTTGCGTGTTAGAATCTCACTGAGGGAAAGGCAGTGTGCTCATATTTAAAAAAATGTTAACTGTAGGTAATCAGAAATCTGTATTTTATAAGTTATGGTAGAGAGTAAATTGATGTGGCACAGTAATTAAATTGAAATGATTAGTGATCAGAAGATTCTTACGCAACAGGCATAAACTGTAGTGATGTGAAATGAAGAAACAGAAGAATAGAACTGCTAAGACCGGGAGTCAAAGTGGGTCTTCACACCTCACAGAAAGCAAATATTGGGAAAAGAAAGATGTGAACTTTCTGTAAATTACAGGAAATGTCATCCACTTAATCAATCACAAAACATAACTCTTGTAAAAGCGACACCACAAAAAATAATTATTTATCCACTTAAGCCAGGCGAAAGTATTAAAAAAGTAAGCGCTGAAACAAATGATTGTAGAATAATACGGAGTATAAACTTACTGGGGTTTAGGAAGATTCCTCCTCACCAAAGCCTTCGTAATGAAATGGCAGAGTCTTACGCGTATTTCCACTGACAGGTGATTCTTGGTCGCTTCAGTCACGAAAACAAAAACATTTGGTATTTCCAAAAGGTTGAATACTCAGATACAGTATTTAAAAAAATAAATATGCTTTTCTACCACAATCTACGATAAACGCGTCCTAGTCACAGAAAATAATCTTACTGAATGTTCTCAAGTTAAATCATTATCTTAATGAATTCATCCATTGTTATATTTATAACAATAAAACTTTAATTAAAGCAAAAATGTAGCGTATAATGATCTTACTAACTTAAGGATTCCAGTTTTACGTCAATATGAACGTTTAATCGATGGTAATTGAATCAGAGGCAACAATTAAGGTCGACTTGGCAACGTCCCGAAGGAGAACAAAAAATCGGCAAAATTTCGAAAACAATTGTTTTTCTGAAAATTTTGACCGCATAGGGTATAAACATTGAAAGAATAAGATAATTTAGAGTTTTAGCCGTCGAATAAATCAAAAACAGAGAAAATCGGTCCATATTTAAGTATTTTAACGAATGAAGGAAAAAGACCTTGCACTCTGAAAACTCGAAAATCCCGTGTAAACTTATGGGAACATATAATTATCTCCTGGAATCGAACCCGGGACTTTAAGAAATTGAGAATAGTTTTCTAGGGACCTCCTGGCCTGTAGAAACAAAACGCAGTTTACTGCAAATCTTTACGGCAAACGGTTTTCGAGATAGAGGGGGGGGGGGGGACGGACGGGCAGATGGACACTTCAGAAATTATATATAGGATATTAATATTTACTATAATACAAATCTCAACATTTTGTATCTATATATAGCCACCCTTTTTCCCAAATGTCATTTAAAAAAGGGACTGCGCATCATACTTGTAGATTTCTGAACAGGTTATATAAATTGCAAGTCTTGATAGTAATTTTAAAACAACATGCTTGCATCTACATTTATACTCACAGGAGATGAAGAAATCTACCATATTTTGCCATTGATAATGCACACCTAGTAGATACCTGTGCACCTTGTAATTTTTAGTGCTTGTGAAAATGTATAGATAACGCACAGGCAATTTCTTGTCTCCTTGAGTAATTTCTAATATTGTAGAGATAAAGATACTGGGGTGATTTTAATGTTTGTGGATGACGTGTTTTCTTTATTTATTTTTAAATAAAATTTTAATTGTAAAATAATTTAAGATGTACTTAATAACTCCATGTTATTGTTTTATTGCCCATTTGATATTAAGTCTATATCTGCAACATGAAATACTTGTAGTAATACGAACAGCACCATTATCATTATAGACAATTGAGGTAATGCAATGAGATTCTGAAAACGTGCTTTCTGGCTAGATTCTTTTGATGATATTTTCTGTTTGAAATTAGCGCATACTTTGGTAAATTGCAGTAATTTGTAATTATTTTCTCGTTTTACATTGTATAACGTGCACTGTTGTTTTTCTTTACTGACTGAACTTTTTTGTATACATAGCGTGCGCGGTATCTACTGGAAAATATGGTACTTAGTATACGACCAAGCAAACATTTAGAGTTTAAATGCGTGGTTTATACTGTTGTTGGTGCATCTTCAAGAATACGATGGATATTTTGACAAATAAGATGACGTTATATTTTTTAATATTAAAACTGTTATTTTTGAATGATTTTTAAGCTATTATTGTTACTCAAAATAAGCAGTTCTGTCATTAAAATTTACTATCAATTTTTACTTATACTTTTGCCGGAATAAGTTGTCATCTGATATCTGTGTTTGCCGAATTCATTGCGATCCACTGATGCTCCTTTAACATAAGAGTGGCGACTACCGAGGCTATCTAACATCGGCATAAAGAGACCGCTCAATACATTACATCACTCAGATAGTAGAGAGAAGATGCTTATTCAGGGAGGGGCAATCAATGAAGAGGCTGACCTTGCTTTAATCCTAGATGTCACCTTGTTCTGGCATGTATTTTTTTTTTCTGTTTGAACTGGCCAAAAAATAGTGGTGCACATGGTACACGAGGGTGCCACACGAGTAAATATGCTATCATAAATTCTTAACAAAATTATTTTTCAAAATTTAAGAAAATTAAGTTGCTATATAAAGAGGAGGATTTATTGTATTCTACTGAAAAAACTTAAATGCATATATACAGGAAGTCTCCTCATGATGTGTTTAATTGGTTCGAGAAAAATCGGACTTAATGCGGATCAATCTTATGAGGATCACATTTTTCCATTTACACCAAGGCCCCGATTTGCGTTGGGGTTACATTCCTGGAAAACACGATGCAAAGTGAAACGACACAAATCAGAATGCAATTTGCTATACACACATAGTTAATCCTTTAAATTAGCAAGATTGGTTCTAGCCTTCCAAATATCCATATTTAAAATTCTAAAGTTACATTTAAATATGCACATACCACCATATAAAAATAGATGCATTGTAGGAATAGTAACACGATATTAAGTTAAACTAATATGTATGTAATTTACTCAAGTTTAAAAGGAAAAAAATAAAACTGTCATAATACACACACTAAGAATTATCGAATTGTTTCTTATTCTGACAATGACAAGTTAAACTAATACGTAATTTATTCAAAGTAAAAAGGACAAAAATGAAACTGTCGTAATTCACACAGGAAAAATTAACAGAATTTTTCTTATTCTAATGATGGCAGCAACTCATGTTCTGACTCAACCCCATGCTGAGGCCTTACACAAACAAACCTATCCAAAGTTTGTTGCACAGCTTTTTTTCTTATCTCATTATAGATTATTTTATAGCAATTATTCCATCCGTTACTTTCCTCACCACTCTTGAGCTTCTTTCCTTTGTCAGGGTCATCTTCAGCGAGGATCTCCATTGCTTCCTCTATCAACTGAAAGGCTTTGCAAAGTCTTTTTGTAGTCAGAGTATGTTTCTCACAGTCAGTTGTTTTTGCAGGATTGTCATCTTCAAAAGCTTTCTGCAAATCTAGATCTATCAATTCCTCGTTACTCAGCTCATTATCGTCAGAGGCAAGTACTAACTCATTGATATCAGCCTCTTCCATTCCCTCAAAACCCACTTCCGTAGTAATGTTAGAAATCTCTCAGCACACTGCAGGCACGTCATCAGTTGCTGGTGAAGCCTTGCTGTGAATGCGTTCTGGCCATATTGTGTGCCAAACACCATTCATACAAGAAGATTGAACTCCCTCCCATGAATCGGAGATGTTGATCAAGGCTTTCATTATTTTATAATTCTTCCAAAACTCTTTCATCAGTAGCAATTAGGAGCTGCTTAAAGTTAAGCCTAAGGTAGTAGATTTTAAAGTTTGATATATCTCCTGAATCAATGATGTGGTGTTTGGCAGCATGAATCTCCTGCTTACGACACAGACGTGATCCTTTATCTTCTCTCAGTGCCTCATAAAGTCAGCTCCTTCTGAATCACTAAATGAGCACTTTTTGAGAGAAAACTACTTCTTGGGAATGGCAAAGGAGGTGAATGGGGAAGCCCATGTAGAAAACGACAGAGCTGTGGGTTTTAATGACACACAACAGATTTTTAGACATTAATACCTAAACGATGCAAGAGCGAAACAACTCAAATCAAGCAGATGCAAATCGGGGCCTTATTGTATTTAATGCTATAAATTAAGAATATATTCTAGGCTAATCTTGGGATACTATTTTATACACACAAAAAAGGCAATACTAATAACCAAACCAAGAAGAAGGTAATAAAATGGAGAAAAGATAATAAAATGCAGAAATAAAATACTAGAAGCAAAATTATCTACTGTGATTTAACTACTGAAACTGTACATTAATCCTCTCTCACAGATAATGTAGTAAAGCATACCTGCATTTCGGTATCACATTGTATCATAACTCTTTTTGTTACATATTAATTCAATGATACTTCCTTTGACTTAATTGCATAGTTTCACAAGCTGTCATCATGCAATCTTCTTTGGACTTAAGATCAGATGATGGGCTGTTGTTATAATGCATCACCAAACTTTTCAAGCACTTAAAGTGGCACCATGTCAACTTTCTTTGTTAGTGGAAGAATAAGGGAACTCCCCCAAGTTTATTTTTCACCTATTCCTATAATTGCATTGTTCAGGTGAGACCACAATTTTTTTTTCATTCATATGGAATGCCATGCATTGGATGAGTCTCAATAGCGAGGATTGTGGGATTATTCATTAGTTTCGTTCATTTTGATGCAAAAAATTATCCAGCAGAAATAAAATATGGTCATATACTACTGAAATACATAAGTTTATTATGGAAGAGTAATTTTTATTTTGTGTGCAATGCAAAAAAATGAAAGTGTGATGTTATATGGGTGGTTGTTAACAAAGGTGTGAACTGACGTGAGCTAGAGATTTGAAAAGGAAACCAACAAAGTTAACTAATGCTGAGCCTTGCACATCAAAATAACTCTGGACCAAGCAAGCATAACCTGGGTAATTAATTCAAATCTGAAATTCATGTAATAGTGGATGAACATTAAGCCAAGCAAAATAATGAATCCCCCCTGTAATCAGTTTTTCAGAGAAATGTAAATTTTTAAATATCGTCATACTAATTTCATTGAAATTTAATATAGCTGCAGTATTTAAATTATTCTTTCATTTATCAAGAAATTGGATTAACTTTATTACTGGTAGAGTTTTATTTCTGCAGAAAGTTTATGAAGGTCTTAATCTACAATGACATCGGTTTTTAATTGATTTACATATGTTTGGATTTTATTTTTATCAAACAAAATTTTCATTTGCTATATTTTCTACTTTTCAGATTCACCTAGTATGGTCATCACATTCATTTACAATAATGTTCCGCAGAAGCTCACTGTCAAACTTCCATTAACAATAAATAAGTTTTTTGAGCCCACAGAAATGAATGGGGAAGCATTTTTCTCTAGGTGGAAAAATCTTGGAGGGTAAGTGAAAGCTTCACTTATTTTTACAGGTTGTATTAATTCAATAGTTGTAATTCTACCTTCTTGTAGGTTTTTGGTCCACCCAAACCAATCTATTATATCCGTAGTCTTTCTCTTGAAATTCTTATATCCCATCCCTTCTTTTAATGAAATCATTACACCTTTCCTCTTCTTGCCTCTTTCCTAACATTCTTCCTTCTATTGACTTATTTCAGTAAACCATTCCATTTCAAAATTTGACCATTTCTTCTTGCTAGCCATTATTACTCTAATTAAATTCCTCTCTTCTACTACTACTATAGTCAAAACTTCCTCATTCGTTTTCCTACTTGTCCAACCGATTTTCTTTAATCTACGTCATGCCCACATATCAAACATCTTTAATCTGCTCACATTTTCTTTCCTATTGTTCATGTCTCGCACCCATATAATGTTTCACTCCATATCAAGGTTTTCACTAACCTCTTTTTATATGTTTTGACTAGGTGACAAATGGGCCATATATGTCCCACTTACTTCCAGTGCCTCTCACAAATTGCATATTTGCCTTGAAGTTGAGAGAGTAAGAGTAAAATAGAGAGCTGGTACCTATCCTGTCATCCTCCTTTCCCAAGGCCATAGGTCTAAATGCCTGGGGATGAGAAGGATAAACAAACACTTGGGAGACTAGCTCTCTCTATCAAAATGTGGTTGTCTACTGTTGGACTACCTTTCAGAAACAAAAGAGAGGCCAAGGATGTGCAATAAAAATATCCATGCATGGGAGAGGCACCCTAAACCTTTTACCATTATTTTCTTCCTCCGATTTATTTTCTTTATGCTAAGAGAACATGTATTCATTCATTTGCAGACCTCCGAACAGAGCGTTAGTTGCTGACGAGTATTTTTCTTTCTTCATAGAAAAGTGAGAATCTTCATATTCTTTCTTCTGTAATTCAATTATTTTTTTATATTTCATTCTCCCTTTGTCCTTATATATTCTGTTTATACTTACTCCCTTTCTTATTCGTAGAAATGACATCAAAGCGCAAATTGTCTGATGTCAAGATAGCTGAGGAAATTTTTGTCGATTTTGACTCAGATGCCTGAGAGACAGAGCGAAACCGACGATGAGGAGGAACTGCCTGAAGAAGTAGACAAAGAAGCTCTTCTTCCACCTTCTCAATGTCATGGTGCATAATAGCTACATCCTACTGACGTCATGTGGAAGGCAAATTACACAGTAGTTTCACCTTGCTCTTGTGAGGAATCTTATTGAAGAAGGGGCTCTTCCCTCTGGGACTTCCCTGAGAGGAAGACCCAGTGCAAGAAGGACACAATTGTATCCGTTAGAGGCGTAGGAAAACAAACATTGGCTTGTAAAGGGAAATTGTATTTGGAAAAGTGAAAATACGTAAGGAAAGTGGCAAAGTGCAAAATATGTGCGTATGCACAGGACATGCACAAGGGAGGTTCTGGAAGACTTTGCACATCAAGTGATGTAGGCAGTGCAGTTAATGTGTTGCAGGTTTTCAAACAATTGCATAAATCAGCAGTTTCCAAACTTAACAAAGCCGTGCCCCCCTTCAACTAAGAAAAATGTCCTTGCACCACCTTATATGTCATATACAGTAAAACTTCTTCATAACAAAATTGAAGGGACCCAATTTTTGGCACTTTGTTGTAAGGAAATTTTTTGTATGGCGGTTTTTTTCAAATTCATCATATATGCATATTAGCATATTATTGTTGGTTATAATTTATTTCAACGCTAACATTTTAGTTAAATTCCAAAAAATTCACTTTATGATAAAAAATATTACCGTATTCACCTGAATCTAAGACGACCTTTTTTTCCAAATTGTCAGCTGTAAATATCAAGAGACATCTTACATTCGAATACGAAGTATATTTACGCATTAATCAATGGTTTTTACAACAAATGGTATGTTAGAGTAAACAATGCACAACAGCAAATTCAAGTACATACATACATACATAAACAAGTGAAATAAACAAATAGTAATAACAATAAGAAAAACATGACGGGAATAATAATTATTCAGACTAATAATCATCGTCGACGATCATAACGACATACTTTTATCTTGCACATAATGGCAACTGCAAGGTAAAAACAAATGAGAGTGGAAATCATTGGGATTCCCCTTTCAAACGACTCACCGCGACTCACTAAGTGTGACAGTAATTTTGAGTTGTGCATTCTTGATTTAAATGCACAACCCTTAAGTTAAAGTGACAGATCATGTTGACGTACGTGGCACGAGTGCAAAGGGAAAGTTAACAAAAGGAATTAGATGGAGCTATGATGCAATTTTAAGCTGATCGTGATAAATTACGCCAAAAAAACTAATAACTGTGATGCGAGTAGAAAGTTCGGTGTATCTGAGGCAAATGTGCATCGATGGAAACTCTCAAAACAGGAACCAGAAAAAGCCAAAGCCACAAGAAAGTCGTTCAGTGGTCCAAAATTAGGCCGATTTCATGACATAGAAGAAGAGGTAGTAAAGTTTGTGCACACCATGAGGAGGAACGGTATGCCTGTTTCGACTGAAAGTATTATACTTAAAGCTCATGAAATTGCGAGAGGACTTAATATATCATTGCAAGATTTCAAGGCCAGCAGAAGTTGGTGCGTGAGAATGATGCGACGAAATAATTTTTCTTTAGGGCGACGAATTTCACAGTGTTAGAAATTGCCAGAAGACTATGTTGAAAAACTTCTCGCTTACCAGAAATACATTATTGGACTTAGAAAAACCAGTAATTACCTTTTGAGCCAAATAGGAAATGGCGATGAAACTCCGGTTTTCTTCGACATGCCGTCTAATTATACTGTGAACGAAAAAGTGCGAAGTCCGTCCTAATTAAAACTACAGGCAACGAAAAAATGCAAGTCACGGTAATGTTGGCGGTTTTAGCAGATGGGACTAAATTACCACCATATGTGATTCTAAAGCGGAAAACAATGCCTAAGGAACATTTACCAAGTGGAATAATAGTTAGGTGTCAAGAAAAGGGGTGGATGACTAAAGAACTAATAAGAGATTGGTTACGTGTGGTGTGGAATAGACGGCCAGGAGCTTTACTAAAACAAAGAGCAATGCTTTCACTGGATGCATTCAAGGACACATCTCCTGAAATTAAAAACATAATGAGTGCGATGAATACTGATCTTATTGTAATACCTGGAGGAATGACATCGCAACTTCAAGTTTTAGATGTTGCTGTCAATAAGTGTTTTAAAAATAATTTAAAGGTTTTGTATTCTGAATGGTTACAAAGTGGAACTCACACTTTAACACCAAAAGGAAATCTTAAGAAACCTGAAGTTGCAATGCTCTGCCAATGGATTAAGGCATCATGGCAACTCGAGGGACGCTGCACCTAGGGGAAGTCGGGCTGGGAGGGAGGGAATCTTGTTAATAGGTAGTTCAAAAATCCGGCGTTTGGTGGCACCCGTGAGAGAAAGGGCTCGCCGGGAGGGTGATGAGCGGGTGTTCTCCTGGTGTATTCCAGGCGGAACAGTACCTCAGGTGACGAAGGCGGTTCGGGCAGCGGCAACTGGCACGGGATGCTCCAAGCTGCGGATAGTGTGGGCACCAATGACATGGAGGATCGGGGTTCTGAGGAGATATTGGATTCCTTCAGGGATCTATGCTCCGAAATAGACCGACTCCGGCGGGTCATGGGGATCGACATGCGTCTGACCGTATGCAGCATGGTCCCGCGGACCGACCGGGGTTCGACGATTTGGAGTCGAGTGATCGGCTTGAACCGGAGACTCTGGAAGTTCTGTGGGGGCATGGGAGTAGATTTCGTGGACCTCGGACCGGTTCTCGAATCATGCAAGGTACCCCTTAACTGCTTGGGAGTTCACTATACCGCCGAGGCAGCACAGAGGGTAGGTGGTAGGATATACGAACATAGAGTTTTTTTAGATTAGAGAGTAGATTAGTGAGCAGGTCATATACGGGGAAATTAAAGACTTGCACTAATTATCATAATAAATTTATTAACACTGACCGTAGATCAATATGTAGGTCGGCTTTAGGGCACAATAAACCATGCGATAATACTATCAATAATAAAGCCGCTATTGGAAATGAGGGATGCACCTTCCAAATCGCTGAAATAATTCCGAAGCGACACATAAGTGACTCCCTAAAAATTTTAATTCTAAATTGCCAGAGTATCAGGAATAAGGCTGCGGAACTTCAGAATTTACTAGAACAAACAGAGGCAGATATAGTGATAGGCACAGAGAGATGGCTAACCTCGGATATTCACGACCGTGAAATTTTCCCCTTACGATATATTATTCACAGACGAGATAGGACAAATAGGAGCGGTGGGGGGGTGTTTATAGCAGTGAATAATACACTAATAAGTTCTCCGGTCAAGTTTGCTGAAAACAATATTGAAAGCACTTGGTGTACTATAACCAGTGAAGGTTTGGGAAACATTCATGTATGTGCATATTATAGGCCGCCAGCTTCAAACGCAGAAGAAATATACGATCTAGAGGCTCAAATAAATTCACTAATGAAGAAGAATAGTAAAAGCATTATCATAGTAGGAGGAGACTTCAATCTACACTCGATAAATTGGCAGAGTTGTAGCTTCATACCATCTGGTAGGAATCGCGAGTCATGCGAAGCGCTAATAGACATCTTCAATAAACATTCCCTCATCCAGGTAGTCAAAAAACCTACGAGAGCGAACAATATATTAGATTTACTAGCAGTTAACATCCCCGAGAGTGTTTCCGAAGTAACTGTTGAAGAAGGAATCAGTGATCACCAAGCAGTTCGAGTACTTTTGGATATAACTGTCGCAAAATATCGCAAGCCTAAGTGAAAAGTGTACATGTATAAAAATGCTAACTTTGAGGATTTCAAAGAGAAACTCATCAAGGATTACGGCGATTTCAGCAAATCGACAAGCACAAAAAACGTTGATGAAACTTGTAAAGCATTTCTATCAGAAATCAGAATTGGTATTAATACGTATATACCAAGTAAATTTATTAGCGATAATGGGGAACCAAGGTGGTATAATTGGCAGGTTAGATGTGCCCTCAGACACCAAAGAAAGCTTCACTCCAAATTTAAACGCATCAATAACTGTAAGTCACAGGAGGAAGTAATTTCAATTTCACTTAAGTACAGAGATTGTCCGACTAAGACCAAAAAGGTTATGTGCAAAGCACTAACAGACTTCAAGAAAAAGACTCTTAGTGAACATCTAAGTGAAAATCCCAAATACTTTTGGTCATATGTTAGGGAAGTTCAAGGTCGACGCCCAACCATAGCCCCGTTAATAAACGACCAAGGAGAGGTAGTTAGTGATAGCACAGATAAAGGAAATTTGTTAAAGTTATTTTTTCAGAACGTATTTACTACCGAAGACGTGAGAGCGAAGGTCGTGGCGCCCGAACCAGGCAAGGAAAAAATGAACGATATAGTCATATTAGCGAAAGGGATAGCTCAACAGCTTAAAAATATCAAGTCAAATAAATCTCCGGGTCCAGAAGAGATACCAGGTAGAGTATTCAAAGAGTTAGCACTGGAAATAGCACCTTATCTCGAAATAGTTTTCAGTAAGCCACTTAGTCATCGCGTTGTACCTAAGGAATGGAAATTAGCCTTTATAACGCCATTACACAAAGGTGGGAAAAGAGACGACAGAGAAAATTACAGGCCAATTTCGCTTACCTCCCTATCTTGCAAGGTTCTCGAGCACATTATCGTTAGCTCCGTGATGGACTTCTTAGATAGTCAGAACTTGCTAAGTAAATATCAACGTGGCTTCAGGAAGACAAGATCTTGTGAAACACAGCTCGCTCTGTTCGTTCACGATATACTAAGATCAGGAGACCGTAAGACTCAGTTAGATGCAGTTTTCATCGACTTCAAGAAGGCTTTCGATAAAGTCCCGCACAGTTAGTTAGTGAAGAAATTAAATGACTGTGGAATTAATCAAAAGATAATCGAGTGGATCAGGGACTTTCTTAATGAGCGTGAACAAATAGTAGTTATAGATGGATTTAAATCAGATTCAGTCAGCGTAGCCTCAGGCGTTCCACAGGGAGGCATAATCGGTCCCCTACTATTCCTTTTATATATAAACGACTTAGATAAGGTTATTAAAAGTAAAATCAAGTTATTCGTGGATGATACAGTAGTTTATAGAGAGATTAACAGTCCTAATGATCAGTTATTACTTTCTGACGACTTAAATGCAATTCTCGAGTGGTGTAAAGAGTGGCAGTTAGAATTGAACTTAGGAAAGTGTTCCTTTATGAGATTCTGGGGAAACAAAAACATTGACGCGACGAATTACACTGTTGAAGGCATCCAGCTAAAACTAGCCGATTCCGTCAAATACTTAGGCGTTACTTTAACAAGCAACCTCTCGTGGGATATGCACATACGAAATATATGCGGGAAGGCTAAACAGAAACTAGGATTCATCAAACGCATAGTAGGTAAAAGTGAGGAAAAAGTCAAAGAGACGTTACTTCTCGTTAGTAAGACCACTATTAGAGTACGCGTTGAGCATATGGGATCCGTACAAGAAAGGATCAATCTCAGAGTTAGAAAGAGTGCAGCGAAAAGCCGCTAGATTCGTCAAAAATTGTTATGATAGAAACCAAAGTGTTACAGTCTTGATACAGGACTTAGGATGGGAATCACTAACTGAGCGCTGATCACGCTCTAGGTTAAAACTTCTTGAAAGATTTAGAACGCATATATTCTCCAGCGATGTAGAAAAATAATAAGAGTGCCAACTTATATTGGTAGAATGGACCATCCTCGTAAAATAAGAGAGATAGCCTGTAGGACTGAGAGGTATAAAGGCTCGTTTTTCCCTAGAACGATAGCTGAGCAGAACAGAAGTTATGAAAAGAAATCAGCCGACGTAGAGTGATACTATACATTATTATGCGCTTTACCTTGGTGCTATTGCACCCCCTGCCACACACCATCGCGGTGGCTTGCAGGGTGAACTGTAGATAGATAGATAGATAAACTAATAAATGCAAAAGTAATAGTGAAAGGATTTAAGAAATGCTGCTTATCTAATGCCATGGTTGGGAGTGAGGATGATGTTTTGGGGGAGACTGATGATGAAGTTGAGAGCTATAAAGATAGTGAGCGTGAGGAAAATAGTGAAGGTTGCATAGACAGTGATGATGTCTAATGCTATAAAATGATTTTATGCAGCACTTGAATTGAAATTTTTTTTTGTTGTCCTGAAATGAGTATATTCTGTAAATGTATTTACTTTATTTTTAATGTTATCTTAAAATGAATGCTACCATTTAATTTGTTTGAAAACCTGAATGGTTCTATTTGTGATGTGATCTTATGATTTTAAAATGTTAAAAGACAATGACATTCAAGAAAAGTATAAGAGAAAATAAATATTTGACAAGATTTATAATTTTTGTAGTAATGAAGGTCAATTTGAGCTTTTTTCTCTTTTGGAATCATCAAAATGGGGGTCGTCTTAGATTCAGGGTTGTCTTGGATTCGGGTGAATACGGTATATTATTTTTTCATTCCTGTAACATTAAACAATTTTTATAGTAAAAACAATCTGTGCGATGTGGCAATTTATGATGTAGGGCATATCTTGGCTACTGAGCTATATCATTATTATTGATCAAAACTTGGATTACTTTATACTAAATTTACTTTTTCAATATTCAAAATATTTAATTGGCAAATCTTGCTATTTGTAACACTATGCACATTAGAGACAATAGTATATCAATAAATAGCCAAATAAAAGTAAATGAAAATACAGTAGAACTTCATAAATCCGGCACTCTCGGGACCTAGCTCTAACCGGATTTTAGAAAATTCCGGTTTTTTGAAAATGTTGCACATTGCCTAAGTATCCAGGGTCAAATCGGCCTATTGCAGGATAAAACAAAAGAAAGCTTTTTGTAATCTATATAATGTATTTCGGAATTTAATCAGAAATCACGCCAGAATATTTTAAAATATGAAATACACAAAATGTTTGTAAATAAACATGCAAAATATTAAATAAATCATAATAGACGGCTTGCCCTCTTGTCACCCTTGACTATGCCACTGCACCTTCATACCATATCACGGCCTAATGCACACTTACCAATTTACACGTCTAGTTTCTACTCTCTATGGCTAGACGATAAGGTCGAGACAGCGTCTTTAGTTGCGGGAATGCAGGTTTCATATATTTCAGCGTTGGAAGCTTTTTGAAGGTTTTTCTGTGAAACTGTCTTGAACATATCACACAGCTTGCTTCATACATTGTGATATTTCCTTAATAAGTTTATCTTTAATTAGGTACAAATTCATCATATCCTGTGATTCGATGCATGACCGCTGCTCTAAAGCCGATATTGTATCAGTGACTAATTCTATGCAACGGTCAATTGAAGGTTTGTTTGCAGCTGCATTGTCATCATCGTCACTTTCACTTTTTCATAATTCTCACGTTCGGGTTCCAAAACCATTTTAACTATTTCTCTGTCAGTTAGCTGATTCACTACAGGCACTTCATTGTCGATTTCAATCCAGTTTTCAACGTCGTCTTCTTCCAGACCCTTCGTGAAAGCGTTATTCGTCGATCCCTTAGCAAATTCCATAATTTCAGACACCAGTCTCTTATTGTCACTGACATTGAAACCTAGAAAATCTGGTGGTGATTCATCACATCCTTCAAACATGCTTGCTGGCCACAAATTATGCCAGGCGTTTTTCAGTGTTGCGGCCGTTACATCAGTCCACGCTTTAGCTAGTCCAAATCGCGTCCTTAATGTTAAATTCCTTTTCAAATCCGTCAACAGCTTGGCCTCTATTGCAAGCAACAAGCAATTTCTGCATAAATTGCTGTCTGTAATAGCATTTTAGTGAGTGTAATATTCCCTGATCCATAGGTTGAATAATAGATGTACAATTTGGAGATAAATAACCACACGCACATTACCCAATACCAAAAGTGATGCATCAGGATGGGCAGGACAGTTATCTAATGTCAGAATTATTTTACAATCATCACCTAGTCCATTAGATTTACAATGAGCACGTGCCTCCGGTGCAAAATAATTCACAAACCAATCCAACATTAATTGAGAAGTTATCCATGCAAGTTTATTAGCACGGTAGTTGACAGGAAAATTCTTTGCACTCTTTAAAGCAAGGGGGTGTGCACTTTTACCAATTACAGTTAGCTCCAGTTTGTGCGTACCTGCTGCATTTGCGCACGCAAGAACCGTCAGCCTCTCCTTTGACTCCTTCACTCCAAATGCCATATCCTCATCGGCGGCTTCAAGTGTGCTCCGAGGAAGACATCGCCAAAATAATCCTGTCTCGTCCGCGTTATATATTTGCTCTGCAGTAAAATTTTCATCCGAAATTAACTTCATAAACTCCTCTACAAATGTTTCGGCAGCATCCAAATCGGCACAAGTTTTTCGCCAGACACTGCTAATTTTCGTATTCCATGGCGAAGCTTGAAGCGATGAAGCCAACCTTGCGAATAATCGCAAGATTTATTGATTTTCAAATCATCGTGGAATTTCTTTGCTTGCTGTATTAGCAATAGGCCTGATACCGGTACACCTTCATTTCTTCTTTGTCAAAACCATTCAAACAATACTCTATCAACATCGTTGACCCTGGAAGTGTGTAATGTTTTTCGGCTAATAATAGCCTTAGGAGTGTCACTGTCTGCATAAAATGTCAGTAACTCACTTTTTTGGTTCTTCAAGTCATACACAGTAGAACTGCCTACGCTATATTCTTCACAAAGTCTCTTAACTGAAGCACCTTTTTCAAGTTTTATTAATAAATCTACTTTTTGTTCAATAGAAAGAGATTTATGTTTACCCTTCATAATACTACTGGAGGGATTTTCAGCTTTTTTTTTTAAGACATTCCAATATGAACTTGAGCAATATCACACTAATGAAAAACACATGCGATCGTTACGAATCTGAACACGCGACTGTATACAAGTTATATAGTGTGACTGTGGAAACTATTCCCTAACATGTACCAACATGTATTGCTCAGCTGACAATTGGACTCACTCATACATACAATATAACTGCTGCCGTCAAATTGGTTCTAGAATTCGCGAATTTTGATGCAAAGCGGTGCGTTTATCGTTTCATAGCAGATTAGGCTACCCGCGGCAAAAATTTTAAAAAGTGCACTTTTCAAAAAGTGCACTTTTCAAAAAGTGCCGGATTTTTGATAATTCCGGTTTTTCGAGTGCCGGATTTATGAGGTTCTACTGTATAGCACAAAAAATATTAATAAAAAACTTTTTATGTACTTTATTTAAATAAAATGTCTTCAACGTTTACCACAAAGAGCTACTAACAAGAAATTATATATAGAAAATTTATTTCTAAAAAAATTTTTATTTTATTACATGTTTTTAATAAATTTTCATACTTAATTATACATACAGGCATACCTCATCTTTTGCAGGAGATATGTTCCTGAAAACACTGTGAAAGACGAATTCGTGAAAAAGAAATAGTTAAAGCAATAGGAAATACAGGGTTTGGTTCCCATCCCAGTTAAAATGGATCATTTGTCTTCTGTATTGGTGACCACAAAAAAAATAGAGAAAGAGACAGAAAAATGAACTTCAGTGAAAGAGAGACTTAAACAATATAAAAGAAAATGAAAAAAGTATCAGAAAATAAAATCTTATTTAAGTTCCGTAGTAGAATTGAGAAAAATGAACGATGGTTTCCTGACCTGCAGGAGCTAATTTCCAAATACTATTTTATATTTAATTCTTGTAATACAGGATCTGTCACTTTTACAAGAAAATTTTTGCATGTTGGTCAGAATTATGATGCTGGGAATACAATATGAATTTTTTGCTTTCAAGTAATGTAGGTTTTTTCATTTTACAAATTTTCATTTTAAGAAGCATTTTTTAGGAACACATGTCATTAGTAAACCAAGAAGTTTTAAGTAGGTATATTATTATTATATATTAGTATATTATTATATATTAGTATATTATTTATTGTAAAATTTTGATGCTCCCAAGAAATTTGTAGAAATGATTGTTATTTTCATCCACTCATTTTGAATTTGTCGATGTTTGATTTACAAAATATTTGTAAATTCTATATTCTTTGTCTGTAGTTATTATTTTATAATTTCTTCGTTAATTTCTTAGTAATCAACAAAGATCACAGAGGATTTTTAAAGCAACACAGCCAATGGATAATGCTGGCACTCGTGCAAAACTTCTTGGGTTTGGAATCCAACTATTAGATGGCATTGACCCTAACCCAGAGAACTTTGTTTGCGCTGGTATCATTCATACCCGCACACAACAAATTGGCTGCCTTCTGCGCTTGGAGCCCAACAAGCAGGCACAAGTAAGTTTCTTTGACCCTTATGTATGGCCTCCTTCTCCTCCTTTTATCTGATTGGCTTGGCATCCTTGAGGACAGTTGGATAAAGAACACTTTGATTTTTTCATTGTGTACATTTTCAAATGTTTGTATGGCTCAGATTCAGAGGATCCAACAATTTTACCAGTCAAACTTTCTGAAGCCTTGAAATCCTCATATTTGGAGTTTTTTTTTCCTGGAACCCCAATCAATGATATAAGGCTAATGTTAGCCAGTCACATTATTTCATAGAACCCTGCTTAGTTTATGTGGAAACCCAGGCACTGCAGAACATAACTCAAAAGCCTCTATTAGAGCTAGAGTAGTGTCCATTTGTGTCATCTTTTTCTTGAATATGATTTTTCGTAAGCTCTTGTTTTACTTTTTGTTTACACATAGCTGTATTTCCACACTGATGTATTTGGGATAGGTGATGCAAAACTTTAAGACAGAGCTGAAATTCTTAGGGAAAGGTGCAACTTACTCTGTCACCTTCTCTATGGTATTGCCTTGGTTATTCTGTTTTGGTTATTTGAACCTTGGGGCTCTGGTCTCAGTTAGAATCAGATATGAATCCTAGGTACTACTGGTTGTGGACGTAGACCATTGACGATTCTCACTGTAATGTTATTCATATGTGAAATGGACAAATGCAACCCCAGTGAAATTTAAATGCTTGTTTCTTAATAATTTACTTTCATATCATTTCTTCATTAAAAACAACCTTTTGGCTGTAAATATTTAATTTTTAATTTCCATATCAATTTTGTTATCATTTAATAATTTTTTTGGAAATTTAATAATCAAACAACCAAAAATTAAAGATGCCAGCACAAAATGGCACTAGAAACGTGTTATTGACTCTCTCCAACATAGACCGAGAGAGAGAAATCTAAAAAGTGACAAGATCGGCTTTGTTGTTTGTTAATGCACATCAGAGAAGGCAGTGTGCCAGAAAAGGGGCAGTCATCCCATTTATGTTGAATGCAGCTTATACTAAAACTAACAATTTGTAATAAGATTACCTTATGAGAAATGTAGCTCATGATACATGAACAGCAATTATGGTTCTTTCCAAGCGTCTCAATCTTTTATTAATTGCATGAATTCAACATACTAGGATTGGCACTTTTGCGTATTTCTCTTATAAAATTTGTTTGCTCGATAATATTATACGGTAAGCCTTTGCTATCTGCATTTCCTCCTATCCATGGTTTAATTATGGCAGGAATAAGAAACCAGTACAGCACATAAGTTTTGCAGTTATGCTGAGCATATACATATTTTTTTTGAGTGTACAAGGTATGACAATATAGTAACCTGATTCTGTTAAATATTTCATTGCTAACCTGTAGTAAACCTGGTTTCTTTCAGAGAACTCTTCTTTTGGCTTTATACACACACACATCCCAACCTCTCTGCCATTTCACTGTAATCGTATCTTGCAAGGGAGGATCCAGAAGCCCTATATTTTGAAAACCCCTACCCCTATCAAAATCCTTCTTTCTCTTGCTATACAGACCTAATCTGCGGCGTATAATTGAGGATTTTTGGGCAGAATGAATTTAAGAAAGCACCCAGTGGAGTGCAATGGGGTTATCCCCAAGGAGGGGGCTATCACCCCCATCGACCTGCCTTTGCATCCGCCACTGGTTTCTTGACATTCCTTTCACTACTACAGACCATTGCATTGGTCTGAAGTCTTCAATTAATTCAATATGAGATCCTTTCAAGGAGTTTTTCAGCTGTGGGATTATGAAAAGCTGCATTTTTTACCAAAAATTGCCTTACAAAAAGAGCTATGTAGGAAGACATACTTGTCAATGCAAAATCAATTGTCCAGCCAAACATTGAGTCTTTATTCATTAAATGCCCACTGCAAACATTCAAAATTTAAAGGTTCATTGTTTGTTCATTGTGAAGGAACAAATTCATAACACACAGTTCCTTTTATATTGAAAATGCATGCATGACATGCATGCTTTTCTTGATCTTGGACACCATGGACTTGTCCATTGGACACTTACCATATATACTCGTTTTGTAGGTCGATCTCATGTTTAGGTCGACCCTAACTTTTTTAATAAAAACTTTTGTTTTTTCGAATATCTCACATATAAGTCAACCGCAGTTTTTCAGTAGTATTAGAATGAAATTTTAGTATTCACTATGTGTTGATCTATTTAGCTCCACATGAAGAATCCAAAAGTATGATTTTTTGCTTCTCTATAATTCTTCCAATATCAAATTAACTATCTACGTGATGTCAAGTAACAGCGAAGTAGTGCCATGTCTCCCTCAGTGCCACTGCATGGCATCAAAAGTTGTTAGATTGTATAGACCTTTGTAATAAATTGGATAACTCGGGATAGACTTAGTATTTATTACCGGCGCTCACTCAGAAGCTAATCTTTCTTAAGGAAAACAATTTAGCAGTTTAAGAAAGAGAAATGTAACAACAATGTCAATTATAGTTTGGAAAGGTAATTATAGTTCACGAAAATAATTCTAGTTGAAGGAAATAATTCTAGTTTACAAAAATAATAATTATCTACAAAATTAATCACTTATCGTTTTTAGTGAGAATAAATGTTTTCTTTCAACCAATTAAAATAATGTTTATTCCATATATACTTGGCAATACTAAGTTAATCTGCAATGTTACCAAATGTTACATTAACAAAATTGTTTAATTTGCAAAGCATCAGAGATTAACTTAGGTTGAGAAATTATATAGTAACTTTATGCTTTCATATACAGGTGACACCCGAGATTCGACCGGGATGCATTCCTGAAAACATGGTCGAATCTCAAGCAGTCGAATGTTGAACGCCGTTTTTCCATAGACTTACTTGCATGTTATAATCGGGGGATACATTCCCGCATCTCGGGAAAAAATTATTAAGTCTCCCCTCACGTTATATAAAGATAAAATAACATTACTAATGTGTTAATACAACAATATGAAATTATAAATAAATTAAATAAAAAATATTTTAAACCTATAACTTATTTTTTGCATTAAAAAGAAAAAAATTTTTGTTTGTATGATTATTTTATGTAATTGTAAAATCCAAATCCGCCTCATCCATTCCCATGTTATTTAAATGGAAGAATGAGTAGTATTAGTATTTTACCAACAAAGTTAACAGAAGAGTGACGTGCAACTTGTCGAGCTTCAAAGATTCTAACAAATGACTCGCACGGAACAGGCCGGCTGCAACACATCTCTACATACATCTATCTATACATACAACTATATATTGCAGCAAAATTAATAACTTGAGGCAGCATCAGCATTTGCACTTGAAACCTCGTCAGTTAATTTCAGGCTATGCAAACCTGCCTTTCTCTTAAATCTGTCAAACCAGCCATTACTTGCACTAAATGGAGGCCCATCAACAGACATTTCATCCATTCTTTCCTTCAAATCATCATAGAGATCCTTAGCCTTTGCTCTAATCATGGTCTCACTAATAGGAATGTGTTTCTGACACTGATCATCTACCCAAAGTTTTAAAAGTTTTTCCATTTTAGGAATCAACACCACGCCTAGGACTGTTTATTGTTGTTATCAAATTACATGAATTTTTCGTGTTCTAGAATTTTCTCCTTCTGTTTCACATAAGTGCTAATAGTTGAACGAGACATCCCCCAACGATCGTGCGATTTCAACCCGCTTTAAAATTTCTAATTTCAATTCATAACTATGAGTCTAATGCACTCTTTTATTTGATTCACTTGCATTATTACATTTTCTTTTAGATGCAATGTCAAGTGATAAATTTATAAATAAATAAATTTAAATAAAAGATTTACAGAAAAAAAGGAGTGAAATCAGCACAAATTCAAACAATTAGAGCAGGAATGATGATGCCATGTCAAGTGATACATTTATAAATAAAATAAATAAATTTAAATAAAAGATTAACAGAAAAAAGAGTGAAATCAGCACAAATTCAAACAATTAGAGCAGAAATAACGATATCTAGACTGAAACTAAACCTTGCGTGGTTGGACAGGCTAAAAATTACTTCGCATAAACTAGTTCCTAATTCGACTAACCGATTGGCTGGGTCGAATAAGTGGACTTCGACCAGTCGAATTCTCGAGTTGGTCGAATCTTGAACAGTCAAATCTCGGGAGTCGCCTGTACATAGATATTTAAATATTCAGTGATTGTCAATACAGTTTTAATACAACAATATTTTAAATTCCATTAAATTTTTACAACAGTAAGGGAAATAATGTCATGGGTTTTAACCTATCACAAATATTATTTGTGTATAAGTTGAACCCCGAGTTTTTTACTAAACATTTGGTCTTAAAAACTCGACCTATACTTGAGTATATACAGTGTTTTGATTCTGGGTCATACTGGAAGACCCAGTTCTCGCTTTTCCAAAATTAAAGATCTAAACAAATTTCTTTCCTCATCAGTTTTTTCTCCTTGCTTAGATTTTATGGTATATTTGTGTACAGATTTCCTTGATGTTCAGATTTTCTGTCAATATCCATCTAATAGTTTCTCAAATCATTTTCTATTATTCTGGTAACTTCTAAACAGTCATTAGACAATCATTTCTCACCATTTGAATCAGCCCTTAACAATGCTGAATCACCTTACTGCCTCAACAGGGTTGCCAAATGGCTCACACAAAAGTTAGTCTGGTTACTTTGTTGTCAGACCATAGACATTGCCGAAATCTTTGTGTAATTCTGCTGTAGAAAGTTAAATAATTAAAACAATATAGACTTCAAATACTGTATTAACACACATGGAAGCTGCACTTTTTCCTCAAATTTTGTATTTACAAAATGAAAGTATGAGATCATGGTTCCCCCTAAGCTGCATGACTACGCAGCTGCACAGCAGTTTTTGGAGTGCTGCGCATTAAATTTTTCAAGTGTGCATGACTGTGTTTATCTTAGGATATATCCAAACAGGCCTTTGCCAACCCTGTCGCACATACATGCATTAGCGTCATGTAGGAGTGCACAGCGATATTTATTCTGTCCATGGATGAAAAATTAGAGGGAACTATATATGAGATATTGGTTAAATTCCACTTGGACACTGTTAAACAGCTCTCACTATTCAATATGCAACATACGATTTTGTAGGTATTAGATTCCAGATGACATATTTGTTTTTAAAAGTTTATATGTAGAATTTTTGTTAATTTTGTTTCAGATGTACCGGTTGACCGTTCGATCCAGCAAAGAAAGTGTGTCACAAGAAATATGTGACCTACTTGCAGAACAATTTTAATGGATGATTCAAACAGAAAATCAATGGGCACTTGTATGACCACTGAACACAGGCATGAATGCGAGTGTCACTCTCACTCTAAAGTATTTGTCTGTGTGTAGCTGTGGCTGTGTTGTTAATACCAATCCTGTCAAACTGGGATCGTGTGTATTCAAGGAAGTAACTATACTACCAATTGTATTCATAAATTTGTATTGTATATCTGTAGGATGTGTGTATGGCGGTGAATATATTTAAGAGATGGTGATGCGTTGCTTTTTGTGGGCAATAAGCCTTTGCAAACGATACATTTTTGATTTTACCTGAGAAAGGTATGGTTGCTTCAAATCTTTTTTGATTTGGTGTAATTATTTTTACAAAATGCTGATTCACATCTCAACAAGCAGGGAATGCCTGTAGGCAGTAGTTCTGTTCCTGACCTCTGGAAATCTCTTCCCCTTTCCGTCTTATGCCAAGTCCCGAAATTATCTTTTACATCCTGTGAATATGTTTTTCATAGGTATTACTGCTCCCAGTGTGTAGCTATTATTAAATAAGATGTATGTAGATTGTGTGTCATTGATACAGACACATGCATAGAGTGAATAATTAACATTATAAGGCAAAGCTAATGCTAAGAGAAGAATTGTTAGTTGCCATATGTAACAGTGTACAGGAATTTGGTAAAGGAATATTTTGTTTGAGCAATAAGATATAGCTTGTACTTTCTGACCCCAAAGATGTAAAAACAGTATGTGTTTCTGAAGTTTGGCTGTACATATATCTATGATGGTGGTTAATCATATGAATCGTGTTTTTTCTGTATCTTATTCGCTATCTAATCTATTTCTTTATCTTATTGAAGCATGCATGTTCCCCATCTTGTGTTATTATGTTTATATACTTATTACTTCTTTGAATCCAGTGTTCTTACCCCATTAACATTCCTTTGACCTCAAGAAACAGAACTCATCAACCGTAAACTAAATTTCTGCAATTTTTTTGTTATTTTTATTGCAGTTTATGTATAAAAGAGGAATTTTTGGGGAATGCATGCTTTATCATGATGCTATTTCATGAGATGCCTGGAGCAATTTTCTAAATTAAAAAAGTGCAACTTTTTTCATCATCCCCAAATTTTTTTAGTATAATTTTATTATGAGTCATATATTTTCCTTCCTTTCAACCTTGCTGATAGTTTATTTCTATAAGCATTTCTCCCTTAATCAAGTGCTTTCTCTTTGTGCATCTACTTATTTGTGTCTGAGGCTAATTTTCCCGAAGTTCTTTATGAATAAGCCATAATTGAAGTGAGCATGACAGTTGTTCTATACATTCCAGGGTCAAATTGTTGTGGATTTTGAAATCTAAATCTGCAATTGTGAATACCCTTATATTCCTCCTAAAATGGCCATGTTGCACACTCCTACTTATTGTTAGACCTATAGCAATTTTTTCCCAGAGAACATAATTTGGGTATAATTATATAAAAAAAATTCGGACAATAATGATTTCGTATAAACACGTGCATATTTAGCTGCTCTTTAATAACTTTGGTGCAGCCGAGGGAATAATATTTCAGTATTATAAAATTTTATCATGTAACAGTACTTTTCATGCACAACTTGTCTTTTTTGTCTGTGTTTTTGCAACCTTCATGTTGAATTTACATGAAATAATTTCTCCTGATTAAACTAAGTTTTAAAAACTTATTTTTGGGTTAAGAGTTGTGGTTCCCAAACTTTTTGTGGATGGGACACCGCTTCAGAGTTAAACAGAATTTTGGGGCATTTACACGTCTTCAATCAACATTGTATATGTATACATTTGGATGCATTCATTTGTTTATTACTATATCACTATCAGTTTATTATAGGAAAGATTACTGCCCTAATATATGTATCAACAATTCCTAATTGTTGATTTATTAACTAAGTAAAGTTTTGTGGCATACCTAATAATCAGCTTCAGAATCCCAAGATGCCACAGTTCCTAGTTTGGGAAACACCGAGTTGGGGATTCATAAATGGTTTTCTTTCTAATCTTATTGCTTTTTAAAAAACATTTTTTCAATTGCTGTGCTAACTAATCAAATTACATACTCCTATTTCTAAAAGATACTTTTCAATTACTATTCCTGTTATTTGTCCTATAAACAGTTCTTGTACATTACCTGTGAATTTTTTAAATACAAAGAGCTAATCTGTCATTTCCTCATATTTGCTGATTCCCATTTACTGGATATGTTGGTACTTATCCTCCATAATAAATCTCAAGATCAATTTGTATTCTGGTGTCAATAAAAAAAAGTCACTATTGGATAAGGAAAACTATTATCACTTGCAGTGACGAGGAAAATCACTGTAATCAATTAAAAAATAAATGCATAAATTGGTGGAATTGTAGGCATTGTGTTTAAGCCACCAGTTCAAAAAGCTTTAATTGATACATACCCATTAGTGGATTTGCAATAAGGCCAAAGTAGGCAATGGTCTTGGGATAGCGGGGTTTTGAAAGCGGTTGGATTTGTGCATTCATTCCTATCAATATAGTATATGAGGAAGCACTGTAAAGAGGGTTTTCAGTGTGATTTTCAAAATTATGGAGATTGAAAAAGATAACTTCTATCTAAATCAAGAAAGACCATTGGTACCTACCTAAGGAAACTTGTCAAGATAATAACCATAAATATTTGGGAAAAGAACAGATTGTTCCTCTATATATAAAATAAATCAATTTTATTGAATGGGACAATAAGATAATTTGGCCTAAGGGTGGCAAGTTTCCGAATCCACCACTGTACATACCCCTTGGACAATATGAGCTGAAAATACAATACAAGCAACCCTCTTTAAAGAAAGAACATGAGTTTCTGAAAAACATTTGTTCAACGAAAATTTGTTGAAATATTGTGATTTTCCTGTTGTCTTCCATGTTAAAAGCCAAAATTTGTTCCAGCCAAAATATTTTTCATTCATGAATTTATTTTATACTTTTGAGTAGTCTAAAATTGTCTGCCAAGGCACTTTTTAAATTAACCAAAACAAGAAAAAAAATCTTCTCAGTGAGAGCAAGCACGGTGCATGTGGGCACAGAAATGGCTTGTGATAATGAACCCTCGTAACATAACAATTCTATGGCCTGCGACAATCAGAATGCAGTTGACAATTGTTATTCTCCCAAACAGACTGCAGCATAGAATGATGTATGAATTCTTATATGGCAGGGGTTCCATTCTGGTGCACGTGAGCACCTCTGTGCTCTTTTGGAGCTTCATTGTATTCATACAGTTTTTAATTCCCATTTCTTAGAACCAATAGTTTAATTTGCTTGCTTTATTTCTGAATGCAATGAAAAATATGAAGAATAATGTTGAAGTTGGTTTGATTTTATTCCTGATCATTCCTATTTGTGCAAAAGTACAGGTAGTCCAGACTTAACATGAGAGATACGTTCCAAAAATAAAGTGTTGTGTGAATTCGTACTAAACGAATCCAAAAAAAACATTGGAAACCATGTCAAAGGTGAGAGATGCATTTAGGGAGAGGAGAGAGCATGCAAGAGAGATTAATAACAATACTCTAGGTACCAGTAAAGTATAAATAAAATACAGTTGATACATAAATACTAATATTAACCCATTTCGTTAATACAAGTAAGTTTTAATTAAGTACCTTAGTGATGATTGATGTCAGAACAAGGGTTGGCCAACCGTTCAAAAATTGGTCAATTGACCGAATTTTTGACAGTGCTTCTTTTGACCAGGTCAAAAATATATGCAGGGTTTTTGTTGCCATTCTGGACCTGTTAAGGCAAAACTTGAAGTAGCACTAACAAATTTGATGGATATTAAACACATACTATGGACTTGGGATATTTTCCGGTTAGGTATCAAAACATTGCTCTGTCTGCATAAAAACCTTTAGGTAATACTTAATTGAAAAATGGTTTAGGGATAATTGGAGAACACATGCACACACAATCACCGCTTAATATGTATGTAGGATATTTTTATGCTGAACTATGCAATCTCAACACAACAAAGCTTCATAAAAATACAAGTGTATGTGAATACTTGTATGTCTGATAATCAGCAGACATCCTCACAACCCCCCCCCCCTCCTCCATGGTGGGGGGGCCCAGGCCCAATATCGAGGAATTGGAGGCCCATTGTTTTACTTGGCAGGGGGGGCATATTTTTACTTGGTGGGGAGACCTTGAACGATTCTGCTATGCTACTGTTGATCATTTAAAAGATAAAGATTTTACTGTTACAGCAGTTAGTGACCAGTGCTGCCAAAAGAAATTTGAAAATGTCAATAAATCCACCGTCAAAAGTAGCTAAAAATAAATAAGTGCAGAAATACTTTAAAATATTTCTTATTACATCTAATTAGTAATATTATAATCTTCTTGAAGATAAATCACAATAAAATTAATATTTGAATAATTAGAATAAAATAATGAATTTTTACAAAGTGGAAAGGATAAAAGCATTTATAGTCCAAGCTTATAAAATAAGAAGAAAAGTGAAAGATTTAAAAAAAATGTACATTAAAAATACTAAAGTAATTCTTCAGTTACAGACAAATTAAATTGGGTTAATTCTTCTCCACTTAAATTACCATCTTTTTGCTTTCTCATCAGCTGAATACCTATATGTACCAGCGGAAGTTTTATTATTTACAAAATTCTTGGGCAGATTGTAATCATAGCAACATTTTCCATGTCTTCTTAAACCATACTTAATGGCCAAAATTGCATTTAAAGTCTTGACACTCATTCTTTTCCGTAATTTTGACTTTATAATGTTCATGTTACTAAAGTGACATTCAACAATACATAATTTGAGTGGGGTAATGTGAGTACTATTAATGCCAGATTTGAAATGTTCTCAAAAGGATTTTGACCAATTGCATCTCGGTAACTAGCGATTTCCGGCCAAAGATTTAACGATTCTGAGTTTTCATTCCACATAACTGTCTGTAGTTTTTTACACAGAAAATGAATATGAGTCAGCAATGCTGAATCTTTGACAAACATTTTAGCTATATTAAGTATTCCTGTAGTATTGGGGAAATTACAGTAAAAAGTATTTTAAGATTTATCAAATACTTATATTGATTTTAATAAAGATATATAAAAGTAATTAGATTTGTTTATTTTGAATATTGTGTGTATTTCTTTCCAAATACAGAAGACGCTAAATTTGTCGTCAGATTAGGAGAAAATCTCTAAATTAACGACATGTCGCTAAACCATAAAAAAGTTTAACTAAATCTAGCGACAAAGTTGCTAAATTGGTAACCCTGTTATTGATTTGTCTATTTTTTACGTGCTCGATCAGCAATATTATCGAGTTTCAATTTTCTACTATTATTTATTAATTGCAGCAGTTGGAAATGACGAACTTGTTTCGTATTGGTATTTGATTTTGTCAAATATATGAAAAGCTATAAGATTCAAAATATTTCTTCTTAGGTTTTCATACATAAGAAAATTTTAAGACATCACTGAAACAGGATTGAGTCGTAAGATTTTTCTCAATTTTGCATGATTTAAAAAAAACTTGAACTTCTACACGAGTTTATACAATATTTTCTGTAAAATAATATTATATGTAGTTTCCATTTATAATTTACAGTAGATAGATTCAGGCGTAACTTCATGGAAGCCCGTAATATTATTCATCTTAAATGAAACACTGTATTTTTCCATAATTTATTAATTATGCAACCAGTGTCACCCGTACTACAATATAATCTGGCAAGATTATGCGTAGTACAGGTGAAACCGGTCACATAATAAATTGTGGAGAAATACGAAGTGTTTCATTTAAGATGAATAACAGTTTCCATTTGTCTGCATTGTGCTTCCACCTCTCGTAATATGCAACAAGTTAAGAAAGTGTACAACATATCACAAATGGGCACATTTCATGCAATGGAGTACAGTAATACCCCGCTATACGTCGGTGATGCGTTCCTGAAAAATGAGACTTATAACGAAACAACATATAGCGAAACAAAGATTCCCATAAGAACTATGAGAAAAGTAGAGGTTACATTCCTGGTGGATATTTTGTGATACATTTGTGTCCCAAATAATACATATCAATACAATACATTAGATATACAGCGTGGGACCCTATATCTGGCTACCCAGTATCTGGAACGTTCCGAAAACCAGAAACTGACAAAGTGTAATATTTAAAATGCACGCCAAGTAATTTGTGTTTGTTGGTGGCGCCACTGATGGGTTTTATAACCAGTCGATGGTGAAGGCTTGTATTCTCGTGATTTTGGCTCATATTTTTACTGTAGAGCAGGTGTATAATGCTGATGAGACTTCTTTATATTTGAGGTATATTCCTAGAAAAACTGTTGTTGCACCAGAGGAATCAGCACCCAGTGGGTTTAAAGACTCAAAAGAAAGGATAACAGTGCTAGGTTGTGCGTTTGTTTGTATATTTTAGTCCTGGCTACCCGAATTCCGGAAAAACCCCTTATCCGGCAACCCTCAGGTCCCAAGCATGCCGGAAACAGGGTACTACACTGTACTGTTACCACTATGTGTTTACCACTCAGTGCTACTAGGGTTAATATACATTTAATCATAATAACGAGTAACCAGATGCAATAATAAATTCATAAATCACCGAAAATAATTGTCTATAGTGTGATGGAGCACAAAAATTGTTTCTTTACTTACATGTGCACTGATACACACTTTAGATTACTTTTCAAGCAGATGTCGCAATCTTAAGTATATCCAGTATCTCATAAGATATCAACACAAACGTAAACTGGGATGAAAGGAGAGACAGAATGTTAGACACAACTGTTCAGAAAGCTCTCTTGTAGCTGACTATCGCTCAGAAATAGGTTTTTAAACATCGTCACTAAAATTGGGATAGTCCGTTTTATCCCGTGTGACTTGTGAACCACCTAAACCAGGCCTTGCATTAATCTTGATGTGGCTATCTCACCCTTTGAAGAGGATAACGATTAAGAAATTTAGCTTTGTTGCCATCTGGAAAGTGGTCATCTAAACATAAATTTTGCACTTAAAGGAAAATTTCAAGCGATTTAGCATGAAATACGACAAAACATGAACAGAATTAAAATATTCAGTCTTTCGTGCATAAAATAATCCTTTTCCTGTGATCGTATGTTAATATTTAGGTATATTTATATCCACATCAGTGAAGGGCTGCATTGCATTTTAGGATTTCTCTACACCATTTCCCATGCATTCTTATGGAAATAATATTTTGTTGACCCCATGGGGTATAAGAGACCCGTAACCGGTAAATACGTCTAAAGACAATTCGTCTAACGGAAAATTCGTCTAAACCAAATTCATCTAAACACAATTCGTCTAACGGAAAATTCCGAAAATAGTCTAAACGTGTTCTAGGGACCACAAAACATGTATTTCCGTTGAAATCTCGAAGTCGATTTTTTTCATGAATACAATACTTTCCCATTACTACGTATGGAGAAAGTAAAAATGTAAGATTCCAGTATTCAATAGACGAAAGAAGGTTCAATTACTTTCATCAATAAACGCTTCCTGAATAATAATCAGTATCTATTTACGTTGCTATCCATAAACATCGATCGTTTCGTAGCTTAAACAAAAGTGTGAATCGAGTAACGCTAAACTTTCGTCTATTTGGAAGTTCTTTGAAGCTAATTGAATCGGAGGTAACAATGACGGCCGCCTTGGCAACACCCGGGAGGGGTACGAAAAATCCACAAAATTTCGAAACAAATAGCGTATATCTGAAAACTTCGAACGTGTAACATGTAAACTTCGCAGGAATAAGTTGGTATAGTTTTATTCGTCGAATAAAGCAAAAACGAAAAAATCTGATGTGGCCAACACATGACTTTCTCCATATTTGGGGTATAGTTATTTAAATTATTATGAATAGCATTATAAGGCAAAATTATTATTTCCTATCGTAAGAGAATACAGTCGTCCTTATTGCCGTAAATTAGGTATAGTTTGAATATTTTTACAGAATTCACCGCTAGATGGTGATAGCGCTGTATACTAAAATTTCACGAATAAGCAAAATATCTCCGAAATGGATGGTTCTACGAAAATTTGTTTCAAACAAAACTTGGAATAAATATTATTCTCTACAACTTTGGTTCTTACGAAGATGACCAATTACGACGTTTTTAAGGAGATATCTGACGAAAACCGATTATTTCTATAAATAATTTCCAAACAACTGCTATGGAAAATTGTTTCAAATGAAAGTTGTAGGAAATAACATTCTCTATAACATTTGTATAGAATTGTTTGTACAATAATGATGTTTTAATGGAGAAATATTGCAAAAACCGAATCGGGTTTTGAATAAACCTCGACTTCCGGTCAATCTTTATTGTCCAAAAACTAATCAGTTCTCTCTGCCCATACCAAAGTGTTATATATGAAATTTGGTAACGATATGGCAAGTACTTTTTGAGTTAGAGCGCCCACAATCACATACACACGCACTCACACACAGACATCATTCCGAAAATAGTTTAAACGTGTTCTAGGGATCTCAAAACGTGTATTTCTGTGAAATCTTGAAGTCGATTTTTTTCATTATCACAACACTTTCCCATTACTACGTACGGAAAAAGTAAAAAATCTGATGTGGCCAACACATGACTTTCTCCATATTTGGGGTATAGATATTTAAATTATTATGAGTAGCATTATAAGGCAAAATTATTATTTCGTATCGTAGAAGAATACAGTCGTCCTTATTGCCGTAAATTACGTATATTTTGAATATGTTTACAGAATTCACCACTAAATGGTGGTGGCGCTGTATACTGGAAATTACGAAAAAAGATGAATATCTCCGAAATGGATGGTTCTACGAAAATTAGTTTCAAACAAAACTTGGAAGAAATATTATTCTCTACAACTTTGGTCCTTACGAAGATTACCAATAACGATGTTTTTAAGGAGATATTTAACGGAAACTGAAAAACCTGTTATTTATAAATAACTCCTAAACTTTAACTCCTATAGAAAATTGTTTCAAATGAAAACTGTAGGAAATTACATTCTCTATAACTTTTGTTTAGAATTGTATATACAATAATGATGTTTTAACAAAGAAATATCGCAAAAACCGAATCGGGTTTCGAATAAACCGCGACATTAGGTTATCCGTTATTGTCCAAAAACTAATCAGTTCTTTGTGCTCATGTTAAAGTGTTATATATGAAGTTTGGTAACGATATGGTATGTACTTTTTGAGTTAGAGCGCCCACACTAACATACACACACTAGGGTGGTCCTTAGCTATAGGCAAAAAAATTTTTTTTTAAATTTCTTCCGGGACGCCGCCTAAATTTGTTCCATTTGGTTAGAAAATAAATTGTGTTAAATATTTTTACAATCGGATAACGGGAAAACGTGCCGCATCGCACTTGAACTTTATAGATTTCATCATTTTTTGTGGTATTTGGGTCATTCCTAGCGAAAACGGAGCAATTCCAATTTTGGATTCTATCGGATTGTTTTGATATTATTACCAACACTTTATTAGACATTTTTGGTGATGTGTCTCGAATATTCATATCATCTGCCCAGTAGTTGTCAAGATCCGGCCCGGAAAGTGAGCGCTTGCCATGCAAGTCGCAGCGTGCCGCGGCGCAACTGCTCAAATCTGTCAAATTCGCTGCCTCTTATCTCGTAAAGTATTTCGCCAGTAGTTTCGAAAAACACAACTTATTATCGTTTTTGGCAGTTCTTTAAGGTTATTTACTTCAATAGACCTCATGACTTCCATATTTTGAATAAAAATACGCGAAACTTGAGAAATATTCAATTTTTTCGTTTCACTGTTATATTACGAAGCCAGTGGCGTAGCTACCATATAGAAAGAGGAGGCAATGCATAAGGGCCCTCGAACAAAAGGGGCCCAAAGAGCGAAAGAACGATTTTTATAGTTAAGCGTCACTTTGATGAATTGTCATCAGATTATCGTTTTCACCTCTTTCTCAAGAGGATCCCACCACAGAAAAAATTAACACCGATGAAATATATATTAAAAAATCTTTTTACTAAAACATTTCCGCTTAGGGGGCTCATCAGCGATTCTTGCATAGGGGCCCGAAACATCGAGCTACGCTACTGTACGAAGCCAACAGTTTTCATATTTGAAATAGAAAGTTTGAAACCCTTGTTAAATCAATAAAGTGAATTTGTAAGGTATAAATAATGTGTATTTTTTTATATTTCTATTTATTTAAAAACTTCTTTTTCAATTTGTGGGAAAACATTGTTTCTTCAATGTATTAAAATAATTTTCTCTCAAGGTTTTATGATCATTAAAATAGTAAAGTACCTTTCTGAGAAGTTTAATTTAAGTGTATATTTAAATTATAACGAGTTTCTCAAAATTCTTTTGACAACGTTGCTCTGTTGCAGTCTGGAAATTTACGCCGGTAGTCTGCGACGACTTTCAAAACGAACTGTTTTTGAGATTCACATTTAGTAAATAATTTATTAAAGTCCTCCATTATCTTAACACCTCTTTCTGCAGCGTCGTTGACGACTTTCAGTTGTTTCGCAATCTCCAGTCCCTCGCTTTAGGTGTGATCATTTTTTCACATAAGGGGATCCTTAGAGAGAAATGTCATTGAAATATTGAACCTTTTGAAAAATTGTCTAGATTCATTAAAAATGAAATGTTCAAGTCCCTTATCTACGAAGTGTTTTATATCTTTCGAGTGTATGGTAAATCTTTTGGTTGAGTCCTCTGAATTCTCGTTGACATTTGATTGCAAGGCTAATACCATTCGTTTCTTAGTGTCTATTGATACCTTGTCGTCGAAAAACGCTAGACATGCACTTTCTGGTGCAAGGTACCACAAATGGTTACAAAAGTCATTCATTTCCACACGGCTAATTTCACTATCAGTCTTGTAGTACTCGTAAAGACTTTTCAAAAACAGAAAATCTCTCCGAGGAGCTCCAATGGCAATCGGCGCGCTAATCCAAGCCTCCACGTACAAACGTACTAGAAAGACGCACACGTCGCGGAGTGCAATTTCTTCTTCGGCAGATAAGGAGAATTCATCGCGAAGAAGAAACATTTTTAGACAGTATTTAGCTTTATCCATCCACCTAGCTTGATGAAATGCACCGGGAACGCGAAATGATATTCCTCGAGGAGGAACCCCTCCCAGAAAAATGACAGTTAGTTCAACGAGCTCTCGGTAATCTTCCCTGGGGTGATTTTCCTGTAAACATTGCAGCGCGAAAGCAAGAATTTCGTCTTCCGCGTCCTTTAGGTCTTCTCGAACCCGCCAGTCTTGCATTCCAGGTTTATAATTCTCCGTTAAGTTGAGACCATGCTTCCTGAAACGTTTTGAAGAGGGGTATATTTGGGCCCGATGATTTTCCAAATTTTTCGTCAAAGACACTCTTTAAAACAATTTGTCTTAATTGTACAATGTAGTCGCCAAGTGTATACTAAATTTTTAGGAATATCATAGAAGGGAAGATTGCCGGAAACTTTTATTCACTATTACGTTTCATGGAGATATTCCGACGCGAGGACATAATACATCAGTGAAACGAAAAAATCTGAATATTTCTCAAGTTTCGCGTATTTTTATTCAAAATATGGAAGTCATGAGGTATATTGAAGTAAATAACCTTGAAGAACTGCCAAAAACGATAATAAGTTTTGTTTTTCGAAACTACTGGCGAAATACTTTACGAGATAAGAGGCAGCGAATTTGACAGATTTGAGCGGTTGCGCCGCGGCACGCTGCGACTTGCATGGTACGCGCTCACTTTCCGGGCCGGATCTTGACAACTACTCGACAGATGATATGAATATTCGAGACACATCACCAAAAATGACCCAAATACAACAAAAATTGATGAAATCTATAAAGTTCAAGTGCGATGCGGCACGTTTTCCCGTTATCCGATTGTAAAAATATTTAACACAATTTATTTTCTAACCAAATGGAACAAATTTAGGGGGCGTCCCGGAAGAAATTCAGAGTTCGAAAAATAAGGACCACCCTAACACACACACACACAGACATCATTCCGAAAATAGTCTAAACGTGTTCTAGGGACCTCAAAACATGTATTTCCGTTGAAATCTCGAAGTCGATTTTTTTCATGAATACAATACTTTCCCATTACTACGTATGGAGAAAGTAATAAGGATCCACAGATGATATGTCCACAGTCTTTATGTCCACTCTTTTATGTCCACAGCCTTTATGTCCACTTCCCTTATGTCCACAGTCTTTACGTCCACCATAATATATGTCCACAGTCTTTACGTCCACTGCCTTTATGTCCACTCTTATATGTCCACAGCTTTTTCGTCCACTGCCTTTATATCCACTTTTGTTTATGTCCACAGCCTTTTTGTCCACTGCCTTTATGTCCACTATTATATATGTCCACAGCCTTTTTGTCCACTGTTTTTTTCGTCCACTTTTGTATATGTCCACAGCCTTTTCGTCCACTGTTTTCTTTGTCCACTTTTGCATATGTCCCCAGAGACTTTATTTCTAAGTATGAAAATTTTGAAGGGCAAACATGAAGATGGAGCAGAGTTTGAAGGAGAGGGAGGAATCCGAAGGAAACACTGCGGACATTGGTATCGATCGACTAGGAATTTTATAACAATTACGAATATGAAGCTAAAAAATGAAAATGGAGGGGGTGTAATAGGAGGGGGAGGGAAAAGGAGGTGAGGAAGGAATCCGAAGGAAACACTGCAGACATTGGTATCGATCGACTGGGATTTTATAACAATTACGAATTTGAAGCTAAAAATGAAAATGGAGGGAGTGTAGTAGGAGGGGGAGGGAAAAGGAGGTGCGGAAGGAATCCGAAGGAAACACTGCAGACATTGGTATCGATTGACTGGGAATTTTATAACAATTACGAATATGAAGCTAAAAAATGAAAATGGAGCGGGCGTAGTAAGAAGGGGAGGGAAAGGAGGTGCGGAAGGAATACGAAGGAAACACTGCGGACATTGGTGTCTATCGACCAGGATTTTTATAACAATTATGGATATAAAGCTAAAAATTGAAAATGGACGGGGTGTAGTAGGAGGGGGAGGGAAAAGGAGGTACGGAAGGAATCCGAAGGAAATACTGCGGACATTGGTGTCTATCGACCAGGATTTTTATAACAATTATGGATATAAAGCTAAAAATTGAAAATGGAGGGGGTGTAGTAGGAGGGGGAGGGAAAAGGAGGTGCGGAAGGAATCCGAAGGAAATACTGCGGACATTGGTGTCTATCGACTACGAATTTTATAACAATTACGAATATGAAGCTAAAAAATGAAAATGGAGCGGGCGTAGTAAGAAGGGGAGGGAAAGGAGGTGCGGAAGGAATACGAAGGAAACACTGCGGACATTGGTATCGACCGACTGGGAGTTTTATAACAATTACGAATATGAAGCGAAAAATTGGAAATGGTGGGTGTGTAGTAGGAGGGGGAGGGATAAGTGGGTGCGGAAGGAATCCGAAGGAAACACTGAGGACATTGGTGTCGATAGACTAGGAATTTTATAACATATTCATCCTGGATGATCAATTCTGATAATGAATCTGGAAGACAAGGACAACATTTAACTGCAGCTCTATGAAGCATTGAACGTACGTTGTCATAGCTGGGCATAGCAGAAGCAGCTTTTATATCTTAGGGATCCAATTCTTTGGTTATTTTTTCCTATAAACTGAAGGAGCTGAAGCTTCTGGCTGTCTTTAAGATTTTTCCACCACTTTCGCTCTTGTAGCGTTCTGAATATCAAGCTCATGATTTCGACTGCCGTTCTTGGATTAAAATTGACTCCATCCTCCGTTTTGACGACTGTCGCACGCCCTAAGCAGCCAAGACGACAGATTGAGGTAAATTATTTATGTTCGTTATTCTTCACTTAATATTATTCATTTGCGCATTTAAAGGATTAGAACAAGTAAGAATTTAAAGAAATTCAAAAATAAAATCTTTTTGCTTGTTTTATTTGTTTGTTATAAAGGATTTTTGTGTCATGTACTTGTCATTACTTTTACTTTGCATATCATTTACGTAATAATCTCATTCCATAAGCTGGAGTAAACGATTTTGAATATGAAGTTAATAGCAAAACAAATAGCTTAATGAAGCTCAACCTTGAAAATCTCCTATCAAAGCGAAATTATTACGTAAAGGTTATGTAAAGCAGCAGCAATGAATATAATAAGAAAGCTAAATCTTTTATAATGAGCAAATAGTCTGAAAAATTTCTTGTTTTATTCTTTTAAGACCGCCTATTTTATTAAGCAAAAAGATTTTATTTTTGAATTTTTTAAAAACTGTTACTTGTTATATAAATGAGGGCTCCAAAGACTTGCGTTGCGTGGGGGCCCAAGCAGTTGTGCAGGAGCACACATCTATATGGATGGCACTTTCAAAACAACGCCTGAGCTATTTTTCCAGCTATATACAATACATGGTGTGGTGCAGGGGCGTGTATTTCCATTTGTATATTGCTTAACGAAAAGAAAAAACGAAGGTTCTTATGCGTCAATATTTTAACACCTCAAACAACACTGTGACTTTTTAAATTATAATTTTAATCCAGAACTGGTCATGCTTGATTTTGAATTAAGTGCTATAAATGTAGTGCGGAATGTATTCCCAAATTCTACCATTAAGGGATGCCTCTTCCATTTTTGTCAGTCCATATGGAACATGTAATGGCATTAGGTCTAAAAGCTCAATTCAATAATAACGACGTTATTAGGAATGGTATACGGATGCTGACGGCATTACTGTTTATCCCTGTTGAGGACGTGCTTGATATTTTTGACCACTTGCTTGAAATCCTTCTACCCTGCACTAGGGGATCTGGCAACGTATGTGGAAATAACTTATATACGAGAAAGGGAAGGCAGGGGGATGAGAGGAGCCATTCCTCCTAGGTTTGGTCTGGAATTATGGAGTGTAGGTATATGAGCAAACTGTAAACAGACAACAGCGGTCCAAGAACGCCGTGGAAGCGTGGCAATCGCGCTTCCAAAGAATGATTGTTACGCGCCGTCCACCAGTTAGACATACATGTCATAGAGGATGTTATTCCTGGATATTGAAGGAGAATTGATTTTTCATTCTACAAATATATTCTACCATTTTTATTTTTTATGAACAAAGCAATTTGAATTAATGAAAGGAATCCTTTATGCTTCACTAAATATAATTATCCAACTTTTTGGAATTATTCTTTTGTGTGTGGGTATTTGACATCGTATTAGAGAGGCATATTTTTGACCTTCTATATTTAACATAATTTATCCGAAATCGTCAATAATCTATATTCATTGATTTGATTGAAGTCGCAAATACTCCCTAGATTTCTTGAAATACCTGCAATGGGATGTGTAAATTTACTTTCGGATCTTTTTTTCTTTCCAAGTAGTTTTTATGAAAATCTTCATTATGTTTAATTTTGAATTCCAGCGAGGTAATAAAGCATGTTATTCCCTTGAAACACTGTTTGAAGTATTTTCCATTGATCGGAATTTTCAGGAGATTCAATTTTTCCGTAATTTTAATTTCTCCGTGGGAAGTTTTTTAACAAAGAAATACACCTGGCATAATTGGAAATAAATGTCTTAACATCCCCATAGGAACTCAGTCGTAAATTTACAACTGGAGGATGCCACATCATTCTATAAGCACTCTTCTTACAGAGGAGGATATACGATTTAGGATATAGGAGGATATTAATGTCTGGCCCAAACTACAATAGTTGGACAGCTGAAATTTGATACATAGGTGAATCGAAAAAAATAATTGGAGGAAAAATTGCAACAATGTTTATTTTCTTGGCCGTTGAAAATTATAAACAATTTTACAAACATTTCATGGTTTAGGCACTTCTAAATGTGCTATGAAGCTGAAATTTTTTCTAATAGTAGAATTTGCCAAATAATGAAAACGGGATTATAGAAATTTGAAAATTTTTATTCGTTCGGCCGTAATAAATTCCTAAATTTTAAACAAATTGACTAATGTTTATGTACATTCTGAATATCTATGAATCTGAAAATGTTAACAAAGTTAGGAAATAAAGTTCCATTGAAAATTACATAAAAGTTTTATATTGTGGCTGTTAAAATTCATAAATTTTAAACAATGAAATTCATATAAATGCACTACTAGAGGTGCTATATCGATGAAATTTTGCATAAATGTGAGGTATTCGTAAGCGTCCAAAATTACCAAATCAGAATGTTTCTCATACAACTGCTAAAGCAAGAGTGACAATATTCTTACCAATAATCTGATGAAGGGGTGGATGTTAGAGGAACATAGCCCTCTAGTGAAAGGCTATTCCATTCATGTACTTCGTATTTGGGAAAAACCCTTTTGGCGGAATCGCAAAAATACTCTTTCCCGAGGTTACACACAATGGCGTGCACTTCGGTTGGTATAGATAGGAAGATGAAACGGCTCCACGACCAGCGGCAACATTTATGAAAGCTTCTTTTGGCCATTTCGCACAAAATGCCGGATCAAAATTTTAAGACAATCATAATGTTAAGTGCACGAAATTTAATTATTTTCCCTACGTTATATATGTATACATACAATTATTTCCCGGTCTTTGCACACCGACATTTATATGCAGCATTGACGAGAACAAGGTGGGAGAAGAATAACAGAATTTTATAACCGAAAGTAAAAACCAAAGGCATTTACTAAACGACAACAGTATATTCACTAGAAATGTAATATAAGACAAAATATTTCATATGTAAAAGTGTGCTAATAATTATTTTAAATGCAAATATAAATAATCAATCTATACATATCTATAAAGTAAGGTGTCGTATGAATGTATGTATGTTCTGCTAAGGCTCAGAAACTACAACACGCAGAAAAAAGACGAAGGTGTCATATTAACCGTTATCATGTGTACGGTGGTGTAGTAAGGGTTTAAACCGATTCGGTGTACTAATTAATTATAATAAAATATTATCGTTTATATGGGATTTCCATTTAAAATTTTTTCGTAAATTTCTCGAATTTTTAACTCCTTACATATATATCGCAGACATAAGCTCTCGCAGACTTTTTTGTGGCAAATTATCTCCTCTTTTGGAATAATTTTTTAAATGAGGGGCTTACAGATCAAATAATAAGAATTGAAGGGAAAATCTTATTTTTCATTATTGCTCAGCATTTGGATATACGTAGCAACCGATGTAAACAAATTACGTTTGAACTATAAACATCGTAAACGTAGAAATAGTTGATGAAATACTCATTTAATATCTTCCGATTTGATTGTATGTTTTTCTTTCATAATCTATGGTCTTCTATACACAGGTTAATTCTGCGAATAAACATCAGTGAACTTTTTCTGTAATCGTGTCATTCGCATTTTAGGTATGTTTGGATATAAGTTAAATTGTTTTTTTATGCCTTTTGTCTTATTTTATTTCATATTTTGTTTAAGTGAAAATTACTGAAGATATATGATTAAATTACTACGTTAAAGTTTTAGTGTTTTGTTTTATCAGTTTATCAATAAAAACTGAATTGAGCATTTCATGCTAACATGCAAGTATTTTCCTATGCTCATCCATTTTTCGTTTCATAATAATTAGATACTTTTTTGTAATATATAATATCGTTTTGAATTAAAAGAGAGTTTTATCAATAGGAAATAAGGTTCACTCTTGAGTAATTGTTATTTTAATACGAGAACTAAATTAGATTAACATTTTGAACACGTAACGCAGTGAATTTCGAAAGATTTTATTTGAATAATACTTTTGTTGAACTTTATTATGTCTTCTGAACTAAAATTAAGAATTCGTGAATTCGGTTCCATGGGTAAAATGTAAACACTACCGATACACTCACGTAATTAATTATGTTAGAAAAGTAAAACATTTTACTACATTATTTAAAATCGATTCGTTCGAATATCTCAATCTATTATTCAATTAATTACGATGGAAAACACATTTAAGATCAACAATTTAATATCTATTTAGAGTAATAATAGGTATTCTTATTTAGGTTCTCCTGTTATTATGTTGACATACAAACTCATATTCCGCGTAATCAATATTTACTCATCACTACGACACGCTATTTTGTGATTGTTGGTTGTTTATTTAGCAACTGAATAGAAAGCGTCAGTCGCCATCATCAGATACATTGAGCTTAAGGAGATTATTCGTTGGTTGGTTTCGGTTAGTTTGTTTTTTTCATTTGCTTTCGTTTCGTGTCCATTTTTTGTGTATTTGTTTGTTTTCTTTGTTTTCGTTCTTAGTTGTTCATTTTGTAGTCTATGTTTATATTCTTTGGTTGTGCTCTTGATTTTTGTTCCTTGATTACCTATTTGTCGGTTTACACCTTTTATGCCGGCTATTGGTTAGAGTTAGATAGGAAGATGAAACGGCTCCACGACCAGCGGCAACACACAATAAAAGTTTTATATTGTGGCTGTTAAAATTCATAAATTTTAAACAATGAAATTCATATAAATGCACTACTAGAGGTGCTATATCGATGAAATTTTGCATAAATGTGAGGTATTCGTAAGCGTCCAAAATTACCAAATCAGAATGTTTCTCATACAACTGCTAAAGCAAGAGTGACAATATTCTTACCAATAATCTGATGAAGGGGTGGATGTTAGAGGAACATAGCCCTCTAGTGAAAGGCTATTCCATTCATGTACTTCGTATTTGGGAAAAACCCTTTTGGCGGAATCGCAAAAATACTCTTTCCCGAGGTTACACACAATGGCGTGCACTTCGGTTGGTATAGATAGGAAGATGAAACGGCTCCACGACCAGCGGCAACATTTATGAAAGCTTCTTTTGGCCATTTCGCACAAAATGCCGGATCAAAATTTTAAGACAATCATAATGTTAAGTGCACGAAATTTAATTATTTTCCCTACGTTATATATGTATACATACAATTATTTCCCGGTTTTTGCACACCGACATTTATATGCAGCATTGACGAGAACAAGGTGGGATACATATCTATAAAGTAAGGTGTTTGTATGTATGTATGTATGTATGTTCTACTAAGGCTCAGAAACTACAACACGCAGAAAAAAGAGGAAGGTGTCATATTAACCGTTATCATGTGTACGGTGGTGTAGTAAGGGTTTTCAAACCGATTCGGTGTACTAATTAATTATAATAAAATATTTTCGTTTATATGGGATTTCCATTTAAAATTTTTTCGTAAATTTCTCGAATTTTTAACTCCTTACATATATATCGCAGACATAAGCTCTCGCAGACTTTTTTGTGGTAAATTATCTCCTCTTTTGGAATAATTTTTTAAAAGAGGGGCTTACAGATCAAATAAGACGAATTGAAGGGAAAATCTTATTTTTCATTATTGCTCAGCATTTGGATATACGTAGCAACCGATGTAAACAAATTACGTTTGAACTATAAACATATCGTAAACGTAGAAATAGTTGATGAAATACTCATTTAATATCTTCTGATTTGATTGTATGTTTTTCTTTCATTATCTATGGTCTTCTATACACAGGTTAATTCTGCGAATAAACATTAGTGAACTGTTTCCTTTTCTGTAATCGTGTCATTCGCATTATAGGTATGTTTGGATATAAGTTAAATTGTTTTTTTATGCCTTTTGTCTTATTTTATTTCATATTTTGTTTAAGTGAAAATTACTGAAGATATATGATTAAATTACTACGTTAGAGTTTTTGTGTTTTGTTTTATCAGCTTATCAATAAAAACTGAATTGAGCATTTCATGCTAACATGCAAGTTTTTTCCTATGCTCATCCATTTTGCGTTTCAATAATAATTAGATACTTTTTTGTAATATATAATATCGTTTGAATTAAAAGAGAGTTTTATCAATTGGAAATAAGGTTCACTCTTGAGTAATTGTTATTTTAATACGAGAACTAAATTAGATTAACATTTTGAACACGTAACGCAGTGAATTTCGAAAGATTTTATTTGAATAATACTTTTGTTCAACTTTATTACGTCTTCTGAACTAAAATTAAGAATTCGTGTCTGCGGTTCCATGGGTAAAATGTAAACACTACCGATACACTCACGTAATTAATTACGTTAGAAAAGTAAAACATTTTACTACATTATTTAAAATCGATTCGTTCGAATATCTCAATCTATTATTCAATTAATTACGATGGAAAAGACAATTAAGATCAATAATTTTATATCTATTTAGAGTAATAATAGGTATTCTTATTTAGGTTCTCCTGTTATTATGTTGACATACAAACTCATATTCCGCGTAATCAATATTTACTCATCACTACGACACGCTATTTTGTGATTGTTGGTTGTTTATTTAGCAACTGAATAGAAAGCGGCAGTCGCCATCGTCAGATACATTGAGCTTTAGGAGATTATTCGTTGGTTGGTTTTGGTTAGTTTGTTGTTTTCATTTGCTTTCGTTTCGTGTCCATTTTTTGTGTTCTTTGTTTGTTTTCTTTGTTTTCGTTCTTAGTTGTTCATTTTGTAGTCTATGTTTATATTCTTTGGTTGTGCTCTTGATTTTTGTTCCTTGATTACCTATTTGTCGGTTTACACCTTTTATGCCGGCTATTGGTTAGAGTTTAATTCATTTCTTTTTTCTAGGTGGTTTTTACATTGAACTTATATTCTTTGGTTGTACTCTTAATTTATGTTCCACGATTATTTATTTGTCGGTTTACATCCTTTTCTACCGGGTATTGGTAAGCGTTTAATTCATTTCTTTTTTGATGGTGGTTTTTGTAGTTTTCGTATTGGTTCGTTTCGTGTTCTTTCCACTTTATTTCAAGACTCCTAATGTAGTTTACAGAAAGGAGAGGAGAAGTTTTAGTATGTATCATTTTCTCAAGCTGTCTTCTAAGCGGGAAAAAGTACATATAACTATTTGCAGTCCGAAATGCACCCGGGCGAAGCCGGGTACGAAAAGCTAGTGTAATATAAGACAAAATATTTCATATGTAAAAGTGTGCTAATAATTATTTTAAATGCAAATATTAATAATCAATCTATCTATCTATACATATCTATAAAGTAAGGTGTTTGTATGTATGTATGTTCTGCTAAGGCTCAGAAACTACAACACGCAGAAAAAAGACGAAGGTGTCATATTAACCGTTATCATGTGTACGGTGGTGTAGTAAGGGTTTTCAAACCGATTCGGTGTACTAATTAATTATAATAAAATATTTTCGTTTATATGGGATTTCCATTTAAAATTTTTTGTAAATTTCTCGAATTTTTAACTCCTTACATATATATCGCAGACATAAGCTCTCGCAGACTTTTTTGTGGTAAATTATCTCCTCTTTTGGAATAATTTTTTAAAAGAGGGGCTTACAGATCAAATAAGACGAATTGAAGGGAAAATCTTATTTTTCATTATTGCTCAGCATTTGGATATACGTAGCAACCGATGTAAACAAATTACGTTTGAACTATAAACATATCGTAAACGTAGAAATAGTTGATGAAATACTCATTTAATATCTTCTGATTTGATTGTATGTTTTTCTTTCATAATCTATGGTCTTCTATACACAGGTTAATTCCGCGAATAAACATTATTGAACTGTTTCTTTTTCTTTAATCGTGTCATTCGCATTATAGGTATGTTTGGATATAAGTTAAATTGTTTTTATATGTCTTTTGTCTTATTTTATTTCATATTTTGTTTAAGTGAAAATTACTGAAGATATATGATTAAATTACTACGTTAAAGTTTTAGTGTTTTGTTTTATCAGTTTATCAATAAAAACTGAATTGAGCATTTCATGCTAACATGCAAGTTTTTTTCCTATGCTCATCCATTTTGCGTTTCATAATAATTAGATACTTTTTTGTAATATATAATATCGTTTTGAATTAAAAGAGAGTTTTATCAATTGGAAATAAGGTTCACTCTTGAGTAATTGTTATTTTAATACGAGAACTAAATTAGATTAACATTTTGAACACGTAACGCAGTGATAGACACCGATGTCTGCAGTGTTTCCTTCGGATTCCTTCCGCACCTCCTTTTCCCTCCCCCTCCTATTACTCCCCTCCATTTTCATTTTTTAGCTTCATATTCGTAATTGTTATAAAATTCCTAGTCGATAGACACCAATGTCCTCAGTGTTTCCTTCGGATTCCTTCCGCACCTCCTTTTCCCTCCCCCTCCTTCTACAACCCCTCCATTTTCAAATTTTCGCTTCATATTCGTAATTGTTATAAAATTCCCAGTTGATAGACACCAATGTCCGCAGTGTTTCCTTCGGATTACTTCCGCACCTACTTTTCCCTCCCCCTCCTATTACACCTCCTCCATTTTCATTATTTAGCTTCATATTCGTAATTGTTATAAAATTCCTAGTCGATAGACACCAATGTCAGCGGTATTTCCTTCGGATTCCTTCCGCACCTCCTTTTCCCTCCCCCTCCTTCTACACCCCTCCATTTTCAAATTTTCGCTTCATATTCGTAATTGTTATAAAATTCCTAGTAGATCGATACCAATGTCCGTAGTCTTTCCTTCGGATACCTTCCGCACCTACATTTCCGTCCCCCTCCTACTACACCCCCTCCATTTTGAATTTTTCTCTTCATATTCGTAATTGTTATAAAATTCCGAGTAGATCGATACCAATGTCCGTAGTGTTTCCTTCGGATTCCTTCCGCACCTCCTTTTCCCTCCCCCTCCTACTACACCCCCTCCATTTTCAATTTTTCTCTTCATATTCGTAATTGTTATAAAATTCCTATACTGCGTTTCCAGAGATCGTACGGGTGAGGCGTGGCTACGGTTAGACTTGTAGGGTGAGGGAGAGAAAGTGTCAGCCAATAAGAGGTCTTAAATTTCCCACGCCTTTCAAAAATTCTTGACGAGCGCTGTTGACACGATTGCTCTCAGAACTTCACTCGTCCACAGCTGCTGTTGAAATGGGCGAAATTCGAAATGTGGCAACAATGGGTCGTAGCCTAAGCGAAATAACCCGAACGCGGACGGAATACTGCGAATCTGACACGTACGACTTCGGGAAACGCACTATAGTCGATCGATACCAATGTCCGCAGTGTTCCTTCGGATTCCTCCCTCTCCTTCAAACTCTCCTCCATCTTCAGGTTTGCCCTTCAAATTTTTCATACTTCGAAATAAAGTCTCTGTGGGCATATGCAAAAGTGGACAAAGAAAACAGTGGACGAAAAGGCTGTGGACATATACAAAAGTGGACGAAAAAAACAGTGGACAAAAAGGCTGTGGACATATATAATAGTGGACATAAAGGCAGTGGACAAAAAGGCTGTGGACATAAACAAAAGTGGACATAAAGGCAGTGGACGAAAAAGCTGTGGACATATAAGAGTGGACATAAAGGCAGTGGACATAAAGACTGTGGACATATCATCTGGGAACCGTAATAAGATGGATGGATGGATGGATGTGATTGTGGGCACACTAACTCAAAAAGTACATGTCATATTAATACCAAATTTCATATATAACACTTCAGCATGAGCGCAAAGAACTGATTAGTTTTTGGACAATACCGGTTAACCGGAAGTCAAGGTTTATTCTTAATTACCCTCTTTAACCCCCCCCCCCCCTGAATCCGCCCATGGACGAGTGCAACTTATTTTTCATTTGAATTGTAAAATTACGTAGAAACATGGTATGAACTTGAGACTTGAATGTGTCTACGAAAAGAACAAAGTTTATTTTTATTGAAGACAGAATCTGAATTCTGATCGAATTAGCATAAAAATGCATTTATCAATAAAATATGTGATTTTATCAGTTTTATTACAATACCCATTATAAGCTACCATGACAACTCCCATTGTCGCCGAAATTGAGAGTTCAATGCATTTATAGAGGAAAATTTTAACTTAATATCGTTTGTCAATTACCGTGTACGATTTTAATTTGTTTACATGGAAACCAAATATTTGTTATTTTTAATTGAATTATCTTCTAATCTAACATATAAAGGAGAATGTTTCTAAATTTGTCCGCTTTGAATGCTTTTAATACGAGATAGGGAGGGAGAGAAATGGATGGTAACGGAGGGGGGAGATGGAGAGAGGGAATTAGGGGGAAGGGTGGAGAGAGGGAGGGTGGGAGATGGAGGGTAGGGAGTTTATACGTTATTTTCGTAAGATTTTCTTCCTTCATTCATCTAAATAGGAAAATGCGGAGCGGTTTTCTTCATTTTTGCTTTATTCCATGGGTATAACTGTGTACCAGGCAGGTCTAACTCCCGGGTTAAAAATTTTGACCACGTTTGCTATGCCGATCGAGTTCTGTATCCAATTTGTAGGTAGCGCTAGGCACTACTCAAGCCAAATAGTGATACCCAGGAACCGCTAGATGGCAGTAGTACCGTTATCCCGCTTGCAGCCCTGGTCTCATTTATTTTACTTATTTATTTATAATTCCATTTATTTCATTGTGTTACTACTCGCTGGCAGAGGTAAGGTAACAGAAAGAACAACACAATAGTGATTTTAAAACACGAGATTTATTAAAAAACATTCAATTACATGAAATTGACATATGGAAAAACAATACCGAATGCTCTTAATTTTTGACGAAACTTCGATAAAACCACAGCTGTCCTCAGTGCTGTTTTTACGCACAAACGACTTTATTATAGCGAAATTGAGGCCCTTCTTCCCTTCTTACATTTAACCTTGCGTCAACAATTTCAAATTAGAAAAAAGTTAATAATAATTTTACAGAAAAGAGCCAGAAAATAAGATAAATAGAAAAACAATCAAAATAGCAAATTACAAATTCAGAAAATTGCTATAAAAAGACTGCACTATTACCAGATGTATGTTCTGGAGAAATTTCAGTTAGTTGGCTGATTGGCAGGAAGAGTGGGCACTGCAGAATGAAGTGACTTCTGTGAAGATTGATATGTAAAGCTGTCACCTGAAAAATGTTAGGCACACATTTCAAAGCTGTTGTGCAGCTTTTCAATAGGATGCCCATCCAAAATTGGTTTACTGCAAAATGTCTTCCACTTCTCGGCCCTGTAGGGAGATTTAATAATAACACTGCAGCAACACAAGTTTCGTCCTTTGTACGAATTCAGGTGACTTTAATGTATTTTATTATTGAACTAAAATCAAGATGAGATCTTTTCTAATAATGTTTGGTGGAATAAATTATTGAATTGACACTATCTATAGTTATGAACAAGAATTGGCTGTAGCCAACAGAACGATATCATTGCATATATGCATCAAGCCGGGAAAAGGTCAAGTGAAAATATTCAACTTAAATAGGGAAGAAAAAAAACGTGATATCGATGCAAATTAACGTTTTGAAATCGTTGAATGCGAGAGTGACATTACATTAACGCCCACAAACCTGCCCAAACACGCATTACACTTTCACAAGACTCTTTCACGGTAATAAATTGTCCTAAAGGTTGTACCTTACCGTGAGTTCATCCGATAAAAAAGCAATTCAATCGTTTACTGTAAACACTCCAACTGGTTTTTATCTTCGCGAAAAAATCACGCAAAACAAAAATGAAAGAACTCTGAGAATCCCTGGTCTACTAAGTATTTCTCTACCATGAGCAATGCAATGGATCGGGCTAGTAATGCCAAATGCTTGAATATCATTAAGCTGACCCTTTAAGAATTTATCAAATGGTAGTAAGTTCGTAATCTAACCTTGTTTTGGAAGCTAGAATCCTGAACAACTTCCCTCCAATTGTTGAACATCCACGCACATAACACTTCCTTCTTTCCATGATTTCCACTTCACCAAGCCAGACTGTTTCACGTGATTCAAATCAACCGCGTCACGTGATCCAACGAACAATTTGAGGGGAGGGGAGGGTTCGTATTTTCGAAACCAATTCATAGATGGCATGAAAGATCGTCAAAAGAGTGCCCATAAGAGTTAGCCCAGGCTGCTGTGTACTATCTTACTCTTGCGATGCTTACATGTTACACGGTCGACGTTTTAGATTCACTAAATCCGTTGAAATTGAACGGGCACTTCAGCTAGTTTAAAATAAAATATTGAAAATATTAGTAACTTCCGTATTTGAAGCATTGATTAGTTTTTATTCGTAACTTTAAACTAATTTTATAGTTTTAAATGCTGTTTTTATAATTCCTCCTGTGGTATCATTGTACGAATTTCCCTCTTCTTTGCTGTAATTGTTAGCTGCGCAGCATGGAGCGTACGACGGTGAAGGTATCGCCAGTTAGTTTTGTACCGGCAATTTTGCAAAAGGTATAACTATTGGTGATGGTTTATGATTTATATATTAATTAACTCGACATTGGTAATGATGATCCCATCACTAGCCCCTGGTGACTGAACAACATTATAATATAGCAGTGGTGTTGGCAGTCCATAATTTTTGTACGTTGCAGTTTTTTTATATTTATAAGAATGAGCCAGAAGTCATGAATTTTCTCATTTTTGAATGGTTAACACGTGTTATGTTAGAGGTATTTGTTGATATTCCTAACACTTTGGTTGTTTAAAGAAATTACCGGTTGTTTTTATTCGTACCAACGAATAGGTTTGTCAACCGTGACTGTTTGCGAATTGATGTATTATGGAATGATATGTGGAAGAATTGATTTTGTTCACAACTTGTAATCAACATTTAATGAATATGTCTACAAATCTTACAATTTTCACCCTGAATTGTTGGTAAGTACATTCTGAAATCTTCCTAAAATTATAAATGAATTAATTTTACTGTATCGTAATTAACACCGTTGCTATTTTATATACAGGGGAATACCGCTTGTTTCAAAGAATCGTTCTGAGCGAATGCATGCTATTGCTAAGCAACTTTCTGAGGAAAATTATGATTTTGTGTGCTTACAAGAGGTGTGGGCGCAAAAAGACTATCAGCTAATAAAGAAAAAAACGAGTGCGACGTTACCTCATAGCCATTACTTTTTCAGGTAATAGTTTTTTTACAATTATTAAGTGATACCAAGAAAAATACAAATTAGACATTTATATGACAATTTTCTTTTAAAGCGGTGTTTTTGGATCCGGTTTGTGTATATTTTCCAAACATATTATTGAAAGTGCCATGTTTCATCGATGGCCTCTCAATGGATATGCACACAAAGTACAGCATGGTGACTGGTTTGGAGGAAAAGGAGTTGCATTGTGCACATTTTCCATAAACTCACTGAAAGTTAACGTTTATAATGTACATGTAAGTATAGATGAAATGGTTAACATTAATAGTATCTTTTATGAAATGATTTGCACAAGATTTCTACAATATAATTCTGAATTGTATTACATATTTCTTCAATCCTAAAAATACATTCATTTATTACTATACAACAAGTTTGCCAAAGTACTTTTTTACTGGCACATTGACATCATGATTTAAGTTTGCTTTGGAAGTTTTGTTCAAGTTTTTTCAGGGATGGATTTAAGGGATCTTATTAGTAGAATAAGAATGATAATTAAACAAGAGGAAAGTGGAGCCTACTCAATTTTATGATTAACACTTATTTATATTGAGTGCAGCACATTTCTTTTGATATAATCTTTTTTTATCAGATTGAAATTTGTTAATTTGAGATTCTTCTGATAGTTGTGTTAGTTTTTTTTAAAGCAACTAGCCATAAGATTTTTCGGTACTTGTGTATTAACGGGGAGCCCAGCGGTAACGATACTTAAAAAACATTCAGAATGTAATTTATGGCAATAAGGACGACTGTATTCTTTTACGATACGAAATAATAACTTTGCCTTGTAATGCTATTCATAATAATTTAAATATCGGCACTTCTTTACATGGGTACCCCCCTACTACAAAATGTAAACAAAATGACAAAAAACAAACGGCACTACTGTAGTTGGGTCCCCCCCCCCCCCCCTCTTGCTCGGGGGTTTGGGGGCGGATCCCCCATAAAATAAATAAAAATAATAATTATCTGATTGGCCGGTCTCGACATTTACAAACCCAATGACCGGACAATGGGGAGGGATAGTTTGGTTCCAGGCAAGGCGAAGGGTGTGGTAGCACCTGGAGATGACTACCCATTAAAACAAAGCGAGCCGAAGGCTCGTCAATATATCCTTCCGGTACTTGTGTATTAACCAGAAAGTCAAATGTGATTGTTACATTTTCGGTGTTATTTAGTTTACAAACTGTTGTTATTTAAAAAATAAAACAATTTAAATAAAATTTGCTTCTTATTTTCATTTTTTAAGTAGCGTTGCCGCTGGGCTCCCCGTTAATACACTGGGTTCCCCGTTAATACACAAGTACCAATTTTTCTCATGCATTATATGTTAGTGAACTTCTGGCATTTATATATTTTAAAGGATTTTTATTACTTATATTTATGCATTATTATTTTCAACATCTTTTTTATACATTTCTGCAATTGAATTTTTTCAGATGCATGCTGAGTACAGCTTTGAGGGACGCAACAAGTATTTAGCTCACCGGGTATCTCAGGCATTTGATACTGCTCAATTTATTCATGTGACTTCAGCTTATGCTGATATTTCTCTGGTTGCTGGTGACTTCAACACAGAACCTGGAGATCTTTGCTATAGAATTCTTGAACAACATGCTGACTTAGTGAATGCATTCTGTGTGGCTTCCAAGGTATTATTATTACAGTTGTATAAATTATTTAACCTAATGAAGGAGAAGGAAAGAATTTTAGAAAATGTATGATAAGATTTGGTGTTTTATAAAATTGTTATCATCAGTTTAATGACAATTATGTCATGATATAAAGCATTGCTTGTGATAATGAAAATAATGTGCTAGGATAAATTAAAGGTATAGCTGATATTATTTTAAATTTCCCGTATATAAATGAAACATGCCAATTTCAATTATGATACTGAAATAACAAAAAAAACATTACTGATGAACTATTTTCTGCATGTTATTGGGTGATGTACTACATTTGGTGAGTGGCAAATTTCCTTTAAAGTACGGATGTAGAACAGGGTTCGGCAACCTATGGCATGTGTGCCATAAGTGGAATGCGAGATGATTTTTAATCCATTAAATCTCTGCTTTCTCGCATGCTCTCTCTCTCTTCATCTAACCCTAACCTTTTACATGGTTTCTTATGGTATTTATTACGCATTTGCTAAGCATGAATTCACGTAACATGACACTTTTGAGGAACGTAAGGTAAATGCAGGCGAATCTGGTCACTCTTAACTTATCGCATCGCCATGATGTGATGATAGAGCCTTGTAAACTGCTGACCTCTGTAGTCAACCACTTGAATCTTTAGTGTAGCTGCGACACCAGCTGGAAACGTTTGTGCGTGTTTTTCACTTCTTTAGGACAAATTTTGGGAGAGAATACAGTAAGTTTCGCATGTGTTTTTTACTATTTCTAATTTTTGTAAGTTATTATATACAGTTAATCAAATACAAAGACCGTTTGGCGATAAATAACAGTTACTATGCAGGTTAGCACGTCTTCGGCAATCGTAAACTGTTCTTCCATTTTCTCAAAAATCATACTAATGCTGCCAACGTCAGATTTTAAACTTCCTTACAAAATCGGGTGAATTGAATCAGTAGCTGTCGGGTGAAACAGGTCATCCGTTTAAACTGCTGTCAAACGTATGGTCATTATTTTTTATTTTGTTTGCGACAGATGGGGAAATACAAAAGGAAAACGTAGTCTACGTGGACAGAATGTGACATGGACCTGGCAATGGAAGCAGTAAGGGGCAGTATGAGCATCCAAAGAGCGGCTAAAATCTACAACGTTTCCTATTCTAGTCTACAAAGAAGAGCCTCACTAAAAATCACGCCAACAGAATTTAAGAAACGAGGAGGCCAGCCGGTTTTTTCAGTACAGCAAGAAAATGAACTTAAGCGTAGAATATTCAAGCTCTCAAAATGTGGTTTCAGACTTACACCCAAAGATTTGAGGGTGGCAGCATTTGCATAAGCTCAAGAAAATGGCATAGAAAATAAATTTTCTCTGACTAACAAGATGGCAGGAAAGGATTTTCTAAAGGGTTTATGTCACGACATCCAGATTTCTCCATGCATAAACCACAGGGCCTTTCACATGCTCGTAGTGAAGGACTCAATAAGGTCAAAGTAACTGAATATTTTTCCATACTAAGAGAGGAGATGGAACGATTAAATCTGCTGAACAAACTGGCCAGCATTTATAATGCCGATGAATCTGGATTCTCACTAAACAATAAGGCAAGTAGCAAGATCATCGCTGGCAAAGGCACGAAACATGTCGTCTCTCAAACGTGTGTAGAAAGGGGCGAGAATGTCACAGTTATGGCGTGCACAAATACGATAGGCCACTTTACTACACCTTTTGTAATTTATAAAGGCAAGCGTTTTTGTAAAGAGTTTGAAGATGGTTTCCCCAATGGAACTAAAGTGGTTATGACTGAATCTGGTTGGATAACTGAAATGGAGTTTCTTCGGTGGTTGGAACATTTCAATGAATATCGAGTAGCAGGCCCCTGTGTATTAATATTGGATGGACACGCTTCACATAAGAGTCTGCGGGTTCTAAAATTCTGTGAGCAAAACTCCATTCACCTAGTGTGCCTCCCTAGCCACACCACTCACAGACTACAATCATTAGACCGGTCATTCTTCAAGCCACTGAAGACTTATTACAACGAAGCCTGTAATAATTTCGTCCATCGAACTGTAGGCGAAAGAAAAATCAAGTTGAATTTTGGAAAATTTTTAAAGACGCATGGTCCAAAGCAGCGACATCTGCTATCGCTGAGAGCGGATTTTCTTCAACGGGAATATTTCCTTTTAACTCAAACATTGTTGAAGAATATGAGTATTTACCATCACTACCAAACAAACTCTCAGAACCACAGGAAAACCCTAACAATGCTGAAGGTGCCCTCATTACTAATGACCCGAGACCATCAACAAGTTTTCAAGATCTCTTACCGACACCCACAAAAGCATCTGAATCTTCAAAGAAGGGAAGACCTAAGCAAAAAGCATGCGTTCTAACTTCACCTTCGTTCATAGGATAAATGGAGAGGAAAAAACTATTCAGAAACTAAAGTGAACTTAAAAGAGACAGACCAGATAGAAAACGTTGTGTCAGAAAAATCATTGTGGAAAGTGACAGTGATGAAAGTGAATGTGTAGACGATTCAACTGATGAAGATAGCGAAAACGAAGATGATAAGTGCTGCTTTTGCCAGTTGAAATATTCCAATCCAAATTCAACTAAAAAGGGGGGTTGGATTCAATGCCAAGGAAAAAATGAGTGGTATCATGAGGTGTGCATTGGCACACGAGGCAAAAAAAATTCATTTGTGGTAGATGTTCTTAAGGAATTTCAAATATTCAAGTTTTTTTGGTTGGTTTATTTCATTGCGTGTTGTTGTAAGATTTCAAAGTGAGATTTAAATTCTGTCTTATAAAAAAATTTTTTTTAAAGTGGGCACTACCTGTATTTATTACAAGTATGTAGTAAAGGATTTTTGGAAATTTTGTGAACTAATGTTATATTTTATAGTGAGAGTAATTATTCACCTCTAAAGTATTCTAATTCTGTAACACTGTTGTTCTCACATAATTCATGTCTCGCATACTCTTTCGCCGCCTTTGTGTCTAATGAACATAAAATATGGAAATTCAGGCCGTTAGGTACAAATGCATACCATTTACAATGTGATCCTTCTTCAAGTATACCAAGGATGATGAAGTAATAAAAATAATAATTGAATTAAATTAAAATTTGTTACTGGTGCATGAATTTGACACGCCACTTGTGAAAGGTTGCCAACCCCTGATGTAAAAGATGGTTGGATGGGAGTGGAGTACCAAAAAGTTTTCTTTAAGGCTAAGGAGTGTCTGATGTTTTTAAAAACATAATTTTCTCTGAACTATATATTTGCTTATTGAACATGTTTTTTCATTTTTGTTTACCCAAATTATTTGAGGTCATGGCAAATGACATGCATAATTTTATTTGGTATGTTGCTTGGAAACAGAGAACTATGCGAGACATTTTTGAGGGGGGCTTCTTTCAAGAATTTTTGAAAACTGTATTGTAAGATTTTGCTATCAAGAATTTGATTTATCATTATCCTCCTAGGTAATGAGAAAGAATTCAGCTGAAAGTACCTTGTAAGAAACATTTTGTAGAATTTTGTAAGTGCAAGGAAGCGTCTTTTGATTATGATAATTTTTGAGTTTCTCTGTAGAGAATGATTTTCAAATACCAAATCAACATGGATAATCCATGGAGAGACTTAGGGAGGTTTTATACCAAGGTGATTGGTGACGATGATGTGATTTGATGGGAACTGAAGTTGCCATCAAATCACCGTTACCAATGTATTTATACCAAAACAATCCATTATTGATGGTGATAAGATATTTACTTTTCCCTAGTATCAAACATATCCTTAAACGAAGAGGATATACTCCTTTACACGCATTACAACGGCAGAGTAACCATGGTAAGCAGAAAGATAGAAGATTTAGTATTCACCCATTTAATATTTTTAATTTGCCCCATATATCTTTTATAGTAAGTCATGAGTTAATCCACCAACCAAATAAATTTCACTCATTTTATCGAATGAACAAAGAAAAAATTTGATGTGGCCAACACATGACTCTCTCTGTATTTGGGGTATAGATATTTAAATTATTATGAATAGCATTATAAGGCAAAATTATTATTTTGTATCGTAAAAGAACACAGTCGTCCTTATTGCTGTAAATTAGGTATGTTTTGAACATGTTTATAGAATTCACCGCTAAATGGTCGTGGTGCTGTATACTGGAAATTTATGAATAAGCAAAATATCTCCATAATGGATGGTCCTATGAAAATTTGTTTCAAATTAAACTTGGAAGAAATATTATTCTCTACAACTTTGGTCCTCACAAAGATTACCAATTACGACGTTTTTAAAATAAAATCTGATGTGGCCAACACATGACTTTCTCCATATTTGGGGTATAGATATTTAAATTATTATGAGTAGCATTATAAGGCAAAATTATTATTTCGTATCGTAAAAGAAGACACGTCGTTGCCGTAAATTACGTATATTTTGAATGTTTACAGAATTCACCGCTACATGGTGTTGGCGCTGTAGGCTGGTATTAAGAAAAAGCAAAATATATCCGAAATGGATGGTTCTACGAAAATTAGTTTCAAACAAAACTTGGAAGAAATATTATTCTCTACAACTTTGGTCCTTACGAAGATTACCAATAACGATGTTTTTAAGGAGATATTTAACGGAAACCGAAAAAGCTGATTATTTATAAATAATTCCTAAACAATAACTGCTATGGAAAATTCTCTCAAATGAAAGTTGTAGGAAATTACATTCTCTATAACCTTTGTATAGAATTGTATATACAATAAGAATGTTTTAACGGAGAAATATCGCAAAAACCGAATTGGGTTTTGAATAAACCTTGACTTCCGGTTAATCGGTATTGTCCAAAAAATAATGTTCTTTGTGCTAATGCTAAAGTGTTACATATGAAATTTGGTAACGATATGGCAAGTACTTTTGGAGTTAGAGCGCCCACAATCACATACACACACACACGCACATAGACATCATTCCGAAAATAGTCTTAGCATGTTCCAGGGACCTCAAAACGTATTTCCGTTGAAATCTTGAAGTCAATTTTTTTCGTGAACACAATACTACATATACGGAGAAAGTAAAAAGAGAAGGATTTCCACAGTCTCTTTGACACAGTTACTTCAGTTTTCATTCGTTTAATTTCTTCTGGTAAATGCATTTTTCCAATGAAATTAATTTTCTAAAATGAATGTTGGCAATATATTTTAACTGTTTTAGTAATATGTTTTTAAAATGTGTTTACCCAATGTTCTACGAATATGAACTCATATTCAAACCCGGGCATCGAACCGTAATTTTTTTTGCTCTGGTTTTCATTCTAGTTCACTCAAAACACAAAATTTCAGTTCGGTTCCATTTTCGCTCAGGAAATCATCAGTGAAACAGTTCAAGCCGGTTTTTTTTCACTCCAACCTTAATATATTTCTAGGAAAATTTCAGGAACTGATTTATTAATTTATGTTATTTTTAATTAATACAAATAAGTCTTCACTATAACATTAGTGCTAGTAAATGAAACTAATAATCACAACACAAAAATAAATTATTTAAATATAAATATTTAGTACGTATTTTATTTAATTAAGATTTATTTAGAATTTAATATTACAAATTTATTAACCCGAATATTTCCTTCCTGTCAATTTGACGGATAATTGCACTAGTATATATAAGTTTATAGAATGAGGGGCAAATAGCCATTACTTCTTCTGTCTGCGATGTTTCTATTATACATTCTCATTCCAGGCAGAATGGGATTTCCCTGAGTATGTGCGACACTGAGTTTTTCACTATCTTTTTATTGGTGACAAGTGCAATATATCTCCCCTGACTGTTGCGCTGCAAATTGAGGCTATTTAGCTTGCAAACCAGAACTGAGGGACAGGTTCCATTTAAGGCATCTGTTATAACTTTAACGCCAATCATTGTTACGGTGCTATTGTCGCACGTAAGGGTTTCAAGATAATGGATGGGTTTTGGCGATCTCTAGACTCAGGGAAATCCCATTCCGCCGGTAATGAGAATGTAGAAACATCGCAGACAGAATGAGTAATGAATACAACTGTGTGCAGAACATGATGAACAGAATAAGAAACTTTATAATTTTCTCTTCAAAATGGTTCAGATACAGATATGTAAAGTCAATTCTTTCTAATGTTAATCTAAAAAGGAATGAAAACTTGCATGTCAGAAAGTCGATTTTTAAGTGTTCGATATTTTGCTTCGTCATGAGAAAAGTGGCAACAGCACATGTCGCCGGCATCTATAACGTCAGATATTCCACCTTTCTGAAGGACTAATGCGCACAGTGTGACATATTGGTGAAAATAGGAAGCTCTTGGAGGACAGAACGGCAGCGGTGTGCAGAAGTAGTGCCATCTAGTGGAGAACCGTTGAACTAGGTAGTGTGACCCGGATACTACCAAAGTACCTAAGAATTAAATTTTGCAAGTTTTTCACTTTGGAAATATCGTGTCTACGCTGCCATTTTCCAGGTGGTTTTCAGAAAGTAAAATTTTTAGTAGGTAAAATTTGACAAGCTTAGATTGTTAGGCAAAAGTTCAGGCTTTAAAAATGTCTTGTCTTTCCTTATAGCATAAGTGGTAGCAAAATTATAGATGCTGGAAGTTCAGGTGGCTATATTTTTGACGGCAATAATAGGCGACTGGCAGGTGACTAGAATCACGGGTGATCGGCAGGAAAAGTCACTTGGTGACTAGAGTTGCTGAGTAGCTTCCAAGTTGCATCACCATCGCATTTCCGTCAACTTGGTATAAATGGTTCCATTTAAATGAATGTGTTGTCCAAGAGCAACTGAAGTTGCCACCAAATCATGATCACATCACCGTCACCAATCACCTTGGTATAAAACCTCTCTTAGAGGTTATCAGTCTCCCTATTTTTCTTTCATTTTCTTCATCACCCAACAACTTTAACTAGTTCAAATTCCTGTCCAGTTGGTTACGTCATGCATACTTACAAGGGGAAGACCAGGTTTACGGGTCACCGATCTAGCTGAAATTTGGTAGGTATATAGCCCGCACACCACGATATTGAATAACCCCCCTTTTGCGGTTATATGAGCAATAGTTTAGCAATAAAATGCGTTTGTAGTTTGGATTTTCACAGATATCCGTCTGTCTCTGCTAGACGCGTAACGTACTGAGTGGCGGAGGGGTAACGTGGTGGGCTGCGGAGGTGAAGGTATGGAGTTTGCATCTAGTACCTTTTTTTTTTTTGCTTGTTATTGACATTAATTTTTGTTTCATTTATGCGACGATGCTACATTATTATGAAAACCATACTTTTTACATTGTTTCTGGAATTTTTAATTTTTGTTTGTTTTTCGTTTTTTCTGAGGGCTTTTCTACATTTTTATCGCTTCTTTTGGTATTTCATTCATCTTGATCCTATTCCGTCTCATTCTCATAACAACAGTATGTGGGGTGATACAAATCATAAAGACAACGGAAGCACCAATATTTTCTACAGTGTAGCAGCTCGCTGCCTTTGCGGGCGACTCCAATCTTCCTAAAGGCCGGGCGATGTAATGGGCACCCCTGGTGACTATGTGAGTCATATGTTGTTGTGCACATTCGTATTTTCCTCGGTTGCTTGTTTGTCCCTTTGATAACATCTTCATACAATTGAGGACAATGTAAAGGTCGAAGGTTAGGGAGGTAGGACTCGAATGACGTAGACAAATGGTTTCACAAATTGTGTAGAAGAGCAAGGGTAGGCGAAGCCATTCCGCTTGTTACTTTTGAAACGAGCTGTTCTCTTCGCTTTTAATAACTTACGATTTGGATGTAAGAAAGGAGATTCTTTGGTTGAAAACCTATCTGCAGGATTGACTCCTTTCATTCATTTCACTGTAGTGGTAAGTTATCTTTCATAATTTACATGGCTTTGCCGATAAAATACTACGTGTAATTTTGCTTTTTCCGTCACACAATTTGTCAATTACCAGAGCTAGTATTTCATATCTTGAAATTTGGAAATTTTCAGGAAGAAAGTTTCATTGGAATTATGGAAAAAATCACCAGAGACGTAGAAGTTTTGCCAGCCATCGGCGCAAATGATCCCGATAAGCGTGAATTACTCGCCGATGGTTTGCACTTTTGTGCCGAACGTTTACGTGAAACGCATTATTTCGGATCGTGTCAATCCAGTGATGTCTGAACGGGCGATTGCAGTGGGACGTGAAATGTACATGCGCATTATTAACATGATGGAGGAAATGTCCATCGAGGAAGATGATGAACTTTTCGTTGGGAATGATTTGGAGCCCATTCCTAATACTATGGATGCATCAGAAGACGACGAAGACGAACCAGTTCATTCATCCAGTTCTTCTGATGATTGCTTTGAGCCATCGCCCAAAAAAATGTCGCGAATTCCGCTGGACATTAAAATAAAAGCTGTCACGGCAGCAAAAATGCATCCCAATTGGACTATCAAATCCCTTTGTGCAAGAGTGACCCAAAGAATCAAAAGAATGGACAGCATCAAAATATGGGAGAAGGATATCATAGCAGGAGGTAATCACTGGGATAAGTATGAAACCATTGAGAAGTGGACATATGATCGCTTTTTAGGGTGCCGATCTAATAGTGAACATGTGACAACGAGGACGCTGAAGCAGTGGGCAATAGGGGCAGCATTTCAATTCATGTCTGATGCTTTCAAATTTGAAGCATCTTCATCTTGGGTGACGAGATTCAAAAGAAAACATAAAATTCGACAGCGACATGTTACAAGGTATGTTTCCTGGAGAGAAAGGGCAACTGCAGAAGAAATAATGCATTCTGCCATTCTTTTTCAAGAACAGCTGGAAAAGTTGATACCACAATTTGAGGCTGCATTGGTTATCAATACGGACCAAACGGGCTGAGTACAGGGCGCACATCAAAAGGACGCTGTCGCACAGAGGTGAAAAAAGTACGGAGGTGTATGTCAGTCAGCTAAATAAGATGGCACATTCATATACAGCTGAATATGGATTAGCGTTTTCCGGAGAACTACTTCCATTGGTGTTCATATGCCTTCAAGAACCAACTGGAAAGTTCGGGCCAAGGGTAAAGGGCGAAGTAGAGGAAGCAGTGGCTCGATTTTCAAATCTATATGTGACATGTACAAAGTCTGGGAAAATGCAGACAAACACATATGAGATGTATTTGGACAATGTACTTAAGCCGTACGTAAGGGACAAAAAATTTCTTTTAATCATAGATTCTTGGTCCGGTCAAACAAACCAGGCCCTATACGATGAACGATTCATAAATGAAACAAATGAACCAACATGCACATTGAAAGTGATCCCGCCAAAATGCACGTCCATTTGCCAACCATGTGATGTCTACTTCTATAGGCAGGTGAAGAATTTTGTTTCCCGTCTGCAGAATGCTGCGATATTATTGCATGAAAATCGCGACATTACGAGCAGGATGGACACGATGAGGATCCATTCCCTGATTCATCATCAGCTGTCTTCTGCTGTATTTAAACCGATGATACGATATGCATGGTTTGCATCTCGGTTGACGAAAAGCGGAATTTTTTTATAACGTGAACCAAATAATTTTCCCTGAGGAAGTATTGAAGAAGAAATGCAGCTGTGGGGAGCAGTGCTTTGCCAGGTGTTCCCACTGCAGAAAATATTGGTGCTTCCGTTGTCTTTTTGATTTGTATCACCCCACATACCGTTGTTATGAGAATGAGACGGAATAGGATCAAGATGAATGAAATACCAAAAGAAGAGATAAACATGTAGAAAAGCCCACGAAAAAAACGGAAAAAACGAAAAAAAACAAAAATTAAAAATTCCAGAAACAATGTAAAAAGTATGGTTTTCATAATAATGTAGCATCGTCACATAAATGAAACAAAAATTAATGTCAATAACAAGCGAAAAAAAAAGGTTCTGGACGCGAACTCCGTACCTTCACCTCCGTAGCCCACCACGTTACCCCTCCGCCACTCTGTACATTATGCGTCTAGCAGAGACAGATGGATATCTCTGAAAATCCAAACTACAAATGCATTTTATTGCTAAACTATTGCTCATATAACCGCAAAAGGGGGGTTATTCAATATCATGGTGTTGCGGGCTATATACCTACCAAATTTCAACTAGATCAGTGACCCGTAAACATCACTGCCTCTTTATGCTAATTTCTCTAGATCAATCAGCTTTGGTATTTGTATTTCTTCTTATCACTTTAAATCTCATAAATAGCATATTGAAACTAAGAATTATGTTCTCATTGTCTGTTGCCTTTTTATAAATCTTGGCCTCTGTTTTATGTTTACAATAATACTGTACACTAAACAAAGAGAGTATAGAATTGTAAGCCATAAAATTTATCTATGCTTTTATGCAGGTTTTCAATGATGATGGAATGGGAACTAATGATTGCATACGGAATTCATATGCATGCTCAAAAGCCATTCAAAGTTGTCCTGAAGGAAAGCAAATTGACCACATATTGTACAAAGCTCCAGTTGGAAAGGAAGTATGCTTAATATTTAAAATTTCTTTTAAAGCTTTTCATTTTGTGTTTTGTTAACCCCTTAACTGCAGGTTTTTTTATCATTGAGCAATTTCTTCAAGAAAATTACTTTTTTCAATTTTTAATCTAAATACAGTAAATCTCGTTAAATACGTATTTGAGGGGACTGAAGCTATTTTCCCCGCACATCCGCACTTAACGAAGCACTTTATTGGCGTCTTTCGTAATCGGCGAACAGAAAGCCAAAAGACTCCGCCAAATAACGGTTCCCACACCAATGCGCTTTATATAGGGCGAATATTACCCTTATTTCCCATTTCCTCCTTTTCTCATGGTTATATAACGTAATCAAGAAATTAACCAATGCGAAGTCAAGGAGTCGCCCATTTAAGCTACCCGCCGAATCTCCCCTCAACCGCTCCATCACATGACCGTGGCTTTCGAGAGAACGAGTGGGCAGATATCCCGAGACACCGGTCAGCCGAGGGTCTACAGTCGCGACTCTCAACGTTATAAAACGAGGCACGAGTGGGCGTGAGTAAGCGTAGTCACATGCCGTTTGGATCACTTCCCATTGGTCCGATACTAGCTACGTAAACAGCCCCTCCCCTCTTCCCCCACCCCTCACTCTACCCCCCCCCCCCCCCTTGCCGTCATACGGAGCGCTTTTCTTAGGGACGGAATTTTCCGTAAACCAAATGGAGTTTAATTTATTCCATAAATTTCACGCTATGATCCTCCAATTTTTTTTAAGTTCTGAGAACAATTTACCCCAAATGTTTTAGTGGGAATTATTCAAAGAACCAAAAGAAAATTAAGGAATTATAACGTCAAATTTATGAACAAATGAAACTCCATTTGGTTACCTGAAAACTTCCTGTACCTTTATAAGGATGTGAGGAATTGGTACACACTTCTTAAGGAAAAGAACATATATTCCTTTACAAATTTATTGAAACAAAAAGAAGGCAAATTTACAAAATATAACAATAATAATAGTAATGACAATAATAATAACAGTTGTATTCAGTAGTCCTTCGGTCTGTATAAACAGATATAAGACAAGTCAAGTTTGACTTTGTACAAACAAGAATGGATATCTCATAAGAGCTTCTCTATTAGCACATCACAAGCAAAAACAATAAATTCTAAACATTACTGGCATATTAAAAGTGCATACATTCAAAGGCAGGGTCGGCCTTCTAGGGTATACATCCGCTGCCTCCATACAGAACAATGAATGATTGATCTAAACATTATTCTCCTCAACAATAATTATCAGAAATTACACTTATCAATAATCTTAAAACATTTCCAATTTTCTTCATCAGAATAATAACAGATAAACAGAATTGTTAGTTGTTTCTATGGATAAAACACATGTCGATACGCAATTAAAATAACCCTTGGCAGCAAATGAAAAGGAACTACAAAAATAGGAACAGTTACATTCTCTCAGATAGGAGGAAACAGCCTCACACATTTCACGTGAATATGAGTCCCTTGAAGGACTCAGATTTCGTCACTTGGGTTTTCATTTTATAAGCCCGATTGACTATCATAGGATCGCAGCAAACAAGCTACTGCCACTTATTCAAAGTCCTGGTTAGTTTGCAGAATAAATGGCTAGGGATGCACAATGTATCAGTCATGGTCAAAGTGCAAAGGCTGTAGATAGCCCACCCTACTAATTCTAACTTATCTTAACCTAACAGTATATACAATTACAGAACTATAGTAAACTATACTATAATAAACAATACACTCTACTGCAATAAAACAACACAACAATTTACTTAACTACAAGCACTATGGCCCTCGTTTTCTTTTTGCGAAGCTCTCTTGTGCCCTCTGATGAAAATGTCTCAGGCAAATTCTTTTATTGTTATACAGTTTCATTCGGTTCATGTAGAGTAGATTCGGATCTCCAGCCAGCTTTACCCAAACATCAAATCGCCGATGTGGGTCTGACGTGGGATGAGGGATCCTGGATCATTTATAAAATATAAAAACTTATGTTATGGGTCATTGTCTTCATAAAATTTGAATGTATTAGCAATACCCATTTTTGTAGCTCTTTCAAATTCTTTTTTAAAATGCCTACATACTTGAATCTGTCTCTGTGACGTCTAAATATAATGATTTAAACGAAATCGTTTAAATCATTATATATGGGTATTGCTAATACATTCAAATTTTATGAAGACAATGACCCATAACATAAGTCTTTATATTTTATAAATGATCCAGGATCCCTCATCCCACGTCAGACCCACATTGGCGATTTGATGTTTGGGTAAAGCTGGCTGGAGATCCGAATCTACTCTACATGAACCGAATGAAACTGTATAACAATAAAAGAATTTGCCTGAGACATTTTCATCAGAGGGCACAAGAGAGCTTCGCAAAAAGAAAACGAGGGCCATAGTGCTTGTAGTTAAGTAAATTGTTGTGTTGTTTTATTGCAGTAGAGTGTATTGTTTATTATAGTATAGTTTACTATAGTTCTGTAATTGTATATACTGTTAGGTTAAGATAAGTTAGAATTAGTAGGGTGGGCTATCTACAGCCTTTGCACTTTGACCATGACTGATACATTGTGCATCCCTAGCCATTTATTCTGCAAACTAACCAGGACTTTGAATAAGTGGCAGTAGCTTGTTTGCTGCGATCCTATGATAGTCAATCGGGCTTATAAAATGAAAACCCAAGTGACGAAATCTGAGTCCTTCAAGGGACTCATATTCACGTGAAATGTGTGAGGCTGTTTCCTCCTATCTGAGAGAATGTAACTGTTCCTATTTTTGTAGTTCCTTTTCATTTGCTGCCAAGGGTTATTTTAATTGCGTATCGACATGTGTTTTATCCATAGAAACAACTAACAATTCTGTTTATCTGTTATTATTCTGATGAAGAAAATTGGAAATGTTTTAAGATTATTGATAAGTGTAATTTCTGATAATTATTGTTGAGGAGAATAATGTTTAGATCAATCATTCATTGTTCTGTATGGAGGCAGCGGATGTATACCCTAGAAGGCCGACCCTGCCTTTGAATGTATGCACTTTTAATATGCCAGTAATGTTTAGAATTTATTGTTTTTGCTTGTGATGTGCTAATAGAGAAGCTCTTATGAGATATCCATTCTTGTTTGTACAAAGTCAAACTTGACTTGTCTTATATCTGTTTATACAGACCGAAGGACTACTGAATACAACTGTTATTATTATTGTCATTACTATTATTATTGTTATATTTTGTAAATTTGCCTTCTTTTTGTTTCAATAAATTTGTAAAGGAATATATGTTCTTTTCCTTAAGAAGTGTGTACCAATTCCTCACATCCTTATAAAGGTACAGGAAGTTTTCAGGTAACCAAATGGAGTTTCATTTGTTCATAAATTTGACGTTATAATTCCTTAATTTTCTTTTGGTTCTTTGAATAATTCCCACTAAAACATTTGGGGTAAATTGTTCTCAGAACTTAAAAAAAATTGGAGGATCATAGCGTGAAATTTATGGAATAAATTAAACTCCATTTGGTTTACGGAAAATTCCGTCCCTAAGAAAAGCGCTCCGTATGACGGCAAGGGGGGGGGGGGGGGTAGAGTGAGGGGTGGGGGAAGAGGGGAGGGGCTGTTTACGTAGCTAGTATCGGACCAATGGGAAGTGATCCAAACGGCATGTGACTACGCCTACTCACGCCCACTCGTGCCTCGTTTTATAACGGTGAGAGTCGCGACTGTGCAAGTGACGGAGAGAGATGAGCGGATCCAGTAAGTCGAGAAGCGTTTCATCGCAAGTCGCGTGTGCTGAAAGTTTCATGAGGACAGAGTGTAAATATAATTTGACGTTTATGAAGTGTTTTATTTTGCGAGACTAGTTTTCTGTCGCAAGAGCTTTGTTTGCTGTTAAAATTTCATATTCACGAAGTGATTAAGTAGCGAGACACGTCTCAAGAGCATTTGTTTTTTGCTGCTATGTTGTTATTTCTTGTACAATATAGCATTTAGTTAAGAGGATTATGTGGCTTTGTTTTTTGGTCGCCACGTAAGTGGTGGCACCGGGGAGATGTTCTGTAAATCTAACTATAAGTTTGCTATATGTTCGGTTTATTTTGGATCAGCAATCTGTGGGGATAGTTCTAGTTTGTTTAATAGTATTTCTAGTTTTTGCTGGTATAGTTCCCATTGTATTTAATTCTATTGTGAATCATTCCGCTTTGTCATCTCATTAATTCCATCTCCTTTCGATATTGCCGTTTGCTTAATATCTTAGTATTTCGTTATTAAATATGTCTAAAGAACGCGGTAAAAGGGGCGTTGGATTGCTTCCTGAACCTGCAGAAGAGACCCAGTCGAACAGGGGTGAAATGAAGCCTCATTTCGCGGATTGTGTAAAAGTCGCCAATCAGTTGTTGCTTGAAATTTCCCCTTTCCAAGAACCCACTTCGGAGAATTGGTTTAATTTCATATCGGCGGTATACGATGTATTGTCTTTGTCTTTGATTCCAGAACATTATCTGCTTACTCTGTTGATGTCTAAACTTCCGGCTAATTGTCGCCAATTCTGGCTCGCGGTTGTTAACCAGAGACTTCCATGGGATCATATAATAACTAAAGTATGGGATACTTTCGTCTCGAAAAGGGAATACGAACGACTTCTAACAACCAAAGTCAAACGATTTCAGATGCCGCACGAGTCCCCTCGTGATTTTTATTACTCCGTTCAAGTTGCCGCGAAGGCACTCGGAAAATCGTATTCTGACGACGAATTCATAGAATTGGTATTGGAAGGGCTGAATCCTATTTCGCAGTTCACGTTGACCTTCGCTACCCGCCCCCAGACGATTGTTCAGCTGGATGGATTGATGACTCATGCAGCGAAGGGTCTCATGAATCGCCTCGAATATTTCGCGGCCCAGGTGCCGTTAAACTTAGCAAATTCACTTCCTTCTCCCAATTCACAGTCGGTTGCACTCCCCCCCTGTAACAATTTGTTCTTTTGGTAATAATCGCGGACATTCTTTCCGCGGCTGTCGGCGGAGAGCTAGAGAAAATCGCTCCGCGAGAAACCGCCCAGCCATTTCGTTTTCGAATGTCAATGACCAACTTGACATGCCTTTTGTAAATTGCGATGTTCATTCCGCAAAAATTTCAGCTTTACTAGATACCGGCTCCTCCTTGTCGATGCTTGATAAAATAATTGGCGTAAAATTCCCCGCCCGGGACGAACCCAACAGTGTAAAATTACGTGTCGGAATATCATTGCAGCTCGGATTATTCTGACACGATACGTTACATTCAAAACTTATCTTGGAGGCATACATTCTATTTGTCCGATTTGCCTGTCCCAATGATATTGGGTCAGGATTTCATCAAAAGAACGCGAATCGTACTTTACCACGACGCGTTTTCCTTTGAAAACTGTCCGGATAAGAAATTCTTTTTCCACTCCGATTCCGAAACTTCGTCAGCTTCGTCCGATTTGCCCCCGGCATCAATTGTTCATATGCAATGCCACTTTCAAGCAGAACCCATTTCACCTCGGAAAATGTTTCCTCCGGAGGTGAAGTCGACCTTAGCGGTCCAACAAAGGAAATAAAATGTCTCGTCGATGGCTATTGCGACGTAATCTCTTCACAGTTAGGCCAAACCAACTTGATGTGTTATGAGATTGAATTGCTCGATTCAACTCCGGTCAGATCCCCTCCATATCAATGTTCACCGCCAAAATTGGCCATGATGAGGGCTCATGTCGATAAGTTACTCGCCGACGGTATTATCCAGCCTTCGTTATCTAATTGGAGTTCACCAGCCTTTCTCATCCCCAAGAGAGATGGCTCCGAAAGACTTGTGGACGACTATCATAAACTCAATAAGCAGGTCAAGGCCGATAATTTTCCTACGCCTTTGATAGAACACGCCCTACAATATTTGGGTTCGGCCAAATATTCACCATTCTTGATTTAAATTCTGCCTTCCATCAAATTCCTTTGACACAGAGTTCAAAGGAGTACACCGTCTTCGTCACACCGTTTGGGCTGTATCAATATAATCGTCTTCCATTTGGTTTAACGACAACTCAAGTCTTTTCGAGGTTGATTGACAAGGTGCTAGGTGATTTAAAATATTCTTGTGTGTATCCATATATTGATGACTTATGCATTTATTCCAAGAGCCTGCCAGAACATCTTCGTCATGTCAAACTGGTCTTGGAGAAGCTAAGGGCAGCTGGTCTCACGGTCCATCCAGAGAAGATGAAATTGGCCCACGAATCCATTACCTTCCTTGGACATCGAATCTCCCGTGGCGAACTTACCACTGACCCAGAGAGAACACGAACACTTTCTGCATTCCCTGTTCCTAAGTCGATTAAGGAGGTTTCACGCTTTCTCGGTATGTGCGGTTTTTATTCCAAATTATGCGGAGATTGCAGCCCCTCTTAATGCACTCCACAAGAAAAATGTCATTTTCAAATGGACCAATTGGCAGCAAGATTCCTTTGTCACACTGAAACAATGTCTGTCTTCTCCCCCTGTACTGCAACTTCCTAATTTTGAGGAAGAATTCATTTGTTCGTGGATGCCAGTCAGGTGGCGCTTGGGGGGGGTTCTTCACCAAATGTTCGATGGGAAGCTAAAACCTGTAGCTTATGCTAGTAGAACCTTGAATAATTTTGAACAAAGGCAGCCATCTTACGAATTGGAGTGTCTTGCTTGTTGTTGGGCGGTCGAAAAATTCAGGACTTATCTCCAGCTAAAACCATTCCATTTATATACAGACAATGGGGCAATAACCTGGTTGTTTAAACCCCCCAAGCAACTAGGGAAAATTGGACGAATGGTTTTAAAATTGTCATCTTTTCGCTTTGTAATCCATCATGTCCCGTGTTCTAAAAATAGGGTAGCAGACTGTCTATCTAGAGTGGTTGACCAACCGATTGAGGATCCAATTCATTGTTCTATGCTTTTACATCAAATACCTCTGTCCTTCACAAACATTCGTGATCACCAGAATTTAGATCTGCACCTAAAACAGCTGATAGAGTGAATCAGACAGGGAAGTTCATCTCCCAATTATTTCATAAAGAATGATTTATCATATCATGGAACAAGCAGACTTAAAAGGGGTAGAGTAGTCGTTCCAGAGGCCCTCAAGGCCATGTTATTTTCCTATTTCCATTCCTTACCAACAGCTGGACATATGGGCGTTAGTAAGACTTCTGAACGAATCTGTAGGGAGTTTTGGTGGAGTAACATGAGGTCTGAAATAGCCCAGATGGTTAGAACCTGTCATGACTGCCAAACCTGTAAACCTAGGAACACCCTTCCCCCTGGAAAGATGAGTTCTACTATTCCTAACTACTCCTGGGAGAGAGTTTATATAGATTTTGTTGGTCCATTACCCAGAAGTCGAAGTGGGATTACCTGTGCACTTACAGTCATTGATGGTTTCACCAAATTTACCTTCATTGAACCATTACGCTCTCAGTTAGCCTCCCAAGTTGTTTCCACTTTATTTCATAAAATCTTTCCAAAATTTGGCTATGCTAAATTCCTAGTTTCTGATAATGGAACCTAATTCAGATCCGCGCTTCTGTCAGATATGTGTTTTAAATATGGCATAAAGCAAATTTTTACAGCCCCTTATTATCCTCAACCTAACCAAGCTGAACGAGTCCACCGCAACTTGAAATATGCTTTAACCATCTTATCCCAAAATGACCATAGGAAGTTGGATGAATTTGTGCCCAGTTCAACCTTTGCCTTCAATCCTGCCAAGCACAGCAGTACAGGATATACTCCTGTGAGGTGTTTATGGGAAGAGAACTTCCTCACCCTCTAACAACTTTCTGGAGAATTCCTCCACAAGCTCTGTCGGAGACTTTAACACAATCTGAAAGGCAGTCCCTATGGCAAGACATGTTAAGAAATCTAAAAAGGACAAGGCTTAGGCATGCAGTGGTGTTTAATAGAAGCCATTCAGGGAACCCTTTTAAAACTGGTGATATGGTGTTGTATAAAAGGTTTCCGACTAGTTCAAAGGCACTCCACCAAACCGCCAAACTCATGCCACAATGGGTCGGTCCATTTTCAATTAAAAATTTTTTATCTCCTGTGACAGCTGTTCTGGAACTGTCACCCACTAAGGAGAGAATTGTCAATATATCACATTTTAAATTATATCATCAGTAATTTTGTTATTATAACTTGTATGTGCCGGCGTAGGGAATTAGCGACCCTGTCACCCAATGATACTGCATCATTGCAATCAGCCCCCAGATGAGAATCTGGTAAAACATATTCATTTTCGGCTTCGTGCTATGCCTTTGTGTATACAAGGATGATGTTCGAGGCATCATAAAGGATAATTAGACCTTTATGTATGTCTCCATGGCTCTAAATTTTTATTATTTAATGTAACCTGGTCATGTATTTCTTATGTTTACTGGTAATAATGCCACTATTACCACAATAGTTTTTGTGCACTCTCCCCAATTGGGATAGTGTACCTTAGAATGTTTATAACACTGTATAATATTGTAAAGACAGTCATCCATCTCAAACAGGAGAAATATACTAGATTTAAAATTGTTTCACTTATAATAATTATCTGTATCACTGTGAATATTAAGTAATGTTATAACAATTATCTGTACCACTTACTAAGTTAAAATGGTTAATGTCATACTGATTTCATGCCTTGTCTTAGAAAATAACTGCTGGTAAGTGTCCAGCATAGAATACTGTTTACTTTACTTCATGCTTTAAATTCAAAATAATCTTTTGTTAAATTTCGGTACTTCCCACATGGAACTGCCATGAATGCTTTTCTTTGTTATAATATCCATTGTCTTTTAATGTGCTCTTATTGTAAGCTTAAGGCAAGGAGTGGGCAATAATTTTTGTATCTTGATTCACTGTTGCCATTCTGAAACCACACACCACAACACTTCGTGGTAATTAATATCCGTTATGGTGAAGACATAAGGTGGGATATTGAATTTCCATCCGAGAAGACATGTCACTCCAGTGCTTAGTGAACACTTTTCAAAACTGCCTTCAAGGAGTGTACTAAACCTGAACAGTGTTAATCAGTGGTGAATATTTTTCCATTTCCCCTGAGAACTTCAAATGGAACAGGGTCGCAGACTCGGATTATCAGAACAACATAACATTTCCAGTGAATTATTCCCAATATGTTTTAATTACTATAATAACATTAAATAAATTATATTAACAATGCTACAAACCATTCCAACGTCTGTGTGATCTAGTATAAAGCGTGATTGAGCGAAGTGCTACAGATAAGGGTGTGGACGATTGGGGAAAGAGATGGTCCAGGGAATCTCCCCCTACCCTTCAAAACTTAATTTTTTCATTTTCTGAGGGAGGATGCAGCGATTTTCCCCGCACTTCCGCACTTAACGAAGCACTTGTCGAATAAACGCGACGAAAAATGCCCACCATCGAATATCGCCGTCCTTCGTTATCGGCGAACAGAAAGCCAAAAGGCTCTGCCAAATGGCGGTTCCCACACCAACGCGCTTTATATAGGGCGAATGTTACCCCTATTTCCCATTTCCTCCTTTTCTCATGGTTATATAACGTAATCAAGAAATTAACCAATACGAAGTCAAGGAGTCGCCCGTTTAAGCTACCCGCCGAATCTCCCCTCAACCGCTCCATCACATGACCGTGGCTTTCGAGAGAACGAGTGGGCAGATATACCGAGACACCAGTCAGCTGAGGGTCGCCGCCGGCGAGAGAAAGATCCCAAGTGACGGAGAGAGAGGAGCGGATCCTGTAAGTCGAGAAGAGTTTCCTCGCAAGTCACGTGTGCTGAAAGAGTGTAACTATAATTTGACGTTTATGAAGTGTTTTATGTTGCGAGACTAGTTTTCCGTCTCAAGAGCTTTGTTTGCTGTTATAATTTCATATTCACGAAGTGTTTAAGTTGCGAGACCATTGTTACGTCTCGAGCATTTGTTTTGCTGCTATGTTGTTATTTCTTGTACAATATAGCATTTAGTTAGAGGATTATATGGCTTTGTTTTTTGGTCTCTGCAGGACCGACCCATTGTTTCGTTATAAGCGTGACTTCGTTATATACGAGAAACAGTTTTTGGCCTATACATCCCATATAACATGTATACACATACAGTAAACTCTCGATTTACGCGGGTTTAATTTATGCGTTTTTGGAATTACGTGGGTGCTGAATTTATACCATTTTTTTAATTTACACGAATTTTTTGGAATAATGCGGTCAGAATAGCGAACCAGCCGTCAGGCCATCAGAAAGCACTGAGCAAGTGTTTCCGGCAGTCACCGCAAGAGGCGTAGAAGCCATGGTGAACTGCATAAGGGTTCAGCTGAAGGAGGGACCCAAGGAAGTAATATAATACATAAATATACAATGTATAAAAGGAAATATACAATACATACAATGTACGTATAAAAAAGCCTAAGATGTAAACACGGTCAATAAGAAAACTCTGCCTTGAAGCTCATAAAGAAGCCTGAGTAAGCTCTAACAAGGCCAGACCCAAGATAGAAAAAAAAAATCCTAACATATAAACACAGACAATAAGGAACCGCAGAACGAAAGCAGAATGAATCAGCTAATTTTCCTCTCTGCTTCAAAGCTCATAAATCAGATCCGTGGCGATAAGAACGCATAATGAAAAAATATTGGATGCAAACGGTGCATCACACACTGGAGGAGTTACAATGTATCTTTTTTTAAATTACGCTGGTAGTCTTGACTGACCCTGTCCTCATCCTTATACGTATCCAGTCTTATTCAATTCACTTGCGACTGTTGTCGTAGTGACAGTGAAAACATTTCTCTTGTAATTATTAACGTGCACTGTTTGTTATTGCATGAAATTTTTACCCTCATGATGTCTGGAAAACGCCTATCTACATTGCAGGGTGCCATCGAGCTCAAGAAACAGCGAAAGCCAATAACTATTGGTATGAAAATGGACATAATAAGCCGCATCGAGAAAGGAGAGTGCATAGTACACATTACGCGTGTTTTTGGGCTTAGCAAGAGTACCATCCGGACAATATGGGACAATTCCTCAAAAATTTTAAAAAGTGCTAAATCTGGAACTTTGATGAGTGCCATGAAGACATTGTATGCAAGAAGTAATATAATGGAGAGGATGCTGAGTACATGGATCGAGGATCAAAACCAGCGGAATGTGCCTATCAGCCTGTTCTTGGCCCAAGCAAAGGCTTGTTCAATCTACGAAGACTTCGCGAAGGATGAAGAGGATATCAAGGTATTCAATGAGAGTTCAGGTTGGTTTGCCAACTTTAGGAAAAGATACAATTTCCACAACATTAAAATGACTGGTGAGGCTGCCTCTGCCGACATCAATGTTGCAGAGAACTTTATTCCATCATTAAAAAATATCATCGAAGAAGGCGGTTATTCTCCAAAGCAAATCTTCAACCTTGACGAGACGGCACTCTTTTGGAAAAGGATGCCATCCAGAACATATATTTCTCAGGAGGAGAAATTGGCACCAGGGTTTATGGCTGCCAAAGATCGTTTCACTTTGTTGCTGGGTGATAACGCTGAAGGAGATTGCAAGTTGAAGCCAGTGTTGGTGTATCATTCAGCAAATCCGCGTGCTGTTAAAGGTTATGTTAAACAACATTTACCAGTTCATTTTTACTCCAATGCCAAGGGATGGATAACCGGCAGCATTTTCTGTGATTATTTAGTCTCCAAGCTTGAAGATGAACTGCGCAAATACTGCATGAAGGAGAAGCTGGACTTCAAGATTCTCCTACTTGTTGATAATGCCCCTCGTCATCCATCATCAATTCAAGTACTTTGTGATAATATAAAAGTAGTTTTTCTACCTCCCAACACTACGTCTATTATCCAGCCAATGGACCAGGGTATAATTGCCATTTTTAAGGTTAATTATATGAAGAAAACATTTGATATGCTTGTGAGGGCTACTGAAGATAATAAAATGACAGTGAAAGAATTCTGGAAAAGTTTCACAATCAAGGACTCCATCATGCTCGTTGGCTAAGCCTGGAAGGCAGTTACAGTTTCTTGCATGAGGGGTGTATGGAAAAAACTTTGCCCTTATCTAGTGCATGATTTCAAAGAGTTCAGCGTCAATGAAGATGTCGCTAAAATGCAGAAAAATGTTGTGGAATTGGCGAAACAAGCAGGCTTTCATGAGGTGGATTTAGATGATGTGGTGGAGTTGTTAAACTCACACAAAGAGGAACTCTCTACCGAGGATTTACTTCAACTAGAGAAGGAACGTCAGGAGGAGGAGAAAGAAGAGAGAACGGCAGAGGTTGAGGTAGTGTGTGCACTCACAAGCAAAAGATTGGCAGAGGCATTTCGCCTGATCGAGGAAGGTCTTGCTGTCTTTGATGAAGATGATCCCAACAGTGATCGAAGTGCGAAAGTCTCAAATGTTTTAGCAGCCATGCAATGTTATGCTGAAATTTAAAAAAAAATGAAAGCCTCTCAAACATCGTTACTTTCCTACTTAAAGAAAACAGATAGCGTAAAATCACTTGAACCTCAGCTGGGGCTGCCGAGTAAGCATTACGTTTTTGTTTACGTAAGCCATTTGCATTGTCTAGATGTTTTTGTGTACTTATACAATTTCCAGTTTTATCGCTTTTTATAATTGAAATATTACCCATCCATTGAATATGGCATCGAAATAAATACCTAAAAGCAAGGGACAGGAGAGAAAAAGTTGTTTTAACGTTAACACAAAAGCTGGAGCTGATCAAACAAATGGAAAAGGAGAAAGTAGAGCAGCCATAGCAAAAGAATTCAACATCGGATCTTCCACACACTACGATATCAAGGCTCATAAGGCTAAATTAATGAAATTTGTGTCATCTTCTGAGACGAGCAAATCAATTAATAAACATCATATGCTTCATAAACCAAAAATGGAGGAACTGCGTAAAATATTGAGTGGTTTTCACAGAAATGTTCAGAAGAATTAAATAATTTTGTCCATTTCTAATAGTGTAAATAAAGATAAATAAGAAAGATGTAATCCAATAAATTCAGTTTTGGGAACAGATTCACTGTCGTACTCGCGAAACTTCCCAGACGCCCTAAACTTTTCAATAGTCTTTTGTTTTGCATGTAAGCGTAGCAACATGAAATAAGAATGCGTAAATAGTATCTATATCTAACTATGTGTGGAAGAATTAAAATAGAAAATGGAAACCCCATGCATAGCTGTGTTTGGGGAGTATGATAGTGAACCTAAGCCCAATTTTGTTTGGTTATTGCTAAATTTGCGATGCCAAAATCGAAAATCGCTCCCCTAACCGTAAATTTCTTCTAATCGGCTTTCCACAATCCCCAAGATAGCCGGATAACACAGCTTTTACTGTATTTGCATTGAGTAGACTTCAATACCGTACTTACATATGCAAAGAGATGCTTTTCAACTTCGCGGCATGTAAAATGTTCGATTGCTATTATCTACATACAATTTTTTAAATTTCCAATTAATATTATTATTATGGTCATTAATTTACATAAAAATTTCACATTTTTAATATCAGTTTCAAAACAAAGGGAGCGTGGAAATTCGTATGGAAGGGGTAGATGGAGGAAGGGGACCTCTACCAACAAGTGCGCGGTAAACGGGTGGAAACTGTTCACTACTTATCGCTCCGCTCGCCAAAATTCGTTATATGTGGGGCATTTTTTGCCACAGGACCAAACATTTGTTCGTTACAGCCGAGAATTCGTAAAATGCATGTTCGTTACATCCGAGAAATTTAACCAATGCCCTTATGGAGAAGTTCAAGGGACCGAGACATTTCTTCATTATAGCCGAGATTTTGTTTTAGGCGTGATCGTTATAAACGAGTTTTACTGTATACATTTTACACAAAGGAAAGAATGAATAATATTTTGTACTTTATTTCTAACACATGTATTTATCATATGACACATTTATTTTGAATATTTTAATAATCTTTTTTCGTATGGTATACAGGTAGTTCCCACTTAACACGAGTTCTCTTAACACGAAATTCACTTTAGCGTGATTTACTAATTGGGGAACCTGTTCACTTTACACTGAGAAGCGCCCGTTTTAACATGAGTTGCAACACGATCCATTACGTGAAAAAATAAATAAAAAATATTGCCATTAATGGAACATATATATTAATTTATATTTATTTGTAAAATTTTTATATAATAATTCTCAAGTGTCAGTCTGTCTGTCCATCTATCACCCCCCTGTACCTCAAAAGCCATTTGTCATAGAAATATGAGGTTAACTGAGTTTTGTTGCTACAAACTAGGAGGTCCCTAGAAAATATTTTCATTTTCATAAAGTCCCTGGTTCGAATCCAGGAGACAATTATATTTACTCCTAAGTTTACGCTGGATTTTTGATTTTTCCGAGTGCAAGGTTTTTTTCCTTCATTCATCAAGATATGTAACTATGGACCGATTTTCTTCGTTTTTGCTTTATTCGACGGCTAAAACTCTATACCAGGGGTGGGCAACAGGATTTTTTTTCTTGCCACAGGTGTGGCAGCTCGACCATTAAAATTGCCACACTATGAATAAAACTCATAATTTACATGAAGTAAATTTATTTCACGATTCCAATGACACTGAGGGGTAAATTACAAGGAATTATGCCTCAATTTTATTGAGATGGATCAGTGAGAAATTTAGCAATCCATTTCTTTCACTAATTCAAGAAACTTTGGCTCAAAATTTGAACACACATCTCAGCTCTGCCTCTAAATTTGTCAACAATTTGAGATCGGTACTTGGAGTTGATCAGTGTCACTGAGGAAAATGTTGACTCACACAGCCATGTACGGTAAAATCTCGATACAACGTATCTCTAGGGAGCATGAATTTTTTTACTTTATGCTGAAAGTACGGTATACTGAAATACCCATAGGGTGTACAGCATTTTCTCTGGAAGCATCTCAGGAGGGGGGGAGGGGGGGGGTCGGCATTCTCACAGGTCCTACGTGAACCAAAACAGGCGAGAATGGAAGTCTAACAAGAGAGAAAATTCCTAGAGCTTAAGATTTTATCTCAATGCTATTGTGAAGATACGATAGGGATAACTGATGATCGTGGGTTCTAAATTTTTCAGTTCAGAAAATTCCTTCTTTTGGGATTTTGGCGGAGTTCTGCGGATTTTTACATACTAAAGACAAAATATGCCTTCAAAATTAGTGTAAACGAATTGAATGAGAAAGAATGGTTATGATTGAGCCATTTATGGATGAAAGACTACAAAGACCACAAAAATCTTTTTTCAGGACCTCTGAATTCCATATGTAGTATTGAAAAGTATGTTAAGTTGAAGTACATTATTTTGAAATATTTATACAGTATTTATATGGGAAAATTGACAGGGATTCATAAAAGTACGTTAATTTGAAACAAACGTAATTGTGAAGTACGTTGTAACGAGATTTCACTGTAGAAGCAAACATGGAAAATAATTTAGAAATTATTCAGGAAAGGAAACTCTTCATCTTGCAAAAGATTTTCCCACATATTGGCAAGATATTGATTGTGTAGTTGAATTTGTAAATGCATCTGGCTTTGCAGCAAATGCATGTCAGCTTTAAATCCACGTCCGCTTCAAATCCACGCTTGTCCAAACAAAGCAAACTGACAAGTTCTTCAGTCGATTTTTCATTGTTGAAATTGACTGGATCTATCAACAACTGAAAAGCGAAGTTGAACTTTTCAAAGTCAGAGAAGCGTAGTTCAAATTTCTAAATCAAATTCTTCAGCCAGGCCCCAGAGTGCTGAAGCTTATCCAGTTCTATCTCGTCAATTTTGTCGAGATAACTTGCCAGAATTGGATAGTGTGTGAAATCCTGTTTCAGGATATGTATGAACAGAAGATTGAGTTTCAACTTGAACTCACGAATGCTTTGGGCTTGCTCGAAAATGAGTTTTCCTTTTCCGTGAAATTTTGTGTTGAGTTCATTCAAATGACCCATAATATCAGTAAAAAACCATAAATCGCATTGCCATTTTTCACTTTTGATTTCTAAGAACTTCTCAATTTGTCATTTTTCAATGAGAAACTTTTGAATTTGGGGAAACAGGACAGTAAATCGCTCCAGAACCTTTCTACAACTCAACCATCATGCATTTGCATAGTAAAGTACGTCATTGAAATCACAATCATCAAGTTCTTCCAATGATTGCACAAACTGTCGATGAACCAGAGCACTGTTGCTGTGAAGGTAATTGACGATTTTAATGACTGTGATCATTAAGTCATTCAAAGTGTCATTTCCTGCCATTTGTGCACAAAGACTTTCCTGGTGCAATATGCAGCGGAATGAAGGCAGAATAGAAATGATGCCACCAAGTTCTTCTAAATGTTTCTTCAGAAGGGCAACAAAACCCCATTTTTTCCCCATCATGGCTGATGCAACATCTGTTGTCACCGAAAACAGTTTTGTCAAATCCAGATCAAACTTCTTTGCAACCTCCAGAAAATTGTCAAGCAAATCAGTTCCACAAGTATGACCTCTTATTCCACAAACTGCCAGCAGTTTCTCATGATTTTTCAAGTCAGTTGACACATAATGGATCCAAAAAACTATCTGAGCAGTGTCACCAATATCATTCGATTCATGCAATACCAAAGAAAAACACAAGCATGTTTTCAATTGATCACGCAATTGGCTTTCAATATTTTCAGATAAATCCCGTATTCTGCGAATTAGCTGGAGGGTTTGCACTTTCTGCATAATGCCAGTTTTCACCTTTGGTTCATAGTTCTGCAGCAAAATTTCCATTACCGAGCTGATGATTTCTTTCACCAATTCTACATCCACAAACCGTTTTTCTATAGCTAGAATGAATGCTGCTTTATAGCTGGCAAATGTCACTAGTTCAGATGGTGAAAGGAACTGTTTGATGTTCTGCTGCTGTTCCAGAAAAGATGATTTCAATCAAGCAATTTCACTGGCATGTTTTTGAGAAGCAAGTGGAAACTTGTTATTAAACTCGCTGTGCAACTTTTCAAAATGTGTCTCTACACTGTACTTCCTGTTCTCAGGAAACACTTTTTTGTAAAGAATGCATACTGATTTTTCTTTCACCTCCATAACTGCATAATCATGCTCCCAAACTTCTTCAAAATTGCGTGACGCATTTTTCCAGTCTCTTTTTCTTTGCGGCACTATTCACTGATATTCCTGCTTCATCTTCAATGGTTTCTGAAGCACGCTGATCAGGCTTTGTCCTTTTCGCGGTTCTGATCACAAATTTATCCATGTCTGAAAAGAAAAAATTTATGATAACAGGCAACTTGATGCATTTTCGAAATGAGTTAAATACAAGAACAATGAGAAAGAAAAATAGGCGCAATAAAGCAGAATTTTGCACACAAATGAGTGAAAAGACAATGTGTGTTCTCGTTCATGAAGTAATTCAAGAGATGAAATTGCCACACATTTTTACCAAATTGCCACATGTGGCAATTGGCAACCATGTTGCCCACCCCACTCTATACTATCTTATTCTTGCGATGTTTACATGTTACACAGACGAAGTTTTCAGAAATACACATTCTTTTTTCAAATTTTGCAGATTTTTCATAGTCATTCTGGGTGTTGCCAAGGAGAGACTAATTGTTGCCTCCAATTCATTTAGTGCCAATTAAACCTTCAAATAGATGTAAGAAAAACGTTATATGCTTCGAACTGTTATTTGAGCATCAAAATTAATGAAGCATAGCAACGTAAATAATTAAGGTTAATTATTCTGTTGACTGCATATGGGAAGCGTTTCTAATGATTTAACTGAAGCAATTGAATCTTCATTTTATTGTTTGAATGCTGGAGTCTTACATTTTTGTTAGTAGAACCATCATATTACACATCTGTAATCCTTATTAATGCAAATAGGCTCACACATAAATTAAATTCGATGAGAATAGGGATGCACATTATTTTTTTAACACATTATATGGTTATCTTCTTTTCATTGATAATATAGATAAATGGTTGCATTGACATCGCCTTTATAGGAGGTCCTCTTAAGAAGTTAAAAGCAGTCATTGATAGACACTTGAAGGAAAGCAACTGTTTGTGAGTTCGTCCATAAGGGTGCAACGGTAGCTTAGGTAAGGTAGATTTTAAAATTTTTCCCCATTGAATATACCATGATATTGAACTAGCATTGAATAACTCAGTGACACTGTGATCACGTAATTGCTCTAATGTATTGCTGTAAAATCGTATAAAATTTAAAAAATGCCAAGGGGTAGACCAGTGAAATGGGGAGCTATTAGCTCAGCTACAGCTGCCAGAGAAAGGAAGAGGAGCCAGAGATCAAATGAAGAGTATTGTAGGAAAGAGAGAGAAAGAGATGAGGAAGCTCATAGGATTGCCCGTGTAGATGAGGAGCGGAGAACACAGAAAAGAGAGAGGAATTTGGAAGCTCATAGGATTGCCCGTGAAGATGAGAAGCGGAGAATGCAGGAAAGACAGAGGAATTCAGAAGCATGCAGGATTGACCATGAAGATGAATAGCGGAGAACGCAGGAAAGAGAGAGGGATGCAGCAGCTCGTAGAATTGTCCGTGAAGCTGAGGAGCAGAGAGTACATCAAAGACAAAGAAATATGGAAACGTCAAATGAATATGGGACAAAGAAGATCTAACCTATTGGTGAACTATTTAGTTTATTTGCAAGCGTAGCTGCAACGGGCTGCTAGTATTAGATAATTTATTGTATTTAGATTCTAAAGGACCTTCAGAACTAGCACACATCACTGTGTTTATACTTTATTTATGTCTTATGTGTATTGTTTATTCATTGTATTGTATTTACACTGTATTGGTTATTACTATTGAGTTTATGAAAAAATGTTTCAAACAAAACTTGTAGAAAATTACATTGTTTAAAACTTTAATAATGACAAATATTTACGTAAATTAAGTTTTAAAGGAGTTACTTGGAAAAAAATGACAAGAATAAATCTCCACTTCTGGTGGACCAGTTTCAGCCAAAACATTTTCGGATCTTTATTTACTAATAAAAATGTTAAATGATAAGTTTTGCGCTGATCTGATTATTAGTTTTTTTGAGTTAAGGGTGCCCACAAAATTTCTATCACATAGACACTACACTATCTCGAATTCGATTTTTTTCAAGAATACGTTACTTTCTTTATACTACATATGGAGAAAGTAAAAAATGAAGATCTGATGAGGTTTTAACTAAAATTGATCAACCAGAAATGGTTTACTATTTTCATTTTTTTGTTTTTGCCAAGTATCTCCTGTTCTTTATTATTATTACATATATTTTGTAACAAAAGCATGTATTTTTTGTTTCAAAAAAGAACTTTGACATAGGCTTAGCAAATGTTTCTTTTATTTTTATCTCATTCATACTTTTATGCAAAGTATCGGCACATGTATACGATTGAGAAAATATTTACCTTCAGCGCATAAGATGCAGGTTGATTTTAGGCAACGTTTTTCGCGAAAAAAGTGCATCTTATATGCTGGGAAATACGGTAATTGTAATTATTAAGGCTTTAGACCAGTGGTCGACAACCTGTTAAGCTACAAGGGTGCAACTTAAACTATTGTGGATGTGAAGTGCGCATAGTGCAACAAGAGTAGATATGTACCAATATTTATTAAAACAATGCGTATGTATATATAGGAAAAACTATTTAATAATTTATTAAAATAAATATGGGAAATACCGTATTTGACCGAATATAGCCCCCCTGTTTTTGACCAAAAGTGAAGGGCAAAAGTTGAGGGGGGAGGCTATTTTCGGGCACTAAAAATTAGGTGGGTACAAACAAGTGTGCAAAGCTTCAATAATGATGAATTTCATTCGAGTCAATAAGTGTTTCTATCCATTGTAAGACTAAACTACTCGGGTTGCATTTATTTGCAAGGCTGATTGACGTCACCATATAGGAAGGATTTTTCAATTACCTGATCGCTCTGATTATCGTCAAATTGCAAGTTTTACCGTATTTGCTCGTGAAGCCGCGCCCTCGTGTATCCCGCGTACCCTGGTTTTTGGGCCAGCTCTAGGGAAAAAAATTTATTTGAGCCGAAAAAGGGTTTTCTAAATCACCAATTCCTATTTCTCAAAAATGCTACGCTCAAGTTAAGCATCTTCACACTCCTACGTGACGAATTTTTTGGGTGATCTCTTTATATCGGTACTAGCAGAAATCTCCTCGGTAGTCCTCTTTTGTTAAACACTTAACTGTTTTTGTCATCATATTGGTCATGTTCGGCAGAAATCGCTCCGGTAGCGATCATTCTGCTGTACGTAATTTTCCAGCCATATGGTCACTGATCCCTACCGTAGCGGTCGTCATTTTTTAGGCGAACTAAAATTATGATCAGTGATCATTGAATGATCACCACGGTGGCTATGACTTTCATAGACGTATCATAGAATAAAGGAAACATACCGTACCTTAACATGGTAGGCGTCGTCTGCCGTGAGAACAAAACCCCCACCAACCCAAACTGGTCGCGCATGCGCCGTGGCCTCCGTGACGATTGTAGCAGAAAGCCGTCGAGTTTGGGGAGCACCCGTTAATAAACTTAAAACTCATTTAAAATTTTTATGCAATGAATGAAAATGACTAAATACACCGAAATTTAGAAATAGAGTAATAGATGCGGCATGGGTGCTAGCTTAACGTATATTTGTTTACCGAAACGAGTTTGGGAAAAAAGGTGAGCGGCAAATACAAGAATTCGTGTAAGACACGCACCCCCTTTTTTCCACCGGCATTTTGGGAAAAAAGGTGCGCAGCTTACTCGAGCAAACACGGTAATACCAATAAAATTAACCTTACCCGAGAATGGACTAATTGCCTGGCTAAGCTCGAATTGTTAATTACACAAACGAAAGATAGATTAGCATTGCGCATCGAAATATGAGCAAAGGGCGAATTTATATTGCTGCATAAACTGGTATGTTATTTCGACTTGCTAATATTGCTGCATTAATTAGTATGTTATTTCGACTTTTTAAAGTTTATTTTTACTCCCTAAAAATGAATTTTGTTCATTTCCTTGTCAAATATCTCTTTCGTTAGTATACTCTCTGAATTCTGAGGTACAAATCTGAAAACCTTAAAATTGCAATTAGCATGGCGTTTTATCACTCGCTAATTGGTACTTTTTTATTAAATGAGTGCAAGTTTGATATTTCTTCAAATTATACAGCATGTTTCATGTCATTAAAGTCCTAAAAATGATCATGTCCTTTCAGGGTATTAAAATATTTTCTAGATTTGTGTGAGAAAAATGGGTAGGGGGGCTATATTCGGAGGGGGGTTATATTCGGTCAAATACGGTAAATCAATGTGAAATTTGGCACAGTCAACTTGTAATCTGGCACATAACTCGAGTTTCCCGTTCTTAGGCAGTTGTCTAAATTGTAATCGGTGAGCCTGGATCGGTACTTGGATTTCAAATATTTCATGCTTGAAAAAATGGACTCGCAAGAGTATATTGAAGCACAGTAAGAATATATTATTAGGGCACATTTTCTTGAAAGGGGATAGCGATGTTCATCAACTAAATTCCAAAAGTTTTCATCATTTTCATGAGACATTAAAATAATATCATTCTTTATAATTATTATTTCCATTTACAAGTCTTAGGTGTTAATGATATTAAAGTAGGTTGCAATGGTAACAAACACATCATTATCCGTAAAATTGAACGGATTAACAAAGAATGTCACAATGGGTTCCAATTCAGAAAACTGACGGAACCTAGAATTAAACTCTTCCAAAAGTGTTTCAATGTGTTGGGGAAATGGTGCAGTTGTAACATTTTTATCAGACAGACTTTCAATAATATTTTTTTAAATTAGGAAAATGTAATATTGAATTTCTCACTATCTGTGACTTCCACAGTGCCAGTTTACATTTGGATGCATTTACTGCACTTATCATTTTCAAAATATTATGATTTTTTCTCTGCTTCTCCAAATTCAGTTCGTTCAATTTTACAGTTATATCAGCAAGAAATCCGAAATCCATCAACCAAGCCTTGTTATCGAACTGTTCATAATATTCATTCCTTGATGTGAGAAATTCCTTTATGAGATTTAGAAACCTCACTAGTATTTTTCCCCTGCTGAACCATATCACTTGGGTATATAAAAGGAAATCACTGAATTCGGCTTCTTCATCTTGTAAAAGCAGTTTAAACAATCGGTGTTGCATTGGTAAAGATCTTATAGAATTTATAATTTTTGTTACAGTTTCCATAACATGTTGAAAATGTAGAACTTTCATGCATAATATTTCCTAATGTATAATGCAGTGATAAGAAACAAATTTTGGAAATACAGGGTCTTCTTTGCACAACGCAATGAATACACTTTTACAACCTGTCATTGCAGGTACACCATCTGTTGTAATTGCGGTCAACTTCTGTAATGGTATATTACTTTTGTCAACATATTTTTTGAAGGTTGAAAAATATCTTCACCTCTTGTTTGTCCTTTTAGAGGAAGAATTTTAAGAAATTATTCCTTGGCAGAAAAATCATTAAACACCATTTTCACAACCATAGCTAATTCAGAAACGTCTAGTATGTCTGTCGACTCATCCAGATGTAATGAGAAGAAAATACATTTTTCTAAGTCACTTGCCAACTCCGATTCCACTCTAGTTGCAAGAACTTCAGTTCTTCTTGTAACTGTTCTTGCTGATAACTGAATCGTGTTAATCGCTGAAGTGATTTCACTTTTATTTTTAAAATCTTCGAAAAGTTGGTCAGCAGCTGTTAACATAGCTTCTTTTACAATCTTCAAAAGGTTTTTCTTCGTGGCCAACAAATGCAAAATTTTAAATGATGCAGTCGTCGCTCTTTTTGATTGTTGAACTGGTATAGTAAAAATGCTTTGCTGTTTAGTTAAAATAGATTTTATATCAGAAATTTTCTTTTTCCTGATCTCAGAGTTGATCGGAAAACTAGTATTAAAATTACTGTGGACCGTATTTAAGTGTCTTTCAACATTACTTTTCTTTGGAAGCGCGACACTAACATTGCACAATAAACAAACACTTTCCTTTAAAATAAGTAAAACAGAATTCTTCTTCCCAATCAGCATTGTAATTATATGTCCTTTTCCTCTTATTACTCATAATGGGGATAAAATTTTGGACAAAAGAATTAATAATTGCAACACAAAGAATATCTGAAAATATCAGAAATATTCTGAACTGTTTGGCATGTTAAACCGATTTATATTTAATCAATGAAGTGGAGAATATGAGCTATCACTGACTGATATTCTTTGAGACGAATAAAAACCTCAGAAACTGTAATTTGTGTACTAACTGGAGAAAATATTTCCGAAACCATCAAGTTACAACAATAACTTGAGCCAGGTTGTGTCAAAAGATGGAGAATAGAACTCCGTAACCAACAAGTAACAGTGATATCTTGAGCTGAATCGTATTTCAGTTATAAGTAACTATGTATCTTCAGGCAAAAGAAACGCTGAAGTGAATAGTCGAGTGAGCTGTGTAGGTTGTACGAGGGTTGATCAAAAAGAAAGGTTCCCATGGCCACACAATTTGTCACAAGCAAGTATTGGCATTTTGAATATATGCAGTATATAGTACATTTTGGGTACTATTTCTCTACATAAGAACCATATCTGTTGAGGCACTTATCCCAACATGATATAAGTTTATATATTCCATCTCTGTAAAATTTGGGCTCTTGTTGAGTGAGCCATAAATGAACTGTTTTCTCCACTTCAGCATTTGATTTATACCGTTGACCTCCCAACTGAATGACTGCAACAATTCTTGGGTTTGACTCATGCTGTGCAGTGTAGCATTGTCATGATGAAGAATCACTCCATACTTATTGTTATGGAGTGTTCCGTGAGAAATGTTCAAGGCCATCTTCAGGTTTCCAAAATCAACTCCTCAACACGTGCAGTGTTCAGATCTGTTGTGGATATGCTTGGCCTTCCGCTGCGATCTTCGTCCTGAATATTTGATCTTCCATTGCTGAACTCTCTGCGCCACTTCCTGACATGTTGCACAGCCATTACACCATCACCGTAAACCTCTTAACAACTGTCCGTGGATTTCTGTCAGTGAAACGTTTTTCACCCATAGTAAATGAGTGATGCCACGCAGTTCTTCGCGAGACCATTTTCTAGCTGCATCGCCATTTTGTACGCCAACAAAAGGAGAACAAAGTAGCGCAGACTGAGATGAACCTATTCAGATTAAGAGTATTCACTGGTATCATAGCAACCACAAGCAGAAAATGAAATCTGAATAACGTATACAAAATATCACAGCCCAGGGAACCTTACTTTTTGATCACCCCTCATGTTTATACTAGGGAAGGGTGGGTAGAAGGGGCAGGTAGATGGATAAGCTATGGGGCTGGATAGGGAGGAGTCAATTTGAAAAGAACGCTGTTAATGACACTAATGTCGTTATCCAACAATGTATGCATGTCCCTCTGAAGAAGAAGTCATTTTGTGACAGAAATGCAATTCGGCTCAAGTTAGTATGTGGTCAGTTGTTCGTCCCAAAGTTCTATTTTCCGTCTTGCAACACAACTTATTGATTTTCTGGGACTTTTCCGTGTGTGTTTATTTTGTTCTCTTTTTGGCCGGCAGGCGACTGGTAAATGCTTTGCAGGTGCCATGGCGCCCGCGATTGCCGCGTTGCTGACCCCTGCTTTAGACAATTTAATTTTCTATAAGTTTTGTTTGATTCATTTTTCCTAGAATGGATTTTGGAGGCATTTTGATTAACTGCCTGAATTTATGTTGCTTAATTACAGCTTATTTTCTGTAGGTGTGATAAAATTTTTGAATAGTTGATAGTGACACCATTGCTGCCAACTGTAATTAATATTATGCTATCCATAGCAACAAATAATAATTTTGTTTTCTTATTGTTTTTCAATGTGAAAATTTATTCAAATTATTTTCCATTGTGAAAATTATTCAATGCTTAAAAATTATTCACAGGTGTAATTGGCGATAGTTATTATTGAGGATGCTGTTCTCGAGAGCAACTTGTAAGCCCTATTGCAATCATATGCATGGAAGAAGTTGTGCTGGACACGAGCTTGTTTGGATTATCCTGGGTTTTGTAACAACTGTGTGCCCTTTCCCATGTATTGTCCTGGTGAATAGAAAGTATGCTTAGCATTTGAATCATTCGTTGTTGAAACAAAATCAATTTGAAAGCTTAACCCTTGAGGACTATGGATGTACCTGCATGTTGAACGGGTGTTTTTGCATAAAAGACTGAAGGTACCAATGTAAATACCTCTAATCTGACAGCTGTTTTCATCTATTACAAACTCTGTGAATTCTTTACTGAAGTATATTTATTGCTGAGTCAGGGCATAGTAAAAATCATTTTGAGTAGAGTTTGTTCATTGTGAGATGGTGCCTTTCTTGAATTTATAACCAATGAAGTTTCTCGGAGTTGAAGTGAATGTGATTCAGATGATTTAGAAGAATTATATAGTAGTGTACTAACTCCAGAAAGTGATTCCACTCTTTTTAATTTTGAAAATAGCAATTGTGAAAGTGAACTGCCAATCAAACAATAATGGAAAATTGATTCTAATAATAATGGTTTTAATTGGAAAAGTGATGGATGTTTTTTACTGAAACCATTTGTTTCAATAATAGAAAATCAGTTATTTGTTATTTTTCTATAAATTAGATTGAAGAACCGATTTTTATCAATGAATTTCCTTTAAAACAATATTTTTTTATAGCATTCGTAGTTTAGAAAAACTCAGTTCTCAAAAGGTCAAGGCTACTTAGTCCCATTTCCTAGTTAAAAGCAATAAACTTGTATATCTAAATTTTTATTTGCTTTATTTATGCTGTATTTATTTGGGTTAATCATATACAGTAGAACTTTGTTATAACGGCCTCGGTTAATACGACAACTCGGATATAACGACATATTCTTCAGGTCCCATCCCCGTTTCTATAATATTGCAATATTATTCACCTCAGTTATAACCAGGGCTGGAATAATGTTTCAAATTGGTACATTATTCTGTAACATTATAAAGGATTAGTTTCCGTTACAAAATGTTAAAATAACGCTGTTTAATTTAATTATAAAGTTATGTAACATTATATAAAGTTATTTTATGAAACCGTAATAAAATGTTTAAACAAAGATTTTTTGCTTACTTTAGCCAATAGTCCAATATTTATTTTTAAATATTACAACAAAATGATTATCTACAGTCAGTTTAATTCATTTATATAATAAAAATCTGTCAAGACAATACTGTTATATGTCTTGGGCAAGAAAGGAAAGAAAACATAGGTAAATCTCAAAATAATACATCTCTACTTCAAAACAAGAAATATATCTTCGAAAATTGCATTGCAGACTTAACAGCACATGTTTTTAACGTTATGTAGCAAAAACTAATCCTTTTAACATTATACACAACATGACAGCTGGCATTGAGTGTGTAATGAAACACAATGAAGTTAGCTACACTTTGTTCAACTTCGCTCGCTCTCTCTAAATCCTAGACTCTCAATATTAGTCTGTTGAGATCATTGAGAAGCTTTTTCATGAAGCAGAACAGCCTATGTTATATTTATCATGGAGATAACCCCTGGTTCAACGTTATCTGCCTAATTAATTTTATTTTCATAACATTATAATGGCTTTATTGCAATTAAATCTTTGATAACGTTACATTAAACATTATTGTTATAACATTATTATAACGATATGTATTTTTCATTAAAAAAAGACATTTTAATCATTATAACGTTACCGGGTATCGTTACATTGTGTTTTCCATCCCTGGTTATAACATATTAACGCACTTGGTTATAGTGACAATGGAAGTTAGTAAATGACAAATATTTGAATGCATAAGCACAGGGTCAGTACAACACATTTTTGTATGTGTGGGTGAGAAGAAGAGAACTAATATCATAAAAATGTCATTAAATGATTCAGGTTTTATTATTAATTTTAGCTGATTGCCAATACATTGAAGGACCAAAGGCAGCCTTTTGACCCCCGGTTGGGTAGGGGGATCCAACAGTGGAAACTCTTGATTCAGTGTGGTTCGCACAAGGCATTTTCTAAAACTAAGTCAGCAGACGTCAATTTTAATGAAACAACACTAACAGAATGGTTAGCCGAGATGAACGTAGAAAGTTTTAAAAGTCATGAAGATATCAATTCGTATGCAGAAATTGACCATGATGTTATAACAATAGAAGCTCAAATGGACCTAAACATCGTGAGGCAGGTCATGTAAGGAGAGCATGGAAACTGAGGTTAGGACAGTTTGGCGACAGATTATTCGGTGATGTGACTATTCGGCACCGGACAGTTCAGCGCCAGCTGTGTTCCACATGGAACAATTCCAATATATTTTGGAGGGAATGGCGTCATGATATTATTAATATTGCAGCTAGATACTTAAACCTGAATGGTAAAAATAAATTTGAATTATGGTACCTTTACTTTTTATTCAGCTACCACATGAATTAAAAACTTTAAATAAAATTTCAGAAATAAAAAAGAAATATAAATTATGGTTACTGGATAATTTATATTAGCTACCTGACACAATATGTTGAACTTGTTTCTTCTTTTCGAGTTATTGAGTTTTTTAGTTTTTGTGTTTTTACTTTTTCATATGAAGTATCGTGAAAGTATTGTTTTCGCGAAAAAATTTGACCTCGACATTTTTACGGAAATACACTTTTTAGGTGTCGCTGAATCCGAAAAGGTGGTTTTCTCAATGCCGTCTGTCTGTTACTGGCTCTGGAGCCTAGACGGTAGAACGAAAATGAATGAAATCTCATGCTTAGGCATTTTATCATACTGAGCAGAGTATACATAGAAATGGTTGACATTGCTCAGTAGTTAAGAGTAGTTTATTCTACGCATTTTTAACACCAATCCGATTTTCTCAAAAACGGCTCTAACGATTTTGATCAAATTTCGTACAGTTACTTGAGTTTACGTCTTCAATAATACTCTATAGTTCATATTTCTCAAAAAATGAATATGAGGCTAGTTTATTCTAGACAACTTTAACAATAATTCTATTTTATCAAAAACGGCTCTAACGATTTTGATCAAATTTCGTAGAGTTACTTGAGTTTATGTATTCAATATTACTATCTATTTCATTTTTCTCAATGGATGAATATAAGGCTAGTTTATTCTTGGGCAACTTGAACAAAAATTGGATTTTCTAAAAACAGGCTCATACGATTTTCATTTTCTAAAGATAACTAAATGACGCATTAGTATATGAGAAAGTTTGTACAATGTATGTTGTACCGATTTTTTAGTTTTGAGATATATGTGATATTTCAATTCCGCATTAAGATAAATATGTATATAATTACATGGCACCTGCTGACAAGTCCTTGTTTTGGACTTAGCGGGACCAAAATGCTTGTTTATTTTATATTACTTTTTGTCATTTGTCATATTTTTATTCAGCTTCAAAAGAGCAACATATAGATTTTTAAATTCTGCATTCCATGAAAAACATAACATTATTTCTAATCATGTATTTGCTGTTATTATAGTCCGTTCACTACCTAAAGTCTCTTGGCCTTGAAGACGGGAGTAGGGAGGAACCCAGTCTCACTCCTGCTCTCGAAGAGATCATATCGGCCTGCATTGCCATTTCTACCGCCGTCCAAAGCCCGGATCAAAAAGAAGGATGAGAAGTATTTTATTTAGAAATTGCGTAGTATATCAGCTGAAGGCGAAAATCTGCAAGAGCTGGCAATGTGCACCGGTATCTACTCTCCCACACAAAAGTTGTGAGGGGCGATGGAAGGGGAAACGTTCGTGATTGGCTACTTGCTCTAAGAAGGCCAAGAGACTTTAGATAGTGAACAGACTATAACCTGTGTAATTTGCTGTGCAACATTCAACATTTTTAATGTTTTTATGTATACAATGAATGCATGCAAAACAACTAGAAATGAAAAATGTCTATGTATATTATTAGTTTGTAGATATTAGCAGAATATATATACATGTTTCAGTGAATTATCCTGTATATAATTTTGGAAGTGTCCGTGTCCGTCCTTCCCCCCCCCCCCCCCCCCCCCCTGTATCTCAGAAGCCGTTCGTCGTAGAGTTATGCAGTAAACTGCATTTTGTTTCTACAGGATAGGAGGTCCTCAGAAAACTAATCTCATAAAGTCCCGGGTTCAAATCCAGGAGACAATTATATGTTCCCATAAGTTTATATGGGATTTTCGAGTTTTCAGAGTGCAAAGTTTTTTTCCTTCATTCGTTAAAATACGTAAATATGAACCAATTTTTTTCGTTTTTACTTTATTCGACGGCTAAAACTCTATATTATCTTATTCTTGCATTGTTTACATGTTACACGGTCGAGATTTTCAGAAATACGCAATTGTTTTCCAATTGTTAGGGATATTTCGTACTCTTTCTGGGTGTTGCTAAGGCGACCGTCATTGTTGCTTCCGATTCAATTAATACCAATTAAACCTTCAAATAGGTAAAATAAAAGTGTTATTCGCTTCGCACTTTTGTTTAAGAATCGAAATTAATGATGCATAGCAACATAAATATTTATGGATAATTATTCTGTTGACTTCGTATGGGAAGCGTTTCTAACAATTTAATCAAAGCAGCTGAATCTTCCCAATCTTCCTTTCTTCGTTTGAATGCTAGAATCTTATCTCTTTGTAAGTAGAGCCATTATATTATACATCTATAATGTTTATTAACGCAAATAGACACCCATAAATCTAAAATTAAATGAGAATAGGGACATACGTTATTTTTTAAAACATTACATGGTTATCTTCTCTTCGTTGATAATCAAATTAACCGGTTGCATTGGTTCTTATATAAAAAAGAAAGGACATATTATTCAATAATAAGCAACAAAGGAAATTATAAACATAAATGTTCGTGATCAATTACTGTGTAGCGTTAATATCCTCTCTAATATGACTTAAAATGCAGATTTCTGACCGACTTATGGGTTATTCTCCTGAATGGATGTGGAAAAGAGACGGAAGACTTAACACACGAGCTCTTAAACAGAGCTAGAAAGGTATGCTCCATTTTTTCCACCAATCTCACGGGTGTAAACCGGACAGCGGTAAGGGGCAGAGCCCCTTTACTTAAAGAAACCTCTAGCGGAAGGATGTGAATTGAACTATATGATCATACGACTTGAATGCATAGTCTGATAATATTAGTTACTAAAAAGAATACAGTAAAACCTCACATAGCGCGAATTCACAAGACGAGATTTCGCTAAGACGCGGTTTACATTTCACTACCAAACCTCACAAGACTCTGTGGTTCTCCTCGCTAAGACGCAGTTTGAAAAGTCAAAGCTAAAGTCATTCTTCAAATTTCCCGTAACCTACAAATGATAAAAACTTCAAATTAAAAACATTTTAAATAAAAACACTGACAAAGTGATTCATGTAATCATTTTACAGAAGTGTTACGTCGAAAGATTCGTATGCATGCTTCTTAATACCTTATGGCCGAATTTGTTGCACTGTTTCACTTGAAGTTGCAACAATGTTACTTCTTCCCCTGCCCTTTTGTTTACCAATGTCGTGTTACAGTCTATCTATCGCATGGCACTCGATAATTTCCAAGCTGAAAGAATTTCAGGGAGTAACCCGGTAGTAACCTCGTGTTCGTATTGTTCGTTCAATCGACAGGCTGTCTGTGTGTCTTTTCGTAAGTGGTTGTCTTAACCCTGCCTCCCCTGTGATTTAAAATATTATTCTTATTCTTAATATTTATCTTTCTTATTGAAAATGGAATGTAAAAAAAATAGTGATTTTTCAAGCGAGAAGAAAAAGTTCAGCTCACAGCCAAAAACTTGAAATTTTAGATAAACTTAAATCAGGACACGGAAGCACAGTGCTAGGGAGGGATTATGGGTGAATAAGTCGACAAATCGTACCATACAAAAAAATGAAGAAAAAATAAGAGCCAGTGTAAGTGCAGCAACTTCTACAGGTGAAAAAATTAAAAGAATGTCAAAACGAAATCTGCAGTTAAGCACTGGAAAAATTACTATGCATGTGGATTGAAGAGGGCACCACTGAGTGATCAAGAATTGCATCTTTATAAAACAGTAAGCGAACATAATACTGAATCATCCACTAACGTTCCCTTTAGTGCAAGTGCAGGTTGGTTTGAGAAGTTCATAAAATGCTTCAACTACCACAACGTAAAATCCGTCTCTGCTGATCACCAGGCGGCCGAAAATTTCATACCAGAATTTACTAGGTTAGGTAATCAAAGAAAAAGGTTATAAACCGCAACAAATTTTTTACGCGGACGAAACCGCCCTATTTTGGAAGGGAATGCCAGAGAGAACGTACATTTCGAAGGAGGAGCGAACAGCACCTGGATTCAAGGCTTCTAAGGATTGTCTTACGCTATTGTTGTGTTCAAATGTTTTTTTGAGCTGACAACAGCTGATTGGATTATGGGCATAAGGTTTGACTTTATGGTTTATTTTTTCTTAATTCTACATCGAGAAATAAGGTTATGTGAATTACGTGCATAAGCCCACTGTAAATTGGTATTTTCTGCTGTATGTGGACTAATCTTGAATAAAAATGTTTGACGATTTTACGGGTCAAATCCTTCAAAAAAACGGGACTGTTAAAAAATTTACGGGACTTTTTTAACCTTACGGTTCTAGTTCCTCAGAAGATGTTAGCGCCCAACTGTCGGACTAACGAATGTAACTCGATTTCTCAGGATACGATAATCTACAATGTTACATTTGCCTCAAATGTCATATAATATTTTCCTCAAAATAAGAGAAAGTATGAAGGAAATCGATTGGATCGCCAAAGGATGTAGTTTTTTCAGGGAAACATTTTCACTTGCTGCTCTCCCTCTCTCTCTCAGGATGTTATAATGCTCATGCGACACTGTATGAATCTTCAATGACGTTACAACAATGTATCGCATATATGTTCTCGATGGATTGTGAAATGTAACGTGGAGTCCGAGGTGATCTTATTGTCTTCAAGCTATGTACACATACAAAAAGATTCGTTGTAACGACTTATAGTGGAACGAAATGTAGAAAAAATCGCAATGTGAGTACAAAATCAAGACTTCTTTTTCACACCACATATTTGTTTTCTTAAATAGATATTGATTGAGTATCGATGGACTTTTCCACTGAACATATCAGAAGTCAGTATATTTCTTATAATAAAAAAATACGGCACAAAGTGCAGCCTGTATTGATTTCACATGAGATACGGGACATTTGAGGAAAAATTGGCCGAAAAATGGGACGTGGTCACTAGGGTGTGCCAAAAATGAAAAAAGTTTGAAAACTTATCGCGACAACCCGTAAAAAGTTTCCTTTTGATGCAAAAACACTCCTTGCAGAATTTGGTGGAAATCCGATTACTTTTAGAGGTCGCTATTTTGTTTCAAAGTTTCAATTTTTATACAAGAATATCATTGTCACATATTCCTTCATATCTCTTAACCTGTAAGACCTACAGAAAATTTTGTTTAACGTGTTCAGTGCGGCAGGGATATTGCTGCCCACTTTTCCACCCCCCTACCTCTCCCCACCCCACTCCGCTCCTCCCTCACCCGCCGCTTTCTGTCCGTCCGAGCTGCAAGTCTGTGCCTGTCCAGCGCTCGCTGCTTTCTGGAAATATCCCTCATGCTAGTAGTATCTCGTGCGTATTTATGCAGTCGCGCTCAATGTGCAGCGGAGGAGTGACACCAAAGTTTGGCTCATAGGCCAGCCGAATGATAAAATATTAGGATGTAAGCTTCCATCAACTCGTCAAGTATTGCAGTTGTTCTTCCATCGCCACAACACACTGAAAGAGACACTAAGGGACAGTACTAGGCATGCCGTTGAAGAAGCTGTCAACTTCTGGAATAAGGCCAGTATACCAATGCGGGCGGTGAGTCGTGCAACCGACAAGCTGCTCATAGTCCACAAACGATGGACTAAAGAAAAACCGGAACAATCAGTCTGAAACTCAGAGAGCTCATAGAGAGGACTTCACTAAAGATGTGGACTGCATATTTGATATTGTTCATGAAAATGCCTTGACACTGATGACTGTTAAAGAAGACCAGGAATTTCTCCTTGAGCAATGGGAGCATGATTGACGAGGTGTTATGGGATCAGCAGATGTGAAACTGGCATTGAAGGAGAAGAGATCATTAACTAGATAAGAAAGAGAGACAGCAAGATTAGAGAAGGAAGCCTCTCGTCGCAGAAGCTCTGAACTTAAAGTGGAATTGGAAGGAAGTAGTGAGGAAGACAACCAACATGACGACGATACTTCAGGAGAATACCGGGTGGTCAAAAATCAATGATGATTTCAAGCAGCCCGGGGCGTTTCACAGAGCGCGTTGGATGGCCAAGGCAATATACAATATGTTCTGAAAATTTGGCTCTTTAGGGCAGAATTTCATCTTGCAAGAGGAGAAGATGTCTTCCGAGCATCAACTGTTTTTATTGTTTCCGCGTATGTCGAGTTCTGGTTCGTATCTGCTGCGGCTGTGCGGGCTCCGGACAATCATCTACGTTTGCTGAAACAATTGAAGAAGGAAGCCGGGCGGTCACACTTGTGGAAGGCAGCTTATGACAAATTTTCGAACCATCTATGGTACCTGAGTGCTAAAATGGTTCCCCTTGCATTGTTTGACCTCACGGTGACAAACGAAGCGAAAAAGAAGATAGTGGAGGATTTTCGGGAGAGGGATGGCCTGGAAAATCCACCAAAGAGAGCTTTCATAAGGGAAGGCGATGTGGATGAGGATTGTCTGGAGTTCCACGATTTTGCCAGCAAGCCATGACTTGTTTTCTTTGAACGCCTTGGTATTTCTCCTACATTTATGGACACTGAGCCGACAGAATGGGAGTCACATGATAGCTTTAAGGAAGCTCTTAGCAAAGTGCAGCATTTGCGCGTCATGAACGACAGCGCAGAAAGAGGTGTGGGTCTGATGGAAATGTACAATACCAATCTTACAAATGGAGAAGAGGATAAACAGGCTCTTCTTCAGACTGTAGCGGAGCACAGGAAGACCTTTCCAAAGTGTACTAATGCTAAACAGTCGTGAATATTAGCAAAATATTTTGTGTATTATGTGACATGTTTCACAAGTTTTCCTGACATTTTGCATTATAGTTTTGAACTTATTGACATTAACTAGCATAAAGCATGTATTAAGTTTCATTTCTTACCAATCCAAAACTCATGTATTGAGTAATGGTACTGTTTAAGCTTTCCAGCTGGAAAAAAACGTGTTTGCTCCTTTCAGGTAGGCAATCTAAAAATCTAAAACACGTCCCTCAAAACAAGTATGGGCCAAAATCGATAGAACACCTCTCTAAACTAACAATTTACCTTCTCAAACATTTTCTGTAGGTCTTATAGGTGACGAGATATGAAGGAATATGTGACAATGGTATTCTCACATAAAAACCGAAACTTTGAAACAAAATAGCGACCTCTAAAAGTTATCGGATTTCCACCAAATTTTGCAAGGAGTGTTTTTGCATCAAAAGGAAACTGTTTACGGGTTGGCGCGGTGAATTTTCGGAAATTTTTCATTTTTGGCACCCCCTAGTGGTCACCCTATAAGACCCTAACCCCTTATTTGCTATTAACTTAATGCTTCATATAACATGATTTCACAAGAATTTCAAGGAATGCAACTACCGCGTTATGTGAGGTTTTACTATACTTAAACTTTAGCATACATAGAAAAGTAAATATTTACGGATAATTATTCAATTAACTGCGTATGGGAAGCCTTTCTAACGATATACAGCCAAAGTTAAACTTACAGCTACGAAATCTCACTTTTCATTTAATGTCATCTGTAGATATTTATAATTTTATATTTAACTTGAAATAAGAACTAGCCCTTTTTATAAGGCATAAAAATCTTCATACAGAAATAGATGCTGAGATATGCAGAGCTGAGAGGAAATATTTTATAGAAAAATAGAAGTAATGAAAGAGCTAATGGTTCTCAGATATGACTATATTTAAATATAAAAAATTTCATGACAAAATATGTACACGATGAAAAATCATATGATAATATACAGTCTTTACTGCAAAGCAAAGCACATGATGAAATAGTAAACAATAGAAAAAGTGCACAATTTAATGTACACTAAAAGTTATACAATAAAATAATATAAACATTTCATATAACAAAACGATTAGAACAAAAAGTGCAGGATGAAAAGTGCACTATAGAAATTATACGATAAAAGTACTTTAAAATTACAATTACTGAAAAAATAATATTAAAATAAAAATGAAAATATTTTAAAACAACAAATTTAACTAACATGAGAAAATGGACAATAAAAGAAATACACGATAAAAATACACACGATAAAAAAGTACACTATTTTTTTTAGACAAAACAAAGCTTGTAATAAACCAGTACATAGAAAAAAGAGCACTGTAAAAATTTAACAGTAACATTTGTATTAAATTAATCATCATCATCATAGGTAGTCTGTCCGTTGACAGGTCCGTGATTATTCTAGGTTAAACTTAGTTCTCCATATACTCCTATTTTCTGCAGTTTTCTTCATGTCTTGATAGCTCTCTTTCCCTTTCAAATCGTCTACCAGCTGAAACCTTTTCCTACCTCTTTCTCTTTTTCCATCCAGTTTTCCTTCTAGCACTTCTTTAATCATGCACTCTCTCCTCAGGTAATGCCCAATCCAGTTCGCCTTCCTCTTTCTGATAGTCTGTATAATCGTTCACTTCTCTCCTATTCTTCGTAGTACTTCCTCATTTTTCACCCTCTCTGTCCATTTTATCTTCAGCATTCTTCTCCATGTCCACATTTCGAAGCTTTCCAAGTATTTAATATCATTTTTCCTTAGCGTCCATGTTTCTGCTCCGTACAAAGCTATACTCCATACATAGCATTTTATCAACCTCTTGTAGATTTCCTGCTTTATATTTCCCGTTAGCAGGAGTTTCTTTCTTCTGAAAGTGGCTTTTGCTTTTGTTATTCTAGTCCTGATTTCATCTGTACATTTTGCTTCTCTCGTTATGATGCTTCCAAGGTATTTATAATCTGAAACTTGTTCTAATGGCTTTCCTCCAATACTTATGTTCAAATTTTCTTCTTCTTTACTTGATATTCGCATAACCTTGGATTTTTCTGTATTAATTTCCATACCATATTATCTACCTGTTATCACTAGTCTATTTATCATTTTCTGGAGTACCTTTTCCTTTCTTGCTAGAAGTACTTGATCATCCGCGTATTTCACTGTTCTTGTAATCCTTCCTCCGATTTTGAAATCTCCCGTGCCTTCTAACGCTTCCTGCATTAGTCTCTCTCCGTATATATCGAATAGAATCGGCGATAGACAGCAGCCCTGTCTTACTCCTCTACCGATATGTACTCTGCTGGTGTCCGTATTCTCCAACCTGACCTTTACAACTTGATTCACATATAGATTCCTGATCAGTCTCCTGTCTTTCCAGTCTACACCTATATCCTTTAATATCCTCATCAGCAGTACCCAATTTACTCTATCAAAGGCCTTCTGCCAGTTGACGAAACATACGCAGCAATCTTGACTGTACTCTGTTGCCCTTTCTGATAAGATTCTCACTACACCGATAGCATCTCTGGTTCCTCGTCCTTTTCTGACGCCAAATTGATCTTCCCCTATCATTTCTTCGGCCTTTTTCTCTAGTCTTTCATTAAGAATCCTCGTGATGATCTTCGAAGTGTGTGACAGTAGGGATATCATTCTGTAGTCCTTACACTGCATTGCCTTTGGCTTCTTCTTTAGAGGGATCTAAGAAACCCTGAGGCCACTCTCCCGAGTCATAAATCTTGTTAATTAGTTTCGTAATCACTTTTAGTCCTTCCGATCCCATGACTTTAAGTACCTCTACCAGTATTCCATTGCTGCCTGTAGCTTTTCCTTTCTTTAGTTCCTGTATCACCTTTTCTACTTCGCTTTTCGTAATACTTGGTCCCAAGTTGTCTTTTTCAATGCAATTCTCTTCTTTCAGTTCCATTTGTACCAATCCTGCCTGCTTTTTGTATAGTTTCTTAATGTATTCTTCCCACACCTGTGCTACATCCTTTGGTTCTGTGAATATTTTCCCATCTGTATTAATAATTCCTTTACCACGAATCCCATTAGACTTCTTATCTTCTAACTCCAGTGCCCTAGCGTACATCATATCGTACCGTCCTAACTTCTCCATCTGTTGTATTTCCTCACATTTTTCTTTTATCCAATTTTCCCTCGCTTTATCTGTTACCCTTCTCATCTGATTGTTTATGCGTCTATAGTTGGCTCTACCTTCTTCACTGTTAACATTTTTCAATTTTCTTCTCTCATCCATTTTCTCCAGCATTTACTTAGTGATCCATGGTTTTCTGATTTTCTTCTCTTTATTCAAGGTATCTTTGATGCTGGCTTTCACTTCCTTCCATTCGGTATCCACGGTCTACGGTTTGTTTTCCAAATTTCTAAGGCGATCTTCCAACTTCGTGCTGAAGGCATCTTTCCTTTCTTTCAGTTTTTCTAAGTCCCAAGTCTGTCTATCTCGTCTCGTTTTCCTTATTTGTTTCAGCTTTGTAGTTACATCGACTATTAGAAGGATGTGATCTGAATCAATGTCTGCTCCTAGTAATGTCTTAGCATTTTTTATGCTGTTCCTGAATCTTTGTTTTACTAAGATGTAATCTATTTATCTCATTCTATCTCCTGGGCTTTTCCATGTGTACAGCCTTCGTTTATGGTTTCTGAACCATGTATTAGTCACTACTAAGTCGTTATTAACCCAGAATTCTACCAGTTTTTCTCCTCCTCGGTTTCTTTTCCCAAGTCCGTATTGACCGACAACATTTTCTTCTTGTCCTTCACCAACTATGCTGATCCAATCTCCCATTATTATGCAGTTTACCTTTCCTCTTCCGTCTTCTTCGTAAATCTCGTTAACTTGTTCATACATCTCCTCAATTTCTTCTTCATGAGTGGACGTTGGCATATATACCTGGATTATCAACATGTCCACTGGGACTGCTTTTAGCTTTATTGCCATCAACCTATCGTTCTTTGCTGTTATTTTTGTCACGCTCTTCATCATATCTTTCCTAAGTACCAGGGCTACTCCCCTTGCCCCACTATTTCCTCCTGAGTAAACTACCGTGAATTCTTCCGAGTCGAACTGTCCTTCTCCTTCCCATCTAGCTTCGCTCAGCCCTATGATATCAATCCTGTTCCTTCTCATTTCTTCTTTCAGGTTCTCTAGCTTTCCTGCCTTCCTCATGGTTTTTACATTCCAAGTACCTAATCGTAAGTTACCTTCGACAAATGCTTTCCTCAAGGCAGTCCCCGCCCGGAGATCCGATTGGGGGACTATTTTACCTCCGGAATATTTTACCCCGAGAGAACTCATATTGTCCAACCATATAATCATTACTAGGGAATTATAATGTGGTAGTTTCCCTTTTGCTTTCCACATCGCAGTACTGTAGCCGTTCAAATCATCCCGATCACGCCTACAGCTCTATTGGATATAGACCCAGCCAACATAATTTGTTTTCAGCTCTATACCATACTGACTGTACTGCTGCCTACTGTCAGGCACCTATGATAGTTTTTTTTTTGAAAAACCTCCATTCGCGGGGTTTGAACCCCGGAACTTTGTAACGGAAAGCCGACACGCTAACCACTACACCACCAGTGCATTAATTAATATAATTAATTAATTGTGCAAATCATTATGCATATCATCTGGTGATTTTTCGTTGTATAATTTTTGTCGTGTACTTTTTCTCACGTAATTTAATTTACATCTACAGTAAAACCCCGCTATATGTTGCCCTGCTATATGTTGTTTTGCATATACGTCGCCAATCAATTAAGGAACGTTTTGTTATAAGTTGTGTCGCTTCGCACATACCGTATCTCCCGAATAGAATCCAACCCCAGATTTAAGCCGACCCCCCAAAAATTTCCACCATTTTTTGGTAAAAATGTAAATTTTGTAGATTTTATGCTGAAGTGTGCCGGGCATTCATGCACGGCTTAGAGTACATTATAAGCGATCGAAGAAAAATGGGATATGGTTTAGTTGTTAACATTTTGAAATAAGTAAAACTTGTTTAATACATATTTGAGGGGACCGACTCATTGCTTCGTTATAAGCGTGACTACGTTATATACGAGAAACATGGTTTTTGGCCTATACATCCCATAGAACACGTAGACACATACAGTGAAAGCTGCGCTATCTGGCTATTTAGAACCGGCCACTTTTACATACCGGCAATTACACAAATACAATTCATTTTGTATTTCTTTTTCTTTTTTTATGAATTTTTGTGTGAATTGTATTTGGGTAATACCACAACTTCCACTTTAAAATTTCTTCAAATATAAGATTTATATATCACGTATTTACTCCGTATACTTCTGGGGCTGCCGAGTAAGCATTACGTTTTTGTTTACGTAAGCCATTTGCATTGTCTAGATGTTTTTGTGTACTTATACAATTTCCAGTTTTATCGCTTTTTATAATTGAAATATTACCCATCCATTGAATATGGCATCGAAATAAATACCTAAAAGCAAGGGACAGGAGAGAAAAAGTTGTTTTAACGTTAACACAAAAGCTGGAGCTGATCAAACAAATGGAAAAGGAGAAAGTAGAGCAGCCATAGCAAAAGAATTCAACATCGGATCTTCCACACACTACGATATCAAGGCTCATAAGGCTAAATTAATGAAATTTGTGTCATCTTCTGAGATGAGTAAATCAATTAATAAACATCATACGCTTCATAATCCAAAAATGGAGGAACTGGATAAAATATTATATGACTGGTTTTCACAGAAATGTTCAGAAGAATTAAATAATTCTTCCATTTCTAATAGTGTAAAGAAAGATAAATAAGAAAGATGTAATCCAATAAATTTAATTTTGGGAACAGATTCACAGTTTTATGAATCAAAGGAGACTAATAAAAAGACATTTAGTATTATTCACTGCAATAAGTAGGACCTCGAAAAACATTTAAAGTTGGTATATACGACACAAAAAATATTAGATTATTTTATTAATAATTAAAAATCTTTTTATTATGTTTAAAGTACTTATTATATTATAATATAATGTACTCTGTATTATGTCATAGTACAGTGGAACCTCCAATAACGGACACTCTCACTAGCGGGCACCTCTTGATAAAGGGCAGATTCTTCAGGTCCCGGAATTCCCTATATTCCATACAAGTAATTTTACCTCTCATTAACGGTCACTCTGAATAGCGGGCGCGGGCAGGGGATTTTTCCACTTTCCCTCCCTCGACCCTCTCATTAGCGGTCAGTCACGTAAGATGAGTCATGGTTCAGGTATAAATTACCCTGCTTTCAAATAGCCTTTTGCAGTTAGTTTATGGCCAAGTGAGTGTTAACATGGCAAACAAACGTAAGTGGCTTACACTCGAAGAAAAAGTGAAGGTTTTGAAAGATCACGGGAGAACGAATTCTAGTCATCGCCAGTTAAGTCAAAGGTAAGTCAAGTCTTTTTTTATTTTGTATTCATATGCACTTTTAAAAACTTGAATGCAGTTAGTAAAATTTTCACTGTGCACTAATTTAACTTTTCGCGATTCTTCCAGATATGCGATTGGGAAAACACAGGTAGCGAACATTTTAAAGGACAGGGAGGAGATTTTAAAACTCTGGCGTGAAAACGGAAATCACCATGCGAAAAAGAAGCTCAAAAGTAACACGGAAATAGATTCAATCGTTTTCCAGTGGTTTTGTGCCGCCAGAAACAAAAATCTTCCCATATCAGGTCCTATAATTCAAGAGAAGGCGCTGGAAATCGGTAAAGAATTACAGTTAGAAAGCAGCTTCAAGGCATCTAATGGCTGGTTGGAGAAATTTAAAGTTCGGCACAATATTAGCTGTAAGACAATCAGTGGAGAATCGGCCGATGTTTGCGAAGACACAGTCTCTGAGTGGCAAAGCAAGCTTAGAAAATTTTGTGAGGGATTTAAGGAAAGAGACATTTACAATTGTGATGAGACAGGTCTCTTTTATAAAGCATTACCAAGTAAAACTTTGTGTGAGCGAAAAGATCCGTGCTGTGGAGGAAAAGCTGCGAAGCAGAGAATAACCGTTTTATTTTGCGTAAATATGATTGGAGAATTCGAGAACCCTGTAATCATAGGTAATGCTAAAAATCCGAGATGTTTTAAGGGAGTCCGATTTGAGCATTTAGACATGACCTGGAGGTCAAATTGTAAATCGTGGATGACAACTGAAATCATGACGGAATGGCTTCATGTGTTTGACCGGAAAATGAAAAGAGAGAACCGTAAAGTTATTCTATTTTTGGATAACGCTACTTGCCACTCGCAACTTGACTTGGAAAACGTTAAGTTAATTTTTTTGCCACCTAACACCAGTTCCAAATGTCAGCCTCTTGATCAAGGGGTAATAAAAACTTTTAAATGCTTGTACAGGAAAAAAGTGTTAAGACATCTGTTATCTAAAATGGACTCAGCTCTCACAGTTTCAGAGCTTACTAAAACCGTGACTGTCTTAGATGCTATAATATGGACAGTTCCAACCCTTAAGGAAATAAAGGCCGACACGGTGCGTAAGTGTTTCATAAAGGCAGGATTCGGCAGTGACTGTGGCACTCTTAACCAGCCGGAAGAACTTGAAACATACGAGGAACTGCAGCATCTTATTACAGAAACAATGTCTGAGGATGCGATTAGCGCTGAAGAGTTTATTTGTTTTGACAACATAATGCTTACGACATGTAATGAAACCGACATCAAACAAATCGTAGCTTTTAGCGCAAAAAATAAAGAAGACGAAGAATGCGACGAGGACGAGTTTGACAGCAGAACTATGGAGGAAGAAGGTGCTCCTAAAACTTATAAAGAAGCTATTCAATTAATTCATAAACTAGAAACGTTTGTTCGAAACGAAGAAAATACTCATAGTTTGAAATTATTAAGTGAAGTGAAAATTGATTTTGAAAAACACAACGCTTCTAAATTAAATAAAATGGTGCAAAAAAATATCGATGAATTTTACAAAAAAAACTGACAAGCCACGGATTGTGTTGCTTTTTTTAACAAATGTAATGATGATTGCTTTTATTATAACTAATTAAAATATGTAATATATATTAAAAATTACCAAGTATCTACAATGAACACGTTCACATATATGTATTCCTAAAATGTTTATGTATTTTTCGTTGTTGTGGTAACAAAATTAAATAAATACGTTACTTCGTATGTGCACTTATCATTGTTACCAAAAATCATTTACTTAGCTTATTATTTAATAAGTACAAATAAGTAAATAAAATTATTCTTTTACGCAGAGCCCCTCAAAGTTTTTCTTGTTTGGGGGAGGTGATCCTCTCCCAATAACGGGCACCTCCCAATAGCGGGCAGAAATTCAATTCCCCGCTGGTGCCCGTTATTGGGAGGTTCAACTGTATAATGATTTAAGGTGCTTATTAGATCATAATGTAAAATTTAGAATTTGGAGACTAATTTATGTTTCCATGCACCTCGGTTATAACGACAATAAATTTAGTCCCTTGAATGCAGTTATAACCGAATTCTACTGTATTTAAAAACAAAATGGCTTTTTTTTGCAGATTTTGATAGTAGTATCATTTGATAAATGTCATATTTTTATAAATGAATTCTTGATATTTTTCATGGAATAGGTTACAGTTTTAAACTACTCATTGCCACTGCCAAAGAGGGTAGCAGGCCACAACTTCAGCTACTCGGACCATGAGGCTGTTTCCATCACACTGGTTGTTACCCATTCAAATACAGGTATCTTACTTCTTTGTCTTCAGTTTCTTATTAGATTGAACATGCTATGGAAGAGTGGCAAGTTTTGATCTTTTATTTTCTTTATAGTCTCTATTGTCTTGAATAAATTTCTAATACAGTCAAACCTTCCTAATCCAGCAAATTTTAGGATCAGTCTGGAGCCAGATTAACACTTTCAGCCCGAATAGTATTTTCCGAGAATTTCTGAAATCTGAGGATTTTTTTTCTGTGATATTCCTTCTTAATAGTCTACTTATCCTATTCGAATGCAAATTATTATTTTTGAAAAGTAACCGTTTTTTGTTGAAATTTGCACTTTTTTGTTTTTTGAACATTGCCTTACACCTCTTTTGGACCCTCCTATCATTTCGTTTTTCACAGTATTTTGGAAAATCTGAATCTATTGATATTATAGAGGGTCTCCATAATACGGACTAATTCTGCTGACAAGGGGAGGGTCAGACGTTCGGGTCACCGAATCTTTTCAAAATCTGCACGCACGTAGTACACGGTAAGGACTATTGAGTGTGGAAGCCATAGGGCGCACCTCTCAAACATTCTCGAGAAAATCAACTAAGAAGATTGGAGTGTTAAACTAATATGCTTGAACCAAATTTTCCCAGCATGAGACACAGTGGTGTAGTGGTTAAGGCGTTGGCATTGAAGCATGAGGGTTGCTGGTTCAATTCTACCCGTCTGTACTTTTCTTTTATTTTTTCGCAGCTGTGATTTTGTTTTAACATTAACAATAAATCATGGAAAATTATGTGTTTAATTTTTAAAATTTTAAATGCGTTTTTATAATTTTTCCCTTTTATTTCTTTTTTGTATTCTTGACATTATTTTTCAATCTTTTAACTTCGACACTTCCTTCTTTATGTACAATTTCGCATACTTATACTGATAGTGATGAATGAATGTAAAGAATACTCTCCAGCTTTTATATTTTCTTTCCACCTCTTTAAATCATCCTTTCTTTTTAATTGACAACATCCTTTTTTCTGAAGTTTCTAGACTCCATTTAGGGTGTTCACTAGCGAGGTTCACGCCTTTAATTTTCTTTTCCAGTGGAATGAATTCGGCTTTTTTCTTCTTTTCCTCTGGCACATAATCTTTATCTTCTGTATAACCACCTTCAACCTCATGGAAGAGCCCTTCTTCATCAATTTCGTGGATAAGGATAAGCACCTCGTCACTCACAAATTTCTTTTCCCTTAACATTTCGACAGTACACTGATACAGCTCTTCTTCTATCACTATAGCGGCTTCAGAAATCGTTGAAGATGGTTCTAGAACAACAAGGTCATCTTCCAGAAGAAGATGCTCACAGTAAAAGAACGCATCTTTCAGTCGAAGTTTTGCCGTTTGACTGTGAAGCGAATCTTCATCACACTCACTTTTCGAAGGTCTCGAAGAACAAGGAACAGGCTCCATTTTTGTAATAACAGCAACAAACTCACGCTTGCCCTACATTAAATATTCGTCTCACCTTCACAAAAGATAACCGATGAATGAGGCGTGTAAAAGTACAACAATAGACCTGACAGAAATAGTTTGTCCAATATAGTTTTTACAATTACATGCAATTTTGCGTGGTCAGAAGTAAATTTAAAAAACACTAGATATTTTCAGAACAGTCCAGAAGAAATAGGCTACTTATTGTTATGCACTAATTCTTATACAGGAATACAATAATAACGAATAACAATATACAACACTTTCTTTTGGCAAAAAATGCATTTTATTAATAAATGAAAATTCAATATAAAATGTGTTCAATTTATTTACAACTTCATTTGCTAATATTTTACTTATGGGTATTCTTTACATTCATTCATCACTGTCAGTATAAGTATGCAAAACTGTACATAAAGAAGGAAGTGTCGAAGTTAAAAGATTGAAAAATAATGTCAAGAATACAAAAAAGAAATAAAAGTGAAAAATTATAAAAACGCATTTAAAATTTTAAAAATTAAAAACGTAATTTTCCATGATTTATTGTTAATGTTAAAACAAAATCACAGCTGCGAAAAAATAAAAAAAGAAAAGTACAGACGGGTAGAATTGAACCAGCAACCCTCATGCTTCAATGCCAACGCCTTAACCACTACACCACTGTGACTCATGCTGGGAAAATTTGGTTCAAGCGTATTAGTTTAACACGCCAATCTTCTCGGTTGATTTTCTCGAGAATGTTTGAGAGGTGCACCCTATGGCTTCCACACTCAATAGTCCTTACCGTTGACTACGTGCGTGCAGATTTTGAAAAGATTCGGTGACCCGAACGTGTGACCCTTCCCTTGTGAGTAGTTTCCTTAGCAAGGGCGTCTATGATGGACAATCTGTATTCGTACAAGGTCATTTTATTATAACTGAATTTTTTGTACAGGAGAATTTATTAACCGAAATAAAAAATTAAAGAAAATATTAAAAGCTTTTATCAACAAAAAAGGGAATATTAAAACAACATAGTAAAAGTTAGGAAAATACTGAGAAATAAAACATCTCGACAGAAACGCCGATTAAAAAATACCACTGTTACAAAAAAATAAAAACTCGGACTGAAAACTGACGCATAGCACATGAAGGGCAGTCCTCAAATGTGACCGCTGTCAAGGGCGTCGGCAGAAAATTTTGCAAGGGGGGGGCAAAACACAAAAATCCTATTAACCAGGGGCGGACGCAATTTTTTTCCAACCCGGGAAAATTTTACTTTTGAAGGTTTCGTCCAAAACTTCGCATAGGTACAGTAAAACTCGTTTATAACGATCACGCCTATAACGAAATCTCGGCTATAACGAAGAAATGTCTCGGTCCCTTGGATTTCTCCATAAGAGCATTGGTTAAATTTCTCGGATATAACGAACACGCATATTACGAATTCTCGGCTGTAACGAACAAATGTTTGGTCCCGTGGCAAAAAAATGCCCCATATATAACGAATGTTGGCGAGCGGAGCAAGTAATTAATAGTTTCCGCCCCTGTTTACCGCGCACTTGTTGGTAGAGAGGTCCGGAAACCTCCTCCCCTTCCTCCCTCTGCCACTTCCATACCAATTTCCCCGCTTCCCTTTGTTTTGAAATTGATATTAAAAATGTGAAAATTTATCTAAATTAATGACAATAATAATAATAATATTAATTGGTAATTAAAATAAATTTATTGTAAATAAACATATATTGGTAATCGTTCTACACATACAGAAATTATATTGTAACCTTATATTGAAAAACAATGACGGCACGCGTGGAGGGCCATGGACTTTTTAGTGACACGCGGAAGAAAAACGTTGCCGATCCCTGTTCTATACTTTCTTGAAAAAAGAATCAATGGTTGTTTGACGTGCGGCCCTGTTGGATGCTGCATAGGCCATGTTTTCAAGGCGATGAATTATCCTAAAAAAATCATCATCTACGCTCAGCTGACTCATATACCGCCGGAAAATTTCCAAAGCTTCCATCCCTTCAGCTCGAGTCACAGGCGGATATTCCTCGTCGTGGTCATCCTCTCCTTCGTCGTCGGGATCTCCTTCCGAGTTGTCCCCGTCGTGGGCGTTGAGCATCTCCTCGACGGTCTTCATGGCTGTGACAGGAGTTGAGTCGTCCGCCGACACAAACTCGTTGAAGTTCACAGATGACTCAAAAAGTGTCTGCACCTCGCTCCACCTCTCGGTGACATATGGGTCGTCTTCTGTTTGTTCCGAAAGGATGTTCATATCAGGGCTGTCCTCCTCTTCAACGCTGAATTCCCTGAACCCAGCATTTCGGAAACAGTTTTGCACTGTTTGCGGCGTAACTTGGTCCCACGCCTCCTGCAACAAAGAAAGGGAACATGGGCCAGCAAACTGCCGTGGTTTTTTCCGGTTTTTAAAGAAAGCGAATGTAATAGAGAAAATAACTACGGATACTCACAGCAAGAAAATGCATGGCTTGATATATGTTGATTTTCATGTCTTTCTTGTCCAACTTCCGGTCAATTAAATTCAGTAGCCGCCGTACCACCTTCTTTCTGTAATAATGCTTCACTGCTCGGATTATTCCCATATCGAGAGGCTGAAGCTTCGATGTTGCATTCGGTGGCAAGAATTCCACGCGTACATTTCTCAGGAATTCCGAAGCCGGTGGGTGGGCAGGGCAGCGATCGATGAACAGAAGTATTTTGCGGTGTTTGGCTCCCATCTGTCCATCTAGCTTCTTCAGCCACTCAATGAAAATGACTCCGGTCATCCAGGCCTTTTTCTGATGCTTCCATTCACATGGAAAAGTTTTCAAATTTTTGAAACACCTCGGTTTCTCAGATTTTCCTATAACAACAGGCTGCAGTTTCTCTGAGCCGTCCATGTTGCAGCACAGCAGAGCTGTGACGCGCTCTTTGCTGCGCTTACTGCCGTGACAGGACTCCGTACGTGACACCATGCTCTTGTCGGGCAGCAGGTTGAAGAACAGCCCCAATTCGTCGGCGTTAAAGGTGTCCTTGGGCGTGTACCCCTGGCGTTTGTTTGGGAGAATTTCATTAATCCAAAAATCAACGCATGTTTGATCGACAGCTTGGGATTCACCTCTAATTTGACGATAGACTATCCCCTTCCGTTTCCTGAAGCGATCAAGCCATCCGTTGTTAGGGGTGAATCCTTGAATATTGAGCTGCTGCGCTATCTTCGCCGCTTCTTCTTTTAGATGATCCCCACTTAGGGGGATGTCCTGGGCTCTCGCCTGATAAAACCACTCGGCGAGCACGTTCTCTAGGTCCTCGTTCTTCGCGGTTCTCAGTTTCTTGCTCTTAGCACTACTCCCTACTGCAGCATTTTCAATGGTTTCTCGCTGAGCCAGTATAGTTGAGAGGGTAGAAGGAGAGATCTCATATTTATATGCGATATCCTTTTTGGGAATATTCGGATTCCTGTCCACATCATTCAGAATGTTAATCTTGTCTGCTACACTAAGTGATTTTCTCTTCATTTTATTTGTCTTCTTCCCGCCTGCTGCCTTAATTGAAGACATGGTCGCTGCCACTCCCGAACACCAACAGTCCCTAGTCACACCTCACTGCACTACGCGCTGTTGACGATTTTCTGTGAACTGACGTTCGAACGTCTGCCTATTGTGACCGGCTGGTACTGCGTCACCGGCTCGGACCAATCAGAAGCGAGCGAAACTCCATCTCCTTAGGTACATACTGCATTTCGCCTCCGTTTCTCCCTTCCTCCCCTCGAAATTAAACTCGTTACCGAGTGAGACAAAGTTCATCTATACATTGTCGATGGTGTCGAGTTACAGTTGGAGGTTCATGTTATTTGATGACATTATACGTGAGAACTATAGCCACCCACCGTGGTACCAGACAATTCGTCGCTTGGTCGAATCCGCCGTAGAAAATTCCATCAGGGGAGCGGAGAGCGCCTTACTGTGACGTAGTATGTGTGAATGCTAGCGACACGACATCGTAGGAACACAGTCTACGAAAAAATCGTATGTACATAATAACAATCGTACATTTTCCACGCCGCAAAGTTGATAAGCATTTATTTGCATATGTAAATACGGCATTGAAGTGCAAATACATATGTTCCTACATGTTATATGTGATGTATAGGCCAAAAACCATGTTTCTCGTATATAACGTAGTCACGCTTATAACGAAGTAATGAGTCGGTCCCCTCAAATACGTTATAAACGAGTTTTACTGTATATAATTTTACCCTGTGAGTAACGTAAGATATATGGCGAGAAAAAAGTTGGGGGGAAGGGGTGCTTAATTCAATAATTATTTCTCATAAGTTTACACGTAATTTTCAATTTTTCAGAGTGCAAGTTTTTTCCTTCATTCATTGAAATACCTAATTATGGATCGATTTTCTTCGTTTTTGCTTTATTCGACGGTTACAACCGTCCATATGTGCGATGCATACGGGCGGTCAAACAATGGGGGTGGCCGATTTATTGTCAGAAACATACAGTATTTTTAACAGTAATGCGGATTATATTATAATATGCCGTATATTCTCTTATATTTATTGGCTAGGGAAATTTATCAAACCATAAGGCGTTAAGGCATTTTTTTTATTTTTGTAAATAACACCTAAAAATGGCGGTAAATGAGAGACTTGCACACAGGCGGCCGTGAGGTTACAACTACGTATTATTTTATTCCTTCGATGTGTAGATGTTATACGGTTAAAGTGTTAGATTCACTAAATCCGTTGAAATTCAACGGGCACTTCCGCTAGTGTCTAATATAATATTTAAGATTTTACACCCCCCCCCCCCTTGCCCTCCCCTGCCGACGCCCATGACCACTGTGAAGGTTCGAGAATTATACCTGCAGAAATGGGAGGGGACAAGAGTTTGAAAGCCAAAGCGAAGTTGCCCGTCATCTATTGATAGTGCTCGGATCTCGGCAAAGTCCGAGCGTCATCTATCGATGGCGCTTGGCTTCAATGTGTTAAGGGATTTGCTGGATCATGGGAGTTACGTAACCTTCAAATTAAATTTCCTTCATGTAGAGGTTTGAAATGATGTTTAAGTTCTACTGTTTTAGAATGGACTTCACCTTCTCCTCCACCACTATATTTCAGTAAGTCTGTCTGTCTGTTCCTTTATGCATGCCTACATTTCTCTACTGATTCTACCCAAATTTGGCAGGATTGTAGGGGGTACCAAGGGGAAGGTTAATGCGTGGTCTTATTGTCAATCTGTCCGTTTGTTTCAAAATGGCAGTCCATTTTCTCTCTGCTCCTTTATGCACACCCACAATCGATTCTATCCAAATTTGGCAGGATTGTGGGGGTACCAAGGGGAAGGTTAATGCGTGGTTTTATTGTCCGTCTGGATGCTCGATTCAAGATGGCCATTGTATGTCTTCCTTTATGCATGCCCATGTCTCTCTACTGATTCCGATCAAATTTGGCATGATTGTAGGGATACCAGTGGCGTAGCGTACATGTAGCAAACTGGCGCAATGCACTGGAGCCCCCAGTCAAAGAGGACCCCCAAATGCAGGGCCAGCCTTAGGCCAATTGTACCTATTGGACCCAATCGGGCCCCGCGGCTAAGGGGGCCCCGCATCTTGCTCTATATTTTTTGGGGAGGGGAACAGCTTGCGGACATCGAAACTGCAAACTGGCAAACTACATTAAAAGACAGTTTTTTAGTATCTGGTATCGAACGCCCTAGTAGACGAATAACACGTTATCGCTATCTTCCTTCCTTTTCGTAACGTTGCCGTCAAACTTCGTATTTAGCAAATCGCTCTATATCGCCTCTAGGTTCCTTTCTTTCTTTTTAGATTTATCCATAGTCCCATCCATACCCAAGTGGTCTCATGAGAGGCCATCTGATGCTCTCAGAATGCAGGAAATGCGTTGGCGGTCTGGGATCCACCCCGGATCCCCACCCCCTGGTTCGGCGTTTTAGATATCGTTGCTTCGGTCCTTTGGACCTCGCTTGCTCTGCCCCTCCCAAATCTTTATTTTCAAACTACGCCTTTTAGATGTAGGGGCCCTGCCAAAAGTTTTTTAATTGGGCCCCGCAATTTCTAGGGCTGGCACTGCCCAGATGACCCTGACGCCCTATATATTTCATGATAAAATTAATGATAGGGGCCCCAAAATCGAATTTTGCACAGGGGCCCCATAAGAGTTTGCTATGCCGCTGAGGGGTATTAAGGGTAAGGTCAACGCACAGTGTCCGTCTGTCCGCTTGATTCAAAATGGCGACTGATTTAAACATTAAACTAAGTGTATTTTCCCAAATCCTGCTATTGATTTAAATCAAATTTTGTATGATTGTGTAGAGCACCCAGGAATAATTCACATGTTGTTTTTGTTTCTCTCTGTGCATTTTATTCAAAATGGCAGCCGATTGAATTCTTAAATACCATGTATCATCTAGAATTCCAATCGGATTTGAACCAAATTTCCCCAGGCAACACCGTGGATTTCTGCTAGTACATAATAAAGATACAGTAGCCCCTTACCAACCACAGGGGTTCCGTTCCTGAAAACCCTCGCGGTTGGTAACATTAGAGCTTATGGGAAAAAGGGAATTAGGGGAACTGATGTCACGACTCAACCTATTACAACCCCTCAAACATTTTTTTTGCCTATACAGGCAGTCCTCGACATCCGTACATAATGCGTTCCTGAAAACGTGTATGGAAGTCGAATGTACGGATGACAAGCAATAGACTTACATGTAATAATAGGGATTCCATTCCCAGAGAGCAAAAAATATTATACAATCTCTAATTATGGTATTAATGTTTAGGTCTTTGAGCAGGGGCCTTTTAGACACAATCGTCGATTTTTTAATATAGAGAGATAGGGCAAAATGCAATAAAATATTTAAATAATTGCACAAATAAACACTGCTGTACAGACAAAGATGGCGGCACGGCAGAAACTGGTGGCTGGCAACCAGCACCACTCGAAATATTTGATTGTCATTTCACTGACGCACGAAAGTCCGAATTTGGCATACAAAAGGTGGTTCAGGGGTGTCAGTGAATGCTATCTTGTGTACTTGTTCCTTTGTATTATCCTAAGGTTAACACACACATAGTGTAATTTTTTATTATAATTTATCATTATTTGTTTTTTATTATTCTTTTTTTTCAAGAAATTTTTATTACTGTAAGAGTTACATTTATTCGTACTGTTTGTAACACAGTGCTTCCATCCTTACCATAATATAGTCATTGACTATAGTTATTATATCTTGGTTTTAAGTTCCCTTTTTCTTTTTTGTCTATTTATTTTTTGTATTTTTGGTGAAATTATCTTTGTTTATGGCAGTGTCTTTTCTGGAAGAGGTGGAAGACCAGCTTTTACTGAACCCCAATATCGTTTTACAGGCTATGATTTGGATAAGAAATTACCGTATATACTCGCGTAATGTGCAATTTTTTTAGACCTATTTTTTCCAAAAAATAGGGGGTCTCAAATTACACGAGGTATGTTTTTGACACTATGAAATCATCTCTTCTTTTGAACATATTTCTAAGTGTAGCCTTACCCGTAACTTCAATCTGAGATCTTGTCTCACGAACTTCTAATTTTTATGTAACTTAATATCTATATCTACAGTTCACCCTGCAAGCCACCGCAATGGTGTGTGGCAGAGGGTGCAATAGCACCAAGGGAAAGCGTATAATAATGAATAGTATCACTCTACATTGGCTAATTTCTTATCGTAACTTCTGTTCTGCTCAGCTATCGTTCTAGGGAAAAGCGAGCCTTTGTACCTCTCAGTCCTACAGGATACGAGGATGGTCCATTCTACCAATATAAGTTGGCGCTCTTATTATTTCTTTGACATCGCTGGAGAATATATGCGTTCTAAATCTTTCAAGAAGTTTTAACCTAGAGCATGATCGGCGCTCAGTTAGTGATTCCCATCCTAAGTCCTGTATCAAACCTGTAACACTTTGGTTTCTATCATAACAATTTTTGACGAATCTAGCAGCTTTTCGCTGCACTCTTTCTAACTCTGAGATTGATCCTTTCTTGTACGGATCCCATATGCTCAACGCGTACTCTAATAGCGGTCTTACTAACGAGAAGTAACGTCTCTTTGACTTTTTCCTCACTTTTACCTACTATGCGTTTGATGAATCCTAGTTTCTGTTTAGCCTTCCCGCATATATTTCGTATGTACATATCCCACGAGAGGTTGCTTGTTAAAGTAACGCCTAAGTATTTGACGGAATCGGCTAGTTTTAGCTGGACGCCTTCAACAGTGTAATTCGTCGTGTCAATGTTTTTGTTTCCCCAGAATCTCATAAAGGAACACTTTCCTAAGTTCAATTCTAACTGCCACTCTTTACACCACTCGAGAATTGCATTGAAGTCGTCAGAAAGTAATAACTGATCATTAGGACTGTTAATCTCTCTATAAACTACTGTATCATCCACGAATAACTTGATTTTACTTTTAATAACCTTATCTAAGTCGTTTATATATAAAAGGAATAGTAGGGGGCCGATTACACCTCCCTGTGGAACGCCTGAGGCTACGCTGACTGAATCTGATTTAAATCCATCTATAACTACTATTTGTTCACGCTCATTAAGAAAGTCCCTGATCCACTCGATTATCTTTCGATTTATTCCACAGTCATTTAATTTATTCACTAACTAACTGTGCGGGACTTTATCGAAAGCCTTCTTGAAGTCGATGAAAACTGCATCTAACTGAGTCTTACGGTCTCCTGATCTTAGTATATCGTGAACGAACAGAGCGAGCTGTGTTTCACAAGATCTTGTCTTCCTGAAACCACGTTGATATTTACTTAGCAAGTTCTGACTATCTAAGAAGTCCATCACGGAGCTAACGATAATGTGCTCGAGAACCTTGCAAGATAGGGAGGTAAGCGAAATTGGCCTGTAATTTTCTCTGTCGTCTCTTTTCCCACCTTTGTGTAATGGCGTTATAAAGGCTAATTTCCATTCCTTAGGTACAACGCGATGACTAAGTGGCTTACTGAAAACTATTTCGAGATAAGGTGCTATTTCCAGTGCTAACTCTTTGAATACTCTACCTGGTATCTCTTCTGGACCCGGAGATTTATTTGACTTGATATTTTTAAGCTGTTGAGCTATCCCTTTCGCTAATATGACTATATCGTTCATTTTTTCCTTGCCTGGTTCGGGCGCCACGACCTTCGCTCTCACGTCTTCGGTAGTAAATACGCTCTGAAAAAATAACTTTAACACATTTCCTTTATCTGTGCTATCGCTAACTACCTCTCCTTTGTCGTTTATTAATGGGGCTACGGTTGGGCGCATGTAGATTTAATGAAGTTCTAATATAACCTTATTTAATCTTTCTACCTCCATTATGAAAAGAAAAAGAAACATCCATAAAGTTACCAAAAATTCGTAAAATAAACTTAAGAATAAATGTTTGTTTACATGTAAAGACCTAGGTAAAATCAGGTAGAATTCCCACAACATATTCTAACGCTTACGGTATTTGACTGAGTTTCCAAGCGTACATTTAACCATTTTATATATTGGTGAAACTTTCATCATGAAAGAGTATGGAAAGAAGGAAAAATTATTATACTGTAGTTTAATCAAAATATTACATCATACAAAGCAAAATATTATACCGGTAATACTGTAAACAGAAAACAGACAAGTGAGCTACAAACTGTGATAATTACAGTTATTCACTCATTTTCTCTTCATTATTACATAAATATAGGTAATTAAAAGGTAGTTATACAAATGCTTTCCCTTAACTTTTATGAAGTATAGAAGTATGGAAACGAACTAAAGAAAACACTATATTTTAAAAGGAACTGAAGGTTGCGTTACCTGAACTAAAAAATTCCAACTCGCGCATTACACAATACATAGGATAAAAGTAAGAAGCAAAAAATAAGGGGTCGTATATTACGAGGGATTGCACAATGTTACAGAAATCAGGTATTTATAAAATTTCATGCGAGGGTTGTGACAAAATTTATATTGGGCAGACAAAACAAAAACATTTTAAATTCGGGAGGTTTGTTAATTCCAGTGTAGCATCTCACATACAGGAATACAATCATCCCATTACCATAGACAACTTATCACTTTTGAAATCTGTACACAACGATTTTAAACTGGACGCCTACGAAAGTATGTTCATCGCTAAATACAAAGTAACTGTTATGAACAGCGATTTTGGCCCTCTCCCCCACTCCCCTCTTTATAGTCTAACGGTTTATCCTTTCCCCCCCCCCCCCTCCTTTTACTTTCACGTAAACACTTTTCCATCAACACTTTAAAACCACACACCAGACCTTCATTCAACATCTTTCTCTGATGATGGCCGCTTCGCGTCCGAAATACGTATCAGTGTTTTGTGAATATTTAGAGATTCCCCGTTTTGCGAGAATGTACGTACAAATGTGTTCTTTTAAAAAAACTTGTTTTTTTTAGGAGTGAATGTGTAATAGGTTTCCCGTTTTTTTTTCCCCTTTCTTTTTCCCTCTTCTTCCCCCCTCCCTTGTTTGAGTGCGTTTGAATGATTTTTATCCCGAAAGAAAAAGGTTTGTTTTTTCCTTTGGGGAAGGATATGTGTGCATGAACGGGTGACACCAGGCTACCTGCAAGGATTTTTTCCCCCCCGAAAAACCTGTAAGTGTTACTTTGTTTTTCCTTTCATTGTTTCCTTTCTTATCGGTTTTTTTTAAAGCCCTATTTTATTGTTTTTGTCTCTAAATATTTTCACTTTGTACGGTTAAGGAGTATTTATTTTTAATTCAATTAATTCATAGATAAGAATCGTTTGACTTTTCATTCACTTAATTCTTTTTCAACTGTGTACAAAATTGCCATCACTTCTATGAGGGAATTTCTTTCATTTTCCATGGCCTGAATTTTACCGTTAAACATATATGATAATTAGTGTAAAAACCATAGATAACACCCATTCACTGGATTTTCAATGAAAACACGGAGATTTGCTGGAGTATTAGATTGACAGAGAAAATACGTACTCAAAGCTGGAAATATCTCTAACAGACGTTGGATTGCTGGGAAAAGAGACAACCATCTCGTTTTAGAATGACATAATAAAGTTTTGTATTCTATATCTACAGAAGCTCAGAAATCTTTCAAGGACTCGGTGCGAACAGTGTAAATAGAAAAGAAATTATAGATTTTAAGAATGATCGATTCTATATCAAAGGGCCATTCATCTATTGCATGCTGGACACAGTTATTTAAAACATGAGCTGGACATCCAATTCCTATTATGGACTTGTTCAGTTCGTTTTTTAGATGAAAAAACATATTATTTTTGCCCTTTCTTTCAATGCCTCCAAAATTAGTGTTGCAATTATCACTGGTAAATGCTATGCATTTATTCAATAAATCTGCACTTTCTAATGTACATTTTAGTAATTCATATATGGTTACTGATTTTTCATCAGTCAAGGATTTGAATTCAATCAATTTCTGAATTATTCCACTCTCTTTTTTAAAATACTGAATTAAAACTGGGAATACTTTGATGGAACCGTAATTGGAGGCATCCGTCAATACACCAATATACTTGATGGCATTTATACAATTGTCTTCTAAAACTATTTTGATGGAATGAGGGGCTAAAACTTTATTCACTATAGTCTCGTCTTAGTCCTGCATGAAGAAAATTTAGATGCGACCAGAATCACTGAATAACTGTCGGTATAATTTTGAGGAACAGTCACAAGATCTATAAGCATGGTGGTGTTTAACTGTATGGAATGCTAATGTAGCTTCCGCAGCAAGAACTGCTTCTTCTGTTTTGTTATTTTTAGGGACAAAGTAAAAAGTTAATTTAGAACTTTGGTCCAATCTTAAATTTTTGGTATGCCTATCTGTCTTCAAATGTTGCTCTAAATCACTTCGTCCTTTATTGGCAATAGAAACCACTACGACATGTTTCACACATGACCTCATACTCTGTCTTTCCCTTTTTAAAATTTGGATATTCTTTTTCCAAATCTTCATTAAACTTGCACTTTCTTCGAGACATGGGTATTCAGTTTCTGAAATGTTATTTAATATGAAATAAATATTTGAAAAAATAAAAAGGCTTAAAAATATTATATATCAAGAAAGGAAGTTATACCCCAAGTTTTGCATATTAATTAATATTCTCATTTGATTATTCGATTTTTCGTTACATAAAATCATAAACATCATAACTAATCCATTAATGATTCTTTTAGTTTCTTTAGTCCAAAGAATAAATTCCCAGACAATATGATGACCAACTTATTACTAAGAATAGAAATTTTGGCCCGGAAAATAGACAAACACAGTGTGTTACTCATAGATGTGAAATTTAATAGTACCAAGAAATAATGATACTCTCATTAATTTTTGAAAAGTAGGGAAACCACGAGACAAGTACGGAAGGAGGGATTAAGACAAAAAAACTACAGCGTGGAACGAATATGAAAAGCATTGACTACCTCAACAAAATCGGTAAGATTGGTCACCCAAGTTAGTTTCAATAATTGTCTACTGTTTTTCAGAGAATATATGAGTTCAATTTAATAAATTAAATAACAACACACTACTCTAATTCATAGTCATAATGCTTCGAAAAAAAATGCTGGGTACCTATGCACTTATCTTCAGTAATGACGGTGGTGACACAGTAATTATAATGAGTGGTAAAAGTGGAACTAGCATTAAATTAATTGAATAGTAATATTGTAAAATTTTACTCACCTATTTCAGAACAAATGAAGTTCAAAGAATCCTTTTCTTCTAAATTAAATGCGACACTGTTCAGTAACACATTTTTGAAAAAGGTTGACCGAATCATGTCAATTTTGATGAGTTAGAGGTAGGCGGAAAGAAAGGAAAGAGAAAAAGTATCTTAAGAATCGCCTAACACAATAATTCCGATACAATGTAAATAAATGTTCCAACTCAGTGAACACTGCGATATTAGGTTGACTTACCAATCACGATACATTGTAGACTTCTTAAAGCATACCTTAGTATGCACTAACAGCACAGCAAAAAAAGAGTACATTTCCACCGATTAGAAAAAAGAGAGAGTACAGAAAAAATTGAGCTCTAAAAGAGTACATGTACTCTTTAAAGAGTACGTCTGGTCACCCTAGTAAAAAGGGCACACTTTAATTTGGTAATTTATTAAAAGTATTGGCGTGGCTGACAGCATCATTATGCGATAGCTCAAAATGTTTCTTCGTCAGCTGATGCACGAAAGTCCAAATTCGGAGTAGGAAAGGCGGTTTAGGGGTGAGAATTTATAATGTACGAAAGAGCGAGTTGTACGGATGTCGAGGACTACCTGTAATAAAGTAAAATAATACCATCAGAGTAAAGAAAAACAACATATGTTGGAAATAATATTGTATAGATAGTTTTAAATGGGTTTCTGTACATAATTATTACCTTTATTGCTGTGATGATGCCCATGTAGATAATGTACATGCAGTGGCGTAGTGAAGGGGGACATATGTCCCCGGGTGCCAGTCTTGGGGGGGTGCCGGAAGGGCACCAGGCGTCCAACTAAAGAAAATGGAAGAGATTTCTAAATTCTGAAATCTACTTGTATAAGTAGATATCAACAAACCCGGAATATTATAGTGAATGGTGCAGTGAGGCACGCCATGGATATAGAGAGGGAGTTGCATGCACATCCAACTCTGCCACGCAAATCGTCTCGTCAAAGGGGCTAGTACGTTTCGTGGTGGCAGCCCTCCTTTACTTTCCTCCCTTCCAGAGAATAGCTCACGCATCTATTACCCACAGCTAAACACAGCTTCCCCTATGGGCATTCCCGCCTCGAGAATGGACTTATCTTACTGGAGCAATGCGTACTGCGCACTCCCACCACTAAACGTACCAGCTTAATGTGCGCATCCACCTTTCTTTCCCATGCATTTCCTGTAAGAGCGAGACGCCGGGAAATAGCTTTATACTTATAGGTGTGATACCAGTGAAGTTATATATTGTATTAGTGTGACGATATTTTGTTAAAATTTATTTATTACTGTGTTTTGTTCATTCATTATCAAAGTTTGCAGGTAAGCAACTATGTGTTTTATGTATATAACTACTCAGATACTGTTTGTAACATTTAATTAAATTAATTATTCTGTCCTGTTTCCATGGTACTCCATTATATACCTTTGAAGAAGATCACCCCGAATGACTGGTCAAGATTGAAAGTTATAGCCAACTGTTTAGTTGATAATGCACTGAGACATGTTTAAACCTGTGTGTTACATCTGATTCATCCAATTTCATTTGTAGGGAGTTTGTAGCAGGTATCAACTTACAGTAATAAATTACTTTTTTGTGAAGACCATGGAGCATTAAAAACATAGTAATAAAAGTGTATTCTACCGTATTATTCCCTCAATCCAACAATGTTGGAATTTAATATGAAATATAATTTTAATATGTAGGGTGGTGCCATGTCAGGAAGGAAACTTAGTGGTGCTCAGCGTCGGAAGAGACAAAGAGAGCTTCAAGAAGGATCAAAGAAGTCTAAAAAATTAATGCAAGAGTTTAAAAAAAAAACACAAACTGAAGATAAAAAGGAAGAATATTCAGAGACAGAACACGGTAACTATCAGTCAGATATTTTAGAAAAGGAGAACGTCGAATTTAATGAAGAGAATGACTCATAAAGAAGGCGATGAAGACATTCACTCAGAAATTACTGAGGAAACAAGTATCAATGACGTTGAACTCGCACTTATACAGGAGAGTATTCATCAAGTTAAATACGAAGAAACTTGTAATGAAATTGATGAAAGAGAGGAATCAAATGTGTCTGATGCAATTCCTGACGTACTCAAGTTTAATGACGTTGGGTATTTAGAATTCGATAAGACATCTCGGTTACCAGAAATATCACAGCAACTTCGACTTGAAATGGTAACTTGCGGATCGGAAAAATTTCAGAACAAATTTGGGCCATTTGCAAAATCGGGTGGACGTTCAGTGACAACGTCATGGTTTCAGCGAAGACTTGCTAATCAAGAAGGAAATGAAGTAGCTCGATCATGGCTACTTTATTCACCATCGGAGGAAGCTGCTTATTGTTTCTGCTGTCTGTTGTTTCCTTCATCGACACCCAATTCGCGATCATCCTTTGTGGATGCCGGATTTAGGAACTGGAAAAAACCAGAGAAATTGGCAGCTCACGAAAACAGCCCCTGCCACAGAAAAGTGTTTACCACCTGGAAAGAAACAGAGCGAAGGGTAAATAAAGGAAAAGGAATCGATGCCGAAAAAGCAGCCGAAATTCAATCTGAAAAACAACGATGGCGAGATGTACTAGAACGACTGCTTGCCTGTGTAAAGTTTCTTGCCACTCAAAATTTGGCATTGCATGGCCATGTAAGAAAAAAGGTTCTTAATGATGGGAATAATGTGGGGAATTTTGCATCTCTTCTCAAACTCGTAGCTCGATATGACCCACTTTTAGAGCACCACCTTAAACATGCCAAAGAAAACCCATGATCTGTGTCTTACCTATCATCACAAATTCAAAATGAATTTATTCATCTTCTTGCTTCTACTGTAAGGAACAAATTGCTGAGTGACATAAGAAAAAATAAATATTACGGCCTTTTACTCGACTCGACTCCTGATCTCGCACACCGGGAGCAGTTGTCTGTGATCGTCAGATATGTGGATATCGATTTTATGAACACGAAAGTAACTATCAAGGAATCATTTTTCGGATATATTGAGTTGCGTGCTAAAGATGCCACCAGTATTGAAAAGGTCATCTTGGAAAAACTGATATCCGACAAGTTACCTTTAGCCAATTGTAGGTCTCAATCTTATGATGATGCGGCTGTAATGAGTGGATATATATCTGGTGTTCAACAACGGATCTGCGACAGTAATCGTCTAGCATTATTAGTCAGTTGCGAAAACCACAGTTTGAATTTGGCAGGTGTTAATTCAGCCAAACAAGATCCACTTGTCGTTACATTTTTTGGAATAGTAGAAAGTATTTACCTCTTCTTTTCTCGTTTGACCGTTCGATGGGAAAAGTTAAAGAGTGCTGTAAAGAAAACAGTAAAACGTAAATCGGAAACTCGATGGAGTGCGAGGACTGTAGCTGTTAGGGCCATTTTCGATGGACTCAATGAACTGGTGGATCTCGTAGAAAAAAATGTCGGATGATCTGAATATTACTCATGAGACCAGGGGTGAGGCAGAAAATCTCCTAAAAAATATTTTGAATTTTAACTTCATAGTGTTGATCCCTGTTTTGGCATAACATCCTGGGAAGATTTGATCGTGTACAAAGACGATTGCAGGATCATACAATGAACTTCTGGGATGTATCTTGTGATCTGGAGTCTCTAGCAATTGAACTTGACAAAATGCGAAAAGATCTATGTCAAGATGCATTTAAATTTGGCAAGGAGATATGTGGAAAATTGGGGATAGAATTTGAAAGACGCATAAGAAGACGGCGACTGATGCCTGGAGAATTCGCAAAAGATGCAGAAATCTCAGCGGAAGAAGAAATTTTGCATGTTATGAAGTGCATTCTTGTTCGACTTCAGCAGGAACTAAATACATGCTTCACTCGACTTAAAGACCTAAATTCAAAATTTGGATTTCTCCTGGATGTCAAAAGTCTTCTCAACAAAGAGAATATTAGCACTCTCTATAAAAATTGTATCACTTTTGGACAGTTTTACAACACTGATGTTGCTGGCAAGGAGCTTTATAATGAGATTTGTGACTGCAAGATGTTGCTTCATACGGTGATATTTTTCCAAAGACTCCTCTGGACCTTCTTTCGTTCATTATTTCATATGGTGAAGATGTGTTTCCGAATTTGCGAATTGGATTGCAAATCCTTCTAACAATTTCAGTGTCAATTGCCAGTTGTGAGCGGTCTTTCAGTAAACTGAAGCTAATCCTTTCATATCTAAGAGCGTCAATGGGACAAGATCGTCTGAGTGATCTTGCTATTCTCAGCATAGAAAAGGAAACTAGAGGCAACCGATTTCAATGAAGTTATCGATCAATTTGCGGCAATGAAGAGCAGAAAAATTAATTTTTAAGATGTATTCGTAGTTGATTGCAATAATTTTTGTGACTAAAATAATTTTTTATATACTTGTAACTTATTGCAATACATTATGATTAAAATTATTCTTTTTATACTCAAAGTTTATTGCAATACATTTTGTTATTAAAATTATCCTTTATATACTCGTAAGTTATTGCATTAATTTTTGTCATTGTTAGAATTCATTAATTTATTTTGGTAAATAAAGAATCTTTATTTCTGGGAAAATTCTCATGAGGGGGCATAAATGCATTGATTGTCCCCAGGTGCCACGTACCCTTGCTACGCCACTGTGTACATGATGATTATGACGATGATGATGGGGGAGGGAGGAGCTTGATCTTCATTTGGAAGTGACATCATCTGGACTCTCTTTCTCCTCCTCCTCTTGACCCTCTACCTCCTCCTCTTCCTTCTCCACAATAGGAGGGTCATCGACGTCTTCTTCCACAAGTTCTGCTGCAGCTGTTGGCTTTTTATAGCCACTATTGGACAGTTGAGGCTCAGGTTCTGCTGTTGGACTTAAAACTTTCTCGAAAAAAGCATGAAGAGTTGGTTGCAAAATTTTCCTTCTCATGTCCTTTTGGAGCTCTTTGTACGGAATTATGAGATCATTAAGTCCTCTTCTGAACTTCAGACTCTGTTCCATAGAAAGATCAATCTCCATAACCTTTTCTGCCAATTCATTTGCATGCTGCAGTACTCTATTCAAATTTGCTAAAGTCAACTTGAAATGTGCTGTTGGATCATCTTCTTTTTCTTATTCATCATCACTTGATGATGCAATCATTTCCTTGAGATCTTGTTCACTTAGCTCCTGAGTATGGGAATCCAAGACCTGATCAACATCATTTTTTTGCAGGTCATCAAATCCCTCACCACACGGTCATTGAGCAGAAGTAACAATACGTTTCACCTCTTCATCCACAGCAGCAAAACTGGTGAAATAATTCACAATCTCCAAAGTTTCATCCAAGCAGCATTAAGGGTAGTTTGCTTTATTACCCCTTGCGAGGGGAGACTTATAGGAGCGTCAGCACTCTCCGCTGGAATTTCGGGTAGGGGAAGACCCATTGCTATGGGAATGCAATTGCGTTGCTTGGAGGCAAGGGAAAATAAATATTGGCCCATAAAGGGAAATCGGGTTGTTGTGTGTCCACAGAAAAAGTAAGATGCATGAGGAATGTCAGCAAATGTAATATGTATTTGTGATGTAGGGCTTTGTGCATTTTCATGCTTTGAGGAGTACCCCACACAACTAAATGTGTACATTAGGGTGTTTCAAAATTCACTAACCTTTGAAATCTTAATGCGGCACCCCCCATATGGATGCTCCCTCACCAGCAAATAACTTTGACAAAGTTTGAAGCAAATTGGATAATATTTAGAGGAAGTTTGATTTAATGGGTGAGCAGTACTGGCCTAGTCAGGCCACTGTAGCGGCGGAACTAGGGGTCCCACAAAAATATTTATTTGACATTTTTAATGAGAATGGAACAGCAAACCCGATGCGCACCTTGGAATAGCATTCCGACATGATTTAGATTTTCAAGTTGCCTACCTTTCAGGGGCAAAGTCAAGAAAAACGTGGAGTCAACTGTATGGCTTGGTTCTCAGTTTATTTCGTGGCTTGAAACTGGTCTGTTTTGGATAGAAAATGGAATAAAAGAGGAGAAATTGAATAAATGAGATATTATTTATTGTAATAACTAAACATTCCTGTGGAAAACATATTAGAAAGGAATTATTAAGATCTGCATGTAATGTTCTTTGGACATATTCGGATGGAGCTTCCTCTGTTCTCTGACCACATGCAAGAGTATACATACGTGCAGCTGATCAAGACCAAATTTGATCATCTCGTCGGCAATATCCAATAGAGAATTCTTCAGCACGTCATCAGATGAAAATATATCAAATTTTCCTGGAACGAATGTAATATTTGAGAAAATTCCAAGAGTGTAATAAACTTACCCTAGACAGCATAAGTAACCAACCTTAGTCGATTATTTTCCAAGCTGTCCGGAATTTATTAAAAACTTCAACTGTAGGAGTTTTTGAATCTCCCACTGCAACTTCAAAAGCATCCTTGAGAAGGATTTCCATTATGTGATGGCTGCAAGCAACACCAAGAAGATCTCTTCCCAGAGACAGTCTAGCTTGTCCATAAATTTATCTTTGTCATTTCTAAATTTGAAGCGTGGATTGTTTTTGTTCTTCTGAAGACCAGTATATTCTTTGTGAAGCTCTTCAAGTTTAGCGATAGCATTCTTTTCCACTTTCCTTGGAATTCTTGTCCCAGAAGGGCAAGACATCTTTGATGATGAGTCGTGCACTTTCTTGAATAGTTTTCTTCTCTATCTTGTGGTGGTGAAAAAAAGCACGCAAAACTTGCCCGTTCGATGGGAGCCTGCATCCTTTGATGTCCTGTTCCAGATATCCGACCAACCACAGATAAGTATTTTCTCTCAACTGATGCCTGGTCATTAGAAAGCACTGCAGTCACCACTAACCACTTATCACAGAGCAAAACAAAGACAACTTCCCTCGCATACTGCACACCGTCTCGCCTATGGAGGATACCGTCACACCTACGCGCTTGACATTCAACAAGTCACAACTGGCACTGAAGAACAACACGTTGGCGCTAATTGCATGCCAGAAAGCAAAACACATCCTCGTCATGAATGACGTTGCGGAAAGGGCAATAGCCCTTATGAGTGAATACAACCACCTGCTGGTAAAAGATGAAAGTCAATTGCAGAATATCTTGCATGTGGTCAGAGAACAGAGGAAGCTCCATCCGAATACATCCAAAAAACATTACATGCAGATCTTAATAATTCCTTTATACTATGTTTTCCACAGGAATGTTTAGTTATTACAATAAATAATATCTCATTTATTCAATTTCTCCTCTTTTATTCCATTTTCTACCCAATACAGACCAGTTTCAAGCCACGAAATAAACTGAGAACCAAGCCGTACAGTGGACTCCGCGTTTTTCTTGACTTTGCCCCTGAAAGGTAGGCAACTTGAAAATCTAAATCATGTCGGAATGCTATTCCAAGGTGCGCATCGGGTTTGCTGTTCCATTCTCATTAAAAAATGTCAAGTAAATATTTTTGTGGGACACCTAGTTCTGCTGCAGCAGTGGCCTGACTAGGCCTGTACTGCTCACCCATAAAATCGAACTTAAAAGCCAGGTCGCGACCTCTAAATATTATCCGATTTGCTTCAAACTTTGTCAGAGTTATTTTCTGGTGAGGGAGCATCCATATGGGGGGGTGCCGCATTAAGATTTCGAAGGTTTGTGAATTTTGAAACACCCTAGTGTACATGTAGTCATTGGAATTGATTTTCAATTTATAGTATAAGAAATAATTTTAAAAAATACAAAAACTTACTAACTAGTTTTCATTGTTAAATTATATACAGTAGTCCCTCGCCAAGTGCAGGTTTTACATTCCTGGAAAACACCGTGGTTTGCAAAACTGCGATTGGTAAAACCTAGGGCTTATGGGAAATAAGGGATTAGGACTTTTAAGTGCAGTAGTGGACTCATTAACACTGAAGCAGCTTTTTCTCCACGTGCAAGGCGATCGATCAACTCAACTTTCTGGTGTAAAGATAAAATTTTGGAAATTACACTATCAGAACCGTTCACCATTCTCCACGATTACATAAAAAATTACTCAATACATATCTCAGGATTAAGAAAATAAAATTGCTGAATTTAACATAAATGGTAACTCTATATGTTCTTCTATAAAGAAACATCAAGATTATTCAGATTAAAGAAAATTTTTGATTGTCTGTCTGAAACTGCGGATACTCAAAATCTCATACCATGGTTGGTAAAATGGTATACAATTCACTATCTGCAGATACTCGAAATAGTCATTGGTAAACCCGCGGTTGGTGAGGGATTACTGTACTTACTTGAAAATATTTTTGAAATTTTGTTTCCATTATAGATTAAAATAAATGTTCCTTCAAAAAGAATGTAAATGTTTTAATATTTTCATTTGTATAATGGCATGATTTTTAGAAATTAAAAGGCCAAAAATATCAAGATATCATTTGTAGTAGACCTTGTTTATGTTCATTGATAAGTTTTTTGTCCTAGTATAGTTTAGGTTTCTAATTTAACATAATTTCTTTTATAATAATTTACTTATGCATTAACCCTTCTGGTTGGTCATAATGTAAATGCCGGTAAGCCCTATTCGTGGTAGTAAATTTTGCGAAAATCGTTGATGGCGCAATTTTGCGGATAATATTTTATAACTTTACTAAATAGAGATCAAATATGATAAAAATTTGGTTACTTGTAGAGAAATGTTAAGTAAATATAAAAAAATTATGGCATAGTTGGTGTTTTACCCAACTTACACTCCTCTGATGACACTAGATTCCTAAAAATGCAGTTTTGTGTGATATGTTTTAAAACAACCTTCTAAACATAAGCCTATATCACACTCAGGGCACCAATACACAGTACTCTTTGTATTTCCATTAGCACACCACACTTGACATCTTCTTTTGGGCCTATATTTTTTTCCCGTAGCTGGTATGTTTTCAATGAAGTGCCTCTCGACTAAACGGCATGGTGATGGCCGTATGGGTGGTCGCCTGGCACATGGTGACTGTAAAAGACTCCCGTACTTTTCCAACAGTTGTTGAATTAAAAGAAGACAAAAACTTAGATGGTCAACCTTATTTTGACAACTATTGAATGTTACCAATGCATTATGTACCGAAACATTTAATAGCCGTCTAAACAATTTTATGTACCATTTGTTACATCTTTTACGTTCTAAGAGATAGGGCTGAAGCTTTTAGTCTTTCAAATCCACTCCACTTCCATTGCCATATTATTATATTCTAAAATACAAATAGGTTTAAATTTTCCATCTTTTTCCCCCATTATCCCATCACTCACCTTTGAAATATGTTCTCCCTTCCTCAGCTTGGCAGCTTTTACTTCTTTTGGAACATTTTTTACTTTCTCCATACGTAGTAATGGGAAAGTATTGTGATAATAATAATAAGAGTATGATACACACTATACTAAAATTTAACTGCAATCAGAAGAACCGTTTTGAAATTATGAACAGGCAAAGTGAAGCCTTCTGTCTCAGAGCTCTAAAAATGGGGTCATTTTTCATTCTCACACTGAAAACGTCAACTTTAAGAAAACCAAAAAATTAAAACCATCGTCATTCAACGCAGAATTAAACAGCCTGCAAACTGATATGACTCTTATTAGAATCCATGAAGCCGTTTTCGAGATATTTAGCCTCAAACTCGAGTCTACATACTTTTGGCGGCGATAGTAAATAATACAGGGTTTTCACAAAAGAAGTAAACACTTTCGGAAAATCCGTATATACAAAGAAAGTGAGTGCGTACAAATGATTTATGCAACAATGTAAGAACATCTCTGAAAGTCTGTTTTCATATCACCCACCATAAAATATGACTCTCCAGTTTGCCGCCAGGAGGCGATAACAGTAAATATGGCGGCCACCAAGCAGGAGAAGGCGTTCTGTGTGTTGGATTACGTGCAATGCAAGTCAGTTACAATTGTTCAGCGCAATTTTCGCAGACGTTTTGGGAAGGATCCTCCAACCAGGAAGTCCATTTACGACTGGCATCGTAAATTCGAAACCACAGGGTGTCTGTGCAAATGGAAGAGCCCTGGCCATCCCCGTGTTTCAGAGGAGAACGTGCAGCGAATTCGGCAAGCTTTCCTGCGTAGCCCAAAGAAGTCAATCCCCAAAGCTTCTAGTGAACTGCAGATTCCACAAACCACTGTCTGGAAGGTACTACATAAGAATTTGCGACTTAAACCATACAAGCTGCAGTTAGTGCAAGCGTTGAAGGCAAATGATAAAGTCGTTCGACACAATTTTTGCTCTGATTTTCAAGCCATGTTGGACGAAGATGATGATTTCGTAGGAAAGTTAGTTTTCAGTGATGAAGCCACATTCCACATTTATGGTAAAGTAAACCGCCATAACTGCCGTATTTGGGGTACTGAAAATCCCCATGTCATGGTTGAACAACAGCGCGATTCGCCAAAAGTCAATGTGTTTTGTGCCATCTTCCTGCAGAGGCTGTATGGACCATTTTTCTTCAGAGGAGCCACCATCACAGGTGATACGTATCTCGAAATGTTACCTAACTGGCTCATGCCTCAGCTTACAGAAGAATCAGAAGACTTTATCTTCCAGCAAGATGGGACACCCCATTTTCATAGAGCCGTACGTGCACACCTAAATGAGCATCTGTCAAACCGCTGGATTGGTCGAGCCGGACAGGCGGACCCTCCTTTGATGAAGTGGCTCCCAAGATCACCGGATCTAACACCCTGTGATTTCTTTTTATGGGGACACATTAAGGATTTAGTGTATGTGCCACCTTTGCTAAGAGACATCGACGAATTGAAACGACGCATTTCGGAGGCAGCTGCATCTGTTACAGCAGACATGCTTGAACGAGTGTGGCAAGAGATGGACTACAGAATCGACGTTTGCCGAATGACAAAAGGGGCACACATCGAGTCTGTAAATTACCACACAAACTTACACAGTTACTCTATCAAACAAGGTATACCATATCATTGTACTTTCTAATAAATATAATAAAATACATTTCTGAAAGTGTTTACTTCTTTTGAGAAAACCCTGTAAATTTTCGTCAAATTGAAAATCCGTATCAATAATATTTTTACACATTCTGTACTTCCTCCCAAACGTGTGCATCTTAAAAGCATCCACTTCATAAATTTGAATTTATCGAAGGGTTCATCCCATTTTACTAGGTATTCACAAGTCGTTTTGTTCATATAAAATATTTCATCTTTAAATGATTTCATTTCTTCACCCTGAATATTGTGAAAAGTTAAAATTTTGCAAGCATTACAGGGAACAAATTTTTCTTAAAATCGTAAATTTAGCATTTTGATCATCTCATGCACATAACTCATGACCTCTATTATGCAATTTTCAGAACATTCAGTTTTTAGTATTTGATTATTGAATATAACAAGCACACTATGCATAACATGGAAATATGCTTCATTTATTGGTAAAGGGCGGATCCATAGGCACTAAATCTTTTTAAAAAGGCATGCAAATAGGCACTAAAATAGGAAAAAATAGGCGCTTTTTAAGCTAAATAAGCTACAATAGGCACCAAAATAGGCAGTGAAAGTACCATTTTATTTCCATTTTGCTAATCAGTCACAGTCGGGATTTATGTTACAATTAATTACCAAATATTTTTCCAGGTTTCCATTACAGAACATTGTTCTTTTGTCAGTTAAAATGTTCTTATACTGGGAAAAACTTCTTTCAACTTCACAGGAAGTAACTGGGCAAAATTTCGGGGAGCCAAGTTCACTTGCACTTATTTTGCCTTCATTTGCGACAGTACTGCCCCTTTCTAAAACTTCTGCAACCTCTGATATCGCTTTCCACCCAGGGTTTCGCTGGAATACCCGCTGCAATTTAGCAAAAACTGCTTGACCATCTGCACCGGGGACTTGCTCCAGCTTTTTGTTCCTATCGATTCCACTAGGGGGCGACATTACTGCATTTGATGCAACATTGTTGCTGCAAATTCGTTAAGCTATTCAATACGTCATCACAGGACGAAATAAATTCCGATTGTATTTGGCCGGTTTGGAATGCGTCTACCACAGCTCCATAAATCTTGTCCGTGTATGAAATTATACTGTTGACATGGCATACATTTACGAAAGACAAACTCTAAATGCCTTCTAATGTAATGTTTATTTCTTAGATAACTGCATGTCCGCGATTAGCAGTTAAACCCGTGTTTTCTCTGCAAGCAGAGAAATATCGGTCAAAAATGCATTTATAGACTTATCCATGAAATAGGCACTAACCAACAAAAAAGGCAATTATAGGCACTATAAAATTAGCATATTGTCATCGTAATGATCTAAAATGGACTTATATAGCATAAGCCTAAACTTCTGAGCATGGGAAAAGAAAAGGCATTTAGGGCAAAATCCGCCCTCTGTTTATTGGTGATTCAAAAAATTTACAATATATTTGGAGACTTTTCTTCGTCAAGAAAAAATGCCTTCAATATTTCAAAAAATTTTAATACTCGATTGATTGCTTGGTATAAACTTAACCAGCGAGTTTTTGAATGCGTTAATAACTTTTTATAAGTTACATCTACTGAAGAACAAAATTCTTTCAATCGCTCAGTGCTACTGGGTGGTTTGCAAAGTATGACAATATTTTCACCATGACCATTTCCATATCACAAGACAATCTCTCGGCTCCATACTGTATTGTGTTGTGCAGAATATGTGCTGAGCATCTCACGTCCTGCAAATTACAATTGATTTTTGGGCATAATTTATAAAAGACATTGTTACAAACTGTTGCAAAATAAACCGATAACATTTTTAATTAGATTGGAAGTTTTTGTTCGTCCACAAGATTATTTTCTGGCTATTTCAGAGTCATCAAAAATTTCTTTAGAGTTCATTATTGCAATCTCCTGATCGAAAGCAATGATAATGTTTAATGATGTGGTAATCCGTCGTTAGCTCACTTGCTACAATAAGATTATCTTCAGTTACATTTTTCACATGCATGTCCTTCGTAATTTTTTGTGACGTTCCAGCATTTCCATCACAAGTTGCTCTAACTTTATGCTTCGTTGAATTAATGTGGTCTTTTATCTCAGATTTCCTGCTGTGGCCAATGTTTATATAACATCCAAAATGTACACACCACTTCATTATTACTTCTTCCTTTCTTGATAAAACTCCATTCTTTTGAATATTCTTCATTAAATGTGCATTTTTCCTCTTTGGCATTTCTGTTGAGGAGTTCTAAAGCCTGCAAAAATTATGATCGATCTAAATAAAAAAATCTCAGGACACCCAGCTGCTTATGTACAAAATATGTACATTTTTATTCTTCGGATTCATATGAATTTTAATAAATTAATGGAAACTTGGACTTAATATTTATAAAAAATATTATATGAAATTTTGTTTTAATTGGAAAGATTAAAATAAACTTTATCTTTAGCATGCAAAATTTTCATATGAATGACACTATATAATTGATTAATTACATAATTAAACTAAACATAACACTTGATAATAGCTATATTAAGGTAAAAACCAAAATTAGAGTATCGTTACGCTCTCGCTAAATGCCCATAATCATAATGTCCTGATGCATGTTGCATGAAATAAGAAGTGTGAAAAATTTCAAGCTATTCGTATTTAAATTTTGTGGTAATCTTTCAGTGACTCTTGCAGCAAAATATATTTAAGTTACTCGAAGAGTAAGTAATTATCGTCTTAGCTTTGAAATAAAGATTTCTTCTGTATATGTTGTATGAATTGAAGATCTCCATTCCAGTTATAGGTCAAAAAGAATCCTTGCTTTTCTATCTTCTCTTCTTGAAATAATACTATGAAGATACTACTATACCACGATGTTAGCTGAATGAAGAACCACAATGGAATGAGCAAATCACTGCCAAACAAAAATGTGGGAGGTGCGAATAAAGGCTGTTGGAAAGGCGATGCCGTTAAAAATCCTATTTTGAATTTTTCTGAAGAAACGGTGAGCATAGAGAATGTTGTTCTAGGAAGGAAGGCTACCTTGGGAGGTACTTTCTCAGTACCACTAATTACCCATTTGGGCGAACTAGTAATGAAAATAGCATCACATCCGTAATCAAAAGAGATTGCAGACTACTGTCTTGGTGGTCTTAAAACGAAAATTTCACCTGGGCTTCAAATAAATTCTATGAATAGTTCTGGTTCGTGGAATTCCGCCTTTCAGCCCACAGGAGGGTGTTCTGCAGGATGGCATAGCAGGTGCACTCAAAATCTGCTCCACTTGTAGATAGCAGAGAAGGAAGGGAAATATATGTCCAGCTGTCATCCTTATTTCTTAGAATCAGCTCTTGGTGAATTTACGAATATAAGTGGTTTTTTCAGTACTGGAAATGTGAATGCCTTTTATGAAGTTGTATTTGGTAGATCTAGTTTGAAGTTAAAAATGAATTCATACAAATGGAGATGAAAAAACTGATGGGTAAATCATTACGCTTAAAATTTCAGAAAACCGGGACATTTATGCGTCCCTAAATTTTTTTTCGGGACACCGGGACAAAACATTGGAAACCGGGACAAATCCCAAAAAACCGGGACGTCTGGTCACCCCGCATAAACCGGATGCCAACGAAGGCTAAGCAAAGTGAAAATGAAACAACAGCTTAAAGTGATGAGCGTGCACGCTCATTGCAACGCACTCTCGAAGAGATTGGAAAAAAGTTTTATTCTTTTTTTAGGTGAGTTTTGTTTCCAGCATGAGCGCCTATTATCGTCAGTCTGTCCATCTGTCCGTCCATGCATCCGTCGTCCGTCCATCCGCATGTTCGTTCTCAGCTTCTACCAAATGTATTTTCATGAAATTTGATTTTAAGGATTTACTACCAAAGATAATAAAAAAATCGCAAAAATGAATCACATATGCTAGTCAGGGGGTACCACTTTACTGGTGACAAAAATGAAATTTTCGTCATATCTCGTAAACTATTAGTCACATCAAAATATCTTTCAAATAAAAGTTGTAGAACTAGTAAAGAAGAGTGTTTCTTTTCCTATACATTTTTATTATAGGAGTAGCCGTTATCGAGAAAAATCAAACAAGAATGTCTTAATTCGAGTTTTTCTTGCATGGTTACTTCTTCATTGTTGCTAACATAAACAATCTCACAAACAAACATTTAATTTACTTACGTGTGCATGCAGTATTTTTAAATAGGAAGAAAGTGGATTATTTATGATGAAGAAAAGAACTTTTAAACGCTATTTCCTTTACGTACAGGTATATAATTTCTTTCTAATACTCCATTGCACGAAACGTGCTCATTTGTGATACGTTGTACACTTTCCTAACTTGTTTGACTTTGAGAATGGTGAATGATGTCCTATTAAGAGATGACTATGAAGCAGAATCCTTGTAGAAGACAATGGTGCTCTTTATTACTCCAAAGACGAGATTGGTGAGCCATAAAATTAATTTTCCAATGCCACTGTGCAGTTGCTACCAGATGGCGAGATCCTTGAGAAGGGCTGGCTGATAGGGTCGCCACACCGTGGCGACATCTGCGCTGAGAGGTTAATGCTGCTATTCCCAACTTTGATAAATAAACTCGCACTCTGTTAAACTAGGATGTGAATCCATCTAGAATTACTTAATAGCTGTAACAAATGTGTCCATGTCAAATGCAGTTTCTGTAAGCCTCATTAATCTATTTTGACAATAATTACTTTTCAGGTGGATTTCAACCTCAGAAAATTAGATGTAAGGACGAGCTGAGTACACTGGGGGAGGCTCATTCTGTTGTTTCAAAAGGATTGCGTTCAACAAGTTTTGATCGTAAAGCATATGGTTTGGCTTCTGCGTGTCTTATCATATTCCTTGTGGCAAGTGTGGGAAATATCGCCCAGGAAGGATCATTTTTGCATATTATACTTGTGGCTCTACGTGTGTTGGCTGTCCTCCTCCTTGTATTTACTGCATTCATGGCCTCCGTTTGGAATTCCCTGGAGAAAAATGCCTTGTTGGCTGTAGCGGAGGCATTGAAGGTGGTATTGTCATATACACCAAGTGACCAAGATGGCCAAGATTTGCCTAGGACACCATAATATATTGTATTCAAATTATTTTACACATTCCTTTATAATGGTGATGAATAAAGTCAGTATTCTTCTATTAAGAGCTCAATTAATGCTCAATTGTATACCAGATTTTGAAAATGCATACCGATAGTATTCATTTATGAAGCTTAAATTATATAAGTCATTTGGGAACATTTTAATGCATAACAATGCATTTTTGAAAGTGCAAAATTTTTATTCACAGTAATTCTAATAAAAGGCAGGAATAATTCTTGTGTTCTGTAGTTTGTCATTTGACCTTGAATATACAGAAAACTACCTTGAGAACTGTGCTTGTAGGATGGTTTAATTTTGGTTAAAATAGAATAATATCTATATATTAAATATAATTGTTGGGAACATTCTTTTTCAAACAGAGTGAATGTAATCTGTATACAGTAAAAGTTCAAGGGACCAAAAAATTACGACTTTGAAATATCTGGGTTTGAAATAAATGAACTTTCATAAACGTCAAACTGTTTTACGATCAGCTACTTGGACAGCAAAACTGCAATACAGAATCTTATCTATCCGTTCAACAAATGAATTGTCCTTACAACTTAGTATACACGGCAAATTCAAACAGAGCTGAAGTGAACACTTAGTTTGCGATTCGTACAATGTTATTTAAAGATTGATTCAATAACAGAAATCAATATTCCACGGTCTTTTCTGGAGCATATTACTTTCTTATGAGAAAAACCTTGCCCAGGTTTGAGAAAGCATGAGGATAGAGATAATAGGGGTTCTTGCAACTTCTGTTCATTTCAGCTTGGATCTCAAATTTTGTAATCCGATTGAGAATGTGAGCATTCACAATGATGCAAGGATAAGCTGATTCATTTAAGTGAATCTCTACGATTTTTATTTCACGTTGACTATTAAATAGGTTGACCATATTCCGACGAGGTGAAAATGGGACACTTCCCGTCGTTGTAAGAAAAAAACGGGACAAAATTTTTGTATGATTTTTTTAATGGTTTATCTGTCAGTATCACGATCTATAGCGAAAAAGGCAAATACGAACTTTCCGTACAGTCTGGAGCATGCCAGACTAGGACAAAGCTCACAAACAAAAGAGAATCCGACTAGCATCGTTGTTGTCGAAACTCAAATGGAATAAGTCAGGTTATACCCGGGCAGGATATTATACGAGGAGACAGGTTTGCCACCTCAAATTTATCATTGACACTGAGGTTTCCTAACCTGACAATTGCGACTGTAATCAACATTTGTTGTTCGTTTGATAACCTCCGTGATTGCGAGAATCCTACATTTCTACTAGGAATATCAGCTATACTATCAGATAATATGAATTTTATTTGCGATGGGCTTCAAAATTGTACAAAATGGCTTTTTTGATAAAAAAAAGTGGGACCATCCCGGCAAAAATGGGACGTTTGGTCATCCTACTATTAAATAAGTAAAAGGGAGTCACTTGTTTGGGACGCTATATGTATTTTGTGTGTGAGAAATGGGGAACAAAAACATGCGTGTGTGAACCTTCCGCTTACACAAGATCGAGATTTTGAATTAAATGAACTTTTTGCGAGTCTCCGGACCAGATCATGACTTCGAATTTCATTGTAGGTGTATTTAGAATACAGGCGACTCCTGAGATTCGACAGTTCGAGATTCGAGATTTCGACACAGCCAATTGAATTGGGAGCTAGTTTACGTGAAGTAATTTTCGTCCCAACCAACCATGCGAGGTTTAGTTTCAATTTAGACATAGTTATTTCTGCTCTAACTGTTTGAATTTGTGCTGATTTCACGCTTTTTTCTGTTAATCTTTTATTTTAATTTATTGATTTATAAATTTATCACTTGACATGGTATCTAAAAGGAAATTTAATAGTGATAATGCACGTGAATCAAATAAAACTGTCATTCAACTATTAGCACTTATGTGAAGCAGAAGGAGAAAATTCTAGAACGTGATAAATTCACGTAATTTGATGGCTGGTTTGACAGATTTAGGAGAAGGGCAGGTTTGCATAACCTTAAATTAACTGGTGAGTTTGGAAGTTTTTTTGTGCTTTTTAATAACTTTATATTAATTTTGCTGCAATATATAGTTGTATGTAGGGTTTTGGCTTCCTGGCGATATTTTTTTCCTGGGAAACGGGAATCAGATTGTCCAATATCCAGGGAATTCCCGGGAACCCAGGATTAGGAATGATTTAGAATTTTTAATATTTAACAGGGTAATTTTCATTGAAACATGATATTTATTATTGAAAAAACGTAAATTGACTCCCAACATATTATTAAAAATAACAGGGCAAGTCAATAAAATATTTAAAAGTGACTTCCACAAAGTTAAACAGAAACACCCTATTAAAGGCATGATGCATAAACCTCGTAAATCTAGGAAATTAGGTAATAACTGGTGCAGAACATCATAAAATCTACAAAACATTACAAAACACCTATTACAGTTTAAAACATAAAATACTTTTACTAAGTCGGGAACAATCAATTGAGCACATTAGCGAAAAGTTGCATATTATTGCTGCGTGATACAGAAAACAGGAGGCTGGTAGAGATTCTAAGGGTAGCGGAATAACTAGTATGTACATAGAATATTATAGTGTCTTAAAACATCTTTACAAAACACCAATTACATTTTCAATCTTAAAATGTTTACATATTAAATAGCGTTTAAAAGTTTCAATACATATCTCAGGATTAAGAAAGTAAAATTGCTGAATTTAACATAAATGGTAACTCTATATGTTCTTCTATAAAGAAACATCAAGATTATTCAGATTAAAGAAAATTTTTGATTGTCTGTCTGAAACTGCGGATACTCAAAATCTCATACCATGGTTGGTAAAATGGTATACAATTCACTATCTGCAGATACTCGAAATAGTCATTGGTAAACCCGCGGTTGGTGAGGGATTACTGTACTTACTTGAAAATATTTTTGAAATTTTGTTTCCATTATAGATTAAAATAAATGTTCCTTCAAAAAGAATGTAAATGTTTTAATATTTTCATTTGTATAATGGCATGATTTTTAGAAATTAAAAGGCCAAAAATATCAAGATATCATTTGTAGTAGACCTTGTTTATGTTCATTGATAAGTTTTTTGTCCTAGTATAGTTTAGGTTTCTAATTTAACATAATTTCTTTTATAATAATTTACTTATGCATTAACCCTTCTGGTTGGTCATAATGTAAATGCCGGTAAGCCCTATTCGTGGTAGTAAATTTTGCGAAAATCGTTGATGGCGCAATTTTGCGGATAATATTTTATAACTTTACTAAATAGAGATCAAATATGATAAAAATTTGGTTACTTGTAGAGAAATGTTAAGTAAATATAAAAAAATTATGGCATAGTTGGTGTTTTACCCAACTTACACTCCTCTGATGACACTAGATTCCTAAAAATGCAGTTTTGTGTGATATGTTTTAAAACAACCTTCTAAACATAAGCCTATATCACACTCAGGGCACCAATACACAGTACTCTTTGTATTTCCATTAGCACACCACACTTGACATCTTCTTTTGGGCCTATATTTTTTTCCCGTAGCTGGTATGTTTTCAATGAAGTGCCTCTCGACTAAACGGCATGGTGATGGCCGTATGGGTGGTCGCCTGGCACATGGTGACTGTAAAAGACTCCCGTACTTTTCCAACAGTTGTTGAATTAAAAGAAGACAAAAACTTAGATGGTCAACCTTATTTTGACAACTATTGAATGTTACCAATGCATTATGTACCGAAACATTTAATAGCCGTCTAAACAATTTTATGTACCATTTGTTACATCTTTTACGTTCTAAGAGATAGGGCTGAAGCTTTTAGTCTTTCAAATCCACTCCACTTCCATTGCCATATTATTATATTCTAAAATACAAATAGGTTTAAATTTTCCATCTTTTTCCCCCATTATCCCATCACTCACCTTTGAAATATGTTCTCCCTTCCTCAGCTTGGCAGCTTTTACTTCTTTTGGAACATTTTTTACTTTCTCCATACGTAGTAATGGGAAAGTATTGTGATAATAATAATAAGAGTATGATACACACTATACTAAAATTTAACTGCAATCAGAAGAACCGTTTTGAAATTATGAACAGGCAAAGTGAAGCCTTCTGTCTCAGAGCTCTAAAAATGGGGTCATTTTTCATTCTCACACTGAAAACGTCAACTTTAAGAAAACCAAAAAATTAAAACCATCGTCATTCAACGCAGAATTAAACAGCCTGCAAACTGATATGACTCTTATTAGAATCCATGAAGCCGTTTTCGAGATATTTAGCCTCAAACTCGAGTCTACATACTTTTGGCGGCGATAGTAAATAATACAGGGTTTTCACAAAAGAAGTAAACACTTTCGGAAAATCCGTATATACAAAGAAAGTGAGTGCGTACAAATGATTTATGCAACAATGTAAGAACATCTCTGAAAGTCTGTTTTCATATCACCCACCATAAAATATGACTCTCCAGTTTGCCGCCAGGAGGCGATAACAGTAAATATGGCGGCCACCAAGCAGGAGAAGGCGTTCTGTGTGTTGGATTACGTGCAATGCAAGTCAGTTACAATTGTTCAGCGCAATTTTCGCAGACGTTTTGGGAAGGATCCTCCAACCAGGAAGTCCATTTACGACTGGCATCGTAAATTCGAAACCACAGGGTGTCTGTGCAAATGGAAGAGCCCTGGCCATCCCCGTGTTTCAGAGGAGAACGTGCAGCGAATTCGGCAAGCTTTCCTGCGTAGCCCAAAGAAGTCAATCCCCAAAGCTTCTAGTGAACTGCAGATTCCACAAACCACTGTCTGGAAGGTACTACATAAGAATTTGCGACTTAAACCATACAAGCTGCAGTTAGTGCAATGATAAAGTCGTTCGACACAATTTTTGCTCTGATTTTCAAGCCATGTTGGACGAAGATGATGATTTCGTAGGAAAGTTAGTTTTCAGTGATGAAGCCACATTCCACATTTATGGTAAAGTAAACCGCCATAACTGCCGTATTTGGGGTACTGAAAATCCCCATGTCATGGTTGAACAACAGCGCGATTCGCCAAAAGTCAATGTGTTTTGTGCCATCTTCCTGCAGAGGCTGTATGGACCATTTTTCTTCAGAGGAGCCACCATCACAGGTGATACGTATCTCGAAATGTTACCTAACTGGCTCATGCCTCAGCTTACAGAAGAATCAGAAGACTTTATCTTCCAGCAAGATGGGACACCCCATTTTCATAGAGCCGTACGTGCACACCTAAATGAGCATCTGTCAAACCGCTGGATTGGTCGAGCCGGACAGGCGGACCCTCCTTTGATGAAGTGGCTCCCAAGATCACCGGATCTAACACCCTGTGATTTCTTTTTATGGGGACACATTAAGGATTTAGTGTATGTGCCACCTTTGCTAAGAGACATCGACGAATTGAAACGACGCATTTCGGAGGCAGCTGCATCTGTTACAGCAGACATGCTTGAACGAGTGTGGCAAGAGATGGACTACAGAATCGACGTTTGCCGAATGACAAAAGGGGCACACATCGAGTCTGTAAATTACCACACAAACTTACACAGTTACTCTATCAAACAAGGTATACCATATCATTGTACTTTCTAATAAATATAATAAAATACATTTCTGAAAGTGTTTACTTCTTTTGAGAAAACCCTGTAAATAGGAAAACAATCAAGGCGGTGTGACGCTGATACCCCACTGCCCTTTGGTCTGACAAATACCATTATAAATAAAAAATAAAGGATAATTAAAGCGGACAATTGCAGATGGACCCGTGGATATTCAAGGCTATTTCGGACCTTACCGTTTCCCAGCAGGCGACGTTTTCATCTTGGCGGTGAAATAAGAAACGGCAAATTCTTCTAGGATTTGAAAAGGAAGCACTTTACAGTAATCCTTGTTCGTAAGCTGCATTTTATGATTACAGCAGTAATATTTTCATAATAGGATGAAAAACACAGAAGATGATTTACATTTACTGCTACAATCATACATATACATTACTTAATTTTACTTAATTATAACTTAATCATTACTTAATCTTACTCCAAATAAAATAAAATAGTAGGAGCAGTATTTATAAGTGAGCCTTCACCATTACATTATATGTCTGTTCTGGAGTATGAATTTCAGAATTTTATTTTTCGGACTTGTTTCACCCGGAGTTCTACCTACATTCCAAATTTCACATCCGTAGCACATCGGGTTACCATAGACAACGGACACGATGCGGTGTCACTTCGTTCCACGATCACATACTGAAGGCTTTTTTGAGAAAATCGATGTAGACATCCAGAAGACCGACTTCAATAGTTCAGTAGAAATCTATTTCAACATTTCAGTAAAAAAATCGATTTCGACTTTTCGGTAAAAAAAATCGATTTCGGCTTTTCGGTAAAAAAAATCGATTTCGACATTTCGGTAAAAAAAATCGATTTTGACTTTTCGGTAAAAATCGATTTCGATTTTTCGGTTTTCGAAAATCGATTATTGACAGCTCTACTAAAAACCCATAATTCTGCCAAATTTCAAGTTTGTATCTCATTAAGAAGTGCCTTATAATTATCACACTCGTATGGGGCCGAAAAAGAGCAAAACCACACATTAAAAATAGAAATTTTTCCAATTTTGCAATTTTATCTTAGTTTGCCATGAAAATTCTATAATCGTGCCAAATTTCAAGTCTCTAGGTCCTATGCAGCTGCCTCGCATTTTTTGTTCTTGCATGGGGCCGAAAAGGGGCAAAACCGCCCCTTAAAAATGAGAATTTTTGTAATTTTGTAATTTTATCTTAGGTTGCAATGAAATTTCTATAATCGTGCCAAATTTCAAGTCTCTGGGTCCTATGCAGTTGCATCGCCTTTTTTGTTCTCGAATGGGGCAATAATGGGGCAAAACAGCCCCAAAAATGAGGATTATATCAATATCGGATTTCCTTCATTAGGTGTAGTTTAACATTAACACCATTAAAATATAAGCCTCTGATTCCCATTAAAAGCTTACCCATATGAAAGGATAGAGCTTGTTACCAAGGAAACCTTTTGTAAGACCCAGAAAAATTACTACTTTTTTGAGATAAAAACTATAAATTTACGTTAATTCTACTCGGATATGAATTCTGACTTCATGAATAAGAAACTACAATTTATATCCTATCCGACAGTTTAAGTCTCGAGTTCGTATCTTGACGGGAAGTAATTTTAAAATGCAAATAAAAAAACCTCTACACCAATTTACATGTATTCTTATGGGCAAAAAATGGGGCAAAAAGGGGCCAAAATAGCCCCTCAGAATAGGAATTTTGCCAGTTTCGGATTTTTTCCTTTGGTTGTGACCAAAAACCTATAATCCTGCCAAATTTCAAGTTTCTAGCACATCTGGAAGTGCCTCATAATTTTGTATCCTCCTATATATATGATATATCTATAATATATAGATGCTTCTTACACATGATATATATATTATACTAGTTGTTATGTGCTTGCATTCTGCAAGCATTTTCAAATTTTAGCATTTTTACAAATTCAAATTATTCCCAAGCGATGTTGTACATAATGATATAACCATGTCAAGTTTGGAGTTTGTTGCTCATTTAGAAGTGCCTTATAATTATAATCCTCGTATGGAGCAAAACAGCCCCTAACATTAAGAATTATTACAGTCTCAGATTTTTTCCATCTCTTCTAACAAAAAACCCATAATTCTGCCAAATTTCAAGTTTGTATCTCATTAAGGAGTGCCTTATAATTATCACTCTCGTATGGGGCCGAAAAAGGGCAAAACCAAACATTAAAAATAGGAATTTTTGCAATTTTACAATTTTATCTTTGTTTGCCATGAAAATTCTATAATCGTGCCAAATTTCAAGTCTCTAGGTTCTATGCAGCTGCCTCGCATTTTTTGTTCTCGCATGGGTCTGAAAAGGGGCAAAACCGCCCTTTAAAAATGAGAATTTTTGTAATTTTGTAATTTTATCTTAGGTTGCAATGAAATTTCTATAACTGTGCCAAATTTCAAGTCTCTGGGTCCTATGCAGTTGCATCGTCTTTTTTGTTCTCGAATGGGGCAATAATGGGACAAAACAGCCCCAAAAATGAGGATTATATCAATATCGGATTTCCTTCATAAGGTGTAGTTTAATATCAACAGCATTAAAATATAAGCCTCTGATTCACATTAAAAGCTTACCCATATGAAAGGATAGAGCTTGTTACCAAGGAAACCTATTGTTAGACCCAGAAAAATTAGCAATTTTTTGCGATAAAAACTATAAAATTACGCTAATTCTACTCGGATTTGCATTCCGTCTTCAAAAATAAGAAACTACAATTTATATCCTATCCGACAGTTTAAGTCTCGAGTTTGTATCTTGACGGGAAGTAATTTTAAAATGCAAATATAAAAACCTCTACACCAATTTACATGTTTTCTTATGGGCAAAAAATGGGGCAAAAAGGGGCCAAGATAGCCCTTCAAAATAGTAATTTCAACAGTTTCGGATTTTTTCCTTCGGTTGTGACCAAAAACCTATAATCCTACCAAATTTCAAGTTTCTGGCACATCTGGAAGTGCCTCATAATTTTGTATCCTCCTATATATATGATATATCATGTGTAAGAAGCATCTATATATTATACTAGTCAATATGTGCTTGCATTCTGCAAGCATTTTAAAATTTTAGCATTTTTATAAATTCAAATTATTCCCAAGCGATGTTTTAGATAATCATATAACCATGTCAAATTTGGAGTTTGTTGCTCATTTAGAAGTGCCTTATAATTTTATCCACGAATGGAGCAATAATGGATCAAAACAGTCCCTAACATTTTGAATTATTACACACTGAGATTTTTTCTATCTGTTGTAACTAAAAACCAATAATTCTACCAAATTTCAAGTTTCTATCTCATTAAGAAATGCCTTATAATTATCACACTCCTATGGTGCCGAAAAGGGGCAAAACAGCACATTAAAAATTCCAATTTTTCAATTTTATCTTAGTTTGCCATGAAAATTCTATAATCGTGCAAAATTTCAAGTCTCTAGGTGCTATGCACTGCCTCGCATTTTCTGTTCTCGTATGGGTCAGAAAAGGGGCAAAAGCGCCCCTTAAAATGAGATTTTTAGTAATTCTATAATTTTATCTTAGGTTGCAATGAAATTTCTAAAACCGTGCCAAATTTCAAGTCTCTGTGTCCTACGCAGCTGCATCGCCTTTTTTGTTGTGTGACAAAACAGCCCCAAAAATGAGGATTATATCAATATCGGATTTCCTTCATTAGGTGTAGTTTAACATTAACAGCATTAAAATATAAGCCTCTGATTCCCATTAAAAGCATACCCATATGAAAGGATAGAGCTTGTTACCAAGGAAACCTATTGTTAGACCCAGAAAAATTAGCAATTTTTTGCGATAAATCCTATAAAATTACGCTAATTCTACTCGGATTTGCATTCCGTCTTCAAAAATAAGAAACTACAATTTATATCCTATCCGACAGTTTAAGTCTCGAGTTTGTATCTTGACGGGAAGTAATTTTAAAATGCAAATATAAAAACATCTACACCAATTTACATGTTTTCTTATGGGCAAAAAATGGGGTAAAGGGGGCCAAAATAGCCCTTCAAAATAGTAATTTCGACAGTTTCGGATTTTTTCCTTCGGTTGTGGCCAAAAACCTATAATCCTACCAAATTTCAAGTTTCTGGCACATCTGGAAGTGCCTCATAATTTTGTATCCTCCTATATATATGATATATCATGTGTAAGAAGCATCTATATATTATACTAGTCAATATGTGCTTGCATTCTGCAAGCATTTTAAAATTTTAGCATTTTTATAAATTCAAATTATTCCCAAGCGATGTTTTAGATAATCATATAACCATGTCAAATTTGGAGTTTGTTGCTCATTTAGAAGTGCCTTATAATTTTATCCACGAATGGAGCAATAATGGATCAAAACAGTCCCTAACATTTTGAATTATTACACACTGAGATTTTTTCTATCTGTTGTAACTAAAAACCAATAATTCTACCAAATTTCAAGTTTCTATCTCATTAAGAAATGCCTTATAATTATCACACTCCTATGGTGCCGAAAAGGGGCAAAACAGCACATTAAAAATTCCAATTTTTCAATTTTATCTTAGTTTGCCATGAAAATTCTATAATCGTGCAAAATTTCAAGTCTCTAGGTGCTATGCACTGCCTCGCATTTTCTGTTCTCGTATGGGTCAGAAAAGGGGCAAAAGCGCCCCTTAAAATGAGATTTTTAGTAATTCTATAATTTTATCTTAGGTTGCAATGAAATTTCTGATTTTTAGTAATTCTATAATTTTATCTTAGGTTGCAATGAAATTTCTAAAACCGTGCCAAATTTCAAGTCTCTGTGTCCTACGCAGCTGCATCACCTTTTTTGTTGTGTGACAAAACAGCCCCAAAAATGAGGATTATATCAATATCGGATTTCCTTCATTAGGTGTAGTTTAACATTAACAGCATTAAAATATAAGCCTCTGATTCCCATTAAAAGCATACCCATATGAAAGGATAGAGCTTGTTACCAAGGAAACCTATTGTTAGACCCAGAAAAATTAGCAATTTTTTGCGATAAATCCTATAAAATTACGCTAATTCTACTCGGATTTGCATTCCGTCTTCAAAAATAAGAAACTACAATTTATATCCTATCCGACAGTTTAAGTCTCGAGTTTGTATCTTGACGGGAAGTAATTTTAAAATGCAAATATAAAAACATCTACACCAATTTACATGTTTTCTTATGGGCAAAAAATGGGGTAAAGGGGGCCAAAATAGCCCTTCAAAATAGTAATTTCGACAGTTTCGGATTTTTTCCTTCGGTTGTGGCCAAAAACCTATAATCCTACCAAATTTCAAGTTTCTGGCACATCTGGAAGTGCCTCATAATTTTGTATCCTCCTATATATATGATATATCATGTGTAAGAAGCATCTATATATTATACTAGTCAATATGTGCTTGCATTCTGCAAGCATTTTAAAATTTTAGCATTTTTATAAATTCAAATTATTCCCAAGCGATGTTTTAGATAATCATATAACCATGTCAAATTTGGAGTTTGTTGCTCATTTAGAAGTGCCTTATAATTTTATCCACGAATGGAGCAATAATGGATCAAAACAGTCCCTAACATTTTGAATTATTACACACTGAGATTTTTTCTATCTGTTGTAACTAAAAACCAATAATTCTACCAAATTTCAAGTTTCTATCTCATTAAGAAATGCCTTATAATTATCACACTCCTATGGTGCCGAAAAGGGGCAAAACAGCACATTAAAAATTCCAATTTTTCAATTTTATCTTAGTTTGCCATGAAAATTCTATAATCGTGCAAAATTTCAAGTCTCTAGGTGCTATGCACTGCCTCGCATTTTCTGTTCTCGTATGGGTCAGAAAAGGGGCAAAAGCGCCCCTTAAAATGAGATTTTTAGTAATTCTATAATTTTATCTTAGGTTGCAATGAAATTTCTAAAACCGTGCCAAATTTCAAGTCTCTGTGTCCTACGCAGCTGCATCGCCTTTTTTGTTGTGTGACAAAACAGCCCCAAAAATGAGGATTATATCAATATCGGATTTCCTTCATTAGGTGTAGTTTAACATTAACAGCATTAAAATATAAGCCTCTGATTCCCATTAAAAGCATACCCATATGAAAGGATAGAGCTTGTTACCAAGGAAACCTATTGTTAGACCCAGAAAAATTAGCAATTTTTTGCGATAAATCCTATAAAATTACGCTAATTCTACTCGGATTTGCATTCCGTCTTCAAAAATAAGAAACTACAATTTATATCCTATCCGACAGTTTAAGTCTCGAGTTCGTATCTTGACGGGAAGTAATTTTAAAATGCAAATATAAAAACATCTACACCAATTTACATGTATTCTTATGGGCAAAAAATGGGGCACATTGGGGCCAAAATAGCCCTTCAAAATAGGAATTTCGACAGTTTCGGATTTTTTCCTTCGGTTGTGACCAAAAACCTATAATCCTACCAAATTTCAAGTTTTTTGGCACATCTGGAAGTGCCTCATAATTTTGTATCCTCATATATATATATATATATATATATATATATATATATATATATATATATATATATATATATATATATATATATATATATATATATATATATATATATATATATATATATATATATATATATATATATATATATATATATATATATATATATATATATATATATATATATATATATATATATATATATATATATATATATATATATATATATATATATATATATATATATATATATATATATATATATATATATATATATATATATATATATATATATATATATATATATATATATATATATATATATATATATATATATATATATATATATATATATATATATATATATATATATATATATATATATATATATATATATATATATATATATATATATATATATATATATATATATATATATATATATATATATATATATATATATATATATATATATATATATATATATATATATATATATATATATATATATATATATATATATATATATATATATATATATATATATATATATATATATATATATATATATATATATATATATATATATATGAGGATACAAAATTATGAGGCACTTCCAGATGTGCCAAAAAACTTGAAATTTGGTAGGATTATAGGTTTTTGGTCACAACCGAAGGAAAAAATCCGAAACTGTCGAAATTCCTATTTTGAAGGGCTATTTTGGCCCCAATGTGCCCCATTTTTTGCCCATAAGAATACATGTAAATTGGTGTAGAGGTTTTTATATTTGCATTTTAAAATTACTTCCCGTCAAGATACGAACTCGAGACTTAAACTGTCGGATAGGATATAAATTGTAGTTTCTTATTTTTGAAGACGGAATGCAAATCCGAGTAGAATTAGCGTAATTTTATAGTTTTTATCGCAAAAAATTGCTAATTTTTCTGGGTCTAACAATAGGTTTCCTTGGTAACAAGTTCTATCCTTTCATATGGGTAAGCTTTTAATGGGAATCAGAGGCTTATATTTTAATGCTGTTAATGTTAAACTATGCCTAATGAAGGAAACCTATATTGTAATAATCCTCATTTTTGGAGCACTTTTGCCCAAGTATTGCTCCATTCGAGAACAAAAATGATGAGACATCTCCATATGAACTACAGACTTGAAATATGGCACCATTATAGACATTTCATTGCAACCGAAGATATAATAAAAAAATAGCAAAAATTCAATTTTTTAAGTGTGGTTTTGCAACATTTCTACCCAATACGAGTGTGAACATTATAACGCACTTCTTAATGAGATACAAACTTGAAATTTGACACGATTGTATTGTTTTGGAGATAATCGATTAGGAATAATTCGGATTTGTAAAAATTCGTAACGTTATGGCTGTTTTGACCTATTATTGCCCCATACGAGGAATAAATTTATAAGGCACTTCTATGATTTTTTTAAAAAAACGAAAGGGAATAATTTGAAATTGTAAAAATCCTAACATTTAAAAAAGCTTATTCATTATATATTGACGGGTCTTAATTAGGATATAGAAGGATATAGGAGGATACAAATGTTCAGCCCAAACTACAATAGTTGGAGAGCTGAAATTTAATACATAGGTGAATCTAAAAAAATAATTCGAGGAAAAATTGCAACAATATGTATTTTCTTGACCATTGAAAATTATAAACTATTTACTAACTTTTCATGGTTTAGGTAATTCTAAATGATCTATGAAGCTGAAATTTTTTCCATTTGTAGAATTTGCCATATAATGGAAACGGGATAATAGAAATTTGTAAATTGTTATTTGTTCGACCGTAATAATCTCTTGCATGTTAAACAAATTGACTAATGTTTATGTACTTTCTGAAGAGCAAGGAAGCTGAAAATTTTAAGAAAGTTAGGTAGTAATGTTCCGGTGAAAATTAACATTATAATTTTGTTAAAGTTTATTATTGTGGCTGTTAAAAATTCAAAAATTTTAAACAATTAAATTTATATAAATGCACTTCTAGGGGTGCTACATCAATAAAATTTCGCATAAATGTAACAAATGCTAAAAACCTATAAATGATTTATAATTATAAATTTAGGGGTTGTTTTTACCTCAAAATTTTTCAATAAGGAAATCGATAAAGAGGTCCAAACTTTTCCATTCCAAAATTATTTTTCCTCTCCTAATGCTTGCAGAATGCAAGCACACATTAACTAGTATATATATATACTAGTTAATGTGTGCTTGCATTCTGCAAGCATTTTGTCTCATCTTAATGTAAACAGTAGAATAGACAGATAATTTTTAAATGCAAATGCTTGCACCTTTGCACCGATTAATGTTTTACATTACGGACAATTTTGGATTAAAAACAACACCTAATATTTATAATCGTAAAACTTTGTAGGTTTTCATCATTTGATACGAATACCTCAGATTTCTGCAAAATTTCATCGATGTAGCACCTCTATAGGTGTAGTTATATAAAATTAATTGTTTAAAAATGATGAATTTTTAACAGCCACAATAATAAACTTTATTATATTTTTCAATATTATTTACCGCTGGAGTAGCATTCCCTTATTTCTCAAAATATTCAGCTCACTAGCTCTTATAAAATTGCATAAACATTAGTAAATTTTTAAAATATTTATGAATGTTTTACGTATCAATAAATAAACATTTTCAAATTTCTATAATCCCGTTTTCGGTACTTGGTATGATCAACCGTTAGAAAAAATTTCAGCATTGTAGCACATTTATAAGTAACTAAACCATGAAACATTTGTTTATATGTTTATAATATGTGATTTCATTATGCAAGCATTTTTAAATATTAGCATTTTTACAATTCCGAATTATTCCTAATCGATTATGTCCAAAACCATATAACCGTGTCAAATTTCAAGTTTGTATCTCATTAAGAAGTGCCTTATAATGTTCGTACTCGTATTGGGTAGAAATGGGGCAAAACCACACCTAAAAATTTGAATTTTCGCTATTTTTTTATTTTATCTTCGGTTGCAACAACATTTCTATAATCGTGCTAAATTTCAAGTCTCTAGGTCACATGGAGCTGCATCACCATTTTTGTTCTCGAGTAGAGCAATACTGGGGCAAAACATCCGCAAAAATGAGATTATATCAGTATCGGATTTCCTTCATTAGTCGTAGTTTAACATTAATGGCATTAAAATATAAGCCTCTGATTCCCATTAAAAGCTTAACCATATGAAGGGATTATGCCAGTTGCCTAGGAAGCCTATTGTTAGACCCAGAAAAATTACCACTTTTTCACAATAAAAACTATAAATTTAAGTTAATTCTACTCGCATTTGAATTCTGTCTTCAAAAATAAGAAACTTCAGTTTATATCCTATCCGACAGTTTAAGTCTCATGTTCGTGTCTTGATGCGAAGTAATTTTAAAATGCAAATATAAAAACCTCTACACCAATTTACATGTTTTCTTATGGACAAAAAATGGGGCAAAAAGGGGACAAAATATCCCCTGAAAATAGGAATTTCGACAGTTTCGGATTTTTTCCTTTGGTTGTGACCAAAAACCTATAATCCTACCAAATTTCAAGTTTCCAGCACATCTGGAAGTGACTCATAATTTTGTATCCTCCTATATCTATAATATATAGATGCTTCTTACACATGATATATCATATATATAGGAGGATACAAAATTATGAGGCACTTCCAGATGTGCCAGAAACTTGAAATTGCTAATTTTTCTGGGTCTAACAATAGGTTTCCTTGGTAACAAGCTCTATCCTTTCATATGGGTAAGCATTTAATGGGAATCAGAGGTTTATATTTTAATGCTGTTAATGTTAAACTACACCTAATGAAGGAAATCCGATATTGGTATAATCCTCATTTTTGGGGCTGTTTTGCCCCATTATTGCCCCATTCGAGAACAAAAAAGGCGATGCAACTGCATAGGACCCAGAGACATGAAATTTGGCACGGTTATAGAAATTTCATTGCAACCTAAGATGAAATTATAAAATTACAAAAATTCTCATTTTTAAAGGGCGGTTTTGCCCCTTTTCGGCCCCATGCGAGAACAAAAAATGCGAGGCAGCTACATAGGACCTAGAGACTTGAAACTTGGCACGATTATAGAATTTTTATGGCAAACTAAGATAAAATTGCAAAATTGGAAAAATTTCTATTTTTAATGTGTGGATTTGCTCTTTTTCGGCCCCATACGAGTGTGATAATTATAAGGCACTTCTGAATGAGATGCAAACTTGAAATTTGGCAGAATTATGGGTTTTTAGTTACAACAGATGGAAAAAATCTGAGAGTGTAATAATTCTTAATGTTAGGGGCTGTTTTGCTCCATTATTGCTCCATACGAGGATAAAATTATAAGGCACTTCTAAATGAGCAACAAACTCCAAATTTGATATGGTTATATGATTATGTAAAACATCGCTTGGGAATAATTTGAATTTGTAAAAATGTTAAAATTTGAAAATGCTTCCAGAATGCAAGCACATAACTAGTATATATCTATATCTATAATATATAGATGCTTCTTACACAGGATATATATATATAGATATACCGTATTCACCTGAATCTAAGACGACCTTTTTTTCCAAATTTTCAGCTGTAAATATCAAGAGTCGTCTTACATTCGAATACGAAGTATATTTAAGCATTTAATCAATGGTTTTTACAACAAATGGTATATTAGAGTAAACAATTCACAACAGCAAATTCAAGTACGTACATAAAGAAGTGAAATAAACAAATAGTAATAACAATAAGAAAAACATGACGGGAATAATAATTATTTAGACTAATAATCATCGTCGACGATCATAACACAGAGACGTACTTTCACCTTGCACGTAATGCCAACCGCTTTGTCAAAACAAATGAGAGCGGAAATCATTGGGATTCCCCTTTCAAACGACGCACCGCGATTCACTAAGTGTGACAGTAATTTTGAGTTGTGCATTCTTGATTTAAATGCACAACCCTTAAAATGACAGATCATGTTGAAGTACGTGGCACGAGTGCAAAGGGAAAGTTAACAAAGGAATTTGACGGAGCTAAGATACAAATTTTAAGCTGATCGTGATAAATTACGCCGAAAAAACTAATAACTGTGATGTGAGTAGAAAGTTCGGTGTATCTGAGGCAAATGTGCGTCGATGGAAACTCTCAAAACAGGAACTAGAAAAAGCCAAAGCCACAAGGAAGTCGCTCAGTGGTCCAAAATTAGGCCGATTTCATGGCATTGAAGAAGAAGTAGTCAAGTTTGTGCGCACCATGAGGAAGAACGGTATGCCTGTTTCGACTGAATGTATTATACTTAAAGCTAATGAAATTACTAGAGGACTTAATATATCATTGCAAGAATTCAAGGCCAGCAGAAGTTGGTGCGTGAGAATGATGCGACGAAATAATTTTTCTTTACGGCGACGAAATAATTTTTCTTTACGGCGACGAACTTCGGTGTCAGAAATTGTCAGAAGACTATGTTGAAAAACTTCTCGCTTACCAGAAATACGTAATTGGACTTAGAAAAACCAATAATTACCTTTTGAGCCAAATAGGAAATGCCGATGAAACTCCGGTTTTCTTCTACATGCCATCTAATTATACTGTGAACGAAAAAGGTGCGAAGTCCGTCCTAATTAAAACTACAGGCAACGAAAAAATGCGAGTCACGGTAATGTTGGCGGTTTTAGTAGATGGGACTAAATTACCACCATATGTGATTCTAAAGCGGAAAACAATGCCTAAGAAACATTTGCCAAGTGGAATAATGTGTCAAGAAAAGGGGTGGATGACTAAAGAACTAAAGAGAGATTGGTTACATGTGGTGTGGAATAGACGGCCAGGAGCTTTACTGAAACAAAGAGCAATGCTTTCACTGGATGCATTCAAGGACACATCTCCTGAAATTAAAAACATAATGAGTGCGATGAATATTGATCTTATTGTAATACCTGGAGGAATGACATCGCAACTTCAAGTTTTAGATGTTGCTGTCAATAAGTGTTTTAAAAATAATTTAAAGGTTTTGTATTCTGAGTGGTTACAGAGTGGAACTCACACTTTAACACCAAAAGGAAATCTTAAGAAACCTGAAGTTGCAATGCTCTGCCAATGGATCAAGGCATCGTGGCAACAAATTAATGCAAAAGTAATAGTGAAAGGATTTAAGAAATGCTGCTTATCTAATGCCATGGATGGGAGTGAGGATGATGTTTTGTGGGAGACTGATGATGAAATTGAGAGTGATAAAGATAGTGAGCGTGAGGAAAATAGTGAAGGTTGCATAGACAGTGATGATGACTAACACAATAAAATGATTTTATGCAGCACTTGGATTGAAATGTTTTTTTGTTGTCCTGAAATGAGTGTATTCTTTCAATGTATTTACTTTATTTTTAGTGTTATCTTAAAATGAATGCTACCATTTAATTTGTTTGAAAACCTGAATGGATCTATTTGTGATATGATCTTATGATTTTAAAATGTTAAAAGACAATGACATTCAAGAAAAGTATAAGAGAAAATAAATATTTCACAAGATTTATAATTTTTGTAGTAATGAAGGTCAATTTGAGCTTTTTTCTCTTTTGGAATCATCAAAATGGGGGGTCGTCTTAGATTCAGGGTCGTCTTGGATTCGGGTGAATACGGTATATATATACTAGTTGTTATGTGCTTGCAATCCTAAAGCATTTTCAAATTTTAGCATTTTTACAAATTCAAATTATTCCCAAGCGATGTTGTACATAATCATATAACCATGTCAGATTTGGAGTTTGTTGCTCATTTAGAAGTGCCTTATAATTTTAATCCTCGTATGGAGCAATAATGGAGCAAAACAGCCACTAACATTATGAGTTATTACACTCTCAGATTTTTTCGATCTGTTGTAACTAAAAACCCATAATTCTGCCAAATTTAAAGTTTGTATCTCATTAAGAAGTGCCTTATAATTATCACACTCGTATGGGGCCGAAAAAGAGCAAAACCACACATTAAAAATTGGAATTTTTGCAATTTTACAATTTTATCTTAGTTTGCTATGAAAATCCTATAATTGTGCCAAATTTCAAGTCTCTAGGTCCTATGCAGTTGCATCGCCTTTTTTGTTCTCGAATGGGGCAATAATGGGGCAAAACAGCCCCAAAAATGAGGATTATATCAATATCGGATTTCCTTCATTAGGTGTAGTTAAACATTAACAGCATTAAAATATAAGCCTCTGATTCCCATTAAAAGCTTACCCATATGAAAGGATAGAGCTTGTTACCAAGGAAACCTATTGTAAGACCCAGAAAAATTACTACTTTTTTGAGATAAAAACTATAAATTTACGTTAATTCTACTCGGATTTGCATTCCGTCTTCAAAAATAAGAGACTACAATTTATATCCTATCCGACAGTTTAAGTCTCGAGTTTGTATCTTGACGGGAGGTAATTTTAAAATGCAAATATAAAAACCTCTACACCAATTTACATGTTTTCTTATGGGCAAAAAATGGGGCAAAAAGCGGCCAAAATAGCCCTTCAAAATAGTAATTTAGACAGTTTCGGATTTTTTCCTCCGGTTGTAACCAAAAACCTATAATCCTACCAAATTTCAAGTTTCTGGCACATCTGGAAGTGCCTCATAATTTTGTATCCTCATATATATATATATAATATATCATGTGTAAGAAGCATCTATATATTATAGATATATATATATATATATATCATGTGTAAGAAGCATCTATATATTATAGATATATATATATATATATATCATGTGTAAGAAGCATCTATCTATTATAGATATATATATCATGTGTAAGAAGCATCTATATATTATAGATATATATCTATAATATATAGATGCTTCTTACACATGATATATATATTATATATACTAGTTAATATGTGCTTGCATTCTGCAAGCATTTTCAAATTTTAGCATTTTTACAAATTCAAATTATTCCCAATCGATCTTGTACATAATCATATAACCGTGTCAAATTTGGAGTTTGTAGCTCATTTAGAAGTGCCTTATAATTTTAATCCTCGTATGGGGCAATAATGGAGCAAAACAGCCACTAACATTATGCATTTTTACACTCAGATTTTTTCCATCTGTTGTAACTAAAAACCCATAATTCTGCCAAATTTCAAGTTTGTATCTCATTAAGAAGTGCCTTATAATTATCACCCTCGTATGGGGCCAAAAAGTGGCAAAACCATCCATTAAAAATTGGAATTTTTGCAATTTTACAATTTTATCATAGTTTGCCTTGAAAATTCTGTAATCGTGCCAAATTTCAAGTCTCTAGGTTCTATGCAGTTGCCTCGCATTTTTTCTTCTCGTATGGGGCCGAAAAGGCGCAAAACCGCCCCTTAAAAATTAGAATTTTTGTAATTTTATAATTTTATCTTAGGTTGCAATGAAATTTCTATAACCGTGACAAATTTCAAGTCTCTGGGTGCTATGCAGCTGCATTACCTTTTTTGTTCTCGAATGGGGCAGTAATGGGGCAAAACAGCTCCAAAAATGAGGATTATATCAATATCATGTGTAAGAAGCATCTATATATTATAGATATGAGGATACAAAATTATGAGGCACTTCCAGATGTGCCAGAAACTTGAAATTTGGTAGGATTATAGGTTTTTGGTCACTACCGAAGGAAAAAATCCGAAACTGGTGAAATTCCTATTTTGAGGGGCTTTTTTAGCTCCTTTTTGCCCCATTTTTGGCCCATAAGAAAACGTAAATTGGTGTAGAGGTTTTTGTATTTGCATTTTAAAATTACTTCACATCAAGATACGAACTCGAGACTTAAACTACTAGGATATAAATTGTAGTTTCTTATTTTTGAAGACAGAATTCAAATCCGAGTAGAATTAGCGTAAATTTTTAGTTTTTATCGCAAAAAAGTGGTAATTTTTCAGGGTCTAACAATAGGCTTCCTAGCAACTGGCTTAATGCTTTCATATGGGGAAGCTTTTAAAGGGAATCAGAGGCTTAATTTTAATGCTATTAATGTTAAACTACGACTAATGAAGGAATTCCGATATTGTAATAATTCCTATTTTTGGGGTTGTTTTGCCCCAGTATTGCTCCATATGATGACAAAAATGATGAGGTAGCTCCATATGACCTACAGAGTTGAAATTTGGCCTGGTTATAAAAATTTTATTGCAACCGAAAATAAAATAAAACGGAAAATTTCAAATTTTACGGGCGGTTTTGCCCTATTTATGACCCATATCAGTGTGAAAATGATACGGCAATTCTTAATGAGATACAAACATGAAATTTGGCAGAATTATGGGATACAAAATTATGAGGCACTTCCAGATGTGCTAGAAAGTTGAAATTTGGTAGGATTATAGGTTTTTGGTCACAACCGAAGGAAAAAATCCGAAACTTTCGAAATTCCCACTTTTAGGGGCTATTTTGGCCCCTTTTTGCCCCATTTTTGGCCCATAAGAAGAAAACGTAAATTGGTGTAGAGGTTTTTATATTTGCATTTAAAATTACCTCCCGTCAAGATACGAACTCGAGACTTAAACTATCGGGTAGGATATAAATTGTAGTTTCTTATTTTTGAAGACAGAATTTCAATCCGAGTAGAATTAGCGTAAATTTATAGTTTTTATCGGAAAAAAGTGGTATTTCCAATATCAAGAGAATTCGGTGCACAGTGTGGACAGAAATCATTAGCATTCGCTGTTCGGTCGCACATTCTAGTTGGGTTTTTAGCTGCCAGCAGAACTTCATTCCTGTTCTGAAATATGCTGCTCTTCTGATTCATCGTCAAATTATACTACTGATTCACCATCAGTGGCGTGCGGTGATATTTTATTTAGGGTAAGCTGTTTGACAGACACTTTACCCCTTAAATGGGGCAACCGCTTATACACATCAACCTCTGTTCATTGGTTGCTTGAACCGCTGTTAAGTTTCATAGTGTATTTATTTTGCTCTCAACTGGTTACCCTAACCGCTTACGTTAAACCTCCCCATTACTGATTTTCCTGCAAAATATGTAATGGGTGTCCAAACTGCGGCCGCCTGCAGCCACTTTCATGATTTCGTGCTGCCCGCTGAATGATTTTCATTTTTAATGTACTTGCGGGCATTTTCAGGAGAAGAAACTGCAAAATATTTTCAATTGTCGTAATTTTATTTGTTGTTTAGATATATATTCGTATTTTGCCAAGTATTGATTATGTATCGATGAAAGTACTGACATTACAGATACTGCTAAATTAGCGATTTTTATTCAAGGTGTAACAGAGAGTTTCGAGGTTGTGGAGGAATTGCTGAATATAAGTATTTGCTTCGAATGATTCCACAACCGGAAAGGATATTTGCGATGCGGTCTAAATGAAATGCAACTACACAAAATAGACTGATCGAATCTTATTCAAATTGTGACTGATGGAGCGCCATCAATGCGAGGTTCTAAAAATGGTGCAGTATCGTTGCTGAAAAAAAATATTTGACAAAAATTCCCATGTGCTGAAGTCAGCGATTTGCACTGTCTTATTCACGTACAAAATTTATGTTCAAAGTGCATTAATATGGAGCATATCATGAATATTATCATCAAAACCGTTATTTACATTAGAGGCAGCACTCTGAGACATCGAAGATTTAAGGAAATCATTAAGGATATGGAGGAAGCCGAAGGAACTGATGTTATTTATTTCACAATGTTTGTTGGTTAAGCAGAGGGAAAGCAGTGAAAATATTTTTCGAGCTATGAGAGGAAATTACTTTTTCATGAAAGCAGAAAGCAAACCCATCAATGAATTCGGTGCAGAAATTTTTCTCTTGGATCTTGCTTTTTTTGTTGGTATAATAAATAATTTGAATGTGCAGCTGCAGGGAAAAGACACAAGTATATCTGAAATGTATCGTTTGATCAACGCATTTATTGGGAAGTTAAATTTGTTTCAAAATCAGCTAAGGGAAAACAAATATGATCATTTTGAATCTATAAAGTCCGTCATATTAACCGAGAAGGATACTAAAAGATTTGCACGGGATATCGATATTTTAATTCAAGAGTTCAATGAACGCTTTTCAGTACTTCTAAAAATTAAAAATTAAATTGAAATCTTATCAAACCCATTTATTGTGGACTATAATTCTGCACCAGATCATTTGCAACTTGAGCTTATTGAATTGGAATCTGATATTGAAGGCCATTGCGCTTTCAAAGAAAAACAAGAAAATTTTCATAATATATATATCACATGGGAAACATATCCAGGTCTCAGAGACCATTCCTTAAAAATGACCACTTTTTGGAAGTACTTACCTTTGCGAACAACTTGTCACCCAAATAAAATTCACAAAAAATCGATACTGGAATAATTTGACCGATGAAAATCTGACCCAACAGCTCAGATTATCATCCACAAAATTAAAGGATTTACAAATTGATGATCTTCTGAAGTATATAAATTTAAAATACTTTCTAAAAATTAAACTTTATTAAAGAAATATGTATTATAAAAAGAAAAGAAAAATTTGTAATTTGAATTAAATGAATTAAATATACTCTGAAAAAAAACTTTTAAAGAAATATGCAATATAAAAAAATAAAAATTAATAATTGTTTTAGCAAACGTATCCTTCAAACCCCCCTTTCTAGTGCAGCCACGCAAGATTTTTTGTGGCCACTATAAGGGTACATGAGCTTCCATATCTGGACACCCATGTATTAGATATTCCCATTGACCAGATTGATTTTCAACTGAAATATGGTATTTACATTTAAAAAGCTTTCATCTAAAAGGTGGAAATCTTTGGTTTGTATTGATAATGTTGTAAGTTTGGTTGGTAAAAAATTAAACCTCTAATGAGTGTTGATTACAGCAAAGGGATGGGAGGAGTGGAACGCGCAGACCAGTACATGATCACCTACTCTACTTCCAGGAAGCCACTAAAACTATTACGTGAAAATTTATTGTAAATTTAATTTACAAAAACTTTGAAGTAAATGAGTCAGATAAATTTTAGCCTAGTGATGGTATGGATATCAGAATAAATTGAATGGTAACTGAAAGCAAAGAAGGCAGCACAACCACCTATTAAAACACCATTACAAATTACTGGAAAATATGACAGGCTATAAGCCTACTTTCCTTGCAAAAAGTCTAGATTTCTGAGTTTGAGGCATTGTATCTCTAAAACAGCCTCACCAATTTTAATGAGATGAAATGCATTGGGTAGGGCATTCATTTATACGTTAATTGATGTACATTTTAAATTTTTAGTTTATATTTAAATATTTTATATCGAGCTATATTTGAAAAAAGCATGGTTTTTATTCCTGTTGACCCGGTATGACTATTTTGAATGTTTATAACTCGGAAGTCCTACGCTGTATCAACTTGCAGTTTTAATGGAATTTACCTAGAACTATTGGGAATAAGAATCTGGAAGCATTATTTTATGAATGCAATGTTAATACCCGATTTTGTTAAATTTCTGAACTTAAGCTATCTTCATAATTCCTGCTTTGTTTTCAAAGATTGAGGTACCGGTGTCACCGGATGAAAGCTACATTACTAATATATAAAGAAAAACATCCAAAAATTAGTTCCCAACATGATGCTGAATTTTATTTCATCTTCATTTTGCCTCAACTGTATAGCTATGCCTCACCTAGCAAAACTGGCAGCGGACAGGTGGCAGAAGAGTGCACTTTTGTGTCGCTCCCCGCCTTTCCTCTTTCCAACTTGTCTCCTTCCCCTCCTCTCCTCTTTCCTCCGAGAAGCGGGACTAGAGGACCAATGGGCTGCATGTATTCCGTCTGCCTCGTAGGGAAATGTACCGTATATAGTGACTGTATTTTGCCAGCTTGCTTGCCTTCCCATCTTGCCACCTTCCCCACTATTCTCTCAAGCACATGCTCGCAATGAATGCGTTACGATAAGAAGGCTGCATTGCCTCCTCTCTTGTCGTCTTCCTATTCTCTCTCTCTCTCTTCTCGCATTTCACCAGTGACGTTGAAACATCCCAATTGTTTCTTTTTGGTTGAGTTCTCATTCTATAATTATTGATACAAGCATTAATTATAAATAATTTTGAACTCTGAATAATTATAAATATTTTTTCTTCATTTATTAAGTGGGCATATGGTGCATTACTTGCTTATATGGGCCGCATGCCACAGTTCACCATCCAAACATGACTACAGATATTTTATGTATTCTTAAATTAATTAGCCATTACATTCATTCGTATGATATTTGTATTAAATAAAAGGATTAATTAATATACGTGTATATGCTATTTTAAATTATTTTTTTCTTACCATACCTTACTAAAACGTTTTTTCTGATAATTGTGCTATTTTAGGGTTAAGACATCTAAAATCCGAAAATATTGTTTATCCAGAACAGGCCAGGTCCTGAATATTCTGGATAAAGTTCTTATACTGTAATTATTTCGGAAACATTTCATATTTATACCCAAGCATTTTTGGTTATAAAGGAAGTACGTTTTTATATGTTCGCTTTTAAGACATTTTAAATAGAACTAATGCAGGGCTGCCATCAATTTTTATTCTAAATCCTGTAACTGACATCAAAATATCCTGTAAAATCCTGTAATATCTTGGTTTTTTGATGCAAGGTGTACAAATTTATGCTTTCAATATTTTCAGCATCTGCATTGCAATTGCACAATTAAATTAATATTTAAATAATTAGAATAAATTAATGCAGAATTTTTACAAAATGGAAAGGATAAAGGCTTTTATAGTCCAAGCTTATAAAATAAGAAGAAAAGTGAAAGATTTAAAAAAAAGTACATTAAAAATACTAAAGTAATTCTTCAGTTACAGACAAATTAAATGGGTTAATTCTTCTCCACTTAAATTACCATCTTTTTGCTTTCTCATCAGCTGAATACCTATATGTACCAGCGGAAGTTTTATTATTTACAAAATTCTTGGGCAGATTGTAATCATAGCAACATTTTCCATGTCTTCTTAAACCATACTTAATGGCCAAAATTGCATTTAAAGTCTTGACACTCATTCTTTTCCGTAATTTTGACTTTATAATGTTCATGTTACTAAAGTGACATTCAACAATACATAATTTGAGTGGGGTAATGTGAGTACTATTAATGCCAGATTTGAAATGTTCTCAAAAGGATTTTGACCAATTGCATCTCGGTAACTAGCGATTTCCGGCCAAAGATTTAACGATTCTGAGTTTTCATTCCACATAACTTTCTGTAGTTTTTTACACACAAAATCAATGTGAGTCAGCAATGCTAAATTTGTCATCAGATTAGGAGAAAATCGCTAAATTAGCGACGTCGCTAAACCATAAAAAAGTCTTAAGTAAAAACTTGCTAAATCTAGCAACAAAGTTGCTAAATTGGCAACACTGTATACCTGCCAATTCATCTTTGGCAAGTGATGTGGGCCCCACAGGATCTCAGCAGCAGTCAGTTTCCAAACATTCTTCTTTATTGAGTTATACTTCAAAAAAGAAACCAGGATTATTAGGATTTTTGGACAGAATGAGTCCACAAGAGAAGACTGAACTTGATAGGGTGTTTGCTAAAGCTATGCATGCAAGTAATTTGTCTTTTCACATTATAGAAAACCTGTATATTGTAGATTTTTTGATAAATTGCGCCTAATTTATACTCTACCAGGAAGAAAACACTTGGCTGGACATCTTCTTGATGAGGTTTATGACAAAATACAACAAAAAATTGGTAGTATTATTGAAGAGGTACCTCATCTACCTATTGTCTCAGATGGTTGGAGCAATGTTCAAAATGAAGGTATCATTAATTTCATGGTAGCAGCTCCTCAACCATTATTCTAGAAATTTTTATATACAAAAGAACACCACCACACATCAGAGTATGTAGCATCACAGTTCGAAACTGTTGTTGAAGAACTAGGCTCAAATAAAGTATTTTCTGTTGTGACTGATAATGCAGCAAACATGAGATGTGCATGGAATATTGTGAAGAAAAAATATTCACATATACAGCTGTACAGTTTTTCTGCTCACACATTGCAGCTCTTTATCCACGATCTAGAAAGTATTCAGTCAATTCAATCCCACAATTCAAAAGTTAAGAAGATTGTCAAATGCTTCAAAGACAAACATGTTCCAGGTGCTGTATTTCTTCGATGCTGTAAACAGCACAATATAAATTCAACATTGAGCATGCCTTGTCTTACACATTGAGCATCAGTGGCACTGTGCTTGCAGAAACTTCAACTATGTAAGAAAGCTTTGCAGTCAACTATAGTAGAGGATAGTATTGCTAGCATCTGTTCACAAGACATTAGAAGTGACATATTAGATTATGTCTTTTGGGTATGCAATTTGAAATTTTTAGATATGTCACTACTAGGGTTGCCAACCTGTGGCTTTCGGGCCAGAGATCTCCGGGTCATCACCATAATCTCAGGTCTCTGGGTGAGTAGCACAAATCTCCGGTTCAATTTCGATTGCAGCGGAGAGCCCTTTTATGACTTTTTGCATTTTTTTATAAATGGTTCGGATTGAGATAGTTTGCACTTTTATTTCCATTGTATTTTGTTTTATACAAAAAACATAATTTGATTATGCTCTTACAATTTTGTTAATTAGCGATATTTAAAAAATAAACGATTTTTGATCATATGTCCTAAAATCACGAGTGCCTTTCAGAATATTTAATATATTTATCATTACATTTAACTCCACTTGGGTTTCTTCTCAAGTATCCAGGTTTCAAGCAAACTCAGGTTCATGAAAATCTTAAAGTAGGCAACCCATTACAACATCTCCGGTTCATGAAGATATAAAAGTTGGCAACCCTAGTTGCTACGCATTTCTGAAGCAATGCATAAAGTTTGAAGGTGACAAATGTACGCTGGCAGATGTGAAGTCTAAATTCATGAAAATTCAGGACCACATAAATGACAAATGCAAAGAATTACCACTCTCAACAGCTGAGGAAAAACGTAAAAGAAACTGCAAATGCCAAGTAATCAATGATGTGCACAATGCAGCATATCTTTTAGATCCCCGATATCAAGGTGATATGCTTAAAAATGAAGAGTTTGATGTTGCATGCAAATTAATACTAAATGTGGCCAAATTTAGAAATTTTCATTACAGCAATTCTATTTTGGCTGAAATAGTTAATTTCAAAGCAAGAAGTGACACTTTCAGCAAAAAATGATATGGAATGCAGTTGAATCTATTAATGCAGGTCAAATTACACCATCAAACTGGTGGAAGGGTCTCTGCCCTTCCAGTTTACTAGCAGAAATTGCTGACATCTGCCAGTTCTACTGCTTGTGCTGAGTGAAACTGGTCAGTTTGGGAGAACATCCACACCAAAAACAGAAACAGATTCAAAGCAGAAACAGCTGGGAAGTTGACAACAGTTTATCATAATCTCAGACTCATGAAAAATATTTCTGAAAAGGATGAAGATTTGTTAACATATTCAGAGATGGAATCAGATTCTGGGAAAACAGAGTGAGGACATGGAAGGTGAATTTCTTTTTAAAAAATAACCATAGTGAGAACACTGAATGAAAAATAAAGTGCCTGACACCTGCTTTTTTATAGTTTACATGAACCAGAACGGTTTATTAAAGTTTGTTATTGTACAATGAATAGTATTGCAATTTCTTTATTGTTTTTAATCTTTATTATTATTTTGGCCTAAACTCCAGGTTGTATTTCTGAATGTTCATGTTATATACTTATAAGTTATACAAAAGTATTCAGTATTTACTTAAAAATATATACAAATACTATTTTTTGGCCATTTTTGACATTTTTTGATCTATTTTTGACAACATTTGATTGGTCAATTGACAGAAAAGTTTTCGACTGGTCAAAAATCCAACCCTAGCAATTACACTTGTAAATAATTTTTTTTAAATTTCAATTGTTCCTTTAAAAAAAATCTGATGTGTCCAACACATGACTTTCTCCATATAACAGAGCAATGAATGTGATTGCTCTCTACATCAGCATCCTCAGAAATATTTATCAGCGATTACACTCGAGAATAATTTTTAAACATTTTCAATAGTCTTTATTTAAATAAATCAATAAGTAAATAAAATTGTTAAATATTCCTATGGATAATAAAATTTCGATGCGCAATAAAAATGACTCTTGGCAGTGTACACAACGCTATCAGCAGGGCCGGTTTCAGTTAAAAAATATGTGTAAGCGAGGTTAAAAATTTGCCGCCCCTCTGGATATTAAAGGCATGAAATTATATTAAAGATATACTAAAAAAAGAAAATAAACTTATTTTACACGGTTTTATTTTTTCAAAAAATATTCAGCTAAATATTTTCAGAAAATAGAACTAAAACATTCACTGACCTTATAACAAAATTACTATTATATTACCGAATATTTTTATATTGCAACTTTACAAACCCACTTTTCGAAAAGGACGAGATTAAGTTTTTTCGGACTTTTTTCTTTGCAAAGTCATTTATCAGGGATCAGAGAGGAAAGCTACGTGCAAAAGGTAGAGATCCCGAATGTTAAATAGTTGCACAAAGAGACAAACCCCGAGTAATCAAAATCTCCAGTATTTAAGGTTGACTGTATTTGGAGCGGGAAGGTTATTTGAAATTACAATGCCTAATCCCTAACAGCACATGAAGCTTAGCAGTGTAGTTATTGCTTTGTTAGTGTATATATTCCGCTAAAGAGGTTAAGGAAAGTGCACAGTGTGTTTTAGACAATGTATAACTTTAAAACGTTCATCTTGCCGCCCTTCTAAGGTGACACCTGTAAGCAGTAGGTTACGTCGCTTTCACCTTGAACTGACCCTTAATGTAAATGACATATCATGGCGTAAAATATAATTTTTTGCGATGCTTTCAAGTTCTGTGCAATAAACCTTTAAGAAAATGAAAATGTAAAAATCCGAAATATTGATTTTGCCGCCCCTCTAAAGTGGCACCTGTGAGCGACCGCTTATGTTGCTTACGCCTGAAACCGGCTCTGGCTATCAGCAATTATAAAATTATATCATAGCAGCGGAAACAATGGTATCACTTAGCGTTTTATTTAACAAATTTATAATAGAAATCAAGTTATCTCTTATTTTTTTTAGAAAATCCAATTGATATTCAAGTTGTCCAAGAATAAACTAGACTTATATTCATTTATTGAGAAATAACTAGGGGGAAAGGCTACAGTTGATTGGCACTACCCAGTTATTTGGCAACCTTATTAAAAATGCAGAAAATAACACGCATTCACAAAAATCAAATAGATTTCTGTTTTAACCATTGATACGTCAAGTCTTCAATAAAGTTAATTACTTTCCAAGTTAAATGTCAGTATGTCATTGAAAAAAATTAAAATATTGCATCATGTTTGAAAAGCCGTATCGTTGTTATGCTTGTGATTTAGATAAGAGATTGCTTTTTGTAATTGGTGTTAATTTCAACAATCGATTGAAATTTTTTGTTTTGTTATATATTTTGTTTAATGTTATTTATTCATATAAACATATTCTTTCTTTTATTTAAATCAGATTTATAGGAGGGTGCCCAATAACTGTCGACCAAAACATGAATAAATCAGATATTTGGCATAGTGTCTTTATTTTTAAATAGAGCATTTAATTTCAAACACCTACATTAATTAACTCAATACCCAAAGAAAAAAACTTTTCTTTTCACTGTATACAGTTAATGGCACATTGGGCATTATTTTTTTCTGCCTTGGTTCTTCCACAATGGACATTTTTCCCAATAGTGGAATCTGAATATAAAAAAGAATTATTCTTCATGCTACAATCAATGCTAAGATAGCTATGGTGATGATTTATACCATGAAAACCTAGAGTTACTTCTATCACAGCTGCCATTAAGTCTTCACATTTATTTTTCTTGGGCAGGAAAGAAGTCAATAGTTGGTTACAAGCTACTCCTTTTGTCAGCACTTCATGTTTTCACTATTTAGATGTGTTTTTACTGCCTTTTCACCATCATGTTCAACAGTAGATCTAACAATACACATAGAACATATTTCAGTGGTTTGTCCTCTTTTTTTTACCAATTGTATTTACAGACAGTCCCCAACTTTCATACATAATGCGTTCCTGAAAATGTGTATGAAAGTCAAATGTACGAAAGTCGAACAATATACTTATATGTTATAATGGGGTTCCGTTCCCAGAGAGCCAAAAAATATTATAAAATCTCTAATTATGGTATAAATGTTTAGTTTTTTGAGCAGGGGCCTTTTAGACACAATCGTCGACAATATATTTCTAGCATTTTGTACGTTCTTTAATTTTGTTCTTTTCCTTCACAATTGAACACAAAACCAACCAGCTTAAGTCCAATGAGCGACCAATTGAGGCTAAAGATTCACCGCTTCATTCATAAATTCATATCTTCGGTCATTAGAGCAAGTTTTAATCTTATTTTCGATCTTTAAGCCTTTATTTAAGTGCATATGCATGGAAATTACCGAGGACAACAATACCGGTAACCATGGAAAATTCATTGAAATGTTAAAAAATTACCAAAACTTGAGCATAAATTCAAAATATAAATGAATTCAAATGAGATAGAGTATTCTACGGTAAAAATAAGAATCCTCATTCATTTTGGCATGTTTTAGTGCAAATTTCGCATTGATAACTTAATTTTAAGATATTTTAAAGAGTAAAAGAATGAAAGCCTTCAAACCAAAAAGGTGATTTTTACATATTACCTTATGGGAAACAACATTCATCCTCTGGAGTCAAACCCGTGACCTATTTCAAAATACTTATAGTCATAATGTAAAGATTCATTAACACCGAAATCCTGAGAAATTTCAGGCTTCTAAGTTTATTTCTAATCAAGATACTCACAAAATAAGTGTGTTACGCATGACTATGATGATGACCATTACGATTTTATAATATAGACAGGGCAAAATGCAATAAAATATTTAAATAATTGCACAAATAAAGAGTGCTGTACAAACAAAGACTGCGACGTGGCCAAAACCGTTGGCTTGCAGGTAGCACCACCACGCGGTAACTCAAAATGTTCGTCCGTCATTACGCTGATGTACGAAAGTCCGAATTCGGCATGCAAAAGGCAGTTTACGGGTGAGAATGTATAATGTATGAAGGTGCGAGTTGTACGAAAGTCAAGTGTACGAAAGTCGAGGACCGCCTGTACTTTTATTTGCCCAAGCATCTTGAAATGCACACTGATAGTCGGATTTTCATTTTTTTGGAAGTTTATTTTGTCCTCAGTTTCTGAATGGATTCCTGAAGTTTCAGGCTGCCACTTCGTACTTCCAGATTCTATATGGCTGGGTGAAAATTCAATATTTTTTAACTAGACAAAATTTGATAAAAATACCATTTAAAAATGACTATTTTTGAGGAAGATGAGAAGGGAAACAATAAAATAGCAATTTACTAAAAATGTAGAAAAAGTAGAGAAATAAATATAAATGAGTAAGAAAATTAGATCTACTTGACCTACAAATAACCTCTGAAAAGAACTCTTTCTAAAAATTCACTTGTAGATTAATCTATAAACAAAGAATTGAGTTGTTATCTACTGTCTTTTCATAATTTATAAGTCCACAATTCACATGCATCTAAAGATGTTTATGATATATCGAAACTAACAAACAAAACTGCATTGCTGTCATATCAAATGCAAAGAACTAGAATTAAATGACTTACCAACAGATGATCTGAAATTCATTCTTTAAAAATTTCAAATTATAAATTAGAGATAACAAGTTACAATTCTCTGATAATGCAATAGGTAGAAGCATGTTTACTTAAATGTTTCTAACTTCAAAATTTTAAATTTTCCGAATTTAGCACTCTTTAGCGGGAAAACTATCAGCTACCAGTAAACACAGATCCTGAAAGTAATGTGTTGGCCCGGACAATTTTACTGTTGACACGGAAATCCAGAGACTAGTCCCAAAACCCAGAGAGGTGATAACTCTAGTTTTAACCTATCTGAAATATTACTCGTGTATAAGTCGACTCCTAAAATTTTTGTTAAAAATTTCATCTTAAAAACTTGATCTATACTCCAGTACATACTGTATTAAAGTTGCGATCATCTGAAATTCAACTTTCTCCCATATCATTTAACCCTTCAAGCGTGCAGGATGTTTACTTAAATCCTGTGTTTGAGGTCATAAGAGGTTTTTAGAAATTTGCGAAAATGGGCGGTTTCGATTCCTGAAAATTGAAAAATTCGTAACTTTTTTCATTTTTATTGGATTTGTATAAAGTTTTTTGAATATTTTAGTAGATCATAACATTTATAAACAATTTCTTTTACATTATCTTACTTTAAGCACAATCTTTACAGGAGAGAAGAGAAATACGAAATACCGACCAGTTAGCGCGCACCCATGCTTTCATATATCATTCAGTATTACGAAAACTATAAACGGCATTGGGGAATTGCGTCTTCTAAAAATCTCCTATCCAATGCTGAGAGGAACCGTATCTCGACACGAATGCTACTACAAAGTGAAACAAGATCTAGACTACTCTGCCCACAAACTTTCTTTTCTTTGGTTTTTCTTATGAGTCAGAGGTTGAGGGGTATAAGACAAGGGCATCCGAACAACAAAAACCATTGTTCAGATCTCTTCGGGCCATGTGCTAGCTTAAGCAATTCTTTCGACGCTTGAGACCATTACAGTATGAGAGAGAAGAAGCCTCTTCTTGGATCCAAGTTCTGTTTACAAAAATAAATCACTGAAGATGTCTAGTAAATGGAAGTTTCGGAGCGAGCACTGCGTCATGCCCTCACTCTCGGGCCTTCGCAGGAGAAATATTCTCGTGTCGCTCTCAAGAAGTTAGTCTGAAGTGAATGGTAGTAAAAAAAATTCAAGAGAGATAATTCATTGAAGTTATATTTTCTTGTAAATTTCATGGTAAATGGGATAAAGCTTTAAAAAAACTTTTAACTTTTCTAATTTTGTTATTACGCGTACATTCTGGTGGGGCTCTTTTCCTGGATGCATCATTCTAATGGCCATCAAAATTGTGATTATTTGTATTTTATATAAATATATGTTTACAGTGCTTTTTTTTACAAAAAAAGAGGTGCCGGTACCAGGGCCGGTCCTAGGCATGGCCGACCTCCCAGGGCGGCCCCTCGCAGGGACAGCTACTCATCCTTTTCGACGGCATTGATACGGTCTTTTTCAAAATAATATTTCAGCTTTTATTAACATTTCATTCACTGGATGTACCTACCTAAATCAAATAGAAAAAAAGTTTCTTGCAAGTCAACTTTTTAATGTTTTGACTAAAAATTTGAAATAAATTTTACATTTCATATATTTTTAACAGACATTCCATAAAGCTTATGAAGTTTTGAGTTGTACAGTAGTCATTCATAGTCATTATAGAATGTACATGGTGAAATTTGTCCTATTTTGTTCAGTTGAAACGGAGCTATGATGTTGTATGTATCAGAATGTACGAGTAATAAGAAAATTAGAAAAGTTAAAGTTTTTTTAAAGGCGTTTGCTTTATCCCATTTACCATGAAATTTACAAGAAAATATAACTTCAATGAATTATCTCTATTGAATTTTTTTTACTACCAATCACTTCAGACTAACTTCTTGAGAGCGACACGAGAATATTTCTCCTGCGAAGGCCCGAGAGTGAGGGCATGATGCAGTGCTCGCTCCGAAACTTCCATTTACTAGACATCTTCAGTGATTTATTTTTGTAAACAGACCTTGGATCCAAGAAGAGGCTTGTTCTCTCTCATACTGTAATGGTCTCAAGCGTCGAAAGAATTGCTTAAGCTAGCACATGGCCCGAAGAGATCTGAACAATGGTTTTTGTTGTTCGGATGCCCTTGTCTTATACCTCTCAACCTCTGACTCATAAGAAAAACCAAAGAAAAGAAAGTTTGTGGGCAGATGAGTAGTCTAGATCTTGTTTCACTTTGTAGTAGCATTCGTGTCGAGATACAGTTCCTCTCAGCATTGGATAGGAGATTTTTAGAAGACGCAATTCCCAAATTCGCGAAAAATCAATCGCAAAATTTAATGCACATTAAGTGTAATAAAAAACACACAAAGATCGCAGAATGATGATAAATATGTAGGCCAAAGGTTCCTCTTTTAAAATATATGTAGGTTATCCATATTTAAGAAAATTTACTGTCAAAAAAATAAAGAAAGCTAGCGACCTCCGCGACGTCCCCAGTATGCATGACAACACTGACAGGTTAAAACATCATCATCCCAGGTTTAATACCATGAAATAAATTATATATATATATAATATCAGGAGGCTTGAAGTAAACCAGTGGTGCACAAACTGCGACCCGCCACGGCATATTGTGCGGCTCGCGACCGCTTACATATACTTCTAAAATTTTAAAAAATAGACAGGTTTTTAACTAACCCAATTTGTATTGTATGGGATCATCCATAAATTACGTTTTGCTCTAGGGAAGAGGTGGAGGAGTCTTGGGAAATTTTCATTCCAGACTTTTTTTAAATTGGATTTTTTTTGTATTTGTATGTAAACCCTGAAGTGGGCCTCAAGCCGGCATGATTCATACACACTGCACTGCAAAATTAACGTACCTCCTGACTGTCGGGTTGACCCAGCCTTATAATCAGAGCCAGCTCAAGGCAGTAAGCAAGGCATCAGTGCACCAAAAATCAAAAGGTGCTCAACAGATTGTCAGCGGTTCTTCTATTTTCCCTCTGAATGAATAAATTATGCAAGTGTTGGGTGAGTCTCCTTGTAGGTTTTATTTGAGAGAAATAAAGATACAAACGTGTTGTAGGTTTTGCTTGCGAGGTATACAGGTACAAATATATTCAATTACTTTCCACCCACCATGTACCTGTACTTGTACTGGCGATCGCATCTTCATTTGGAAGTCAGTCTTCCACTCCAAGATGCACTCTTTGACCTATTCAATATACTTTCTTGAATATACACGACAGATTAGTTCTTCCTGAGAAAGGCAAACAAATTTTGCAGAGCGAGAGATACCCAAATCATGGTCGTTGGAAGCTGCGTATCTGAGAGGAGGATCGCTCCTACTGAATAAAACCTATCACCTCTCCCTTGAGAATTTTCTGTTTCTGCCCTTGGAGGTGAGGATACTCTTGAGTTCTGTAAACATATTGTGGAAACAAACAACTGACATCAATTCCTACTCAAGAATGGAGGGGAATACTGGGGAAACCCCTCCATGACAGGGATGGCTAACCTTTCTGCATTAGGATCCAAACCATCTGTAATATTACTCTACAAAAGCCACATGTTGGCTATCCTTAGGATTTGGGATGTTAGAGAACTACCCTTACGATTCTCCTGGATTGATCAGCGACTCAGTAGGCGGGAACTCAGTAAAGAATTGTGAGTGCAATCTTGAGCATCCAACATGGGTATGTGACTTCGCATTTTTGACTGATATTACTGCATATTTCAACAAATTGAATCTGAGATTGCAGGTTAAAAACCACCTGATATTTGAACTTGCTAGCAATATATCAGTGTTCCAAATTATCATCATTTCGAGAGCAACTGTTGAAGAACAATACCTGTCACTTTCCTAACTGCCAACAAATATTTTAAAAATATAATGTGAATAGTTTCAAATATACCACCCATATAGAATGTATCCAGAAGTCATTCAGTGAGAGAGTTACAGACTTTGAACGGGACAGAATGTTGTTAAAACATGTGTGAACCCTTTTGAAGCCTCATATAAAGATGCTGACTACAGTTTACAGCTCGAACTCGTTGATCTTCAGAGTAATGATGAACTGAGGTCAGAATTTAAGGAGAGAATTCAGCTAAATTTTTATAAATGCCTTCCTAAAGAATCCTATTCAAATCTACGATGGATGGCAGCTATTTGCACAAGTCTGTTTGGAAGCACTTACATATGTGAACAGGCTTTTTCATTGATGAAATCGAAATATCGGAACCAGTTGACGGATGAAAATCTGTGTTCAGTCTTGCGGCTGAACACAACAAACATTACACCAGATATTAAGTGTTTGACAACGGTGATGCAGGCTCAACGATCGCTTTGAGGCAAATTAAATTAAATTTAAAATAAAAAGGTTGATTGCACCCATTTTCCATTAATTTTGTGTCAGAGCTTTCTTATTTAAACAAAAAGTTTAATTTATGCATAAAATTAAGTGCTAATTATTATCATTATTTAAAACCATCATTATTTAATAAAAATTTTCAAAATCTCATAAAATGTAATAAAATAAATTTTAATTCAGATTTTCCTTAAATTTATGTATTCAATATAATTTTTTTCATAATGCAGCCCCGGATTCAGAGAAAATATGTAATGCAGCCCTTTGATAGAAAAAGATTAAGCACCACTGAAGTAATTGCTTCAAAATCCTAAGAGATGATGCAAATCGTAGAGAAGGTACACTGTCCTTTCTTAGTAACTCATGATCAAAGTTCAAATGTCATGCTGGGTGTTTCAACAGGAGGGGATTAATACTTGAAAAAATTATGATAACATTACCCATTCATGAAAAGAGATTGTTTCACACATTTCATGCTTTATGAATAATATTACTTCAAAAAACTTTTATTACGTTTCAATTTGAAAGCATACAGTAGGTGCATAATGATAATTTATTTTGTACAAATGGCAAATTAATGCAGAATAGAATATATGTCTATTCTGGCATACACAGCACCGTTCATTAATAATAGGTTTAAAAATCACATGTCCATCCCTAAAAATTACATGGTAAAGAATGAAGGAATACTTGGTAGATAAGCCTGACGGTTAGAGCAGGGCCGGGACAAGGGTGGGGCTCTTGCCCCAGGTGCATCATTCTAATCGCCATCAAAATTGTGATTATTTGTATTTTATATAAATATATATTTACAGTGCTTTTTTTTGCAAAAAAAAGAGGTGCCGGTACCAGGGCCGGTCCTCGGCGTGGCCGACCTCCCGGGGCAGCCCCTCGCAGGGGCAGCCACTCATCCTTTCTGATGCGTATTTGCAAAAATGGGTGGCGAGATATGACCCGCCTCTTCCCATCCAACAAACTTAACTCGATTGTTTTCGCCCTCTTCTGGACGCTCGCCTTCTATGAATTTAACAATTCTTCTTAAGGCACCTATTTTCCTAGATAGCACTCTCCCTCAATTCAACCAGTCATTATCTGAGGGACATGATTGACAATTTTAATCAAAGAGCCACAGCTATGAGTTCACGACCAATGTCTTGCTTACAGAGAGTGTAAACAGATTTAGTATGAACAAGTGGCTCATATTTCATACAGACAATGCAGTTTCTCTTATGAGATTCCAGGCTCTTTGGCCAGGGATGAGACATAAGAAGCCAGTCCGGTATGAATTTTCACAGCTCGCATGCGTTGTGAATTTTCTAATCCCTCTTCTTTCTTTGGTTTGGAATAATCCGTGTTAAAAATACCATAATTTGTTAAGGTGCCTGTGCATTTCTTTAAGGTGATGAGTTGTGAAGTAGTGCCACGTACATCTAACAAATTGATCTTCCTCATACTGCCTTTACAGTATTTTTGGATATCCATCAGTTTCACGACTTGCCCCTTCAGTCCGGCTCAAACTATTCAACTGTAAATTTTACTTACTTTTAGTGTTCATAAAGGACTTCCAATAAAATGATAGACAAAAAGAAAACAAAAAACTACAATTTTAAAAATGTGTGGGAGTTTGCTGCCATTAAGTCAAGAAGGGTATATTTTTAGGTGCATTTTGAGACATTTGTATTATGTTTTATGTAAGTCTTGCTATAAGAAATGGTTTTAAATTCTTGTTGTATGTAAGTCTTGCTATAAGAAAATGTTTAAAATTTTTAAGAATTTTAAAATAAATATGTACCTATTTATTAATTTTTCTTATTTAAAAGCGCATGTTTTTCGAAATATTTATCTTACGACAATTTATTTTACAAAATATTTTCCTGACTCAATTCTTCTACGTATGCCTAATAAGAAAGTCATTTCCTGTAGTCACAGAGTTGCCGTGTAATAGTGTGACGGTGTTAATGAAGGCCGAGGTAAGTAATCACATGGAAACAGGGCTAACCTATCCTCTAAAAAAAAAAAAAAAGTCGCAAGGAAATTTTAATTTGTTAGGGGCTGCCAAATCAAATCTCGCCCACACCTATCAAATCTCAAGGGCCGGCCCTGGCCGGTACTCATATCTTGATAAATTGTAAAATGCCTGTCCCACCCCTCCACCTTTTCCTGCACCCTCTTCCTTCTCTATCGAATTTGTGAACTTTTAATAACAAAGTTTATAGTAAAAATCAATCTGTAACATTTATACAAGCCGTTTATTACTTTTAAGTTTTAAAGAATTTAAAAAATGTTACTATACCGAAATATTTTACGTGTCAATATCGCTTTGAGTAAAAGTCATAAAAAAGCACTATATTTACAAAAATAAAATTTATTGAAAAGACGTGATAAAGTGGGATTGGTGGCGACGGGCGGACAGTAGTTAATTATTATTTTTACGTCATAAAAATAGAGGGTTTTGGCTCGGGGCGTGATTCACGTTCTTTGCCCCGGGCGCAAAAATACCTAGTCCCGACTCTGTGTTGGAGTCGTATTTGATTACAGTAATGCCTCGTTTAGCGCAAAGGATACGTTCCGAACTGTCTTTGAGCTAACCAAATTTGCGCTAAAGAAACCGATTATAACGTACTTGGTAGTAATCAGTTCGCGAAATTACAAGGTTCGCTAATGTTACTTTTGGTATTTATTTAATATTAATTATCATTAAAAATCAATATTAATATAATTTTAAATCTTTCGCAGCGGTGCTCACATTTATACATAGATCGCTAGGTTCTGCAAGTTATCATTTTCGTCACTGCAGCGCTCATATCTACACAATTTACTTATTATATGTATGTGTGGAGGTATTCACCATTGTCAATAATTGCTTGAAATTCGTCAGGAAACTTTATAGCTGCATATTTATCAGCGCTTGCTGATTCACCTGTAAAACGAACGCTATGTATATTTGCGCGGCGTTTAAAAATTTGAAACCAACCAGAACTGGCATGAAATGTTTCTGAAGAATCTCCACCCTCTTCTTACTTTACAAATTCAAACAGGGAAAGTGTTTACTACAAATGATTGCTTAACTAAGGGGCATGTGTTCATTAGCACGCTTAGAATCAATCCACAACACTAGCAGTTTCTCCATTTTCTCAAGCATATTACTAAGTGATCGTGTGAGTTTCTTCGCAGTTACTGCACTGGCTGCTTCAATGGAACTTTTTATTTTGTCTTTATTTAACAAAATTATACGAATTGTAGAAGTTGTGAAGTTAAACTTACGTGCAATATTGCTCTGACGCTCACCTTATTCAAAACACTGAATCACTTTAAGTTTTTCCACAAGATTTATGTTTTCCTTGATAATTTAGGATTATTTTCTACACTTTGATTGCCTTTACTCAATTTTTTGTCTCATGGTGGACTCGATATACCTATATATATATGTGTGTGTGTTGGCTTTCACATACAGGTTTGTAATTATATCTTTGTACTGGTATATGCTCTATAGCAGCAGTGTGTGTATTACTCGAATTCAACTTTGTCCTGTTTCTGTCGGATCAAACCGTTACTGTGAGACGATTCATTCTAAATATAACTATTCCAATTTCACGTTATTTTCAGCGCCCCCTACCGAGTTATTGATTTTGTAGTTATTAATCAAGCGGCTACCAAGAGGAATAAGACGTAGTATTCATCACCTTTGTCCTCCGGCAGAAGTGCACAAGGCAGCAATTTTAAAGGTCAGTTATAGCTTTGACGGAACATCTTTAATATCTATAAATAGGTTTCGATATCAGGCATTTTCTTATAAGGACAATGTGTTATTACCTTCGTATTATCACTTACGCCTTGTGCATCACAGTAAATGTTTACGTACGTGTCTTAATGGTGTTTTCAAAGAACTACAATGGAACGACGAATAATCTACCAAAGTTTTCCGCTTACCTGCACCACATCGTATGAGAATAAGCATGCAACCCTGCAACCGACTTACACCGATGGGCAGAAAAACTTGAAATTATTGTAAAGCTCGCTTGAAGACGACTAATGCTGTTCATATATATTTATAGATTCAAATTTTGCGCAAAGTGACATTAAGTGGTGACATTCTATAATACCGTAAGATCGTTATCGATAGGACAACAACATCAAAAAACGTCTTCACAGGCGCTGTCCTTATGATGGCAACACATAGAACCACTAGCACGATTGTATTGTATCACCAGGTTGTACTCTCAGAACTCGATAGGTGGAGCAGAGAGCGATATTGTAAACTGAGAAACAAAGAGTTGGCGACGACTTCGTTTTCTCTTAATTTTTCACTGCGGCGAGGCCGTAATTTAACGCCCATTTTTGTCGATGTTTATTGACTCGCGTGAGGCTTTCCCTTCGTTAGTGAGATGGCGTTACTTCCATTAGAGGGTTGGCTTCCTGAGCTGTCCTTTCCTGAAAACAAGTAATGGTATAAAAAAGGTTTTATAAATAACTTTTATTGTAAGTTTTAATTTTATACTATAATATAAATAATATTAGCTTAACTTCACTATACCACCCTAGCGACGAAAGCGCCTCTGTGTACGAAATCACGAAGTAGGGAGTGTGTATCAGTTGTTATGGATTCGCGGTAAAGTACGTATTTGTTAATTATGGAAAAGACGAGTGTCTCGCCGCAGTAACTTTTTTGGCTCCATTCATCGTTCGCATCCCTAGCGGCAAATCAAGGAACCACAGGAAGGACACTGGTACTGTCGACCGAGTAAGTGAGTTTCACCGACTCTTGGGCCTTACGATACATTTACCCGCAAAACTAAACAAATCCATGACTGATTGGCCGGTCTCGACATTTACAAACCCGATCACCGGACAACGGGGAGGGATAGTTTGGTTCCGGGCGAGGCGAAGTAACTACACAGGCAGAGTCGCAATGGAGCCAAAAAAGTTACTGCGGCGAGACATTCGTTGAAAAAGGAGGAAATGGAACCCCTGAGGGCGATAATGGCGAGATTACCTAGTTATAATAGAAACGGTGACTTCAAGAATTACATAGCAGGTTTTATGTTTAGGAGGATGGCATTTGAAAATGAGGATGTTATGCAGGGCCGTTCCGTGATAATTTGGCACCTGGAGCTAGATTACTGAAAAGGCGCCTAATTTACATCTTAAATAACCTTGCTATATTATCTTCGCGGTCAGAATAAAACTTTAAATTAACACTAAATGATTCACAGAAATGATATAAACAATTAACAGTTAGTAGAATATATAATAGATTGACATTATGAAGCCGTAACTTTGCGGTCAGGATGGTAGATTTTTACCTTCTCCATACGTAGTATGGGGAAAGTATCGTGATCACGAAAAAAATCGACTTCGAGATTTCAATGGAAATACACGTTTTGAGGTTCCTAGACTATTTTCGGAATGAGGTATGTGTGTGTGTGTGTCTGTGTGTATGTGACTGTGGGCGCTCTAACTTAAAAAGTACTTGCCCTATCGTTACCAAATTTCATATATAACACTTTAGCATGAGCACAAAGAACTGATTAGTTTTTGGACAGTAACGGTATAACCGGAAGTCGAGATTTATTCGAAACCCGATTCGGTTTTTGCGATATTTCTACGTTAAAACATTATTATTGTATATACAATTCTATACACAGGTTATAGAGAATGTAATTTCCTACAACTTTCATTTGAAACAATTTTCCATAGCAGTTACTGTTTAGGAATTATTTAAAGAAAATAATCGGTTTTTTCGGTTTCCGTCAAATATCTCCTTAAAAACGTCGTTATTGGTAATCTTCGTGAGAACCAAAATTGTAGAGAATAATATTTCTTCCAACTTTTGTTTGAAAGAAATTTTCGTAGAACCATCCATTTCGGAGATATTTTGCTTTTTCTTAATACTGGTTTACAGTGCCACCACCATGTAGCGGTGAAGTCTGTATATTCAAAATATACGTAATTTACTGCAATAAGGACGACTGTATTCTTTTACGATACGAAATGATAATTTTGCCTCATAATGCTTTCATAATAATTTAAATATCTTTACCCCAAATATGGAGAAAGTCATGTGTTGGCCACATCAGATTTTTTAATTATAGGATTTTGGAATTCGAAATTTTCAATCCTGGTATCCCATTTTATTAAAATCCTATAGAAAAATCTGATGTGGCCAACACATGACTTTCTCCATATTTGGGGTATAGATATTTAAATTATTACGAATAATATTACGAGGCAAAATTATTATTTCGTATCGTAAAAGAAGTCACGTCCTTGTTGCCGTAAATGACGTTATTTTGAATGTTTACAGAATTCGCCGCTACATGGTGTTGGCGCTGTACACTGGTATTAAGATAAAGTGAAATATATCCGAAATGGATGGTTCTACGAAAATTAGTTTCAAACAAAACTTGGAAGAAATAATATTCTCTACAACTTTGGTCCTTGCGAAGATTACCAATAACGATGTTTTTAAGGAGATAATTAACGGAAACCGAAAAACCGGTTATTTATAAATAACTCCTAAACAATAACACCTATGGAAAATTGTTTCAAATGAAAGTTGTAGGAAATTACATTCTCTATAACTTTTGTTTAGAATTGCAAATACAATAATGATATTTTAACCAAGAAATATCGCAAAAACCGAATCGGGTTCCGAATAAACCTCGACTTCCAGTTTTCCGTTATTGTCCAAAAACTAATGTTCTTTGTGCTCATGTAAGAGTGTTAGATATGAAGTTTGGTGACGATATGGCACGTACCTTTTGAGTTAGAGCGCCCACACTAACATACACACACACACACACACTCACACACAGACATCATTCCGAAAATAGTCTAAACGTGTTCTAGGGACCTCAAAACATGTATTTCCGTTGAAATCTCGAAGTCGATTTTTTTCATGAATACAATACTTTCCCAATACTACGTATGGAGAAAGTAAAAATGAAAATCATGCTTTTAGACGCTGAAACAGTAAATATTCTTTAATTATCTTATTTTTATACGGTAGATTATCTAACGCACTGAAATAATTAAAGGAATGATGCAGTAAACGTGAATTTCTTAAAATCTATGTTTCATTTTCGTAACCGGTACTTACTTCATAACAAAATTATCAATATGACTGGCAAAATCTTCCAATTCCAACAGGAGGGAAAAAGAGTTCCTCAAAAAAGAGATAGCGTCTTCCGCAGTTCGTAAATAGTGATTTGCAGGGTATTATGTAGATATAGATTATATGTAAGTAGGGCCACCGCAAACCATATGGCCGCCGGTGTGCAAAACAAAATTTGCCGCCCCCTCTCCCACTCAACATGGTAGTATATACTGCAGGATACTTTTTTAAATGAAAAAAAAAAACTGTATAAGACAGGGAAAATTATTTATTACAGCTCTGCAAAGGTGAATTTTCCTATTATTACAGTCTTTCTAAACATGAGAAAGAGAAAAGAACAATATAGCTTACCACCAAAAATTGCTTTTACATAGTTTAAACAGTTCACAAAGATGAAAAACTTTTTATTGTTAGAAGAAATTAAAAAATAATCTACACTAATAATCTTTATACTAAAATTGTCTAAACAGAATTAACGATTATAATATTAAATGAACACTTATTAACAAATAAATTACATGTTATTTAAGACACTTTACTTTCCTGGCTTTATAAGCAGAAAATTTTTTAATGATGTCATGTATGTACATTCAACTTATCAGACAGTTCGTGTTCTATGGATATCATTGCTAAATTTGATAGTCTCTCTTACGACATTGTCGACCTTAAAATAGTTTAAATAATAATTTTGAGTTTTGAAAAACTTCTTTCTCCCAAAGCTACAGACACAGGTAATGTCAGATAAATGCGGATGCCAATGGCAACATTTGGAAATGAAAAGATTAAATCATTTTGAAGAATATAGTCCAATACTTCACATGCATCCATTTCACGCTTTATGTAGAGCTTCAACATTTGAAGCACTCCAAATAAATACTCCCCATCTAAATCTGATTCACTTAGACTTGCATCAGTCAGCTTAGTATCCAATTCCTTACATTTAGCTAATAGCTCGTCGCCCTTCCAATCATTGAGTTTTGATGTATCATGAAACATGCTGAACAACTCACAGTGATCATTTAAAGTTTGAAATCTTTCTCTCAATGAATATATAGTCGTGTCCAAAATAGTGAAGAAAAAATTTATTTAAAAATTTTTTCGCAGATCACTAACATTTTTATCTTCATTCAGTGCGCGCTTCCTAGACCTCCTTCAAACAATACTTGCACGCCGAAATGAAGGATCAGCTTCTATTATATCCGCCATTTCTTTACCCAAAATCAGCACCTCATGAAATGTATTATCACTTCTGTATTCTGTGAAATGCTCTGTCAAGTTTTTTAGGGATTCAACAGCCATTTTTACGTTGAATTTTGGATTCTGCATCAAATTGCTAACGACATTAACTTTGCTTAAAATATCGAACCAAATAACTATGGAGCATAGAAATTTGTACGATTTAATTTTTAATGCCAGCAATTTCGCCTGATTACGAGAATGAAAGTCCTTATCTCGATCCTCAATAATATCAAATAAAGCATCGTAAATTTCCCCTATTTGATTTCTGAGTGGCTTTATGGCTTCTATTCTGCTCTCCTACCTCATATCAGACAAGGGTTTCAGAGTAAGAGATTTCACATGCTTCTTCAAAATACTCCACCTATGGCGTGAAGCGGAAAAGAAGACATATAGATCTTGTATAGTTCCAAAAAATTCCACAGTTTCAAAGGAGATTTTAGCCACATCATTTACGACCAAATTCAAGGTGTGCGCAGAGCAAGAGACAAAAAATGCTCTTGGATTTATGTTCAATATCTTCTGCTTTAAACCATTAAGCTTTCCTCACATGTTAGCCCCATTATCAAACCCTTGCCCGCATAAATTATGTATATCTAGATTCATTTCTTGTAGTTTATGAAGCAAATACTCAGACAAACCTTGGCCTGTTGAGTCTGTTACCGGACAAAAACCCAAGAAGTGTTTATACACTTCCAATTTGTTGGTACCCAAATCAGTGCTCACAAACCGTATTATTATCGCCATTTGCTGGGTATGACTGGCGTCAACATTTGTATCCAAATATTAAGGATAATATTTTGCCTCTCGAGCCAGTTTCAAAATATATTCCTTTATGTTCTCTGAAATTAATTGAATGATCTCATTCTGTATTTGATCTCCTAAATAACTTGGCAATTTTTTCTGCATCGACTAAGAATTTTGAATTCTACAAAGATGTTCCGCCATAACAGAATCAAGTTTAGCAATTATTTCGGCCAGTTTCAAGAAGTTGCCATTATTGCTGCCATAAAGTGCCTTCGATGACCCTCTAAATGCAAGGCATTGTCTAAAAAGAAAATGAGTCATGTATACTAACTGCTCGATAACTGAATGCCAGTATTTTTTTTCAGTGTCATACATTCTTTGCTGTGCCGCATCAATTGTTATTTTGCTTTTTAGGGCAAGACCGTTTTTTATCATTTGTTATGTGTGATACACTTGTTTCATGCTTATTCAAAATGTGCAACAAATGCTGCCAATCATTATTTCCGGTCCTGTTGCTCAATTTATTTCTTCCATCTCCAAATATTTTACAGCAGAAACAAAATGTTGAATTGAGTGAAAGAGAATATAGTAGCCAGGATCTATTGACCTTTTCGCTGTTTTTTAATATACGCTGGTAATATCCAACACAAAATTTCCTTCCTGAGCTATCTTTGGGAAAATCTATATCATTTATCTGATTTGGCAAATTTTCTATCAAAAAATCTATATCTTTTGAGCAGATGATATGTGTCAGCCATGTTCCTGGATCATCTGATAATAATTCTTCTGTTCCTTTTTCAACTCCTGGTTCAATCTGAATGCCCTGCGAATTGTCATCATTCGTTAACAGTGAAGGAGGGATTATATGGGTCGCTATTATTTGAGTCAATTTCAGGACTATCACTTTCTGTAGCAGCAACTTCTTCTTTCTCATCTGTAGCAAATGAATCGTCTTTCTCCCTAGCGATCTTACTATTTTCACCTATTTTAACATATTTTGTCAGAGATCCGAAGTGTTTCTTTCTTTCTTCCTCTAATACCATCTTTCTCTTTCTATAGTATGATCCTGATAATCTTTTGGTTTTTCTTTCAGACATCCGTAAGAAATTTGAATGAGTGTAAATAAATGTCATATTAAAATTTAAAATTTATATTTCACTAATTATTGTAATTTCAATTTTAAAATTATGCCATAGATAAAAAATTTCGATCAGTTTCAGATGATTTTATAAGAATATAAACTAAGATTTTAATGCATTTAACTCGATGACTTTGTCTCTAAGCAGAAATAAGACAATCGTCTTATTTAGAAGTACACAGAAAATTTTAACTCAAAGTAATGGAGTCGCAACTTCAGTTAGCACCTTCAAAAGTCGTATTTATGATACCAACTGAATTTGCTATTAGAAAAGGGTCACTTAAAAAATTCTGAAACATATTTTGTTATTGTCTTATTATATTAATTCATCTACGATTGGGCTCTCCACAAAGGCAATCAGAACATTTTCACGGTAGATATTTTCTGTAGAACTATCAGTTGCCATCTGCTTAGATATAATTACCTCTCGTGGCATTTAGTTGTAAATTAGTGACGATTTCATACTGAAGAAATGAGGAAATAAAAATTTTAAAATAAAATATGCAGTGAAGCGTTCTTATCAATAAGCAAGCGTCAACGTTGATTTTACTTTTACTTTAAATTAGTCTGATTTTACGTTTTTGTCATTATCAGGGGGCCTTGTCCAATTCTAAGTGGTGAAAAAATATTAAGACCTCGAAAGGAGTGTGATGCAACATTACAAGGTTATGAACCACAGCTCTAACGACTCGTAAATTTCAATCACAAACTTAGGCAAAATAGCAAAATTAAATTTTACAGTAAAGTCTTCGATGCTAAATTCATCGAAATGTGTTGCGTAAACGGGAAACAAATAATTCAAGCGATTTCTTTCTGTAGGATAAAATCGATGATAACAATTAAAGTTTTCCTCTATTTTTCTTTAAAATGTTTTCTGTTCATAGGTCATGTGCCAATTTCTTCTAAAAATAGAGAAATCGATATTTAAGTTAAAATCACAACAATACTTATAATGATTCACGAATTGATCCTGATTTTCTGTAGCAAACAATTTATTATCTGATCACAGTCAGTGGACACAGACTGTAAGGATGTGAGTTTTGTTTCTTGAATGCATTTATTAATGCTCCAATAGATGAAATCCATTATAATATACAATACTTCTCTTGTTTAATAAAAAATAATTAATTCAGACATCGATTTCACACATTACAAAAAATAGGGCAGCCGTTTTTCACTATCCTGAAGGTTTTACTCTCTAACCTCTTTTCCCCAGAATACTGCCTACAGAAGAGTGACCTTGCATTAGCAAAGAAATCGATTTTGCCCATAAAACCGGATGTAAATGCACTTGAAAACATTTTTGCACTAGAAATACGTTTTACCTATATTAATTTCTTACGATCAAACTAACTGTCACCCCTCACATACACTGCTCCTAATTATTTTATACAGTAAAACCTGTGAAAGATGGAATCCTGTAAAAGACAAAAATTTTGGAAGATTGAAGGGGTTCTATATTCCTCCATTTTGATGAAAAACGACTATTTTAGCCTGTTCAAGGCGGAAAATCTGTGAAAAACGGACATTTAGTCGGGTCTCATGAGATTCCGATTTTCGAGGGTTTTACTGTATTATATCAAAGTACACAAGAATAAATGAAGCGATATTGACCTCTAATGCAAGGAATAGTTTCGTTGCTCTAAACGGCGATAGGAGATTCACTTTACTGAATGAATTAATTTGAGGATAGCATTGTATATTATAAAAGGAGTTACTTTGGAATTTACAGTACGTAAAGTGGAAGTTGTACTGAATTGACTCAAGTATATTTCAAAGCAAAAATCAATTTAAAACTATTGTAACGGTTTCTACGATAAAGAATTAGTTTATTTTTTGTTAATATGCATCTCCAATACAACAATCCATTCAATCGTCAAGGGAACAGTTTACAATGTTGAAATAAATTGATTTGTTTTTGTTCAGATTGTATTCAACGAAATTATTCCGCTGATTGATTAATTAGTTAGTTTTTAATTTAAATATTTTAAAGTGTTTTATTTTAAATATGTAATACATAACGACGGAGAACATTATTGAGGATTCGAGTAAGCTTTCTTTCTTCGTAAGTACAGAGTACAATTTTAAAACAATCATAATGTTAAGTCCACGAAATTCGTCTACTGCAATTCGTAATCGTTTTAGGAATACCTGCGTTCTTCATACTATTATTCCGCCAATTTGTTGATATAGTATTTTCTTTCTGATCGCGTTTTATTTCACCATTTTTATCGAAATCCCAAACGTTAACACTATTGACATCAGGGATGTCAGCGCCTTCATCGCTCGGTAACTCTAATTTATTTGCGGTATTGGCCGGATTTCTCGTAATATTGTTTTCTATTACCCTCTCAATTACACCTATTCCCCTAAGACGCCTACACTGTACCCTGCTCTCTAGCCTAAAAAAGCCCTACTATGCTCAAGGATCCTACGCGCTACACCCTGGGATGCCTCCGGCGTGTAATGAACCCCCGAGCCATTTAGGGGTGCCCCACACGATCCGAGAATCGGACGAAGGTCAACGAAATCCACCCCCATGTCCTTGATGTAAATGTAAAGATACTAAGCCTCAAACTCGAGTCTACATAATTTTGAAAATGATAGTAGATGGCACATGCGCGCTACCTAGGACTGCGCACGCGCGTATACGTGAACATGGCGGCATGCCGCCATGTTCACGTATACGCGCGAGAAAGTTGAGATTTTCTCAACTCACAATCAGACAACGCGAGAATACGCGAACTCGAGCGTAGTTGAGCGAAGGTTTCCCGGCTCCTGATTGGCTGCCCATACGACCTTCGCCTCTGTACGCTTCTAACGCGTTCATGAAAACGCAGCTTTAGGAAGAGACCCTACACATTCTGCATTCTCTTATTTACAGCAGGAAACTTGAACATCACTTGTGAACTGTATACTGCAAGATACATGCATATTATTCGCAGTCTAGAAGCCGATGCCGTGATCGGTACAGAGAGTTGGCTCACTGACAAGATTGCAAGTCAGGAGGTATTCCCTCAAGACTATAGAGTTTTTAGAAAGGATCGTAGTATCCGGACGGGAGGTGGAGTATTTATAGCAGTCAGCAAGGCATACGAAAGTTTTCCACTACCGATTAATGACGCCGAAATAGAAAGTGTTTGGTGTGGAGTTAGAGGAAGCGATTACACTATAGCAAATATATTCGCATTTTATAGGCCTCCCAATTCAAGTTTAGAAATGATTCATAATCTCGAGAAACAAGTAGCAACGCTAATATCGAAAAATAAAGAGAGGGCCATTATAATAGGAGGAGACTTCAACTTACCTTCAATAGACTGGAATCAAAATTGCTTTGATCCCGGTGGTAGAGAACGTGAATCCTGCGAAGCACTTATAGAAACCTTCGTTAAACACTCGTTGTGTCAGCTAGTAAGATGTCCCACGAGATATATTAGATTTTCTCGCAACGAACTACCCCGAGCGTATGAACAAGCTTTCCATAGAGGAAGGAATAAGCGATCATAATGCTGTGTACGTTGAATTTAAGCTAAAAGTGGAGAAACAGGTTAAGGCTAGAAGACGCGTATATATGTACGCCAAATGCGATTTCTCGAAATTTAGGTCTTCTTTACAGACACAATTCCCTTATTTCTGCGGGGCATCTATCGACGCTAGTACAGAGGAGTTATGGTGCGTGTTCAGGGATATGATGCGAGAGGGTACGGATAAATTCATTCCACATAAAGTTAAACGTGATGGTGCGGAACCAAGATGGTACAACCAGAAAGTTAGATGCGCTCTTAGACGGCAAAGAAAACTTCACGCTCGCTTAAATACCAATTCTTCAAAAGTCACAGAGGAACAGAGGTCAATGATACGGCAACAATAGAGAGAGGCGCGGTCAAGAGCTAGAGTAACAATGCGAGAAGCATTTAATGATTACAAAAAGAAAGTTCTGCATAGTAATTTGATAGAAAATCCTAAAGCATTTTGGTCGTACGTTAGAGAGGTTCATGGTAGGGGCCCCACCATAGCGTCATTGAGAACGGAGGCAGGTGATGTAGTACATGACAGCGCGGAAAAAGCGAATTTGTTAAATGAACACTTTCAGAAAGCGTTTACTTCAGTGAGCAACGAATTTGAGGAACCAGCTTTGAATGATGAGGGAAATTCGATGGAAGATTTGATATTCTCGGAAACAGGTATCGCGCACCAGCTAGAGTCGATTAAGCAAAATAAGTCTCCCGGGCCGGAGGGCATACCCGCGCGTGTGTTGAAAGAACTAGCCTCGGTAATCGCACCTTACTTGAAAATAATATTCGAAAAATCCATTGCACATGGTACCGTTCCAAAAGACTGGAAGCTAGCATACGTAACGCCCATCCACAAAGGCGGTGATAAAGAGAACCCCGAAAATTATAGACCGATTTCCTTGACGTCATTATCGTGTAAGATTCTAGAACATATAATCGTTAGCTCTGTTCTGCGTTATTTAGATGGTCGTTCTTCACTAAGCAAAAACCAACACGGGTTTCGGAAAGGTAGGTCATGCGAAACGCAGCTCGCCCTGTTCGTAAACGATTTGTTACAATGCGGAGAGAAAAACAGTCAGGTTGATGCAATTTTCATTGATTTTGAAAAAGCGTTTGACAAAGTACCCCATAATAAATTAATAGGAAAACTAGGAAAGTACGGTATAAACCCTAATATCGTGAGTTGGGTAAAATACTTCCTCTCAGACAGAAAACAGATAGTAGTTATTGATGGGAAATCTTCATACCCGGTAAAAGTCGCATCAGGTGTTCCACAGGGAAGTGTTATTGGCCCACTGCTATTCCTGATATATATAAACGATATCTGCTCGGTAGTTCGCTGCAAAATAAGACTTTTCGCAGATGATACCGTTTTATATAAGGAGATAACGAGTCAGGATGACCAAAAATCGCTTCAGGAAGATTTAAACGCCCTTTCAGCATGGTGTCAACATTGGAAAATCGAAGTTAATCAGAGCAAATGTTCCCTATTGAGTTTCTGGAAGAGTAAGAAAAATGACTCAAACTCGGAGTACAGAATTGATAGATTGAATATCCAATCTGCAGAGTACGTTAAATATTTAGGAGTCACCATTTGTCCTGATCTATCGTGGAATATGCATATTCGAAGGATCGTAGGCGCAGCTAATAAGAAATTGGCCTTCGTAGGCAGAATAGTAAGAAGTAGCACAGAATATGTACGAGAAACGTGTTATTTATCATTGGTCAGATCTCAGGTCGAATACGCTTCCAGCATATGGGATCCGTACGAAAAGGGACAGATATTTGAGTTAGAAATAATCCAACGCAGAGCAGCCAGATTCGTTAAGCAAAAATATGAGCAAAAATTAAGCGTCACATCACTCTTGAAGGAGTTGAATTGGATATCGCTAGAGGATCGCAGAATTAGCGCTAGGTTAAGGTTTCTGGAGAAATTTAGGTCGGAAGTTCTCTTAGAGGAGGTCTCAGGAATATTAGAGGCACCTACGTACATGGGCAGGCACGATCACGAGAATAAAATACGAGAGATCGACTGTAGGACCGAGCGATACCAGAGCTCGTTTTTGCCAAGGACCATACGGGATCATAACAGGAGAGTGATTCCCACGAGGGACGTTATTAGGTAGGTTTTGCTGTGCTGCACCCCCTACCACCCACCAGTCTGGTGATTTGCAGGGTATCATGTAGATGATGTAGATGTAGATGTAGATAGAAATAAAGCGTTTTCTTTGTTGCGCCGCGCACCTTTCTGAAGGGAGCGTGTCTCCGGAGCTTAGCTTTGCTTCCTCTTTCTGTCATCTGCTCTCGCGGGGCATTAAAAAAATAAAACCTCATTCCTAATAATGGGCTGTAAAAACTTAAAATTATAATTAAAAAATAACAATTCAACTTTTTCGTGTTTTATTCAAACTTGTCAATATTTAATGATTATAAATTTTAGAAAGGGATATTTTATTTGTATCAGGATATTGCCGTCTATACTAACAGCTTTTTCTTCTTCTTTCTTCGTAAGAATGTTAGCATACTCGGTAGTCATAGCAATAGCCCTTTTGGTTGAATCATTGACTACTTGAATCGAATTATTTATTTTACGCCCTCTCTCGAAATCAGGGAGTTCGTTCCACGCTGAAGGATCACACCAAAACGTTCGAACAGTTTAAGGGATTCCTTTGAACAAAATTAACGCGTCCTCAAGAGAAATTTTTGGCCTACGGCAGGGATTTCCTCCTCTTGTCAAGTCCTTCACAGCCCAAACGATCTCCCTCTGCCAGCTGGTACTGACTCGTCAAAAAAGGACAACGCTGTCAGCTCCGTATTTAAATACCAAAGGTGATTCGAAAAAGTTTTCACTGCCGCCATGGAAACAGCACTATTCAAATTTTTATATGCACAAATATCACGAAAAAACTGCAAGTCTTACATCGGAGCTTTGACTGCTATTGGCGCTGAAAGCCACGCTTTTGCGTACAATAATGTCACAAAAATGCACACTTGCCGAATTCCATTTTCCTGCTGTGATGGCAGAGCAAACTGCGATTTAAAAAGCGCCATTTTTTATTTCTAATCATTAATGTCTTGATCAAGAATTTCCGAAGCCGCACAGATAACTTTCATGGCCTGCATGGTACTAATAATATGTATATCTACATCTACATGATACCCTGCAAATCACCAGACTGGTGGGTGGCAGGGGGTGCAGCACACCAAAACCTACCTAATAACGTCCCTCGTGGGAATCACTCTCCTGTTATCGATTGGAAATCCGTAACCTATGTTAGTGGTGGAAAAAATAGAGAAGCTTGTCGTGAATTAATTGAAGCGTTTACACTAAACTCTCTACAGCAAATCGTCAACGAGCCGACGCGATATGACAACAATGGTAACGGAAACATATTAGATCTGCTAGCCACCACCCACCCACTATCGACTAGAAACCTACAAATCGACGACGGCATAGGTGATCATAAAATAGTAATTGCCGACTTCAAATACACCCCTGCGACAATATATAAGCCAACGCGATTAGTCTATATCTTCAGTATAGCAGATCTCCCAGGTTTAAAAAATTATGTTACAAACCAAATAGCGACATTTATCAATTTTGCGATTAGTAACAGCGTAGATGACTCTTGGACGGAAATTTTGCGAATCATTCGAGAAGGGCTAAAAACGTTTGTCCCTACTAAATCAATTCGTGATCGCAAGGACCCGCGGTGGGTGAAACCGAAACTCCGTGCCTTGCTGAAGAAACAAAGACGGCATCACGCGCGCATAAAGCACCTTAAAGAAGTTGGTAGGGACCACGCGAACGAGTATTTAATATACAAAAATAGTCGTAAATCTGCAAGAGACGAAGCGCGTAAGGAATTTGACGTCTACCGATCCACGACACTCGGATTCACTCAAAAACGACTCGAAAGGATTTTGGTCGTACGTGCGAGAAATGCGAGGAGGTCAGTCCACAGTACCTCTTCTACGTACAGACAACGGTGAAAGTGTACACGATTCATTTACTAAGGCTAGTATGTTAAATCGGTTCTTCGAAAATTGCTTCACAATAGACAGCGGTGATTTCATTGATTTCCCTACTCGTATAGACTCAAATATGAGCGACATAGAAATATCCGAAAGCGGTATCGTCAAATTACTAAGTCAGGTCCACAAAAGAAAATCGCCAGGGCCTGAAGCCATACCTGCATTCATTAAAAACTCGTTAGCAAACGAATTAGCTCCGTACCTTAAGCTTCTATTCAGAAAATCTTTAGATGAGGGTGTAGTTCCTTTGATATGGAAAACAGCCCACGTTACACCAATACATAAAACGGGAAGTAAATTAAAAGTGGAAAACTACCGCCCTATATCGTTGACGTCAATCTTCTGTAAGGTTTTTGAGCACATTATCGGTAGCTCAATAATGCGATTTCTCGAAAGCAAAGAAGCGCTTAACAGTAGCCAGCATGGTTTCCGGAGAGGCAGGTCATGCGAGACTCAGTTAGCTCTACTCACACAAGATATTGTGAAAGCAACGGATAAAGGAATAGGAGTTGATGCAGTATTTTTAGACTTTAGGAAAGCCTTCGACACCGTTTCTCACGTGAAAATAGTGCAAAAATTAAGGGCTTATTCAATTAACGAGAAAATTGTAAATTGGATCGCCTCGTTTCTTTCCGATGGAACCCAGAGTGTAGTCCTCGATGGAGTTGCATCAGACGTCGTCAAAGTGACTTCCGGCGTGCCTCAGGGAAGTGTAATCGGACCTCTGTTATTCTTGATATATATAAATGATTTAGATAGAAAGATAGATAAGTGGCTTTATTTTCAGGGCGAAATTGAGACCATAAGGTCCCCTCTTCCATTTAACCCTACGTTATTGATTACAAAATAATAACATGCATAAATATATATACAAACAGAACTAGAGCAATAAAAGGTGCGTCAGATAAATACAACAAGAACAGAACGATAAATATCACATTACACATTACAGAGGTTTCTAAGAAAGATATGATATTTGTGGTAAAAACCCAGGTAGAGCCAGGCATGGCCAACCCAGTAAAAAACCACGCAGGAAAACACCCATGAAGAGAAGGGGGGTGGAAAAAACCTGCGAAAACCCTAGATAGTAGAAATACAATAATGATTGCTGTTGGAAAGGGCTTATTCAATTAACGAGAAAATTGTAAATTGGATCGCCTCGTTTCTTTCCGATAGAACCCAGAGAGTAGTCCTCGATGGAGTTGCATCAGACGTCGTCAAAGTGACTTCCGGCGTGCCTCAGGGAAGTGTAATCGGACCTTTGTTATTCTTGATATATATAAATGATTTAGCGGATAATATAAAGTGTAAAGTTAGACTCTTCGCGGATGACACACTTGTGTATGGAGAAATCAACACAATACACGATCAGGAGAATTTGCAAAAGGACCTTCAGGCTATTACGAAACGGTGTAAAGATTGGCAACTCGATCTGAATATAAAGAAATGCGCCGCAATGAACTTCACGCGGTCCACGAATTTCTACCGTTACCCGTACCAAATATCTGAACTAAAGCTAAAATACGTCAATAGCTACAAATACCTAGGAGTAATTCTCAGTAGCAATTTGTCTAGTAGAGAGCATATCAAAACCGTTATAGCATCGGCAAACAGAATTCAAGGGCTTTCCTCTAGAGTCCTGCGGGGATGCCCCTCGAATGTGAAGGAAATCGCATACTTTTCCCTAATACGACCCGTCGTGGAATACTGTTGCGCCGTCTGGGACCCTTTCGAGGAGGGCCTAACTAGAGAGCTCGAAATGGTTCAGCGTAGAGCGGCTAGATTTGTAAAAGGAGAATATCGGTATGATGCGAGTGTATCAGAGATTTTATTAAATCTTTATTTCATTTGAACATCCCGTTTTGTTATTACAAACCGGCAAAATGACGCCAGCCGCCGCAACGTTCAGAAAAGGGGTCCATTTTTCATTCTCACTCCAAAAACATACCTTAGAATAATTTTTAAAAATTCTGCTTTACTTACACTAAACGCAGAACAAAATTATCTACACGCTGATATGCATTGCGCGAAAATCCCATGAGCCTTGAACTATTTGAAAAATTCGAATGCTCCGAATTCGTCGAAGACGTACGCGGCATAGTCGTCCCCATCGGTGTTAGTGAACGTAATGTTAGATAACAGTGCAGGAGAAAATATGTCGAAACAATCGCTAGAACAGAGAAATACTACAGATCCTTTTACCCAGACGCGATAAGACAGTCCAACAGAGGAATTGGTTAGAGTTCACTTGGTGTTGTGACACCCCCTGCCAAACGCTTCTCGCGGCTTGCAGGGTATTGATGTAAATGTAAATCCTTTTTCGATTTTTTGTGAATTTTCCGTACACTTTCCGGGCGTTGCCAAGGCGACTCTCATTGTTGCCTCCGATTTAATTAGCTTGTCGAATATCGTATGACTGCAAGTACGATATCGGATGTCGATATCTAGGTACTATCAATGTATTAATGTCGTAAGTCCGGAGTTTATCTTAAGTCGAAACATCGTGTCTTTCTTTGAAAAAGAACGTTTTATCTTAATTTTGCTGCGCTCTCGGCTAATATTGTCGAATATCATGTTAGACCTGAATCATTTTTAGACTTGAGAAGTTACACCCTCGGCTAAAACACATTTGATATCTCACCTTGTCTTCGGCGAGGCAGGAATGCATCCTTCTGACGTAGTGGCAGATGGCAGCTGCTGCTGCTGCAAATAATACGAACTGGAAGATCACGATGGACACAACTCCCCAAGTCACGCTCCAGTTATCCTCTAAAAAGAAAAAATCTGATGTGGCCAAGACATGACTTTCTCCATATTTGGGTATAGATATTTAAATTCTTATTATGAATAGCATTATAAGGCAAAATTATTATTTCGTATCGTAAAAGTATACAGTCATTCTTATTGCCGTAAATTATATTTTGAATATGTTTACAGAATTCACCGCTACATGGTGCTGCGCTGTATACTGAAAATTACGAAAAAAGCAAAATATCTCCGAAATGGATGGTTCTACGAAAATTTGTTTCAAACAAAAGTTGGAAGAAATATTATTCTCTACAATTTTAGTTCTCACGAAGATTACCAATAAGGACGTTTTTAAGGAGATATTTGACGGAAACCGATTATTTAAAAATAATTCCTAAACAATAACTGCTATGGAAAATTGTTTCAAATGAAAGTTGTAGGAAATTACATTCTCTATAACTTTTCTATAGAATTGTATATACAATCATGATGTTTTAACGAAGAAATATTGCAAAAACCGAATCGGGGTTCGAATAAACCTCGACTTTCGGTTATACCGTTATTGTCCAAAAACTAATCAGTTCTTTATGCTCATGCTAAAGTCTTACATATGAAATTTGGTGTTAATATGACAAGTACTTTTTGAGTTAGAGCGCCCACAATCACATACACACACACCATTACGCGCACACACACACATACGCGCACACACACACATACGCGCGCACACACACGCACGCGCACGCACACACACAGACATCATTCCGAAAATAGTCTAAACGAGTTCTAAGGACCTCAAAACGTGTATTTCCGTTGAAATCTCGAAGTTGATTTTTTTCGTGATTACAATATGGAGAAAGTAAAAAGAGATACCGTGTATTACAGTCGAACTTTAAGGCTGGGGCCAGATGAACGTTTTTTCGCGGCGAAGACTGGCGTCAAGATAACGCTATAAAATATGTCCTTTGTTTCCTTATGTAATCGTTTTTCGCCCGCCTGGCCAGACGGGGAGGGACGCATTCTCAAGCTCGAACGCCGGACGGATGGGCCAGGGCGCGTTTCGAAAGCGTGGCGATAACGTTCGAGGGTGGGCACGTCTCGGTCGCCGAGTTGAAAATAGGGGAAAAGTATGAAATGTGTGTACGTGCAACGCTATCTGTCGGTCGTTTTACTACCGCTCCGTCTGGCACTCGAGTTTTTCAACGATCGTTTCTGAACGCCTCGTGTGGCCGCCTCTAGGCGGCTAGTTGCATCGACCGTGAATTAATTGAAGCATTCACTCTAAACTCGCTAGAGCAAATCGTCAACGAGCCGACGCGATATGACAACAACGGTAACGGAAACATATTAGATCTGCTAGCCACCACCCACCCACTATCGACTAGAAACCTACAAATCGACGACGGCATAGGTGATCATAAAATAGTAATTGCCGACTTCAAATACACCCCTGCGACAATATATAAGCCAACGCGATTCGTCTATATCTTCAGTAAAGCAGATCTCCCAGGCTTAAAAAATTATGTTACAAACCAAATAGCGACATTTATCAATTTTGCGAATAGTAACAGCGTAGATGACTCTTGGACGGAAATTTTGCGAATCATTCGAGAAGGGCTAAAAACGTTTGTCCCAACTAAAGCAATTCGTGATCGCAAGGACCCGCGGTGGGTGAAACCGAAACTCCGTGCCTTGCTCAAGAAACAAAGACGGCATCACGCGCACATAAAGCACCTTAAAGAAGTTGGTAGGGACCACGCAAACGAGTATTTAATATACAGAAATATTCGTAAATCTGCAAGAGACGAAGCGCGTAAGGAATTTGACGTCTACCGATCCACGACACTGTCGGACTCACTCAAAAACGACTCGAAAGAATTTTGGTCGTACGTGCGAGAAATGCGAGGAGGACAGTCCACAGTACCTCTTCTACGTACAGACAACGGTGAAAGTGTACACGATTCATTTACTAAGGCTAGTATGTTAAATCGGTTCTTCGAAAATTGCTTCACAATAGACAGCGGTGATTTCATTGATTTCCCTACTCGTATAGACTCAAATATGAGCGACATAGAAATATCCGAAAGCGGTATCGTCAAATTACTAAGTCAGGTCCACAAAAGAAAATCGCCAGGGCCTGAAGCCATACCTGCATTCATTAAAAACTCGTTAGCAAACGAATTAGCTCCGTACCTTAAGCTTCTATTCAGAAAATCTTTAGATGAGGGTGTAGTTCCTTTGATATGGAAAACAGCCCACGTTACACCAATACATAAAACGGGAAGTAAATTAAAAGTGGAAAACTACCGCCCTATATCGTTGACGTCAATCTTCTGTAAGGTTTTTGAGCACATTATCGGTAGCTCAATAATGCGATTTCTCGAAAGCAAAGAAGCGCTTAACAGTAGCCAGCATGGTTTCCGGAGAGGCAGGTCATGCGAGACTCAGTTAGCTCTACTCACACAAGATATTGTGAAAGCAACGGATAAAGGAATAGGAGTTGATGCAGTATTTTTAGACTTTAGGAAAGCCTTCGACACCGTTTCTCACGTGAAAATAGTGCAAAAATTAAGGGCTTATTCAATTAACGAGAAAATTGTAAATTGGATCGCCTCGTTTCTTTCCGATGGAACCAAGAGTGTAGTCCTCGATGGAGTTGCATCAGACGTCGTCAAAGTGACTTCCGGCGTGCCTCAGGGAAGTGTAATCGGACCTCTGTTATTCTTGATATATATAAATGATTTAGATAGAAAGATAGATAAGTGGCTTTATTTTCAGGGCGAAATTGAGACCATAAGGTCCCCTCTTCCATTTAACCCTACGTTATTGATTACAAAATAATAACATGCATAAATATATATACAAACAGAACTAGAGCAATAAAAGGTGCGTCAGATAAATACAACAAGAACAGAACGATAAATATCACATTACACATTACAGAGGTTTCTAAGAAAGATATGATATTTGTGGTAAAAACCCAGGTAGAGCCAGGCATGGCCAACCCAGTAAAAAACCACGCAGGAAAACACCCATGAAGAGAAGGGGGGTGGAAAAAACCTGCGAAAACCCTAGATAGTAGAAATACAATAATGATTGCTGTTGGAAAGAGATATGGTATACAAAATATATGTTAATGTGGAAAAGGTTTACTGAAAATCAAAGGTAATTAAACATATTAAACAAATAAGAAAGAATGCATTACATAAATTACACACATATATATACACCTACATACAACAAATAAACACATATAACTATAAAAGTCATAAAATCACATGCATTAAAAAGGCGTTGGGAATGATTAATGTTGGGATAAATGAGTAAAGGAATTGACTCTTTGTCTAGGAAACAGGAATATGTGGGTGGTGTACCCAGTGCTATGGAAAAAAAAAAAATGGAGGAGAATTTGCTTTCTTATGCAGTTTAGGTAGTGGTGGCTTGCTTAGTTAAAAACGATTTGTGGAGAGCAAGTTTAAAAGTTCTAACTGATGGAGAGTTTTTTATGTCGACATGAAGGTCGTTCCAAAGTCTACAGGCTGTTACATGAAAGGACTTATTGTAAATATCTGTACGGTGGTGTGGGATCAGTAGCTTACAATTGCCTCTAGTGTTAAGGTTATGAACTGCATTAATTGGGAAGAACTTTGTGGAGAGGTAGCTAGGTTTGCCAGTAGACAGGATCTTGTAAAGAAGAGTGAGGATGTGAAGATGCCTACGATCGTCGAGTTTTAGCCAAGCGAGTTCAAGGAAGGAATTGGAGATGTGGTCGAATTTCCTGAGGTTGTAGATAAAGCGAATACAGGAATTATGTGTGCGTTGGAGTTTGGTTTTAAGTTCATTCGAGAGGTCTTGGAATACGACATCACAATAATCAAGGTGGGGAATGAGTAGAGAGGTGACAAGTAGTTTTTTGAGAGAATGAGGGGCAATGTATTTAATTCTTGGGAGTGAATGAAGAGCCGAGTTGACTTTTTTGCAGATGTTAGAAACATGTTCAGTCCAGGAGAGTGTGTCGTTTATGATCAGGCCAAGATTTTTTACAGACTTAAGGAAAGGTATGGTGGTTTCAAGATAGGTCAAGGATGGGAGCGTTTCAAGCGAGATTTTTGCATTGAGTTTGTGGTATCCAATAATAATTGCTTAACTTTTGGAGGGGTTAATCTTAAGAAAGTTATTAGTACTCCATTCGGAGAGAGAGAGTAGATCGGTGTTCATCATGTTTATGTTTCCAGCTAGATCGGACAATCGGGAGTGGAGGTAGATTTGTAGGTCATCTGCATAGAGGTGATAGTTGCAGAAGGAAATGTTTTTACTAACATCGTTAATATATAGAGAGAACAGCAGGGGGCCAAGAATAGGTAGGAGTGGATCCATTCCAGGGAGGAAGAAGTAAAGTTTAAGAGTCGAAGTTTGGCAAGAAGAACTTCTTTGTCAATGGAGTCAAAGGCTTTACTAAAGTCGAGAAGTGCCATAATGGTAACTTCTCTGCGATCCATTGAGAGGCGAATGTCATCGGTGATCTTAAGGAGGGTGGTGGAGGTACTATGAGAAGGTCGGAAACCTGATTGAAAGGAATCAAATAAGTTGTTGTCATTGAGGAACTTAGTGATTTGCTCGTGTACGAGCCTTTCGAGGGCCTTCGAGATTGACGGAAGGATGCTAATGGGTCTGAAGTCAACAATTTCTGGAGATTCAGATTTCTTAGGGATGGGACGAACTAAGGCGCGCTTCCAGACATTGGGAAATTTTCCGGAGGAGATAGACCAATTAAAGATGTGGGTGATAATTGGAAGAATGTGAGGGAGTATCTTGATTAGAATTGATGTTGGAATGTCATCATCTCCAACAGCAGGGGACTTGACCATCTGAAGAGAGCGCATCACATCAAATTGAGTGAAAGGAGAAAATTTAAACCTCCGAGTGAAAGGAGGAGCAGATTCAGCAGAACGGGATAATTCGAGTAAAATTTTATTTTTTAAGTCAACATCAATGGAGGTAGGTGGAGTGGTGAAATTAGTGTTGAGGAGATCTAACGATACGTGAGGCGGCAAACTGTGAGAGTCATTGACTTTTCCGATTCCAAAATGCTTTAGATTTTTCCAAATTTTCGACTGAGGTTCCTTGGTAAGTTTGAAAGCATATTTGATTTTAGCATTTCTGATTACTTGTTTCGTTTTATTTCGAAGTTTTTTATAGTGTGTGAAAGAGGCGGTGTCTTTTAATGATTTAAAGTGGCGAAAGGCAGCGTCGCGTCGCAGCATAAGGAGCTTAATATCATTAGTGATCCAAGGTGAAGACGGTTTCGAAATGCGTACGGTTTTGAGAGGGGCATGTTTGTCGGTTAATGCGTAAATAAATGAATTAAATAGATCTATTTTACTGTCAATGTTCTCAAGGTGTTCGACAGTCTCCCAGGGCATTTGGGCAGCATCGGACAGTAAGTCATGGTCGACAATACATTTATAGTCGCGATAGGTAATGAATTTCTGTTTAAATTTAGGACTTCTCAAAGAGTAAGCTAAGAATAAGGCATCATGCATTGATATCCCTGGGGAAGAAAGTTGACCGTATGATAGGACTTTGTCCGGGTTGGCAGTGAAAATGGCGTCAATCCATGTGGCTGAAGTAGTGGTGTGATGAGTAGGTTCGAAGGGAAGAATACACAGACCAAGCGACGACAAGGAATTTTTGAGAGAAATTGTGTCGTGGGACCGGGAAAGAAAGTTAGTATTGAAATCGCCCGTTATGAGCACGTGCTCGTAGTTGTGGATGTGGTTAGAAATAGCCTCCTCGACATCGGGGAAGTGACCAATCTTGGGAGGCCGATAAACGACGCCCAAGAGAGTTTTTTTTAGGTTGACAGAGGCTTCGAGGAAAATGTATTCAGGTCGTTTGCAATAGTTGGGATCACTTTTAGCGATAATTTTGCAGGGGATATCGTTTCTGACGAATATTCCAACACCACCGCCCATTTTTCCGATGCGATCATTGCGGTAAAAATTGTAGCCGGGAATAGCAACAGATAAGGTAGGTATATTTGGCTTGAGCCATGTTTCTGCGATTGAAATTGCGTGGATGTTATCAGGCAGAAGGGCACGAAGTTCATCAAGATGAGCGGTGAGACTTTGTGCGTTGATATAGAGGATATTGAGTGAACGGGGATGCAATCTGAAAACAGTGTGTAAACTAACGTTGTTGTCGGAGAATGAATTGGAGGATATATGACGCCCAAGGAGATCAATGGATTCAGGTAATAATTTAAGGGCTTCAGAGGTGTTGCGTTCCGTGGCGAGAGATTGTGGGTTTAAAGATGGAGGGGAATTACGGCTGAGGGGGAGGAATTCAGGGGCATTGGGATTGAGAGAATCGTCAGGAAAGGGAGATATTCAGCTGCATGAAGGTTGGTAAAAGAAGAAACATCGCGTTGGGAAGGAAGGAACATGGGGGCAGAGGGATTGAGATCGCTTATCGGTTCTGAGGGGAAAGAGGGTGTGGGAGAGGAAAAAAGAGTGCTAAAAGAATCGTTAAGGAAAGGGAGGGAGAATGGAAGAGCGGCGGGAGGACATGGGGAGGACGAAGAGAATACTAGAGGGAACAGGCGGAAAAAAGAGCAAAGGCTACGAGCAAACACTTTGGTAAGAGAGAGCACAAGAATGAATAGCAAAAGGATGAGGCAGGTAAAGTAAGGTAGTGAGGAAATGCGAAGAGGGAATAAAAACAAAAATAAATACAATTAAAAGAAAGAGAACACTGCAATGCAAAGCACACACTAAGTTGGTAAACGAGGGGAAGGCTAAACTGCAGATATACGAAGGGAAATTTCACTACACTAGCACTGAGCGGGAACGAACTAACACTGAACTGGAATATAAACGATACTTCACAAACGCACACACTACACACTATGATTTCTTCTTCTTCTTATCTCCTCTCTTCCTTTCTTCTTTCCTATCTACATCTACATCTACATGATACCATGCAAATCACCAGACTGGTGGGTGGCAGGGGGTGCAGCACACCAAGCCCTACCTAATAACGTCCCTCGTGGGAATCACTCTCCTGTTATGATGCCGTATGGTCCTTGGAAAAAACGAGCTCTGGTATCGCTCGGTCCTACAGTCGATCTCTCGTATTTTATTCTCGTGATCGTGCCTGCCCATGTACGTAGGTGCCTCTAATATTCCTGAGACCTCCTCTAAGAGAACTTCCGACCTAAATTTCTCCAGAAACCTTAACCTAGCGCTAATTCTGCGATCCTCTAGCGATATCCAATTCAACTCCTTCAAGAGTGATGTGACGCTACCGAGCAGATATCGTTTATATATATCAAGAATAGCAGTGGGCCAATAACACTTCCCTGTGGAACACCTGATGCGACTTTTACCGGGTATGAAGATTTCCCATCAATAACTACTATCTGTTTTCTGTCTGAGAGGAAGTCTTTTACCCAACTCACGATATTAGGGTTTATGCCGTACTTTCCTAGTTTTCCTATTAATTTATTATGGGGTACTTTGTCAAACGCTTTTTTAAAATCAATAAAAATTGCATCAACCTGACTGTTTTTCTCTCCGCATTGCAACAAATCGTTTACGAACAGGGCGAGCTGCGTTTCGCATGACCTACCTTTCCGAAACCCGTGTTGGTTTTTGCTTAGCGAAGAACGACCATCTAAATAACGCAGAACAGAGCTAACGATTATATGTTCTAGAATCTTACACGATAATGACGTCAAGGAAATCGGTCTATAATTTTCGGGGTTCTCTTTATCACCGCCTTTGTGGATGGGCGTTACGTATGCTAGCTTCCAGTCTTTTGGAACGGTACCATGTGCAATGGATTTTTCGAATATTATTTTCAAGTAAGGTGCGATTACCGATTTCAACACACGCGCGGGTATGCCCTCCGGCCCGGGAGACTTATTTTGCTTAATCGACTCTAGCTGGTGCGCGATACCTGTTTCGGAGAATATCAAAGCTTCCATCGAATTTCCCTTATCATTCGAATCTGGTTCCTCAAACTCGTTGCTCACCGAAGTAAACGCTTTCTGAAAGTGTTCATTTAACAAGTTTGCTTTTTCCGCGCTATCGTGTACTACATCACCTGCCTCCGTTCTCAATACGGGATCATAACAGGAGAGTGATTCCCACGAGGGACGTTATTAGGTAGGGCTTGGTGTGCTGCACCCCCTGCCACCCACCAGTCTGGTGATTTGCAGGGTATCATGTAGATGTAGATGTAGATTGCTGGTATTGAAGTCAATTTAAATAACGAGTAGAGTAGCCATGGACATGGGTAAAATGGGCGCATTTTCTGTTTTTCATCGGCAATCGGCATTGTGAAAAATTCTCAGTTTTTACGTTTTTGAATATTCTTGTATGCGTTTAAGTCTTTTATAATCGACTTTCAGTGAATTACCGCTGAATATGGCTGCATCGTAGCCGAAATACGCAGTTGGGTGGATATAACATTGTTGTAGTTATCGGATACACTTGAGATAAGGGCATTTTTCAATTTTTCACGTTTTAAGTAAGTATTCTTGGAATTTTCCATTCTATGAAACAGTTTTGAGACGTTCTTTACAAGCGAAGTGACAGCAGCATAACGCCTTTTATGGGCACATCTTGTCCGCCACCATGGGCGGATTCAAGGGGGTTAAAGGGGTAATTACCCTCCCCCTCTCCCCGCCTAAAATTTCTGAACATTCGAAAAATTAACCTTAAAATCTCGTCCTTCGTGCTGAGCAGTTCATAATTTAAGTCTTCCTTACCAACAGCACTCACAATTGTAGTAAATCAAATTTTATTTTATTCTTTTTATTGCATAATACAAAAGTTATTTTTAAAAAACATTTTTTTAATTAATTTATTTTTTCACTCCTAAATTACCCTCCCCCATTGGATGAGGCCTGGGTCCGCCCATGTCCGTCACTTTCGTCTGTCGCTACTTTCATCCCTGAACTGATGGTTTTGATTAAGGAATCCTTATTACAATTTATCGCCAACTTATAACTTGAACTGCATTCGCCAATTAGAGATTACACTTTACATATACACCTTAAACTTATACTCTTGTCTCGTTAAATCGCATCCATTAGGCAAAAACTAAATACCCCATTAGACTCTCTCCATAGCTCTTATATGATATTGATATGGTATTGATAAAAAACTTATTCAGATAGAGAACAGCATTTAACACATTTCCGCGAGAGCAAATAACTACGAATTATAGTTTCAGAGGTAAAAAAATCGAGAAATCCAAAGCATAACGTCACATATTTTGTTTACGTCGGTCGCTACGAGGATTCTATCTACAAACAAGAATTAAATAACCATATCTTCCTCTCTCAAACGTTTACCATAAAAAAAGATCATATAATTACAACTTATATTTTCGAATATAAAAATTCGCCAATCGTCCAATTCTTGGATACCGTTTCATACGTAAATCCCTTTGTAATGTCAGTGTGTTCCTGTTATGGAGTATATTTTCTTCCTAGTTTCAATTATGTCGATTGCTCACCACGTATGCTTATTTGAATAAGCCCAACCAAATTTGCGTACATTTTGGATGGCTATTAGCGTCATTCGGACGGTTATTTCGCCCGATATTTTCAAATCCAAATTCTACTCTGTCTCTTCACGGACGCAGCTTTCTCCCACGACTCCTTAAGAAGATTTTGCGTACAGAAAAAAATCACTCATTCCTCAGAAAAATCCTCTTTGAGGAAAAGGCATTAATGACCCACTATATTTCAATATTGCGTCGATTCAAAGCAAGAACCGCTAAGAAGGTCCCTCGTTTATTTATATGCAAATCAATTCAAATGAATCCGTTATGAAGATCGCGGATTCATTTCCCACTTCCTAGAATCACATTATCATAATCTGTGTCAAAAGGGACACAGAGAGAAAGGGAATAATTATGTGAGATCATACATCTCCCTATACTAATAAAAATTTTAGGATTATCGTAGTGGTGTCAGACGCTTGACCTGAAAAAATTATGTGGCATTTCCACTTGAGCTAGAAACTTGAAATTTGCTACAATTACAGATTTTTGGTCACAACCGAAGGAAAAAATCCGAAATTGTTGAAATTCCAATTTTGAGGGGCCATTTTTGTCCCTTTTAGCCCCATTTTTCCCCCATAAGATAACACGTAAATCGGTGCAGAGGTTTTTATATATGCTTTCTAAATTTATTTTCCGTCAAGATTCGAACTCAGAACTTGAAATATCGGAAATTTTTAAAATTGTAGTTTCTTATTTTTGAGGACTGTATTAAAATCCGTGTCGAATTAGCGTAATTTTATAGACTTATCGGAAAAAAGTGGGAATTTTTCTGGGTCCCAACAATTGACTGCCATGGCAACGAGCTCAAAGTTTTATATGGGTAAGCTTGTAAAGGGAATCAGAGTCATCTCTCTATGCCAGAGGCTTGAAAAAGGCGGCTCGCGGGCCTGATCCGGCCCGACAGCACCATCAATCCGGCCCGACAACACTTTAATATAATGTTACATTTACAATTTTACATTGCTAAAGATGTGTGGCCCGCAAACCTTACCTAAACTGGTGATATGGCCCGCCAGCCAAAATAGTTGCCCACCCCGGCTCTATACTAAATAATCTCTGTCCGGCATCCGCAGAACTCGCCCTTGGAGCCTAGTGCTCAACCGTAGTACTTAGGAAGCTTCACGGAGATGAGCTCCTGTGCAAAAGGCCTAAGAAATGCTAGGGGAAGATCAATTCGGCTTCAGAAAAGGAAGAGGAACCAGAGATACTGTCTGTGGTGTAGTGAGAATCATATCGGAAACGGAAATAGAGTACAGCCAAGATTTCATCGACTGGCAGAAGGCCTTAGACCAGTGTTTCCCAACCTTTTTAGAGTCGCGCGGCACCCTTAAGCGACTTTTCAGAATTTGGCGGCACCCCTTTCCCCTATCCACCGTCAGTAATAATCGTGGTGAAGTTGAATCCCTAACTCCAATCTCCTTTCATTTCGAAGTGCCTTTGCGACGAAAAGAAGGTCGACTTAACTCTGGTTTGCATTTTTGAAAGCCGACGATGCAAAATGAGGCTGAAAATGGTAAAACAATATTTTTGCGGCACCCTTCAGAACACTTCACGGCACCCAGGTTGGGAAACACTGCCTTAGATGAAGTAAATTGATACTGATGATGAGGATATTAAAGAGTATAGGTGTAGACTGGAAAGACAGGAGACCGATCAGGAATCTATACTTGAATCAAGTTGTAAAGGTCAGGTAAATATCGGGGTAAATATCGGTAGAGGAGTAAGACAGGGACTGTTGCCTATCGCCGATTCTATTCAATATATATGGAGAGAGGCTAATGCAGGAAGCGTTAGAAGGCACGGGAGATTTCAAAATCGGAGGATGGATTATAAGAACAGTGAAATACGCGGATGATCAAGTACTTCTAGCAAGAAAGGAAAAGGAACTCTCAACCCACTGCAGGATGAAGGCATCCCCAGACTCTTCCAGTTTTCCCTGTCAACTGCCTCCCTCCTCCAAGTTTGCCCCAAGAACTTAACAAGCTCTCTGTCCCACCTGTCTTTCGGTCTTCTTTTTGGTCTCTTGATGTTTCTTGGTGTCCATTCGATGACACTGGACGTCCAACGCTGGTCATTTCTTCTAGCAGTGTTGCCCGCCCACTGCCATTTTAGCACCTTCACTCTTCTAATCACGTCACAGACTCCCGTCTTCTTTCTTACCCAGTCGTTCCTCTTGCGGTCTCTTCGGGTGATCTCTAACATGCATCTCTCCATGCTCCTCTGTGTTGTTTGCAGGTGTTGTATCATTCTGGCATTCATGGTCCATGTTTCACAACCATATGTCAGAACAGGCAGAACACATTGGTCATAAAGTCTCCTTTTTAGGAAGACTGGAATATTTGATTTAAAGATGTTCGCATTCTTGCCAAAAGCACTCCATGCCATCTTCACTCTCCGGTTGATTTCTCCAAGAAGCGAACCATCAGTAGTGATGAGTTGACCTAAGTAAACATAGCTGGTTACTTCTCCGAGTTCTGCTCCGTTGATATGTATCTTCTCAGAATTTGTGAACATAACCTTTGATTTATTAAGATTCATCTCAAGTCCAACTTCTCGATGGGGCAAAATAGCCCCTTAAATTTGGAAATTTTACAATTTCGGATTTTTTCCGTCGCTTGGGACCAAACATATACAGTCTTGCCAAATTTCAAGTCTCTAGCTCATCTGGAAACACCTTATACTTATAAACATCGTATGGTGCAATAATGAAGCAAAACAGCTCTTAAAATCGAAAGTTTTATGATATCGGATTTTATCCATAGATCGTGACCAAAAACCTATAGTCTTGCCAAATTTCAAGTCTGTAATTCGTCTGAAAGTGTCTCATCATTTTGTGTCCTCGTATGAGGAAAAAATGAGGCATAATTGCTCCGAAAAATGAAATAATATAATATTGGATTTATCCATTGGTTTAACCGAAAACCTATAATGGTGCCGAATTTGGAGACTGTATCTCATATGGATGGTACTCCTATGGGACAATACTGGGGCAAAACCGCCCTAACAAATGGGTGTCAGTCTTGCATTTCTTTCATTGATCGTAGTTTAATGTTAATGGCATCTTTATATAATAATTATCAAGTGTCAGTCTGTCCGTCCGTCTGCCCCCCCCCCCTTGTATCTCAAAAGCGGTTTATCGTAGAGATATGCGGTAAACTGCGTTTTGTTTCTACAAGCTAGGAGGCCCCTAGAAAACCATTTTCATAAAGTCCCGGTTCGAATCCAGGAGACAAATATATTTTCCCATAAGTTTACACGGTATTTTCGATTTTTCAGACTGCAAGATCTTTTCATTCATTCATCAAAATACGTAAATACGTATGGCCCGATTTTCTCCGTTTTTGCTTTATTTGACGGCTAAAACTCTATACTATCTCATTTTTGCAATTTTTACATGTTACACTCGAAATTTTCAGAAATACGCATTCTATATCGAAATTTTGCGAATTTTTCGAACTCGTTCCGGGCGTTGCCAATGCGACCATCATTGTTGCTTCCTATTCAATTAATGTCAATTTAACCTTCAAATAGGTGAAAGAATAGCGTTATTCTCTTCGCAGTTTTGTTTAAGCATCGAAATTATTGCTGTAGCAAGGTCAAACTTAATACATTGCATCGTAAATATTTACGGATAAATTCAGTTAACTGCGTATGGAAAGCGTTCCTAAAGATTTAGTCAGGCATTTCGTCATTTGAATGCAGGAATCTTACCTTTTTGTTTAGTAAAATCATTATGTTATACATATATAATGCTTACTAACGCAAATAGGCTCCCGCATAAATTTTAAATTAGATAAGAACAGAGACGTACGATATTTTTTAACACATGGTTAACTTCTCTTCATTGATAATCTAAATAAACGGTTGCATTGATTGTTATATAAAACAGAAAAGACACATGCTACTTCAATAAAAATAAACAAAGAAAATTAAAAATATAAAAGTTCACTATCAATTACTGTGTAGCATTAATTTCCTCTGCAATATGACTTTTAAAATGCAGATTTCTGACTGACTTCGCATAATAAATTGTCAGTACGCACACACAGCCGTGCCCTCAACGAGATTCGAACCCGCGAACCTTACATTGGGAGCCAAATACATTAAAATCCTACACCGGGGAAATTCATTATTAGAGTTAAACGTGAATTATTGAGATCAACTTATTTTACATACTTCTTCATTTTTTATAAATGAATTGAAAAAAACGCGGAGAAGGCAAGAAAGAAAGAGAGAGAGAGGGATGCAGAGGCACACAGTATTGCCCGTGAAGATGAGGAGTGGAGAGTATTACAAGAAAGACAAAGGAATAAGGAAACACGTCAAATGAATAGGGAACAAAGAAGATCTAACCTTGGGTCGAACTATTTAGGTTATTTGCAAGCGTAGCTGCAACGGGCTGCTAGTTATAATGTAATCATATAATTCCCATTAAAAATTTACACACACAAAATCATTGAACTCGTTGCCACGGCAGCCGATTGTTGGGACCCAGAAAATTATCACTTTATTCCGATAAAAAGTATAAATGTACACTAATTCTACTCGGATTTGAATTCTGTCTTCAGAAATAAGAAAGTACAATTTCTCTACTTTCCGGTAGTTCAAGTCCCCTGTTCGAATCTTGAGGGTAGATAATTTTAAAAAGCAAATATAAGAACCCCTACACCGATTTACGTGTTTTCTAGCACATCTGGAAGTGCCTCGTAATTTGTATCGTCCTCCTCATTCTCCTATATCATATGTCAGAAGCATCTGTATATATTATAGATATATTCAAACATACATTCTATCTCTTCATTTCCGTGTGAGACGCTTAATCTTCCTTCTTTCAAGACCACGTGAGAATTTGCATACAATGTCCTGGCGATTTCTATTTTGGTGGATCGTACACAACTTCCGCACCACTTCGGCCTCTTTCTTCTCTGATTTTTCGAATTATAGACGCGACATAATGACCGCCACGGGACCGTTACTTCCCACCATTCATTAAAAGGCGACTTCTGTTCGTTTGGCGCTCATCCCTCTTTGCCTGCAGACCATTTTCCGCGCTTCCTGTTCTGGCGCCGCGTAGCGAGAGAAGACGGATATGATGCAGGAAGTGCCTTTAATTGTTTATTCCTTACTGGACACCCTCTTTACAATTGTCCTCGATATGAATTTTTCCTTGAATTAACGATTTATCAAGTGAATGCCTCCTTGTCGTGCTTGGTGTTTGGTTGTTTTAGCTCTTGTTATTTGTCGAATATCCTTTGACTAGCAGAAATTCCCGGCGTTGCCCGGGGAAATTTGGTTCAAATGCGATGATTAATGGTATTTAAGAATTCATTCGGCCGCTGTTTTGAATACGGGCAGAGAGAAACAAACACCACGTATGAATTATTTCTGGGAGCACTCCACAGTCGTACCAAATTTGATTCAAATCAATAGTAGCACTTGGGAAAATAGGCGTAGTTTAATCAGTACCCGCCGTCCAATTACGGATAAGGAAGTAGTCGTTTCCCACCTTTCTCACTGTGTATAATATGTAGAGTTACCTGTTCTTTGAGAACAGGAAGTTTATGAGAATAGTTATTTTACTGAACAGTTTAGGCATCAGAACAGTTCGAAAAAAACTGTGCTGTTCTTTCTGACCCATCTCTAGATGGCAATGCATTAGCATGCTAATTTATTTTGTTTTTTGTACAATTAATATAAAACATTTGGGATTAAAAAGTAGCCTACGACCTTCCTATTTGTGAAGAAAGTATTTGTTGAAAGTTTGATTATTTTAGCTTGAACGGTGTGGAAGTATATAGATGCACAAAAAAACAAACTTTCACAAATATATAGGAGATTGATCTTATACTTGTATTGAAAGTGACAAATATCAAATTTGAACTTCCTAAGTTAATTTACTCGAGAATTATCGTTGAAAACCAAATCGATGCCCACCCGGGTGCATTTCGGACTGAAATGTTTGGAAAGGGGATGTGCCCCAAGTAATAGACTTTTTAGTGGTTCAGTGGGTTCCAGTATCATTGGTAGATTCACTTTACCATTAAAGCTACAAAGGCCGACACTTTCGTTTTTCCAATTTTTAGCTGCGCAAAATTGTCAAACTTTGTCCATTTTGCCCAAAACCAATTCAGCATCATTTTGTATTCTATTCGGACACTATAGCGATAAGCAGAACAAACTTTCGAGCCCCATCTTTCTACTTGGCTCTCAGTCCTAGCTTGCCTTTCTGCACTCTCTTGAATAGACAATTGAGCGCGCCGCCGAGATGAGCGTATGCGCTGGCTTTCAAGGCGAACTTCCCCGGCATTTATCGTTTCGCGTGATCGACGCTCTATCTGCCTCTCATTATTAATAAGGGACCTATCCGGAACTTTCCAATTGTTCTCGCCGCGAATAAGATCGCTCTCGTTCGTTTTCTATACGATTTTGGAATGAAGTTGTAGATTCATTTCTCTAAAACGACGGCTTCGCCGTGCTGAACCGGACAATCGCCCAATTCCGGACATTTTCTTATAGGTATATGCACAAAATTTTATTAGTCAAAACAGTAATTTAAATTAAACAATAGAAATTTTAGTAACATCAACGATGTATGGTAGGTATATCAGAAGAAAAGTTAGGCAAGTAAGAAGAATGTATTAAAAAGTGTTCACTCTTACGTAAACGCATGAAATTCGTAGCTCGCGAAATAAGAGCGCGAGAGGGGAGGATCCTAGTTCCTAAGATTGCCACCGGGAAGAAGTAGATAGCGCACGACATCGCCTGGAGTTGCTTTTCTCGCTGACGTAAATGGGTGTTAGCGGAAAAATCGCCATATATTTGAAACAGCTTATGTTAGAATAATAAAATTAAGCCCAAAACCTATTCGAGATACCGCCGAATCTTTCAGTGAAAGTTTCGTGAAAATCGGTCCAGTAGATTCGGAGATCTCGCGTTGCAAACTTTCAAACTCATTTATCATTAAGCCATTTATATATAGAGAGATTAAGCCATCTTACTCGACTTGTATAGGTACACTTTTCCGGGCTATTTTGACAATGCTTCATCTTATATTGATTGATCCATTCAATTTTGACGATGGTTCATTTAATTTTGACAATTGTCCAATCTATTTTGACAACGGTTCATTTCATCAATAGAGGCTCAGTAATTCTGTGGAATATATGAATTTGTTGACAGGTTCATAGAGGCAAATAATGAAGAATTTCTCTATTACTACTATATTATCTATTATGGGGCTGTCCAACTTGTTTGGTGTGGTGGGCCAAATTTGCTGAAAGCCACTGACTTGGGATGGGGGAAGGGGGTAGGAGAAATTTTGTTCGAGCAAAGATAGGCCGGAAAGAATGCGTCTCTAATGGAATCGCTACTGCGTGTTACTATGCCCCCCCCCCCCCCGCCCCCCCCTTACTTACTTAGTCGGTTTTGGGGCATTTCCAAGAGAAATATAGAACCATAGTGCAGTGCTCCCCAAGAACCTTTTTTGCTCCACGGCACACTTTCATGCTTGCTTATAAACATCGCGGCACACCAAACTACTCCTAATTAATTTCACTGCTTAAATACACATTTTAAAAGAAAAACTAGTATAAAACAAGTAAGAGTCGCAATTATATTAGATTGTTATGATTAGTAAGGTAATATTCAAATAATTATATACTTTTATTATAAATTAAGTACATACACAAATAAACGTGTAAAAATATTATGCTCTTCGACGGAAAATTTAGGCTTGCCTTTTTTATACGAAGACGCTTTATATTTGACTCAATAATAGAAAGAGTTACAAGAACTACTTCATCTGGGGTCTTTAAACATGCCCTTTTAATATGAGCCCATGATGAACAGTTAAATTCGGATAAATACGTTGTTGAATTTGGACGTCATATCGATGGTATATTCAGATATTGAAGGATATTCACCTTTAGCTTTTAGCCAAAATACATCTAAAGGTAGCATACAAATTGTTAGTTGTAAGATTGTTCATAAGGTCTATCAATTTCTCTCGTAGTTTTATGATAAATTCCTCGGATGATAAAATGTATGCAAATTTGTTTGATCCAAACCCGTTTGTAAAAATTAAATAACCTCAGAGTGTGCGGCACCCTAGTGTCATCCTTGCGGCACACAGATTGGGGAGCACTGCCCTTGTAAGAGGGGGTTTGCGGGGGAAATTTATCGGCTGCTTTTGTCTTCCTGGTTTTCCCCATCCGTTTTCGCACATGGTGGTAAACACTTCGGAAAGAGAAGAGGAATGCAGGGAAGCATGTTTTATGACTGGTAGGGTATAGGCAACTTACCAGTATTCTATCGATGCAAACGAACCGACCGACGGGTAAGCGCCCGTAGAGCTTTGGCACCCGGGGCTGTCGCTCAGCTCGTCCTTACCTCAGGCTGGATACAATCATGTCGCGGGCCGCCAGTTGGACAGCCCTAATCTATTATATTATGATATATATCATTAAGATCTGATATACGTATTTCATTTTAGATAGTAAGCCCAGCCATATGTTAGTGGTGGAAAAAATAGAGAAGCTTGTCGTGAATTAATTGAAGCGTTCACTCTAAACTCGCTAGAGCAAATCGTCAACGAGCCGACGCGATATGACAACAACGGAAACGGAAACATATTAGATCTGCTAGCCACCACCCACCCACTATCGACTAATCGACGACGGCATAGGTGATCATAAAATAGTAATTGCCGACTTCAAATACACCCCTGCGACAATATATAAGCCAACGCGATTAGTCTATATCTTCAGTAAAGCAGATCTCCCAGGCTTAAAAAATTATGTTACAAACCAAATAGCGACATTTATCAATTTTGCGAATAGTAACAGCGTAGATGACTCTTGGACGGAAATTTTGCGAATCATTCGAGAAGGGCTAAAAACGTTTGTCCCAACTAAAGCAATTCGTGATCGGAAGGACCCGCGGTGGGTGAAACCGAAACTCCGTGCCTTGCTCAAGAAACAAAGACGGCATCACGCGCACATAAAGCACCTTAAAGAAGTTGGTAGGGACCACGCAAACGAGTATTTAATATACAGAAATATTCGTAAATCTGCAAGAGACGAAGCGCGTAAGGAATTTGACGTCTACCGATCCACGACACTGTCGGACTCACTCAAAAACGACTCGAAAGAATTTTGGTCGTACGTGCGAGAAATGCGAGGAGGACAGTCCACAGTACCTCTTCTACGTACAGACAACGGTGAAAGTGTACACGATTCATTTACTAAGGCTAGTATGTTAAATCGGTTCTTCGAAAATTGCTTCACAATAGACAGCGGTGATTTCATTGATTTCCCTACTCGTATAGACTCAAATATGAGCGACATAGAAATATCCGAAAGCGGTATCGTCAAATTACTAAGTCAGGTCCACAAAAGAAAATCGCCAGGGCCTGAAGCCATACCTGCATTCATTAAAAACTCGTTAGCAAACGAATTAGCTCCGTACCTTAAGCTTCTATTCAGAAAATCTTTAGATGAGGGTGTAGTTCCTTTGATATGGAAAACAGCCCACGTTACACCAATACATAAAACGGGAAGTAAATTAAAAGTGGAAAACTACCGCCCTATATCGTTGACGTCAATCTTCTGTAAGGTTTTTGAGCACATTATCGGTAGCTCAATAATGCGATTTCTCGAAAGCAAAGAAGCGCTTAACAGTAGCCAGCATGGTTTCCGGAGAGGCAGGTCATGCGAGACTCAGTTAGCTCTACTCACACAAGATATTGTGAAAGCAACGGATAAAGGAATAGGAGTTGATGCAGTATTTTTAGACTTTAGGAAAGCCTTCGACACCGTTTCTCACGTGAAAATAGTGCAAAAATTAAGGGCTTATTCAATTAACGAGAAAATTGTAAATTGGATCGCCTCGTTTCTTTCCGATAGAACCCAGAGAGTAGTCCTCGATGGAGTTGCATCAGACGTCGTCAAAGTGACTTCCGGCGTGCCTCAGGGAAGTGTAATCGGACCTTTGTTATTCTTGATATATATAAATGATTTAGCGGATAATATAAAGTGTAAAGTTAGACTCTTCGCGGATGACACACTTGTGTATGGAGAAATCAACACAATACACGATCAGGAGAATTTGCAAAAGGACCTTCAGGCTATCACGAAATGGTGTAAAGATTGGCAACTCGATCTGAATATAAAGAAATGCGCCGCAATGAACTTCACGCGCTCCACGAATTTCAACCGTTACCCGTACCAAATATCCGAACTAAAGCTAAAATACGTCAATAGCTACAAATACGTAGGAGTAATTCTCAGTAGCAATTTGTCTAGTAGAGAGCATATCAAATCCGTTATAGCATCGACAAACAGAATTCATGGGCTTTCCTCTAGAGTCCTGCGGGGATGCCCCTCGAATGTGAAGGAAATCGCATACGTTTCCCTAATACGACCCATCGTGGAATACTGTTGCGCCGTCTGGGACCATTTCGAGGAGGGCCTAACTAGAGAGCTCGAAATGGTTCAGCGTAGAGCGGCTAGATTTGTAAAAGGAGAATATCGGTATGATGCGAGTGTATCAGAGTTATTGAGAGATCTGAAATGGCAGACGTTGAAGAGTAGAAGAATTGAATACAAGAGGAAACTATTTGAAAAATTTGAAAATTCCGAATTCGTTGAAGACGTACGCGGCATAGTCGTCCCCATCGGTGTTAGTGAACGTAATGTTAGATCACAGTGCAGGAGAAAATATGTCGAAATTACCGCTAGAACAGAGAAATACTACCGATCCTTTTTCCCAGACGCGATAAGGCAATCCAACAGAGGAATTAGCTAGACTTCACTTGGTGTTGTGACACCCCCTGCCAAACGCTTCTAGCGGCTTGCAGGGTATTTATGTAAATGTAAATGTAAATTATGAACAAAAAAAACACACAAAGACATTTAACGATGATAGAAAAAGAATTATCGATGCATACATCTGGGAAAAGTGAAAAAATAATTTCTAAAATCATAGAAGTTAAAAGAACTACTGTTCACGAAATAATTGAAAAATACTTAGCCAAAGCTGTTGTTGAAAAATCTCGAAGGGATGGCCAGAGACAAAGGAAATTAAATGAAGAACAACGATCACATTCTATAGACGAAGACTGCAGCATTTATTTAAAAAAATCACAGAACAATGCATGGCAGAGTTTGGAATCAGAATATCAAAATTATCAATTGGACGATTAGTGGCCGATTCTTATTCTTAGTATACTATTAAGCGAATGCATCTCATCCCAGGGAGACGAAATGATCAAGAGGTAATTGAAGCAAGATGTTGCTCTGCTCATCATTTTATAGAATTTCCATATCATGTTTATGAAAATTAAATATTTTTATTGATTAAGAATGAAATGAGAAAATATCACTTGGTATAAGTTCCACTTTATTAAAATAGATACGACCGGTTTCGACTAATATCTAGTCATCATCAAGTACAAAAACAAGAAGCAACACAAATATATACGGAATCAGAGGGGAGTGGGGGAGGGAAATGTGTAGAGAGGGGAACAATGAATGGGTAGAGCTTTAACCCGGAGGTAATTCATTTCGCAACCAAATGTCCCAGTTTAAATCTTTTAGAACAGTTGGAAAAACTTTTATACCACAATGATAAGGCACTCAACCTCGTTAACGAACTTATTTCCCCCCCACCCACTCTCCCTTGTTTACTTTGTTTCTCCCTAACACCCCCCACCCCTCCCCAATACCTTTGGTTCAGCCTTTCCCCCCCCCCCCCCCCCCTCGCTCTACCCATTCATTGGTCCCCCCTCTACACATTTCCCTCCCCCACTCCCCTCTGATTCCGTATATATTTGTGTTGCTCCTTGTTTTTGTACCTGATGATGACTAAATATTAGTTGAAACCGGTCGCTTCTTCTTTTAATAAAGTGGAATTTATACCTATAGTGCGTTTCCCGAAGTCGTACGGGTCAGATTCGCAGTATTCCGTCCGCATTCGGGTTATTTCGCTTAGGCTACGACCCAATGTTGCCACATTTCGAATTTCGCCCATTTCAACAGCAGCTGTGGACGAGTGAAGTTCTGAGAGCAATCGTGTCAACAGCGCTCGTCAAGAATTTTTGAAAGGCGTGGGAAATTTAAGACCTCTTATTGGCTGACACTTTCTCCCCCTCACCCTACAAGTCTAACCGTAGACACGCCTCACGCGTACGATCTCTGGAAACGCAGTATAGTGATATTTTTCTCGTTTTGCTCATGATGGAGTTCCACCAAGTAAAGGCTTCTTCCGTTGATTTTATTGATGAAGTTGGTTTCATTGTCATTATGAGAACAAGAAAAGGTCGGTCATCACGTGGAGCACGTTCCATACAGGTAGTCCCAGGTGTTAGGTCACGAAACATCTCCGTATGCTATACAATTAATTGGGAAAAGTTATTTCATTATTCAGCTCAAACTGTGCCTTTTAATGGAAACATTTTTTGTTCATTTCTTGAAAATTTATTTCAAATGTTTTACGAGAATGGAATTAACCATGCGGTATTACACTGAAACCTCTCGAAGTGGACACCTCCGTAAAGCGGACACTTACTCTAGGGTCCCGGCCGGAAGCATTACAAATTACACTATAAGCAACCTCTCCAAAACGGACATTCTCCAATACGGACACGGGCACTTCGAAAGGCGTCCCTTTTGTATTTTCAACATCCCTATAAAGTACACTTAGGGCTGGCTCAAAACAATGTATGCACCACATATTACGTATATACATTGTATTATTTGGGAAACAACGTACATATTACGAATTAGACAGCATCATTATTTCTGCGAAAAAAAACGCCAGTATGGCCGTAGGCTTATCGTCACGATCATTCAGTGCTTTCATTGTCTTCAGTGAGGAAATTTATTACCGTCTCCGAATTGTGATTAGAATTTTGGATATTTTGCATAATATGCGCAAGTAAGTATATTTAATATTATATATTTTATCATAAAAACAATAAAAATACAACAACTGTATTATCATGTAGCTCATTCAGTATTTAAACAAGTTAGGAAAGTGTACAACGTATCACAAATGGGCGCCTTTCGTGCAATAGACTATTAGAAAGAAATTATATACCTGTACGCAGGGCCACCGAGAGGGCGGGGATACCGGGGCAAAATCCCCGGGGCCCGGGCCTTTGATGGGCCCGGTATTAGAATCGGTCGTAAGGTTTTCCTACCGCAATACGCGGGTGCAAGGCACGCCGGCAACCAATACAAACGGCCGGCGTTTTCTTCATTTCTCATTTACATTTCTCAGATATGGGTTTGGGTTTTCCCAACCCAACCCACTGCTTTTCTATCACCCCTTAGCACCTTCCTCCCCACTACTCTCATTTTTCTCCCCTCGGGAAATTCCGTCTTTGGGTCCGAGGTCCGGGCCAACAAGCACTCAAGAGTGTCGTCGTACGGTCAGTTCTAAAGAACAATATTGTTTACTCCCAATTTTTTAGAGATATGGTAGCCTTTCTTTATTGACCATATTTTATAATGTTAACTTGGAATATTTAAGTACACTTAATATCGCATATAAGGCTGACACGGCGGTAATTTCCATCGAATTAAACTTTACTAAAAGTGCATAAATACATTACTTACTTCGTTGAATCGTACAATTACGAAATCGCGACCATTCAATAACAAACTTAATGTCTTGGTAAAAAATCAGGAGTTATCTAGAAAAATGCCTAGACCGAAAACACGGAACGATTATGATGGGAAACTCTCCTTCGGAGGATGGATTATCGGTATGGCCCCTAGAAATGTAAATTTCATGAGAATTTATTAGTTGAAGTACTATAGGGACATCTGGCGATCGGTATTCATTCATATTAATTGTAAGATCTACTCTCATGTAATTCGTACTTTTGGACTCTGTTGCAGCGCAAGATACGCAGATACTTATAAATGTCATGGGGGACCTCACGATGCAAAGTGAGGAAATTCCGATTCAAATGTGGTCGTCTGTTATGACAAGTACCGATTTTTTTACGCGTTGCTTTTTTGGTACTAAAATACATTTTAGGTGTTAATTTGGTAAACCAATTAAAAACCATGACGTAATTTCGCAAAAAATTTGGTGATGAAAAACCTACACTTATCGACGGCAATTAAATTTCGTCGAATATTTGATCTTTACAAATTCATTGTTTATCCACATTAACCGAATCATACCAAGTCTAATTATGATATGATACATATAGTATCAACATATTTTATGCGTAATTTTGATAAAAAATTTTAATTGGATGTAATTTGACAATTTCTGCTTATAATACTGCGAGCCAATACCGTAGGGAAGGGGGGAGAGGGAGTCGGCTGTCCTGAGCCTGCCGAGCGGCCCGGTTCCCTTTTCAACAAAGAAAAGGGGCCCGGCGATGTTAATTGCCCCAGGGCTCTCGGCGGCCCTGCCTGTACGTAAGGGAAATAGCGTTTTAAAGTTCTTTTCTTCATCATAAATAATCCATTTTCTTCCTATTTAAAAATATTGCATGCACACGTAAGGAAATTAAACGTTTGTTTGTGAGATTGTTTATGTTAGCAACAATGAAGAAGTAACCAAGGAATTTTCAAAGTTCAACTCGATTTAAGACGTTTTTGTTTGATTTTCTCGATAACGGCTACTTATACGATAAAAATGTGTAGGGAAGAAAATACTCTTCTTTACCAGTTCTACAACTTTTATGTGAAAAATATTTTGATATGAGCAATACTTTACGAGATATGACGAAAATTTAATTTTTTGTCACCAGTAAAGTGGTACGCCTGATTTGCGTACGTGATTAATTTTTGCGATTTTCTTCTTATATTTGATTGTAAGTCCTTAATATAAAATTTCATGAAAATCCGTTCAGTAGAAGCCGAGAACGAACATGCGGACGGACCGACCGACCGATGATAATAGGCGCTCACGCTGTAAGCGAAACGCGCCTAAAAAGGTATTATCGTGTTACTTCTCGCTTATTTTTCTCCAAGGCATTAATATTTTTAGTTATCGTTATTATAGGAGCGATTTCACAACATTTATATTATAAATGCATAAGCGAAGGAAGTCATCTCTGATGCTCACCCTAGGTCATTTTGCAGGAAGTGAATACGGTACACTACAGTTTTTTTGAGGAGAAAGTGTGCTGTTCTTACAGTTTATCTAGAGTTTAGTGAATTCCTTTTACAGCTTTTCCAATTTTCCAATTTTTCGTGTTCCAGATACTTTTTACCGTTGAGTATGTCTCGAAGTCAGTTCAATTTAAAAGAAAAAGTGGACGTGATCGAGTTTTACAGGAAAGAAAAGTGCGGAGTCCGTAAATTGGCTGACAATTTCAAAATAAGTAAAACATCAGCAGCGCTCATCATAAAAAAATCAGTTACGGAAAAAAGAGAATGGAAAACTATATCGTAAGTTTTGTAATGGCAAAGGCAGTTTAGTGGATAAAGTGACTTTTCAGTGGTTTTGTCTGGTGCGAGTCCGTAAAATTCCGATCTTGGAATCTTATGTTAGTATTGAAATGTTAAAAAAATTACAAAATCTCGAGTAATAATCTTATACATATTTTAGAGTGTATGTGTGTGTGTGTGTGTATGTTCTTTATACGTTTTTACACCGTTGAAGCTATCGAATTCAAAAGTTTCATGGGCCATCCTACGGACCATAGGAAGAACTTGGTCTAGGTTTGAGAGCCGTGGGGTCTCTTGTACTACATGGGGTCAACAAAGTACTATTTCCATAAGAATTCATCAGAAATGGTGTGGAGAAACCCCAAAATGCCATGCAGCCCTTCACTGACGTGGATATAAATATACCTAAATATTAACTTACGATCACGGGAAATGGATTATCTAACGCGCGAAAGACTGAATATTTTAATTCTGTTCATGTTTCGTGGTATTACTTGCTAAATCGCTTGAAATTTTCCTTTAAGCGCAAAATTTATCGGTTTAGATGTCCATTTTCCAGGCGGCAACAAAGCTAAGTTTCTTAATTGTTGTCCTCTTCAAAGGGAGATATACACATAAAGATTAATGCAAGGAAAATCCACGCCGTGACACGCCGTAGAGGAAGAATAGCTAACGCCAAGATATGCCTAAATATAGTCGATGAATACTTTTAAAGTGAGTCAAATGATTTTTAAGGAATATTAGAACATTGTTATCATTTACCATTAACATTGAAAGATTTATCGCAACATAAATCGATACACCTACTTACATTTGTTCGGTAACCAATATGTTGTTTATTGTTTACGTTTTGGCTAATAGTATTGACATAATCCACATAATTTTATTGCTGCTTTAAAGGCTTCAGTGCATCTATCCATGTGGGCGTTACCCCATTTACCCTAATCCGTATGCCCTAATCCCACTTGCCCTAATTTTTACATGCCCTAATCACACTTGCACTAATTTTTACATGCCCTAATCCCACTTGCCCTAATTTTTATATGCCCTAATCCCACTTGCCCTAATCGAAATAAAGAGTATTTAATGAAATAAATTGCGCAACAATCGTCAAAACGGTGGATGGAGTCATACTGAAATCGAAGAGCGTCAGTCATGATCATGAGCCTGATATTCAAGAAGCAATGAGACCGAAATTGGTGGAACAGATGAAAGAGAAAATCTCGACCCAGCCGGAAGCTTCAGTAACTTCAGTTTATAAGGAAATACTAAACGAAACGTTGGATCCCGAAGATAAAGAAATTACTTCTGCTATGCCCACCTATGAGAACATACGTACAACGCTCTATAGAGCTGCTGCTAAATCTCGTCCTGTACTTCCGGATTCATTATCAGACTTGATAATTCCGGAAGAGTATAGGAAGTTAGAAGATGAAGAATTTCTGCTATTCGAAGATGGAGAAGACGAAAAAATTCTTGGATTTGGAACTGCACAGTTCCTTCAGATTCTATGCAAAAATCCTGGCAATGCCATTTATTTGGATGAGACATTTAAAGTTGTTCCTCGACTGTTTCATCAGCTATATACTCTACATGCCATGCATAGAGGTCAAGTATTTCCGTTTCTTTATATCCTTCTTCCAAATAAGTCAAAATCAACTTATAATCGCATGTTCATGTTAATTCAACAGAAGGCATCTCAAATAGGCACAACGTTTCAACCAAGAAAATTTCAAGTTGATTATGAGTGTGCAGTTATCAGATCTATAAAGGAAACTTTTCCTGATGCGGATATTAAAGGCTGTTTATTTCATTTCAGCCAAGCAATTTGGCGGAAAGTACAAACTTTGGGACTCCAATCAGCATACATCGAGGAGCAACTTGTTAGAAAATTAGTGAAGTCAATGGTGGAGTTGACATTTGTTTCCTTAGATGAGCAAGGGGAAGCCTGGACAGGAATCATTCGTGATCGTCCACCACCAGATCATCCAGCATATGATAAGTGCGAAGAACTTATTAAATACTTTGAAACAAAGGATTGAACCCAATTCTCGCTTTCCACCACCATTGTGGAATCACCACGCTAATTTTGGTCCTCGTATCATAAATCATGTGAAAGGATGGCATTATGCCTTAAATAAATCTATAGGGCACCATCACGTTAATATGTGGACGAAGATAAATCACTTAAAGAAACAGCAGACTAATTTTAAGTGTAAGTATGCTAAGTTTAGTAAACGTTGGAAATCTTCCGCCTCGTAAAAACCGTAAATACGAGGCCATTAACAAAAAACTAATGCAATTAACTACAGATCGACAAAACGGGGATATTGATTTACAGGATTTTGTGCAAGCAGTTGGTTACTTCCTTCCACTAATTGATTAATGTAATTCAAAACGATCTATGTATAGAGCCAATAAATGGTTGAGCAACTTAAAATTTGTATTAATTTCTTTATTTGATTTTCATAAATTTGTAACTTCAAATCTTAACCCTTAAAAGATCGCGCGGTAGTTGTGATGCGTGGGGTCGCACACTGCCATTTCGACCATGTTTGATAGATAGAGAAAAATAAATGTTTTTATACAACATTTTTTTATTTATAAGCATATTTTTGTTCAAAAAGTGTTTTAATATCGATAATTGACCGTTAAACTAATAAATTGAAATCCAGTGTCAAAGCTCACACAGTGAGCCCTTCAGGCCCATTATATTATACGCAATGAATTCTAGGTAAGGAATTGAGAAAACCAGAGTTGAAATGATACTGAAAGAGTATAGGTTTAAAATAATATAAACACTCGGTCTTATGGACCGTGACGCGACCTCTAAAGGTAGAAATTAGGGCATATGAGATTAGGGCAAGTAGGAATAAGGGCATATAAAAATTGGGGCAAGTGGTATTAGGGCATACGGATTAGGGCAAATGGGACCTAACCATCCATGTGAATATTAAGTAAGACGTTAATGCGTAATTATATTAATGGTAAAACTGTCAATATACAATACATAAAATAGTAAAAGTTAATGTAAGCATTGCTTCAACTATCGGATAGGGTATAAATTGTAATTTCTTATTTTTGAAGACAGAATTCAAATCCGAGTAGAATTAGCGTAAATGAATAGTTTTTATCGCAGAAAAGTGGTAATTTTTCTGGGTCTAACAATAGGCTTCCTAGGCAACAGTCTTTATGCTTTCATATGGGTAAGCTTTTAATGGGAATCAGAGGCTTATATTTTAATGCCTTTACTGTTAAACTATGCCTAATGGAGGAAATCCTATATTGTAAAAATCCCCATTTTTGGGGCTGTTTAGCCCCAGTATTGCTCCATAGGAGAACAAAAATTATTGGGCAACTCCATATGACCTTGCCCAGTGATGGCGAACCTATGACACCCGTGCTATAAGTGGCACGCAAGACGATTTTGGTTGGCACACCAACGAAAGTTGAAAACCAATCAATGCCCTTATTGTACTGTTTTAGTGCCGCAAAAACATTTTTATTATTTATATTTCAATCTGTTACGTCCAGATAACGAATTTAATATAGTTGGCACTCAGAAAGAATCAAGGACTATTTTGTGGCACGCGAGGCGGAAAATATTCGACAATTTCAGTTATATTGGCATGCGGGCAATAAAAAGGTTCTCCATCACTGACCTAGACACTTGAAATTTGGCGCGACTATAGAAATATCGATGCACCCGAAGATAAAATAAAATACTGCGAAATTTCCAATTTTTAACGGCGGTATTGCCGATTATTGCCCCATACGAGGAATAAAATTATAAGGCACTTCTAATTGGTCTACAAACTTGATATTTGGCAGAATTATTGGTTTTTAGTAACAACAAAATTAAGAAATCCGATATTGTAAATATTGGAAACATTAGGGGCCGTTTTGCCCCATTATTGCCCCATAAGAGGATTAAACTATTAAGGCAATTCTAAATGAGATACAAACTTAAAATTTAGCAGAATTATGGGTTTTTAGTTATAATAGAATAAAGAAATCTGATATTGTAAAAATTTTAAATCTTACTGGCTTTTTTGCCCCATTATTGCCCCATACGAGGATTAGAATTATAAGGCACTTTTAAATGAACTTGAAATTTGACATGGTTATATAATTTCGTACAAAATCGATTGGGAATAATTCGAAATTTAAAAATGCTAAAATTTGAAAATACCTGCAGAGCACTTCTAAATGAACTACAAACATGAAATTAGACACGGTTATATCATTTTGTACAAAATCGGTTGGGAATAATTCGAAAATGAAAAAATGCTAAAATTTAAAAATGCTTGCAGAATGCAAGCACATATTAACTAATATATATATATATATATATATATATATATATATATATATATATATATATATATATATATATATATATAATTATATATATATACATATATATACTACGGAAGAGGAAAGGTAAGTAAGGATATTTAGGGCAACTAGGTGTTGAAGAAAACCCAGAGAACACTTACCGGAAGTAGAGCCGCTGGGGTGTTGGAGAGACACAGTTGTAGAGGTTAGAGCTTTCGGGATGATCCCTTCGTCAGCACAAGACGAAGGGATCATCCCGAAAGCTCTAACCTCCACAGCTGCTCTACTTCCGGTAAGTGTTCACTGAGTTTCCTTCAACACCTAGTTGCCCTAAATATATATATATATATATATATATATATATATATATATATATATATATATATATATTAGTAGACAGAGGTTGCATTCTGCAAGCATTTTTGAATTTCAGCATTTTTACAATTTCGAATTTTTCCCAATCGAATGTGTCCAAAATCAAGTAACCGTGCCAAATTTCAACTATATAGCTCATTTATAAGTGCCTTATAATTTAATTCTTATATGGAGCAAAACAGCCCCTAAGATTTAGAATTTTTACTATATCAGATATTTTTCCTTCGGTTGTAACAAAAAACACATAATTCCGCCCAAATTTCAAGTTTGTATCTCATTAAGAAGAACCTTATAATTTTCACACTCGTATTGGGCAGAAATGGGGCAAAACGCACCTTAAAATTTGAATTTTTGCTATTTTTTATTTTATCTTCGGTTGCAATAAAATTTCTATAATCGTTCTAAATTTCAAGTCTCTAGGTCATATGGAGCTGCCTCTCCGTTTTTGTTCTCGTGTTGAGCAATACTGGGGCAAAACATCTCCAAAAATGGGGATTATATCAGTATCGGATTCCCCTCATTAGTCGTAGTTGAACATTAATGGCATTAAAATATAAGCCTCTGATTCCCATTAAAAGCTTACCCATATGAAAGGATTAAACCTGTTGCCTAGGAAACCTATTGTTAGACCTAGAGAAATAACCCTTTTTTGTGATAAAAACTATATATTTACGCTAATTCTACTCGGATTTGAATTTGTATTCAAAAATAAGAAACTACAATTTATATCCTATCCGATAGTTTAAGTCTCGAGGTCGTATGTTGACGGGAAATAAATTTATAATGCAAATATGAACACCTCTACATTGATTTACATGTTTTCTTATGGGCCAAAAATGGGGCAAAAAGGAGCCAAAATAGCCCCTTAAAACTGGCATTTCGGAAGTGTTGGATTTTTCCTTCGGTTGTGGCGGAAAACCTGTATGGGGCACTTCCAGATGTGCTAGAAATTTGAAATTTGGTAAGATTATAGGTTTTTGGTCACAACCGAAGGAACAATTTCATCAATGTAGCACCTCTACAAGTGCATTTATATTAATTTCATTGTTTAAATTTTGTTTATTTTTAACAGCCACAGCAATAAATATTTCTAAAATTTTCAATGTTATTTACCACCGGGACGTTATTTCTTAACTCTGTTAAAAATTTCAGCTTCCTGGATCTACAGAAAGTACATAAACATTAGTCAATTTGTTAAACATTTGAGAATTTATTACGGCCGAACGAATAAAAATTTTCAAATTTCTATTTTCCCGTTTTCATTATTTGACAAATTCAACCTCTTGAAATAATTTTAGCTTCATAGCCCATTTGGAAGTACCTAAAGCATGAAATGTTAGTGAAATTGTTTATAATTTTTTACGGCCAAGAAAATAAACATTGTTCCAATTTAGCATTTATTCCTCCGATAATTTTTTTTGTTTCACCTGTCTATTAAATTTCAGCTCTCCAACTATACTAGTTTGGGCCAGACATTAGTATCCTCCTATCATTCTATATCTATGATACTATATTTCTGTTGTCGTATGGAGCAATACTGGGGCAAAATAACCCCAAAAGGGGGGATTACTTCAATATCGGATTTCCTTCATTAGTCGTAGTTTAACATTAATAGCATTAAAATAGCATTAAAAGCTTACCCATGTGAAAGGATTAAGCCAGTTGCCTAGGGAGCCTATTGTTAGACCCAGAAAAATTACCACTTTTTTGCGATAAAAACTGTAAATTTACACTAATTCTACTCGGATTTTAATTCTCTCTTCAAAAATAAGAAACTACAATTTATGTGCAATCCGAGAGTTAAGTGTCGAGTTCGTGTCTTGACGGGAAGTAATTTTAAAATGCAAATATAAAAACTTCTACACCAATTTACATGTTTTCTTATGGCCAAAAATTGGGGCAAAAAGGTGCCTAAATAGCTCCTCAAAATAGGAATTTTGCCAGTTTCGGATTTTTTCCTTTAGTTGTGACTAAAATCCTATAATCCAACCAAATTTCAAGTTTCTAGCGCATCTGGAAGTGCCTCATAATTTTGTATCCTCCTATATCTCTAATATATAGATGCTTCTTACACATGATATATATATACTACAGGTGAATGTGTGCTTGCATTCTGCAAGCATTTTCTCTCATTTAATAAAAAAGACTAAAAGCCGACAAAAAATTCTAAATGCAAAAGAGCCCTGCACCTATTTCAATGCTTTCCTTTTAATCTCAAATTTGAGGCTACCTGGAATCGAACCGGTGACACCTACGCAGGAGTTGTCAAATACTATGGAGATATACTCATGACATCTACAAACCCTGAAAATATCATTTATTTATTCCTCTTTGTTTGGTCTATATGAAGGAATTCATTTTTTCCATGCTTTCTTATGCGAGATATACCGGGTCATCCGGAGTCGAACCCAGGGCACTTGAGGTTAAAGCGATAACGGTTCCCTATAGATCTCCTGGGTATCTAACAACCCTCCAAGTTTGAATTCTCTACCTTTTCGGAAAGTGCCATAAATTAATTTTCAAATATGCCGCAATGCTTTTCTTTTGGGAAAAATTGGAAATTTAGGAATTTCTGGAGTCGAACCCATGAAACCTAGGTATGAGATCTCAATTTTTCAGGCGGTTTCTCCATGCCATCTACAATTACTGAAAATTGCAGCTCTCCATCTATTGTAGTTTGGGCCAGACATTAGTATCCTCCTATATATATCCTCTGTAAGAAGAGTCGATTAAGAATGATACTAATACTATATAACTATACTAATGTGTGCTTGCATTCTGCAAGCATTTTAAATGTTTAGCCTATTTACAATTTCAAATCATTCCCATAGAATTTTGTACAAAATCATATAACTGTATCAAATTTCAATTTCGTAGCTCATTTAGAAGTGCATTATAATTTTATTCGTCGCATAGGACAATTAGTTGGCCAAACTGTCGCTAGAATTTCGAATTTAAGGATATTGGTTTCGCCTTTCTGTTGTAACTAAAAACCCATAATTCAGCCAAGTTTCATATTTGTATCTCATTAGGAAGTGCCGTATGATTTTCACACTGGTGTGGGTCATATATAGGGCAAAACTGCCCCTAAAATTAGGAATTTTCGCAGTGTTTCATTTGTTCTTCGGTTGCAATAAAATTTCTATAAACATGCCAAATTTCAAGTTTCTAAGTCATACGGAGCTGTCTCATCATTTTTGTTCTTGTATGGAGCAATACTGTGGCAAAACAGCCCAAAAATTGGGATTATATCAGTATCAGATTTCTTTCATTAGTCGTATTTTAACATTAATGGCATTAAAATAAGAACCTCTTTTTCCCATTAAAAGCTAACCCATATGAAAGCATTAAGCCCGTTGACTAGGAACCCTATTGTTAGACCCAGAAATATTGCCACTTTTCTGCGATAAAAACTATTCAGTTACGCTAATTCTACTCGGATTTGAATTCTGTCTTAAAAAATAAGAAACTACAATTTATATCCTATCCGACAGTTTAAGTCTCTAGTTCGTATCTTGAGGGAAGGGTATTTTAAAATGCAAATATAAAAGCGTCTACACCAATTTACATGTTATCTTATGGGGCAAGAAGGGGCCAAAGTAGGCACTCAGAATAGGAATTTCGCCAGTTTCGGATTTTTTCCTTTGGTTGTGACCAAAAACCTATAATCCTACCAAACTTTAAGTTTCTACCACATCTGGAAGTGCCTCATAATTTTGTATCCTCCTATATATATGTTATATCTATAATATAAAGACGCTTCTTACACATGATATCTATAATATATAGATGCTTCTTACACATGATATATATATATATATATACTAGTTGTTATGTGCTTGCATTCTGCAAGCATTTTCAAATTTTAGCATTTTTACAAATTCAAATTATTCCCAAGTGATGTTGTACATAATGATCTAACCATGTCAAATTTGGAGTTTGTTGCTCATTTGGAAGGGCCTTATAATTTTAATCCTCGTATGGAGCAATAATGGAGCAAAACAGCCCCTAACATTAAGAATTATTACAGTCTCAGATTTTTTCCATCTGTTGTAACTAAAAACCCATAATTCTGCGAAATTTCAAGTTAGTATCTCATTAAGAAGTGCCTTATAATTACACACTCGTATGGGGCCGAAAAAGGGCAAAACCAACATTAAAAATAGGAATTTTTGCAATTTTACAAATTTATCTTACTTTGCCATGAAAATTCTATAATCGTGCCAAATTTCAAGTCTCTAGGTCCTATGCAGTTGCCTCGCATTTTTTGTTCTCGCATGGGGCCGAAAGGGGGCAAAACCGCCCTTTAAAAATGAGAATTTTTGTAATTTTGTAATTTTATCTTAGGTTGCAATGAAATTTCTATAACCGTGCCAAATTTCAAGTCTCTGGGTCCTATGCAGTTGCATCCCCTTTTTTGTCCTCGAATGGGGCAATAATGGGGCAAAACAGCCCCAAAAATGAGGATTATATCAATATCGGATTTCCTTCATTAGGTGTAGTTTGACATTAACAGCATTAAAATATAAGCCTCTGATTCCCATTGAAAGCTTACCCATATGAAAGGATAGAGCTTGTTACCAAGGAAACCTATTGTTAGACCCCGAAAAATTAGCAATTTTTTGCGATAAAAACTGTAAAATTACGCTAATTCTACCCGGATTTGCATTCCGTCTTCAAAAATAAGAAACTACAATTTATATACTATCCCACAGTTTAAGTCTCGAGTTTGTATCTTGAAGGGAAGTAATTTTAAAATTCAAATATAAAAACCTCTACACCAATTTACATGTTTTATTATGGGCAAAAAATGGGGCAAAAAGGGGCCAGAATAGACCTTCAAAATAGTAATTTCGACAGTTTCGGATTTTTTCCTTCGGTTGTGACCAAAAACCTATAATCCTACCAAATTTCAAGTTTCTGGCACATATGGAAGTGCCTCATAATTTTGTATCCTCCTATATATATGATATCTATAATATATAGATGCTTCTTACACATGATATATATATTATACTAGTTAACGTGTGCTTGCATTCTGCAAGCATTTTTAAATTTTAGCATTTTTACAAATTCAAATTACTCCCAAGCGATGTTGTACATAATCATAAAACCATGTCAAATTTGGAGTTTGTTGCTCATTTAGAAGTGCCTTATAATTTTAATCCTCGTATGGAGCAATAATGGAGCAAAACAGCCCCTAACATTAAGAATTATTACAGTCTCAGATTTTTTCCATCTGTTGTAACTAAAAACCCATAATTCTGCGAAATTTCAAATTTGTATCTCATTAAGAAGTGCCTTATAATTATCACATTCGTATGGGGCCGAAAAAGGGCTAAACCACACATTAAAAATAGGAATTTTTGCAATTTTACAATTTTATCTTAGTTTGCCATGAAAATTCTATAATCGTGCCAAATTTCAAGTCTCTAGGTCCTATGCAGCTGCCTCACATTTTTTGTTCTCGCATGGGTCCGAAAAGGGGCAAAATCGCCCTTTAAAAATGAGAATTTTTGTAATTTTATAATTTCATCTTAGGTTGCAGTGAAATTTCTATAACTGTGCCAAATATCATGTCTCTGGGTCCTATGCAGTTGCATCGCCTTTTTTTTTCTCGAATGGGGCAATAATGGGGCAAAACAGCCCCAAAAATGAGGATTATATCAATATCGGATTTCCTTCATTAGGTGTAGTTTGACATTAACAGCATTAAAATATAAGCCTCTGATTCCCATTGAAAGCTTACCCATATGAAAGGATTGAGCTTGTTACCAAGGAAACCTATTGTTAGACCCAGAAAAATTAGCAATTTTTTGCGATAAAAACTATAAAATTAAGCTAATTCTACTCGGATTTGCATTCCGTCTTCAAAAATTAGAAACTACAATTTATATCCTATCCGACAGTTTCAGTCTCGTGTTCGTATCTTGACGGGAAGTAATTTTAAAATGTAAATATAAAAACCTATGCACCAATTTACATGCTTTCTTATGAGCAAAAAATGGGGCAAAAAGGGGCCAAATTAGCCTCTCAGAATAGGAATTTTTCCAGTTTCGGATTTTTTCCTTTGGTTGTGACCAAAACCGTATAATCCTGCCAAATTTCAAGTTTCTAGCACATCTGGAAGTGCCTCATAATTTTGTATCCTCCTATATATATGATATATATATCATGTGTAACAAGCATCTATATATTATAGATATATATATATATATATGAGGATACAAAATTATGAGGCACTTCCAGATGTGCCAGAAACTTGAAATTTGGCAGGATTATAGGTTTTTAGTCACAACCAAAGGAAAAAATCCGAAACTGGAAAAATTCCTATTTTGAGGGGCTATTTTGGCCCCTGTTTGCCCCATTTTTTGCCCATAAGAAAGCATGTAAATTGGTGCAGACGTTTTTATATTTACATTTTAAAATTACTTCCCGTCAAGATACGAACTCGAGACTTAAACTGTCGGATAGGATATAAATTGTAGTTTCTAATTTTTGAAGACGGAATGCAAATCCGAGTAGAATTAGCTTAATTTTATAGTTTTTATCGCAAAAAATTGCTAATTTTTCTGGGTCTAACAATAGTTTTCCTTGGTAACAAGCTCAATCCTTTCATATGGGTAAGCTTTCAATGGGAATCAGAGGCTTATATTTTAATGGTGTTAATGTCAAACTACACCTAATGAAGGAAATCCGATACTGATGTAATCCTCATTTTTGGGGCTGTTTTGCCCCATTATTGCCGCATTCGAGAACAAAAAAGGCGATGCAACTGCATAGGACGCAGAGACTTGAAATTTGGCACGGCTATAGAAATTTCATTGCAACCTAAGATAAAATTATAAAATTACTAAAAATGTCATTTTAAGGGGCGGTTTTGCCCATTTTCTGCCCCATGCGAGAACAGAAAAAGCGAGGCAGCTTCATAGCACCTAGAGACTTGAAATTTGGCACGATTATAGAATTTTCATGGCAAACTAAGATAAAATTGAAAAATTGCAAAAATTGGATTTTTAATGTGTGGTTTTGCCCCTTTTCGGCCCCATACAAATGTGATAATTATAAGGCACATCTTAATGAGATACAAACTTGAAATTTGGCAGAATTATTGGTTTTTAGTTACAACAGATGGATAAAATCTGAGTGTGTAATAATTCAAAATGTTAGGGACTGTTTTGTTCCATTATTGCCCCATACGAGGATTAAAATTAAAAGGCACTTCTAAATGAGCAGCAAACTCCAAATTTGATATGGTTATATGATTATGTACAACATCGATTGGGAATAATTAGAATTTATAAAAATGCTAAAATTTGAAAATGCTTGCAGAATGCAAGCACATAACAACTAGTATATGATATATCTATAATATATAGATGCTTCTTACACATGATATATATATATCATATACTAGTTAACGTGTGCTTGCATTCTGCAAGCATTTTCAAATTTGAGCATTTCTACAAATTCAAATTATTCCCAAGCGATGTTGTACATAATGAAATAACCATGTCAAATTTGGAGTTTGTTGCTCATTTAGAAGTGCCTTATAATTTTAATCCTCGTATGGAGCAATAATGGAGCAAAACAGCCCCTAACATTAAGAATTATTACAGTCTCAAATTTTTTCCATCTGTTGTAACTAAAAACCCATAATTCTGCCTAATTTCAAGTTTGTATCTCATTAAGAAGTGCCTTATAATTATCACACTCGTATGGGGCCGAAAAAGGGCAAAACCAAACATTAAAAATAGGAATTTTTGCAATTTTACAATTTTATCTTAGTTTGCCACGAAAATTCTATAATCGTGCCGAATTTCAAGTCTCTAGGCCCTATTCAGGTGCCTCGCATTTTTTGTTCTCGCATTGGGCCGAAAAGGGGCAAAACTGCCCTTTAAAAATGAGAATTTTTGTAATTTTGTAATTTCATCTTAGGTTGCAATGAAATTTCTATAACCGTGCCAAATATCATGTCTCTGGGTCCTATGCAGTTGTATCACCTTTTTGTTCTCGAATGGGGCGATAATGGGGCAAAACAACCCCAAAAATGAGGATTATATCAATATCGGATTTCCTTCATTTCGTGAAGTTTAACATTAACAGCATTAAAATATAAGCCTCAGTATCCCATTAAAAGCTTACCCATATGAAAGGATAGAGCTTGTTACCAAGGAAATCTATTGTTAGACCCAGAAAAATTAGCAATTTTTTGCGATAAAAACTATAAAATTACGCTAATTCTACTCGGATTTGCATTCCGTCTTCAAAAATAAGAAACTACAATTTATATCCTATCTGACATTTTAAGTCTCGAGTTTGTATCTTGACGGGAAGTAATTTTAAAATGCAAATATAAAAACCTCTACACGATATTGATATAAGCCTCATTTTTAGGGCTGTTTTGCCCCATTATTGCCCAATTCGAGAACAAAAATGATGATGCAGCTGAATAAGACCCAGAGACTTGAAATTTGGCGCGGTTATAGAAATTTCATTGCAACCTAAGATGAAATTATTAAATTACCAAAATTCTCATTTTTAAGGGGCGGTTTTGCTCCTTTTCGGCCCCATATGAGGACAAAAAATTCGAGGCAGCTGCATAGGATCTAGAGACTTGAAATTTTGCACAATTATAGAATTTTCATGGCAAACTAAGATAAAATTGTAAAATTGCAAAAATTCTCATTTTTAAGGGGCGGTTTTGCCCCTTTTCGGCCCCATGCGAGAACAAAAAATGCGAGGGAGCTGCATAGGATCTAGAGACTAGAAATTTGGCAGAATTATCGAATTTTCATGGCAAACTAAGATAAAATTGTAAAATTGCAAAAATTCCAATTTTTAATGGGTGGCTTAGCCCCTTTTCGGTCCCATGCGAGTGTGATAATTATAAGGCACTTCTTACTGAGATACAAACTTGAATTTTGGCAGAATTATGGGTTTTTATTTACAACAGATGGATAAAATCCTAGAATGTAAAAATTCATAATGTTAGGGGCTGTTTTGCTCCATTATTGCTCTATACGAGGATTAAAATTATATGGAATTTCTTAATGAGCTACACACTCCAAATTTGACACAGCATCTATTGGGAATAATTTGAATTTGTAAAAATGCTAAAATTTGAAAATGTTTGCAGAATGCAAGCACACATTAACTATTGTATATATATATATAATATACATATATGTATAGGAGGATACAAAACTGTGAGGCACTTCCAGATGTGCTAGAAACTTGACGTTTGGTAGGATTATAGGTTTTTGGTCACAACTAAAGGAAAAAATCCGAAACTGCAAAAATTCCTATTTTGACGGGTTATTTTGGCCCGTTTTGGCCACATTTTTGCCCATAAGAAAACATGTCAATTGTTGTAGAAGTTTTTATATTTGTAATTTAATATTATTTCCGTTTAAGTTTAGAACTCGATACTTAAACTACCGGATAAGATATGAATTGTAGTTTCTTATTTTTGAAGTCAGAATTCAAATCCGAGTAGAATTAGCGTAAATTTAAGGTTTTTATCGCCAAAAAGTGGTAATTTTTCTGGGTCTAACAACATGCTACCTAGGCAACTGGCTTAATGCTTTCATATGGGTAAGCTTTTAATGGGAATCAGAGGCATACATTTTAAAGCCATTAATGTTAAACTATGCCTAATGAAGGAAATCCGGTATTGTAATAATCCCCATTTTTTGGGCTGTTTTGCCGTAGTATTGCTCCGTACGGGAACAACAAAGATGAGGCAGCTCCATATGACCTAGAGACTTGAAATATGCATGAGTATAGAAATTTCGTTGCAACCAAAGGTAAAAAAAATATTGCAAAATCTTTTTTTTAGTTAGGGTTTTGTTCCATTTCTTCCCCATACGAGTGTGAAAATTTTAAGTAATTCATAAATGAGATACAAACATGAAATTTGGCGGAGTTATGGGTTTATTTACAAAATAAGGAAGAAATCCTATATTGTAAAAATTCGAAATTTTAACAGCTGTTTTGCCACATAATTGTCCTATGCGACGAATAAAATTATAAGGCATTTCCAAACGAGTAAAAAAATTTTAATTTGACACGGTTATCTGATTTTGTACGTAATCTATTGCGAATAATTCTAAGCAGTAAAAATGCTAAAAATTTTAAAATACGAATATACAATTTATATCCTATGCGATAGTTGAAGTCTCGTGTCCGTATCTTGATGGGAAGTAATTTAAAAATGCAAACGTATAAACCTCTACACCAGTTTACGTTTTCTTATGGGCAAAAAATGGTGCAAAACGGGGTCAAAATAGCCCTCAAAAAAGGAATTTCGATGGTTTGGATTTTGTCTTTCGGTTGCGACCCAAAACCTATATTCACAACAAATGTCAAGCTTCTCGTAGTTCTGGAAGTGCCTCATGATTTTGTATCTTCCAGCTAGAGTCGATTAAGCAAAATAAGTCTCCCGGGCCGGAGGGCATACCCGCGCGTGTGTTGAAAGAGCTAGCCTCGGTAATCGCACCTTACTTGAAAATAATATTCGAAAAATCCGTTGCATATGGTACCGTTCCAAAAGACTGGAAGCTAGCATACGTAACGCCCATCCACAAAGGCGGTGATAAAGAGAACCCCGAAAATTATAGACCGATTTCCTTGACGTCATTATCGTGCAAGAATCTAGAACATATAATCGTTAGCACTGTTCTACGTTATTTAGATGGTCGTTCTTCACTAAGCAAAAACCAACACGGGTTTCGGAAAGGTAGGTCATGCGAAACGCAGCTCGCCCTGTTCGTAAACGATTTGTTGCAATGCGGAGAGAAAAACAGTCAGGTTGATGCCATTTTCATTGATTTTAAAAAAGCGTTTGACAAAATACCCCATAATAAATTAATAGGAAAACTAGGAAAGTACGGCACTGCTATTCCTGATATATATAAACGGTATCTGCTCGGTAGTTCGCTGCAAAACAGGACTTTTCGCAGATGACGCCGTTTTTATATAAGGAGATAACGAGTCAGGATGACCAAAAATCGCTTCAGGAAGATTTAAACGCCTTTTCAGCATGGTGTCAAGATTGGAAAATCGAAGTTGATCACAGTATATGTTCCCTATTGAGTTTCTGGAAGAGTAAGAACAATGAATTAGACTCGGAGTACAGAATTGATAGATTGAATATCCAATCTGCAGAGTACGTTAAATATTTAGGAGTCACCATTTGTCGTGATCTATCATGGAATATGCATATTCGAAGGATCGTAGGCGCAGCTAATAAGAAATTGGCCTTCGTAGGCAGAATAGTAAGAAGTAGCACAGAACAGGTACGAGAAACGTGTTATTTATCATTGGTCAGATCTCAGGTCGAATACGCTTCCAGCATATGGGATCCGTACGAAAAGGGACAAATACTTGAGTTAGAAAGAATCCAACGCAGAGCAGCCAGATTCGTAAAGCAAAAATATGAGCAAAAATTAAGCGTCACATCACTCTTGAAGGAGTTGAATAGGATATCGCTAGAGGATCGCAGAATTAGCGCTAGGTTAAGGCTTCTGGAGAAATTTAGGTCGGAAGTTCTCTTAGAGGAGGTCTCAGGAATATTAGAGGCACCTACGTACATGGGCAGGCACGATCACGAGAATAAAATACGAGATCGACTGTAGGACCGAGCGATATCAGAGCTCGTTTTTCCTAAGGACCATACGGGGTCATAACAGGAAAGTGATTCCGACGAGGGACGTTATTAGGTAGGGCTTGGTGAGCTGCACCCCCTGACACCCACCAGTCTGGTGATTTGCAGGGTATCATGTAGATGTAGATATATGTATATGATACTAGTAGACAGTGCTTGCATTCTGCAAACATTTTTAAATTTCAGCATTTTTTCAATTTAAAATTTTTCCCAATCGAATGTGTCCAAAATCGAGTAACCGTGCCAAATTTCAAATCTGTAGCTCATTTAGTAGTTCCTTAAAATTTTATTACTCATATGGGGCAAAACAACCCCTAAGATTTTGAATTTTTACTATATCAGATATTTTTCCTTCTGTTGTAACAAAAAACCCATAATTCTGCCAAATTTCTAGTTTGTATCTCATTAAGAAATGCCTTATAATGTTTACACTCGTATTGGGTAGAAATGGGGCAAAACCGCACCTAAAATTTTGAATTTTTTTTATTTTTTATTTTCTCTTCTGTTGCAACAAGATTTCTATAATCGTGGTAAAGTTCAAGTCTCTAGGTCATATGGAGCTGCCTCATAATTTTGTATACTCCTATATATATATATATATAGGAGGATACAAAGCTGCCTCATAAATTTGTATCCTCCTATATATATATATATATATAGGAGGATACAAAATTATGAGGCAGCTCCATATGACCTAGAGACTTGAAATTTACCACGCTCACACCACACACACACACACACACATATATATATATATATATATTATGTGTAAGAATCGTCTTTATATTATATATATATATATATATATATATATATATATATATATATATATATATATATATATATAGTATAGTATATATATATATACACACTAGTAAAGATGTGATTGTATTCTGCAAGCATTTTGTCACACCCTAAATTGAAGAGTATGAGCCCACAAATGATTTTGCAGCAGTTTGCACATCTTGCCGGCTTACATGTATTACCTTATTGTCATTATTGGGGTAAAAACAACCTCTAAAATTTATCATTATAATGTTTTTTTTTGTTTTCATCATTCTTTACGAATACCTCACATATGTGCAAAATATCATCCGGGTAGCACCTCTAGAAGTACATTTATATAAATTGAATTGTTTAAACTTTATGAATTTTCAACAGCCGCAAAATAGATATTTCTAAAATTTTGGATTTTAGATACTACCGGAGCATCATTCCCTACCTTGTTTAAAATTTTCAGCTTCCTGCAACTTCAGAAAGTACATACGCATTAGTAATTTGTTCAACATTTGAGAATATATTACGGCTGAACAAATAAACATTTTCAAATTTCTTTAGTCCCGTTTTCATTATTTGGGAAATTCTACAATTAGAAAAAATTTCAACTTAATAGCACATTTAGAAGTAGCTAAACTATGAAAGCATTAAGTCTGTTGCCTAGGAAGCCTATTGTTGGACCCAGAAAAATTACTACTTTTTTGCGATAAAAACTATACATTTACGCTAATTCTACTCGGATTTGAATTCTCTCTTCAAAAATAAGAAACTACAATTTATAACCTATCCGGTAGTTTAAGTTTCGAGTTCGTATCTTTACGGGAAGTAATTTTAAAATGCAAATGTAAAAACCTCTACACCGATTTACATGTTATCTTATGGGGCGAAAATGGGAAGAAAAGGGGCCAAAATAGCCCCTCAAAATTGGAACACGGAAGGTTTTGGATTTTTTCCTTCGCTTGTGACCAAAAACCTATATTCCTACCAAATTCCCGAGAATGATTTCCATTCCTCATAAGATAACATGGAAAACTCGATTTTTCGACCTGCAAGCTTATTTTATTTTGCTTTTTAAAATTCGCTTATTTGACCTACGATTTTCGGACTTGGACTATGATAAAGAAAAATAAATGCGGTTTCTTATTCTTATCGTCTTTTATCGCTTTCGAATATAAATCTTTCGAATTTAACATTTTAATATCATATTTTGACAAAATTTAACGTTTATAATGTGAAGTTGCCTTGACAACCGATTACATTGTTAAACTCGAAATCGTATTAGTCCTCTAAATAAGAATATACTTACCTATTTCATTTTTTTCTTTGTCGCCCAACGTCTAAAAATCTTCTTTAACTATACTGCAAATCTCCTTCCAATCCTCTTGAGTCAAATTCTTATCTTTGTAAATTTCCAGTGTCCTGTCCCATAAGACTGGTCTTTCTTCTATTAAGGATGTCAACATCTCGATAGCAATTTCCAAGTCACACATGTTGAACGCCCGAACAAATGTACAATCTGATCAAAACTAAACACGATGGCATTATTGCTCGATCCGGCGAATTCACCGTGGCATGTGAAATGAGTCATTAGCAACAGTGCACTACTAACAATCGGTCCGTGCCATAAGCCGCATCCGGCAGCCGATAATGCAGTCGACAATCCGGTGGTGCAACGAAGCCGAGTTATGCCGTCGCCGGACCGGGTGAAGGTGCCCGTCATGGCTAATGCTCGACTACGAAATCCGATGAAATTAACGATCCGGCGATTTTGCCGGACAGGCGAAAAACCGTATCGTGTGAAAGGGTTGCAAACTTCTTTCTATCCGTTTACGCAATTCATCAAAAGCCGAAATGGACATTCTGAAATAATTAAAGAATTTCGTATCATCGTCTCTTAAATCTTCAGAAAGTGTCCTCAAGGCTCCAACTGTGTCTCTTTTTTCTAGTATTGGGTGAACCCAATAAAGTCTAGATTTTAGAGACTTTCTGCGACGGTATAAAATGTAAAGAGCTATTAAACGGGTTCTCCGATCCATTGTGAAGCATCTGAATACCAGAGCATCCGTCGCTACACTGAACTAGAGATTATGCATCGCCGGTGACGTTGTACGACAAATAAACGGATCGTGTGAAAACACTTCAAATCCGACTCCCGATCCGGCCAATTTACCGGACCGGCGAAAAACCGTATCGTGTGAAAGAGGGATCACCCGAAGAGACCGCAAGAGGAACGACTGGGTAAGAAAGAAGACTGGAGTCTGTGACGTGATTAAAAGAGCGAAGGCGCTAAAATGGCAGTGGGCGGGGTCATATTGCTAGAAGAAATGACCAGCGTTGGACGTCCAGTGTCATCGAATGGACACCAAGAAACATCAAGAGACCGAAAAGAAGACCGAAAGACAGGTGGGACAGAGAGCTTGTTAAGTTCTTGGGGCAAACTTGGAGGAGGGAGGTAGTTGACAGGGAAAACTGGAAGAGTCTGGGGGAGGCCTTCATACTGCAGTGGGCTGAAAAAGGCTGATGATGATGATGACATATACATTGATATGCATATGATAAAAACGAATCCTTTCCGATTCGACCGTATTTTTTGACGCAAGCCATTATCGACCGCTAGTATCGTAATGTTTATATGAAAAATGTAGTTGCGAGGTTACCTCCTAATTTTTCCTCTTCCGATACTCCCTCCACCGTAGATTCGTTCTGCCGCCATCCCCTCGACGCCTCCCCCCTCCGCGAGGCCTTCCTTTGCACCCTGGTCACTGTCTGTCCGCCCCCCTCCACAGGCGACTCGGGGTTCCTTCCGAACAAGCATTTCCTGTCGAAATCGGCCCCCAAGGGCCTTGGCCTCGCCGTCAGACACGAGTCGCACCTCGTGTCCGATCTGGGAGTGCACGGGTGCGATTCGAAGAGTCCCGCACCGCATCGCGAGCAAAGCCAGCACCCTGCCGTGGCGGAGTGGTGCGGAGAGTAGGAACCAAGGGGGCAAGGTGCGCAGACGGAGGGTGACACCGCTCCCCATCCCGGAGGACACGTTGCGCAAGAACGTAGGACGTGGCGTTTACGGTTGTGCTCTCGATGGCGCCGGTGCACAGCCTCTTCTTCCAGTGGGAAGTGTTCGCTTTTTGCTGCCACCGAGGAGAAGAACATCTGTGCGGAGAGAAAAAAGGAAATTATAGTAATCGCTAAGGTCAACTATCCTATCGAAAAGCCAATTGATTTAGTCGTAGTTACTGAATATGTCCTATATCGGCGGAGGCTAAAAATCGTTTGCATAAGAAACGTAAATGACTCGTTTGTCGACCAAAAGAACCATTTCTAAACGGTTGACTCTTTGGGAATGACAGTAGTTAGGCGATCTATCTATCTCTTGGAATTTTATACTAATTTTAGCGTTTAAGAAAAAATGCGCTTAGAGTTTCAGTTTTTCATGTCTGTCTGTGCACTTGTGTGCGTAGAAAACGTTCTATATATTTATCAAGTACATATCTATATAATCCGAGTATGTCGTAAAAAGTGCATTGGAATGGATTTAAAATTAAAATACTGGCCTGAAAAAAGAAAGAAAATTATTAATGATGTAATTTGGACAACTTACATAAAACTAAAGTCATAAAACATTGATTGGAGAAGAAAAAAAATTCGGCGATGTCGAGGATCGAACCCGCGACACAATTTCCGTATCCTGACTCTTTATCACTATGCTTGTTTTGAATTTTCAATTGCAAATATCTCGAAAACGCGGGCTCGTCAGACGCCTTTCCGAAAATACGTGTCTAATTATTTTTCGTTTTCTTTCATCCTGTGAAGTTTGGTCGTGATCCGCCACTTACACTTGGGTGCCTCTCCTTGTAAGTCAATCAATTTTAAAATTATTTGCCGTAAAGATGCAAACTCAAGACTTAAAATATCGAATAGTATATAAATTGTAGTTTCTTATTTTTGAAGACAGAATTCAAATTCGAGTAGAATTAGCGTAAATTAATATATTTTATCAGAAAAAAGTGATAATTTTTCTGGTTTCTACAATAGGCTACCTAGGCAACAGGCTTAATGCTTTCATATGGTGAAGCTTTTAATGGGAATCAGAGACTTATATCTTAATACTATTAATGTTAACAACAGCTAATGAAGGAAATTCGATATTGATATAATCTCCTTTTTTGGGACTGTTTGGCCCCAGTATTTCTCCATACGAGAACAAAAATGATCAGGCAGCTCCATATGACCTAGAGACTTGAAATTTAGTACGATTATAGAAATATCGTTGCAACCGAAGACAACATAAAATACTGGGAAAATTCCAAATTTTAAGGGCGGTTTTGCTCAATTTCTGCCCCATACAAGTGTGAAAATTATAAGGCACTTCTTAATGAGATACAAACTTGAAATTTGGCAGTTTTATGGTTTTTAGTTGAAACAGAAGGAAGACATCTGATATTGTAAAAATTTGAAATCGTAGCAGCTGTTTTGCCACATTAATGCCCCATACGAAGATTAAAATTATAAGGCACTTCTATATGAGTTACAAACTTGAAATTTGACACTATTATATGATTTTGGACAAAATCGATTGGGAATAATCCGAAATTCTAAAAATGCTCAAAATTAAAAATTCTTGCAGAATGCAAGGGTGTATTAACTATTATATATTAACTATTATATATATGTTATATATTATATATATATATGTGTGTGTGTGTGTCTGTATAGAAGGATACAAAATTATGAGGCACTTCCAGATGTGCTAGAAACTTGTATATATATACTATATAAAACTTACGGATGTTTAGGACAACTAGGTGTTGAAGAAAACCCAGTGAGCACTTACCGGAAGGAGAGCCACCGGGGTGTTGGAGAGACATATTTGTAGAAGTTATTGGATCTTTCGGGATGATCCCTTCGTCAGCACATGAGGGACACAACTGATATGGCAGTGACACTGGGATGAAGGTGTGGGGGTGGGAGGGAAGGGAGCGTGGAAAGGTCGGGGATTGGAGGATGTAGAAGGGGGAGGGGGGAGAGGGGAAAGAGAGGGTGGAAAGAAGGAAATATTAACGGATATTGAGGCCGGGAGGAGAGAAAGAGTTTAAGATTTGGATATGGGCCAGTTCTCATTGATGGAGTTGGGGGGCGGAACCGTCGTCTGGGAGGGCGCGAATGGCCCTCACCGTGAAACAAACATTGAAACTAATGTAAGACTATGATTATTTGCATGAACGGCCACGCGTAGCTGTCGTTTAAGACTAACGCTGTTGCGATGGTCGTTCATGCGAATGTTGAGGGACTTGCTGGTGAGGCCGACGTAAAAGGCGGGGCATTGGGTACAGGTTAGTAGGTAGATGACGTTGCGGGTGGTACAGTTGGTAGGGAAAGTTATGGGGTAGGTGATGTTAGTGGTGGGGTTTGAGAATGAGTTGGAGGGTGGGTTTATAGGGCATTTTAGGCATCGTGGTCTGCGGCAGGGGTGGGACCCTGCAGGGTGCAGAGGTGTGGGTGATGGGGGTTCTTTTCTCCACGAGATGTTGGGTAGGTTGGGAGATCTGCGGAAGGAGAGGAGTGGGGGTTTGGGGAAGGAGATCTGGTTGGGGGAGGAAGTTAGGATTGGGTGGGCTGCCTTTATGATGCTTTTTAGGGTATCATGTGTGCCGGGATAAAATGTGGTGATTAGGGTGAGTTGGGGAGTAGAGTCGGGGGTTGCGGGGCGGTTGCAGTGTAGGTTAGGGGTGCTGGGTGCGATAGCCCGTCGGATTTGGTCCCGGATCAGGTCCGGCTGTTATCCGCGTTTGAGGAATGCATTTTCAAGGACAGAGCAGTACTCGTAGAGTGAGTCTCTCTCCGAGCAGATTCTCCGCCCTCGGCGGGCTAGGGAGTATGAGGATTGAGGATTTGCTCTGGAGCTGGAGATATTGAAGGCGGTGGGAGGGTTTTAAGTGAACTTTGGTGTGGATGGAGAGGTCGACATCCAAGAAGGTGATGCTGGAGGGGGAGGAATGGTGGGCGAAGGAGAGCGTAGGGTGGGAAGAGAGGCGCTGTAAAAAGGATTGGAGTGAGTTGGGTCCATGTGTCCAAAGAAGAAAAATGTCGTCAATATACCTCAGCCACAGGAGTGGTCTGGGGTGTATGTCGCGGAAACGTTCCTCCCATTCGCCTAGGAAGACATTGGCGTATGAGGGCGCCATGCGAGTGCCCATCGCAGTACCTTTTGTTTGTAGGTAGTGGCGCCCTCCGAAGGTAAAGTTGTTCTTGTGGAGCACTATTTCCGCCAGTTTCGTTAGGAAATGGGAGGAGGGTCTTGCGTCAGGTGGTCTCGCGTCAAGGGATTTTTTCAGGGCGGACAGTCCATCGTGGTGGAGGATGTTTGTATAAAGGGAGCAGACGTGTATTGTTGTCATGATTTTGTTAGGTGGGAGGGGAGAGATTTTAGGCGTTGAAGAAAGTGCTTCGTATCTTCGACGAAAGAAAAGATATGACGAACGAGGGGTTGAAGGTGGGAGTCCACAAAGGCAGAGATGCGTTCCGTGGGAGAGTTATAGCTGGAGACTATGGGACGGCCGGGGATATTCGGTTTGTGGATTTTTGGGAGAAGGTAGAAGGTTGGGGTGTGGGGTTTGTTGGGAATAATAAGGGAGATGGTGGGATCGGAGAGGCCTTCTTGTTTTCCAACGGATCGCAGATATGTGGCGGTCGGTGAGGTTGGAGGGGAGAGGGCGGTAGAAGGTTTGGTCGGAGAGTTGGCAGAGGGCTTCGTCGTTGTAATGGGAGCGGTCCATTACTACCGTGGTCGTCCCTTTGTCCGCGGGTAGAATTACAATGTCGTGGTTCTGTTTAAGCGTCGAGATGGCGTGTCTTTCTGCTTTCGTCAGATTGTCATGGTGGTCGAGGAGGTCGGAAAAATCTGGCTGAGCGACTCTGTATGTTAAATAATTGGAAAATTGCTCGACGGGGTGGTGTAGAGGGAGAGAGTGTGGGATATATTGAGAGGGGGGTTTAAAGGCGGAAAGAGATTGTGGAAGTGCGTCTGGGGAAGATGAGAGGTTGGTTTTGGATGGGGCGACCTTGAGGCGAAGTAGGCGGATAAAGGCTTGTATGTCGGCAAGTAGTAGTGATGGGCGAATCGACTAATAGACAAAATCGATTGATAATCGAATCGCCGACCAAAAAAATCGACTAATTAGTCGATTTATTATTCGGTTTTCAGTGCCACACATCTGACTAAGGATATTAGTCGGTTAAGATTAGTCGTTTTCCAGCGTTATCTGCACGGCCAACTAACGATGTTATTCAGTTGGTAATACCAACTCATCTGAACAAGAACGTTATTCTAATTAATTCAGTCTGTTGTAGAACTTTGAAAGAAAAATACAAAAATGAATTGTAGTTAGGAGTATATAATTTACTTTCCTATTTATTTAATCTACTTTACATGGGTGAGGTTGAGGCTTTAAACCCCAATATTCCGTATAAACTCATATAAATATATATACATATAAACTTACAAAAACAAACATAAGATACAACAATGAAACGTAGTTACACATATATAAAATTTGTAAATATATGATGTGAAAAAATAATTTCAAAGGAATGCAAAAAATACCTGAAATAAGACAAAACGAATTATACAAAGATATCAAAATTACTAGAACGTCCTACAGAGATAAAAATATGAGCAAAAATTAAGCGTCACATCACTCTTGAAGGAGTTGAATTGGATATCGCTAGAGGATCGCAGAATTAGCGCTAGGTTAAGGCTTCTGGAGAAATTTAGGTCGGAAGTTCTCTTAGAGGAGGTCTCAGGAATATTAGAGGCACCTACGTACATGGGCAGGCACGATCACGAGAATAAAATACGAGAGATCGACTGTAGGACCGAGCGATATCAGAGCTCGTTTTTCCCAAGGACCATACGGGATCATAACAGGAAAGTGATTCCCACGAGGGACGTTATTGGGTAGGTTTTGGTGTGCTGCACCCCCTGCCACCCACCAGTCTGGTGATTTGCAGGGTATCATGTAGATGTAGATGTAGATGTAATTGTAAGTAATTTTAAAAGCAACGAAACATTCAAGACAAAATATTCTATAACAGTTTCTACGTGGGTGGAGGTGCGAGGCACCAAAGTATCACTAATTTTCCTCTGTTCTGACTGAAACTCTTCTATTATGTTCCCTGATTGACCTGTGGCAGGAGTTCTCAAAGTTTTTTGGCCACGGAAACCTTATATTCAAATATTTTTTCCCGCGGAACCGCAAGTGATGGTAAGCCGAATCGCAATAAAATTAACTTCATAATACTCTAACAGTCATTTACATAGTTTATGTATCCTACATTATACAGTTTACAAGTGGTTTACAAGTGAGTTGGTAGTGGATGAAAACGACAGATAAAAATGAAAATTCGAATAAATTCGTTAGACGGCCGTGCAGATAGCGCTGTAAAACGACTAATCTTAACCGACTAATATCGTTAGTTTGCCGCGCAGATAGCGCTGGAAAACGACTATTTGTAGTAATCTTATTCGAATTGGTCGTTCTTCAATTCATTCGGATGTGAAACGACTAATTAAATCGACTAATTCTAAAAAATCGATTTAGTCGGTTTTTTGAGATAATCGACTTAGTCGATTATTATTAGTCGGTTTTGCCCATCACTAGCAAGTGGGGAAATGCGGTCAAATTTGGAGGTGGAGCAGAAAGGAAGACCGCGCGAGAGAAGTGCATTCTCGGCAGGGGTGAGTGTATGTGATGAGAGGTTCAGAACGTCATCAGGCTGGGAAAAGCTTCGGGTGCTTGAGGAGGTGGGGGTTTGCCGGGAAAGGGATTTCCTCTGTTGGCGGTTTCAAACAAAGGAGGGCCTGTTGAGGGTGTGGGTGTGGGATTCCCAAAAGGTCCGCTAGGCACGGTCTCTGGGCGAGGAGGGGCGGGGGAGGTGCGTTGGACTCACCAGCTGGGATGAAGGGGAGGGATACCCCTTGTTGGAGGCGGCGGGTGCAAAGAAGTGTTAAGGCCCGCTCACACTAGGGAGAAACGCGGCAAAGCGAAGCGCGGCTACAAGAAGCATCCGACTCACACTAAGCCGAAGAAAATACATCATCTAGGCGGATCCTATTACGAATGCGCCCGAACCTTCACGATGATTCCAGATCTCCCGTGCATACCCATCTCAGCGACCGCTGGCGATTGCCAGATGAAAAGAAAAAATGACGAATGCCCTCGAACCTTCACGAAGGCTGCCGATCGCACAAAAGTTCGCCTCGTGACGTCAGACGAAGCGAAGAAATATTCTCCCAAAAAAATTCTTTCCGCTTCTCCTCGCTTCCGCTCCCTTGCCGCGCCTAAGTGTGAGCGGGTCCATTTAACTCTTCGGTAAGAATATTTTTCTTGTAGCCGCGCTTCTCTTCGCTTCGCCGCGTTTCTCGCTAGTGTGAGCGGGCCTTTAGTCTGTTTCGGTTAGCTGCGAGTTCTTCTGCAACTTTTTGAAGAATGGAGTCGAGGTTGGCTGTGAAAGTTGGAGAGTATCGTAGCAGATGAATAACTGTGATACATTTTCGAAAGTGCATATTGGAGAGCTAATGCTAGTGGCGTGAAATTGATTTTACTACAGTAAGGGGCATAAGGTGATTGGTGAGGGCAAATGATGATCGGATGGTGGGAGGAAGGGGGATTCTTACAGTAAGGCCATTTGGAGGGAGGCCTAATTCCAAGCAGGAATTGAGGAATTCTATTTGGCAGGTGAGGAGGTGGTAGCTGAAACTGTGGATATTTGCCATAGTGGAAGGACAAGATAAAAGAATAAAGGTGATAGGAAAGTTACTGAAAGAGAGATGACATATAAGGAAAGGTAAGGTGAGATAAAGTAGTATAAAAACTTACGGAAGAGGAAAGGTAAATGAAGGAAACCCAGTGAGCTCTTACCGGAAGAAAAGCCACCGGGGTGTTGGAGAGACACATTTGTAGAAGTTATTGGATCTTTCGTCAGCACAAGAGAGAGACAACTGATTTGGCAGTGACACTGGGGTGAAGGTGTGGGGGTGGAAGGGAAGGGAGCGTGGAAAGGTCGGGGATTTGAGGATGTAGAAGGGGGAAGAGGGGAAAGAGAGGGTGGAAAGAAGGAAATATTAACGGATATTGAGGCCGGGAGGAGAGAAAGAGTTTAAGATTTGGATATGGGCCAGTTCTCATTGATGGAGTTGGGGGGCGGAACCGTCGTCTGGGAGGGCGCGAATGGCCCTCACCGTGAAACAAACATTGAAACTAATGTAAGATTATGATTATTTGCATGAACGACCACGGGTAGCTGTCTTTTAAGACTAAAGGCTGATTTCCACATATAGGACCGGGCGCATACCGGTCGACGACTGTGTCGTTTTACCAAAGATCAAAAAAGTGTCCCATCCATATAACTAACATTGGAAGAGCAATTTCCATTTCCACATGTAGGACCGGGCGACGACCGTGACCCTACCGTGCTGTGATGGATCGTTTCAAAAGTGATTTGTCAAGGACACGGCCCATGGCGGTCCGACACGGTATGCGCACAGTCCTATATGTAGAAATGGTGAAAGGGCGACGTAAGGGAGCCCATGCCTGCTTCGGTTATCTTCGCCGTCTCGGCGATGTTATACGAAGTGGGCTCGTGAATTCTTTCACCACGTGGGTTAGTCAGTTTATGTTGTTATCTCTGTTGGCTGTAGTCTTAACCTATTTATTATTGGATTAAATCTAGGAGTAGTGGCTGAAGAAAAATTAATTTTATTAGTACAGGAGCGCGAGTGTCTCTATAATATGGCCCACAAGGATTACGATAATAATTTAGTAAAAGACAATTTGTGGAAGGAAATTTTCGTACGCTTTCTACTTTTCTTTTTTTCGTTTAACACAAAGTAAGCGGCACTAGCAATAATAACATCATCCTCAGAGCTACTCATGGTTATGACTGATCTCAAAACCAAAACAGTAGGCATGACACGGTCGGCGCATAGTCCTACATGTGGAAATGCACACGGCCCAGCACGGTCGTCGACCGGCCTGCGCCCGGTCCTATATGTGGAAATCAGCCTTAACGCTGTTGCGATGGCCGTTCATGCGAATGTTGAGGGACTTGCTGGTGAGGCCGACGTAAAAGGCGGGGCATTGGGTACAGGTTAGTAGGTAGATGACGTTGCGGGTGGTACAGTTGGTAGGGGTTGTTATGGGGTAGGTGATGTTGGTGGTGGGGTTTGAGAATGAGTTGGAGGGTGGGTTTATAGTGCATGGTAGGCATCGTGGTCTGCGGTAGGGGCGGGACCCTGCATGGTGCAGAGGTGTGGGTGATGGGGGTTCTTTTCTCTACGAGATGTTGGCTAGGTTGGGAGATCTGCGGAAGGAGAGGAGTGGGGGTTTGGGGAAGAAGATCTGGTTGGGGGAGGAAGTTAGGATTGGGTGGGCTGCCTTTAAGATGCTCTTTAGGGTATCGTGGATGCCGGGATAGAAGGTTGTGATTAGGGTGAGTTGGGGGTGCGGGATGGTTGGAGTGTAGGTTAGGGCTGTTGGTGCGACTGCCCGTCGGATTTGGTCCCAGACCAGGTCCGGCGGGTATCCGCGTTGGAGGAGTGCATTTTCGAGGATGGAGCTGTACTCGGAGAGTGTATATATAGTTGTGTCTCTCTTGTGCTGACGAAGGGATCATCCCGAAAGCTCTAACCTCTACAAATGTGTCTCTCCAACACCCCAGCCGCTCTCCTTCCGGTAAGTGTTCACTGGGTTTCCTTCAACACCTAGTTGCCCTAAATATCCTTACTTACCTTTCCTCTTCCGTAGTATATATATATATATACATGATATATCATATGTAAGAAGCGTCTATATATTATAGATATATCATGTGTAAGAAGTTTCTATATCTAATAGATATTGGAGGATACAAAGTTATGAGACACTTCCATATATGCTAGGAACATGAAATTTGGTAGGATTATAAGTTTTTGGTCACAACCGAAGGAAAACATCCAAAACTTCCGAAATTCCAATTTCGAGGGGCTATTTTGGCCGCTTTTTGCCCCATAAGAAAACACGTAATTTGGTGTAGAGGTCTTTATATTTGCATTTTGAAATTATTTCCCAACATGATACGACCTCGAGACTTAAACTATCGGATAGGATATAAATTGTAGTTTCTTATTCTTGAAGACTGAATTCACATCCGAGTAGAATTAGGGTAAATTTATACTTTTTATCAGAAAACAGTGGTAATTTTTCTGAGTGGCTACAATAGGCTTCCTAGGCAACAGGCTTAATGCTTTGGTATGGGTAAGCTTTTAATGGGAATAAGAGGCTTATGTTTTAATGCCATTATTGTTAAACTATGACTAATGAAGGAAAACCGATATTGATATAATCCCCATATTTGGGGCTGTTTTGCCCCAGTATTCCTCCATACGAGAACAAAAAAGGTTAGGTAGCTCCATATGACCTAGTGCAGGGGTCGGCAACCCGGCCTCATTAAGGAGTTACCTGCGGCTCCCGACGCCCACTCTTCTGCTTAAAGCACACCATACGACAATGTCTGCGTCATTTGATGATATTATAATCGTTTTCAATAGAAGGATCCAGTATGGGCTGTTCAGTAAAAAATTTATTTTCAATTTTCTCATTTTCGTCTATAGTCCTAGATTCGTTTTCTCAAAGAATCTCTTTATTTGCTTCGTTTGAATACTTATTTATATTTTCGTTGAATACTATAAACTGAAGTAAATTATTCTTGTTTATCAAGTTCTTTTTACAAATTCTTTGCAAAACATCATTGTAAGGGTATGTGTGTGTCTTTATGTATGGTTTGACGGTATTTAATACGTATTTTTCCTAATACATGCTCTGCAGCTCATCTTATGTTGGATTCTATACAAATTTTGAAAAAATGGCTCTTCTTGTCAAAAAGGTTGCCGACCTCTGACCTACAGACTTGAAATTTTGCACGATTATAGAAATTTCGTTGCAACCGATGATAAAATAATGTATTGCAAAAATTCCAATTTTTATGGGCGGTTTTGCCCCATTTCTGCCCCATGCGAGTGTGAAAATTATAAAGCACTTTTTAATGAGATACAAACTTGAAATTTGGCAGAATTATGGGGTTTTAATTACAACAGAAGGAAGAAATCCGATATTATAAAAATTCAGAATCTTAGGGGCTATTTTGCCCCTCATTGTCCCATACGAGGATTAAAATTATAAGGCACTTCTAAACGAACTACAAACTTGAAATTTGACATTGGTATATGATTTCGTACAAAATCGATTTGGGAAAATTCGAAATTTAAAAATGCTTGCAGAGCACTTCTAAATGAGCTACAAACTTGAAATTTGATACGGTTATATGATTTTTTACAAAATCAGTTGGGAATAATTCGAAATTGTAAAAATGTTAAAATTTAAAAAAGCTTGCAGAATGCAAGCACATATTAACTAGTATATATATATATATATATATATATATATATATATATATATATATATATATATATATATATATCATCAGCATCATCAGCCTTTTTCAGTCCGCTGACGGATGAAGGCCTCCCCCAGACTCTTCCAGTTTTCCCTGTCAACTGCCTCCCTCCTCCAAGTTTGCCCGAAGAACTTAACAAGCTCTCTGTCCCACCTGTCTTTCGGTCTTCTTTTCGGTCTCTTGATGTTTCTTGGGATCCATTCGATGACACTGGACGTCCAACGCTGGTCATTTCTTCTAGCAATATGACCCCGCCCACTGCCATTTTAGCGCCTTCGCTCTTTTAATCACGTCACAGACTCCAGTCTTCTTTCTTACCCAGTCGTTCCTCTTGCGGTCTCTTCGGGTGATCCCTAACATGCATCTCTCCATGCCCCTCTGTGTTGTTTGCAGGCGCTGTATCATTCTGGCATTCATGGTCCATGTTTCACAACCATACGTCAGAACGGGCAGAACACATTGGTCATACAGTCTCCTTTTTAGGAAGACTGGAATATTTGATTTAAAGATGTTCGCATTCTTGCCAAAAGCACTCCATGCCGTCTTCACTCTCCGGTTGATTTCTCCAAGAGGATATAACATTGAAAGGATACATGGACGAGCCTTCGGCTCGCTTTCTTGTAATGGGTAGTCGTCTCCGGGCGCTACAGCGCCCTTCGCCACGCCTGGAACCAAAGAAACTCTCCACGTTGTCCGGAAGTTTGGGTTTGTAAATGTCGAGACAGGTCAATCAGTTTCTGTTAATGTTGTACGTAAGTATGGCATGGGGATAATACGTAAGTACCAGGTCCTGCGAATGGTCCTGGAGGTATTCCCGTTAGCAGGAAAGCGGTATTCCCGTTAACAGGAAAGTACCAATATCGATGCCCAATTAAGATTACCCTTGGCAGAGTAAGTATCGCTTTAAACAAGTAGAAAATTTTATCATAACAACGGAAAAAGATAGATCACTTTAATGACGTGCTTAACGGAAATTCAGACGAAAAATCGAAATATCTCTTAAACAATCGAATTTGTAGGAAAATGTTTTTTTAAAACTTGTAGAAGATTACGTTGGCTACAGCATTGATAATAAAATATATTTTCATAAGCTGAGTTTTAAAAGGAGAGATTTGGGGAAAAAAGGGAAAACTACACTTCCTGTTGACTTAAATATAAAGTTTTTTGCCGATGTGATTATTAGTTTTTAGCTAATGAGCGCCAAAAAATTCAATCACATACAGACATAATCGAGAAAGTAGTGAAAACGTACTTTGGGTGGGTCTTCAAAACGTGTGTTTCCGTTGAAATCTCGAATTCGATTTTTTTCATGAATATTTACACATTTACCTACTATATGGGGAAAGTAAAAATTAACATATGGTCTTTTTCTCTATTTTAAATGAAATATTAGGTTGACAATGTCCTATTCTAGCGTTGCTCTTATTCATATATAATTGTTTCCATATTTATCCAGGACAGTTAATGAAAATCAAATAGCTTACTAATTATAAATATTTTATGTATATCGTGCCGGATTTCACAAATGTATTGTAACATAAAATATTCGCGTCCATTTGATTTTCTGCTGCTAGAATCTATTCATAAAAGAAATGAATCGTGGAAATAATTCGACCTTCGTAATTACAGCCTTTGCCATTACAATTCCAATATGACCAAATAAAGGGCGCCCATAATTACTCTCAAAGATCACAATTGACCTTGAAAAGGCACCGCTCTGATGATGACTGACTGAGAGAGGGCGGCGCCCACAGAAGCCATCGAATCACTTTTACGGAATAGTCTCATAGTGGTGACGCCCGCTATTATTCAAATTCTACGAAAAACGCTAAGCCACTGTCACGCATAGTCAGTCCACGTTCTGGCCCCATTCTCACGCCCTTTGGCCCCCGCTTTCTCCCCCTAATCTCCCCCAACATTCTCTTTAGGCTGTCACCCTCTCCGTCTCTCTGGTTATATCCTCACATACAATGGCCATACTCGTACACTCAAAGACCATGTTATTTCCAATTTTTGCACCACTCCCTATCTCTCCCTCTCTCCTTTTCCCCCCTCCCTATTTCTCCTCCCCCTCTATATTTTCTCACCTCCCCATATCCCTCTCTCCCTCCTTTCGTCCCAATATAAACCATTATATGTCTATGCCTCTCCCTCCCCCTCTTCATTTCTCCCTCCTCCCTCTCTCTCCTGTTCGAATAATGTTGGAATGCAATATGTATTGTCTTTAATGGTGTTAATCGATTTTTGAATTAATGTATTAGTCTTTCAGGGGTAATATATAAATTAACAATAACGTAAAATATTTTATGACTACGGAGAGAACTTTAAATGTATTATCGCCTAAGATTCAGTGAAGAATTAAAATTATAGAAGAGCATAAATTACAGGTTACACTTAAGCTGTTAGAAAAGTGTTTGTCGGTGAGGCTAGCGAGCGATATCGTAAATATTATCAGGAGTGCAATATGTCGCGGAAGGCACTATAATGGGATATCTATTGTAAAATGGAGCAATGTGAAGGATTGTTCTTCTTCATGGTGATTAAGGTTTACAATAGGAAAACTATGAATTGTTATTCACCTGTCATTTGCATTCCCCGCCATCCACCATTTAGGTGACTTGCAGGCATGACCTCAGGTCTATCTTGGTAAGTTGATTACTCAGACAGTTGAAGAGGTATTCCATCTTTTGTCTGATTTATTTATTTATTTAAAATATTAGTTGACAATAAATTTGCATTCGAATTGTAGTCTTATAGCCGATTGATTTTTATTGCGTGAGTTTCCAGCCGAAATTGCCGCGGTATAATTTCGTTGCACGTTCAAATGAGTTTAAATGTATATTGTACATACCTCTCCGAGTCAAATTTTTATTTACTTACGGAAACGAAAGTAACTCGATGTGATATGTATATCATTTGCATATTACTTTTATAAAGAAATTATTTAATAACCGATAAATTAGCATGGACCTTAATGATGACAGAATAATTAGGAGAGAATGAGACCCGTGCAATCTTAATTATGATAGCCAGCATTTTTCTCATCGAGGGAGAAATATTCCTTGCTTGGAACGAGAGACATTTTTCTGGGCAGAAGCAATCTTTAGCGATACTCACCACGGCTTGAATCAGCAACAGGGCCAGTAGGAGACCGCCATGCAGTACTCTCGAGGAGGAGGTTTGTCCTGCCCCCCCATCCCGACTTCCCCTCATTTTCTTCTTCTCTGGACGAGTGGCGCTTCTATTTGGCTGACCTCTCCGACGGCAGACGACTCTTCGAATCTGTCGTTCTGCGATGGAAGCACTCTTTCCGAGTCGTGTCCACGTTCCGAGAGCCACCGTGCGTTCGCGGGCGAATGAACCTATGTGAATTACTAATGTTTTCTTCTATCTTTCCGCTGCACCCGCGGGATTAGCTGCCGCGCGACTATTTACTTTCAAAATCCAACCGTCGATAAGTCCGTCCGCCTAGATACGATCGATCGTCGAGATTAACAGCGAGTGCGTTGATTCGCATTCTCCGCCCAATTGTGATGGCCCAGAGTCGGAAATATTTTATTACACCGTCGATTCTATTCTCCGACATGTGATTCATCCGCTAAAATAGATAGGTATACTTTTATTTCTGATCTCGTTCACTTTTTCTTTGATTAAGTCAAACAGAAAGAGCTATTCTCTCCATAAACGAAAATCGTTCTGATCTCGTACGGACCCTTTTCGCATCGGTCCGCTTCCTATTCATACACACGCGAACAAACGCGCCAATTTCCAGCGAACGCGCCACCATCGAGCTCGACACCAACTATCGTTCGCAGGAAACAAACGCCGTATAGCCCGAAGTCGTCGGAATGAATGTATTTGAGTCGAGGTGTCGCTTCCCGCGCTCTCTCCTTTGTCCGAACAAATTTCTCAGGAAACCAATTTATTTCCCAGGATTGCACTTCTGACCGTTCCCGCCACCCTCTCTATAGCGTATCCCCCCACCCCACATCCTCTCTCTCCCCCTCTCCTTCTCTCTCCCTCCCTCTCTCTCTCCTTCGCTTCAGAAAAGCGAGTTCCAGGCGTGGGCGTCCTTCCTATAAAAATGATTCTCAGAGTTCCATAGTTCCCTCATTCGTTCTAAAAAACCAAGTTTTCGTCTCGTTTTGTAATCTCGGAGAATACGCGAGACGACACTCCCGCCGCCCGTCTAATACACTCCGGCACCGTTTCCAAAATTACACGTTTATTCAATCTCGGCGTTCTTGCCTCTTTTCCACTATTTCTTCATCATCGTCTGCATCTGTAGGCGCTGTCTTTCCGTGGGTCGTCATCACTCGGAATAACGCCGCTCCGCGCAGATTGCGTGATGAGTTTGACGTGATAGCTCCTCTTCTCCCGGCAACGGTCGACATAGTGGCGGCCCTCCTCTTTGGAACTCCACGGGGAACGGTCGAGGAAGGCTTAGGAGGGGGGCCTCCACCTCGCCTTCTGCCGAGGACACAGCTGCTACTCGTCTACTGCCAGAAGGCTGGTTAAAGCGCGATAGGGAAGGAGTTGGCGGTACAGGTGTTTTCTCTCGATCGAGGGGATGTGGTGAAGGATGGAAGCGTTGGATTGTGTTAAAGCACTCGCTTTTACCCTCTTTTATAGCTCTTTGGGACCCTCGGAAAATGTTTCTGTAGGGCGAACAATTTCGTCTCGTTTTGTAATCTCGGAAAACACGCGAGACTTTAGCAGCTCTCCCTTGATTAATGCACTTTCGTAATAATTCATTATTACGAAAGTGCCTTAATAAACGGAGAGCTGCTAAAGTTTTAAACATTTGCAACGCTTTCAAATTATAATCGGAAATGTACGGTTGGTATTAACGTCGATTCATCTTAAATAAAAAGCATAATGTATTGTAGTGTTACTACCGTGTGCGAGTGATGATTATTATACTTAACGATTGACGTTGTAGCAGGATGGACTTTTGTGCGTGTGTGTGTGAAAGCAAAAATTTCCCATGAAAATAATCCGTACGAAAATGGTAATAGCATGGATAAAGTTTCCCTCGAAGCATTAGAACAAAGGAGGATGGTTTATCTTTCAGCGTAGAACGTAAACTCATTAGGACGACCAGGATATTTCACTCATCCTCTGCTTTCCGTCTGAAAGCATAAATTACATGCGTAAGAGTTGCGAGGAAAAGACAAAATATAAATAAATAAACTTTTTCGGAGTGTTCAAGAATACAATTGCAATAGGAATCAAGGAAGAGAAAAGGAAACAAGGGTGTGGTATAAAGAAAGAGAAGGTGGAGAAATATATGGGGAAGGGAAGAGGGGGGGGGGGAGAAAGAGAGGGAGAAGGAGAGAGAGGGGAAGGGAAGAGGGGGGGGGAGAAAGAGAGGGAGAAGGAGAGAGAGGGGAAGGGAAGAGGAGGGGGGAGAAAGAGAGGGAGAAGGAGAGAGAGGGGAATGGAAGAGGGGGGGGAGAAAGAGAGGGAGAAGGAGAGGGAGGGGAAGGGAAGAGGAGGGGGGGAGAAAGAGAGGGAGATGGAGAGAGAGGGGAAGGGAAGAGGAGGGGGAGAGAAAGAGAGGGAGAAAGAGAGAGAGAGAGGGAGAGAAGAAGAGAAAAGAGGAAATGCGAAGAAAAAAGGAAAATGGAAGGAAAGGCGGGTAGGAGGTGAAGGGAGAGTGAATGGGATTAGAGAGGGGAGAGCGAGAGGGAGGAAGGAGCGAGATAGAGGGGGGAAGAGAGAGGTGAGGGGGAGGGAGGAAGAGTGAGAAAAAAGAAAGATAACAGTCTTTATTGCTGGGTCGAGTCTAAATGGCCCCCTCTTCCACCTAACAATATATAGTTAAGAATACTTTTGAATGTACAGTATGAAATTACATAAACAACATCTAAATTACTAAAAAATAATAATAAACACGTAGAACATTAAGTAATACAAGAGAAAATAGTAACATACAATAACATGAGAATTGCAATTGTGTACAATGATAGAGAGTGTGAGAGACGGAAAAGGAGGGAGGGAGGTAGAGAGAGAGAGAAAGAGAGGGGGAAGAGGTAGAGAGAGAGGGGAGAGGAGAATTATGATAACAAACCTCCCTGTATTGTCTCTTACTCTGTTCGCTTATTCCTTCGAACGACGGCTTGGCTCCTTACATTTGCCATTAGTGCATTTTGTATTGAACCTGAAACAGGCGAACTTAAAGAAAAAACGTTTTTAATATACAAGATAAAGTTGGTATAGTTGAAGAGTTGAGTGTGATTGAACTAAAATTTACGTGTGCAAAGATTTTTAACTTAGCGATTCCACGATTTGTACGATTTGGTGTAATCGGCAGAAAATGTACAATTCCGCGTATATTTGGAGTCGAAGCTAATCCGGCAACACGTGCGGTGTGGTTTACCTTTGATTAAGTGGTTGACACAGCAACGTAACTACGCGCAACCACTTCCGAGGCTTACATCCCGAGTACTCAATTGTTTAGAAAGAATTTAAATTCACATGTGTTTATTTTGTTATATCATGATAGTTAATAGCGTATTTTTACATATCATGCATTATTTTAAAGACTTAATAGGCACTTGACCTCATTTAAATCTTTCCTGCCTGAATGGAACTACTGCTGCAAAAGCAAGACTCGTGGAAAATGTTTCCTATGCGTAATTTTTGTTAATGTATTGATAAATTCATGCGTATGAAAGTCGATCTTGTTAAATAGTTAGAATCATCCCCGGTTATAACGCCGTCTGTTGGACCGCGGATAAGGATACATGTACGTACATATATCGCGGGTCTTCCTTCCTCTTCTTCTCCTTGGAAAGAAAGACCTGTCGTTTTTTAGTACTAAAGTATAAACAAAAATTACTGCCTCTTTAAAAATTGAGTAAATAAATCTCTTGTGCTGACTTATATTGTTTTTATTTTGCTAACGGTTAAAGAAATTTACAAAATAAAAGGTTGTATGTAGGTGGTGCTCTTTTGGGCAATACGACCGTGTCCTCGTTTATAAACACCGGTTGTCTTATGACGTAGTCCCTCCCCCGAAACACCACCGCCCTAAAACCGGGGTGTATTTCATGGAAGTCACATAGGCAATGAAGCGTTATTGCTGGGCACGAAGACTTTTTAGAGAATTTGCTTAAAAACCCTTTATACAGCGCACCCACGAAGTTTCGAAATTTCGAATTGCCAAATAGAAACCAGTTTATTTAAATTTGCATACTTAATTCATCACTTTTTCTATCAGATAGCAAATGGCTCATTGCCAACAGCATTCCATAAGTGTATTCAAACATTCAGTTCGATAGAGTTCGGTGGTACGCAGTAAATCCTGTTTTTCCTGTTAATTGCAAGGGTTACGTCAAATGATGGTTCCCTATTCATTAATATATGTTATAATAATAACAGTGAATTTTTCTTAATTAAAAAATCTTAATGTGTTTTTAAAATGTTAAAAGCTTACCTGTTCCATAACAGTCAAACGGAAAAGCTTAGATGATGTCAATTCTTTCTGAAGAAGTTATAATAAGTTGGGTTCGTGAACTTGATTCTAAAAACAGAAATATTTTATTATTCATTGGTGGTTGTTCAACTCATCCTAAAATTGGATCAAAATTAAGCCTTTTAACACTAGATGTATTCAGCTAATCGAAAATGGAGTAATTATTATTAACGTAAAGTTTAATTTTCCAAAATAATAATAATTTATTGAACGCAAGCAGGTAACCTCAGTTACATGCGTTACAATACAATAACATGAATAACCAGTAAATACATTTTCAAAATTAATAAATGTATAAAACAAAAAAATAGCAAAATTTTATATAATAATAGCCGTCGTCCGTTGGTTGGTTGGTCACGCTCTGCAAACGCTAATAACTCGAGAAATAATAATGAGAGAAACTCGAAATTTGGTTGGGATGCTTGATTAACACTTCTTCAGGTGATGACGAATTTAAATCGCGAAAAAATTCCTAAGTTCGTCTCCAAGAGAGGCATTTCCATTTCACATTACTTAACATGTAAAACGCGACTTTTGACGTGCAGGCTTTTATTCATTTGGAAATTAAAATAAGAAGAAATTAACAGACGACCTTCGGATTTGAACCATTTTGAAGAAAAAATTATAAAATTTCTTATTCCGTTCGTCTTTTTTCGCCCACATTTCGAAATATTCCATGTTAAATGTTTAATTTGCATATTTTGTGGAAATCTCGCCATTTTAACGTGATGTTGCTATGTCGACCATTCTCATTGTTACACCTCAAATTACTATTATTGTATACATACCTCTGGGAATAAGCATGCCTTGAGTGCTTCAATACGAGAGAGGGGGGGGGGGGGGGGGGAGAGAGAGAGAGAGAGAGAGAGAGAGAGAGGGAGGGAGGGAGGGAGGGAGGGAGGGAGGGAGGGGGGAGGGAGGGGGGGAGGGAGGGGGAGAGGGAGGGGGAGGGGGAGAGGGAGGGGGAGAGGGAGGGGGAGAGGGAGGGGGAGAGGGAGAGGGGGAGAGGGGGAGGGGGAGTGGGAGGGGGAGGGGGAGGGAGGGAGGGAGGGAGGGAGGGAGAGGGAGAGGGAGAGGGAGAGGGGGAGGGGGAGGGGAGGGGGAGGGGGAGGGGGAGGGAGGGAGGGAGGGAGGGAGGGAGGGAGGGCGGGAGGGGGAGGGCGGGAGGGGGAGGGCGGGAGGGGAGAGAGGGTGGGAGGGGAGAGAGGGTGGGAGGGGGGAGGGGAGAGGGAGAGAGGGAGGGGGAGAGGGAGGGAGGGAGGGATGGAGGGAGGGAGGGAGGGATGGAGGGAGGGAGAGAGGGGGGAATGGAGAGGGAGAGAGAGAGAGGGAGGGATGGAGGGCGGGAGGGGGAGGGCGGGAGGGGAGAGATGGCGGGAGGGGGGAGGGGAGAGGGAGAGAGAGAGGGGGAGAGGGGGGAGAGGGAGAGAGAGAGAGAGAGAGAGAGGAAGAAAGGGGAGAGTGGCGTCATTTGTGGAATATAAGTATATTAACGTAAATATAAAAAATTTTAAGTATCAACAGTGTCATTTTAGAAAAATTGGAAATAAAAAGCATTCTTAAATGAAATTCTTTGAAAACCATACGTGCTTACGAATTTATATTGTTATTCCTCGAATTAATTTCTTAACAATGGTCGAAATTTGGAAACGAATATACATTAAAATTCAATTAAAATTAAAAGGACATTTAAAACTGTTAACAGGCAATTTTCGAAGAAAGAACAGTGCATCTTTTAATGAATTGAATTTTTTTTATAAAAGGAATTTTGGTGCTTATTTAATAAAGAGTAAGTTCTAAAGCTTATAATCCATTTAAATCTAATAACAGTGGCTAATATAGTTTAAAGAAATAACTTTATTTATTCACTTTACAGAATGAATTAATTTTAGGTTAGTATTGCCTATTATAAAAGGAGTTACTTTGGAATTTACAGTATGTAAAGTGGAAGTTGTACTGAATTGACTCAAGTATATTTCAAAGCAAAAGTAAATTTAAAACTATTGAAAGTTGTTGTTTCGGAAACTGAGAAGGCAAGAGTGCTGAGAGGACGATAAACGATATTGAGGTACATTATATTCCAAAATCTATTTAAAGTATTATCAGAGGCAATTGAAGATTGAACCAATTTTTTGGAACCGGAATTCTGCTTATTTATTGAAATTGAAATCATAATGCTATAATCAATTTAAAACGGTACTTTCCTGTTAACGGGAATACCTAAAAAAATAAACATGTATTGTTGTGATATGTTACGACGTATTTGGTTGTTAACAATGCGTAACAACGGGGGAATTATTTAAAAATCACACTTTTTTGAAACTTATTTATTTATAAAAGCAACATAATTACTAATACAATCTAAATTTATGTTACTAGGGGGCCAATATGTCTTTATGGCATTTAAAATAGCTGGAAATATGTCGATTTCTTTGCTATGTTGTCGCCACATGAATGCTTCTGCTGACAGGCTTTCGCCTTGCATTTCCAAAATATTCTGTCGCAGAAATAAAGTTTCATAATATGATCCTTCTTGCACATTCGCCCTTTAGATAAAATACCACGGTCTTGAAGCAAAGATACAGCTTCTTCTTCACTCCTCGGCAAGCTCCACAAATTCATCATTAAGGGATCAACATAACTATCTTAACGAGATTTGTTACGCATTGTTAACAAATAAAATATCACAACATATCACAACAATACGTGTTTATTTTTTGAGTTATTCACGTTAACAGGAAAGTACCCTTAAGACTAATAACAATGGCTATTTTAGCAGAAAGAAAGGTACTATTTATTCACAAGGAATTTCCATGAGATTTTAGTTAATTAATTAAAACAGACTTATAATATAGAAATATTCGATGGTTAAAAGAGTGCACAATTTTATTCTTGCGATTTTTACATGTTTAGATTCATTAAACCCGTTGAAATTCAACGGGCACTTACGCTAGTAGATATAATAACAGTTATATTGTTTACAAGACTAGAGGAAGGGCCGGACATTTATCTTCCGAAGACCAAGGCTATGTCAAGTTTAAGAGGCTGCAAAAATTAGTAATATATCTATTATTCTTAAGGGAACCATTGAAAATGAAACTGAAATCAATGAGAAAGCTTTACACCAGCTTTTATATATATATATATATCCCACCAACCCCCCTTTACTAATTCCCCCATTCTCTCCTTCCGCCGGCCTCCTAATTTGGGAAACATCCTGTGGAAGAAAGAACCCCCCACTCCCAACCCTCCATCCGCTGCAGGATCTCAACCCTGCGGCAAACCCCGTTGTCTCACATGCCCCATCCACCCACCCTCATTTTCATTTACCAGCCCCTCCTCCAACATCACCTACCCCATCCCCTCCAGAAGTAATTGCACGACGAGGAACGTCATTTACCTCCTCACCTGCACACTGTGTCCTGCTTTTTATGTTGGCCTCACCAGCAACCCCCTCAACATTAGAATCAATGGCCACCGGAACAGCGTAAACACTAACCGTCCCCTCCCGGTGGCTTCTCACGCCAATTCACACCAGGCCACCTTCAATAATTGCTTCACTGTAAGGATTATCCGTGCCTTACCGGATGATACCTCCGCTCCCCTACTTCGACAGTGGGAGTTGGCCTACATCTTTCTCCTTAACTCTTTCTCCCCACCTGGTCTTAACCTCCGATAACCCTATTGGCCGTCCCTCCTACCCGTCTCCTCCTATCCCCGAACTTCTCTCATTACCCCTCCCCTCCTCCCCATATCCCCCCAGTGTGTCACTTCAAACAGTATATGTTTCTCCGTCGCTGAAGAAGGGCATCAGCCCGAAAGCTCCATTTTTGTGTAGTTTTTGTTCTTTTGTGTTTTTCGTGTGTCCTCAGCACCCCCAGCGGCTCTTCATTCTAGGTAAGTGTCCACTGGGCTTCCTACAACACCTTGTTGCTACCCTTATTATTACCTTTCCTTTTCCTTAAGTATTTATATATATATATATATATATATATATATACTAGTGAAGATGTGCTTGTATTCTAGAGAATTTTCTCTCACCTTAAAGTAAAGAGTATGAGCCGACAAATAATTCTTAAACGGAAAGGTTTGCACCTTTTGCCGATTTACGTGTATTTCCTTATGGCCAATATTGGGGTATAAACAACCCTAAAATTAATAATTATAAAACAGTGATAGGTTTTTAGCATTTCTTAGGAGTACCTCACATTTATGCAAAATTTCATGGATATAGCACCTCTAGAAGTGCATTTGTATGAATTTTATTGTTTAAATATAAAACTTTTATGAAATTTTCAATCTAACACCGGAAAACTATTTCCTAACTTTGTAAAAATTTTCAGATTCCTGGATCTTCAGAAAGTACTTGAACATTAGTCAATTTGTTATACATTTAAGAATTTATTACGTCCGAAGTAATAAAAATTTTCAAGTTTCGATAATCCTGTTTTCATTATTTGGCAAATTCTACCGGTAGGATAAATTTCAGTTTAATAGCTCATTTAGAAGTACCTAAACCATGAAATGTTAGAAAAATGGTTTATGATTTTTACCGGCCAAGAAAATGAACATTGTTGCAATTTTCCAATTCCTCCTCTGATTCTTTTTTTCAGTTCACCTATGTATTAAATTTCAGCTCTCCAGCTATTGTAGTTTGGGCCAGACATTAGTATCCTCCTATCATTCTATATCGACTCTTCTTACAGAGGATATAGGATACAAGTAAATGTGTGCTTGCATTCTGCAAGCATTTTCTCTCACCTTAAAGTAAAAATAAAAGCCGAAAAATGATTTTCAATGCGTAAGTTTGCATCTCGGCTCCGAATTACGTGTTTTTCTGTTTTGAAAATTTTGGGGTATAAACAACCCCTAAAATTTACAATTATAAAACATTTATAGGTGTTGAGCATTTGTTACGAATACATCACAGTTATGCAAGATTTCATCAGTGTAGCACTTATAGAAGTGCATTTATATGAATTTCATTGTTTAAATTTTATTAATTTTTAACAGCGACAACAATAAATATTTCTAAAATTTTCAATGTTATTTATCACCGGAACGTTGTTTCCTAACTCTGTTGAACTTTTCATCTTCCTGGATCTTCAGAAAGTCATAAACATTAGTCAATTTGTTAAACATTTAGCAATTTATTCCGTCCGAACGAATAAAGATTTTCAAATTTCTATATTACCGTTTTCATTATTTGGCAAGTTCTATGTGTAGAAAAAACTTCAACTTCATAGCGCATTTAAAAGTATTTATCACCGGAACATTATTTCCTAACTATGTTAAAATTTTCATCTTCCTGGATCTTCAGGAAGTACATAAACATTAGTCAATTTGTTAAACATTTAAGAACTTATTACGTCCGAACGAATAAAAGTGTTCAGATTTCTATATTCCCATTTTCATTATTTGGCAAATTCTACATGTAGAAAAAATTTCAACTTCATAGAACATTTAGAAATACCTAAACAATGAAATGTTAGTCAAATAGTTTATAATTTTTACCGGCCAGGAAAATAAACATTGTTGCAATTTTCCAATGATTCCACCGACTATTTTTTTCGTTTACCTATGTATTAAATTTCAGCTCTCCAGCTATTTTAGTTTGTGCCAGACATTATTATCCTCCTATATATATATATATTTAGGGCAACTAGGTGTTGAAGGAAACCCAGTGAACACTTACCTGAAGTAGAGCCGCTGGGGTGTTGGAGAGACACATTTGTAGAGGTTAGAGCTTTCGGGATGATCCCTTCGTCAGCACAAGAGAGACACAACTGATATGTCCATATCAGTTGTGTCTCTCTTGTGCTGACGAAGGGATCATCCCGAAAGCTCTAACCTCTACAGATGTGTCTCTCCAACACCCCAGCGTCTCTACTTCCGATGTCCATATCAGTTGTGTCTCTCTTGTGCTGACGAAGGGATCATCCCGAAAGCTCTAACCTCTACAAATGTGTCTCTCCAACACCCCAGCGGCTCTACGTCCGGTAAGTGTTCACTGGGTTTCCTTCAACACCTAGTTACCCTAAATATCTTTACTTACCTTTCCTCTTCCGTAGTATTTATATATATATATCCTATATCGTATATCCTCTGTAAGAAGAATCGATATTGAATGATCATTCTGTATCGACTCTTCATACAGAGGATATAGGAGATATATAGGATATATATATGTATATATATATATATATATATATATATATGAGAGAGAGAGAGAGAGAGAGAGAGAGAGAGAGAGAGAGGCCTTTTGCAGGGAGGCCTAATTCGAAGCAGGAATTGAGGAATTCTGTTTGTCATCTGAGGGAAATATATTTTCGGGGGTGGTAGCGGAAACTGTGGATATTTGCCATAGTGGAAGGACAAGATAAAAGAATAAAGGTGATAGGAAAGTTACTGAAAGAGAGATGACATATAAGGAAAGGTAAAGTGAGATAAAGTAGTATAAAAACTTACGGAAGAGGAAAGGTAAATGTTTAGGGCAACTAGGTGTTGAAGGAAACCCAGTGAGCACTTACCGGAAGGAGAGCCACCGGGGTGTAGGAGAGACATATTTGTAGAAGTTATTGGATCTTTCGGGATGATCGCTTCGTCAGCACAAGAGGGACACAACTGATATGGCAGTGACACTGGGGTGAAGGTGTGGGGGTGGAAGGGAAGGGAGTGTGGAAAGGTCGGGGATTGGAGGATGTAGAAGGGGAAGGGGGAGAGGGGAAAGAGAGGGTGGAAAGAAGGAAATATTAACGGATATTGAGACCGGGAGGAGAGAATTAGTTTAAAATTTGGATATTGGCCAGTTTCCATTGACGGGGTTGGGGGGCGGAAGCGTCGTCCGGGAGGGCGTGAATGGCCCTCACCGTGAAACAAACATTGAAACTAATGTAAGATTATGATTATTTGCATGAACGGCCACGGGTAGCTGTCGTTTAAGACGAATGCTGTTGCGATGGCCTTTCATGCGAATGTTGAGGGAATTGCTGGTGAGTCCGACATAAAAGGCGGGGCTTTGGGTGCAGGTTAGCCGGTAGATGACGTTGCGGGTGGTACAGTTGGTAGGGGATGTTATGAGGTAGGTAATGTTAGTGGTGGGGAATGAAAATGAGTTGGAGGGTGGGTTTATAGGGCATGGTAGGCATTGTGGTCTGCGGCAGGGGCGGGACCCTGCAGGGTGCAGAGGAGTGGGTGATGGGGGTTCTTTTCTCCACAAGATGTTGGCTAGGTTGGGAGATCTACATCTACATCTACATCTACATGATACCCTGCAAATCACCAGACTGGTGGGTGGTAGGGGGTGCAGCACAGCAAAACCTACCTAATAACGTCCCTCGTGGGAATCACTCTCCTGTTATGATCCCGTATGGTCCTTGGAAAAAACGAGCTCTGGTATCGCTCGGTCCTACAGTCGATCTCTCGTATTTTATTCTCGTGATCGTGCCTGCCCATGTACGTAGGTGCCTCTAATATTCCTGAGACCTCCTCTAAGAGAACTTCCGACCTAAATTTCTCCAGAAGCCTTAACCTAGCGCTAATTCTGCGATCCTCTAGCGATATCCAATTCAATTCCTTCAAGAGTGATGTGACGCTTAATTTTTGCTCATATTTTTGCTTAACGAATCTGGCTGCTCTGCATTGGATTCTTTCTAACTCAAGTATTTGTCCCTTTTCGTACGGATCCCATATGCTGGAAGCGTATTCGACCTGAGATCTGACCAATGATAAATAACACGTTTCTCGTACCTGTTCTGTGCTACTTCTTACTATTCTGCCTACGAAGGCCAATTTCTTATTAGCTGCGCCTACGATCCTTCGAATATGCATATTCCACGATGGATCAGGACAAATGGTGACTCCTAAATATTTAACGTACTCTGCAGATTGGATATTCAATCTATCAATTCTGTACTCCGAGTTTAAGTCATTGTTCTTACTCTTCCAGAAACTCAATAGGGAACATTTGCTCTGATTAACTTCGATTTTCCAATGTTGGCACCATGCTGAAAGGGCGTTTAAATCTTCCTGAAGCGATTTCTGGTCATCCTGACTCGTTATCTCCTTATATAAAACGGTGTCATCTGCGAAAAGTCTTATTTTGCAGCGAACTACCGAGCAGATATCGTTTATATATATCAGGAATAGTAGTGAACCTATGACACTTCCCTGTGGAACACCTGATGCGACTTTTACCGGGTATGAAGATTTCCCATCAATAACTACTATCTGTTTTCTGTCTGAGAGGAAGTCTTTTACCCAACTCACGATATTAGGGTTTATACCGTACTTTCCTAGTTTCCTATTAATTTATTATGGGGTACTTTGTCAAACGCTTTTTTAAAATCAATGAAAATGGCATCAACCTGAGTGTTTTTCTCTCCGCATTGTAACAAATCGTTTACGAACAGGGCGAGCTGCGTTTCGCATGACCTACCTTTCCGAAACCCGTGTTGGTTTTTGCTTAGTGAAGAACGACCATCTAAATAACGTAGAACAGTGCTAACGATTATATGTTCTAGAATCTTACACGATAATGACGTCAAGGAAATCGGTCTATAATTTTCGGGGTTCTCTTTACCACCGCCTTTGTGGATGGGCGTTACGTATGCTAGCTTCCAGTCTTTTGGAACGGTACCATGTGCAATGGATTTTTCGAATATTATTTTCAAGTAAGGTGCGATTACCCAGGCTAGCTCTTTCAACACACGCGCGGGTATGCCCTCCGGCCTGGGAGACTTATTTTGCTTAATCGACTCTAGCTGGTGCGCGATACCTGTTTCAGAAAATATCAAATCTTCCATCGAATTTCCCTTATCATTCAAAGCTGGTTCCTCAAATTCGTTGCTCACTGAAGTAAACGCTTTCTGAAAGTGTTCATTTAACAAATTCGCTTTTTCCGCGCTGTGGAAGGAGAGGATTGGGAGTGTGGGGAAGGAGATCTGGTTGGGGGAGGAAGTGAGGGTTGGGTGGGCTGCCTTTAAGATGCTCATTAGGGTATCTTGGATGCCGGGAGAAAATGTGGTGATTAGGGTGAGTTGGGGGATAGAGTTCGGGGGTTGCGGGGCGGTTGGAGTGTAGTTTAGGGCTGCTGGGTATTTCCATATTTCCACCCTCTCTTTCCCCTTCCCCCCCCCCCCCCCTGCTAGTTCCAATCCCCGACATTTCCAACCAAGACAGTAGACCTGCATCTTAATGACATGGTGAATGTGAAAAATGTTGAGAAAACTCATATCGAGAAATTGGCCGAGATGTAATAAAAACATAAGTGAATAATTGCGAGTGAGGTCATGGGAGTGCAGCAGGGAAAGTGTGATGATGAAGAAAAACAGTGAACCCACTGTTAATTAAAGCAATGAAAGTGATATCACCTTTTTATGAAAGAGACAAATGAAAAGACACTAAACATAACACTACTACGAGGGCCATATGGAAAAATATTTCAACTTGGCAAATATGACAAAAGAATTTCAGATTATTTTGTTTAGCCTTAATAATTTTTAATTATGTTTTATATTATTACTCTGTACTTATTATACACTGTGTTGAATATTTAAATTTAAGATTAATATATTATCAAGTATTGAATTTGGAATCTGATGAATTCAATTCTCCGAAATTCGGCCATTTATAATTTGCCAGTCTCTTCAACGTCATTATAACATAATATTACTGTATTATATGAGATGCCGCTGATAGTGCCTTGATTGAGTATACTACATATTTGATGTTGCAAGTAGGCAAGATCATTCTTCTTGTGGCGTGTTTGAGACTACATAGATTGTTTTACCCTTAGTCATTTACGAAACGATTATACTACACAGGAGTTATAAAATAGAATTTAACAAAATGCTATATTGCGCATGTGTAAGTGAAAGGAAAAGAATTTTTGAGGGGAACATCAGGAATGGTTATTCAAAATTATATTCTTTAAATACGCGAGAAATGTTCAAATGAACCTTATAAGCATTTTGATATAACTTTTAAAAAACTAAGAAATGCGAGGATAAATTACACTCATTAATACGCATATGTATTTTACTCATATTATGAGACTATATCTACCTCTACTATATATTTTAAAGAATTTGTTTGTATATTTGTATATATATTTGTCCATGTAACTCCTCCTAACGATTATAGCTAGAACAAGCAAATTTGATACAATTCTTCCTTACATCCTAGGTTAGTGAATACTCAAGATTTCGTTTCTGTTCGTCACTTTGATTCAAAATGGCGAACGATTTAATCTCATATATATATATATATATACTACGGAAGAGGAAAGGTAAGTAAGGATATTTAGGGCAACTAGGTGTTGAAGGAAACCCAGTGAACACTTACCGGAAGTAGAGCCGCTGGGGTGTTGGAGAGACACATATGTAGAGGTTATAGCTTTTGGGATGGTCCCTTCGTCAGCACAAGAGAGACACAACTCTCTTGTGCTGACGACTAATGCCTCGGTCTCATTCGGCTCGCAATCGGTGGAACGTGACGCCTCTGTTTTCTTCAGACCAACATTCCACACCTAAAGGAAACTAATTACTCACAGACTCACTTTTATCGGTGAGAAAAACACAAATGCATATGAAAACAAACTTTTCCGAATTGTTATAAGAAAGTCAAAAAAAAAGTGGGCACCCTATGTACGCGATCCAGATGGTGGATAATTTCATCGCAATTACAGCGAAGCTTATCTCTAGCGATAGAAAGCTTAATTCGTACTTCGCTCCCCACCATACACCCCTTTTCGGGTGAGGAAATTGCTCTCTCCAACCTCACCCCCTTAGCTTTCAAGGCCCTGAGAACCGAGTTCTGCGGCGAGTTCCCATGCAATTGGGAGGGAGAGCCCGTGTGACCCGGAGGGGGGAAGGGAGTTGGAGGTGGTGTTGGGAAGGAGAGGGGGAGGTTAGCGTAGTGAAGAGACTCTCGAAAGGAACGGGCGCCGGCGATAGGTGTGTTTTTAAGTGGAAAAGCACGTACGGCGGCTTAACCGTGGCCCGAAATCCTGATGAGTGAGGATCGTAGAGTAATATCTATATCTACAGTTCACCCTGCAAGCCACCGCAATGGTATGTGGCAGGGGGTGCAATAGCACCAAGGGAAAGCGCATAATAATGAATAATATCACTCTACGTCGGCTGATTTCTTTTCGTAACTTCTGTTGTGCTCAGCTATCGTTCTACGGAAAAAACGAGCCTTTGTACCTCTCAGTCCTACAGGCTATCTCTCTTATTTTACGAGGATGGTCCATTCTACCAATATAAGTTGGCGCTCTTATTATTTCTTCGACATCCCTGGAGAATATATGCGTTCTCAATCTTTCAAGAAGTTTTAACCTACAGCGTGATCGGCGCTCAGTTAGTGATTCCCATCCTAAGTCCTGTATCAAACCTGTAACACTTTGGTTTCTATCATAACAATTTTTGACGAATCTAGCAGCTTTTCGCTGCACTCTTTCTAACTCTGAGATTGATCCTTTCACGTACGGATCCCATATCCTCTACACGTACTCTAATAGCGGTCTTACTAACGAGAAATAACATGTCTCTTTGACTTTTTCCTCACTTTTACCTACTATGCGTTTGATGAATCCTAGTTTCTGTTTAGCCTTCCCGCATATATTTCGTATGTGCATATCCCACGAGAGGTTGCTTGTTAAAGTAACGCCTAAGTATTTGACGGAATCGGCTAGTTTAGATGAACGCCTTCAACAGTGTCATTCGTCGCGTCGATATTTTTGTTTCCCTAGAATCTCATAAAGAAACACTTTCCTAAGTTCAATTCTAACTGCCACTCTTTACATCACTCGAGAATTGCATTTAAGTCGTTAGAAAATAATAATTGATCATTAGGACTGTTAATCTCTCTGTAAACTACTGTATCATCCGCGAATAACTTGATTTACTTTTGATAAACTTATCTAAATCGTTTATATATAAAAGGAATAGTAGGGGGCCGATTACACTTCCATGTGGAACGCCTGAGGTAACGCTGACTGAATCTGATTTAAATCCATCTATAACTACTATTTGTTCACGCTCTTAAGAAAGTCCCTGATCCACTCGATTATCTTTTGATTTATTCCACAGTCATTTAATTTCTTCACTAACTTACTGTGCGGGACTTTATCGAAAGCCTTCTTGAAGTCGATGAAAACTGCATCTAACTGAGTCTTACGGTCTCCTGATCTTAGTATATCGTGAACGAACAGAGCAAGCTGTGTTTCACAAGATCTCGTCTTCCTGAAGCCATGCTGGTATTTACTTAGCAGGTTCTGGCTATCTAAGAAGTCCATCATGGAACTAACGATAATGTGCTCGAGAACCTTACAAGATAGGGAGGTAAGCGAAATTGGCCTGTAATTTTCTCTGTCGTCTTTTTTCCCACCTTTGTGTAACGGCGTTATAAAGGCTAATTTCCATTCCTTAGGTACAATGGCATGACTAAGTGACTTACTGAAAACTATTTCGAGATAAGGTGCTATTTCCAGTGCTAACTCTTTGAATACTCTACCTGGTTTCTCTTCTGGACCCGGAGGTTTATTTGACTTGATATTTTTAAGCTGTTGAGCTATCCCTTTCGCTGATATGACTATATCGTACATTTTTTCCTTGCCTGGTTTGGGCGCCACGACCTTCGCTCTCACGTCTTCGGTAGTAGATACGCTCTGAAAAAATAAGTTTAACAAATTTCCTTTATCTGTGCTATCACTAACTACCTCTCCTTGGTCGTTTATTAACGGGGCTACGGTTGGGCGTCGATCTTGAACTTCCCTAACATATGACCAAAAGTATTTGGGATTTTCACTTAGATGTTCACTAAGAGTCTTTTTCTTGAAGTCTATTAGTGCTTTGCGCATAGCCTTTTTGGTCTTAGTCCGACAATCTCTGTACTTAAGTGAAATTGAAATTACTTTCTCCTGTGCCTTACAGTTTTTGATGCGTTTAAATTTGGAGTGAATCTTTCTTTGGTGTCTGAGGGCACACCTAACCTGCCGATTATACAACCTTGGTTCCCCATTATCGCTAATAAATTTACTTGTTATATACGTATTAATACCCTTTCTAATTTCTGATAGAAATGCTTTCCAAGTTTCCTCAACGTTTTTTGTGCTTGTCGATTTGCTGAAATCGCCGTAATCCTTGATGGTTTCTCTTTGAAATCCTCAAAGTTAGCATTTTTATACATGTATACTTTTCGCTTAGGCTTGCGATATTTCGCGACAGCTATATCCAAAAGTACTCGAACTGCTTGGTGATCACTGATTCCTTCTTCAACAGTTACTTCGGAAACACACTCGGGGATGTTAACTGCTAGTAAATCTAATATATTTACATTTACATTTACATTTACATTTACATTTACATAAATACCCTGCAAGCCGCTAAAAGCGTTTGGCAGGGGGTGTCACAACACCAAGTGAAGTCTAGCTAATTCCTCTGTTGGATTGCCTTATCGCGTCTGGGAAAAAGGATCGGTAGTATTTCTCTGTTCTAGCGGTAATTTCGACATATTTTCTCCTGCACTGTGATCTAACATTACGTTCACTAACACCGATGGGGACGACTATGCCGCGTACGTCTTCAACGAATTCGGAACTTTCAAATTTTTCAAATAGTTTCCTTTTGTATTCAATTCTTCTACTCTTCAACGTCTGCCATTTCAGATCTCTCAATAACTCTGATACACTCGCATCATACCGATATTCTCCTTTTACAAATCTAGCCGCTCTACGCTGAACCATTTCGAGCTCTCTAGTTAGGCCCTCGAAAGGGTCCCAGACGGCGCAACAGTATTCCACGATGGGTCGTATTAGGGAATTGTTCCCTCTCGTAGGTTTTTTGACTACCTGGATAAGGGAATGTTTATTGAAGATGTCTATTAGTGCTTCGCATGACTCGCGATTTCTACCGGATGGTATGAAGCTACAACTGTTCCAATTTTTCGAGGGTAGATTGAAGTCTCCTCCTACTATGATAATGCTTTTACTATTCTTCTTCTTTAGTGAGTTTATTTGAGCCTCTAGATCGTATATTTCTTCTGCGTTTGAAGCTGGTGGCCTCTAATATGCACGTACATGAATGTTTCCCAAACCTTCACTGTTTATGGTACACCAAGTGCTATCAATACTGATTTCAGCAAACTTGACCGGAGAACTTATTAGTGTATTATTCACTGCTATAAACACCCCTCCGCCACTCCTATTTGTCCTATCTCGTATATGAATATTATATCGTAAGGGGAAAATTTCACGGTCCTGAATATCCGAGGTTAGCCATCTCTCTGTGCCTATCACTATATCTGCCTCTGTTTATTCTAGTAAATTCTGAAGTTCCGCAGCCCTATTCCTGATACTCCGGCAATTTAGAGTTAAAATTTTTAGGGAGTCACTTATGCGTCGCTTCGGAATTATTTCAGCGATTTGGAAGGTGCATCCCTCATTTCCAATGGCGGCTTTATTACTGATAGTATTATCGCATGGTTTATTGTGCCCTAAAGCCGACCTACATATTGATCTACGGTCAGAGTTAATAAATTTATTATGATAATTAGCGCAAGTCTTTAATTTCCCCGTATATGACCTGCTCACTAACCTACTCTCTAATCTAAAAAACTCTACTATGCTCGTATATCCTACCACCTACCCTCTGTGCTGCCTCGGCGGTATAGCGAACTCCCGAGCGGTTAAGGGGTACCTTGCACGATTCGAGAACCGGCCCGAAGCCCACTCCCATGCCCCCACAGAACTTCCAGAGTCTCCGGTTCAAGCCGATCGCTCGACTCCAAACCGTCGAACCCCGGTCGGTCCGCGGGACCATGCTGCATACGGTCAGGCGCATGTCGATCCCCATGACCCGCCGGAGTCGGTCTACTTCGGAGCATAGATCCCTGAAGGAATCCAGTATCTCCTCAGAACCGCGATCCTACGCGTCATCGGGCAAGCGACATAAGAGCGAGCGACAACAGAGCTAGTGGACATAAGAGCAAGTGGACTAAAGAGCAAGTAGACAAAAGAGCAAGTAGACAAAATTGTAAATGTAAATTTACTGAACGAGGGCGTAACAAAGACTTTTAAACAATTACTGATATTTCCTAAGGAAACAGTCGAATATGATATCAATCAACTAAGGAATTAATAACAATTACGAATATGCAACAAAAATGAAAATGGAGGGGGTAAAACGAGGGGGAGGGGAGGGAGGGGTACGATTTCCCAAAGTAAAACAGTCGACTATGATATAATCGACTAAGGATTTTTTAACACTTACAAATATTCAAAAAAAAGAAAATGGAGAGGAAGATGGAGGGGGAGGGAAGGGGAGGGGGGCTTTATTAACTTTTATATTAACCTCACTCGATATATATATATATATATATATATCATCATCATCATCATCATCATCAGCCTTTTTCAGTCCACTGACGGATGAAGGCCTCCCCCAGACTCTTCCAGTTTTCCCTGTCAACTGCCTCCCTCCTCCAAGTTTGCCCCAGGAACTTAACAAGCTCTCTGTCCCACCTGTCTTTTGGTCTTCTTTTTGGTCTCTTGATGTTTCTTGGGATCCATTCGATGACACTGGACGTCCAACGCTGGTCATTTCCTCTAGCAAAGTGGCCCGCCCACTGCCATTTTAACACCTTCACTCTTCTAATCACGTCACAGACTCCCGTCTTCTTTCTTACCCAGTCGTTCCTCTTGCGGTCTCTTCGGGTGATCCCTAACATGCATCTCTCCATGCCCCTCTGTGTTGTTTGCAGGCGCTGTATCATTCTGGCATTCATGGTCCATGTTTCACAACCATGTGTCAGAACAGGCAGAACACATTGGTCATACAGTCTCCTTTTTAGGAAGACTGGAATATTTGATTTAAAGATGTTCGCACTCTTGCCAAAAGCACTCCATGCCATCTTAACCCTCCGGTTGATTTCTCCAAGAAGCGAACCATCAGTAGTGATGAGTTGACCTAAGTAAACATAGTTGGTTACTTCTCCGAGTTCTGCTCCGTTGATATGTATCTTCTCAGAATTTGTGAAGGAGTTGTACATAACCTTAGTTTTATTAAGATTCAACTTAAGTCCAGCTTCTCGGCTCGCTTGTTCAAGCTCTTCAGTTCTTCTACGGAGCTCTTCTGCGCTCCCTGCGAACAGTATGATATCATCTGCAAAGCGCAGGTGACTCAGATATTCTCCATTCACCTTTATGCCTTTTTCCTCCCAGTCTAGCGGTTTGAATACTTCCTCTAGAGCTGCTGTAAATAACTTATGGTACATAGTATCTCCTTATCTCACTCCCTTTTCGGCCTTAAAGGCACTCGTCTCTTCATGCAGCTGGACAGATGTTGTCACATTTTTGTAGATATTCTTGATCAAGGTTATGTACGTTTCTTCTACTCCTTGTTTCTTTAGTGCACGTATCACCGACGAAGTTCGGACAGAATCGAATGCTTTCTCGTAGTCGATAAAGCACATACATCTACATCTACATCTACATGATACCCTGCAAATCACCAGACTGGTGGGTGTCAGGGGGTGCAGCTCACCAAGCCCTACCTAATAACGTCCCTCGTGGGAATCACTCTCCTGTTATGATCCCGTATGGTCCTTGGAAAAAACGAGCTCTGGTATCGCTCGGTCCTACAGTCGATCTCTCGTATTTTATTCTCGTGATCGTGCCTGCCCATGTACGTAGGTGCCTCTAATATTCCTGAGACCTCCTCTAAGAGAACTTCCGACCTAAATTTCTCCAGAAGCCTTAACCTAGCGCTAATTCTGCGATCCTCTAGCGATATCCAATTCAACTCCTTCAAGAGTGATGTGACGCTTAATTTTTGCTCATATTTTTGCTTAACGAATCTGGCTGCTCTGCGTTGGATTCTTTCTAACTCAAGTATCTGTCCCTTTTCGTATGGATCCCATATGCTGGAAGCGTATTCGACCTGAGATCTGACCAATGATAAATAACACGTTTCTCGTACCTGTTCTGTGCTACTTCTTACTATTCTGCCTACGAAGGCCAATTTCTTATTAGCTGCGCCTACGATCCTTCGAATATGCATATTCCACGATAGATCACGACAAATGGTGACTCCTAAATATTTAACGTACTCTGCAGATTGGATATTCAATCTATCAATTCTGTACTCCGAGTTTAAGTCATTGTTCTTACTCTTCCAGAAACTCAATAGGGAACATTTGCTCTGATTAACTTCGATTTTCCAATGTTGACACCATGCTGAAAGGGCGTTTAAATCTTCCTGAAGCGATTTTTGGTCATCCTGACTCGTTATCTCCTTATATAAAACGGTGTCATCTGCGAAAAGTCTTATTTTGCAGCGAACTACCGAGCAGATATCGTTTATATATATCAGGAATAGTAGTGGGCCAATAACACTTCCCTGTGGAACACCTGATGCGACTTTTACCGGGTATGAAGATTTCCCATCAATAACTACTATCTGTTTTCTGTTGGAGAGGAAGTCTTTTACCCAACTCACGATATTAGGGTTTATGCCGTACTTTCCTAGTTTTCCTATTAATTTATTATGGAGTACTTTGTCAAACGCTTTTTTAAAATCAATAAAAATTGCATCAACCTGACTGTTTTTCTCTCCGCATTGCAACAAATCGTTTACGAACAGGGCGAGCTGCGTTTCGCATGACCTACCTTTCCGAAACCCGTGTTGGTTTTTGCTTAGTGAAGAACGACCATCTAAATAACGCAGAACAGAGCTAACGATTATATGTTCTAGAATCTTACACGATAATGACGTCAAGGAAATCGGTCTATAATTTTCGGGGTTCTCTTTATCACCGCCTTTGTGGATGGGCGTTACGTATGCTAGCTTCCAGTCTTTTGGAACGGTACCATGTGCAACGGATTTTTCGAATATTATTTTCAAGTAAGGTGCGATTACCGAGGCTAGCTCTTTCAACACACGCGCGGGTATGCCCTCCGGCCCGGGAGACTTATTTTGCTTAATCGACTCTAGCTGGTGCGCGATACCTGTTTCGGAGAACATAGAGGTAATTCATAGGTACTCCTTAGTTCGACTGATTGCCTCTCTCACGACTTGGACGTGGTTCATCGTGCTATACCCACTGCGAAATCCAGCTTGCTCTCTGGGTTGGGCAGCATCAAGATGGTTTTTAAGGCGCATAGTGAGTATTTTGGTGAATATTTTGTAGACTGTTGGGAGTAGGCTGAACGGTCTGTAGTTATTCAAGTCTTCTTTGGAACCTTTCTTGTGCAGAAGGATAATACATGCGTGGTTCCATGTTTCTGGTGTCTTTTTCTTTCTCAGGCAGGAATTATATATATATATATATATATATATATATATATATATATATATATATATATATCACTTTATATCGACTATTCTTACAAAGGATATAGGATACTAGTGAAGGTGTGCTTGCATTAAGCATGCATTTTCCCATTTACCTCATGAAAGAATATCAGCTTCATAGCGCATGTAGAAGTAGCTAAACCATGAAATGTTAGTAAAATAGTTTATAATTTTTTACGGCCAAGAAAATAAACATGGTTGCAATTTTACATTTATTCCTCCGATAATTTTTTTTGTTTCACCTGTGTATTAAATTTCAGCTTTCCACTATAGTAGTTTGAGTCAGACATTAGTATACTCCTATATCCCATATATATATATCCTATCATTCTAGAAGCACTCTCCTTACAGAGGAGGATATACGATATATATAGGATACTAGTGAAGGGGTGCTTGTACTCTGCATGCATTTCTCTCACCCTAAAGTAAAGAGTATGAGCCGACATATAATTTATAAACGCAAGAGTTAGCATCTTCTTGCTGGTTTACGTGTTTTTCTTATTGTCAGTATTGGGGTATATCAACCCTAAAATTTATAATTATAAAACTTTTATATGTTTTCAGCATTTGTTACGAAAACCTCACATTTATGCAAAATTTCATTAATGTAGTACATCTACAAGTGCATTTACATGAATTTAACTGTTAAATTTTATTAATTTTTAACAGCCACAACAATACATATTTCTAAACTTTTCAATGTTATTTACCATCGGAAAATTATTTCTTAACTCTGTTAAAATTTGCATCTTCCTGGATCTAAAGAAAGTACATAAACATAAGACAGTTTGTTAAACATTTGAGAATTTATTACGGCCGAATGAATAAAAATTTTCAAATTTCTATATTCCCGTTTTCAGTTTGGCGAATTCTACCTCTTGAAAAAATTTAAGATTCATAGGCCGTTTAGAAGTACCTAAACCATTAAATGTTAGTAAAATTGTTTATAATTTCTTACGGCCGAGAAAATAAATATTGTTGCAATTTAGCATTTATTCCTCCGATAATTTTTTTGATTCACCTTTGTATTAAATTTTAACTCTCCAACTATAGTAGTTTGGGCCAGACATTAGTATCCTCCTATATCCTATATATCATTCTATATCGACTCTTCTTACAGAGGATATAGGATACTAGTGAAGCTGAGCTTCCATTCTGCAAGCATTTTCTCTCACCTTAGAGTAAAAATAAAAACCGGAAAGTAATTTTAACGCTAAATTTGCATCTCGGCTCAGCATTACGTGTTTTTCTATTTTGAAAATATTGGGGAATAAACGACCCCTAAAATTTATAATTATAAAACAGTTATAGGTTTTTAGCATTTCTTAGGAATACCTCACATTTCTGGAAAATTTCATGTATTTAGCTCCTCTAGAACTGCTTTTATAAGGATTTTATTGTTTAAAATTTATGAATTTTTAACAGCCACAATATGAAACTTTCATGTAATTTCAAATGTTATTTTCCACCGGAACGTTATTTCCTAACTTGGTTAAAATATTCAGCTTCCTGGCTCTGACGAAAGTACATAAACATTAGTGAATTTGTTTAAAATTAGAAAATTTATTGCGTCCGAACGCATAAAATTTTTCAAATTTCCACTTTCCCGTTTTCATTCTACGTGTAGAAAAAACTTCAGCTTCATAGCGCATTTAGAAGTACCTAAATCATGAAATGTTAGTAAAATAGTTTATATTTTTTACTGGCCAAGAAAATAAACATTGCTGTAATTTTCCAATTATTCCTACGGTAATTCTTTCCGGTTCAGCTAGGTATTAAATTTCAGCTCCCCAGCTATTGTAGTTTGGGCCAGACATTAGTAACCTCCTATATATCATTCTATAAGCACTCTTCTTACAGAGGAGGATATACGATACTACTATAGTGAAGGTGTGCAAGCATTTTCTCTCACCCTAAAGTAAGGAGTATTAGCCGACAAATATTTTTTAAACGCAACAGTTTGCATCTTCTTACCGGTTTACATGTTTTCCCTTTGTGTAAATATTGGGGTATAAACAACCCCAAAAATTTATAATTATAAAACTTTAATAGGTTTTCAGCATTTGTTACGAATACCTCACATTTATGCAAGATTTCATCAATTTAGCAACTCTAGAAGTGCATTTATAAGAATTTCATTGATTAAAATTTATGAATTTTTAACAGCCACAGCAATAAATATTTCAAAAATTTGAATGTAATTTACCACCGGTACATTATTTCCTAACTCTGTTAAACTTTCAGCTTCCTGAATCTACGGGAAGTACATAAACATTAGTTAATATGTTATAAATTTGAGAATTTATTACGCCCGAACGAATAAAAATTTTCAAATTTCTATATTCCCGTTTTCATTATTTGGCGAATTCTACAGGTAGAAAAAATTTCAGCTTTATAGCGCATTTAGAAATACCTAAACCATGAAATGTTATTAAAATTGTTTATAATTTCTACCGGCCAGGAAAATAAACATTGTCGCAATTTTGCAATTTTTCCTCCGATTATTTTTTTTTTATTCACCTCGGTATTAAATTCCAGCTCTCCAACTCTTATAGTTTGGGCCAGACATTAGTGTCCTCCTACATCCTATATATCATTTTATATCGACTCTTCTTACAGAGGATATATATATACAAGTGAAGGTGTGCTTGCATTCTGCAAGCATTTTCTCTCACCTTAAAGTAAAGAGTATGAGCCGACAAATAAATATTAAACGCCACAGTATGCATCTTCTTGCCGGTTTGCGTGTTTTTCCTCATCGTCAATTTTGATGTAAAAACAACCCCTAAAATTTATAATTATAAAACTTTTATAGGTTTTTATCATTAGTTACGAATACCTCACATTTATGCGCAATTTCATCAATGTAGCACCTCTAGAAGTGCATTTATATGAATTTCATTGCCTAAATTTTATTAATTTTTAACAGCCACAGCAATAAATATTTCAAAAATTTGAATGTAATTTACCACCGGCACATTATTTCCTAACTCTGTTAAACTTTCAGCTTCCTGAATCTACGGGAAGTACATAAACATTAGTTAATATGTTATAAATTTGAGAATTTATTACGCCCGAACGAATAAAAATTTTCAAATTTCTATATTCCCGTTTTCATTATTTGGCGAATTCTACCTCTTGAAAAAATTTCAGCTTAATAGCCCATTTGTAAGTACTTAAACCATGAAATGTTAGTAAAATAGTTTATAATTTTTTACGGTCAAGAAAATAAACATTGTTGCAATTTAGCATTTATTGTACGATAATTTTTTTTGTTTCACCCGTGTATTAAATTTCAGCTCTCCAACTATAGTAGTTTGGGGCAGATATAAGTATCCTCCTGTCATTCTATATCGACTCTTCTTACAGAGGATATAGGATATATAGGATACAAGTAAATGTGTGCTTGCATTCTGCAAGCATTTTCTCTCACCTTAAAGTTAAAATATAAGCCGAAAAATAATTTTCATTGCTTAAAGTTGCATCTCGGCTCCGAATTACGTGTTTTTCCGTTTTGAAAATATTGGGGTAAAAACAACCCCTAAAATTGATAATTATAAATCATTTATAGGTTTTATCATTTGTTACGAATACCTCACATTTATGAGAAATTTCGTCAATGTTGCTTCTTACACATGATATATATATATATATATATATATATATATATATCATATATATATATCATATATATATATATATCATATATATATATATATATATAGGAGGATACAAAATTATGAGGCACTTCCAGATGTGCTAGAAAGTTGAAATTTGGTAGGATTAAAGGTTTTTAGTCACAACCAGATGAAAAAATCCGAAACTGGTGAAATTCCTATTTTGAGGGACCTTTTTGGCCCCTTTTTGCCCCATTTTTCTCCCATAAGAAAACATGTAAATTGATGTAGAGGTTTTTATATTTGCAATTTAAAATTACTTCCCGTCTAACAATAGGCTTCCTTGGTAAAAAGCTCTATCCTTTCATATGGGTAAGCTTTTAATGGGAATCAGAGGCTGATATTTTAATGCCTTTATTGCTAAATTATGCTTAATGAAGGAAATCCTATATTGCAATTTTCCTCATTTTTTGAGCTCTTTTGCCCCAGTATTGCTCCATACGAGAACAAAAATGAAGGGGCAGCTCCATATGAACTATAGACTTGAAATATGGCACCATTATAGAAAGTTCATTCTAACCGAAGATAAAATAAAAAAATAGCAGATATTCAAATTTTTAGATGCGGTTTTGCCCCATTTCTACCCAATACGAATGTGAACATTATAAGGCACTTCGTAATGAGATACACACTTGAAATTTGTCAGAATTTTAGTTACCACAGAAGGAATAAATCCGATATTGTAAAAATTCGTAACGTTATGGCTGTTTTGCCCCATTATTGCCCCATACGAGGAATAAAATTATAAGGCACTTCTAAACGATCTACAAACTTGAAAATTGACACGCTTACAGGATTTTTCTGAAAGTAGACAGGGAATAATTCGAAATTGAAAAAATCCTATAATTTAAAAATGCTTACTCATTATATATTGATGGACCTTACTTAGAATATAGAGGGCATACAAATTTCCAGTGCAAACTACTATAGTTTGAGCTGAAATTTAATACATAATTGAATTAAAAAAAATAATCAGAGGAAAAATTGCAGCAATATGTATTTTCTTAGCCGTTAAAAATTATAAACTAATTACTAACTTTTCACGGTTTAGGTATTTCTAAATAAGCTATGAAGCTGAAATTGTTTCCATTGGTAGAATTTGCCATATAATGAAAACGTGATTATTGAAATTTGTAAATTTTTATTAGTTCGACCGTAATAATCTCTTAAATGTTAAATAAATTGAATGAAGTTTATGTACATTTGAAGAGCAAGGAAAGCTGAAAATTTTAAGAAAGTTAGGGAATAATGTTCCGGTGACAATTAACATTGAAAATTTTGTTAATGTTTAGTATTGTGGCCGTTAAAATTTCAAAAAATTCAAAAAATTAAATTTATATAAATGCACTCCTAGAGATGCCACATCGTAGAAATTTGGCATAAATGTGAGGTATTCGTAACAAATGTTAAAAACCTATGAATATTTTACAATTATTAATTTAGGGGATGTTTTTACCTAAAAATTTTTCAATAAGGAAAACACGTAAAGCGGTGAAGAGGTTCAAACTTTTGCGTCCAAAAATTATTTTTCCGATACTAATGCTTGCAGATTGCAAGCACACATTAACTAGTCATTCTATAAGCACTCTTCTTACAGAGGAGGATATACGATACTATAGTCGATCCGAAATCGGAAGACTCCTGGCCTACTTAGAGCAAGTAGCCAATCACGAACGTTTCCCCTTCCATCGCCCCTCTCAACTTTCGTGCGGGAGAGCAGATATCGGTGCGCGCTGCCAGCTCTTGCTCAGCTGATATACTACGCAGTTTCTAAATAAAATACTTCCCATCCTTCTTTTTGATCCACAGCAAGGAAACGGCGGTAGATACGGCAATGCAGTTCGATGCGATCTCATCGAGAGCAGGAGTGAGACTGGTTTCCTCCCCACTACCTTTCCAAACAAACAGTCTCCTATTGGCTGCTGCTAACTGGTGTCCGCCCCGTTTTCGAGGCCAGAAGTCTTCCGATTTCGGATCGACTATAGTGAACGTGTGCTTGCATTCTGCAAGCATTTTCTCTCATCTGAAAGTAAAAATAAAAGCCGAAAAATTACTTTCAATGCATAAGTTAGCATCTCGGTTCCGAATTACGTGTTTTTCTGTTTCGAAAATATTGGGGTAAAAACAACCCCTAAAATTTATAATTATAATACATTTATAGGTTTTTATCATTTGTTACGAATACCCCACATTTATGTGAAATTTCATCCATGCAGCACCTCTAAGAGTTAATTTATATGAATTTCATTGTTTAAAATTTTTCAATTTTAACAGCCACAGCAATAAATATTTCTAAAATTTTCAATGTTATTTCCCACCGGGACATTATATACTAACCCTGTTAAAATTTTCATCTTCCTGGATCTACAGAATGTACATAAACATTAGTCAATTTGTTAAACATTTGAGAATTTATTACGGCCGAACGAATTAAAATTATCAAATTTATATATTCCCGTTTTCATTATCTGGCGTATTCTAAAGGTAGAAAAAATTTCAGCTTGATAACGCATTTAGAAATACCTAAACCATGAAATGTTAGTAAAATTGTTTATAATTTTTACCAGCCCAAATAATGCACACTGCTTCCATTATGCAATTATTCCTCCGATTATTTTTTTCTATTCACATATGTATTAAATTCCAGCTCTCCAACTATTATAGTTTGGTTCAGACATTAGTATCCTCCTATATCCTATATATATCCTATCATTCTATAAGCACTCTTCTTACAGAGGAGGATATACGATATAGGATACAAGTAAATGTGTGCTTGCATTCTGCAAGCATTTTCTCTCACCCTAAAGTGAAAATAAAAGCCGAAAAATAATTTTTAATGCATAAGTTCGCATCTCGGCTCCGAATTACATGTTTTTCTGTTTTGAAAATTTTGGGGTATGAACAAACCCAAAAATTTATAATTATGAAACTTTTATATATGTATATCATATCCTATATCGTATATCCTCCTCTGTAAGAAGAGTGCTTATAGAATGATATATATATACAAGTGAATGTGTGCTTGCATTCTGCAAGCATTTTCTCTCATTTATTAAAAAGACTAAAAGCCGACAAAAAATTCTAAATGCAAAAGAGCCCTGCACCTATTTCAATGCTTTCCTTTTAATCTCAAATTTGAGGCTACCTGGAATCGAACCGGTGACACCTACGCAGGAGTTGTCAAATACTATGGATATATGCTCATGACATCTACAAACGCTGAAAATATTTTTATTAATGTTTTCCATGCTTTCTTATGGGAGATATACCGAGTCGTCTCGAGTCGAACCCAGGCGACTTGCGGTAAAAGTGATAACGGTTCTCAATAGATCTCGTGGATATCTAACAACCATCCAAGTTTTAATTCTCTATCTTATCGGAAAGTGCCCGATATTAATTTTCAAAAATGGCGCAATGCTTTTTTTTTGGGAAAAACGCAAATTTCGGAATTTCTGGAGTCGAACCCATGACACTTAGATAGGAGATCTCAATTTTTCTGTCGGTTTCTCCATGCCACCTACAACTTCTGAAAATTTCAGCTATCCAACTGTTGAAGTTTGGGCCAGACATTAGTATCCTCCTATATCCTGCTCTGTAAGAAGAGAGCTTATAGTATAGAGAAGTGAATGTCTGCTTGCATTCTGCAAGCATTTTCTCTCATTTAATAAAAAAGACTAAAAGCCGACAAAAAATTCTAAATGCAAAAGAGCCCTGCACCTATTTCAATGCTTTCCATTTAATCTCAAATTTGAGGCTACCTGGAATCGAACCGGTGACACCTACGCAGGAGTTGTCAAATACTATGGAGATATACTCATGGCATCTACAAACCCTGAAAATATCATTTATTTATTCCTCTTTGTTTGGTCTATATCAGTGGTCTTCAAGGTGGGCGATAGCGCCCACCAGTGGGCGTTTTTGGATTTTTGGTGGGCGTTAAAGAACTCAACAAATGCTATTCTAATTTTTATACTGAAAAATAAAATTCTATAAAAAAGCACAAATATTCTGTACAACTATTTTATGTACAACTATTACAGTTCGTTTGTCGTTAACTATAGTATCATATCATACTACACTAGCGACAATGTATCCATGCTGCGGTAAAATCGAAAGGCCCATGAGGGTGGTCGGAGTCTCTCGCAGAAGCAGCGAAGCGTTTAAGTTTAATTTTATCAAATATATAAAATCATAAATTTTTAGACACTGTTATTACCACTGAGACCGTATTCGGTAATCTCATCTAACGTCAATCCCACTAGTATTAGGGTTACCATACCTCTGTAAATCGCTTTGCTACTGGGGGCGCAAAATTATTCTTTGCCCCGGGCGCCAGAAACCCTCACTACGCCACTGGGTGGGCGGTGGACTTATTTCAAAGGACAACATATGGTAAAAGTGGGCGGTGACTCAAAAAAGGTTGAAGACCACTGGTCTATATGAAGGAATTCATTTTTTCCATGCTTTCTTATGGGAGATATACCGGGTCATCCGGAGTCGAACCCAGGACACTTGCGGTTAAAGCGATAACGGTTCCCTATAGATCTCCTGGGTATCTAACAACCCTCCAAGTGTGAATTCTCTACCTTGTCGGAAAGTGCCATAAATTAATTTTCAAATATGTCGCAATGCTTTTCTTATGGGAAAAAATGGAAATTTAGGCATTTCTGGAGTCGAACCCATGACACCTAGGTATGAGATCTCAATTTTTCTGGCGGTTTCTCCATGTTATCTACAATTCCTGAAAATTGCAGCTCTCCATCTATTGTAGTTTGGGCCAGACATTAGTATCCTCCTATATCCTCCTCTGTAAGAAGAGTGCTTATAGAATGACTAGTGAATGTGTGCTTGCATTCTGCAAGCATTTATCTCATCTTATTATAAAGAGTAAGAGCAGACAACTAAATTTTAAATGCAAAAGTGTCCTGCACCAATTTCAATTCTTTTCTTATGGGAAATAATCTCAAATATAAGGCTGTCTGGAGTCGAACCGATGACACCTATGCAGGAGCTCTAAAATAATATGGATATATGCTCATGACATCTACAAACGCTGAAAATATCTGCTCTTTATTCCTCATAGTTTCCTCTATATTATGCAGGAAGTAATTTCTTCCATGCTTTCTTATGGGAGATATACTGGGTCGTCTGGAGTCGAACCCGGGAAAGTTATGGTAAAAGTGTCAACGGTTCCCATTAGATCTTTTGGATATATAACATCCCTCCAAGTTTCAATTCTCTGTCTTATCCGAAAGTGCTCTAAATTAATTTTCGAAAATGCCGCAATGCTTTTCTTAAGGGAAAAAACGCAAATTTCGGAATTTCTGGAGTCGAACTCAGGGCATTTAGGTGGGAGTTCTCAATTTTTCTGGCGGTTTCTCCATTCTATCTACAACCTCTGAAAATTTCAGCTCTCCATCTAATGTAGTTTTGGCCAGACATTAGTATCCTCCTATATCCTCCTCTGTAAGAAGAGAGCTTATAGTATAGATATATATATACAAGTGAATGTGTGCTTGCATTCTGCAAGCATTTCCTCTCATTTAATAAAAAAGACTAAAAGCCGACAAAAAATTCTAAATGCAAAAGAGCCCTGCACCTATTTCAATGCTTTCCTTTTAATCTCAAATTTGAGGCTACCTGGAATCGAACCGGTGACACCTACGCAGGAGTTGTCAAATACTATGGATATATACTCATGACATCTACAAACCCTGAAAATATCATTTATTTATTCCTCTTTGTTTGGTCTATATGAAGGAATTCATTTTTTCCATGCTTTCTTATGGGAGATATACCGGGTCATCCGGAGTCGAACCCAGGACACTTGCGGTTAAAGCGATAACGGTTCCCTATAGATCTCCTGGGTATCTAACAACCCTCCAAGTTTGAATTCTCTACCTTGTCGGAGAGTGCCATAAATTAATTTTCAAATCTGTCGCAATGCTTTTCTTATGGGAAAAAATGGAAATTTAGGCATTTCTGGAGTCGAACCCATGACACCTAGGTATGAGATCTCAATTTTTCTGGCGGTTTCTCCATGCCATCTACAATTACTGAAAATTGCAGCTCTCCATCTATTGTAGTTTGGGCCAGACATTAGTTTCCTCCTATATCCTCCTCTGTAAGAAGAGTGCTTATAGAATGATATAGGAGGATACCTACTAATGTCTGTCCCAAACTGCAGTACTTGGTGAGCTGGAATTTAATACATAGGTGAACCGAGAAAAATAATCGGAGGAATAATTCGAAAATTGCAACAATGTGCATTATTTTGACCTCTAATAATTATAAACAATTTTACTAACAATTCATGGTCTAGGTATTTGGACATGCGCTATCAAGCTGAAATTTTTTCTACCTGTAGAATTCGCTAAATAATGAAAACGGGAATATAGAAATTTGAAAATTCTTATTTGTTCGGCCGTAATAAATTCTCAAATGTTTAAAAAATTGACTAATGTTTATGTGCTTTCTGTTGATCCAGGAAGCTGAAAATTATAACAGGGTTAGGAAATATTGTCCCGGTGGTAAATAACATTCAAAATTTTAGAAATATGAAATGGTGTGGCTGCTAAAAATTAACAAAATTTAAACAATGAAATTCATATTAATTCACTTCTAGAGGTGCTACTTTGATGAAATTTCGAATAAATGTGAGGTATTCGTAACAAATGATAAAAACCTATAAATGATTTATAATTATAAATTTTAGGGGTTGTTTTTACCCAAATATTTTCAAAAGAGAGAAACACGTAATTCGGAGCCGAGATGCTACCTTAAAAGAGGAAAAGTATTTTTCGGCTTTTATTTTTCCTTTAAGGTGAGAGAAAATGCTTGCAGAATGCAAGCACATATTTACTTGGTTCCCAGATGATATGTCCACAGTCTTTTTGTCCACTGCCTTTATGTCCACTCTTTTATGTCCACAGCCTTTATGTCCACTGCCCTTATGTCCAGAGTCTTTACGTCCACCGGAATATATGTCCACAGTCTTTATGTCCACTGCCTTTATGTCCACTCTTATATGTCCTCAGCCCTTTCGTCCACTGCCTTTATGTCCACTTTTGTTTATGTCCACAGACATTTTGTCCACTGCCTTTATCTCCACTATTATATATGTCCACAGCCTTTTTGTCCACTGTTTTTTTCGTCCACTTTTGTATATGTCCACAGCCTTTTCGTCCACTGTTTTCTTTGTCCACTTTTGCATATGTCCACAGAGACTTTATTTCGAAGTATGAAAAATTTGAAGGGCAAACCTGAAGATGGAGGAGAGTTTGAAGGAGAGGGAAAATCCGAAGGAAACACTGCGGACATTGGTGTCTATCGACTAGGAATTTTATAACAATTACGAATATGAAGCTAAAAAATGAAAATGGAGGGGGTGTAATAGGAGGGAGAGGGAAAAGAAGGTGCGGAAGGAATCCGAAGGAAACACTGCGGACATTGGTGTCGATCGACTGGGAATTTTATAGGAATTACGAATATGAAGCTAAAAAATGAAAATGGAGGGGGTGTAATAGGAGGGGGAGGGAAAAGGAGGTGCGGAAGGAATCCGAAGGAAACACTGCGGACATTGGTATCGATTGACTGGGAATTTTATAACAATTACGAATATGAAGCTAAAAAATGAAAATGGAGGGGGTGTAATAGGTGGGAGAGGGAAAAGAAGGTGCGGAAGGAATCCGAAGGAAACACTGCAGACATTGGTATTAACATTATGATTGTCTTACACATGATATATATCTATAATATATAGATGCTTCTTACACATGATATATATATATCATATCTATATATATTGGCGCCTCTTACACATGATATATATATTATATATATATATATATACTAGTGAACGTGTGCTTGCATTCTGCAAGCATTTTCTCTCACCTGAAAGTAAAAATAAAAGCTGAAAAATTACTTCCAATGCATAAGTTCGCATCTCGGTTCCGAATTACGTGTTTTTCCGTTTCGAAAATATTGGGGTAAAAACAACCCCTAAAATTTATAATTACAGTACATTTATAGGTTTTATCATTTGTTATGAACACCTCACATTTATACGAAATTTCATCAATGTAGTACCTCTAGAAATGCATTTATATGAATTTCATTGTTTTAATTTTATTAATTTTTAACAGCCACAGCAATAAATATTTCTTAAATTTGCAATGTTATTTACCACCGGTACATTATTTCCTAACTCTGTTAAAATTTTCAGCTTCCTGGATCTACAGAAAGTACATAAACATTAGTCAGTTTGTTAAACATTTGAGAATTTATTACGGCCGAACGAATAAATATTTTCAAATTTATATATTCCCGTTTTCATGATTTGGCGAATACTACACGTAGAAAAAAAAATATACATATATATATATATATATATCATGTGTAAGAAGCATCTATATATTATAGATATGAGGATCCAAAATTATTAGGTACTTCCAGATGTGCCAGGAACTTGAAATTTGGTAGGATTATAGGTTTTTAGTCACAACAAAAGGAAAAAATCCGAAACTGTTGAAATTCCTATTCTGAGGGGCTATTTTGGCCCCTTTTTGCCCCATTATTTGCCCATAAGAAAACATGTAAATTGGTGTAGAGGTTTTTATAAATGCATTTTAAAATTACTTCCTGTCAAGATACGAACTCGGCACTGAAACTATCTGATAGGATATAAATTGCAGTTTCTTATTTTTGAAGACGGAATGCAAATCCGAGTAGAATTTGCGTAATTTTATAGTTTTTATCGCAAAAAATTGCTAATTTTTCTGGGTCTGACAATAGGTTTTCTTGGTAACAAGCTCTATCCTTTCATATGGGTAAGCTTTTAATGGGAATCAGAGGCTTATATTTTAATGCTGTTAACGTTAAACTACACCTTATGATGGAATTCCGATATTGATATAATCCTCATTTTTGGGGCTGTTTTGCCCCATTATTGCCCCATTCGAGAACAAAAAAGGCGATGCAACTGCATAGGACCTAGAGACTTGAAATTTTGCACTGTTATAGAAATTTCATTGCAACCTAAGATAAAATTACAGAATTACAAAAATTCTCATTTTTAAAGGGCGGTTTTGCCCCTTTTCTGCCCCATGCGAGAACAAAAAATGCGTGGCAACTGCATAGGACCTAGAGACTTGAAATTTGGCACGATTATAGAATTTTCATGGCAAACTAAGATAAAATTGCAAAATTGCAAAAATTCCTTTTTTTAATGTTTGGTTTTGCCCTTTTTCGGCCCCATACGAGTGCGATAATTATAAGGCACTTCTTAATGTGATACAAACTTGAAATTTGGCAGAATTATGGGTTTTTAGTTACAACAGATGGAAAAAAACTGAGACTGTAATAATTCTTAATGTTAGGAGCTGTTTTGCTCCATTATTGCTCCATACGAAAAACCTAAGATAAAATTATTAAATTACAAAAATTCTCATTTTTTAAGGGCGGTTTTGCCCCTTTTCGGCCCCATGCGAAAAAAAAAATGCGAGGAGCTGCATAGGATCTAGGGAACTGAAATATGGCACGACTATATAATTTTCATGGCAAACTAATATAAGGTAAAATTGTAATATTGCAAAAATTCCAATTTTTAATGGGTGGTTTAGCCCCTCTTCGGCCCCATACGAATGTGATAATTATAAGGCACTTCTTAATGAGATACAAACTTGAAATTTGGCAGAATTATGGGTTTTTATATACAACAGATGGAAAAAATCTGAGAATGTAAAAATTCATAATGTTAGGGGCTGCTTTGCTCCATTATTGCCCCATACGAGGATTAAAATTATAAGGCACTTCCAAATGAGCTACAAACGCCAAATTTGACACGGTTATATGATTATGTACAACATCGATTGGGATTAATTTGAATTTGCAAAAATGCTAAAATTTGAAAATCCTTATGAATGCACGCACATATTTACTACTATATATATGTATATATATAATATATAGATGCTTCTTACACACATTATATATATATGTATATATATATACATATACTAGTGAATGTGTGCCTGCATTCTGCAAGCATTTTTAAAGTTTAGCATATTTACAATTTAAAATTATTCCCAATGAAATGTGTACAATATCATATATCTGTATCAAATTTCAACTTTGTAGCTCATTTAGGACTGCATTATAATTTTATTCGTCGCATAGGACAATTATTTGGCAAAATTGTCGCTAAGATTTCCAATTTTAACCTTATTGGATTTCGTCTTTCTGTTGTAACTAAAAACACATATTTCCGCCAAATGTCATGTTTGTAACTCATTACGAATTGCAGTATCATTTTCACACTGGTATGGGTCATATATAGGGCAAAACCGCCCTTAAAATTTGGAATTTTCGGAGTGTTTTATTTTATCTTCGGTTGCAAAAAATTTTTATAACCTGGCCAAATTTCATGTCTCTATGTCCATATAGAGCTGCCTCATAATTTTTATTATCGTATCGAGTAGTACTGGTGCAAAACAGCCCCAAAAATGTGGATTATTACGTTATCGGAATACCTTCATTAGGCATAGTTTGACATTAAAGGCATTGAAATATATGCCTCTGATTCCCATTAAAGGCTTATCCATTTGAAAGCATTAAGCGTGTTGCTAGGAAGCCTATTGTTAGACCCAGAAAAATTATCACTTTTTTGCGATAAAAACTATAAATTTACGCTAATTCTACTCGGATTTGAATTCTGTCTTCAAAAATAAGAAGCTACAATTTATATCCTATCCGACTGTTTAAGTATCGAGGTCGTAACTTGACGGGAAGTAATTCTAAAATGCAAATTAAAAACCTCTACACCAATTTACATGTTTTCTTATGGGCAAAAAGTGGGGCAAAAAGGGGCCAAAATAGCCCCTCAAAATAGGAATTTCGACAGTTTCGGATTTTTTCCTTTTGTTGGGACCAAAAACCTATAATCTTACCAAATTTCAAGTTTCCAGCACATTTGGAATGCCTCATAATTTTGTATCCTCCTATATATATGATATCTATATATATAGACGCTTCTTACACATGATATATATATATATATATATATATATATATACAGGTATCCCTCGCCGTTCGCGGTGGTTACGTTCCCGAAGACTCCCCGAGCCGCAAAACCGCGAACGGCAAATGCTTAAACTAATGGAAGAATGGGATTCCGTTCCTTCATCCGCGAAAGTGGACCTAAGTGATTATTTACTTTACCTTACTGACGATATAGGCCAGAGAAACAAATAGTAAGCTTAAAATATGAAAGGAAAACCAAACCGACGAACGTTAAATTTAGGAAAACTAAGAAAACAGAAGTTTATTAACTCACCGTGAATTATGTAGAGCAGTGCTACTCAAGTGGTGGTCCTCGGACCGGCACCGGTCCGCGAGCCATCGGCTGCCGGTCCGCGGCAAGTTCTTAGGGTAATGTAGGTACAGATGTTAACGAAACATTGCCTCGAGATAGACTAATGAGAGTGAGACCCGGACCTGGATTAATAAATGTCTTTATATACATTTAATGCAAAATGCAAGCTTTTTTTCTTTTCCTGGGATGACGTGTTGTCCTTCCCGTTTATTAAACCTCTCTTTTCTAAGCAGATTTAAATTGGATAGCGCCTCAAGAATTTTAACAGACATATACTTAAGCTAATGATACCTACACCTGCGACTAACTGAGGAACAGGGGTGCTCTATGGCCAACCGTTTGGGTCAATCCAAATCGTAAACAGATTAAATTTATCCCGAATGTCGTTTCAAATGTCACGACGCTTCAAAACGTTTGCTGACAGAGTCAAATATCCGTTCTAGCCTTTCATGAAACAGATCGATCATGAGAGTCCCGTAGTTTCTCATTCTCACGTGGATTTATTTTCTTGTTATCTTTCTCCATGAAACAAAGAGTGATCCATCGAACTGAGTTTTTGTAAACAACTGTCGAAGAAATTGGAGCGTTGTTCTTGGTTGATGAAAAGGCCATTAAAGTAAGGAGAGTTAGGAATATCTCACTCAGTTGCCTTTGAGATCTTTCTGAGGTGAGGTGTGGCTTCTTCAGAGATCGCGACCCTTGGAGGACCTTAGCTCCTAATAACTGTAAGTAAAATCACCGATATTTTGCATAATAATATGAAGTTTAAATCGTATGATCTACTGCGATATGTGCAGTATCTTTCATATGAAAGCATTAGAAATTTGTAACATGAACTTTAAAAATGCTTGGATTTAAAGAATCACTAACAAACTGACTGATTTGGATGGCTCTGAAATACTTGAGTAAAAAACACCACTGTATGTTTTAATAACATGTTGTTGGACGCCGTTAAATGTGTTACAATTTATTTTACGAAATGATTTGGCTTCAATTAGGGATGACTACCAGTATTGGAAAACCGGAATTAATACCGGTATTGAATTAGACACACAATACCGATATCGGGTTTTTTATATGGAAAACTACTTTTTGGAAGCAATACCAAGTTACCAAAAACGTGTATATTAATCAAATTAAACTTGATATTGATATCTTTTATGCCTGTGTAAATCAGTAAATTTAAACTTTTTCTGTACGACCATACTTACTACGTAATATTTATTTTTTGATATGTTTAAGAATTTTATAGCCTGTGTCCATATTTTTTAAACAATTCACACAGTTTATTGAATATTTAAGAGTGAGGTTCGATCTTATGGTTAATGTGATGAAGTCATGATATGCGAACTTTTTAAACTAATATATATTTAGTTTTTTCAAAGTACAGATTTATGTAGTTACTGAAATATTCATATCTTGCTTTTAAACTCTATTTGATATATTGTAAGGAGGAAGGTTTATTCCATTATTAATATCATATCCGAGTGTTTACGTTCGTATGTGCGTGCGTGTCTGATGAATTGCCAAATGATTATTTGTAACAGTTTTAGAAAGCTTATGCTTTGGCATTAACGCTAATGTCCATTTTCAATACTACTAGAGTCCCGAAGTTCCTACTGCATTTATTCGGTTTTCATCCTAATATCAGAAATGAAGTATTTACTTGAAGTATAGATTTATAAAAAAATATTTTTATCTCCTATGTACAGATGATGATAGTGAAATTCCAAAACCGGAGTTTGTTATTTGTGGATATATGTTGTCTAACGGCGCAATGAAACCGTCAAAACTCAAAGAGGCATTTAAATACAAAACATAGAGAAATGAGTTCAAAGCAGAAAAGAGTTCTTTGAAAGAAAGCATGCCGATCTGAAATGCCGTCAGAAACAGATCTTCAAAGTGTCACACATAAATATAAGTGCTATGCGAGCTTCTTATAAAGTAGCGCTTCGAGTTGCTAAGAACAAAAATCCATACACAATTGGTGAGACGTTAGTGAAAGGCTGTATTAATGACGTCTGCATGGAAATGCTGGGCGAGCAGGCTGCAAAGAAAGTGAGTCAGGTGCCACTTTCAAATGACACTATAGCTAGACGAATTTTAGATCTGTCTCAAGATATGGAAGATCGGCTCATAGAACAGATTAAATTAGCAAAGTACTTCTCTTTACAGCTTGATGAGTGTACAGACATTTCAAATGCGGCCATTCTGATGATGTATGTGCGCTTTGAATTTAATGGTGATTTGAAGGAAGAGTTCTATTTTTCTGCTTCACTACCGACAAAAACAACTAGTTCTGAAATTTTCAAAACTTTGAACGACTACATCGTTAATAAATGTGGGTTGGGCTTCAAATTTAGTGTAGGCGTATGTTCTGATGGCGCTGCCGCAATGACAGGACATTCAGGAGTTGTTACCCAGATTAAGGCGCTTGCTCCAAGTTGCAAGTCGACGCATTGCTTTCTTCACCGAGAAAGTCTTGTAACAAAAAAATTGTCACCAGAACTAAATAGTGTGCTCAACGAAGTTGTGAAAATTGTTAACAATGTAAAGGCGAATTCTTTAAATTCGAGACTATTCTCTGCATTATGTGATGCTATGGGAGCTGATCATAAACAGCTCCTGTTGCATGCCGATGTACGTTGGTTATCGAGGGGAAAAAGTTTTGTCAAGAGTATTTGAGTTACGAAACGAGCTTGCCCTGTTTTTTCAAGACAAAAAACCAAATTGGTCCCAGTTATTCAGAGATGTGGATTGGATAGCCAAGCTGACATCTTTGCCGTCATGAATGATCTCAACACCTCCATGCAGGGAAGGATGGCTTCATGCTTTACGATGGCTGACAAGATCGATGGACAGAAACGAAAGCTAGAAGCATGGAATAGTCGAGTTTCAAGAGATTGCTATGACATGATTCACAATTTAGCAACAGTCATCTCCGATGCAAGCGAAGAGATTAATATTACATCTCTAAGAAAGGTTATCAGTGAACACTTGAGGAATTTGGCAGAACGTTTTGTGTTTTACTTTCCAACAGAAGAAGATCCACGGAAAGGGAATGGATGGATCCGAAATCCATTTATCCCATTGAAAGATGAATTAACTGTCTCTATGGAGGATAAATTGTTGGAGCTGACTGCTGACGAAGGTTTGAAGATGGTTTTTGAAACTACAGACTCACTAGCTTCCTTTTGGATAAAAGTGAAAGCAGAATACCCAGAGATTGCTGAGATTTCTCTGAAGACTCTTCTCCCATTTCCTTCAACATACTTGTGCGAGATTGGCTTTTCAACCATGAGTGTTATTAAGAACAAGTACAGGAATAGTCTGTATAATCATCCTCCATTACGCGTGGTACTGTCTGCCATCGAACCACGACTGGATAAGATGGCAAAAAATAAGCAGACTCATCTTTCAAATTAGAAAAGCTTACGTTTAAAATAAATAATCAAAATTTTCGTTCTACTTTATTTAGCAAAATTGTTTATTCTAATATTTAAATATACATTTTTGTAATATATTTCTGAAAACACTTTGCAGATTTGATTTTTTATATATTTATTATAACAGTATTATTTTCTCTACCGGTCCCTGGAACTTAAAAAAAAAATTTGCCGGTCCGCCACAACAAAAAGTCTGAGAAGCACTGATGTAGAGTATACGTAGGATGTTGACAATGGAGGTGTTTCGGAAGAGCATTATTTGGAGATGGAAAAAAAAGATGAGGGACTTGGCTTCAGGAATTCTGTGATTTGGAGCTGTTTCCCTTTTGTTTTGATTTTTTAAATAAATTTCGTCGTAGGGAGATATTACAGAGTCAATTATTCTCTTAAAATTGATGCTGTTTTCCATAGATGGATCAGCCTGCATTACTTTCTCTTTCAACTCTTTAGCCATATTTAAAATTTCTGCTAAGGTCTTTGCTGAAAACTGTTTTATCTTAGGCTCTACATCTTCTTTGTTTTCGCTCTCACTTGATTGTGCAAATTTTTCAAGCTCCTCATTTGCTAATTCTTCTTGTTGAAAGTTGAGCAATTCTTCCACTTCTTCCTCTTTTATATCTTCAAAGCCCTCTCCACCTACATTTCTAGCCATTTCGATGATCTCTTCAACTTCTCCGCGAATGCTGGGATAAACTTTGGAACGAACAGCTTCGGGCCAAAGTTTCTGCCAACATGCATTTAATGTTGATTGTTTTACTTCGTCCCATGATTCTTTTATCATATGAATGGCTGTTCGAATGTTGAATGAACTCCAACATTCACGAACAGAAATCAAAGAATTGGTGTCCATTTGCTGTAAAATATGTTTGAAAGTTCGGCGAATATAATAAGATTTGAAGGTCGCAATGATCCCTCGGCCCATCGGCTGTAAGAGTGGTGTTGTGTTTGGTGGTAAGAATACAACTTCTACGTCAGAATAGCCTTCTGCAAGAGAAACTGGATGACCCGGAGCGTTATTCAATACGAGAAGCACTTTAAATGGCAAATTCGTCTGCCTCAGATAGATCTTCACCTGCTGGATGAAGCAGTTGGCAAACCAATCTTCGAACAGTTTACAAGTAACCTATGCCTTCTTATTAGACCTCCAAAAGACAGGTAGATCTGATTTGATCTTCCCTTTTAGAGCACGAGGATTTTCTGAACGGTAAATTACCATTGGTTTGCATTTAAAATCTCCCGAAGCGTTTCCACATAATATTACAGTGAATCGATCTTTTGCAGCCTTTAAACCCGGAGCAGTACATTCCTCTTTTGAAATAAAGGTCCTATTGGCATTCTCTTCCAATATAAACTGGTTTCATCGACATTGAACATTTGTTCTGGCTTATAACCTTTCGCCTCGATAAGCTTCAAAAATTCACCGGGGAATTCCCTCGCTGCCTCTTGATCAGCTGATGCAGCTTCTCCTGATAGGTTAATGTTATGCAAATTTAAACGCTTCTTTAAATTATCAAACCAGCCCTTACTCGCTAAAAAACTGGTATCATCGTCTTCAGTTCCACTCTTTAAATGTTCATATAGGTTAAGTGCTTTATTTCTTATTAACTCCATGCTAAGGGGAGCATTTTTCTGTGTTTTATCCTCTATCCACACACTTAAGAGTTTTTCCATTTTTTCTAACACAGGGTCACGTCTACTTACAAAAGAAACTTTAGCACTAGACGGAGTAGAAGCCATTACACTACTTCGTATTTTGTCTTCGACCCTTTTTATAGAACGTACGGTTGATTCATTTACTCCATATTCTCTACCAGTGGAAGCCTAACTTGCTCCACTTTGTAACTTATCTAATATCATGATCTTTTCCCTCAAAGTCGTGACTTTACGCTGTCTCTTAGCTAATGCGTCCCTTCTACTTATATTAACGCGTTTAGATACCATAGTAATGTAAAAGAATGGGTTAATTAAAAAAATTAAAAATGTCTATAAAAGCACTCTACTATAATACAATGCCAAAGTCACTAAGCGTAGTCCTGCCTAATTTAAAATGAGAGAATAAAATGAAACATCACATTAATACCACAAACACACCAAGGATATCAAGTCATGTTGCTTGCTGCACTATAGAGCAGAAACTGATATAAATGTGGAAAACGGAAGCATGCGAAGGTCCCCCCGTATTCCCCTAAAAGTCCCTTTTTCAACAAGCCACGTGTCTTTTAGTCCGATGGCCATATTTATTCTACGTAAAACAAGCAGACTTAATACTGTTTACACAGGTGGCGAGAAAAATAAATAGAACATAGAGTGGAGCAAACTGGGAGATTTCCCCGTTCAGTATTCTATGGATCCTTCAGGAAACGGGAAGATTTCCCCGTCCGGTAGGACAAAAAAAATGAGTTATGGGTATTGCTGAGAAACCGCGAATAAGCAAAACCGTGAACGGCGAACCCGCGAACGGCGAGGGATACCTGTATATAGGAGGATACAAAATTATGAGGCACTTCCAGATGTGCTATAAACTTGAAATTTGGTAGGATTATAGGTTTTTGGTCACAACCGAAGGAAAAAATCCGAAACTGTCGAAATTCCTATTTTGAGGGGCTATTTTGGCCCCTTTTTGCCCCATTTTTTGCCCATAACAAAACATGTAAATTGATATAGAGGTTTTTATATTTACATTTTAAAATTACTTCCAATCAAGATACGAATGCGAGACTTAAACTGTCGGATAGGATATAAATTGTAGTTTCTTATTTTTGAAGACAGAATTCAAATCCGAGTAGAATTAACGTAAATTTATAGTTTTTATCGCAAAAAAAATTTTCTGGGTCTAACAATAGGCTTCCTAGGCAACTGGCTTAATCCTTTCATATGGGTAAGCTTTTAATGGGAATCAGAGGCTTATATTTTAACGCCTTCAATGTTAAACTACGACTAATGAAGGAAATCCGATACTGATATAAACTCATTTTTGGGGCTGTTTTGCCCCAGTATTGCTCTACTCGAGAACAAAAACGGTGAGACAGCTCCAAGTGACCTAGAGACTTAAGATTTAGCACGATTATAGAAATGTTGTTGTAACCGAGGATTAAATAAATAAATAGCAAACATTCAATTTTTTAGGTGCGGTTTTGCCCCATTTCTACCCAATACGAGTGTGAACATTATAAGGCACTTCTTAATGAGATACAAACTTGAAATTTGACACGGTTATATGGTTTTGGAGATAATCGATTAGGAATAATTCGGATTTGTGAAAATTCGTAACGTTATGGCTGTTTTGACCTATTATTGCCCCATACGAGGAATAAAATTATAAGGCACTTCTAAATGAGCAACAAACTTCAAATTTGACACGCTTATATGATTTTTTTTGTAAAACGAAAGGGAATAATTTGAAATTGTAAAAATCCTAACATTTAAAAAAGCTTATTCATTATATATTGACGGGTCTTAATTAGGATATAGAAGGATATAGGAGGATACAAATGTTCAGCCCAAACTACAATAGTTGGAGAGCTGAAATTTAATACATAGGTGAATGTAAAAAAATAATCGGAGGAAAAATTGCAACAATATGTATTTTCTTGACCATTAAAAATTATAAACTATTTACTAACTTTTCATGGTTTAGGTAATTCTAAATGATCTATGAAGCTGAAATTTTTTCCATTGGTAGAATTTGCCATATAATGGAAACGGGATTATAGAAATATGTAAATTTTTATTTTTTCGACCGTAATAATCTCTTACATATTAAAAAAATTGACTAATGTTTATGTATTTTCTGAAGAGCAAGGAAGCTGAAAATTTTAAGAAAGTTAGGGAGTAATGTTCCGGTGACAATTAACATTGAAAATTTTGTTAAAGTTTATTATTGTGGCTGTTAAAAATTCAAAAATGTTTAACAATTAAATTTATATAAATGCACTTCTCGAGGTGCTACATCAATAAAATTTCGCATAAATGTAACAAATGCTAAAACCTATAAATGATTTATAATTATAAATTTTGGGGTTTTTTTTACCTCAAAATTTTTCAATAAGGAAATCGGTAAAGAGGTCCAAACGTTTCCGTTTCAAAATTATTTTGCCTCTCCTAATGCTTGCAGAATGCAAGCACACATTAACTAGTATATATATATATATAGTAGTTAATGTGTGCTTGCATTCTGCAATCATTTTTAAAGTGTAGCATAGTTACAATTTAAAATTATCGCCAATGAATTTTATACAAATCATATAACTCTATGTAATTTCAACTTTTTAGCTCATTTATAAGTGCATTATAATTTTATTCGTCACATAGGACAATTATTTGGCAAAACAGTCGCTAAGATTTCGAATTTTAACTATATTGGATTTCGTCTATCTGTTGTAACTAAAAACCCATTATTCTGCCAAATTTCATGTTTGCATATCATTAAGAAATCCGTATCATTTTCACACTGTTATGGGTTATATATAGGGCAAAACCGCCCTTAAAATTAGGAATTTTCGCAATGTCTTATTTTATCTTCCGTCGCAATAAATTTTTTTTAACGAGGCCAAATTTTAAATCTCTACGTCATATGGAGCTGCCTCATAATTTTTGTTCTCGTATGGAGCAATACTTGAGCAAAACAGTCCCAAAAACATGGATTATTACAACATCTGATTTCCTTCATTAGGCATAGTTTAATATTAAAGGCATTAACATATATATCTGTGATTCCCATTAAAAGCTTACCCATATGAAAGCATTAAGCCTGTTTCCTAGGAAGCCTATTGTTTGACCAAGAGAAATTACCACTTTTTTGTGATAAAAACTATGAATTTACGCTAATTCTACTCGGATTTGAATTCTGTCTTCAAAAATAAGAAACAACAATTTATATCCTATCCGACAGTTTAAGTATTGAGTTCGTATCTTGACGGGAAGTAATTTCAAAATGCAAATATAAAAACCTCAACACCAATTTACGTTTTCTTATGGGCAAAAAATTGGCCAAAAAGGGGCCAAAATAGCCCGTCAGAATAGGAATTTCGCCAGTTTCGGATTTTTCCTTTGGTTGTGACCAAAAACCTATAATCCTACCAAATTTCAAGTTTCTAACTCATCTGAAAGTGTCTCATAATTTTGTATCCTCCTATGCATGTGATATATATATATATATATATCATGTGTAAGAAGCGTCTATATATTATAGATATACTAAATAATGTGTGCTTGCATTCTGCAAGCGTTTTGTCTCATCTTAATATAAAGAGTAGAGTGAACAGATAATCTTTAAATGCAAAAGTTTGCACCTATGCGCCAATTAATGTTTGACATAATGGACAATATTTGAATAGAAACAACCTCTAAAATTTATAATTGAAAAACTTCTATACGTTTTCATCATTTTATACGAATAACTCACATTTCTGAAAAATTTCATCCATGTAGCACCTCTAAATTTGTAGTTATTTAAAAGTAATTGTTTAAAAATGATGAATTTTTAACATCCACAATAATAAACTTTATTCTTCAATATTATTTACCGCTGTAATAGCATTCCCTAACTTCTCAAAATATTCATCTCCCTAGCTTTAATAAAAGTGCATAAACATTAGTAAGTTTTTTTAACATTTATGAATTTTTTATGGCTCAATAAATAAACATTTTCAAATTTCTATAATCCCGTTTTCGTTCCTTAGTTAGATCTACCGTTAGAAAAAAATTCAGCATTGTAGAAAATTTATAAGTAACTAAACCATGAAACGTTTGTTTATATGTTTATAATATGTGATTGCATTATACAAGCATTTGCAAATATTAGCGTTTTTACAAAATCTGAATTATTCCTAATCGATTATTTCCAAAACCGTATAACCGTGTCGAATGTTAAGTTTGTATCTCATTAAGAAGTGCCTTATAATGTTCACATTCGTATTGGGTAGAAATGGGGCAAAACCGCACCAAAAAAGGGGAATTTTGCTATTTTTTATTTTATCTTTGGTTGCAACAACATTTCTATAATTGTGCTAAATTTCAAGTCTCTAGGTCATATAGAGCAGCCTCACCGTTTATTTCTCGTGAAGAGCAATACAGGGGCAAAACAGCCCCACAAATGGTGATTATATCAGTATCGGATTTCCTTCATTAACTTTGGTTTAACATTAATGGCATTAAAATATAAGCCTTTGATTCCCATTAAAAGCTTACCCATATGAACGGATTAAGCCAATTGCCTAGGCAGCCTATAGTTGTACCCAGAAATATTACCACTTTTTTGGGATAAAAACTACAAATTTACACTAATTCTAATCGGATTTGAATCCTGTCTTCAAAAATAAGGAACTATAATTTATATCCTATCCGATAGTTTAAGTCTCGAGTTCGTATCTTGACGGGAAGTAATTTTAAAATGCAAATACAAAAACCTCTACACCAATTTACATGTTTTCATATGGGCAAAAAATGGGCCAAAAGAGCCCCTAAAAATAGGAACTTTGCCAGTTTCGGATTTTTTCCTTTGGTTGTCACCAAAAGCCTATAATCCTACCAAATTTCTAGTTTCTAGCACATCTGGAAGTGCCTCACAATTTAGTATCCTCCTATATCTATAATATAAAGACGCTTCTTACACATGATGTATATATATATCATAGTTACTAATGTCTGGCCCAAACTATAATAGTTGGAGAGCTGGAATTTAATACTGAGGTGAATAAAAAAAAATAATCGGAGGAAAAATTGCAAAATTGCAGCAATGTGCATTATTTTAGCCGATAAAAAATATAAACTATTGAATAACATTTCATGGTTTAGGTATTTCTAAATGCGCTATCAAGCTGAAATTTTTTTACCTGTAGAATTCGCCAAATAATGAAAACGGGAATATAGAAATTTGAAAATTTTTATTCGTTCGGGCGTAATAATTTCTCAAATATTTAAAAATTGACTAATGTTTATGTACTTCCTGTAGATCAGGAAGCTGAAAATTTTAACAGAGTTAGGAAATCATGTCCCGTTGGTAAATAACATTGAAAATTTTAGCAATATTTATTGTTGTGGCTGTTAAAAATTCAAAAAATTTAAACAATGAAATTCATATAAATGCAATTCTAGAGGTGCTACATTGATGAAATTTCGCTTAAATGTGAGGTACCTATTCGTAACAAAAGCTAAAAACCTATAAATGTTTTATAATTATAAATATTAGGATTTGTTTATACCCCAATATTTTCAAAACAGAGAAACGTAATTCGGAGCCGAGATGCGAACTTACGCATTGAAAATTATTTTTCGGCTTTTATTTTTACTTTAAGGTTAGAGAAAATGCTTGCAGGATGCAAGCACACATTTACTTGTATCCTATATCCTCTGTAAGAAGAGTCGATATAGAATGATAGGAGGATACAAATGTCTGGCCCAAACTGAAGAGCTGAAATTTATTGCATAGGAGATCCGAAAGAAATAATCGGAGGAATAATTGAAAAATTGCAGGAAGAGTTATTTTCTTGGCCGGTAATAATTAGAAACTATTTTTGTAACATTTCATGGTTTAGGTACTTCTAAATGTGCTAAGAAGCTGAAATTTTTTCTACGTGTAGAATTTGCCAAATAATGAAAACTGGAATACAAAAATTTGTAAATGTTTATCCGCTCGGATGTAATAAATTCTTAAATATTTAAAAAATTGACTAATGTTTATGTACCTTTTTGATGATCCAGGAATATCAAAATTTTAACTGAGTTTGGAAATAATGTTCCGGTGGTAAATAATATTGAAAATTTTAGAAATATTTATTGTTGCCGCTGTTAAAAATTCAAAAATTTAAACAATGAAATTCATAGAAATGCACTTCAGGAGGTGCTACAACCATGAAATTTTGCATGGATGTGAGTTATTCCTAACAAATGCTAAAAACCTATAAACATTTAATAATTATTGCTCTTAGGGGTTCTTTTTACCCTAATATTGACCATAAGGAAAAAACGTAAATCGGCAAGAAGGTGCAAACTGTTGCGTTTTAAATTATTTGTCGGCTCATACTCTTTATTTTAAGGTCAGAAAATGCTTGCAGAATGCAAGTACACCTTCACTAGTAGCCTATATCCCCTGTAAGAAGAGTCGATATAGAATGATATATAGAATATTGGAGGATACTAATGTCTGGCCCAAACTAGAATAGTTGTATAGCTGAAGTTTAACGGATATGTGAATCGAAAAAAATAATCGGAGGAATAATTTCAAAATTGCAACAGTGTGTATTATTTTGCCCGGTAGAAATTATAAACAATTTTACTAACTTTTCATAGTTTAGGTATTTCTAAATGTGCTATGAAACTGAATTTTTACTTACTTACCAAAAAGCAATTTTAACTTTCTCAATACGTATGGGAAAGTATTGTGATCATGAAAAAAATCCACTTCGAGATTTCAACGGAAATACACGTTTTGATGTCCCTAGAACACGTTTGGACTATTTTCGGAATGATGTCTGTGTGTGTGTATGTTATTGTGGGCGCTCTAACTCAAAGAGTACTTACCATATCCTTACCAAACTTCATATATAACACTTTAGCATGAGCACAAAGAACTGGTTAGTTTTTGGACAATAACGGGTAACCGCAAGTTGAGGTTTATTCGAAACCCGAATCGGTTTTTGCAATATTTCTCCGTTAAAACATCATTACTGTATTTACAATTCTATATAAAAGTTATAGAGAATGTAATTTCCTACAACTTTCTTTTGAAACAATTTTTCATAGCAGTTATTGTTTAGGAATTATTTATAAATAATCGGTTTTTCGGTTTCCGTCAAATATCTCAACACTAGGAGTACCGGGCGCCGTCAATTGACGGTTTTTGGTTTTCGCAGCGCTGCAACTCTTGTGCTCACTCACTTATACTCACATACACACGCACACACACACACAGACATCATTCCGAAAATAGTCTAAACGTGTTCTAGGCTACTCAAAACGTGTATTTCCGTTGAAATCTCGAAGTCGATTTTTGTCGTGATCACATTACATTCCCATTACTACGTATGGAGAAAGTAAAAATTATAGGTTTCAAAAATTTATTACTGTAAACATAATAAAAATAAATATAGATTTTCGTATGTTTCTAATTAGGTGATTTTTACACATCTGCGTCCCGGGCAACGTCGGGTAAACTATCGTTAGTCAGGAATAGTAGTGTGCCTATGGCACTTCCATATGGAACACCTGATGCGACTTTTACTGGGTAGCAATATTTCCCATCCATGACTAATATCTCTTCTCTATTGGAGAGGAAATCTTTTATCCAACTCACGATGTTCGAGTTTATGCCGTACTTTTATAGTTTTCGTATTAATTTCTTATGGGGTACTATATCGAATGCTTTTTTAAAGTCAATGAAAACTGCATCAACTCGAATGTTTTCCTTTCTGCATTGCAACATTCATTTACGAACAGGGGGAGCTGCGTTTCACATGAACTACCTTTCCGAAGCCCGTGTTGGGTTTTACTTAGCGAAGAACGACCATCTAAATAACGCAGAACAGAGCTAACGATTATATGTTCTAGAATCTTACACGATAATGACGTCAAGGAAATCGGTCTATAATTTTCGGGGTTCTCTTTATCACCGCCTTTGTGGATGGGCGTTACGTACGCTAGTTTCCAGTCTTTTGGAACGGTACCATATGCAACGGATTTTTCGAATATTATTTTCAAGTAAGGTGCGATTACCGAGGCTAGCTCTTTCAACACACGCGCGGGTATGCCCTCCGGCCCGGGAGACTTATTTTGCTTAATCGACTCTAGCTGGTGCGCGATACCTGTTTCCGAGAATATCAAATCTTCCATCGAATTTCCCTCATCATTCAAAGCTGGTTCCTTAAATTCGTTGCTCACCGAAGTAAACGCTTTCTGAAAGTGTTCATTTAACAAATTCGCTTTTTCCGCGCTGTCATGTACTACATCACCTGCCTCCGTTCTCAATGACGCTATGGTGGGGCCCCTACCATGAACCTCTCTAACGTACGACCAAAATGCTTTCGGATTTTCTTTCAAATTACTATGCAGAACCTTCTTTTTGTAGTCATTAAAAGCTTCACGAAATTGTTACTCTAGCTCTTGACCGCGCCTCCCTATATTGGTACCGTATCATTGACCATTGATCCTCCGGGACTTTTGCAGAATTACTATTGAAGCTAGTACTATAATAATACTCCCAACCTAGCGCGTTGATTCGATCACCAGCACATGGAGATTGTCCAGTATTTTTATTTTCTTAGCTAAACTCACAGTTTTCCGTTTATTCTTAACTCTTGAACCTTCCTTCTTCACATTTCTATGATTATTATTATTCATTCATTCATGGTTTTCAATCCTAAGATTGGTTTGACATGACTAGGGAATAAACACATATGATGTGGTGGTTTCCCGTTGCCTTCCACATCAGATACACACATGAGTGATGAAATATGAATTATGAGTACGAACACAAACATCCGTGCCCTTGGCGGGATTCGAACCCGCGACCTCAGTGATGGTAGGCCAATGCGCTAGTCCTTCCGCCACCGGGGCCGGCGATTATTATTATAGGCAGTGCTTTTTTTGTGACGGTAGGCGCCGGTACGGCGTACCAGCACCTACTTTTTATGTTGACCCAAGTCTAATTTCGGCACATTTTCATTTTTTTAATTCTTTAAAACTTAAAGTGATAAACGAATTCTATAAATGTTAAACATTTTGATTTTAATTATTAACTTTTTACTAAAAGTTTATCAAAAATTCAACAGAGAAGGGGGAGAGGGTGCAGGAAGAGATGGAGGGGGTAAATGCACATATTAAAGAATCAAAACAATGAAAGGATGCTCCTTGCTGAATTTTCAGGAGCTCACTGGATACAATGAAAAACGATTTGAAAAATCGTCTATTCATCGAAATTCACTTGCATATGTTTTTCTCTGTTGCTGTGTATTTTGGTTTATTGACGCAAATCAGGGATCGCATGTGACAAATTTGTAACAATGTTAATAGAACTTTTTATCTCGTCCCATGCGACAGAATATCTGAGCTGGCCCTGACATTTTTGTGCATAAAAGTTTACTTTAACATAAATAACTTACCTATTTTAAATTTCAGTTGCTGTGTTTTGTTTTTTTCAGATTAATCCAAAAATTTTAGTGCCAAATCGCGGCATACATAAACTGCTAATGAGCTTTTGATTGCCTGCTTGCCGTGTACTAGTCTAATTTTTAGTGTGGATTATATTTCTTTTATTTTTCTTTAAAAACAAATTAATTTGATGTCACTGTATGGTTTTAAATCATGCTCACGCATTCTAGTAAATTAAATTGTCAACCTTTTTCATACTTTGAAGGCTTATATGCTTATTTAGAACAGAAAACCCATCCCTCAAAGCATATAACCTCCATTTTCACTGTGCATTTTGCTGAATTTCACTAATCCTCTACCTCAACCTCCCCTCTCCCAACCCCACGTCTTCTCTTATCCTTTACGATACCAAGGCTAAAGATAGTTCATGGTGTAAAGACAAGAAGGTGGAGTCATGCGCAGGCGGAAGTACGTCATACAACTATTTGTGATGTAGAGTTCGAGAGACAGAAATCTGGCTGCCGGCATTGCTACTGTTAGAGAAAGTTCCTCGTCTGAGTTCATTTTGCTTTTTTGTTACATTTTGTTGCTTTTGTTATGCTTTGTTATTATTGTTACATTCTGTTATTCTTTTTAAATATTCAGTATATATTTTACTGAATAAAAATGCCGTCTTGTGCAGTATACGGGTGCGATAACTACACTAAGTCCAGAACCCCTCAGGCAGTGAAATATTACAAATTTCCAAAAAATTCCATCTTAAAGTCGAGGTGGATAAAAGCTTGCAGTAGGAAAGATAAATTTAATGTTGCCAATGCTGAGTATTTGGAACCGAAAATATTTATGCTATGAATAAGAAGTAAAATGTGTGAAATAATCATGTTCTTTTCTTCTTAAGCAACCATTTGCTCAGCTCATTTTGCTATCAGTTGCTTTAGTAAAACCTTGCAACAGCAAATGTTGGGTTATTCACCAAAGAATTGTAGGAATATCAGTGAAGATGCAGTTCTCACAGAGAATTTACCACCTGTTAGTGGAGTTCATTTAAGCACCAGTTCAATGAAAAGAATGGAAAGAATGAAGGAACGCAAGAGAAAGGAAGTGACAAGGAAACTGTTCGCTGATCAAGTTACATATTATGTATAATTTGTATATGTATTACTACTTACATATTCCAAATAGTGAGTCATGTGTAGGTTCATGCTTAATAATTTTGAGCAAGCCATTATTATTATTATGGTTTAGTTCAAAATGAAACTTTTTGTTCGAGTATGCAAATCTAATGCAATACATTTATTTTAGAAGATATTATGAATAGGGAAGTGAAGAAATCCCTTCCAGGTCAGGACAAAATGACATCTGTTCGTAAAGGTATGTTTCCTATAATACTGAAATGAGTGACCTTGCATGGTAATTCGTCCTAAATTTTTATTATAATATTTATTTCTTGTTGCAGTGTCACGTTTTTGTAAAGTGAAACTGAGGAGGAGCTAAGTACGAGTATGCTTCAGCAAGAGAAGATGCTTTGGGAAGAGGATAGAAGGAATTTATTGCTTCAAATTGAAGAATTAAAATGTCAAGTAAATATGTTAAAGGGAGCATTAGAGAAGGTGTTCACAAAAGGACAAGTACGTGCTTTTACATCTAATAAGAAGGTTAATTGGGCTGAAGAGGACATAACGAACTCAATCTCAATTAGGAGTGTTAACCCAAAATGTTATGAATTTTTGAGATTGAAACTAAATTTCCCATGGCCTTCAGTTTCAACTTTACGCAGATGGGCCCTTGCCCAGAAATGCAATGAAGGTATTTTGCATGATGTATTGGCAGTGATGAAGTCTAAAAAAGATTTCTTGACAGAAGCTGAATGTCTTACAAACTTATGCTTTGATGAAATGAAGGTTTCAGAATTACTTTGCTTTGATTCAACCATGGAAAAGATAACTGGCCCTTGCAATTATGTTCCGGTAGTTATGGCTAGAGGACTGATTGGTAAGTGGAAACAGCCTGTTTATTACAAGTTTGATCAGAACATGATTCCAGAAATTTTGGAAAAAATAATAATCTGTTTGGAGCAATCTGGATATCCAGTGGTAGGTGCTACCAGTGACTTGGGAGGAGGAAACAGAGCAGTATGGAAGAACTACAATATTTCACCAGAAAATACATCATTTTTGAACCCTTTTGACAAAGAAAGACAAATATTTGTTTTTGCTGATGCACCACATCTTCTTAAACTTGTCAGAAACCACTTTATAGACCATGGATTTATGTTAGGGAATGATACTGCTGTAAATACTTCATGCATTCAGAGTATGTTAGAAATTAATCATAACTGAGAACTCAAAATTGCATTTAAAATTACACAACACCATCTTGATGTGAGAGGATTTGAAAAGCAGAAAGTAAAATTAGCAGCACAACTATTTTCAAACTCGGTTGCAAAAGCTATTGCTTGGTGTGGGGAAAGAGGTTTTATTAGAGGAGAATGGAAAAATGCTAGTGATGTTATCCAATTCTTTAATGATTGGTTTGATGTAATGAATTCAAGTGTCCCAGTAATGACATAAAATATTATTAAAAGTGCATATGGCAACCACTTAATTGAAAAAGTGAGGATTTTAAGCGAAATGTCAGTTTTTATGAATTCATTGAGAGTTAGAGGGTAAAAAAGTATGCTGCCATTTCAAATTGGAATTTGTGTGAGCAGTAGGTCAATTAAGGGGCTTTTTGAGTTTGTAAGAAGTAAATTTTCATTAAAATACGTTCTAACAGCTCAACTCAATCAGGATGTCCTTGAAAACTTCTTTTCCTTTGTCAGAGGTATGGGTCATACTTATGACCATCCACTTCCAATTGACTTCAGAAATAGACTGAAATGGTATATTCTTGGAAAACATTCACAATCAGTATTTCAGAATAGGGCAAATGCTGTTTCTGAGAGAGAAGAATGCTGTTTAGCAATATCTGAAAATTGACAGAATTTACAATTAGATGAGGAGCTTTGTGCAGCAGTAAATGAATTTTCAACGTTATTTGAAGGTGAAAGTTGTGAAGGTGTTGAAGAAGAAGATGAAATACAAGAAATTGAAATAGGAAATATTTCAGGGAATATGCCACAGGAATTTGATTGAACACCTTCTCAAGCCATTAGCCAGGAAGGATTGGCTTATGTTGCAGGTTATGTGGCACATAAATTTCGAGCTACACACCAAAATTTAGGGAGTTCCACATCTGAATTGCCTCAACAAACATGTCTTGACTGGATACAATTCATTTCGAAAGGTGGTCTGACGACTCCAAGTGAAAGGTGGCTTTATGCTGCAAAAATGGCAGAGAAAATATTTCTTTCTTTCGATGGAGAAACAAACAGAAAGGAAATAAATACTATCAAACAGGTGACACAAATTGTTATGAGTAATGAGTACACCTGATATTCGATTGGATGCTGTAAAAATGTACATTAAAACAAGAACTCATATAAGGGTGAGAGAGATAAAGTGATCAAGGCATTAAATGGTAATGAAAAAAGAAAATTTATGAACAAATTGAAAAAAGTAAACTGTAGAAATTTTTTGTGTCAGTGTTCTAGTTTTTATGGCAAAATATATTTCCCTTTCTCTTGGTATGGTTTGTGTTCATGTAGGTTTATGTTTTGTTTTGAGAATTGATGTAACAGTTTCTTATAATTGTAGTACTTCAAATAATGGAGTTCAATAATAATGATGTGTTTTGTATGTTTTAATAAGTATTTTTTCCTTTCCTATCCTCTTAAAATGATCTGGTAAAATAACGGTATAAACAACATTTTTTCATATCCTTGTTCTACCCGTAGTATTTGTATATAGCTTGGTTAGAAATATGAAACAATGAACAAGATGTATTACCATAAATCGGCAATGTCAGATGACATAGGAAGTTTCATTAGCTCATAAGCTCTCGGTGAACGAACTTTATTTTTCCAGCACTTGAACGCGAATGTTTTTTTAGAAAATCGTGTTTGGAAGATTAAGTTTTGTGTTCTAAATAATTTCATATAAACGGACATAAAAAATACTGCATAGACCATCACGATTAAATTCTCTGGTTTCACCGAACCGATCAGGGCGCAGTATGGAATATGTGTGCAACGTAAAATTTGAATAGCCGCCATTTCTATCCCGCGCGTGACGTCATGCGCGAAAGAGTTCCAAATTCGTCCTGTCGTTGAACTCACTTTCTTATCTTTACACCATGCAGATAGTTGGCCATCTTGAGTGCAAAGGGGCCCGGGTTGTGAAAACATCTAACAGTTCAATGCAAATAATTCGGCGGGCACGTATAATTTCACAAATCGTATTTAGTCACCACATACTCTTAATGTAAAAAAATTGTATCAAATCGGACGGTTATACTTCGTGAGTGCCCCTTGTGAGACCACGTAATGTAGTTTTGCGCTATATAAAGAGACCACGCGCAATTTAAAAATGTGCTATTAAAATCATCTCTGTGTTATATAAAAACGCGTAATGTAAACAAGGGTCAACTGTAAATTATTTTCCTATCATTAATATTTTCTTAGCCTCGAAAAAAATTATCTCCCTTTGTTTCATTATAATAAACATGTGCCATAGCTTCGGCTTCTATCTGGGAACACTACGTTCTTTAGGCGCACATATTCGGTTAACGTCAATGGAAACACTTCCTTAATGTTTTATCTATTCTGCTTCACAGGTGAATACTCCGTCGGAAGCAGATTAATGGAGAGCAGTCCATCTTGGGAATGTGGCCTTGACATGAGTCTGCCGCAATAAACACAAGATTAGAGTGGTCAAAGAGGAGCGTCCGTAGGCTTCGTCGAAAAATACCCGTGCGATGGGAGAAGATCGGACCAGAGACAGGAGGAATAATGGCGGAGAGTCGCCGGATTTTCTTAAAATCCTTTTGGAAGGCATGGAAAAGCCTCTGAAGACTGGGGTTCCACTCGAACCTCATCCCGAATGGATTAATAGGGAAAAGTTGAGAAGGGGACGCGCGTTTGCCGTCGACCATATATTCGCTCTCGTCTACTCCGAGATGCTTTCGCTGGCCATAATTCTTTCCTTCTGCGGAGGTTTAGAACCACTGATTTTCACGGGGAAATCCAGCACGCCGTATACCTCGCACCGAAGATATCTGCGCACCGTGCTTCGAGTGTGCAGCTGGTACCGAAGCGATCCGTGGGACGAAGGCAGCGAGGCTCAGCGGCATTTATCACAAGTTCGGGCGATGCACGCTTCCGTTGCCGAAGAGATGAACGGAATCGATCGTTCGGAGATATCTTCCAAGATCACATTGGACGGCCACAGGCTCTGGTGTTCCGCACTCAATGTCATCAGGAAGGATCTACAAGAATCTGGCATCGAACCTGCTCCCGAAGGTTGCCCGTTCGCGGCGGCATCGTCACTGGAGCGTGGAAGGTCATCCGGTGGACCCTACGTGAACCAGATGGAACTCTCCCTCACACAGTTTGGCTTCATGGGTTTGGCCGTCCTCTTTCCTCGAAAGTTCGGATTGGGTGGTTCGAGCAAGGAAGACCTCGACGCCTTCGTCCACTTGTGGCGGGCGTTGGGCCACGCTCTAGGCATCGAGGACGAGTACAACTTCTGTTCGGGAAACTTGGACGAAACGAGGGAAAGGTGCCGAGACGTGATAGAGAAATGGGTGAAACCGAATTTGCTGGAAGTCACCGAGGAGTGGGAGCACATGTACCGATGCATCGTGGAGGGCATAAGCTATTACGTACCGGCGAATTCCTTCAAAGCGGCGGTGGCCTACTTGTGCGAAGTTCTGGAGATTCCCACGCCACGCCTTCTCTCCTCGATGGGGTGGAGGGAGCGGTTGATATTGCTAGCTCATCGCTTCGTCTTCCGAATCTTACTCCGAATACCCGGAGTCCCTTACTACTTCAACAGATGGATCGCGGTTGCCTTGGAGAAGGCGTGGAACGCATCGCCCCAATACCTTAGAAAACTTCGAAATAAGCGTTACCGTTATATGGTAGAAGCCTGACCACTTCCACTGGTATTAAATACGCGATTTTTCTATAGGATATAATTTCTGTTTTTTAGTCGAAATACCGTTATCAATTCAACGAAAGGCGATTTCGATAAAATTTTGAGGTGCGCGTAAAGAGCAATCACAATCAAGTCTGCTTCGGAATAAGGAAGCGTAATTCGTCGAAAGGATTTGTCATACTTCGGAAATTCGAGGGAAAGTGTCCAGTTGGCGTCGATTTCTAAGATTAAAGTGTGGTGGTAGTTCGATCGTCAACGATTACTGCTACTGTAATCATGTCTTTCTTGCGGCAGAGCAAAAAGCGAAACAAGACCATCTCCCGTAAAATATATTGTAAGAGGAAAGTATTAAAGGGTCATTTGCCAGAAATGCAAAATTCAGGTCGCTGCCATGGTGAATAGGGAAAAACCAGTTTTCGGCATAAATCTGTTTCGCTTTAAGTTATGCAGATAGGGCAGCGTAAAATCTAATACAGAAATATAAACGTGAAATTTTCTTATAGAATTAAATTCCACCTATGGACGTACATTTTATTCGAAGCTTATATTAAGAAATCCTAAAAGTGATGTCATTTAAGTCTTGTGCAATATGTATTTACGCAGTGCTTAATTTGTAGCCAAATAAGAAAGGGAATGCCTAACCATACCTAGCCTAACCAAACAGAATAAATCTGAATATATATAATATATATAATGGTCTTTAATAAATACCAGAAGAAATACACGGCGTTGCCCCGGGAAATTTGGTTCAAATCCGATGGGAATTCTAGATGATACATGGTATTTAAGAATTCACTCGGCGCAGTTTGGAAAAAAACGGGCAGAGAGAAACAAAAACCACGTATGAATTATTTCTGGGAGCCCTCCATAATCGTACCAAATTTGATTCAAATCAATAGTAGCACTTGGGAAAATACGCGTAGTTTAATAAGTCCCCGTCGTCCAATTACGGATAAGGAAGTAGTCGTTTCCCACCTTTCTCACTGTGTATAAGAACTATAAGATGTAGAGTGACCTGTTCTTTGAGAACAGGAAGTTTATGAGAACAGTTATTTTATTGAACAGTTTAGGCATCAGAACAGTTCCAAAAGAACTGTGCTGTTCTTTCTGACCCATCTCTAGATGGCAATGCATTAGCATGCTAAATTATTTTCCTTTTTGTACAATTAATATAAAACATTTGGGATTAATAAAATATTTTAAAACGTACTTTAAAAGAAAAAAAAATTAATTTTATGTAATCGACTAACCAACTTAAAACAAGCTATGTAAGTATGGACTAATGGGCAGTAAACAAGCTCCATAGAAAAATCTACATAATCAGGAAAATTTTTTGGACAAATTCACAAAATTGCAAAGTATATTTAAAAAATAAACATTAGACCGTTGAGAACTGAATCAATTTGTCCAAAACATTTTCCTGATTATGTAGATTTTTCTATGGAGCTTGTTTACTGCCCATTAGTCCATACACATAGCTTGTTTTAAGCTGGTTAGTCGATCCTCATTACATAAAATTAATTTTTTTTCTTTTAAAGTACTTTTTAAAATAAATTTAATTTACAACTTTTTAGTTACAAATTTATTAAAGAGGTTTTACTAAATTTCTGCTATTCCCGCAAAATTAATTTCTCGGAATTTTTTCTTAAAATTAAGATAGGAAATAAAAGAACGCTTTTATAAGCTATTCATTAAATAATTTATTAATGCATTTCATAATCTTCTGGTATTGCATCATTTTCTTCATTGTTTGTCGCCATATTTGAATTATATTTTGGAAGAGCCCTTAATCTACGGAGTTCGGCTAGTGCTTGACTATCACACAGCTTTGTTCCGAGTAGTATTGTAGAATCAATATCTGAAATTCCAGTTCCATCCAAAGTTCTTATTCTACTTAATCCGACGTATGCATGTCCTGGTGCAAACAATTTACTCCCCAAATCAACAACACCTCTTATCTAGAGAAGTTCCCTGTAGCTTATGAATAGTTACAGCCCAACTTAGTTTTAATGGTAGCATTCTTCTTTCAAAATCTCCATATCCGAATTTAGCTTGGAACTTCACAGTCATTGGCTCAATTTTATGCTTTCCAACCACATTATCAAAATCAATTTCCACCCAACTCGGAATTTGACCACTATGAACTTGATCGCGACACATAATTGGCAATTTGATATCAGTAATTGTACCCATGCTGCCATTCACTAGTCCTTTCGATATATCTAAATTATATTTAAGGAATTCTCTAGCGCCAACGAATATTTCAATTGATTTTGAGATTCCTCCAGTATGATCCTCATTATCTGGAATAATCCTATCCATATCAAGCTGATTGTATTGTTTTTCTGAAGCAAAGTGTCTTGTGCAATTATCTTATATTTTCCATCTTTCACAGTATGTACTCAATACTTTGTCATTGTGTTCCGAGACCTGTGCTTTTGTTGCGAATATCCGCGTTGCTTTGCCAAGAGCAAAATCATTTTCTGTTTTTAACTCTACTCGCTTTCTTTCCAAAACATCTAGATCAGCACTTGTAATTTGCCCAACTCGCAATCTGTTCAAAATTCCTATGAAAACGTTATCACCTTGTTGCCGCACATTTTCTTGGAGCTCACAAAAACTGAATTCTTGCCACAAATTAATACTTGGGCTTAAAAAACTTGGTTGTTTAAATACTCTTCCAGTAATAGGTGGTAATTGCATCAAATCTCCAAATAATACAATATGTATGCCACCAAACAGTTCATCGTTACTTTTCAATTGTTTCAAAAACATCCTCATCACCATCTTCATCATCAATATTGTTAGTTCGCTTATTATAATCAGTCTCAAATAAAACTGCATATTCACCCAAACTCATATTGTTAAAATCATAATCTGGATGATTTACTGGACGAAGCATGTATTTGTCGATGAGATTATTATAAAATTCATTATCGCCTTCATTGTCTGAATTAACAATTCTCATCAAACGATATCTTTGGTCTGGTTTACATGAATTTACAAAAACTGTTTTTCTAGAGCACTCTTTCATTTTGAGGTTACACAATCTGTAAGCACATTCAGTTGCAGAAACTTGCCTACGATTTAAAATTGCCATACACATTTTGAAAAGTTTACGCGAAATGTCGCTTTCTTCTCTACGAATTTTGCTTATAGCTTCTCGTAACGACATATCCAAATTTGTTGGTTCAATTCTAGAAGCATATTTGGCTATGTAATACATTACTGCAGCTGTCGATATCCGTATTTGCTTTCCACAATTTCAAAAGTTTTGGATTGTAATTGCTGAAATATTCTTCCCCAGTCTTTGGCTTGAGAAGGCAAATACGACCACCATTTAGCAGGAATTCATTAGAATTTGGATCTAACATTCGGGTATTTTCAGACAAAGTACGTGGAAAACCAAAACGGCAAAGTGTATCATTTTTCTTACAAGTGGCTTTATGTTTATGCATTTGTAAATTTTCAACTAAAGATTTCAATTCGGGATCATCATTCTCATTAGGAATTTCACATGATACTACAGTATTTATTATTTCTAATCCTTCAGGTGTGGAGAATTGTGGCATTCCTTTTATCCAGACTAGCATATGAACATGTGCGCTACCTCGGTTCTGAAACTCGATACGAAACCAGTAATCTGCAAGGTCTACCTAATATTTTATTAGCACTTTTTAAAAGACGCTAAGTGCATTTACACGAACTTGAAATTGTCTTGCAACTACGACAGGATGTTTTTCTACGAGTTTCTGAACTTCTTCAATAGATAAATCTTCTGGTTTATCATTCAGTCGATTTTCAGCAATTAGTAATGCTTTAATCATATCAGTCCAGTGCATATCATTGCAACTGAAAGTTAGGAAAAAGTGAGGAGCATCTATGTTTTTCAGCATAGCAATCAAATCAGCTAATGAAGACTTCCGATAAGCAGATGATCCTCTCATATTTCGAACAACCAAGTGAAGATTATCAAGTTTGTCTTCCATTAAATTTTGCTGTCTAACTGTCTGACCGCAGAATGCTATATTGACTTTTACTCTATGATATTCAAACATTGACAAAGCATAAAATAGATAATCATTTCTTTCGAATCGTGTATCTTCTCCCATTACTCTACTCTGGAAGTAATCTAGTGGAGTGATCCTGTGGAAATGACCCTTTCTTTCTTCATTGAGCCCATTAACTCCACCAACAAAATTCTTCACATTTGAGTTCATGACTCTTTTACTGGTGGCTCGGTCTTGCGTTGCAAATTACAAATACCAATTGCAGCATAACTTAGTTCGACGCGTTTCATTAGCATTTTGCACACCCACGTCATTTTCTTCATTGTCCTTTTCTGCATTTGTCCTTCTAATTTCAACTATATCTCTAACTTCCGGTATGTGGGAATCAGTAGGTAGCAGAACACTAGTTGCACAAGATACATATTTGGTTTCAGTAGAAGTTGCGGGTGCTGCTGAATATTGAGGATGAGCAGCTAACGTGGATATAATATTTTGAGCATTATTGATTAGGCTCTGATTAACAGAAACGGGTCTATTTCTATCTTGTATAGCAGCAATAGTATATTGTTGTTGTTCACCATCTGGGCTCTGCAAATTTCTTTTACAGAGTTTGATTATTTCATTTACATTAGGACATTCAATAACACATGACTTTCCATTTTGAGCTGCTGCTCCGCTATTGCCTAATAAGTGCAAGTCAGAGTAATAATACTTTTCACCTTGAGACATAATTGAAACTGGTTTGCTCGAAGAAGTAAGGATGCCATAGTGAAATTTCTCAAAGAATTGTTCTACTCCTCTTTGTAAGTTTAGAAATATTTCTGCCATATCGGCTTGTAATTCTCCATTGAAGTTGCCGTCTATGGCATCATTATCAGAAAATTCCCAGTTAACTCTATGGCCATATATAATGGGATTTGAAGTTAAATTAAACACAGCCAAAAATCCAGATTCAGGAATTATAATTCTATTTTTAAGTGCATGGTCTCTACGTATTCTGTAGTGCAAATCTCCTTGTTTCAAAACTTCATTAATCATTGGAGTAGTCCATTCATTTATCGGAGTGATTTGTGCCATAATGCAAGCCGTAAAGGCCGTGCATTGAGTTCCACCTGTACGACCGAAGTCAGATTGATTGAATCGTGCTCTCAAAATTCTACGATCGTTAGAAATATCTCTCCAATCATTTCTTGCATCTTCTATTTCATTTTCATTTAATATTTCCTGCTCTTCATTTCTTGTCATTTCTCGAAATATGGTTCGTATGTCATAACTTTCTTCTGGAAATTGAATTTGTACATCACGATAGAGTGGATTGTTGTGTGTTAGCCAAATTAATGCTGTTCTTAATCGGGATGGACAAATTTCATAGTCACGCATTACATTTACATCAGTCAGTGATTCTAAAAGAAAGACATCCACATTCATCAAGACTTCGTGGTAATTTAATTGGCAATTGTTCAGGAATCTCATGAACATCTTGAGCGAACAAAATTGATTGCCCTTTGATGCCATATTGACCAAAACGACCCTCAAACTTCACAACTTTAGTAAAAGCGTGTATCCTACACAAAACACGAATTTCTGGAACTGTCAGGCATTCAATTTCTGGCGGAATTACACCTGGATCTAATTTATTCCAGTATGCTTTAGACGGAATATAGTTCTTATATTTGATATGGTTTGCACAACGGTGACAAAGTAACAGAGTGGTTTTATCTTTTATTGCATCAAGCTCAACTTTAGTTAATGAAGTTTTAAAATTAATTATGATTTGGTTTCGATAACATCTTTTTTTACAGATTTCACGAATGTATTCAGCAAACATCATTATATCTGTTTCAAAAGAGTTTGCTCTCATATTCGTTTGCCGTGCCAAGCGTACAGAGCGATTTGCTCAAGTTTCATTTTCTCGTCTTTGTACTACTGAATTTAAAATTTCATTCAAATGAGCTATCCGCTGTTCCTCAGTTTCATTTGACAATCGATTAGCATTTATTTCTTTCTGACGATCTAAACGGGCTTTACGGTCGTCTTGGCTTTAATTTAGAAGACAACGAACATTTATTTCTTTTTGTTTATCTAATCTTTTTCGTCTATGCTCTTCAGATTCCTTATTTCTTTGATCTGTAAGCTTTCGCAGACGCTTTATTTTGTCTTCAGGTTTTTCTGCTGCTTTTCTCTTTTGGTAATAAGCTCTGTGCTTCTTGCGTTTTTCAGCTGCTTTTTGCTCAGCTACACTATTAGGATAAAGAGATTCTGCTTCATCAAGTCAAGGCGAAGGCTTGTATCTTTTTAAAGGCTGGGTGAATGTTTGGAATTTATTTGTTATATCTGCCAACACAATTCGATGGGTAACCATATCATAACTGTAAACACAAAGAAATTTTTATTGTTATATTTCTTACTGGGAACAAAATTTACATATTTAGATTCCCTAAACCCGTTGAAATTCAACGGGCAATTCCGCTAGTAAGCTTGTAAATAAAAAAATCTGATGTGGCCAACACATGACTTTCTCCATATTTGGGGTAAGGATATTTAAATTATTATGAGTAGCATTATAAGGCAACATTATTATTTCGTATCGTAAAAGAAGACACGTCGTTGCCGTATATTACGTATATTTTGAATGTTTACAGAATTCACCGCTACATGGTGTTGGCGCTATAGGCTGGTATTAAGAAAAAGCGAAATATATCCGAAATGGATGGTTCTACGATAATTAGTTTCAAACAAAACTTGGAAGAAATATTATTCTCTACAACTTTGGTCGTTACGAAGATTACCAATAACAATGTTTTTAAGGAGATATTTAACGGAAACCGAAAAACCGGTTATTTATAAATAACTCCTAAACAATAACTCCTATAGAAAATTGTTTCAAATGAAAGTTGCAGGAAATTACATTCTCTATAACATTAGTATAGAATTGTAAATACAAAAATGATATTTTAACCAAGGAATATCGCAAAAACCGAATCGGGTTTCGAATAAACCTCGACTTCCGTTTAACCGTTATTGTCCAAAAACTAATCAGTTCTTTGTTCTCATGTAAGAGTGTTAGATATGAAGTTTGGTAACGATATGGCACGTACTTTTTGAGTTAGAGCGCCCACAATAACATACACACACACACAGACATCATTCCGAAAATAGTCTAAACGTGTTCTAGGGACCTCAAAACATGTATTTCCGTTGAAATCTCGAAGTCGATTTTTTTCATGAATACAATACTTTCCCATTACTACGTATGAGAAAGTAAAAAGAGGGTGGAAGAAGAAAGAAGTCAATAATGTATTCCAATGGCTTTTTTTTCACCATTTTCCTCCAGTTTGGTGATGCTATAAAATAACTTCTTGCCATTCTGTAAAAATTTACTTTCCTCGATAACAGTTATAATTATTTACAATTTGATTAAATTTGAAGTGATTACTTCGTATGATTTTAGGAGGAGTAATAAAAACAACTGAGAGTGCTTTTTTCTGAATCTTATTCACAATCGTGACGCGGAGGAGGGAGCCTGCGGAAGAGCGCTCGACGTCTCTGTGACTGCTCGAAAGAAAAGAGAGTGACTGAGGTCGAGCGCGAATGCTTTTATAGGGAAGGCAAAGTGTTCCGGAATGTGCGAGGGGGCTCCGGTGAGGGAGAAACCCTCAGTCGAAGTCCCTCGGAACTTCCAGACAATTACTTCAGGTAAAATGGGGGATTTAAGTGAGGCCCCCACAACACTCCCCCTCCGCGTAAACAAAGACAATCTGACACAGAAATAAATATTATTTAATATAGTTAAAATCTGTCTGGGAATCGAATGATTCTCCCGGAGCGCGTTTTCTGCTGCAGCTGTGCCGCAGGCGTCGGTGTCGGTGGCCTGACAGATGCAGCAGGCGTTGATGCTGGTGGCGCGACAGATGTTGCAGACAGTGGTGTAGGTGGCGTGGGTGATGTAGCAGGATCGTCGGCAAGGATGTAGGCCGGTTTCAATCGATCGATCGAAACTGCTGACCTCCTTCCTCGGATGCTGAGATCGAAGAATTTGTCCTTCCTTCGAAGGACAGGAAAAGGCCCATCGTAGGGAGGCTGCAACGACTTTCTAACTGCATCATTTCTGACAAAGACGTCCGAGGCCGTTTTGAGGTCCTTGTGGATGAAGGTGGCGATAGTGGAATGTCGAGAGGCTGGAACGGGTCGCAGAGCGTAAAAGTGACTACGCAGATGCGACACGAAGTCCATTGGGTTGGCAGGAAGTCCAGGTCGAGGAGCCAGAAATTCTCCGGGCAGACGTATTGTTTGCCCGAAGACCATCTCGGCCGGCGTGGCTGCTATGTCCTCCTTGAAGGCTGCTCTCAATCCCATGAGCACAATGGGAAGGTAGTCTGTCCAAGACGTCGGCTGATGGCACATGATAGCTGCCTTCAGCTGCCTGTGCAGACGCTCCACCATACCATTGGATGCTGGGTGGTAGGAGGTGGTACGGAGATGATCAATCCCTGCTATCCGCGCCAAGGCTGCAAAGAGTTCTGCTTCAAACTGACGACCTCGGTCCGTGGTCACTCGTAACGGCGTGCCATAGCGAGATATCCAGCCTGAAAAAAACTCTCTTGCGACAGTCTCCGCGGAGATGTCCGCGAGAGGGAATGCTTCGGGAAAGCGGGAAAAACGATCAACAATCGTTAGACACTAACGCTGTGCTTTCGATATTGGTAATGGTCCAATGAGGTCAAGGTGGACATGCTCGAACCTGGAGCTTGGAAGAGCAAAGGTGCCAACTGGTGATGTGATGTGTCGCGAGACCTTCGAGTGCTGGCAGGGGATGCAAGCTCTAGCCCATGCCATACAATCCTTCCTTATTCCAGGCCAAACAAATCTATTAGATATGAGCTTGGCCGAAGCTTTCGCGCCCGGATGCGAAAGCGAATGGAGAGCTTCGAAGACGTTCTTCCTTAAAGCAACTGTAACGAAAGGATGTGCAAAGGAAGTGGAAATATCACAATATAGGGAATTAGGGGAATTTGGGATGGGGAATTTTTTGAACTGCAGGCTGCTATCGGTGCTGCAGAGTAATCGCTGAAGTTCTTCATCCCCCTCCTGTGCCTGGGCCAAGGCATTATAGTCAATTGGTGAGGCAATTGACTCAATTCGTGATAATGTATCCGCCACAATATTATTCTTCCCAGAGATGTGTTGTATGTCTGTGGAAAACTGGGCGATGAAGTCCAGATGCCTGAATTGACGTGGAGAGCATTTCTCTGGCTTCTGTTTAAAGGCAAAGATCAATGGCTTGTGATCTGTGTAGATTATAAATTGTCGTCCTTCGAGCCAGTGACGAAATTGGTGAATTGCCATGTAAATTGCTAAAAGTTCTCTATCGTAAGTGCTGTAATTCATCTGAGCTGCAGAGAATTTCTTGGAATAAAAGGCGAGGGGTTGCCAATCTTGCGAAATGCGCTGCTGTAGTGTAGCTCCCATAGCGGTGTTAGATGCGTCCGTAAAAATGGCTAGATGCGAGCCATGAGTCGGATGCGTAAGTTTTGTTACCGAGGCAAGGCTTTCCTTGCATTCCTCGAAAGCAGAAGTGGCTTCCGGTGTCCAGTCTAATTGGTGATCACCTTTGACGCCATTTTTCAGGCAATCATGCAGAGGAGCTTGCAGGTTGGCCGCTTTAGGGATGAATTTTCGATAGAAGTTTATCGTTCCCAGGAATCTACGTAGTTGTTTGGCAGTGATAGGACGGGGGAATTCCTTAATGGCCTGGACTTTCGATGGAGGAGGTTCAATTCCAGCTGATGAAACCTTAAAGCCGAGAAACTCAATCTCAGATTGCCCAAATTCACATTTGGCAGTGTTTATAACAATGCCATATTGAGTCAAACGGGCAAGGAGTATTCGCAGGTGGTGCAGGTGTTCCTCAAAGTCCTTTGAGGCGATGAGAAGATCATCGATGTATGGAAAAACGAAGTCAAGGTCGCGAGTTACCTCGTCAATAAAACGTTGAAATGTTTGGGAAGCATTCCTCAAACCAAAAGTCATCCTCGTGAATTCGAAGAGCCCGAATGGAGTGATGATTGCTGTTTTGGGAATGTCTTCCTCTGCGACAGGTATTTGACTAAAAGCACTGACAAGATCAATCTTGGAGAAGATCGTTTTTCCGTTCAGGTTGTATGAGAAATCCTCTAGAGTGCGCACTGGATATTTATCTGGTATGGTACGAGTATTGAGAGCTCTATAATCACCGCAGGGTCGCCAATCTCCCGTCTTTTTTGGGGCCAAATGGAGTGGTGACGCCCAGGAGCTTTCCGAACGTCGAGCGATGCCTGCATGAATCATGGCCTCAAAGCATCGCTTTGCGATGGCAAGTTTTTCCGGAGGGAGACGCCGAGCCTTGCAGCAAACCGGTGGCCCTGGCGTGGTTCGAATGTGATGCACCGTGGAATGCCTGCTGTCCTTGATGGAACCTTCCGGACGGGTGATATCTGGAAATTCAGCCAGGAGAGCGTGAAATGGGGTAGAGCCGTCAATTGTTTTAACTCTTGGTATAGACTCACGCGGAGAAATACTTTGTCCTGGGGAGGAGAGGCCGGTGATGCCATCTAAGAGTCGTTTGTTCCGTAGGTCCACCAGGAGTCCAAAGAAGGAAAGGAAATCAGCTCCGATGATAGGTTTCGAAACATCGGCGACGACAAATTGCCATGTGAAAGGTCGACGGATTCCGAAGTCCAAGGTGAGCATGTGCGTGCCGTATGTGTTTATCAGAGTGCCGTTCGCTGCGAACACTTGATAATCTGCACGTTGCCGTCGTCCACGAACGAAAGTTCGAGGATAAACACACAGATCTGAACCTGTGTCCACTAAGTAACGGAGCTTGGTCACCTTGTCAGTGACGAAGAGGCGGCTTAAAGGCGCCCTTGAGCCGCTCACCGCCAGGGTGTTTCCCGGATAAGTACAGGGTAAAATGCATTTGCGAGCTTGCTCTCCAAATTTCCGATGATACCAGCATATGCTGCTTTCGCTGGGACTTCGACTGGAGGCCTGCGTCCGGCGGCTGTCACGTGATCGCGAACGCCTTCTTGGACGATTGCGGCGATATGCGTGTGAGCTCGCTAGAGCAGCCACTTGCCTTGTCAATTCATCCACTTGTCTTTGCAGCGCCGCAATTTGAGGGATGTTGTCAACAGCAGCAACTTGCGCCTCGGGTGCTATCTCAAAAATTTTGTCCGCCAAGTCTCCAAGTTCCTCCAGCCGTGCGGTAGTTTGCGACGCCAAAATCGCCTGCATGCTGTGGGGAAGTCGTCCCATCCAAAGAGAGCGCAGAAGAGAATCCGGGATGGAAGCATCTGCGAGAGAACGGAGATGACGCAGAAATTGTGATGGTTTTCTGTCTCCCATTTCTTCCCGCTCTAGTAGTCTTCGAACTCGAGTCTCTTGTGACTTCGACAATCGAGAAATGAGCGCGTTTTTTAGAGCTGTAAATGGGTCTCTTGCCGGTGGAGTAGTTATGATGTCCTCCACTTCCGCTGCTGCTCGCGTGTCAAGGTGGGAAACAGTAAAATAAAATTTTGTTTGCTCCCGCGTTATGCCCGAAAGGTGAAACTGCGCTTCAATTTGGGCGAACCACAAAGCCGGTTTGTCTAACCAAAACGGAGGAATACGTATTGCGATTCTTTCTGAGGCAGGAGAATCCGATTCCGCAGGGACATCTCCCATTTGTTGTTTTCCGCCTGGATTTTCCATGTCGTTTCTGGAAGTATCACGTCGGGGTCACCAATGAAGTGATTACTTCGTATGATTTTAGGAGGAGTAATAAAAACAACTGAGAGTGCTTTTTTCTGAATCTTATTCACAATCGTGACGCGGAGGAGGGAGCCTGCGGAAGAGCGCTCGACGTCTCTGTGACTGCTCGAAAGAAAAGAGAGTGACTGAGGTCGAGCGCGAATGCTTTTATAGGGAAGGCAAAGTGTTCCGGAATGTTCGAGGGGGCTCCGGTGAGGGAGAAACCCTCAGTCGAAGTCCCTCGGAACTTCCAGACAATTACTTCAGGTAAAATGGGGGATTTAAGTGAGGCCCCCACAAATTAATAGCCAACATGGACAGAGAAATCTCAAGATATACATTGCAATATCAGGAAAATCAGTCGCACAGTTCGATATGAAAGAGATAGATGTAAATAAAGCACTTAATTAAAATCTAGAAGCCCGTTGCAGCTACGCTTGCAAATAATTTGGAAAAAGGGTTACTATATAATCATATTAAATTTCATGTCTCTAGCTCATGTGGTGTATCCTTTTCATTTTCTTTCTCGTTTGGATCAATAAAAACGTAAAATAGCCAAAAAATTACGTTTACATAAATATTGTATTTCATTCGTTATTCGTATATTAATGGCATTATAAAAAAACCTGATGTTGCCAACACATGACTTTCTCCGTATTTGGGGTATAGATATTTAAATTATTATGAATAATATTACGAGGCAAAATTATTATTTCGTATCGTAAAAGAAGTCACGTCCTTGTTGCCGTAAATGACGTATATTTTGAATGTTTACAGAATTCGCCGCTACATGGTGTTGGCGCTGTAAACTGGTATTAAGATAAAGTGAAATATATCCGAAATGGATGGTTCTACGAAAATTAGTTTCAAACAAAACTTGGAAGAAATAATATTCTCTACAACTTTGGTCCTTACGAAGATTACCAATAACGATGTTTTTAAGGAGATATTTAACGGAAACCGAAAAACCGGTTATTTATAAATAACTCCTAAACAATAACTTCTATAGAAAATTGTTTCAAATGAAAACTGTAGGAAATTACATTCTCTATAACTTTTGTATAGAATTGTATATACAATAATGATGTTTAACGAAGAAATATCGCAAAAACCGAATCGGGTTTCGAATAAACCTCGACTTCCGGTTAACCGTTATTGTCCAAAAACTAATCAGTTCTTTGTGCTCATGTTAAAGTGTAAAATATGAAGTTTGGTAACGATATGGCAAGTACATTTTCAGTTAGAGCGCCCACAATAACATACACACATACAGACAGAGACATCATTCCGAAAATAGTCTAAACGTGTTCTAGGGACCTCAAAGCATGTATTTCTGTTGAAATCTCGAAGTCGATTTTTTTCATGAATACAATACTTTCCCATTACTACGTATGGAGAAAGTAATAAGTGCCCGTTGAATTTCAACGGCTTTAGTGAATCTAAAATGTCGTCCGTGCAACATGCAGACTTCGCAAGAATAAAACTGTGCACTCCTATAAATAATATCTTCAAAACTATAAATGTAATTAAAACCCTCAAGAACAGAATGATTAACACAAAATGAATGAACAAAAGAAGTTAATTAATTTAACGAAAGGCAAAAAGGTAAATACATAACGTTTAAGAAATATTTGGAATTAATGAAGCGATTGATCCAATCACAATTTGTGGACAATCTAAATCTAATTATTTGAGTTATTTACGTTGTTTTAAAAACGGTTTGATATGTAGAATACAACGCCATACAAAAATATCACTAAAACGTAGTAATATAAACTAGCTTTACCCGTGCGAATAATTCGCACATAAAACAAACAAAATGTTTAATAAACAAAACGTTATTTAGATATTTTTCTTATTTTTTAGATTACTTCTTTAAATATAATATTTGATGTTATCATTTTATCATCCTGTATAAGTTGTCGAGGTCCTTCAATATTGGTAATAACGACGTTCTTAAGTGACGAAAATCAGGAAAAGGTTACATAAAGCTGACCATGGAAAAAGCGGGCGATGGTAGGTATATTCCAACATGTTTCCAGGCGGCGCTCCATCTTGCAGTACGAACGCTGCTGCAACTTCATCTGATATCGGGATATTATACCATGTTCAGTCAAATGCATTATCTTTTGAGAATGTGAGCGTCATATTCTGTATATTTCCCGTAATATCTTTCATATACCGGAAGAGCTGCGCATATGGATTTACCTGTTCCAACAGCTGCTGTAGATTCTCCATAATACTCCTTTTACAGACTTAATTTTCTGTCCTTTGCATTCGTCGACATAGAGCCTCTTCCGAATCCAGAATAAATAAGCCAGCATACGATGGCTGACCACCCTTTGTTGGTAGCAAATTGCCTATCACATGGTATATTTGCCCATGAATCTTCAAACAATACGGTCCTCGTCCTTTTAAATTAACAGCATTTAGTTGAATCGATGCAAACGCCAGTGCATTACTGAAATGTCTGATGTTTCGTAAATAATTTTTGGTCATATTATCATTACGCTCAATTAAGTTGCGCAGTAATTCTGGTATTTCTAAAGGCGGTAGTTGAATTTTACCCCTGTGGAAACAGAGCGACGTGTTTATTTCAGCTGCAAACAGTTTTGCGTTACAGTATCCGCAACGGTTATTCATCTGCCCAACAGTATGTGATATCACTTCATTGTCCGAACATACTGACCTTGCTGTGTTATACGACTGTGAAAGATTCTCTTTACAAAGTCTACGGTTAATCGCATGACGTACTCCAGGGGTCCCCAAACTACGGCCCGCGGAGTGATTTAATCCGGCCCGCCAGCCTTATCCAACTCAAACCCAACCCAACCCTCACTCCCCCTCGAAATAATTTGTAACGGTGAAACTTCCCCCTCCATCCCTCCCCTCCTGGCCCGCGCTGTCGTACATAAAGCCTAATGTGGTCCTTTCAATAAAAAGTTTGGAGACCCCTGACGTACTCTATCATTTTGTTGTCGGTCCATTCGCTGTTCATTACTCTAAGGTTATCGTAGTGTCTGTGTCCATATTCGTTGAGAGAAAAGTCGATCTGAACGCTGTTCTGTCGATTCCCTTTTTCTGCGTTCGCGATCTCTTCTAATATTTTCCAGTCGTTTTTCTTTTTTTCTTCTTTCTTCTCTTTGGACAGTTAATGGTCGCTTGGGTGGCATTGTTATCTTAAAGAATTAATTAATGAAAAGCAATTAGTTAAATTAATAATAATTGATATTTATAGCATGTTAATATTCCCTTTTTCTGCGTTCGCGATCTCTTCTAATATTTTCCAGTCGTTTTTCTTTTTTTCTTCTTTCTTCTCTTTGGACAGTTAATGGTCGCTTGGGTGGCATTGTTATCTTAAAGAATTAATTAATGAAAAGCAATTAGTTAAATTAATAATAATTGATATTTATAGCATGTTAATATTCCCTTTTTCTGCGTTCGCGATCTCTTCTAATATTTTCCAGTCGTTTTTCTTTTTTTCTTCTTTCTTCTCTTTGGACAGTTAATGGTCGCTTGGGTGGCATTGTTATCTTAAAGAATTAATTAATGAAAAGCAATTAGTTAAATTAATAATAATTGATATTTATAGCATGTTAATATTCCCTTTTTCTGCGTTCGCGATCTCTTCTAATATTTTCCAGTCGTTTTTCTTTTTTTCTTCTTTCTTCTCTTTGGACAGTTAATGGTCGCTTGGGTGGCATTGTTATCTTAAAGAATTAATTAATGAAAAGCAATTAGTTAAATTAATAATAATTGATATTTATAGCATGTTAATATTCCCTTTTTCTGCGTTCGCGATCTCTTCTAATATTTTCCAGTCGTTTTTCTTTTTTTCTTCTTTCTTCTCTTTGGACAGTTAATGGTCGCTTGGGTGGCATTGTTATCTTAAAGAATTAATTAATGAAAAGCAATTAGTTAAATTAATAATAATTGATATTTATAGCATGTTAATATTCCATTAAAGCTCGTACTAACTAAGGCTGCATGCCAACGATTTCCATCTAATCAGGAGAATCTCAGAGCTCAACAGAATCTGGGTTTTCTGTTAACAAACAAAACATTGAAAGTCCGGGGTAATTAAAATGTTAAAACAATCATTTGAAACGGGTTAAATCAGAGAAAAAGGCATTCGCATCAATGCCGATCATTTATTTTCACCAAATCAACCAAATCTCAGAGCTCAACAATACCAGCGTTTGTTGTTAGCGACGCATAATTAATACATAAAAAATGTGAAATTTCGGAGTACTAAAAATGTTAAAAACAATCCTTTGACACGGGTTAAGTAAAGGAAATGGACATTCGCGTCAATGCCGAAGCATAAGCTTTAGTGTAATTCTTCGTTCGGACGTAATAAATTCTTAAATGTTTAACAAATTGACTAATGTTTACATACTTTCTGAAGATCCAGGAAGCTGAAAAATTTCACAGAGTTAGGAAATAATGTTCCGGTGGTACATGACATTGTAAATTTTAGAAATATTTATTGTTGTGGCTGTTAAAAATTCATAAATTTTAAACAATGAAATTCATATAAATGCATTTCTAGAGTTGCTACATTCATGAAATTGTGGATAAATGTGAGTTATTCCTGAGAAATACTAAAAACCTATAAATATTTTATAATTATAAATTTTAGGGGTTGTTTCTACCTCAAAATTGAGCATAAGGAGTACCACGTAAATCGACCATAAGGTGTAAACTGTTGCTTTTAAAAATTATTTGTCGGCTCATACTCTCTGCTTTAGTGTGAGAGAAAATGCTTGCAGAATGCAAGCACACCTTCACTAGTACATATATACTACCTTTTCGTACCCGGCTTTGCCCGGGTGCATTTCGGACTGAAATGTTTGGAAAGGGGATGTGCCCCAAGTAATAGACTTTTTAGTGGTTCAGTGGGTTCCAGTATCATTGGTAGCTTCACTTTACCATTAAAGCTACAAAGGCCGACACTTTCGTTTTTCCAATTTTTAGCTGCGCAAAATTGTCAAACTTTGTCCATTTTGCCCAAAACCAATTCAGCATCATTTTGTATTCTATTCGGACACTATAGCGATAAGCAGAACAAACTTTCGAGCCCCATCTTTCTACTTGGCTCTCAGTCCTAGCTTGCCTTTCTGCACTCTCTTGAATAGACAATTGAGCGCGCCGCCGAGATGAGCGTATGCGCTGGCTTTCAAGGCGAACTTCCCCGGCATTTATCGTTTCGCGTGATCGACGCTCTATCTGCCTCTCATTATTAATAAGGGACCTATCCGGAACTTTCCAATTGTTCTCGCCGCGAATAAGATCGCTCTCGTTCGTTTTCTATACGATTTTGGAATGAAGTTGTAGATTCATTTCTCTAAAACGACGGCTTCGCCGTGCTGAACCGGACAATCGCCCAATTCCGGACATTTTCTTATAGGTATATGCACAAAATTTTATTAGTCAAAACAGTAATTTAAATTAAACAATAGAAATTTTAGTAACATCAACGATGTATGGTAGGTATATCAGAAGAAAAGTTAGGCAAGTAAGAAGAATGTATTAAAAAGTGTTCACTCTTACGTAAACGCATGAAATTCGTAGCTCACTATGAGATGACGCGGCCGCGCTCGAGGGGAAGGCCAAGGCCATGTATATACATAGCCTTGGGGATGGCGAGACGAGAGCGCGAGAGGGGAGGGCGGGGATAGGAGGAAGATCCTAGTTCCTAAGATCGCCACCGGGAAGAAGTAGACAGCGCATAGGTGGCGCACACCCAAGGCCATGAAAGTACAAGGTTGTGACAACTGGTGACAACTATGCGCTGGCGGCCATATTGTGGCCTCGAGCAGACGACGTCTACGTATAACTATACGATGTATTTTTACGGGGCGTACATTTTTAGGCAAATAGTAGGTTTACAAAATTCCTAATTACCGAGATGTGCCCATTATTTTCACCAAGTAATTGATGTGAAGCCAGGAACATTAATTTTTCCTTAAGAAATTCATTAAAACAAGCGTATAATGTATTCAGCGTAACGGGAAGGAATCGGGATAGTAACTGAGCGGTTGTATGGCCGTAATTAAGAAAAATTAATATAATTATTAACAAATAGATCTAAGATTATATTTATTTCAGTATGAGTACTGCATTAGACATAAGTTATGCAGTAATTCCCACAATCTTATATTGGTCATTTCACAAACAGGCAATCTCTGCTGTCCATTTCTACCGAACAAAAATTACTTTTATTTACAAACATTTTCAGTTATGTTTAAAAATAAAAACTTTTTATTATATTGCATGTTTATTAATGGAAGATTAGCCAAAAATTAAGTAACAGTGTTGTATTATTTTACATTAATTTACAATACTTCAATAGTGTTATTATTAAATATGAAAGTATTTTATAGCAAATTTACATCACATGGAAGGTCACATTCATAGACATTAATGCTTTTGACAGGTCATATAAGAATTCACAAGTGTCCCATCAGGACAGATGAGTTATAATAACATCAGAACTCACTTAAGAGTTTGTGTAATTTCAAAAATGAAAATCACTCTTAGCATTAAAAGTTCAACAGGTATTATGATTTTAAATAAATACCCAAATTACAAGCAAATAAGAAAGTATCATTCTAATTGCCATTGGAATAGAACACAATGAAGTCATCTGTGCAAATAATGAGATCTAGTGACTACTCTTAACATTATTAACAGCAATTTAGCAATCTAGATAATAAAGCATATGAATTCTAGATATAAATAATCAAGGCATATACAGGGCATACACAAAAATTATTAACTTAAATATAGAATATACAGATATGAATAACACAAGATATCTGATCAAATTTCAATATAAAAAGTGACAATTTAAATTTAAAGCAGCTACATTTCCATGTTGACTGCATATTTCAAAGAAGTACACAATACCTTTCGTTGTCTTGTAGTTGCTTCACCTTCAGTTCCAACAATTTGAACACTTCCATTTGAATTCCTGGAGAAAAAGTCAAATTTGCCAGCCTTCTGCTAGTGGATAGCCCAAGTTTAACAAGGAATTGTAACCTTTGATGTCACAAGAAAAACGAATTTTGCATAGCCTTTTTTACAGTTAAGTTTGACCATTTCTGTCCTCTATTTGTTCTTTTACCTAATGACTGCAATTGGTCAGCATTTGAAAACCTTTTCAGCGCCCTGGTAGTTTCCTCCAGATTTGACTTTAACTTCTTCACTTGTTTTTGCAAGGAAGAAACTTGTGCTGTAATCCTTCGTATAATTTCATCTTTATCATCTTCTGCATTCCGATTAGTTGCCTCGTCCTCAGAAGCTGTAGTTGCATTATTTTCATGCCTTTCTGTTTCAACTCCCTTGTTTTCAGGCTCTTGATTGGATTCATCTCTCACAGCTACAATTAAACGAATATTTACATGAGTAAAACTGTTATAATATTAAATGATGTAGTTTTGAACTTACATGTGATAGTTAAAATTTTAATCTAAAGTATCTAGTTTCACTTAATACTCAACATATTCAAACAGCTCAGCTTTAACATTAATAACGAAAACCATCTTCAAAGTGGGAACATCATATTAAATGAAAATAAACATTCTTAATACAATTTAACATACTGCATGTTGGCATGTAATCATAAACCTTTCATTCGTTAACACAATATTTATATTTTATTCATTATTTCTAATAACCTACCTTGGACATTTACAGAAAATTGTCTTTTTGCTGGAGCTTTACGTAATGATTTTTTCGGTCGGTGGGGAAATATTTCTGGAACTGCGAAAGGTCTCAATAATTTCCGACCATTTGCTTCGAACTGAGTCGCGTCGAAATGAGCCTGGAATAAATCAAATTTTTGAACGAAATAGAAAATTTACCAAAGAAATATAATAGGTAATCTCATTGAGATTTCTGAGTTACAAGAATGAAAAAAAATATGGCATTAGCTTACTTACCTCGCATAACCTGCTTGCCGATGTCGGCATCCAGAAATCACGCTTCACTTTTGCGATCCAAATTTTTCGTCTATTTGCATCTGAGGGAAAACGAAAAAGCCTATTCCCGCCTTCGCCACGGTTTTTGCAATCAACTGCACAACAGCAAGGCACGGCTAACGTTTTATAAACCTTAAAATTTCAAAATAAGCGACAGCAATCACACGACTTGCCATTAGAAGTAAATGTAACCACTAGCACACTGAGGCCACAATATGGCGGACGCCTACCACGTGACCCCCTCTAGTCCAATGAGATGCCGCGCTTGTCGGCATTCTCAAGATCAAGGTTGTCACAACCTTGTAGATACATAGCCTTGCGCACACCGACATCGCCTGGAGTTGCTTTTCTCGCTGACGGAAAATGGTTGTTCGCGGAAAAATCGCCATATCTTTTAAACGGCTTACGTTAGAAGAATAAAATTAAGCTTAAAACCTATTCGAGATACCGCTGAATCTTTCGGTAAAAGCTTCGTGAAAATCGGTCTATTAGTTTCGGAGATCTCGCGTTGCAAACTTTCAAACTCGTTTATCATTAAGCCTTTTATATATATAGAGATGAAGTAATTGGGAAAGTGTAAAAAAAAAAAAAGAAACTTGTACAAATCAGATGTTGTCCCGCAAGAGTGTGGTTGAAATGCACAGACATTCATTCAGTCTTTAAATTCTTGTAACTTAAACATTTTTTATTCATAACATTTTAGAAACTTCCATATAATTTAGGTAACGCCTTTCCCTTGCGTTTCCCCAGAAATTAAGCACTGTATTTACGGCATAAAGATACTTTTCGCGATTTATGGAATTGTGTGAAAACTACCAGAGATTACCGACTAGGTAGGTATATCACCATAGGGGTTGATGACTACTTTTCAACCAAAGATTGAAAAATTATTAAAAGATATTTATTTGTAACTGTGATTTATTCATATATTGCTCTGAGTTTAGCGCCTACATTGTTAAGCTATACTCTGAAATGCACTGTTTCACTTAAAATTCGCACTACATTCTTACATTTTTACGTTTGCATTGCGCATTTGTTTAGCGTGGCACATTTCAAATTTCAACGCCAAATGCATTTTAATTCTAGTTTGTACAATCGAATGGCATATTATTTGATTGACGGAAAAATAGAATAATGTACATTAGTTTTAGCGAAAGGCGAAAGTGAATTTAATTATTCGCGTCTTTGCTTTAGTAATAATCTTTAAAGTTGTCGCGCGGATTTCGTAACGTAAACCGCTTTGGATAATCAGGCAAAATATCCAAAATACCAAGATTTTTCTTTATTATTCAAATGATTTTCGTCCATGCCGTGATTTTTACTTATATACTAAGTATATTGAGAAAGTATTGTAATCGCGAAAAAAATTCGATCTCGAGATTTTTATAGAAATATACGTTTTAGATGTATGTACCTACCTGAGTCTGAAAAAGTGGTTTTCGCAATGCCGTCTGTCTGTTCGCGGCTCTAGAGCCTAAACGGCAGAGCGGAAATGAATGAAATCTCGTACTTAGGTATTTTATCATACAGAATAGAAGCTACGAAGAAATTGTTGACATTACTCAATAAATAAGGGAAATTTATTCTACGCATTTTTAACAACAATTTAATTTTCTCGGAAACTGATCCAACGATTTTGATCAAATTTCGTACAGTTACTTGTTTACGTCTGTAATAATAGTGCATACTTCATATTTCTCAAAAAATTAATATAAGGCTAGTTTATTCTTGGGCAACTTTAATAACAATTGGATTTTCTAAAAAACGGCTCATACGATTTTCTTCAAATTTCGTATAGTTATTTAATTTTATATTTATAATGATTTTACATATCGTAGTTTATACATACGCATCTTAGTTTACATTTTTCAAAAGATAACTAATCGACGCATTAGTACATGAGAAAGTTTGTACAATGTGTATTGTATCGATTTTTATTAATATGGTGGGTAAATGAGAGCAAAGATTTACAAATAACAGAAATGAAAATAAGCTTTCAATAAAAATTTAACATCAACTATAAATATTGTTAAGTACAAAACATCTCTTAAATTTTATTGGGCATATTCTTCATCATCTTTCGCTTTCTCTTCATAGATTTCGGAAAAGCCGGCGCATTAAGTAACCATACGCTCTCCAATATATATTATATTTTGAACACAATACACAACAGGTTTTGGTCTGATTTTTTTCACTATACAAAAAGCACATATTGTTCGTCCATCGTGGTAAGTGAACAATTATCCATGAACTGTGTATCGGGAATAACAGAAGACATAATAAAGAATGGTAAACCCTTCGGAGTTTAACCCCGTGTGCACCGGCAGCTGACAGGAAGCAATACGGAGCAAGGAAAAATCCCTATGATAAAAATAATGAACCCTGACACAGAGAGATCTGTTAAGTCAATAGGTAGTGAACTCGAAGAAAGGCACAGAGGAGTTCCCAGATGAGAGTTAAACATGATGTTAAATAGTTAAGAAAGAAAAAGTGGTACAATAGTCAAGCATAAGTTTAGCATACGACTGCATAGTATACGACTGTGTATTACACACTGTAATTAAATAAGAAATGTAGATATAATCCATCTCCTTAATTTGCTTCATCTCTTCTGTTGATGCTTTGAATTCATCATATTTACTAGCACATCGTAGTTACCCTGAAAATAAACAAAAAAATATCAGTGTAATTTTACTTGTAGTTATGGATATTAAAATGTTTAATGTATTTGATGCAGTGCTGGAAAACGTTACATGTAACGTAACGAAATAAAGAAAAAACGAAATAACGAAAAAAACAAATAATTTTAAGTTAATATAACGAAAAACGTTAACGAAATTTTTCAAAAAGTTGTAACGAAAAACATAACGAAAACCAAAAATTTAATTTCGTTATTTCGTTAACAGATTCGTTACTACTTGCTCTAGATGGCTATAAAGCTTGTAGGGACATTCATACACGGCATCCGGGCGAGTGAAAGTGGGCTACAACCCTTTGTCACCCGCTGAGCCATTTCTACTGCCTTGTCGCGAAAGGAGCCCTACCCCGCCCATCACCCATTTTCCTTTTGGGTTTTTCCACATTTATGAAGGAAAGGATTCCTTCAGGAAGCATAAGAGAAGAAACGAGGAAGATAAAGCATTGATCTTAAATGTATGTGCTGCTTATAGTGAAGGCCTTCTCTCACATTCGCTGTCCCCCCTCTCAGTATATCCTCTTTTCAAACTATTGTTTTCAATATTCTTTAAGACTGGGGTTTTCCACTTACTCATTATACTCAAGTTCCTCTTTTAGCCCCTCAAGCTCGGATGAGGTTTATGAGAACCTGCCTTATTCGCCGGATGAGGTTTTTTTAAAACACAGGTAAAGTTGGGAAAATTTGCGAAGATTTTCAAAAATTCATAAGTTTTGATGTTTTATTGTTATTTTGATGAAAGTTTTTGTGAATATACATAAAAGATGAACTTTTTAAACAGTATCATTTAAAATATCATATGTCGCACACAAACATTGCTGCAGTAGAAGCGAATAAACACCAATCGCTTAATTTTCCGGTGCGCGCTCACGGTTTATATTAACTTTCGGAATCGCGAGAAATATGAAATGTATTGACATGAAATCTTATTCTAAAAACATTTAAACATTAATGAACATTTATTCGCTGAATGTATCTATCTAAACCAATTAGGGAAAAAGTTTGTCGCATGTCAACTTTTCCATGTCTTGACTGGAAATTTTTAACTAAGTCTTGTATTTATAATTTTTAAAAGACGTTTTATAGATAATAGAAACGTTTTATTATGCAGTCATCATTCTTAATTATTAAAGAAGTCAAATAGAAAAATAAGTTATATTTCGTTCATTAGAAGCGGAGATATGGAGTTGTATTTATTATGAGATTTTAGACACAGAATACGGAAAACTTTTAAAAGTTACATATTAGCTCGCAGCTCACAAGTCCTTTCCCGATTGTTTTAGAAAATGTACACATGCGTAATTGAATTCAGCATGACATTTACATTATAGCATCGTCAACATATCTCTTGTAAGCGAAGTCTTTGAAAAGATACCGTGAATCATATCCGAGCGTCACCGTTTCCTCGTCGACACGCACTATATGGGTCAACTTGAGAAATCGAAACTGCGTAGGTCCGTGGAATACGAAAGACAAATCTGTGTATTATTATTATTATAGATTGTTCATAAATTGCATTTATTATTATTGTAATCAAAAAAATGTATATTTACGTCAAAAATTGATTTTAATGCGCTGTTTTATTTAGTTTTCCCTAATGTTAAATACGGATAAAACATACTTATTGATTCACTAAAATATCAGTCATGTTACGGTTTTGAGTTAGCCTTTCATTTTAACGTGCCATTTCGAGTCTCTGGGGGACGGAAGGTCTTGATAGGTAAACATTGCAAACAGTACAAATAGCGGAACAAGCCGGTTGTTGAAGGTCTTTGAAGGATCGCTGAAGAAGAAAGCATTCTTGGTGAATTGAAAAGCTATTTTTACAGCATCTGAAATGGGTTGTGTGTATTTAGTATATAGGAGACATTTCTTTCTCAAGCGAACGACCGCTTTTCTCACAAGGCTCCACAAAGATACAAGAGAAAAGATTATATTTCTTCTTCGAGAAAATGAAAAGATGAATTGTAATTTCGTGGGAAAATGAGAATTTCATCGCAAATTTTCACGCTGATTATAAAACGTAAGAAGAATACTAAAATTACAGGTCGTGCATTACTGAAGAGGCCAAAGCTTCCTCTATCAAACTACGTATAGATTACTCCGATGGACGAATATACCTTCCGTATTTAGACAAAAGTATGTGGTTGCGCTCCAACTTTTCGGCGCAGAAACGAAAATTTCACCGCAAACTTTCACGTTGATTTAAAACGTTAGAACAATAATAAAATTACAGGTCGTGCATTACTGAAGAGGCCAAAGCTTCCTCTATCAAACTACGTAAAGCTTATTCAGATGGACGAATATGCCTTCCGTATTTAGACAGAAGTATTTGGTTGCGCTTCGTCTTTCACAATATATAAAACTTATTTATTTTTACTTAACTTCATTACGCCAAAAGGCGATGAAAGGTTCAGGCGCACTGTACTTTCGTAAAAAATCGAGCGCAAACTTTATCGTACATTATAAATTACAAAACACAAAACAAAAAATACAAGTCATACATTACTAGAAAGGTCAAAGCTTCCTCTTTCAAGATATATAAAGATTATTCAGATTTAAATATGTCCCTTGCGTCAAAAGACAATTAAAATTAGTGCTGGCGCTCCGTAATTTTGTGGCAAAAATGAAAAATCCATCTCAAACTTTAACGTAGATTATAAATATAAAGTCATGCATTACTAGAAAGGCCAAGGCTTCCTCTTTCAAAATATATAAACAATATTCAGATTTAAATATGTCTCTTGCGTCAAAAGACAATTAAGATTAGTGCTGACGCACCGCAATTTCGTGGCAAAAATGAAAATTTCATCACAAAATTTAACGTAGAATATAATATACAGAAACACTACTAAAATTACAAAACATGCACTACTAGAATGGGCAAAGCTTCCTCTTTGAAAATATATAAAGTTTATTTAGATATAAGAATACCTGTCGCGGCAAAAGACAATTAAATATAGTGCTGACGGAGGACGTAATAGTACGTATGACGGCGAATGGGACAGTTTTCGGAGGACGTAATAGTACGTATGACGGCGTCTACGGGTTAGAGGTCGGTGCTGTCCAAGTTACTGTCTCATCCTCTCCACCCCTGGATCCTGAACTGTGTCATTTGTTCGTCAGTCTAACTATTTAAGCTCTCTTATTTCATATATGTGCTTAATAAAACAATCCTTTGGTTAATATCTAAAATGTTATTAAATGCAATATTGTAAACCCATGGATGATTTGCATGTATTTCTTACAGGGTATAAGAGAAGGAAGAAAGCTATCAAAAATAAACCCCAGAGAGGAAAACTTGAAATTTCGACAATTTTCTTTATTTTCGTCGAATTTTAGGTATGTTGCAAGAATTAGAATTGGTACAGCCGGTGTACTTTCCGAGTTACTTATAAAAAATTCTACGACGCGACATGAGCATTGCAGTATTTTATTATAATTATTACATTATTTTTGTACTTAATGTGGGTTAAGGCAATTAACCTTGATTATTAAATGTTGGATATAAAAATCCTAATTTGTATGCATGATCAAAAAAATAACGAAATCTGTTGCGATTCGTTAGAAAACTTAAAAATGTTCCTTATCTGCAACATATGTTCAGAAAATTTTTTTAACTATAATTCTAAATGAAAAACTTAAACTTACGAGCTATAAATATCAAATAAAAAGTACTCATTTTTTGTAAGCAATTATCGTTATAACGTTAAACGTAACGAAAAACGAAATGTAGATTTTATCTTAACGAAAAACGAAATTGCTTTTTTGGCCGTAATGAAGAACGTAACGTATCGATTTTTTTTCGTTTGCCAGCACTGATTTGATGTAGATATAATCGATATAATTCGTATTTTTAAAGATGAACGTAAACTTCAAACACTGAAGCAATATCATTAGTTCTCCTATTATAAAAATTTACTGACGACAATAAAAGCGTGGACTCATTTTATAATGCGATATGTATTTATTTCAGGAGACCAGCAGGAATTATTTCATTAATTGTAATAAAACAGTTCATCATCTGAATGTAATGATATGAATTAAATATGTTATGAGTTCATTTTTACTTTCTCCATACGTAGTAATGGGAAAGTATTGTATTCATGAAAAAAATCGACTTCGAGATTTCAACGGAAATACATGTTTTGAGGTCCCTAGAACACGTTTAGACTATTTTCGGAATGATGTCTGTGTGTGTGTGTGTGTGTGTATGTTAGTGTGGGCGCTCTAACTAAAAAAGTACATACCATATCGTTACCAAACTTCATATGTAACACTTTTACATGAGCACAAAGAACTGATTAGTTTTTGGACAATAACGGATAACCGGAAGTCGAGGTTTATTCGAAACCCGATTCGGTTTTTGCGATATTTCTCCATCAAAAAATCATTATTGTATATACAATTCTATAGAAAGGTTATAGAGAATGTAATTTCCTACAGTTTTCATTTGAAACAATTTTCTATAGAAGTTATTGTTTAGGAGTTATTTATAAATAACCGGTTTTTCGGTTTCCGTTAAATATCTCCTTAAAAACATCGTTATTGGTAATCTTCGTAAGGATCAAAGTTGTAGAGAATAATATTTCCTCCAAGTTTTGTTTGAAGCTAATTATCGTAGAACCATCCATTTTGGATATATTTCGCTTTATCTTAATACCAGTATGCAGCGCCAACACCATGTAGCGGTGAATTCTGTAAACATTCAAAATATACGTAATTTACGGCAACAAGGACGTGTCTTCTTTTACGATACGAAATAATAATTTTGCCTCGTAATATTATTCATAATAATTTAAATATCTATACCCCAAATATGGAGAAAGTCATGTGTTGGCCACATCAGATTTTTTTAAAACTAAAGCAGTTTATTAACGTCTAGGCTTTAATGTGTCTCAGAATACTACAGAGAAATCAAACAATATCTCAAAGTTACATTTTGCTTAGCACTCTGCACACAACACTTCATACAACTGGTGGTAGTACGGTCCAGAACCGTAGCAAGGACATTGAGCGCCCGGGGCGAAACCATGTAGCGGCGCCCCCCTACTCTCAAATAATATTACCGTTTCTGTTTTATTATTATTATTATTTCTTAATTAATTCTTAATTGCTGAGGTACCCGGCATTTCTCGGATAAATCTAACACTATCACTAACACCGATTGCTATGAAGATTGTTAGTGCAGACAATTGGGAAACCATGTTTTCCTCCCCATAATCTTTTAAAAGTACTACTTGAAAACTTTTTCGGAGAAAATAATACGATTGCCACAAAATAGTCAGCAAGAGCTCTTAATTAAAGCTTATAGTTTCGGCGATAGCAATCCGAGAAAGTTGAAAACATGCCATTACGTGTTTTGTTTACATCGGTTGAAAAGTAGATTTTTTGGTAAGACCAATTAATCCACTTTATTTTCCTCTACGTAGATATTTTACAATTTGTTTAGTACCAATTAAAACATGTACTCAGATATAAAAATTTGAGAACGTCATGAGACTGTTTAACGTGTAAATCTCGTAATCGAAGGAGAAATTGCACTTGGATTTCGCAAAAAAAGGAATTCCTCGTTTCTCTTCAGCTCGGAAACACTAATAAAATGGTACCAAATCTTTTTTTTTATACAGTGACCACTGCGAGGGCCAAAGATTTTCAGCCAAAAAATTAGAATTTATGCGTTTAAAACCAATTTGCATATCAATTTGATGCCTTTTCTGAAATAATTGATACAAAAATAAAGTTATTCTTTTAGTCATGGTATGTTTAACCCCTGGCCTGTGTTACGTAACTGTTAAACGAATTTTAAAAAGCATGAGGAGCAATATAGTTCCTTATCGGCGATCGATTTTCACCTCAGAAATGTAAATTGTGACCAATACTATGCGCGTTTTAATTTTGTTTGAGGAAATAATAGTCTTCATTATTTTACCGACACTTTGGTTCACGTTTATTATTCACACCAATATCCTAAAAAATTTAAAAAGCAATTTAAATGTTTTCTGTATTTGTTACCTTTAGCGTTTATTCTATAAAATAACGTAGGATACTTTATACGCACCCGCACAGATTAACGCATATGCATAATAGAATTCCAAGCAAGAATTTTAAAAAATTCAAAAATAAAATCTTTTTGCTTTATAAAATAGAGTTCCTTAAAATGATAAAACAAGAAAAATTTCAGATTATTTGTCCGTTATAATAGTTTTTGTGTAATATTCTTTTCGTTACTGTTGATTTACAAACTATTTACGTAATAATTTCGCTTTGATAGGAGGTTTTCAAGGTTAAGCTCCATTAAAAAATGTGTATTGCTATTAACGTTATATTCAAAATCCATTTACTCCAGCTTATGGAATAAGATTATTACGTAAATGATATGTAAATTTATAGTAATGACAAGTATATGACACCAAAATTATACATATAATAGGTCTGTTGGTTGGTTGGTTAGTCACGCTATTCCATAGGCCATGCCTCTGGTAGCGAATTATGGTTTTAACTCGAGAAAGAATCAAGATAGAATCTAGAAATTTGGAAGGAATGCTCGATTAACATATTTTAAGATAATGACAAAAATAAATCTCCAAAAAAGTCCTGGGTTAGACTCCTAGGAAGATATTTCCATTTTCCGTAAGGTAACATGTAAAAATCTATTTTTTTGAGTGCAGGCTTTAATTGTATTAGAAATTAAAATTAGAAGAAATTAACCTACGATCTTGGGATCTGAACCACTTTGAAGAAAAAATTACGTTTCTTATTCTGTTCATCTTTTTCTGCATACAATTCGAAATCGCTCATTTTAGGCGTTTAATTCACATATTTTGTGGAAATCTTACCATTTTAACGGGATGTTGCCTTGGATATCAATTATATTCTTAGACCTCAAAATCCTATTGTTATATAAATCCTTATGGGTGTAAGCGTGCTTTGAATGCTTTTAATACGACATAGGGAGGGAGAGAGAGGGATGGTAATGGAGGGGGAGAGAGGGAGGGAGGGGGAGGGAAGGAGTGAGGGGGAGGGAGGGAGAAGGGAAGGAGAGGGTGGAAGGGAGGGTGAGGGAGGGAGGAGGAGAGTGGGAATGAGGGTGAAGGAATGGAGAGAGGGAGGGGAAGAGGGGAGGGAGAGAGAGGGAGGGAGACAGACAGATAAAGGACTTTGTAGAGGGCGAAATTGAGATTAAATAGTCCCTTCTTACATTTAAGATAGAGAGGGAGGGAGACGGAGTGAGGGGGAGGGAGGGAGAGAGATGGAGGGAGAGGGAGAAGGGAATGAGAGGATGGAAGGGGGAGGGAGGTATGGTGAGGATGGAAGAGGGAGGGGGGAGGCAACTATTTTAAGGTTAACTAAATATATCCCGTCATATTGACGGGCAATTACGCTAGTCTTTTATATCGAAAAATAATCTGAAAATTTTCTTGTTTTTATGCTTTTAAGGCCGTCTATTTTATAAATCAAAAAAGCTTTTATTTTTTATTTTTAAAAAATATTCTTACTTGGTTTCATCTTTTAAGTGCGAAAATGAATCACATTCAATCAGAGCTGCAAACCAATTCAAAATTTGGAGTGGTTCGGTTCGCGGTTCGGTTCTAAATTTTTGGAAGTCGTTCGGTTCAGACGAGAATTTTGACAAGTGGTTCCGATCGGTTTGTGGTTCGGTTCAACTAAATTAATCATTTGAAATACTATTCAGAAATAATTCATCCAATATAAACATCACACATTCAGTATCAATCTGTGAGTAAATCAATCAGCAGTCATTATTATTTTAAATGAAAGAAGAATTTATTTAAAGAAAGGAAAAATTTATATTTTAAATATATTACAGTACCATCATCACCTTCATTTATTTATATTTAAAGAATGGTATTTTTGATGCTAACATGATTTTTATGTTCATTGTTGTTTACATATCAATTAAAAATTCTCTGAATGGATTCACTTCAAATTCATTTACCAACATACACAATCATACATAATCAGAAAGAAAATGCGCCTCTAGCTTAAACCGCTTTTGAAATTATTCCTGGATAGACGCACAAACCGAAAACGTAAAAGTGTTTTAAAGAAATCATTAAAAATCAAAGAAAATTAGTTCCTAGAGCAGTTTATTTCTTTTTCTTACCTGTAATAAAACTATTTAGAGGAAAAAAGATTTATAACAAGGGCTCCCAATATTTAACTACTTTAGTTCTACCACCCACACTTGCCTTCATTTTTTTAATAACTTTTATATTAACCCCACTACATATATATATATCTATAATATATAGACGCTTCTTACACATGATATATATTTATATATACATATATATATATATATATACTAGTTAATGTGTGCTTGCATTCTGCAAGCATTTTAAAGGTTTAGCGTATTTACAATTTAAAATTATTCCCTATGAATTTTGTGAAAAATCATATAACTGTATGAAATTTCAACTTTGTACCTCATTTAGATGTGCATTATAATTTTATTCGCCGCATAGGACAATTATTTGGCAAAACAGTCGTTAAGATTTCGAATAATAACGACATTGGATTTCGTGTTGTAACTAAATACCCATAATTTTGCCAAATTTCATATTTGTATCTCATTAGGAATTGCCGTATCATTTTCACACCGGTATCCGTCATATATAGGGCAAAACCGCACTTAAAATTTGCAATTTCCGCGGTGTTTTATTTTAACTTCGGTTACAATAAAATTTTTACAACCCACCCAAATTTCAAGTCTCTACGTCATATGGAGCTGCCTCATAATTTTTGTTCTCGTATGGAGCAATACTGGGGCAAAACAGCCCCAGAAATAGGGATTATTACAATATCGGAATTCCTTCATTACGCATAGTTTAACATTAAAGGCATTAAAATATTCCCATTAAAAGCTTACCCATATGAAAGGATAGAGCTTGTTACCAAGGAAACCTATTGTAAGACCCAGAAAAATTACTACTTTTTTGAGATAAAAACTATAAATTTACGTTAATTCTACTCGGATTTGAATTCTGACTTCAAAAATAAGAAACTAAAATTTATATCCTATCCGACAGTTTAAGTCTCGAGTTCGTATCTTGACAGGAAGTAATTTTAAAATGCAAATATAAAAACCTCTACACCAATTTACATGTTTCCTTATGGGCAAAAAATCGGACAAAAAGGGGCCAAAATAGCCCCTCAAAATAGGAATTTCGATAGTTTCGGATTTTTCCCTTCGGTTGTGACGGAAAACCTATATTCCTACCAAATTTCAAGTTTCTTGCACATCTAGAAGTGCCTCATAATTTTGTATCCTCCTATATATCTATAATATATAGATGCTTCTTACACATGATATCTATAATATATAGATGCTTCTTACACATGATATATATATATATATATATATATATATACTAGTTGTTATGTGCTTGCATTCTGCAAGCATTTTCAAATTTTAGCATTTTTACAAATTCAAATTATTCCCAAGCGATGTTGTACATAATGATATAACCATGTCAAATTTGGAGTTTGTTGCTCATTTAGAAGTGCCTTATAATTTTAATCCTCGTATGGAGCAATAATGGAGCAAAACAGCTCCTAACATTAAGAATTATTACAGTCTCAGATTTTTTCCATCTATTGTAACTAAAAACCCATAATTCTGCCAAATTTCAAGTTTGTATCTCATTAAGAGGTGCCTTATAATTATCACACTCATATTGGGGACGAAAAAGGGCAAAACCAAACATTAAAAATAGGAATTTTTGCAATTTTACAATTTTATCTTTGTTTGCCATGAAAATTCTATAATCGTGCCAAATTTCAAGTCTCTAGGTTCTATGCAGCTGCCTCGCATTTTTTGTTCTCGCATGGGGCCGAAAAGGGGCAAAACCGCCCTTAAAAATTGAGAATTTTTGTAATTTTGTAATTTTATCTTAGGTTGCAATGAAATTTCTATAACCGTGCCAAATTTCAACTCTCTGGGTCCTATGCAGTTGCATCGCCTTTTTTGTTCTCGAATGTGGCAATAATGGGGCAAAACAGCCCCAAAAATGAGGATTATATCAATATCGGATTTCCTTCATTAGGTGTAGTTTAACATTAACAGCATTAAAATATAAGCCTCTGATTCCCATCAAAAGCTTACCCTTATGAAAGGAGAGAGCTTATTACCAAGGAAACCTACTGTTAGACCCAGAAAAATTAGCAATGTTTTGCGATAAAAACTATAAAATTACGCTAATTCTACTCGGATTTGCATTCCGTTTTCAAAAATAAGAAACTACAATTTATTTCCTATCCGACAGTTTAAGTCTCCAGTTCGTGTCTTGACGGGAAGTAATTTTAAAATTCAATTATAAAAACCTCTGCACCGATTTACATGCTTTCTTATGGGCAAAAAATGGTGCAAAAAGGGGCCAAAATGGCCCCTCAAAATAGGAATTTCAACAGTTTCGGATTTTTTCCTTTGGTTGTGACTAAAAACCTATAATCCTACCAAATTTCAAATTTACAGCACATCTGGAAGTGCCTCATCATTTTGTATCTTCCTATATATATATATATATATATGATATATATATATATATATCATGTGTAAGAAGCATATATATATTATAGATATCATGTGTAAGAAGCATCTATATATTATAGATATATATCATATATATTTATTTATTTTTTATTTATTTATTAAAGATTAGTCCACATACAGCAAAGAATGCCAATTTACAGTGGGCTTTACAACAGGTCAATAAATAAAATTTAAACAAAACAGATTAAACAAAACAGATTAAATACAGTCAACAAGGTAAGACACTATTGTATAGTTGAGAGATGCGTCAAACCAGCTTGGACAAAAGAGTTACGTGACAACAAGAAGGGGTCAATATGGTAAGGGAGAGAGTTTATCATGGAGAAAAGACGGAAGGAGAGTGAACGTTGGACAAGGGATGCTCTAGGAATGGGCATATGAAGTAATGAATGCGTGCGGGTGGGTCTAGAAGGAACTCTGAAATTAACGTAGGAAACCAGATCTGGGCAGTCTGTAATGGAGTTTAGGATGTTATAAATAAAGGACAAGTCGGACTTTAGCCTATGATTAGAGAGATTACTCAGGGAAAGGGCGGATAGAACGAGATCTGTTGAGGCGTTACGGAGAGAAGGCACTCTGTGTTTAACTATCCTAGTAAAGAAATTGGTGACACAATTAAGGATGGAGAGATTGGATACAGCTGACATGGACCAGATAGGAGAGCAATACGAGATGACGGGGAGGACAATAGTGGAGAAATATGTTCTAAGGGCAAGAGGGTCACTAATATCAGTGAAACGGTAGAGGAGACCTAATAGAGACATAGCTTTGCTTCTAACAGCTTTAATATGCTCTGAGTAATTTAATTTTTGGTCAGTTATTACCCCAAGGTCCTTTAGTGAGAAGACCTTGCTCAAAGGGGTGGAGTTAATGCAGTAGTTGAAGGTAATGGGAGTTTTCCTTAATGAAATCGACATCGTGCTGCACTTCGCCGAATTTAATTTGAGCTTCCACACGTCACACCACGTAGCAATCTGATTTAATGCATCCTGGAAAACAAGGCAGTCAGAAGGGGAATCAATTTGTTTAAAGAGTTTACAGTCATCTGCATAGAGCAATGTGTGGGCTTGGGAAGAGTGGATTAGTGAAGCTAAATCATCAACGTACAGATTAAAAAGATATGGTCCTAGAACGCTACCCTGGGGGACCCCCGAGGTAATAGAAAACCAATCAGAAGAGAAACCCGATAAGACAACTCGCTGGATTCTATCACTTAGAAAACTGGACAGTAGGTTGAGAAAATTACCATGGATACTAAAACGGTGACTGAGTTTATGGAGAAGGAGGTTATGGTTCAAGGAATCAAAAGCTTTGGAGAAATCTAAAAATATTGAATCCAACTGAGACTTGTTTGTTATTGCGTTGACAGCATGATGCTGAAAGACTGCTAGGTTTGTCATGCAAGAACGACTAGGAAGGAAACCATGCTGGTTGGAGGAAAGATGAGGGGAAGTGAAATAATATAAACGATTAAGAATGATTTTCTCGCAAACAGAGGATAAAATTGGAAGCAAGGAAATTGGACGATAATTTGATGCATCAGTCTTCGGTCCTGACTTGTGTATAGGAATAACATTAGCAATTTTCCATTGAGAAGGGAAAATGCCCAGGGAGAAGCATCTGTTTAAAATCAGGCATAAGGGAATTGAAAGTGAGGTAGCACAGTTACGTAGTAGTATAGGACTAAGACCATCCGGACCGGGGGAACGATGAGGGGAAAATTTGCAAAGAAATTGATAAACTTCGTGGGGTGTAGTTTGGATTTGGGACAATGAATAGTTACATTTGGGAGAGAGGGACTGCATGTTGTTTATGGGAAGATTAGACGCCGGAGTTAAACATTCAGAAAAAAATTTGAGAAATAGGTTAGGTCTGCCTGGCCCCGCAGCCTTGGAGTTCATGTAAGAAACGGTTTCGGGAATACGCGAACGATTGCGCCGAGAGTTAACGAAACCCCAAAATTTTTTGGGATGAGTGGAGAGGGAGGAAGAAATAGCTTTCATGTATTCAGCGTAGTCACGACGAACGTAGGTCGGTAAAGGACCTCCGAGATTCAGCGCTAGGATGGGCTTTCCAAAAATACCATGCACAATTTTTATTTCTAAGAAAATGAACTGTGTCCGGCTTAAACCAGGGGGGAAACTTTTTTGACCTAGGCTTAACAAGGGGGACAAAATCTTTTATAACACTTTCAAGCACAGCGTACAGAAAATCAACTGCCTCATCAGGAGACGAGGCAGTTGATTTTCTGTACGCTGTGCTTGAAAGTGTTATAAAAGATTTTGTCCCCCTTGTTAAGCCTAGGTCAAAAAAGTTTCCCCCCTGGTTTAAGCCGGACACAGGAGGATACAAAATTATGAGGCACTTCCAGATGTGCTAGAAACTTGAAATTTGGCAGGATTATAGGTTTTTGGTCACAACCAAAGGAAAAATCCAAAACTGGCAAAATTCCTATTCTGAGGGGCTATTTTGGCCCCTTTTTGCCCCATTTTTTGCCCATAAGAATACATGTAAATTGGTGTAGAGGTTTTTATATTTGCATTTTAAAATTACTTCCCGTCAAGATACGAACTCGACACTTAAACTGTTGGATAGGATATAAATTGTAGTTTCTTATTTTTGAAGTCAGAATTCAAATCCGAGTAGAATTAACGTAAATTTATAGTTTTTATCTCAAAAAAGTAGTAATTTTTCTGGGTCTTACAATAGGTTTCCTTGGTAACAAGCTCTATCCTTTCATATGGGTAAGCTTTTAATGGGAATCAGAGGCTTATATTTTAATGCTGTTAATGTTAACCTACACCTAATGAATGAAATCCAATATTGATATAATCCTCATTTTTGGGGCTGTTTTGCCCCATTATTGCCCAATTCGAGAACAAAAAAGGCGATGCCGCTGCGTAGGAACCAGAGACTTGAAATTTGGCACGGTTATAGAAATTTCATTGCAACCTAAGATAAAATTATAAAATTACAAAAATTCTCATTCTTAAGGGGCGGCTTTGCCGCTTTTCGGCCCCATGCGAGAACAAAAAATGCGAGGCAGCTGCATAGGACCTAGAGACTTGAAATTTGGCACAATTATAGAATTTTCATGGCAAACTAAGATAAAATTGTAAAATAGCAAAAATTCCTATTTTTAATGGGTGGCTTAGTCCCTTTTCGGCCCCATGCGAGTGTGATAATTATAAGGCACTTCTTAATGAGATACAAACTTGAAATTTGGCAGAATTATGGGTTTTTAGTTACAACAGATGGAAAAAATCTGAGAGTGTAATAACTCATAATGTTAGGGGCTGTTTTGCTCCATTATTGCCCCATACGAGGATTCAAATTATAAGGTACTTCTAAATGAGCAAATGACTCCAAATTTGAGATAGTTATATGATTATGTACAACATCGATTGGGATTAATTTGAATTTGGAAATAGGCTAAAATTTGAAAATGCTTGCAGAATGCAAGCACATATTAACTTGTATATATATATATACTAGTTAATATGCGCGTGCATTCATAAGGATTTTCAAATTTTAGCATTTTTGCAAATTCAAATTAATGCCAATCGATGTTGTACATAATCATATAACCGTGTCAAATTTGGCATTTGTAGCTGGAAGTGACCATCGCTTGGTAAGATGCAGAATAAAATTCAACTCAAAGTTAGAAAGACAGAAGCTTATAAAGAAGAAGCCTAAGTCTATTATCAACACGCAGGTGCTAAAAGAACGAAAAGAAGAATTTAGGCTCCAACTGAAAAATCGATTCAGTGCACTGGAAGACCAAGAAGTTAAATCTCAATTTATAGAGATCCTCAAGGAAACTGCTGAAGAAATAGGCGGAACAGTTAAAACAAAGAGAGAGAAAAAGTTGACCGAAAAAACAAGACTGCTGATGGAAAAAAGAAGGAAAATGTTAATTACTAATGATCCTAAAGAAATGATCCATTTTGCAGAACTAAACAAAACTATAAGGAAGTGCATCAAGGAAGACGTGAAAAAATATAATTATGAGATAAAAGAGAAAGCCATAGAAAACAATCGAAGTTACAAGAAAATGAAGCAACATCTCTCGATCGGAAAGAGACAGCTGGTGGCCCTGATGCTAGAAGACAGCTCCATAACCCATAGTAGGAAACTGATCCTGAAACGGGTACAAGAATTATACACCAAGCTGTATGAGGATCCTCTAGGAAATGATGAAGTAAATGATGATGCAAACATGCCCACCGAAGAGGTCCCAGATAACCTTCCAGAAGAGGTGAGACACGCAATCAGAAGTATGAAGAATGGAAAAGCATCTGGAATGGATGGTATCACAGCAGATGTATTCAAAGCAATGGGTAATCATACGGAAACAATTCTCGCTAACAAGGGGAGGGTCAGACGTTCGGGTCACCGAATCTTTTCAAAATCTGCACGCATGTAGTACACGGTAAGGACTATTGAGTGTGGAAGCCATAGGGCGCACCTCTCAAACATTCTCGAGAAAATCAACCAAGAAGATTGGCGTGTTAAACTAATATGCTCAAACCGAATTTTCCCAGCATGAGTCACAGTGGTGTAGTGGTTAAGGCGTTGGCATTCAAGCGTGAAGGTTGTTGGTTCAATTCTACTCGTCTGTACTTTTTTATTTTTTTTCTCGCAGCTGTGATTTTATTTTAACATTGACAATAAAGTGTGGAAAATTACGTGTTTAATTTTTTAAATTTTAAATGCGTTTTTATAATTTTTCACTTTTATTTATTTTTTGTATTCTTGACATTATTTTTCAATCTTTTAACTTCGACACTTCCTTCTTTATGTACAATTTCGCATACTTCTACTGATAGTGATGAATGAATGTAAAGAATACTCTCCAGCTTTTATATTTTCTTTCCACCTCTTTAAATCATCCTTTCTTTTTAATTGACAACATCCTTTTTTCTGAAGTTTCTAGACTCCATTTAGGGTGTTCACTAGCGAGGTTCACGAGTTTAATTTTCTTTTCCAGTGGAATGAATTCAGCTTTTTTCTTCTTTTCCTCTGGCACATAATCTTCATCTTCTGTATAACCACCTTCAACCTCATGGAAGAGCCCTTCTTCATCAATTTCGTGGATAAGGATAAGCACCTCGTCACTCACAAATTTCTTTTCCCTTAACATTTCGACAGTACACTGATACAGCTCTTCTCCCATCACCATAGCGGCTTCAGAAATCGTTGAAGATGGTTCTAGAACAACAAGGTCATCTTCCAGAAGAAGATGCTCACAGTACAAGAACGCATCTTTCAGTCAAAGTTTTGCCGTTTGACTGTGAAGCGAATCTTCATCACACTCACTTTTCGAAGGTCTCGAAGAACAAGGAACAGGCTCCATTTTTGTAATAACAGCAACAAACTCACGCTTGCCCTACATTAAATATTCGTCTCACCTTCACAAAAGATAACCGATGAATGAGGCGTGTAAAAGTACAACAATAGACCTGACAGGAATAGTTTGTCCAATATAGTTTTTACAATTACATGCAGTTTCGCGTGGTCAGAAGTAAATTTAAAAAACACTAGATATTTTCAGAACAGTCCAGAAGAAATAGGCTACTTATTGTTACGCACTAATTCTTATACAGGAATACAATAATAACGAATAACAATATAAAACACTTTCTTTTGCAAAAATGCATTTTATTAATAAATGAAAATTCAGTATAAAATGTGTTCAATTTATTTACAACTTCATTTGTTAATATTTTACTTATGGTATACTTTACGTTCATTCATCACTATCAGTATAAGTATGCGAAACTGTACATAAAGAAGGAAGTGTCGAAGTTAAAAGATTGAAAAATAATGTCAAGAATACAAAAAATAAATAAAAGTGAAAAATTATAAAAACGCATTTAAAATTTAAAAAATTAAACACGTAATTTTCCACACTTTATTGTCAATGTTAAAATAAAATCACAGCTGCGAGAAAAAAAATAAAAAAGTACAGACGGGTAGAATTGAACCAACAACCTTCACGCTTGAATGCCAACGCCTTAACCACTACACCACTGTGACTCATGCTGGGAAAATTCGGTTTGAGCATATTAGTTTAACACGCCAATCTTCTTGGTTGATTTTCTCGAGAATGTTTGAGAGGTGCGCCCTATGGCTTCCACACTCAATAGTCCTTACCGTGCACTACATGCATGCAGATTTTGAAAAGATTCGGTGACCCGAACGTCTGACCCTCCCCTTGTAAGATTTTTAATTCCTGTCTGAGGAAGAAAAAGATACCAGAAACATGGAACCACGCATGTATTATCCTTCTACACAAGAAAGGTTCCAAAGAAGACTTGAATAACTACAGACCGATCAGTCTACTCCCAACAGTCTACAAAATATTCACCATAATACTCACTATGCGCCTTCAAAACTATCTTGATTCTGCCCAACCCAGAGAGCAAGCTGGATTTCGCAGTGGGTATAGCACGATGGACCAAATCCAAGTCGTGAGAGAGGTAATCAGTCGGACTAACGAGTATGAATTACCTCTATGTATGTGTTTTATCGACTACGAGAAAGCATTCGATTCTGTCCGAACTTCGTTGGTAATACGTGCACTAAAGAAACAAGGAGTAGAAGAAATGTACATAACCTTGATCAAGAATATCTACGAAAATGTGACAACATCTGTCTAGCTGCATGAAGAGACGAGTGCCTTTAAGGCCGAAAAGGGAGTGAGACAAGGAGATACTATGTCCCCTAAGTTATTTACAGCAGCTCTAGAGGAAGTATTCAAAACGCTAGACTGGGAGGAAAAAGGCATAAAGGTGAATGGAGAATATCTGAGTCTCCTGCGGTTTGCAGATGATATCATACTGTTCGTAGGGAGCGCAGAAGAGCTCCGTAGAAGAACTGAAGAGCTTGAACAAGCAAGCCGAAAAGCTGGACTTAAGATGAATCTTAATAAAACAAAGGTTATGTACAACTCCTTCACAAATTCTGAGAAGATACATATCCACGGAGCAGAACTCGGAGAAGTAACCAACTATGTTTACTTAGGTCAACTCATCACTACTGATGGTTCGCTTCTTGGAGAAATCAACCGGAGAGTGAAGATGGCATGGAGTGCTTTTGGGAAGAATGCGAACATCTTTAAATCAAATATTCCAGTCTTCCTAAAAAGGAGCCTGTATGACCAATGTGTTCTGCCTGTTCTGACATATGGTGGTGAAACATGGACCATGAATGCCAGAATGATACAGCACCTGCAAACAACACAGAGGGGCATGGAGAGATGCATGTTAGGGATCACCCGAAGAGACCGCAAGAGGAACGACTGGGTAAGAAAGAAGACCGGAGTCTGTGACGTGATTAGAAGAGTGAAGGTGTTAAAATGGCAGTGGGCGGGCCACATTGCTAGAAGAAATGACCAGCGTTGGACGTCCAGTGTCATCGAATGGATCCCAAGAAACATCAAGAGACCGAAAAGAAGACCGAAAGACAGGTGGGACAGAGAGCTTGTTAAGTTCTTGGGGCAAACTTGGAGGAGGGAGGCAGTTGGCAGGGAAAACTGGAAGAGTCTGGGGGAGGCCTTCATCCATCAGTGGACTGAAAAAGGCTGATGATGATGATGATGATGATGACGATGATGATGACGATGATGATGATGATGATGATGATGATGATGATGATGATGATGATGATGATGATGATGATGATGATGATGATGATGATGATGATGATGATATAAAGCTATCATCGGTGCCTGACAGTAGGCAGCAGTATTGTCAGTATGGTATAGAGCCGAAAACAAATTATGTTGCCTTGGTCTATATCCAATAGAGCTGTAGGCGTGATCGGGACGATTTGAATGGCTACAGTACTGTGATGTGGAAAGCAAGAGGGAAACTACCACATTAAAAATTCCCTAGTAATGATTATATGGTAGGACAATATGAGTTCTCTCGGGGTAAAATATTCCGGAGGTAAAATAGTCCCCCAATCGGATCTCCGGAATGTAAAAACCATGAGGAAGGCAGGAAAGCTAGAGAACCTGAGAGAAGAAATCAAGTAAAGAAGAAGAAAAATTGAACATAAGTATTGGAGGAAAGCCATTAGAACAAGTTTCAGATTATAAATACCTTGGAAGCATCATAACAAGAGAAGCAAAATGTACAGATGAAATCAGGACTAGAATAACAAAAGCAAAAGCCGCATTCAGAAGAAAGAAACCCCTGCTAACGGAAAATGTAAAGCAGGAAATCCGCAAGAGGTTGATAAAGTGCTATCTATGTAGTATAGCAAACATGGACGCTAAGGAAAAATGATATTAAATACTTGGAAAGCTTCGAAATGTGGACATGGAGAAGAATGCTGAAGATAAAATGGACAGATAGGGTGAAAATGAGGAAGTACTACGAAGAATAGGAGAGAAGCGAACGATTATACAGACTATCAGAAAAAGGAATTACCTGAGGAGAGAGTGCATGATTAAAGAAGTGCTAGAAGGAAAACTGGATGGAAAAAGAGAAAGAGGTAGGAAAAGGTTTCAGCTAGTAGACGACTTGAAAGGGAAAGAGAGCTATCAAGTGATGAAGAAAACTGCGGAAAATAGAAGTATATGGAGAACCAAGTTTAACCTAGAATAATCACGAACCTGTCAATGGACAGACTACCTATGATGATGATATATATATATATATATATATATATATCATGTGTAGGAAGCATCTATATATTATAGTTATATATATATACTAGTTAATGTGTGCTTGCATTCAGCAAGCATTTTTAAAATTTAGCATATTTGCAATTTAAAATTATTCCCAATGAATTTTGTACAATATCATATAACTGTATGAAATTATAACTTTGTAGCTCATTTAGAAGTGCATTATAATTTTATTCGTCGCATAGGAAAATTATTTGGCAAAACGGTCGCTAAGATTTCGAATTTTAAGGATATTGGATTTCGTCTTTCTGTTGTAAATAAAAACCCATAATTCTGCAAATTTTATGTTTGTATCTCATTAAGAATTGACGTATCATTTTCACACCGGTATGGTTTATATATAGGGCAAAACCACCCTTAAAATTTGGAATTTTCGCAGTGTATTATTTCATCTTCGGTTGCAATGAAATTTTTATAACCAGGCCAAATTTCGTCTAGGTCATATGGAGCTTCCTCATAATTTTTCTTCTTGTATGGAGCAATACTGGGGCAAAAGAGCCCCAAAAATAGGGATTATTACAGCATCAGAATTCCTTCATTAGGCATAGTTAACATTAAAGCCATTAAAATGCAACTGCATAGGACCCAGAGACTTGAAATTTGGCACGATTATAGAATTTTCACGGCAAACTAAGATAAAATTGCAAAATTGCAAAAATTTCTATTTTTAATGTGTGGTTTTGCCCTTTTTGGCCCCATACGAGTGTATAATTATAAGGCACTTCTTAATGAGATACAAACTTGAAATTTGGCAGAATTATGGGTTTTTAGTTACAACAGATGGAAAAAATCTGAGAGTGTAATAATTCTTAATGTTAGGGGCTGTTTTGCTCCATTATTGCTCCATACGTGGATAAAATTATAAGGCACTTCTAAATGAGCAACAAACTCCACATTTGATATGGTTATATGATTATGTAAAACATCGCTTGGGAATAATTTCAATTTGTAAAATGTTAAAATTTGAAAATGCTTGCAGAATGCAAGCACATATTATCTAGTATTATAGATATATACTAGTCAATGTGTGCTTTCATTCTGCTAGCATTTTTAATGTTTAGCATATTTACAATTTAAAATTATTCCCAATGAATTTTGTGAAAAATCATATAACTGTATGAAATTTCAACTTTGTAGCTCATTTAGAAGTGCATTATAATTTTACTCGTTGCATAGAACAATTATGTGGCAATACAGTTGCTAAGATTTCGAATTTTCACGGTATCGTATTTCTTCTTTCTGTTGTAACTAAAAATCCATAATTCTGCAAAATTTCATGTTTGCATCTCTTTAAGAATTGCCGTATTATTTTCACACTGGTATGGGTATAAATAGGGCAAAACCGCCCTTAAAATTTGGAATTTTCGCAGTTTTATTTTATCTTCGGTTGCAATAAAGGTTTTATAACCAGGCCAAATTTCAAGTCTCTGGGTTATATGGATCTGCCTCATCATTTCTGTAGTCGTATGGAGCAATACTGGGGCAAAAGAGCTCCAAAAATGAGGATTATTACAATATAGGATTTCCTTCATTAGGTGTAGTTTAACTTTAACAGCATTAAAATATTAGCCTCTGATTCCCATTAAAAGCTTACCCATATGAAAGCATTAAGCCTGTTGCTAGGAAGCCTATTGTTAGAGCAAGAAAAATATCCATTTTTTGCAATAAATACTATAAATTTACGTTAATTCTACTCGGATTTGAATTCTGTCTTCAAAAATAAGAAACTACAATTTATGTCCTATCCGATAGTTTAAGTCTTGAGTTCGTCTCCTGAGAGAAAGTAATTTTAAAATGCAAATATAAAAATCTCTACACCAGTTTACATGTTTTCTTATGGGCAAAAAATGGGGCAGAAAGGTGTCAAAATAGCCCCTCAGAATAGGAATTTTGCCAGTTTCAGATTTTTTCCTTTGGTTGTGACTAAAAACCTATATTCCTACCATATTTCAAGTTTCCAACACATCTGGAAGTGCCTCATAATTTTGTATCCTCCTATATCTATAATATATAGATGCTTCTGACAGATGATATCTATAATATACAAGTAAATGTGCGCTTGCATTCTGCAAGCATTTTCTCTAACCTTAAAGTAAAAATAAAAGCCAAAAATAATTTTCAATGCCTAAGTTCGCATCTCGGCTCCGAATTACGTTTTTCTATTTGGAAAAGATTGGGGTATAAACAACACCTTAAATTTATAATTATAATACATTTATAGGTTTTTATCATTTGTTACGAATACCCCACGTTTATGTGAAATTTCATCCATGCAGCACCTCTAAGAGTGCATTTATATGAATTTCATTGTTTAAATTTTCTTAATTTTTAACAGCCACAGCAATAAATATTTCTAAAATTTTCAATGTTATTTACCACCGGGACATTATTTCCTAACCCTGTCAAAAGTTTCAGCTTCCTGGATCAAATAAAGTACATAAACATTAGTCAATTTTTTAAACATTTGAGAATTTATTTTCAAATTTATATATTCCCGTTTTCATTATTTGGCGAATTCTACAGGTAGAAAAAATTTCATCTTGATAGCGCATTTAGAAATACCTAAACCATGAAATGTTAGTAAAATTGTTTATAATTTTTACCGGCCAAGAAATTAAACATTATCGCAATTTTCCAATTATTCCTCCGATTATTTTTCTCGTTTCACCTATGTATTAAATTCCAACTCTCCAGCTATTGTAGTTTGGGCCAGACATTAGTATCCTCCTATATCCTATATATATCCTATATCCTATATCGTATATCCTCCTCTGTAAGAAGAGTGCTTTTTGAATGATAGGATATATATAGGATATGCTTATAGAATGATTGGCCGGTAAAAATTATAAACAATTTTACTAACATTTCATGGTTTACGTATTTCCAAATGAGCTATCGAGCTGAAATTTTTTCTACCGGTAGAATTCGCCAAACTATGAAAACGGGAATATAGAAATTTTAAAATTTTTATTCGTTCGGCCGTAATAAATTCTCAAATATTTAACAAATAGACTAATGTTTATGTACTTTCTGTAGATCCAGGAAGCTCAAAATTTTAACAGGGTTAGTAAATAATGTCCCGGTGGTAAACAACATTGAAAATGTTAGAAATATTTTTTGGTGTGGCTGTTAAGAATTAAAAAATTTAAACAATGAAATTCGTATAAATGCACCCTTAGAGGTGCTGCATGGATGAAATTTCGCATAAATGTAAGGTATTCTTAGCAAATGATAAAAACCTATAAATATATTATAATTATAAATTTTAGGGGTTGTTTTTACCCCAATATTTTAGAAACAGAAAAACACGTAATTCGGAGCCGAGATGCGTCCTTATGCATAGAAAGTAATTCTTCGGCTTTTATTTTTACTTTCAGGTGAGAGAAAATGCTTGCAGAATGCAAGCACACGTTCACTTATATCATATAACTGTGTCAAATTTCAACTTTGTAGCTCATTTAGAAGTGCATTATAATTTTATTCGTCGCATAGGACAATTATTTGGCAAAACATTCCCTATGATATCCAATTTTAACGATATTGGATTTCGTCTTTCTGTTGTAACTAAAAACCCATCATTCTTTCAAATTTCATGTTTGTATCTCATTACGAATTGCAGTATCATTTTCACACCGGAATGGGTCATATATAGGTCAAAACCGCTCTTAAAATTTGGAATTTTCGCAGTGTTTTATTTTATCTTCGGTTGCAAAAAATTTTTATAACCAGTCCAAATTTCAAGTCTCTACGTACATATGGAGCTGCCTCATAATTTTTATTATCGTATGGAGCAATACTGAGGCAAAACAGTCCCAAAAATAGGTATTATTACATTATCGGAATACCTTCATTAGGCATAATTTAACATTAAAGGCATTAAAATATATGCCTCTGATTCCCATTAAAAGCTTATATATATGAAAGCATTAAGCCGGTTGCTAGGAAGCCTATTGTTAGACCAAGAAAAATTATCACTTTTTTGCGATGAAAACTGTAAATTTACGCTAATTCTACTCCGATTTGAATTCTGTCTTCTAAAATATGAAACTACAATTTATATCCTATCCGACAGTTTAAGTCTCGCGTTCGTATCTTGAAGGGAAGTAATTTTAAAATGCAAATCTAAAAACCTTTACACCATTTTACATGTTTCCTTATGGGCCAAAAATGGAGCAAAAAGGGGCCAAGATAGCCTTTCAAAATAGTAATTTCAACAGTTTCGGATTTTTTCCTTCGGTTGTGACCAAAAACCTATAATCCTACCAAATTTCAAGTTTATGGCACATCTGGAAGTGTCTCATAATTTTGTATCCTCCTATAACTATATATATAGACGCTTCTTACACTTGATATATATCTATAATATATAGATGCTTCTTACACATGATATATATATTATACTAGTTGTTATGTGCTTGCATTCTGCAAGCATTTTCAAATTTTAGCATTTTTACAAATTCAAATTATTCCCAAGCGATGTTGTACAGAAACCGTGTCAAATTTGGAATTTGTGGCTCATTTAGAAGTGCCTTATAATTTTAATCCTCGTATGGAGCAATAATGGAGCAAAACAGCTCCTAACATTAAGAATTATTACAGTCTCAGTTTTTTTCCATCTGTTGTAACTAAAAACCCATAATTCTGCCAAATTTCAAGTTTGTATCTCATTAAGAAGTGCCTTATAATTATCACACTCGCATGGGGACGAAAAGGGGTTAAGCCACCCATTAAAAACTGGAATTTTTGCAATTTTACAATTTTATCTTAGTTTGCCATGAAAATTCTATATTCGTGCCAAATTTCAAGTCTCTAGGTCCCATGCAGCTGCCACGCATTTTTTGTTCTCGCATGGGGCCGAAAGGGGGCAAAACCACCCTTTAAAAATGAGAATTTTTGTAATTTTATAATTTTATCTTAGGTTGCAATGAAATTTCTATAACCGTGCCAAATTTCAACTCTCTGGGTCCTATGCAGTTGCACCGCCTTTTTTGTTCTCGAATGGGGCAATAATGGGGCAAAACAGCCCCAAAAATGAGGATTATATCAATATCGGATTTCCTTCATTAGGTGTAGTTTAACATTAACAGCATTAAAATATAAGCCTCTGATTCCCATTAAAAGCTTACCCACATGAAAGGATAGAGCTTGGTACCAAGGAAACCTATTGTAAGACCCAGAAAAATTAGGAATATTTTGCGATAAAAACTATAAAATTACGCTAATTCTACTCGGATTTGCATTCCGTCTTCAAAAATAAGAAACTACAATTTATGTCCTATCCGACCGTTTAAGTCTCGAGTTTGTATCTTGACGGGAAGTAATTTTAAAATGCAAATATAAAAACCTCTACACCAATTTACATGTTTTCTTATGGGCAAAAAATGGGGCAAAAAAGGGCCAAAATAGACCTTCAAAATAGTAATTTCGACAGTTTCGGATTTTTCCTTCGGTTGTGACCAAAAACCTATAATCCTACCAAATTTCAACTTACTGGCACATCTGGAAGTGCCTCATAATTTTGTATCCTCATATATATCTATAATATATAGATGCTTCTTACACATGATATATCATATATATAGGAGGATACAAAATTATGAGGCACTTCCAGATGTGCCAGAAACTTGAAATTTGGTAGGATTATAGGCTTTTGCTCACAACTAAAGGAAAAAATCCGAAACTGGCAAAATTCCTATTTTGAGGGGCTATTTTGGCCCCTTTTTGGTCCATTTTTTGCCCATAAGAAAGCATGTAAATTGGTGCAGAGGTTTTTATATTTGCATTTTAATATTACTTCCCGTCAAGATACGAACTCGAGACTTAAACTGTGGGATAGGATATAAATTGTAGTTTCTTATTTTTGCAGATTGAATTCAAATCCGAGTCGAATTAGCGTAAATTTGTAGTTTTTATAGCAAAAAATTCCTAATTTTTCTGGGTCTAACAATAGGCTTCCTTGTTAACAAGCTCTATCCTTTCATATGTGTAAGCTTTTAATGGGAATCAAAGGCTTATATTTTAATGCTGTTAATGTTAAACTACACCTAATGAAGGAAATCTGATAGTGATATAATCCTCATTTTTGGAGCTGTTTTGCCCCATTACTGCCCCATTCGAGAACAAAAAAGGCAATGCAGCTGCATAGCACCCAGAGACTTGAAATTTGTCACGGTTATAGAAATTTCATTGCAACCTAAGATAAAATTATAAAATTACAAAAATTCTAATTTTTAAGGGGCGGTTTTGCGCCTTTTCGGCCCCATACGAGAAGAAAAAATGCGAGGCAACTGCATAGAACCTAGAAACTTGAAATTTGGCACGATTACAGAATTTTCATGGCAAACTATGATAAAATTGTAAAATTGCAAAAATTCCAATTTTTTATGGATGGTTTTGCCCTTTTTGGGCCCCATAGGAATGCGATGATTATAAGGCACTTCTTAATGAGATACAAACTTGAAATTTGGCAGAATTATGGGTTTTTATTTACAACAGATGGAAAAAATCTGAGAGTGTTAAAATTCATAATGTTTGGAGCTGTTTTGCTCCATTATTGCCCCATACGAGGATTAAAATTATAAGGCACTTTTAAATGAGCAACAAACTCCTAATTTGACACGGTTATATGAGTATGTACAATAACGATTGGGAATAATTTGCATTTGTAAAACTGCTAAAATTTGAAAATGCTTGCAGAATGCAAGCACACATTAACTAGTCTATATATATAGACGCTTCTTACACATGATATATATATTATACTAGTGAACGTGTGCTTGCATTCTGCAAGCATTTTCTCTAAACTTAAAGTAAAAATAAAAGCTTAAAAATTACTTTCAATCCATAAGTTGGCATCTCGGTCCCGAATTACGCGTTTTTCTGTTTTGAAAATATTGGGGTATAGACAAATGCTAATATTTATAATTATAAAACATTTATAGGTATTTCTAAATGCGCTATCAAGCTGAAATTTTTTCTACCTGTAGAATTCGCCAAATAATGAAAACGGGAATATAGAAATTTGAAAAGTTCTATTCGTTCGGCCGTAATAAATTCTGAAATGTTTAAAAAATTGACTAATGTTTATGTACTTTCTGTAGAACCAGGAAGCTGAAATTTTAACAGGGTTAGTATATAATGTCCCGGTGGTAAATAACATTAAAAATTTTAGAAATATTTTTCGGTGTGGCTGTTAAAAATTAATAAATTTCAAACAATGAAATTCATATAAATTCACTTCTAGAGGTGCTACATTGATGAAATTTCCATTAATGTGGGGTATTCGGAAAAAAAGGTAAAAACCTATAAATGCTTTATAATTACAAATTTTAGGGGTTGTTTTTACCACAATATTTTCAAAACAGAAAAACACGTAATTCGGAACCGAGATGCGAACTTATGGATTGAAATTTATTTTTCGGCTTTTATTTTTACTTTCAGGTGAGAGATAATGCTATTGTAAGACCCAGAAAAATTACTACTTTTTTGAGATAAAAACTATAAATTTACGTTAATTCTACTCGGCTTTGCATTCCGTCTTCAAAAATAAGAGACTACAATTTATATCCTATCCGACAGTTTAAGTCTCGAGTTCGTATCTTGACGGGAAGTAATTTTAAAATGTAAATATAAAAACCGCTGCACCAATTTACATGCTTTCTTATGGGCAAAAAATGGGGCAAACAGGGGCCAAAATAGCCCCTCAAATAGGAATATTGCCAGTTTCGGATTTTATCCTTTGGTTGTGACTAAAAACCTATAATCCTACCAAATTTCAAGTTTCTGGCACATCTGGAAGTGCCTCATAATTTTGTATCCTCATATATAATATATATATCATGTGTAAGAAGCATCTATATATTATAGATATCTATAATATAAAGACGCTTTTTACACATTATATATATATATATATATATATATAATACTAGTTGTTATGTGCTTGCATTCTGCAAGCATTTTCAAATTTTAGCATTTTTACAAAGTCAAATTACTCCTAAGCGATGTTGTACATAATCATATAACCATGTCAAATGTGGAGTTTGTTGCTCATTTAGAAGTGCTTTATAATTTTAATCCTCGTATAGGGCAATAATGGAGCAAAACAGCCACTATCATTATGAGTTATTACACTCTCAGATTTTTTCCATCTGTTGTAACTAAAACCCATAATTCTGCCAAATTTAAAGTTTGTATCTCATTAAGAAGTGCCTTATAATTATCACACTCGCATGGGGCAGAAAAAGAGCAAAACCACACATTAAAAATTGGAATTTTTGCAATTTTACAATTTTATCTTAGTTTGCTATGAAAATCCTATAATTGTGCCAAATTTCAAGTCTCTAGGTCCTATGCAGCTGCCTCGCATTTTTTGTACACGCATGGGGCCGAAAAGCGGCAAAGCCGCCCCTTAAAAATGAGAATTTGTGTAATTTTATAATTTTATCTTACGTTGCAATGTAATTTCTATAACCGTGCCAAATTTCATGTCTCTGTTTCCTACGCAGCGGCATCGCCTTTTTTGTTCTCGATTTGGGCAATAATGGGGCAAAACAGCCCCAAGAATGAGGATTATATCAATATCGGATTTCCTTCATTAGGTGTAGTTTAACATTAACAGCATTAAAATATAAGCCTCTGATTCCCATTAAAAGCTTACCCATATGAAAGGATAGAGCTTGTTACCAAGGAAACCTATTGTAAGACCCAGAAAAATTAATACTTTTTTGAGATAAAAACTATAAATTTACGTTAATTCTACTCGGATTTGCATTCCGTCTTCAAAAATAAGAAACTACAATTTATATCCTATCCGACAGTTTAAGTCTCGAGTTTGTACCTTGACGCGATGTAATTTTAAAATGCATATATAAAAACCTCTACACCAATTTACATGTTTTCTTATGGGCAAAAAATGGGGCAAACAGGGGCCAAAATAGCCCCTCAAAATAGAAATTTTGCCAGTTTCGGATTTTTTCCTGTGGTTGTGACTAAAAACCTATAATTCTACCAAATTTCAAGTTTCTGGCACATCTGGAAGTGCCTTATAATTTTGTATCCTCATATCTATAATATATAGATGCTTCTTACACATGATATATCATATATATAGGAGGATACAAAATTATGAGGCACTTCCAGATGTGCCAGAAGCTTGAAATTTGGTAGGATTATAGGTGTTTGGTCACAACCGAAGGAAAAAATCCGAAACTGTCGAAATTACTATTTTGAAGGGCTATTTTGGCCCCTTTTTGCCCCATTTTTTTCCCATAAGAAAACATGTAAATTGGTGTAGAGGTTTTTATATTTGCATTTTAAAATTACTTCCCTTAAGATACAAACTCGAGACTTAAACTGTCGGATAGGATATAAATTGTAGTTTCTTATTTTTGAAGACGGAATACAAATCCGAGTAGAATTAGCGTAATTTTATAGTTTTTATCGCAAAAAATTGCTAAATTTCTGGGTCTAACAATAGGCTTCCTTTGTAACAAGCTCTATCCTTTCATATGGGTAAACGTTTAATGTGATACAGAGGGTTATATTTTAATGCTGTTAATGTTAAACTACACCTAATGAAGGAAATATAATATTGATATTATCTTCATTTTTGGGGCTGTTTTGCACTTTTATTGCACCATTAGAGAACAAAAAAGGCAATGTAGCTGCACAGGATCCAGAGACTTGAAATTTGGCACGATTATAAAAATTTCATTGCAACCTAAGACAAAATTGTAAAATTGCAAAAATTCCAATTTTTAAGGGGTGGTTTTGTACCTTTTCGGCCCCATACAAGTGTGATAATTCTAAGGCACTTCTTAATGAGATACAAACTTGAAATTTGGCAGAATTATGGGTTTTTAGTCACAGCAGATGGAAAAAATCTGAGAGGGTAAAAATTCATAATGTTAGGGGCTCTTTAGCTCCATTATTGCCCCATAAGAGGATGAAAATTATAAGGCACTTCTAAATGAGCTACAAATTCAACTTTGACACGGTTATATTATTCTGCACAACATCGATTGGGAATAATTTGAATTTGTAAAAATGCTAAAATTCGAAAATGCTTGCAGAATGCAAGCACATATTTACTAGTATATATATATAATATATCATGTGTAAGAAGCATCTATATATTATAGATATATATATATGAGGATAGAAAATTATGAGGCACTTCCAGATGTGCCAGAAACTTGAAATTTGGTAGGATTATAGGTTTTTGGTTACAACCGGAGGAAAAACTCCGAAACTTTCGAAATTACTATTTTGAAGGGCTATTTTGGCCCCTTTTTGTCCCATTTTTTGCCCATAAGATAACATGTAAATTGGTGTAGAGGTTAATATATTTGCATTTTATATTACTTCCCGTCAAGATACAAACTCGAGACTTAAACTGTCGGATAGGATATAAATTGTAGTCTCTTATTTTTGAAGACGGAATGCAAATCCGAGTAGAATTAACGTAAATTTATAGTTTTTATCTCAAAAAAGTAGTAATTTTTCTGGGTCTTACAATAGGTTTCCTTGGTAACAAGCTCTATCCTTTCATATGGGTAAGCTTTTAATGGGAATCAGAGGCTTATATTTTAATGCTGTTAATGTTAAACTACACCTAATGAAGGAAATCCGATATTGATATAATCCTCATTTTTGGGGCTGTTTTGCCCCATTATTGCCCCATTCGAGAACAAAAAAGGCGATGCATCTGCATAGGACCCAGAGACTTGAAATTTGGCACGGTTATAGAAATTTCATTGCAACCTAAGATGAAATTATAAAATTACAAAAATTCCCATTTTTAAAGGGCGGTTTTGCCCCTTTTCGGACCCATGCGAGAACAAAAAATGCGAGGCAGCTGCATAGGACCTAGAGACTTGAAATTTGGCACAATTATAGGATTTTCATAGCAAACTAAGATAAAATTGTAAAATTGCAAAAATTCCAATGTTTAATGTGTGGTTTTGCTCTTTTTCGGCCCCATACGAGTGTGATATTTATAAGGCACTTCTTAATGAGATACAAACTTGAAATTTGGCAGAATTATGGGTTTTTAGTTACAACAGATGGAAAAAATCTGAGAGTGTAATAACTCATAATATTAGGGGCTGTTTTGCTCCAATATTGCCCCATACGAGGATTAAAATTATAAGGCACTTCTAACACCTAACTCCAAATTTGGCACGGTTATATGATTATGTACAGCATCTATTGGGAATTATTTGAATTGGTAAAAATGCTAAAATTTGAAAATACTTGCAGAATGCAAGCACATATTAACTAGTATATGATATATATATCATGTGTAAGAAGCATCTATATATTATAGATATTGGAGGATACAAAATTAAGAGGCACTTCCAGATGTGCTGGAAAATTGAAATTTGGTAGGATTATAGGTTTTTGGTCACAACCGAAGGAAAAAATCCGAAATTGGCGAAATTCCTATTTTAAGGGTTTATTTTGGCCCCTTTTTGCCCCATTTTTGGCCCATGAGAAAGCATGTAAATTAGTGTAGAAGTTTTTATATTTGCATTTTAAAATTACTTTCCCTCAGGAGATGAACTCGAGACAAACTATCGGATAGGATATAAATAGGAGATTCTTATTTTTGAAGACAGAATTCAAATCCGAGTAGAATTAGCGTAAATTTATAGTTTATATCGGAAAGAAGTGGTAATTCTTCTGGGTCTAACAATAGGCTTCCTAGGCAACAGACTTAATCCTTTCATATGGGTTAGCTTTTAATGGGAATCAGAGGCTTATATTTTAATGCCATTAATGTTAATCTACGACTAATGAAGGAAATCCGATACTGATATTATCCCCATTTTTCGGGCTCTTTTGCCCCAGTATTGCTCTACACGAGAAGAAAAACGGTGAGGCTGCTCCATATGACCTAGAGACTTGAAATTTAGCAGGATTATAGAAATGTTGTTGCAACCGAAGATAAAATAAAAAAATAGGAATATGCAACTTTTTAGGTGCGATTTTGCCCCATTTCTACCCAATACGAATGTGAACATTATAAGGCATTTCATAATGAGATACATACTTGACATTTGACATGGTTATATGGTTTTGGACATAATCGATTAGGAATAATTCGTAATTGTAAAAATGCTAATAATTAAAAATGCTTGCATAATGCATTCACATATTATAAACATATAAACAAACGATTCATGTTTTAGTTACATATAAATGTGCTACAATGCCGAAATTTTTTCTAATAGTAGATCTTACCAAGTAACTAAACGGGATTATAGAAATTTGAAGATTTTCATTTATTGGGCCGTAAAAAATTCATAAATGTTAAAAAAATTTACTAATATTTATGCACTGTTATTAGAGCTAGGGAGCTGAATATTTTGAGAAATTAGGGAATGCTGTTACAGCGTTAACTAATATTAAAGAATAAAGGTTATTATTGTGGCTGTTAAAAATTCATCATTTTTAAACAATTAATTTTATATAACTACACATTTAGAGATGCTACATCGATGAAATTTTGCATAAATGTGAGGCATTCGTATCTAATGATGAAAAACTATAGAAGTTTTACAATTATAAATTTTAGGGGTTGTTTTTATTTCAATATTGTCCATTATGTAAAACATTAATCGGCGCAGAGGTGCAAACTTTTGAATTAAAAAATTATCTGTCTACTCTACTCTTTATATTAAGATGAGACAAAACGCTTGCAGAATGCAAGCACCCATTAGCTAGTATATATATATATATATATATATACTAGTTAATGTGTGCTTGCATTCTGCCAGCATTTTTTATGTTTAGCCTTTTTACACATTCAAAATATTCCCAATGAATTTTGTGCAAAATCATATATCCGTATCAAATTTCAACTTTGTAGCTCATTTAGAAGTGCATTATAATTTTACTCGTTGCATAGGACAATTATGTGGCAATACAGTTGCTAAGATTTCGAATTTTCACGGTATCGAATTTCTTCTTTCTGTTGTAACTAAAAATCCATAATTCTGCCAAATTTCTGTTTGCATCTCATTAAGAATTGCATTATTTTCACACTGGTATGGGTCATAAATAGGGCAAAACCGCCCTTAAAATTTGCAATTTTCGCTGGTTCATTTTATCTTCGGTTGCAATAAAGGTTTTATAACCAGGCCAAATTTCAAGTCTCTGGGTTATATGGAGTTGCCTCATCATTTCTGTAGTCGTATGGAGAAATACTGGTGCAAAAGAGCTCCAAAAATGAGGATTATTACAGTATAGGATTTCCTCCATTAGGCATAGTTTAACATTTCATTTTCCTATTCTGTTCATTGTCTTCACCGTGTTTAGAGTTCTTCCTTTATTTAGAGTTCTTCCTTTATTTAATATTAAAGGCATTAAAATATAAGCCTCTGATTCCCATTAAAAGCTTACCCATATGAAAGCATTAAGACTGTTGCCTAGGAAGCCTATTGTTAGACACAGAAAAACCACCTCTTTTTTGCGATAAAAACTATAAATTTACGCTAATTCTACTCGGAATTCTACTTGCCCATAAGAAAGCATGTAAATTGGTGCAGCGGTTTCTATATTTACATTTTAAAATTACTTCCCATCAAGATACAAACTCGAGACTTAAACTATCGGATAGAATATGAATTGTAGTTTCTTATTTTTGAAGACAGAATGCAAATCCCAGTAGAATTAGCTTAATTTTATAGTTTTTATCGCAAAAAATTGCTAATTTCTCTGGGTCTAACAAAGGCGTCCTTGGTAACTACCTCTATCCTTTCAAATGGGTAAGCTTCTAATGGGAATCAGAGGCTTATATTTTAATGCTGTTAATGTTAAACTACACCTAATGAAGGAAATCCGATATTGATATAATCCTCATTTTTGGGGATGTTTTGCCCCATTATTGCCCAATTCGAAAACAAAAAAGGCGATGCAGCTGCATAGGACCCAGAGACTTGAAATTTGGCACGGTTATAGAAATTTCATTGCAACCTAAGATAAAATTAAAAAATTACAAAAATTCTCATTCTTAAGGGGCGGTTTTGCCCCTTTTCGGCCCCATGCGAGAAAAAAAATGCGAGGCAGCTGCATAGGATCTAGAGACTTGAAATTCGGCACAATTATAGAATTTTCATGGCAAACTAAGATAAATTTGTAAAATTGCAAAAATTCCAATTATTAATGGGTGGCTTAGCCCCTTTTCGGCCCCATGCGAGTGTGATAATTATAAGGCACTTCTTAATGAGATACAAACTTGAAATTTGGCAGAATTATGGGTTTTTAGTTACAACAGATGGAAAAAATCTTAGAATGTAAAAATTCATAATTTTAGGGGCTGTTTTGCTCCATTATTGCCCCAAACGATGATTAAAATTATATGGCATTTCTAAATGAGATACAAACTCCAAATTTGACACGGTTATATTATTATGTACAACATCGGTGGGAATAATTTGAATTTGTAAAAATGATAAAATTTGAAAATGCTTGCAGAATGCTAGCACACATTAACTAGTATATATCTATAATATATAGATGCTTCTGACAGATGATATATATATATAGGAGGATACAAAATTATCAGGCACTTCCAGATGTGCCAGAAACTTGAAATTTGGTAGGATTATAGGGTTTTGGTCACAACCGAAGGAAAAAATCCGAAACTGTCGAAATTCCTATTTTGAAGGGCTACTTTGGACCCTTTTTCCCCCATTTTTTGCCCATAAAGATACATGTAAATTGGTGTAGAGTTTTTTATAATTGCATTTTAATATTACTTCCCGTCAAGATACGAACTCGAGACTTAAACTTTCGGATAGGATATAAATTGTAGTATCTTATTTTTGAAGACAGAATTCAAATACGAGTAGAATTAACGTAAAATTATAGTTTTTATCGCAAAAAAGTTGTAATTTTTCTGGGTCTAACAATAGGCTTCCTTGGTAACAAGCTCTATCCTTTCATATGGGTAAGCTTTGAATGGGAATCATAGGCTTATATTTTAAAGCTGTTAATGTTAAACTACACCTAATGAAGGAAATCCGATATTGATATTATCCTCATTTTTGGGGCTCCTTTGACCCATTATTGCCCCATTCGAGAACAAAAAAGGCGAAGCAACTGCATAGGACCCAGAGCACACAGAGACTTGAAAATTGGCACGGTTATAGATTTTTCATTTCAACTGAAGATAAAATTATAAAATTACAAAAATTCTCATTTTCAAGGGTCGGTTTGCCCCTTTTCGGCCCCATGCGAGAACAAAAAATGCGAGGCCGCTGCATAGGACCTAGAGACTTGAAATTTGGCTCGATTATAGAATTTTCATGGCAAACTAAGATAAAATTGTAAAATAGCAAAAATTCCAATTTTTAATGTGTGGTTTTGCCCTTTTTCGGCCCCATACGAGTGTGATAATTATAAGGCACTTCTTAATGAGATACAAACTTGAAATTTGGCCGAATTATGGGTTTTTAGTTACAACAGATGGAAAAAATCTTAGAATGTAAAAATTCATGATGTTAGGGGCTGTTTTGCTCCATTATTGCCCCATACGAGGATTAAAGCACTTCTAAATGAGCAACAAACTCCAAATTTGACATGGTTATATGTTTATGTACAACATCGATTGGGAATAATTTGAATTTGTAAAAATGCTAAAATTTAAATATGTTTGCAGAATGCAAGCACATATTCAAAATGGATGATGTGAACCTTTAAAATGTTTATAATTATACATTTTAGCGGTTGTTTTTACCCCAATATTATCCAAAAAATACACGTAATTAGGTGCACAGGTGCAAAATTATGCTTTTGAAAATTGATTGTCGGCTTTTATTCTTTACATTAAGGTGAGTGCATTTTAACGGTTTAGCATATTTGCAATTTAAAATTATTCCCGATGAATTTTGTGCAAAATCATATAACTGTATGAAATTTCAACTTTGTAGCTCATTTAGAAGTGCATTATAATTTTATTTATGCTAATTTTACTCGGATTTGAATTCTGTCTTCAAAAATAAGAAACTACAATTCATATCCTATCAGACAGTTTAAGTCTCGCATTCGTATCTGGATGGGAAGTAATTTTAAAATGCAAATATAAGAACCTCTACACCAATTTACATGTTTTCTTATGGGAAAGAAATGGGGCAAAAAGGGGCCAAAATAGCCCCTCTAAATAGGAATTTCGATAGTTTCAGATTTTTTCCTTTGGTTGTGACCAGGAACCTATATTCCTACGAAATTTCAAGTTTCTACCCCATCTGGAAGTGCCTCATAATTTTGTATCCTCCTATATATATATATATGATATATATATCAGGTGTAAGAAGCATCTATATATTATAGATATGATATATATATATATATATATATATATATGATGTGTAAGAAGCATCTATATATTATAGATATATATCATGTGTAAGAAGCGTCTATATATTATAGATATCATATATATATATATATATATATATATATAGGAGGATACAAAATTATGAGGCACTTACAGATGTGTTAGAAACTTGAAATTTGGTAGGAATAAAGGGTATTGGTCACACCCGAAGAAAAAATCCGACACTGGCGAAATTCCTATTTTGACGGGCTTTTTTGGCCCCTTTTTGCCCTATTTTTGGGCCGTTAGAAATCAAATAAATTGGTGTACAGGATTTTATTTTTGCATTTTAAAATAACTTACCATCAATATATGAACTGGATACTTACACTATCGGATAGGATATAAAATCTAGTTTCTTATTTTTGAAGACAAAATTCAAATCCGAATAAAATTAGCGTAATTGTATAGTTTGTATCGCAAAAAAGTGGTAATTTTTCTTCCTAGGCAACTGGCTTAATGCTTTTATATGGGTAAGCTTTTAATGGGAGTCAGGGGCTTATATTTTAATGCCATTAATGTTAAACTACGACTAATGAAGGAAATCCGATACTGATATAATCCTCATTTTTGGGGCTGTTTTGCCCCAGTATTGCTCCATACCGAAAAAAAGATGAGGCTGTTCCATAGGACCTAGAGACTTGAAATTTGGAATGATTGTAAAAATTTCATTGCAGCCAAAGATAAAATAAAATACTGCGAAATTTTCAAATTTTAAGGGCGGGTTTGCCCTATTTATGCACTATACCAATTTGAAAATTATACGGCAATTCTTAATGAGATACAAACATGAAATTTTTTTCAGAATTATGGGTTTTTAGTTACAGCAGAAAGAAGAATCCGATATCGTTGTAATTCGAAATCTTACAATTTGCTACTATTTTGCCATATAATTGCCCTATGCGACGAATAAAATTATATTGCACTTCTAAATGTGCTACAAATTTGAAATTTATAGTTTTTATCGCCAAAAAGTGGTAATTTTTCTGGTTCCAACAATCAGCTACCTAGGCAACAGGCCTAATGCTTTCATATGGGTAAGCTTTTAATTAGAATCAGAGTCTTATATTTCTCCTTTAAAACCTTACTAGCGTAATGCCCATTGAAATATTAACGGGAGTGAATATTCGATCGTCAAGCTATTTATGGATATCAAATTGGCATTAGAAACATTACTTGTATTGAAAGTCATTTCCCTCTCTCACCCTCCCTCCCTTTGTCCCCTCTCTCATATTAAAAGCAATCAAAACACATTTACACCCATAATGATTGTGTAATAGTATCGATTACTTACCTTTGATATTACTCGTGTTGCGCTTCGTTGATTTGTATACAACAGATAATGTCTTCAGCCTTGATATCCAGATTAATTGAATATAACACCGCCTCCACCAGTAAAAGGTAACTTATGCAGGTAATTTAATCAAATTTGAAGTAACGAGTATAATATATTTTAAAATAGAAAAGTTATTCATAAAAATTTATTTATACCCATTACTTGTTCTTATTCCCACACGCATACCCATTGCCGTATTGATAATTTCCTCCCTCCTCTCTCTTGGGTTCACCCTTTCTCCGTCTTCCACAAGGCCTTTCTTTTTAGTCCTATAGTCCTTCCTCCATCTTTCCCCAATCCCTCCCGAGATGGTCTCCTCCAGCCTTTCCTTTCCCCTCCCCCTTTATCCCTTTACAACCTACCCCCCGCAGTAACCCTCTGACATAAGTTCCTCCTTTCCCTCCCCTCCATTCCTTTCCATCTTACAAACTACCCTCCCTCCCCCCTCTCTACCCATTTCTCTGTACTATATACTTTCTATTCTCACCATATCTGCACCTGACGATAGCATTGTAACGTCGAAACCCGGGTCGTAAGAGAAATAAAAACAATGGAAGTTACAAATTTATAAAAATAAAATAAAAAATGTTCGCCATATTTATCAAGAGTCTAGGATTCTTTTCCGTAAGCCCTTATTAAGATTTCCTTGATTGAATGATAGATTTAATTATTGAAGTAGAGAGTTTCTTGATTTCCAATGGTGATGATGCCCGGCGTCTCAATTTTACCAACTTTCAATAATAAATTTATGTAAATAAAATATTTTAATTAGTTAATTGGTCAAATAATATGGAATAAAATATTACTCCGAATGAATTTATGATATGTAAAACTCTAATAAATTCGATTATTAATTCTTATTAGTATATAATAAATTCAAAAGGACACTTTTAGCTCAATTCAAAACATATTATATATTGCTAATTTTTTTCTTTTGCCACCTTAGAAAAGTAATCAAAAAATCAATATGATAGTAAAATTACGTTACAAGAATAATTTAAAATTAATCGACAGTTCGGGGCAGATTATTCACGAAGTGAGGACATTTATGGTTCAAAACAAACGATTATACAACGTAGAGTAACACTCTTTAAATAACACTAACATGTTAATTAATTTTATTTGTCTCAAATAAAGTTTACTAAAATATTATTAAAAATATACACTTTAGATAATTCAAGGAATTCTGTGGGAAATGAACGCCTCTGATCCAAGGGATCCGCCGAAGTCCTCGCCTGTTTTTGCTGGAATATAAACCACCAAGTAATGGAAATACCTATCATAGAAGAACACCACACGAGAGTTGGAAAAGGAATGATGTCGTTGAAAGCTCAAGCCGTTGAGAGCAACAATTCGAATTTTTCTGAATAAAAAGATATGAGGAGAGTTAATGGTGTTCTAAGAAAGACACAGCGGGGCATATTTTCTCAGATCTGCTAATTACAAAGCTGAAGGGGGTGATGGTAAGGGCATGGATTTTTCTTGCGGCACGAGGGCGGATTACAGCTCCTTTCTAGTTCATTGCAAAACGACCATTTTGCCTGATATTAAATCGAATAATTTCGCCATTCTTTGACTACACTCTCATCTACATCAATACATGTCATAACGTTATTCGTGTAAAGCAAGCGCTCTGAAGGCCACTTTGCGAGCTCAAGGAGTCTCTACTCGTCATCATCTTCTCTCTCGATCGCTGGAGTTTCTTTGGGATCATTCGAATCTTAGCGATTTCTAGAATATCCATTTAATTGTCAGGAAGTTGCTACCATGTAATCGTTGAAATGTGCCGGATGGTGAGACATTTGGTTAGTTAAACAGAAAAACATTTCTTTCTTCAGATCTTGCTATTAGCTAATTACAGGTTTTTTGGAAAGTGCAAATGATTTATTGTATTAGCAATTCCACTTCTTGTTAACAATAAAATACAAACACCAAAAACAAGCTAGGGAAATACGGCGAAAGTAGATATTATAAGAAATATTATAATAATATGTTATAGGAAATATCAGAAGAAATATAATTCTCTACAACTTTGGTCCTTACGAAGATTACTAATAACGACGTTTTTAAGAAGATGATTGACGAAAACCGAAAAAACCGATTATTTATAATTACTCCTAAACAATAACAACTATGGAAAATTGTTTCAACTGAAAGTTGTAGGAAATTACATTCTCTATAATATATGCACAGAATTGTATATACAATAATGATGTTTTAACGGAGGTATTTCGTCAAAAATGAATCTGCTTGCGAATAAAACTTGACTTCCGGTTAACCGTTATTGTCCAAAACCTAATCAGCTCTTCATACTCATACCAAAGTGTTATATATGTAATTTGGTAACGATATGGCACGTACTTTTTGAGTTAGAACGCCCACAATAACATACACACAAACACACACGCACACACAAACAGCATTCCGAAAATAGTCTAAACGTGTTCTAGGGACCTCAAAACGTGTATTTCCGTTGAAATCTCGAAGTCGATTTTTTTCATGAATACAGTACTTTCCCATTAGTACGTATGGAGAAAGTAAGGAGGAAAATATCTCCGAAATCGTTGGTTCTACGAAAATTGGTTTCAAACAAAACTTGGAAGAAATATTATTCTCTACAACTTTGATCCTCACGAAGATTACCAATAACGATGTTTTTAAGGAGAAAACCGAAAAACCGGTTTTTTATAAATAACTCCTAAACAATAAGTACAGTAGAAAATTGTTTCAAATGAAGTTGTAGGAAATTACATTCTCTATAACCTTTGTATAGGATTGCAAATACAATAGTGATGTTTTAACGAAGAAATGTCGCAAAAACCGAATCGGGTTTCGAATAAACCTCGACTTTCGATTACCCGTTATTGTCCAAAAACTAATCAGTTCTTTGTGCCCATGTTCAACTGTTATATATGAAGTTTGGTAGCGATATGGCACGTACTTCTTGAGTTAGAGTGCCCACAATAACATACACGCACAGACAGACATCATTCTGAAAATAGTCTAAACGTGTTCTGGGGACCTCAAAACGTGTATTTCCGTTGAAATCTCGAAGTAGATTTTTTACTTTCTCCATACGTAGTAATGGGAAAGTATTGTATTCATGAAAAAAATCTGATGTGTCCAACACATGACTTTCTCCATATTTGGGGTATAGATATTTAAATACTTTTTATGAATAGCATTATAAGGCAAAATTATTATTTCGTATCGTTAAAGTATACAGTCATCCTTATTGCCGTAAATTACGTCAATTTTGAATATGTTTACATAATCCACCGCTACGTGGTGGTGCCGCTGTATACTGCAAATTAAGAGAAAACAAAATATCTCCGAAATGGCTGGTTCTACGAAAATTTGTCTCAAACAAAACTTGGAAGAAATATTATTCTATACAACTTTGGTCCTCACGAAGATTACCAATAACGATGTTTTTAAGGAGAAAACCGAAAACCGGTTTTTTATAAATAACTCCTAAACAATAAGTACAGTAGAAAATTGTTTCAAATGAAAGTTGTAGGAAATGACAATATCTATAACTTTGGATAGACTTGTAAATGCAATAATGATATTTTAACGAATAAATATCGCAAAAATCGAATAGGGTTTCGAACAAACCTCGACTTCCGGTTACGCGCTATTGTCAAAAAACTAATCTGGTCTTTAAGCTAATGTTAAAGTGTTATAAATGAAGTTTGGTAATGATATGGCAAGTACTTTTTGAGTTAGAGCGCCCAACTAACATACACACACACAGACTTCATTATGAAACATATAGTCTACACGTGTTCCAGGGACCTCAAAACATGTATTTCCGTTGAAATCTCTGTCGATTTTTTTCATGAATACAATACTTTCCCATTACTACGTATGGAGAAAGTGAAAATCGACTTCGAGATTTCACCGGAAATATGCGTTTTGAGGTCCCTAGAACACGGTTAGACTATTTTCCGAATGATGTCTGTGTGTGCGTGTGTGTGTGCGTGTGCGTGTGCGTGTGTGTGCGCGTGTGTGTGTGTGCGCGCGCGCGCGTGTGTCTGTTAGTGTGGGCCCTCTAACTCAAAAAGTACGTGTCATATCTTTACCAAACAGCATATATAACACTTTAACATGAGCCCAAAGTACTGTTTAGTTTTTGGACAAACACGCGTAACCGGATGTCGAGGTTTATTCGAAAACCGATTCGGTTTTTGCGATATTTCTTCGTTCAAACATGATTATTGTATTCACAATTCTGTACGGACGTTATAGAGGATGTAATTTTCTACAACTTTAATTTCAAACAATTTTCTATTGTAGTTATTGTTTAGGAGTTATTTATAAACAACCGGTTTTTTCTTTCTCCATACGTAGTAATGGGAAAGTATTGTATTCATGAAAAAAATCGACTTCGAGATTTCAACGGAAATACATGTTTTGAGGTCCCTAGAACACGTTTAGACTATTTTCGGAATGATGTCTGTGTGTGTATGTATGTTATTGTGGGCGATCTAACTCAAAAAGTACATGCCATATCGTTACCAAACTTCATATATAAAACTTTAACATGAGCACAAAGAACTGATTAGTTTTTGGACAATAACGGATAACCGGAAGTCGAGGTTTATTCGAAACCCGATTCGGTTTTTGCGATATTTCTTCGTTAAAACATAATTATTTTATATACAATTCTATACAAAGCTTATAGAGAATGTAATATCCTACAGTTTTTATTTGAAACAATTTTCTGTAGCAGCGATAGTTTAGGAGTTATTTATAAACAACCGGTTTGTCGGTTTCCGTTAAATATCTCCTTAAAAACATCGTTATTGGTAATCTTCGTAAGGACCAAAGTTGTAGAGAATAATATTTCTTCCAAGTTTTGTTTGACACTAATTTTCGTAGAACCATCCATATCGGATATATTTCGCTTTATCTTAATACCAGTGTACAGCGTCAACACCATGTAGCGGTGAATTCTGTAAACATTCAAAATATACGTAATTTACGGCAACAAGGACGTGTCTTCTTTTACGATACGAAATAATAATTTTATCTGGTAATATTATTCATAATAATTTAAATATCGGTACCCCAAATATGGAGAAAGTCATGTGTTGGCCACATCAGATTTTTCGGTTTTCTCCTTAAAAACATCGTTATTGGTAATCTTCGTGAGGTCCAAAGTTGTAGAGAATAATATTTCTTCCAAGTTTTGATTGAAACAAATTTTCGTAGAACCATCCATTTCGAAGATATTTTGCTTTTTCTTAATTTGCAGTATACAGCGCCACCACCATGTAGCGGTGGATTATGTAAACTTATTCAAAATATACGTAATTTACGGCAATAAGGCCGACTGTATTCTTTTACGATACGAAATTTTAATTTTGCCTCATAATGCTATTCATAATAATTTAAATAACTATACCCCAAATATGGAGAAAGTCATGTGTGGTCACATCAGATTTTTTTGTGAATGCAATACTTTCCCATTACTACGTATGGAGAAAGTAAAAAGACACCATGACCATAGCTCGCGAGGCTACCGTCTCAGGAGGCACTTATCTTGGGCGGCATTTAGCATTTACTCTTTCGAGCTTCACCTGTTTGTCGTGAACAGTCTTGCTGCTGCAGGCGAATTTCCCCACTACTGGGCTTTCATCTACGACCAATTTAAAACATTCGCTAAATTCGGCGGTTAATAGAATATGGCTAATTGTAAGCGTTAGAACGCTTTATGAAAAGTTTGGTTGTTTGTTATTTTTCGCTCCTCTATTATGTTTCATGCATCATTTGAACTGAATGCGTATATACAAGCAATAAATTTGTTTTTTATGTGAAAAATATTATTACAGGATAATCTTAACGCGTGAAATTTATAGCAACAGTTTCGCGTAAATTCCTTTATTTTATCCTCTTTGCGTTACGAGAAGTTATAAAAAATTCGTCAAGCCTTTTTACTTTCCCCATACGTAGTAATGGAAAAGTATTGTATTCATGAAAAAAATCGACTTCGAGATTTCAACGGAAATACACGTTTTGAGGTCCCTAGAACACGTTTAGTCTATTTTCGGAATGATGTCTGTGTGTGATTGTGTGTATGTTATTGTGGGCGCTCTTACTGAAAATGTACTTGCCATATCGTTACCAAATTTCATATATAACATTTAAGCATGAGCACAAAGAACTGATTAGTTTTTGGACAATAACGGTTAACCGGAAGTCGAGGTTCATTCGAAATCCGATTCGGTTTTTGCGATATTTCTCCTTTGAAAAATCATTATTGTGTATACAATTCTATACAAATACAATAGAGAATGTAATTTCTTATAACTTTCATTTGAAACAGTTTTCCATAGCAGTTATTGTTTAGGAATTATTTATAAATAATCGGTTTTTTCGGTTTCCGTCAAATATCTCCTTAAAAACGTCGTTATTGGTAATCTTCGAGAGGAGCAAGGTTGTAGAGAATAATATTTCTTCCAGGTTTTGTGTGAAACAAATTTTCGTAGAACCGTCCATTTCGGAGATATTTTGCTTTTTCTAGTATACAGCGCCGCCACCATGTAGCGGTGAATTCTGTAAACATATTCAAAATATACGTAATTTATGGAAATAAGGACGACGGTATTCTTTTACTATACGAAATGATAATTTTGCCTCATAATGCTAATCATAATAATTAAAATATCCATACCCCATATATGAAGAAAGTCATATGTTGGCCACATCAGATTTATTTCAAAAGGACATCGTGAGTCACGGCTGTCGCACTATGTTCCATTGAGATAAGCCGCGTAGAAAGGGCTGAATGTCGCATAAAAGTCGAAGGGAAATAAAAGAAAGGTTATTTCTGAGTGCCTATTTCCGTCACTTGGTTTCTCTCTTTCAGAAAATATCCTTTATAAACTCATTAACTGTAGCTTATGTAGCTATGTTGTAAACTGTAAGAATAGAAAAAGTTTAATTAATACTAACCTTTACGTGGTTCAAATTCGTACTTTCGACGGACAGAGATGAAGATCCTGACACTTCAATTGGTATTTTCATTTAGATTGACGTTTTTGAGTGTGAGGGGAAAAGAGACTGCAATTCGGCTGGGCCGTATTCTTGGACGGGTGGTGCAATAGGGGGGCCGTAGTTCTGCGAAGGGGGGCCGTAGTTCTGCGAAGGGGGGCCGTAGTTCTGCGAAGGGGGGCCGTAGTTCTGCGAAGGGGGGCCGTAGTTCTGCGAAGGGGGGCCGTAGTTCTGCGAAGGGGGGCCGTAGCTCTGATCAGGGGGGCCGTAGTTCTGCGAAGGGGGGCCGTAGTTCTGCGAAGGGGGGCCGTAGCTCTGAGTAGGGGGGCCGTAGCTCTGAGCAGGGGGGCCGTAGCTCTGCGCAGGTAGGGCGTAGCTCTGCGCAGGGGGGCCGTAGCTCTGAGCAGGGAGGCCGTAGCTCTGCGCAGGTAGGGCGTAGCTCCTTTCGGGTGTGTCGTAGCTCTGCGGAGGCGAATACGCAGTGGGGGCAACAGGTAGGTCGTATTCCTGTGCTGGAATGGTGTAAACTGATGCAGGGGCGTATTCTTTAGTGGGAGGGGGGGAGTAGACGGGTGCATAAGAGTAGGCCTTGGAATCACCGTAAGCGCCTCCACCGGCCGATGGTCTGTACTGCTTTGCCGTCTTCGCTGCTATTAGTAGAGAGAGAAGTCTCATCTGAAAGAAGGTTATGTGAATTATTAGACTCTCACGTGTGACAAATGTTTTGTTAATAGCAGGACATTGAATCGTAATTTTTTTCGCTCAGGTTTCCGTTTCAGTTCACTCAAAACAAAATTTTGGTTCGGTTCCGGTTTCGCTCCGGCAATCGTCAGTGAACCGGTTCGAACCGGTTTTTTTTCGCTCCGACCTTAAAATATTTTTTGGAAACTTTCAAGAACCGATTTATTAATTTACGTAATTTTCTAATTAAATCAAATACATCTTCCCTATAACAATAGTGATATTAAAAAAACTAATGTCCAAAACACGAAAATAAATTATTTAAATTTGAATATTTGGTATGTATTCTATTTATTTATGATTATACTTAAAATTGAATAACTACAAACCATACATGCGTCGCAAATGATTTCAACAGGTTAGGGAAGTGTAAGGTGTATTACAAATAAGCACGTTTCCTGCGATAGAATATTCTAAACTTATTATGTTATGGAAACCATTCATCTCATTTCGTAATTTACTGTGCTTAGTCATTAGCCCTAAATTTCATTAAAATCCGCTGAATAGCTACGAAGAAATGAATTGCATCCTGATAGAAAACGGGCAGACCGAAGCTAATATGCGCTAAAGCTGGAATGCCTAATAATGAATTATTAATATTTTTATTTACGTCGTGCGGCAAAATAAGAGATCGTGTTGTCTCAATAGTGTCAGTAAGTTGAATAAGACGTTACGTTATTTTCATTAACAACTTGCAGATCACGCGCACTGCTCATATTATAGTAAAAACTGTAAATGCCTTATTACTTTCTCCATACGTACGAGAAACAAGTAGCAACGCTAATATCAAAAAATAAAGAGAGGGCCATTATAATTGGAGGAGATTTCAACTTACCTTCAATAGACTGGAATCATAATTGCTTTGATCCCGGTGGTAGAGAGCGTGAATTATGCGAAGCACTTATAGAAACCTTCGTTAAACACTCGTTGTGTCAACTAGTAAGATGTCCCACGAGATCGAACTATATATTAGATTTACTCGCAACGAACTACCCCGAGCGTATGAACAAGCTTTCCATAGAGGAAGGAATAAGCGATCATAATGCTGTGTACGTAGAATTTAAGCTAAAGGTGGAGAAACAGGTTAAGGCTAGAAGACGCGTATATATGTACGCCAAAGGCGATTTCTCGAAATTTAGGTCTTTTTTACAGACACAATTCCCTTATTTCTGCGGGGCATCTATCGACGCTAGTACAGAGGAATTATGGTGCGTGTTCAGGGATATGATGCGAGAGGGTACGGATAAATTCATTCCACATAAACTTAAACGTGATGGTGCGGAACCAAGATGGTACAACCAGAAAGTTAGATGCGCTCTTAGACAGCAAAGAAAACTTCCCGCTCGCTTAAATACCAAATCTTCAAAAGTCACAGAGGAACAGATGACATTGATACGACATCAATACAGAGAGGCGCGCTCAAGAGCTAGAGTAACAATGCGAGAAGCATTTAATGATTACAAAAAGAAAGTTTTGCATAATAATTTGAAAGAAAATCCGAAAGCATTTTGGTCGTACGTTAGGGAGGTTCATGGTAGAGGTCCCACCATAGCGTCATTGAGAACGGAGGCAGGTGATGTAGTACATGACAGCGCGGAAAAAGCGAACCTGTTAAATGAACACTTTCAGAAGGCGTTTACTTCGGTGAGCAACGAATTTGAGGAACCAGCTTTGAATGATGAGGGAAATTCGATGGAAGATTTCATATTCTCTGAAACAGGTATCGCGCACCAGCTAGAGTCGATTAAGCAAAATAAGTCTCCCGGGCCGGAGGGCATACCCGCGCGTGTGTTGAAAGAGCTAGCCTCGGTAATCGCACCTTACTTGAAAATAATATTCGAAAAATCCGTTGCACATGGTACCGTTCCAAAAGACTGGAGCTAGCATACGTAACGCCCATCCACAAAGGCGGTGATAAAGAGAACCCCGAAAATTATAGACCGATTTCCTTGACGTCATTATCGTGTAAGATTCTAGAACATATAATCGTTAGCTCTGTTCTGCGTTATTTAGATAGTCGTTCTTCGCTAAGCAAAAACTAACATGGGTTTCGGAAAGGTAGGTCATGCGAAACGCAGCTCGCCCTGTTCGTAAACGATTTGTTGCAATGCGGAGAGAAAAACACTCAGGTTGATGCCATTTTCATTGATTTTAAAAAAGCTTTTGACAAAGTACCCCATAATAAATTAATAGGAAAACTAGGAAAGTACGGCAAAAACCCTAATATATTTATATCGTAATTGTTATTTTCTTCTCCTAAATTTCTGATAATAAGTGCTTAAGCTCTACTAACACCTACTATAGGGATAAGTTATTTTATTTAACATTCACTAGTATTATTTTCTTTCTCGTAGATGTAATATTTAGTTTTAACTAACAGATATCATTCCCGTGCATAAAATTTAGTAAAGCAAAGACTTTATATTTCTACTTGTGTATTTCGGAAGCCTCCTTTCACTTCCTATTCTTATAGTCGACCTTGACTCAAGGCTTACAGGTCGATACTAACGTTGTTTGTGTAGTGAATCACCCCCTCCCTTTCACTTTTTACCTGCGTTAAGCCTAAATTACAGCGCTTGTCAGCCAACGAATAAGTTAGCCCAGTATTTTAAGTTATATTTTAAAATACATTTAGCTAGTTCAGATTAGTTTAGAGTTTAGGATGGCTACCCCAAGGACTCCCGTTTCTTCCTTTTTGCGCGACGCTGGTTTGGAGGCCATGAGGTCTCGAATCACGGAGCTTGAGAGGGTGGTTGCGGACCTCCTTCAGAGGGTGGAAAAGTCCGAGGCGGCTTTGGTGCGTGTGAGGGGTGCGGGGTCATCCCTGAAAGCAAACCGCGCCAAATTGGCGGCTCGGGTTAGCCTGGGTGCGGAAGCCGGTAGAGCGATCGGGGTTGTCCGTCACTCCTTATCGCGGGCTGAGGGTGTTCGGGCCGGGAAACCCGATGAGTGGAGAGTGGTGTCCACTCGGGGGGATCGTGGGGTGGTGCTGCGGAGGCAGGGAGCTGGGAACACTTCGGTGGACCCTCTTCCTGTTCGTAATAGGTTTGCGGTGTTGTCGGAGGACGACTCCGAAGCCGTTGCGCCCGCACCCGCCCCCGTCTCCTCGGTGGGGACCGGGCCCAAGGGGAGCTCGGGGGGAAAGAGGGGGCTGTTAGTGTTAGGGAGCTCCAATGTCCGGCGTGTGGTGGCGCCTTTACTGTCACGGGCCCGCCGGGAGGGTGTTCATGAGCGGGTGTTCTCCAGGTGTATACCAGGAGGTACGGTGCCCCAGGTGACGAAGGAGGTCAGGGCGTCGGTTTTGGGCACGGGTTGCTCCTCGTTGCGGGTGGTGGCCCATGTTGGGACCAATGACGCCTCGAAGCGCGGCTCCGAGGAGGTTTTAAGTTCTTTTAAGAACTTGGCCGCTGAGGTTGCTCGTGTCCGAGAGGAGTCGGGTTCTGATGTGCGGCTTACTATCTGCAGCATTGTCCCTCGGACGGACTGCGGGTCTATGGTTTGGAGCCGCGTGGTGGGCTTGAACCGTAGGCTGTGGGACTTCTGTAGGGGCAATGGAGTGGACTTCGTTGACCTGAGGCCGGTGCTGGACTCATGTAGGGTACCCCTAAATGGTTCTGGTGTCCACTACACGGCCGAGGCAGCGGATGCCGTAGCGCGTAGGGTTTTTGAACACGCTAGGGTTTTTTTAGGTTAGACGAGGATAACACAAATATATCTGTTAGAAAAGAGTCCGCCAACATTAGCCGTAGGGAGTCCAAGAATAGCGGTAGAGTGAGAAGTAGAAAAATAAAATTGTTAGATCAAGTGGCGGGGAAATCCAGAACGAAAATATCCGTAGAAAACACAATAAAAATTATTATTATGAACTGCCGAAGCATTCGAAGGAAACAGGCTGATTTTTGCCACTTAGTTAAAATCCATCGTGCAGACGTTGTATTGGGAACTGAGAGCTGGCTATCGGGCGACATTAATTCTAACGAGATTTTCCCACCAGATTACGTGGTGTATCGCAAAGACAGGAGGGAAAGAGTCGGAGGCGGAGTTTTCATCGCCGTCAGAAAGAGTATATCAAGCCAATTAGAGGAGATTAACGTCAGCGAACACTGCGAAACGATATGGTGCTCCCTTCGTACGAGAAATGGTAAAAAATTATTTTTTTGCTCATTTTACCGCCCACCTGACTCGGGAGTCGAGAACATTAGAGAACTCAGTCGTACATTGCAGGTGATAGCTAGGAGAAAGAACGATCCAGTAATCATTCTTGGAGGAGACTTTAATCTTCCATCGATCGATTGGAAATCCGTAACCTATGTTAGTGGTGGAAAAAATAGAGAAGCTTGTCGTGAATTAATTGAAGCATTCACTCTAAACTCGCTAGAGCAAATCGTCAACGAGCCGACGCGATATGACAACAACGGTAACGGAAACATATTAGATCTGCTAGCCACTACCCACCCACTATCGACTAGAAACCTACAAATCGACGACGGCATAGGTGATCATAAAATAGTAATTGCCGACTTCAAATACACCCCTGCGACAATATATAAGCCTACGCGATTAGTTTATATCTTCAGTAAAGCAGATCTCCAGGCTTAAAAAATTATGTTACAAACGAAATAGTGACATTTATCAATTTTGCGAATGGTAACAGCGTAGATGACTCTTGGACGGAAATTTTGCGAATCATTCGAGAAGGGCTAAAAACGTTTGTCCCAACTAAAGCAATTCGTGATCGCAAGGACCCGCGGTGGGTGAAACCGAAACTCCGTGCCTTGCTCAAGAAACAAAGACGGCATCACGCGCACATAAAGCACCTTAAAAAAGTTGGTAGGGACCACGCAAACGAGTATTTAATATACAGAAGTAGTCGTAAATCTGCAAGGGACGAAGCGCGTAAGGAATTTGACGTCTACCGATCCACGACACTGTCGGACTCACTCAAAAACGACTCGAAAGAATTTTGGTCGTACGTGCGAGAAATGCGAGGAGGACAGTCCACAGTACCTCTTCTACGTACAGACAACGGTGAAAGTGTACACGATTCTTTTACTAAGGCTAGTATGTTAAATCGGTTCTTCGAAAATTGCTTCACAATAGACAGCGGTGATTTCATTGATTTCCCTACTCGTATAGACTCAAATATGAGCGACATAGAAATATCCGAAAGCGGTATCGTCAAATTACTAAGTCAGGTCCACAAAAGAAAATCGCCAGGGCCTGAAGCCATACCTGCATTCATTAAAAACTCGTTAGCAAACGAATTAGCTCCGTACCTTAAGCTTCTATTCAGAAAATCTTTAGATGAGGGTGTAGTTCCTTTGATATGGAAAACAGCCCACGTTACACCAATACATAAAACGGGAAGTAAATTAAAAGTGGAAAACTACCGCCCTATATCGTTGACGTCAATCTTCTGTAAGGTTTTTGAGCACATTATCGGTAGCTCAATAATGCGATTTCTCGAAAGCAAAGAAGCGCTTAACAGTAGCCAGCATGGTTTCCGGAGAGGCAGGTCATGCGAGACTCAGTTAGCTCTACTCACACAAGATATTGCGAAAGCAACGGATAAAGGAATAGGAGTTGATGCAGTATTTTTAGACTTTAGGAAAGCCTTCGACACCGTTTCTCACGTGAAAATAGTGCAAAAATTAAGGGCTTATTCAATTAACGAGAAAATTGTAAATTGGATCGCCTCGTTTCTTTCCGATAGAACCCAGAGAGTAGTCCTCGATGGAGTTGCATCAGACGTCGTCAAAGTGACTTCCGGCGTGCCTCAGGGAAGTGTAATCGGACCTTTGTTATTCTTGATATATATAAATGATTTAGCGGATAATATAAAGTGTAAAGTTAGACTCTTCGCGGATGACACACTTGTGTATGGAGAAATCAACACAATACACGATCAGGAGAATTTGCAAAAGGACCTTCAGGCTATCACGAAATGGTGTAAAGATTGGCAACTCGATCTGAATGTAAAGAAATGCGCCGCAATGAACTTCACGCGCTCCACGAATTTCAACCGTTACCCGTACCAAATATCTGAACTAAAGCTAAAATACGTCAATAGCTACAAATACCTAGGAGTAATTCTCAGTAGCAATTTGTCTAGTAGAGAGCATATCAAATCCGTTATAGCATCGACAAACAGAATTCAAGGGCTTTCCTCTAGAGTCCTGCGGGGATGCCCCTCGAATGTCAAGGAAATCGCATACTTTTCCCTAATACGACCCATCGTGGAATACTGTTGCGCCGTCTGGGACCCCTTCGAGGAGGGCTGAACTAGGGAGCTCGAAATGACTCAGCGTAGAGCGGCTAGATTTGTAAAGGGAGAATATCGGTATGATGCGAGTGTATCAGAGTTATTGAGAGATCTGAAATGGCAGACGTTGAAGAGTAGAAGAATTGAATACAAGAGGAAACTATTTGAAAAATTTGAAAGTTCCGAATTCGTTGAAGACGTACGCGGCATAGTCGTCCCCATCGGTGTTAGTGAACGTAATGTTAGATCACAGTGCAGGAGAAAATATGTCGAAATTACCGCTAGAACAGAGAAATACTACCGATCCTTTTTCCCAGACGCGATAAGACAATCCAACAGAGGAATTAGCTAGACTTCACTTGGTGTTGTGACACCCCCTGCCAAACGCTTCTAGCGGCTTGCAGGGTATTTATGTAAATGTAAATGTAAATATCGTGAGTTGGGTAAAAGACTTCCTCTCAAACAGAAAACAGATAGTAGTTATTGATGGGAAATCTTCATACCCGGTAAAAGTCGCATCAGGTGTTCCACAGGGAAGTGTCATAGGCCCACTACTGTTCCTGATATATATAAACGATATCTGCTCGGTAGTTCGCTGCAAAATAAGACTTTTCGCAGATGATACCGTTTTATATAAGGAGATAACGAGTCTGGATGACTAAAAATCGCTTCAGGAAGATTTAAACGCCCTTTCAGCATGGTGTCAACATTGGAAAATCGAAGTTAATCAGAGCAAATGTTCCCTATTGAGTTTCTGGAAGAGTAAGAACAATGACTTAAACTCGGAGTACAGAATTGATAGATTGAATATCCAATCTGCAGAGTACGTTAAATATTTAGGAGTCACCATTTGTCGTGATCTATCGTGGAATATGCATATTCGAAGGATCGTAGGCGCAGCTAATAAGAAATTGGCCTTCGTAGGCAGAATAGTAAGAAGTAGCACAGAATAGGTACGAGAAACGTGTTATTTATCATTGGTCAGATCTCAGGTCGAATACGCTTCCAGCATATGGGATCCGTACGAAAAGGGACAAATACTTGAGTTAGAAAGGATCCAACGCAGAGCAGCCAGATTCGTAAAGCAAAAATATGAGCAAAAATTAAGCGTCACATCACTCTTGAATAGGGTTACCAGACACTGAAGGATAGAAGGGAGGACAATAAAGGCAAAAAAGGAGGACACAAAAGAAAAAAGCCGGACAAACAATATTAGGGAATAATTAACGGGCTTTTTTGGAATAATGAGTGTGTATAATTATTTATATATGTTTTTGGGTATTATTTTGGTTATTTGCTCCTTAAGATAGTTTCCATATATATATTTATTAAAAGAAAATTTATCCATTTCTCTAAATAATCAGTGCATTCTTGATACACAAGCTGCGTCTCCTCAAGAAAAAACTGGCATTCTTTACCCATCCCCTTTGCTTGTAGTTTTTCCATGAGCTGTCTAACTGATAATGAGATAAAATTTTCCCTAAATCGTAATTTCAATGAATTTACCACAGTTTTAAGGAAGTTCACAATTTCTAAAACAGAATTCTTTTCTCTTTCAACTGCCTCAATTTTGTTCTTGAAAATAGATGTCAGCGAGAGTAAGAACCACAGGTATAATTCAGACATTTCACTTTCAAAAAAAATTTTGTTCAGTGTTGGTGAGTGAGTACGGGATAGAAAATATCGCTTTAAAGCAGGGAACAACTTCAAAAGTCTTTCTACAGCTGGTGCTAAACTTAGCCATCTGGTCTTAGTTGAAGATAACAAGTTGTGATACTCAATTTCTATGTACTCGCAAATGTCTTTCAGAGCCTCCGTTCGAAAAGTATATATCGAAAAATAATTGAAGACCTTCAAAATAAGGGACTCCACATCAACACTTAATACGTCTGCTCCATGCTGCATGCAGTTGTGGAGAATGTGAGCTGGACACCCAATACCTACAATTTCTCTATTTAGAGCCTCCCTTAAATGAGAGAGCACATTATTACCCTTATTTCTATTAATGCCTTTGAAATTCCTTCAGCAGCGCGTGCTTTTTTATCACACAAGTTGTTTTTGGAGACAAAGAGATGTTAATTTTTCGTATGAAGACGAAATTCGCACCATTTTTCTGTTTCTCACTTTGTATATGATGCTCTAAATCATAAGATCCCTTATTTGCAACTAATATGTAACAATCACAAATTTACACTTCGTCTCATATTCATTCCTCCCGATGTCGAAACAAGGATACTTCGCCTTCAGATTACTGGAGAATTTGTACTTCCTTTTAGGTGATGCCATTTTAATGGGATGGAGTTCCTTGAGTATTCTATAGCAACCACTAGCCACTAATAAAATAAATCATTAGTTTTATTAATTGATTATAATTTAATAAATATATATATATACAGTACCTAATCGAAGTTTCGGTTATCTGCATAATAAGAATATACTGTACATACCAAATTAATTAAGGTTGAAGATCTGCCTTTACTCTTTTCTACTAAGAATCGGAGCGAAAAAGAAACTGGTCTATTCACTGCAACAGATAACTTAGAACTGAGATGAACCCATGAATGTCTTCAGTTTCTTTTCTTGGAATTTGACCATGTACATCTGGTCATTCCGTAACGTCACTTTGCCACTGCACACCATGAACACCAGCAAAAGAGTTGTTTGAAGAAAATTAGTGACAAATTATTGAGTGCTTGACCCTCACAGAGCGGTGACCCTTGCATAGAAATTTTAAGAGGGAAAGGAAGGGAGTCATAAAAGTGCTATTCCCACCCTTGTCTCTTTCGACAACCATGCAGGAGTGTTTATGAGCACAGCCTTTGCAAGGGTTTGGATAGGATTCCACCACACATCAGAATTGAATGATCTACCGGTCAATGGAGCCTTACACTCACATTTCCTAGAAAAAAGCCGGACAAAATCCTAAAATTTAAAATGCCGGGAGGACGGAGGATGAAGAGGCAGAATGGAGGACGTCCTCCTTTTGCCGGACGTCTGGTAACCCTACTCTTGAAGGAGTTGAATTGGATATCGCTAGAGGATCGCAGAATTAGCGCTAGGTTAAGGCTTCTGGAGAAATTTAGGTCGGAAGTTCTCCTAGGGGAGGTCTCAGGAATATTAGATGCAACTACGTACATGGGCAGGCACGATCACGAGAATAAAATACGAGAGATCGACTGTAGCACCGAGCGATATCAGAGCTCGTTTTTCCCAAGGACCATACGGGATCATAACAGGAGAGTGATTCCCACGAGGGACGTTATTAGGTAGGTTTTGGTGTGCTGCACCCCCTGCCACCCACCAGTCTGGTGATTACAGGGTATCATGTAGATGTAGTAATGGGAAAGTATTGTATTCATGAAAAAATCGACTTCGAGAAACATGCCAATCTCTCCCCTTCCTTCCTCTCTCTCTCTCGTATTGAAGGACTCAAGGCACGCTTACTCCCAGATGGATGTATACAATAATAGTAATTTGAGGTGTAACAATGAGAATGGTCGACATAGCAATATCACGTTAAAATGGCGAGATTTCCAAAAAATATGCAAGTTAAACTTCTAACATGGAACTGTGGGCGAAAAAAGACGAACGGAATAAGAAACCTTAATACTTTTTCTTCATAATGGTTCAAATCCGAAGGTCGTCTGTTAATTGCTTCTAATTTTAATTTCCAAATGAATAAAAGCCTGTACGTCGAAAAATCGCGTTTTACATGTTAAGTAATGGGAAATGGAATTCCCTCTACTGGAGACGTACCAAGGAATTTTTTTCGCGATTTAAATATGTGATTCTCTGAATAAGTGTTAATCAAGCATCCCTACCAAATTTCGAGTTACTATCATTATTATTTCTCGAGTTATTAGCGTTTGTATAGCGTGACCAACAAACCAACCATCGGACGACGGCTGTTATTATATTAAATTCCTAAAAAATTACTGCTGTGGAAAATTGTTTCAAATGAAAGGCATAGGAAATAACATCCTCTATAACCATTGTATAGAAATGTATATACAATAATGATGTTTTAACAGAGAAATATCGCAAAAACCGAATCGGGTTTCGAATAAACCTCGACTTCCGATTGACCGGTATTGTCCAAAAAGTAATTTGTTCTTTGAGCTCACCCTAAACTGTTATATATGAAATTTGGTATCGATATGCCAAGTACTTTTTGAATTAAGTGCCTACAATCCAATACATCCACACACAGACAGACACACACACACAGACATCATTCCGAAAATAGTCTAAACGTGTTCTAGGGACCTCAAAACGTGTACTTCCGTTGAAATCTTGATGTCGATTTCTTTTCATGATCACAATACTTTTCCATTACTACGTATGGAGAAAGTAAAAATCTGATGTGACCAACATATGACTTTCACCATATTTGGGATATAGATATTTAAATTATTATAAATAGCATTATAAGGCAAAATTATTATTTCGTATCGTAAAAGAATACAGTCGTCCTTATTGCCATAAATTTTATTTTGATTATGTTTCCAGAATCAACCGCTACGTGGTATGTGGCGCAGTATACAGGATATTACGAAAAAAGTCGAATATATCCGAAAAGGATGCTTCTACGAAAATTTGTTTCAAGCAAAATCTGGAAGAAATATTATTTTCTACAACTTTGGTCCTTACGAAGATGACCAATAACGATGTTTTTAAGGATATATTTGACCGACACCGAAAAACTGATTATTTATAAATAATTCCTAACGAATAACTGCTATGGAAAATTGTTTTAAACAAAAGATGTAGGAAATTTTATTTTCTACATTTTTACTTTCCCTATACGAAGTAATGGGAAAGTATTGTGATCACGAAAAAATCGAGTTCGGGATTTCAACAGAAATACATGTTTTGCGTCCCTAGAACACGTCTAGACTATTTTCGGAATGATGTGTGTGTGTGTGTGCGTGTATGTGATTGTGGGCGCTCTAACTGAAAATGTACTTGCCATATCGTTACCAAATTTCATATATAACATTTAAGCATGAGCACAAAGAACTGATTAGTTTTTGGACAATAACGGTTAACCGGAAGTCGAGGTTCATTCGAAATCCGATTCGGTTTTTGCGATATTTCTCCTTTGAAAAATCATTATTGTGTATACAATTCTATACAAATACAATAGAGAATGTAATTTCTTATAACTTTCATTTGAAACAGTTTTCCATAGCAGTTATTGTTTAGGAATTATTTATAAATAATCGGTTTTTTCGGTTTCCGTCAAATATCTCCTTAAAAACGTCGTTATTGGTAATCTTCGAGAGGAGCAAGGTTGTAGAGAATAATATTTCTTCCAGGTTTTGTGTGAAACAAATTTTCGTAGAACCGTCCATTTCGGAGATATTTTGCTTTTTCTAGTATACAGCGCCGCCACCATGTAGCGGTGAATTCTGTAAACATATTCAAAATATACGTAATTTATGGAAATAAGGACGACGGTATTCTTTTACTATACGAAATGATAATTTTGCCTCATAATGCTAATCATAATAATTAAAATATCCATACCCCATATATGAAGAAAGTCATATGTTGGCCACATCAGATTTATTTCAAAAGGACATCGTGAGTCACGGCTGTCGCACTATGTTCCATTGAGATAAGCCGCGTAGAAAGGGCTGAATGTCGCATAAAAGTCGAAAGCAGTTCTTAACGATTTTTGTTGTCACGGGTACGCCTCCAATTGTGATTCCTGATCTAAGCAGCTTACTTACATACAAATATGCCAATGAATGTCATGTTTTAGCTATCCATCAATATACCGATAGATATATATCCCCTTAACATTTCACTTTCAGGGACCATAACAGGAGTAATATTGTTGCAAGGGATAGCCGTTAGGAAAATTTTGAAGCATCGCACCCCCTGTCACCCTTAAATATGGTGAATTGCAAGATAGTATTTAGATGTAAAAAAGCGCTCTATTAACAAATTCCCTGAAAATGAAAATAAAAATAAATATATTGAATAAAATTATTTTCTAATAATGTTTTATGAATCGGGGAAAAAGAAGAAAAAAATATTTCCACCACCCTTAACGTACGACGTGTGTACCTACAATATTCGCCCAACCAAACCGACTGTTAGTAACAATGCTACAAATAATTATTATAAGCGACATAAGGTGATTTGCATATTTTTGACACTGACTTCTCGAAACCACGGATGCAGTCACATAAACTCTGACAAGTGTGTGTGTGTGTGTGTGCGTGTGTGCGTGTGTGAAACATTTGTATGTGGAATCACATGATCCAAATTTCTTCCAAATACGTGATCCGAAGTTCGTAGACTCTCCTTTTTATTATACTCATGTAAATCTGGTGATCGTAAATTTATAATACTGCAAGCTTAGATAATTTAACGTTGAACAAAGAAATTGGTTCCTTTCCTTTATACCCCCCTCTAATTGTTTACTGATTATGTTATAGTTGTTAAAGGGAGTTTATTTATTCCTCCCTGCTACCATGACACAACACCAATGGCTTAATTGAGTTAATTTAAAGCTTGCTAACCCATGACTGACCGACCCGTCCCAACATTTACAAACCCGATCACCGGACAACGGGGAGGGATAGTTTGGTTCCAGCGAGGCGAAGGGCGCGGTAGCGCCCAGAGACGACAAATAAAATAAAAACAAAGCGAGCCGAAGGCTCGCCAATATCCTCTGCAATTTCGGCGCAACAGTCAGCTGAGATATAATTTCTCTGTAGGCTACAGATACCTTGGTAGAAATCAATCAAACCTTGTTCCCTCCACCAAAACGTGGTAAAAATGAATAAATAAAGTATAATTTAGTATGTTATAATCATAATTATATCTCGCTTGACTTTTGCGCCGCAAATGGAGAGGATATTGGCGAGCCTTCGACTCGCTTTGTTTTTATTTTAGTTGTCGTCTCCGGGCGCTACCGCGCTCTTCGCCTCGCTGGTACCAAACTATCCTTCCCCATTGTCCGGTGATCGGGTTTGTAAGTCAAGCGTGATATAATTCCTCTGTAGACTACAGATATCTTGGTAGAAACCAATCCAACCTTGTTCTCTCCACCAAAACATGGTAAAAATAAATAAATAAATAGTATAATTTAGAATGCTATAATCATAATTTGATTGTTTATTACTAATCTCGTTATCCAATATCCTTGGTTACTAGGCACATTAAAAAAATAATCAGTGAACAATTGGGGGAAGGGGAGTATAAAGGAAATTAACCAAAGAATTTTTGCCTCTTGTGGATTATCCGCCCCGTTTGCGAAAAATAAATTACTAACTTCATTCAATAAACTCAAGATTTATGAACAGCATAAAAACAATTTCAACAATTAGTAAAACACGTTGAACATCGAAAATAACAATGTCAACAAATAATAGCTTCTCTATTCGCGTTGATTGATTTATCTTCTCCTTAATGCTGGCAACACTTCGTTATTCACACCGATAACGAGCCGACGCGATATGACAACAACGGAAACGGAAACATATTAGATCTGCTAGCCACTACCCACCCACTATCGACTAGAAACCTACAAATCGACGACGGCATAGGTGATCATAAAATAGTAATTGCCGACTTCAAATACACCCCTGCGACAATATATAAGCCAACGCGATTAGTCTATATCTTCAGTAAAGCAGATCTCCCAGATTTAAAAAATTATGTTACAAACCAAATAGCGACATTTATCAATTTTGCGAATAGTAACAGCGTAGATGACTCTTGGACGGAAATTTTGCGAATCATTCGAGAAGGGCTAAAAACGTTTGTCCCAACTAAAGCAATTCGTGATCGCAAGGATCCGCGGTGGGTGAAACCGAAACTCCGTGCCTTGCTCAAGAAACAAAGACGGCATCACGCGCGCATAAAGCACCTTAAAGAAGTTGGTAGGGACCACGCAAACGAGTATTTAATATACAGAAATATTCGTAAATCTGCAAGAGACGAAGCGCGTAAGGAATTTGACGTCTACCGATCCACGACACTGTCGGACTCACTCAAAAACGACTCGAAAGAATTTTGGTCGTACGTGCGAGAAATGCGAGGAGGACAGTCCACAGTACCTCTTCTACGTACAGACAACGGTGAAAGTGTACACGATTCTTTTACTAAGGCTAGTATGTTAAATCGGTTCTTCGAAAATTGCTTCACAATAGACAGCGGTGATTTCATTGATTTCCCTACTCGTATAGACTCAAATATGAGCGACATAGAAATATCCGAAAGCGGTATCGTCAAATTACTAAGTCAGGTCCACAAAAGAAAATCGCCAGGGCCTGAAGCCATACCTGCATTCATTAAAAACTCGTTAGCAAACGAATTAGCTCCGTACCTTAAGCTTCTATTCAGAAAATCTTTAGATGAGGGTGTAGTTCCTTTGATATGGAAAACAGCCCACGTTACACCAATACATAAAACGGGAAGTAAATTAAAAGTGGAAAACTACCGCCCTATATCGTTGACGTCAATCTTCTGTAAGGTTTTTGAGCACATTATCGGTAGCTCAATAATGCGATTTCTCGAAAGCAAAGAAGCGCTTAACAGTAGCCAGCATGGTTTCCGGAGAGGCAGGTCATGCGAGACTCAGTTAGCTCTACTCACACAAGATATTGCGAAAGCAACGGATAAAGGAATAGGAGTTGATGCAGTATTTTTAGACTTTAGGAAAGCCTTCGACACCGTTTCTCACGTGAAAATAGTGCAAAAATTAAGGGCTTATTCAATTAACGAGAAAATTGTAAATTGGATCGCCTCGTTTCTTTCCGATAGAACCCAGAGAGTAGTCCTCGATGGAGTTGCATCAGACGTCGTCAAAGTGACTTCCGGCGTGCCTCAGGGAAGTGTAATCGGACCTTTGTTATTCTTGATATATATAAATGATTTAGCGGATAATATAAAGTGTAAAGTTAGACTCTTCGCGGATGACACACTTGTGTATGGAGAAATCAACACAATACACGATCAGGAGAATTTGCAAAAGGACCTTCAGGCTATCACGAAATGGTGTAAAGATTGGCAACTCGATCTGAATGTAAAGAAATGCGCCGCAATGAACTTCACGCGCTCCACGAATTTCAACCGTTACCCGTACCAAATATCTGAACTAAAGCTAAAATACGTCAATAGCTACAAATACCTAGGAGTAATTCTCAGTAGCAATTTGTCTAGTAGAGAGCATATCAAATCCGTTATAGCATCGACAAACAGAATTCAAGGGCTTTCCTCTAGAGTCCTGCGGGGATGCCCCTCGAATGTCAAGGAAATCGCATACTTTTCCCTAATACGACCCATCGTGGAATACTGTTGCGCCGTCTGGGACCCCTTCGAGGAGGGCCTAACTAGAGAGCTCGAAATGGTTCAGCGTAGAGCGGTTAGATTTGTAAAAGGAGAATATCGGTATGATGCGAGTGTATCAGAGTTATTGAGAGATCTGAAATGGCAGACGTTGAAGAGTAGAAGAATTGAATACAAGAGGAAACTATTTGAAAAATTTGAATGTTCCGAATTCGTTGAAGACGTACGCGGCATAGTCGTCCCCATCGGTGTTAGTGAACGTAATGTTAGATCACAGTGCAGGAGAAAATATGTCGAAATTACCGCTAGAACAGAGAAATACTACCGATCCTTTTTCCCAGACGCGATAAGACAATCCAACAGAGGAATTAGCTAGACTTCACTTGGTGTTGTGACACCCCCTGCCAAACGCTTCTAGCGGCTTGCAGGGTATTTATGTAAATGTAAATGTAAATAAGCCAAATATTTTAATGGAAATAACAAATATACATTAATTTTTTATTCCTATTTCAAAGAACGATTAACATCCAATATAAAATTGAATTTTTCGAGTTTACAATATATACCTATTTAACATTACTAACCCGTAACCAAGGGCAACTCTTGCACAAGAAACAAACGTGGAACGACCCTTCTTCAATAAATTGCAAGGCCAAACTGGTGGATGCTACGCACAGTTCATGTGAAGAGGAACGAAAGGTTGTGGACATCTGTAGCAGACGAAACATTTGGGAAAACTTCCCTTCTCCCGCTAGGCATTCATAGGGCCTTTTCACACGGGCCATCGTGGTTGCGCGGCCACAAGGAACATTCCTCCAAACGCTCCTCTTCACACGGTGGTGGCCCGACCACTTTGGCCGCGCGGCCAGTAGGATCAATCGAGACCTTTGTGGTGGCCCACTTCACCTTGGTAGCACGACCAGTCGAGATACATTTAAAGGCATGAGCACTTTCAGACGAGAAGCCAACAACGTACAAAAATATCGGTAAAATATACATTGTACAAACTTTCTCATATACTCAGAGCCGTAGTGAGGGCGGGGCAACCGGGGCACGTGCCCATGGCGGAGGTTCATAAGGGGGCGCCAAATAAAATTCTTATTATACACTTGATAAAATGTGGTTACAGTTTTGTTTTTTCAATCTCTTCGAAACTTATAACGGCCAACCTGAGGTTCAACCGAAGGGCCATGACTGTACCAAGTCATAGGTGAACGTGTGCAAACTTAATTGGCGGCTTTTAGTCTGCCTCTACTCTTTACGCTCTGAATGTAATTTCTTTTATTTAACCTCGTCCCCAAAAATGTGTGCGCCCTATCGCATTGCATTAGCCGAGCAGAATTTTCGCTTAAGTTGTCGATAAAAAAGTAATTATTGAGGAGACCTTTATTGATTTTTTTGCTGTGAAATTAAAAAAGAGAGACGAAATCACGTCAGAAATAATCCAAAAGTTGCTACTAATATGACCAATAAATTAAACGTTTGCAAACATAACCCTCTTGCACGTTTCATACCACGTACAGAGCATTCGCTTAATTTAGCTTGTTATCATTCAACTGAAAAAACTAACCGTCAAATTAGGGAATTTTTTGAAAAGGTATAGAAACTGTTCCTTAATTTCCCTGGTTCCACATCGAGATGGGTTGTACTAATAGAGGTCTTAAAGGTGACGTTGGAAAAACATCGCACAGCACGATGGTCATCAAGAGAAAATTCGGTGAATTCATTTGGGTTACAATTGAAGGAAGTTTATACGGTGGTAATAAAACTAAAGAATGAACATAAATGCAGAGATGCTGAAAGTTTGCTAAAACAGATATTTATATTTTTATTGTTATTTTGGGATGATTGTCTCCAGAAGATCAACCACCTCATTAAATCTCTTCAGGGTGCCGATGCAACTGTGGATAGAGCCGTTGACATGATATGGGATTTGGTACCAGACATAAAAACTTCAACGTCAAGACTGGAAGAGCATATGGAAGAGGAAAAGAAATTTTGCGATGAAAAAGGAATACCTGATGTGCTCTCGAAAATAAGAAAAAGAAAAAGGAAATTTCATGACACGATGGAAACTGAAGCACCCTCAATACCTGAAACAATACAAAATTTTAAGTAGTGCTTTATAAAATATGACCGAAGATAAAATGATAAATTCCTGTGAAAATGCTGCTAGTATGTAATAAAAACATTGTGGATGAACATGAGTTAATCGAAGAAGTTTGCAGTTTGAAACACCACCTGCCTTCGAAAAAAGTGTAAAAATTACGCAGAAAGAAATATTGGAATTTATTACTAATGTGGAAAATTTTCTGAGAATTTTCTTGATATTCGTCACATCACTTTCAACTGGAGAGCGTTCTTTTAGTAAATTGAAGTTGATCAAAAATTACATACGGTCATCAATGAACTAAGAAAGACTTTTCGGTCTAGCCATGTTATCTTTTGTATACTCTTTAATATATAGATTTCAATGACACAACCAATGTTTGCCGCAAGCAAAGCCTGAAAAATAACTCTTAAAAGAAATGATTGTTTATTTCAGTTAAATACACCTTTTAAAATATGAACTTATTATTTTATCAGATAATTTTGGGGCCCCAAAGAATCCTCTGCCCAGGGTGCCAAAAGTGGTGACTACGGCCCTGCATATATAGTCTGGACGATATAACGTCAACTTAAATAAATATTCGAAATTTGATTAAAATCGTGTTAGCCGTTTTTTAGAAAATCCAATTGTTATTAGTTTTCCAAGAATATACTAGCTTTCCTGAGAAATATGAACTATGTAGTATACGTAAATTTAAGTAACTTTACGAAATTTGATTACAATTGTTGGAGCCGTTTTTGAGGAAATCAAATTGTTGTTAAAATTGCTTAGAATAAGCTTTCCTTACTTTTTGTGCAATATCAACCTTCTCTTCAAATCTTGTATTTTGTATAATAAAATGCTTAAGTACGATATTTCATTCATTTTCGCTCTGCCGTTTAGGCTCTAGAGCTCTAGACGAGTCACTGCTTTTTCCAAAACATACAGCAGCTGCCTCTTCAACGTCCATTTTGGATATGACAAATTTGGTAGCGTCTGTGATGGCCCTGACTATATTGGTGGCGCGACCGTGGTGGCCCGTGTGAAAAGTCGTTTAAGGTCGCATTCGTGGAACTTGAGGATTAGTGAATTTGGTCGGGGTTTGGACCCCATGGCGACAGGGTATGGTAGCGTGAGAGAGGCGATGACCATTTGAACATGGATGGTTACTGAGCGGTGGGAAAATTCCGCCTTTCGTTTACACTGTTTATGCGAACTCATTTCGTACGAGAAATAGTAAAAGTTGTTTTTTTGCCCATTCTACCGCTCACCTGACTCAGGAGTCAGGAATATTAGAGAACTCAGTTGTACATTGCAGGTGATTTCCAGTAGAAAGAACGATCCAGTAATCATTCTTGGAGGAGACTTTAATCTTCCATCGATCGATTGGAAATCCGTAACCTATGTTAGTGACGGAAAAAATACAGAAACTTGTCTCGAATTAATTGAAGCGTTTATCCTAAACTCGCTAGAACAAATCGTCAACGAGCCGACGCGATACGACAACAACGGGAACGGAGACGTACTAGATCTGCTAGCCACTACCCACCCGCTATTGATTGGAAACCTACATATAGACGATGGCATAGGTAATCATAAAATAGTAATTGCCGACTTCAAATATGCCCTTTCGACAATGGATAAGCCAACGCGATTAGTCTATTTCTTTAGTAAATCGGATCTCCCAGGTTTCAAAACTTATGTTACATATCAATTTATCAATTCTGCGAATAATAACGGCGTAGATGAATCTTGGACGGAAATTTTGCGCATCATTAGCGAAAGGCTCAAAACGTTTTTCCCAACCAAACCCGTCCGTGATCGCAAGGACCCGCGGTGGATGAAGCCGAAGCTCCGCGCTTTGCTCAAGAAACAAAGAAGGCATCACACGCGCATAAAGCACCACAAACTAGTTGGTAGTGATCACGCGAACGAGTATTTAATATACAGAAACAGTCGAAAGTCAGCAGGAGACGAAGCGCGTAAGGAATTTGCCGCTTACTGGTCCACGATACACACAGAATCCCTCAAAAAGGACTCGAAAGAATTTTGGTCGTACGTGCGAGAAGTTCGGGGAGGTCAGTCCACAGTATCTCATCTGCTTACAGACAACGGTGAAAGTGTGCACGATTCTTTTGTTAAGGCCGGTATGTTAAATCGTTTATTCGAAAATTGCTTCAGAATCGACAGCGGTCATTTCATTGATTTCCCTACTCGTATAGATTCAAATATTAGCGACATAGAAATATCCGAAAGCGGTATCGTTAAGTTGCGAAACCAGGTCCATAAACGAAAATCGCCATGGCGGAAAAAACCGATATTTTTGGTCGGGGTGTCACGAACCCGAACTGAAAAATGTGCTGAACCAGAACCGAAACCGAAAATAGATGTTTATTTCTTTCCTTTATTTCGTTTCGGATAGACAGTGTAAGCGAAAAGTGGAATTTTCCAACCGCTCAGTAACCTTCCATGTCCAAATGGTCATCGCCTCCCTCAAGCTCCCATACCCGTCGTCATGGGGACCAAACGCCCACCAAGACGCTATACTCCAACAGAGGCATTAATTAGAGTTAATTTGGTGCTGTATCATCCCCCCTGCCAAACGCTTCCGGCGGCTTGATGGGTATTCATGTAAATGTAAATATACTATTGTTATAATGAAGATGTATTTGATTTAATTAGAAAATTACGTAAATTAATAATCACTTCTTGAAAGTTTCCTAAAAATATTTTAAGGTCAGAGCGAAAAAAACCGGTTCCAACCGGTTCACTGACGATTGCCGGAGCGAAACCGGAACCGAACCAAAATTTTGTTTTGAGTAAACCGAAATGAAAACCGGAGCGAAAAAATCTGATGTGGCCAACACATGACTTTCTCCATATTTGGGTATAGTTATTGCAATTATTATGAATAGCATTATGAGGCAAATTTATTATTTCCTATCGTAAAAGAATACAGTCGTCCTTATTGCCGTAAATTACGTATATTTTGAATATGTTTACAGAATTTACCGCTACATGGTGTTTGAGCTGTATACTCAAATAAAGAAAAAGTTGAATATCTCCGAAATGGACGGTTCTACGAAAATTTGTGTCAAACAAAACTTGCAAGAAATATTATTCTCTACCAATTTGGTCCTCACGAAGATGACCAATTACAACGTTTTTAAGGATATAATTGACGAAAACCGAAAAAACCGATTATTTTTTATAAATAACTAGCATAAGTGCCCGTTGAATTTCAACGGGTTTAATGAATCTAAATTTTCGTTAATGCAACATGTAAAAATCGCAAGAATAAAATTTTGAACTGTTTTAACCATCGAATATTTCTATATTATAAGTCTGTTATAATTAATTAACTAAAATATCTCAGAAATTCCTTGTGAATAAAATAGTACCTTTCTTTCTACTAAAATAGCCATTGTTATTAGTTTTAAATTGATTATAGCATTAGGATTTCAATTTCATTAAATAAGCAGAATTCCGATTCCAAAAAATTGGTTCAATCTTCAATTGCCTCTGATAATACTTTAAATAGATTTTGGAATAAAATCTACCTTAATATCGTTTAGCGTCGGCTCACCACTCTGGACTTCTCAGTTTCCGAAACAACAACTTTGAATAGTTTTAAATTGATTTTTGCTTTGAAATATACTTGAGTCAATTCAGTGCAACTTCCACTTTACATACTGTAAATTCCAAAGTAACTCCTTTTATAATAGGCAATGCTAGCCTAAAATTAATTCATTCTGTAAAGTGAATAAATAAAGTTCTTTCTTTAAACTATAATAGCCACTGTTATTAGATTTAAATGGATTATCAGCCTTAGAACTTCCACTGTTGTTTCTTCGAAAATTGCCTGTTAAGAGTTTTAAATGTCCTTTTAATTTTAATTTATATTCGTTTCCAAACTTCTGCCATTGTTACGAAATTAATTAGGGGAATAACAATTTAAATTCGTAAGCACGTATGGTTTACAAAGAATTTAATTTAAGAATGGTTTTTATTTCCAATTTTTCTAAAATGACACTGTTGATACTTAAAATTTTTTATATTTACGTTAATATACTTATTTTCCACAAAACATGCCAATCTCTCCCCTTCCTTCCTCTCTCTCTCTCGTATTGAAGGACTCAAGGCACGCTTACTCCCAGATGGATGTATACAATAATAGTAATTTGAGGTGTAACAATGAGAATGGTCGACATAGCAATATCACGTTAAAATGGCGAGATTTCCAAAAAATATGCAAGTTAAACTTCTAACATGGAACTGTGGGCGAAAAAAGACGAACGGAATAAGAAACCTTAATACTTTTTCTTCATAATGGTTCAAATCCGAAGGTCGTCTGTTAATTGCTTCTAATTTTAATTTCCAAATGAATAAAAGCCTGTACGTCGAAAAATCGCGTTTTACATGTTAAGTAATGGGAAATGGAATTCCCTCTACTGGAGACGTACCAAGGAATTTTTTTCGCGATTTAAATATGTGATTCTCTGAATAAGTGTTAATCAAGCATCCCTACCAAATTTCGAGTTACTATCATTATTATTTCTCGAGTTATTAGCGTTTGTATAGCGTGACCAACAAACCAACCATCGGACGACGGCTGTTATTATATTAAATTCCTAAAAAATTACTGCTGTGGAAAATTGTTTCAAATGAAAGGCATAGGAAATAACATCCTCTATAACCATTGTATAGAAATGTATATACAATAATGATGTTTTAACCAGGGCATCGAACCGGAACCGAACCGAAAACCGAAACCGTAAAAAACCGTTATTTTTCCTGGAGTGAAACCGAACCCGAACCGAAAAAAAATATTTTCCTGAACCCGAACCGAAACCGAAAACCGTTATTTATTTCGTTCCATATTTTTCGGTTCGCATAAAATGTGGGAGCGAAAGAAGGGTTTTCCCTTTTGCTTTAGTTTGAGTCTTTCTGAAAGCCTCACGTTTAGAAACCGAATAAGAAAAGGGTTGGGTTTTTCTTGAGAACACATTCTCCACAGCCTTGGGAAGGATGGGTCTTTGTGATAATATCTGTTGGCTTAATAGTGGGATTTTCCATGTGCATCTCAATACATAGAGAGAGGGTCTACAATAATCCTGCTGAGATTACCTGTTAAACGAGGCTACTGGAAAGGAACTTGGGCGGTACTTTGAAGACAGCCTCTAATTGTCTTGCTACCCTCCCCCCGAGCATACCCCGTAGAGTGTGTTCCCGGCAAAAATATTTCCCGATTCTTAACTTGGATTTTCCTTAAAGTTGGAGGTTATTGTCCCCATATACTTTCACTCCCTCTCCATATCCACTGAACCCTTGTATTCTGGTAATCATTCTCTAAAACCTATCCAGGAAGGATCGCTCCGCAGTCGTGGTTTTGAGATATTCTTACTTCGGTTATCCTTTGTTACAGGTTAGTAAATTTCTATTTATTTTATAGAGTGCATCTTAAAATGAGCACACATATTCCTATTGTTTGTTTAAAACTGAAGAGAAATTAAATATAAATGCGAATTTGTTACTTTTAGTGAAATATTTTGCCGACTGCAGAAACCCACATTAGAGACTCCGCCTGAAGAAAGTTCACGACAGGCCGAATGTCTTATTTTCTTTTTGTTTGCATGTTTGATTGCAGGGTAATATGTAGATGTACGTAGATGTTTTTTATTTGCTGCCGGGTGAAAATCACGTTTTCGCTTAGTAATAATTTTTCGAAACGGTACTTATCATTTCATTTTTATGAAATAATGAAGTTTAACATTCTCACACTACGTAAGTGATTAAAAATATTCAGTCATCGTAAATTTGTATCATGTTAATAAACATTTCTCAGCCTTTCTGAATTCTCGGAGCTTCAATTTCTGCGGGCTTCTTCCTCATAAATATTTTATAGATTTTTTCATCCATTTAAGTAATCTCTGAATGAAAAAATTAAGCCGTGCATTTACAGTTTTTACTATAATACGAGCAGTGGACGTGATCTACAAATTGTTAATGAAAATAACGTAATATCTTACTCAACTTACTGGCACTATTGAGATAACGCGATCTCTTATTTTACCGCACGATTTGTAAATAAAAAAATTAATAATTCATTATTAGGCATTCCAGCTTTAGCGCATATTAGCTTCGGTCTGTCCGTCCTTCTATCAGGATGCAATTTTTTTCCGTAGCTATTCAGCGGATTTTGATAAAATTTAGTACTAAGGACTAAGCACAGTAAATTAGAAAATGAGATGAATGCTTTGCATAATATAATAAGTTTAGAATGTTCTATCGCAGAAAACTTGCTCATTTATAATTTACTTTATACTTTCCTAGTATGTTGAAATCATTTGCGGCGCATGTATTGTTTGTAAATATTCAATTCAAAATATAATCTTAAATAAATAAGATACATACTAAATATTCACATTTAAATAATTTATTTACGCGTTTTGATTATGTTTTTTAAATATCATTATTTTTATAGTGACGCTGTATTTGATTTAATAAGAAAAATACTTAATAAATCAATTCTTGAAAGTTTCCTAAAAATATTTTAAGGTCGGAGCGAAAAAAACCGGTTCGAACCGGTTCACTGACGCTTGCTGGAGCGAAACCGGAACCGAACCGAAATTTTGTGTTTTGAGTGAACCGGAACGAAAACCGGAGCGAAAAAAATTACGGTTCGATGCCCTGGTTTTAACAGAGAAATATCGCAAAAACCGAATCGGGTTTCGAATAAACCTCGACTTCCGATTGACCGGTATTGTCCAAAAAGTAATTTGTTCTTTGAGCTCACCCTAAACTGTTATATATGAAATTTGGTATCGATATGCCAAGTACTTTTTGAATTAAGTGCCTACAATCCAATACATCCACACACAGACAGACACACACACACAGACATCATTCCGAAAATAGTCTAAACGTGTTCTAGGGACCTCAAAACGTGTACTTCCGTTGAAATCTTGATGTCGATTTCTTTTCATGATCACAATACTTTTCCATTACTACGTATGGAGAAAGTAAAAATCTGATGTGACCAACATATGACTTTCACCATATTTGGGATATAGATATTTAAATTATTATAAATAGCATTATAAGGCAAAATTATTATTTCGTATCGTAAAAGAATACAGTCGTCCTTATTGCCATAAATTTTATTTTGATTATGTTTCCAGAATCAACCGCTACGTGGTATGTGGCGCAGTATACAGGATATTACGAAAAAAGTCGAATATATCCGAAAAGGATGCTTCTACGAAAATTTGTTTCAAGCAAAATCTGGAAGAAATATTATTTTCTACAACTTTGGTCCTTACGAAGATGACCAATAACGATGTTTTTAAGGATATATTTGACCGACACCGAAAAACTGATTATTTATAAATAATTCCTAACGAATAACTGCTATGGAAAATTGTTTTAAACAAAAGATGTAGGAAATTTTATTTTCTACATTTTTACTTTCCCTATACGAAGTAATGGGAAAGTATTGTGATCACGAAAAAATCGAGTTCGGGATTTCAACAGAAATACATGTTTTGCGTCCCTAGAACACGTCTAGACTATTTTCGGAATGATGTGTGTGTGTGTGTGCGTGTATGTGATTGTGGGCGCTCTAACTGAAAATGTACTTGCCATATCGTTACCAAATTTCATATATAACATTTAAGCATGAGCACAAAGAACTGATTAGTTTTTGGACAATAACGGTTAACCGGAAGTCGAGGTTCATTCGAAATCCGATTCGGTTTTTGCGATATTTCTCCTTTGAAAAATCATTATTGTGTATACAATTCTATACAAATACAATAGAGAATGTAATTTCTTATAACTTTCATTTGAAACAGTTTTCCATAGCAGTTATTGTTTAGGAATTATTTATAAATAATCGGTTTTTTCGGTTTCCGTCAAATATCTCCTTAAAAACGTCGTTATTGGTAATCTTCGAGAGGAGCAAGGTTGTAGAGAATAATATTTCTTCCAGGTTTTGTGTGAAACAAATTTTCGTAGAACCGTCCATTTCGGAGATATTTTGCTTTTTCTAGTATACAGCGCCGCCACCATGTAGCGGTGAATTCTGTAAACATATTCAAAATATACGTAATTTATGGAAATAAGGACGACGGTATTCTTTTACGATACGAAATAATAATTTTGCCTCATAATGCTATTCATAATAATTTAAATATCTTTACCCCAAATATGGAGAAAGTCGTGTTGGCCACATCAGATGTTTTATCAATAATTCCTAAACAATAACTGCTCTGGAAAATTGTTAGAAATAAAAGATGTAGGAAATTACATTCTCTATAATCATTATATAGAATTTTATATACAATAACTAGGCGAATGATCCCGTTTAAAACGGCCTTTGTAAACAAACAATATAAAATTAAAACCAACAAACAAATGATAAAATTATAATATAATAATATTGGAAAGGGCTACAAATGAAAACAAAGAGGAATTAAGAGGAAAATAGTCTTATACCTCAATAATATTATTTTAACTATTCAGTAGCTCTCTTATAACGACGTTCCTTGTAAATTCCCCTTTGTTTAACAGCAATTGCCCTTGATTTTCTTTATCCTTAACCCAAAATTTCAAATTATGTTTGTCATGTGTTCTACTTATGGCTACATACAGCTGTCCATATGAAAAGCAGTATTTGGTAAGTAATCACAATTCCACTAAACAGCAGTTAAGAACAATCTCAATAGATATCTCAATACACACGCAATCAGCGCATATACCTTAATTATTTAGATAACAATGTAATAGTTGTTTGTTTGGTTACCCTATAATTGGAATGACGCGAATTAAAAATAAACAGCACGGAAAAAATTATTTTCATAATATCTGTCCTATTCAGATAATGCGAATGCACAGCGCAAGCAACTACCTTTAATATACAGAAAGACTTGGATAAGACAACGAAGGTACGTTAAAATGTCGTCGAAGTATTTCAAACATTAGCATCTTTTAAAATACGTAATTTACCGCATCTATCCATCCATCCAATTTACGTAAACGAATATAGGTTTATATGAGCATATATGGCTTGAAACAACAATGGCCGTTTCCAAGGCGATCATTGACGAAAATGAACGATTTTTCTTACATCGGCGAATTTAAACGTAAAATTTGCTATAGTTTTACCTTTAGGTGAGAAAAGACGAACAAAATTAAACGGCCCGTTTATTTTCCTTTAAAATGGTCCTAATTTGAAGGTCGTAGGTCAATTCTTTCTAATTTTAATTTCCAAAAGAGTAAAACTCTGAATGTCGAAAATTAAATTTTAGCGTGTAAACTTATGGGACGAGATATGAGATTCATATGGAATGTAAAACATCTCCTGGCGTCGAACTCGGGACTTATTTGAAATTTTTTTATAGCAATCGCTTTTTGAACGTATTCATAGCAATCCTACCGAATTTGGCTGGACTGGCTGAAGAAATGACCGAGATATGTTGAGATATTTATAACTAACTGATGAGACCGTCCGGCCAGACACCGACAAAGACATCAAGCGTTTTCTTATAGGAGATGGTGTTTTAATTGAGAAATATCGCAAAAACCAAATAACCTTTCGAATAAACCTCGGCTTCCGGTTAACCGTTATAGTCCAAAAACTAATCAGTTTTTTGTGCTCATGCTAAAGTTTTATATATGACGTTTGGTAACGATATGGCTAGTACTTTTAGAGTTAGAGCGCCCACAATCACATACACGAACACACACACACACATCATTCCGAAAATAGTCTAGACGTGTTCTAGGGACCTCAAAACATGCATTTCTGTTGAAATCCCGAAGTGATTTTTTTCGTGATCACAATACTTTCTCATTTCTACGTATGGCGAAAGTAAAAAGATTTTTCATTTGAAAAGTTTTTGCTTAAATTGAAAAATATTTTCTTCGCCGCCTGCAAACAAACAGTTGATTTTATCGATTTTTTCTCGGGGCCCCTTGCAGGCGCGGGCCCCGATGCCACTTGTTCTTGATTGCAATTGACGGAATTTATTATTTAGTGATTTATTTTAATCAGCTCATCAGCAGCAACTAACGGCCTTTTACAATGAGCACGACAACGATAAAAATACGAACATCTGGCAAAAGTTGTTAGCCGTCATATATTCGCGTAACTATAAAAAAAATTTCTGCACGTAGCCTCAGATCATACGTTTGCCAGGCTGAACACCACTGCCTCACGGGATACGGCTATCTTCTCTTTTGCCAAGAACTAATATGTCAAACCGGTAAACACCAACTGTTATACTCAGGGTGAGACAAAGGTGGCATTTTCCAGTGTCACTCGTGAAAGATGCTCCCAAAGAAGATGCAATAAAAATTTACTTTAAACAAATGTTTATTTTATAGAGAGATATTAAAATTTTTACGCTTAGAATTATATTATCATTTTTAATCACAATAGCATTTCCATTGCGATAAAAACGGTACACGCGTTTGTTTTTATATACACATATTTGCTTGATGACGGTAATGCAGTGCAGTGCTTAATTTCTGTAGGAACGCAAGGGAACGGTGTTCACACGCTTATTTGGGAGGAAGTTTCAAAATTTTATGAATAAAAAATCTGATGTGGCTAACACATGACCTTCACCGTATTTGGGGTATAAATATTTAAATTATTATGAATAGCATTATGAGGCAAAATTATCATTTCGTATCGTAAAAGAATACAGTAGTCCTTATTGCCGTAAATTACGTAAATTTTGAATGTGTTTACAGAATTCACCGCTACATGGTATTGGCGCCGTATACTGAAAATTACGAAAAAAGTTGAATATCTCCGAAATGGATGGTTCTAATAAAATTTGTATCAAACAAAACCTGGAAGAAATATTAATCTCCACAACTTTGGTCCTCACGAAGATTACCAATAAGGAAGGTTTTATAGTGATATTTGACGGAAACCGAAAAAACCAATTATTTATGAATATTTCCTAAACAATAACTGCTATGGAAAATTGTTTCAAAAAGAGGTTGTAGGAAATTACATTCTCTATAATGCTTGAATAGAATTGTATATACAATATCGATGATTTAACGGAGAAATATCGCAAAAACCTAATCACGTTTCGAATAAACCTCGACTTTCGGTTTACCGGTATTGTCCAAAAACTAAACAGTTCCTTGTGCTCATGCAAAAGTGTTATATATGAAATAAGGTGTTAATAGGACGAGTACTTTTTTAATTAGAGGGCCCACAATCACATACATACACACAGACACACTGACATCATTCCGGAAATAGTCTAAACGTGTTCTAGGGACCTCAAAACGTGTATTTTCGTTGAAATCTCAGAGTCGATTTTTCTCATGAACACAATACTTTCCCATTACTACGTATGGAGAAAGTAAAAATTAAGGTTCGATGCCCTGCTACTGAACAAGCTGAAATGACTTAGGAAATAGTGAAACGCGTAACGCATTCCGCTATTGCTATTCAGGGCTCTCATAATGGGCCGTATCGCAGGGATATGAACCTACTCAATCGCTATATATACTACTAAATGGCCGTGATTCTCACCAATTTCATGAGCTTCCTCATCCTTCCGGCGTATGGGGCGGTGCTGTCTCATGAGATGCGTGCAGACGGTCTTCTCCACTTTATATACTCGAATGCACCGTGGAATCCATATTGGCCATCAGCGATACACGCGAGAGAAAAATGAAAGTTGGAGGTCACGTCCTAAATGTCATTTTCGCTTGCCGTGCGAAAGAATTCTCCTAAATACGAAAATAGTTTGAAAAATAACCAATTGCCTGTCCAAAATATGACACGAATCGTAAAAGAGGCATTTACATTTTGTATTCTTAGTACTTGCTAGGCATCTTGACTTCCGCCTGCAAGAGAAGACCAAAAAAAAATCTGATGTGGCCAACACATGACTTTCTCCATATTTGGGGTATAGTTATTTAAATTATTATGAATAGCATTATAATATATGATATCTATACTATATAGATGCTTCTTACACATTATATATATATATATATATATATATATATACTAGTGAATGTGTGCTTGCATTCTGCAAACATCTTCTCTCACCTTAATATAAAGAGTAAGTGGAGACAAATAATTTTTAAATGCAAAAGTTTGCACCTCTGCGCCGATTTACGTGTTCTTCTTTATGGACAATATTGGAATAAAAACAACCCCTAAAATTTTTAACTGTAAACATTTTATAGCTTTTCATCATTTGTTGCAAATACTTCTCATTTCTGCAAATTTTCATCTATGTAGCACCTCTAGAATTGCATTTATATAAATTTCAATGTATAAACTTCATGAATTTTCAACAGCCACAATAATAAACTTTTCTAAAAATTTTCAAACCTAAATGTAAGTGAAACACAATTCCTTAATTTTCAGCCTTCTAGTTCGTACGAAGGTATATAAAGATTAGCCAATTTTTTAAATATTTATGAATTTTTAACGGCCGAATAAATAAACATTTTCAATTTTCTGTAATTCTTATATCGGTATTAGGTAAATTCTACTGTCAGAAAATATTTCAGCATTGTAGAACATTTAGAAGTACTTAAACCAAGAAATGTTTGTTTAAAAGTTTATAATTTTTAACGGCCAATAAAATAAACATTATTGTAAATTTCGATTTTTCCTGTCGATTTCTCCATGCTATCAACATTTTCTGAAAATTTCAACACTCCATCTATTGTAGTTTGGGCCAGATATTAGTATCCTCTTATATCCTATGTCCTCTGTAGCATTTTCACAATTTCGAAATATTCGGAATCGCTTTTGTAAAAAATAACGTAACCATGTCAAATTTCATGTCTGTATCTCATTTAGGAGTTCCTTCTAATTTTCACGCTCGTATGGGGCAGAAATGGAAAAAATCTGATGTGGCCAACGCATGACTTTCTCCATATTTGGGGTATAGATATTTAAATTATTATGAGTAGCATTATAAGGCAAAATTATTATTTCGTATCGTAAAAGAAGACACGTCCTTGACGTAAATTACGTATATTTTGAATGTTTACAGAATTCACCGCTACATGGTGTTGGCGCTCTAGGCTGGTATTAAGAAAAAGCGAAATATATCCGAAATGGATGGTTCTACGAAAATTAGTTTCAAACAAAACTTGGAAGAAATATTATTCTCTACTACTTTGGCCCTTACGTAGATTACCAATAACGATAACTCTAAACGTGTTCTAGGTACCTCAAAACGTGTATTTCCGTTGAAATCTCGCAGTCGATTTTTTTCGTGAATACAATACTTCCCCATTACCACGTATGGAGAAAGTACAAACCGTCCCTAAAAATAAGATTTTTGCAATATTTTATTTTATTTTGGTTGCAACGAAATTTCTATAATCGTGCCAAATTGCAAGTCTCTAGGTAGTAATGGGAAAGTATTGTATTCACGAAAAAAATCGACTTCGAGATTTCAACGGAAATACACGTTTTGAGGTCCCTAGAACACGTTTAGACTATTTTCGGAAACATGTCTGTGTGGGCGTGTGAGTGTGTGTGTGTGGGTGTGTGTATGTTATTGTGGGCGCTGTAACTCAAAAAGTACGTTCCATATCGTTACCAAACATCATATATAACAATTTAACATGAGCACAAAGAACTGATTAGTTTTCGGACAATAATGGGTAACCGGAAGTCGAGGTTTATTCGAAACCCGATTCGGTTTTTGCGATATTTCTTCGTTAAAAAATCATTATTGTATTTACAATTCTGACAAACGTTATAGAGAATGTAATTTCCTACAACTTTCATTTGAACCAATTTTCTATTCTAGTTATTGTTTAGGAGTTATTTATAAATAACTGGTTTTTCGGTTTTCTCCTTAAAAACATCGTTATTGGTAATCTTCGTGAGGACCAAAGTTGTAGAGAATAATATTTCTTCAAGTTTTGTTTGAGACAAATTTTCGTAGAACCATCCATTTCGGAGATATTTTGCTTTTTCTTAATTTGCAGTATACAGCGCCACAACCATGTAGCAGTGGTTTATGTAAACATGCAAAATTTACGTAATTTACGGCAATAAGGACGACTGTATACTTTTACGATACGAAATAATAATTTTGCCTTATAATGCTATTCATAAAAAGAATTTAAATATCTATACCCCAAATATGGAGAAAGTCATGTGTTGGCCACATCAGATTTTTACTTTCTCCATGCGTAGTAATGGGAAAGTATTGTATTCATGAAAAAAATCGACTTCGAGATTTCAACGGAAATACGTGTTTTGAGGTCCCTAGAGCACGTTTAGACTATTTTCGGAATGATGTCTGTGTGTGTGTGTATAGTATTGTGGGCGCTCTAACTCAAAAAGCACTTGCCACATCGTTACCAAACTTCATATATAATACTCTAGCATGAGCACAAAGAACTGGTTCGTTTTTGGACAATAACGGTTAACCGGAAGTCGAGGTTTATTCGAAACCCGATTCGGTTTTTGCGATATTTCTCTGTTAAAACATCATTATTGTATATACCATTCTATACAAAAGTTATAGAGAATTTAATTTTCTACAGTTTTCATTTGAAACAATTTTCTATAGGAGTTATTGTTTAGGAGTTATTTATAAATAACCGGTTTTTCGGTTACCGTTAAATATCTCCTTAAAAACATTGTTATTGGTAATCTTCGTAACGACCAAAGTTGTAGAGAATAATATTTCTTCCGAGTTTTGTTTGAAACTAATTTTCGTAGAACCATCCATTTCGGATATATTTCGCTTTATCTTAATACCAGTATACAGCGTCAACACCATGTAGCGGTGAATTCTGTAAACATTCAAAATATACGTCATTTACGGCAACAAGGACGTGTCTTCTGTTACGATACGAAATAATAATTTAGCCTCGTAATATTATTCATAATAATTTAAATATCTATACTCCAAATATGGAGAAAGTCATGTGTTGGTCACATCAGATTTTTTGTTTTCCTATTGAGCTATACTGGGGCAAAACAGCCCCAAGTATGTTGATTATATAAGTATCGAATTTCCTTCATTAGCTGTAGTTTAGCATGAATGGCATTAAAATATAAGCCTCTGTTTCCCATTAAAAGCTTACTCATATGAAAGCATTAAGCCTGTTGCCTAGTATGCCTATTATAGACCCAGAAAAAGTACCATTTTTTTGCGATAAAAACTATAAATTTACGTTAATTCTACTCGGATTTGAATTATGTCTTCAAAAATAGGAAGCCACAATTTATATCCAATCCGATAGTTTAAGTCTCGAGTTCGTATCTTGACGCGAAATAATTTTGAAATGCAAATATAAAAACCTCTACACCAATTTACATGTTTTCTTATGGGCAAAAACTGGGGAGAGTACATACAATGGCAGCCGCTGAAGCTAAGAAGAAGTGCCGACAATATTCACAAGAGTATTTCAAATGTGGATTTGTGCCTTCGTTTAACAATGAAGCAATGCCTATGTGCCTCTTATGTGAAAAGACTTTTAGTAATGATGCCATGAAACCTTCGAAGATGATATTTATAGGATATATATATATATAGAAGAATACTAATATCTGGCCCAACTACAATAGTTGGAGATCTGAAATTTAATGCAGAGGTGAATCGAAAAATATCATCTGAGGAAAAATTGCAAAATTTCAACAATGTTTATTTTCTTGGCCGTTAAAATTCATAAACTATTTTAATAACATTTCTGGTTCAGTTACTTCTAAATGTGCTATGAAGCTGAAATTTTTTCTAATGGTAGAATTTGCATAATAATGAAAACAGGATAATATAAATTTGAAAATTTTTATTCGTTTGGCCGTAATAAATTCTCAAATGTTAAACAAATTGACTAATGATTATGTACATTCTGAATATCCAGGAAGCTGAAAATATTAACATAGTTAGGAAATAATGTTCCGGTGGTAAATAACATTGATAATTTCATAAACGTTTTATATTTTGGCTGTTAAAAATTCATAAATATTAAACACCTAACCGTAGACGTGCTGAGAACCGTTTCGCTCCTTTAAAACTTAAACGACAATAACTCGCAGTGTATTCCCCGTTATCACATGAAATTTTTTCTGCAGCTTATACAACATTCTACACGCTGAATAGTAGTAGTAAATAATAGATATAACTTATACAGTTGTTGTTAAAAATAGTTTTCTGCAAGGCTGCATCGTAAAAACATCCCGAAAATAGTCTCTGACTAACTTACATTCTGTTATAGATAGAAGAAAAATGTCTCCTGTGAAATGTAGAAGAGGGATTCAGCTTTAATTATTTAAAAGATTCATTCCGATATCTTGCTTCATTTTCGAGATACTAACTTAGATATTTGAAGATCGCCGAAATTGTTGACGTTTCGTGACTCTCTTTGCGCCTTTCAATGCTACTTGGAAGTTTCACGGCAGTCTGTTTATTCTGCTATGCAATATCTTACTTTGATTAATAAATGTGCTTGCAGTATACAAGCAACTTTTACTAGTATCCTATATATCATTCTATATCGACTCTTCTTACAGAGGATATAGGATACTAGTGATTGTGTGCTTGCATTCTGCAAGCATTTTCTCTCAAAGTAAATATAAAAGCCAAAAAATAAATTCAACGCATAAGTTTGCATCTCGGCTCCGAATTACGTTTTTTTCTGTTTTGAAAATATTAGGATAAAAACAACTCCTAAAATTTATAGCAACTTTTACTCGTATATATATACCATTTTCAATCCAATAACAACACTTTTCAAGTCAATAACAACACTTTTCAAGTCAATAACAACACTTTTTAAGTCAATAACAACACTTTTCAAATCAATAGCATCACTTTTCAAATCAATAACAACTCTTTTCAAATCAATAGCAACACTTATTAAAATAACCTTCAAGGCTCTTCAAACCATAATGGCATTTCTTACTTGCAATTGCAATTCTTATTTGTATTATAAAATTAAAATTGAAGGTAGTAATGCTTTAATTAAAAAGTCATTGTATTGTTTTAAATGTTCTAACCTTAAATTATGGTTACAATTAAGATAAATGTCATCTCATGACTTTTTAAGACCTAATCTGCTTTTATTGTTATTTTATATAATATAATATATTTATTTATCTTTAGTGTTTTCAACATGTATGTTTTCTATTTTTATTTTTAATTTTAATTTTTGAAATGAGTAATACCCATGGACAGTTGAGAAGATACAAATAGCAATCATTCTGAAAATTGGGAGAGACGCCAAAATATGTCTCCAAAAAAGAGATTTTAGTAAAACTTGTAGTGAATGAAGGCATGACAATTCGAGAAGCCTCTGGAGTAGCTGACATCAAAGAGAGCACTGCGCGAGGGATCATAACTTCTTATAGGCGTGAGGGAGCTATTGTTCATAAAGCACGTGGTGGACAAAATCTTAAAAATTTAACTAACAATGTGCTTGAATGCATAGAACAAGTCGTGGAGGAATCGCCGGGTGCTACTTTGAAGGAAATAGGTGAAAAGCTACAATCAAAGGGAATCAGTTTAAGCATGGGTAGTATTTTTAATGGTCTTGAAATGTTGGCAATTACATTAAAGACCTGCCACCGAGAACTTGATCGCGTAAACGCTCCTGCTACAATAGCAAAACAGCAGGCTTACGCCATTGAATTTACATCACAGGGGCCAGAAAACAAAATGAAGTGCATCTTTATCGATGAAAGCGGATTTAATTTGCACATGCGCAGAAGCCAAGCTCGATCTAGAAAAGGGACACGAGCAAATGTAGTCGTTCCAACGGTGAGAGGGAGAAGTGTTACATTAATTGTCGCCATGAACAATCAAGGTGTTGTGCACTCTAAAGTAGTAAGCGGCGGAACGTGTAATGCAGAAAAGTTTTCGGCGTTTGTTCGCGAACTAGTCATTAAGCTCAGAGAAAACGAAGAATATAAGGGATCATGGCTAATAATGGATAATGCTAGGAATCCTTTCGGGAATATATCACCTTAAATTTTTGTCTCCATACTCATGCATGCTTAACCCCACTGAGAACCTCTTCTCAAAAGTAAAGTCTTCTGCAAAGCGCCTCCTTATTACTTCAACAGGGGAACAGAATCTTATTTCTGTAATAAATGACAGTCTTGCAACAATTACACAGCAGGACTGCAATAATTACGTGATAAAAATGCTCATAAATTTGGCGTCGGTGGTGGCAGGAATGCCATACACTCATTAATTTAACAAAATAAGTGCAGGCTATACAGGTTGTTTTTATTATTAAATAATATGTTGTCCGTGTTTTTAAAGTTAAGTTACAAGATAACTAAAATGATGTTATTGATTTTAAAAATGTTCTTATTGATTTTTAAAATGTTACTGATTTTAATAAATGTTGTTACTGATTTGAAAAGCGTTGTTATTGACTTGAATCATTTACGTTTGCAGTTTTTTTTCTTTACCCCTCAGAACGACAGGTTTGACCTAACAACTCCATTGCAGGTCTCAAACGCATATTTAGAGAGTGCACATACAACTTCCGAGGGCTGTTTTATTTCTCTCCCTCTCGATACGTCACATACACTAAAGCGGAGTACTCCGTGCATTGGGAACCTAGTATTCATTTACTGTCCATGGGTATTATTCACTTCTAAAATTAAAATTAAAAATAGAAAAACATACATGTTGAAAACACTAAAGATAAATAAATATATTATATTATATAAAATAACAATAAAAGCAGATTAGGTCTTAAAAAGTCATGAGATGACATTTATCTTAATTGTAACCATAATTTAAGGTTAGAACATTTAAAACAATACAATGACTTTTTAATTAAAGCATTACTACCTTCAATTTTAATTTTATAATACAAATAAGAATTGCAATTGCAAGTAAGAAATGCCATTATGGTTTGAAGAGCCTTGAAGGATATTTTAATAAGTGTTGCTATTGATTTGAAAAGTATTGTTATTGACTTAAAAAGTGTTGTTATTGACTTAAAAAGTGTTGTTATTGACTTGAAAAGTTTTAAACAAACTGACTAATGTTTATGTACTTTCGTTAGAACCGGGAATTTGAAAATTTTAAAAAAGTTAGGAAATAATGTTCCCATGGTAAATAACTTTGAAAATTTCACAAAAGTTTTATATTGTGGCTTTTAAAAATTCATAAAATTTAAACAATGAAATTCATAGAAATGCACTTCTGGAGGTGCTATATAGATGAAATTTTGTAAAAATGTGAGGTATTCCTAAGAAATGTTAAAACCCAATAAATGTTTTATAATTATGCATTTTAGGGTTTGTTATTACCCCAATATTGACCAAAAGGAGAAACACGTAAATCGGCAAGAATGTGTAAACTGTTGCGTCTAAAAATTATTTGTCGGCTCATACTTTTTAATTTAGGGTGAGAGAAAATGCTTGCAGAATGCAAGCACACATTCAGTAGTATAGTATATCCTCCTCTGTAACGCCGGCTCCACACATGCGTCCACGAATATTCGCAGATATTCACGAATATTTGTGGTCGCATGTTTGTCCACGATTGTTTGTCGAACACAGCCTCCACATATTCATCCTTGATACCGATTATTCGTTATTTGTGACAAGTTGCAGGAAAGTAACCAGTGTTCGTACGAATATGAGCTCTGACGACGACACTATTGTTGCGACTGCAGCTTATTTTCTAATGTGTTACTACTTTCTAAAAATGAAAAGAAGAAAAGAAAAGAAGAAACGTCGGAGACGTAGATGGTGGATGGTATCTTTACATAGAAGTCGAACGAAGTAAGTACCTAATTTCAAGTTAAAATACAACAAAAGATAGTACCTACAAGGTCATTTCAAAATTTAATGTTTCTTTCACTGTTGTTTGGTACGTAGGTATGGTGGTGCCGACATGCTTGCTGACTTAGTAAGAGAACCTTCAGGACAATTTGATAACTTTTGTCGAATGTCCTCCACAGACTTCGAGTTTCTGCTTCAGAAAATAGAACCGCAGATTTCAAAAAAAGATACGAAATGGCGAAAGGCAATTCCAGCAAAAGTACGCCTAGCAGTGACGCTTCGATTTTTATCTAGTGGAGATATTTACCAAAGTCTTCATTTTTTATTCAAAATATCTCCTCAAGTCATCTCATTATTTGTGCCTGATGTGTGCAAGGCATTGATCGAAGTACTTAATGATATGGTAAAGGTGAGAAATAAATTTACAAATTTCTATAAATTATTTATTGAATAAGACGAATTGTTAATTTTATTAAAAAGTAGTAGTTATAAATTTATAAAGGAGCATAGTTCCTGACGTAAGCAGCAGCATCCTCTGGGATTTCAATACTGAAAGTTGCTCCGGGCGGGTTACGTTGAGAGTCAGATGAAGCAGAAGGACTAATTAGAACTGACTGTGAGCTTGAGTTTGAAGCAGGTGATGGTGTTGGTGGTGCGCTAAATGTTTGATAATTTGAAGCCATTCTTCGTTGAAATATTAAATTATCAATTTGGTTCATAATTATTTCGCGTTGTACTTCATCAAATTTCCGTAACTTTTTTGCTAAAAGCGCCGCGTAAACATCGCATTCGTCTTCTTCTTCAGGTTTTTTTAGGCGCGTTTCGCTTACAGCGTGAGCGCCTATTATCGTCGGTCGGTCCGTCCGTCCGTCCGTCCGTCCGCATGTTCGTTCTCGGCTTCTACCGAACGGATTTTTATGAAATTTGATATTAAGGACTTTCAATCAAATATAAGAAGAAAATCGCAAAAATGAATCACGTACGCCAATCAGGGGTACCACTTTACTGGAGACAAAAAATTAAATTTTCGTCATATCTCGTAAACTATTGTTCATATCAAAATATTTTTCAAATAAAAGTTGTAGAACTAGTATAGTAGAGTATTTCCTTTTCTATATATTTTCATCGTAGGAGTAGCCGTTATCGAGAAAATCAAACAAGAATGTCTTATATGGAGTTGAACTTAGAAAATTTCTTGCATGGTTACTTCATTGTTGCTAACATAAACAATCTCCCAAACAAACGTTTAATTTCCTTACGTGTGCATGTAATACTATTAAATAGGAAGAGCATGGATTATTTATGATGGAGAAAAGGACTTTAAAACGCTATTTCCCGTACGTACAGGTATATAATTGCTTTCTAATACTCCATTGCACGAAACGCGCCCCATTTGTGATACGTTGTACGCTTTCCTAACTTGTTTTTCTTTTCAGAAACAACCTTCAGTAAATTGTATGCTTCATCCAGACGTTTTTCCGCTACGGACGTATCATTCGCTCTTTTATTATGCTTCCTTCTTGTATTTTCAGTAGTGCCTCTGAGGCTTACATTTGAACTTACTGCGGGATTAGCAGTTGAACTGTTTTGACCTGAAATATTATTATGAAACGTTTTAAAAATAATTCTATAGACAGAAATTTTAGCTGAAAGTAGAAACTGAATTAAAAAATACCTTCGATTTCTTCAGCATTTATTTCCTTATTAGCACTATCCTCGAAATCAACAATTTCAACCTCTTGATAACAGGATTCTCCTTCTGCTGTCGTAGTCTGAAAACAAATTTTTATTTCAATTTTCAGGTTCCCTCAACTGAACAAGAATGGTTGGATATAGCGAATGGTTTCCAAATAAGATGGCAGTTTCCTCATTGTCTTGGATCTTTGGACGGAAAACATATTATAATTCAATCTCCGACGAACAGTGGTTCAGATTATGTTAATTACAAAGGCAGTTTTAGCATAGTACTGATGGCACTTGTGGATAGCAATTATTGCTTTACATTTGCAGATGTCGGTTGCAAAGGGAGAATCAGTGACGGAGGTGTGTTCCGGAATAGTTTACTATATGAAAAAATTTATGGAAATAATGTAAATTTCCCACAAGATGCTCCCCTTCCAGATATGAATATCGCTTTGCCCTATGTATTCATAGCAGACGATGCTTTCGGTTTAAGTAATCGAGTAATGAAGCCCTATCCTGGTATCCAGCAGAAAGGTAGTCCAAAAAGAATATTTAACTATCGCCTTTCACGTGCTCGCATTGTTGTTGAAAATGTGTTTGGGATCATGGGGTCTGTATTCCGAGTATTGAGGAAACCAATGTTACTCGTGCCAGAGAAGGCAAGCCTAATTACAATGGCATGTGTTTTTCTTCATAACTTTCTACGAAAAAGCAGGACCTCAAAGTCACTATACATTCCCCAAGGTGCTCTTGATTACGAAGAGAGTGGAGAGTTGCGACCTGGTTCATGGAGGAATGACCAACAAAATCTGACGTCTTTGGTAGCCCTACAGAAAGTTCCAAGGAAGCCATCTGATAGTGCGAAGAAAATAAGAGATGAATTTGGAAACTATTTCATGTCGGAGAAAGGACGAGTAGAATGGCAGGAAAAATATTGCTAAACTGTACATATAATTGAATATGTAACAAATGAAACATTTTAGAAAACAAAAATAATTAAAAGTATGAAAATAAATGTCATAAAAATTTATAATTGATTTATTTATCTTACCTCTGTATTCATTTCCGTATTGCAATGGTAAACTGGCGCAAGAAATTTCTCCATGCTGTCATAGGCAAACCAACTGGGTTTAAAGACTTGGTCAGTGCCCATACCTGATTTTACAGATTGTTTTTTCTTCTTTAACAGCATTCTAAACGATGCCATCAACGAGTCTTTCTTTTTCTTCAATTCAACTAAAGTGCAATTAAACTTTAAACCCTCGTGAATTCTTTTCCATGCATCTGCAACCTCGTTTCGGTTTTTATGAAGATCTTGATTTGGGTTCCAGATGCAGGGTTCCATTTCGAAGGCTTCTAAAAACTGGAATACAGCTTCATTTGTCCACTCCATTTATACTTTACCAACTTCACCGAAATGGTACAACAACTTCTTTTCAAACAAAACACTAGCACAAGATACAAGAAAACAGCACTGATTCAACAAAGGTTACACGTCAAAGAAGGTTACACCTCAAAGAAGGTTACATCAGTTTATTTCACACAGAAATGAATACAATGTTCGTAAACGAAGTGTGGAGGGGCAACGAGTGTGAGTCACAGCGAATGTTCGTGGAATTTGATGTGTGCTCATTTACCGACTCGAGACGGAAACATGTTCGCTATTCGGCACAAACACCGAATATTCGTACACGAACACGAACATTCTATCCACACTTGCGTACATTCCCGCGAACATCAAATATTCGTGTACGAACAACGCATGTGTGGAGCCGGCGTAAGAAGAGTGCTTATAGAATGATAGGATATATATAGGAGGATACTAATGTCTGGCTCAAACTCCAGTATCTGGAGAGCTGAAATTTAATACATAGGTGAATCGAAAAAAATAATTGGAGGATTATTTGCAAAATTCCAACAATGCTTATTCTGTTGGCCGGTAAAAATTATAAACTATTTTAGTAACATTTCATTGTTTAGGTACTTCTAAATGCACTATGAAGTTGAAATTTTTTTTAGTGGTAGAATTTGCCAAATAATGAAAATGGGATTATAAAAATTTGAAATTTTTTATTCGTTCGGCACTAATAAATTCTTAAATGTTAAAAAAATTGACTAATGTTTATGTACTTCTGAAAATCCAGGAAGCTGAAAATTTTACTAAAGTTAGGAAATAATATTCTGGTGGTAAACAATATTGAAAATTTTAGAAATATTTATTATTGTGACTGTTAAAAATTCATAAAATTTAAACAATGAAATTCATATATATGCACTTCTAGAGGTTTTATATCGATGAAATTCTGCATGAATGTGAGGTATACGTAACAAATGCTAAAAACATAAATGTTTTATAATTATAAATTATCGGGGTTATTTTTACCCCAATATTGACCATAAGGAATAACACGTCAATCGGCAAGAAAGTGTACTGTTGCATTTAAAAATTATTTGTCGGATGATACTATTTACTTTAGAGAGAGTGAGAAAATGTTTGCAGAATGCTAGCACACCTTCACTAGTATCCTATATCCTTCTGTAAGAAGAGGGCTTATAGAATGATATATACAGTAAAACTCGTTTATAACAATCACGCCTAAAACGAAATCTCGGCTATAACGAAGAAATGTCTCGGTCCCTTGAACTCCTCCATAAGGGCATTGGTTAAATTTCTCGGATGTAACGAATATGCATTTTACGAATTCTCGGCTGTAACGGACAAATGTTTGGTCCCGTGGCAAAAAATTCCCCATATATAACGAATTTTGGCGAGCAAAGCGATAAGTAATGAATAGTTTCCGCCCGTTTACCGCGCACTTGTTCGTAGAGGTTCCCTTCCATACAAATTTCCACACTCCCTTTGTTTTGAAATTGATAGTAAAAATGTGAAATGTTTATGTAAATGAATGACCATAATAATAATATTAATTGACCATTTAAAAAATCGTATGTAATAGCAGTCGAACATTTTACATGCCGCGAAGTTGATAAGCATCTCTTTGCATATGTAAGTACGGCATTGAAGTCGACTCACTGCAAATACAGTAAAAGCTGTGTTATCTGGCTATCTTGGGGACTCTGGAAAGCCAGTTAGGAGAAATTTCCAGTTATGGGAGCGATTTTCGATTTTGGCATCACAAATTTAGCAATAACCAAACAAAATTGGGCTTAGGTTCACGATCGTACTCCCCAAACATAACTATGCATGGGGTTTGCATTTTCCATTTTAATTCTTCCGCACCTAGTTAGATATAGACACTATTTACCCATTTTTATTTAATACGTTGCTACGCTTACTTACATGCAAAACAAAAAGGCTATTGAAAAGTTTAGGGCGTCCGGGAAGTTTGGGGATAACGGCAGTGAACCTGTTCCCAAAATTGAATTTATTGGAATATATCTTTCTTCTTTATCTTTCTTATTTATCTTTCTTATTTATCTTTATTTACTCTATTAGAAAGGACAAAATTATTTAAATCTTCAGAACATTTCTGTGAAAACCAGTCATATAATATTTTATCCAGTTCCTCAATTTTTGGCTTATGACGCATTTGATGTTTATTAATTGATTTACTCGTCTCAGAAGATGTCACATATTTCATTAATTTAGCCTTATGACCTTGATATCATAGAGCGTGGAAGATCCGATGTTGAATTCTTTTGCTATGGCTGCTCTATTTTTTCCTTTTTCAATTCGTTTGATCAGCTCCACCTTTTGTGTTAGCGTTAAACCAACATTTTCTCTCCTGCTCCTTGCTTTTTGGTATTTATTTTGATGCCATATTCAATGAATGGGTAATTTTTTAAATAATAAAAAGCGATAAAACTGGAAATTGTAGAAGTACACCAAAACATCTAGACAATGCAAATGGCTTAGATAACCAAAAACGCCATGCTTACTCGGCAGCCACAGAAGTATACGGAGTAAATATGTAATATATACATCTTATATTTTAAGAAATTTTTAAAGTGGAAGTTATGGTATTACACATATACAATTCACACAAAAATTCATAAAAAAAGAAAAAGGAATACAAAATGAATTGTATTTGTGTAATTGCCGGTATGTAAGGGTGGCCGGTTCTAAATAGCCGGATAGCACAGCTTTTACTGTATGTGTATACGTGTTATATGGGATTTATAGGCCAAAAACCATGTTTCTCGTATATAACGTAGTCACGCTTATAACGCAGCAATGAGTCGTCCCCTCAAATACGTATTAAACGAGTTTTACTGTATATAGGAGGATACTAATGTCAGGCCCAAACTACAATGGTTGGGGCGCTGAAATTTAATACATAGGTGAACGAAAAATAATTATCAGTGGAATAATTGAAAAATTGCAACAATGTTTATTTTCTTGGCCGGCAAAAATTATAAACTATTTTACTAACATTTCATGGTTTAGGTACTTCTAATTGCGTAATGAAGCTGAAATTTTTTTAGAGGTATAATTTGCCAAATAATGAAAACGGAATTATAGAAATTTGAAAATTTTTATTCGTTCGGCCGTAATAAATTTTAAAATGTTAAACAAATTGACTAATATCTATGTACTTTCTGAAGATCCAGGAAGTTGTAAATTTTAAAAAAGTTGGGAAATAATCTTCCAGTGGTAACTAACATTGAAAATTTCATAAAAGTTTTATATTGTGGTTGTTAAAAATTAATAAATTTTAAACAATGAAATTCGTATAAATGCACCTAGCCGTAGACGCACTGAGAACCGCTCCGCTCCTTTAAAACTTAAACGACGATAACTCGCAGTGTATTCCCCGGAATCACGTGAAATTTTATCTGAAATAGTAACCAATAGACGCCACATTGTATCTACTGAAGCATGGGAACACCCATCCCTCTCACCAATCATAATGTAGAATTTAATATTTTGAACACAGAAGAAAGATATATAGTTGCTGCTTCAATGCGGGAGAGATACACATTATTACACTGTATTTCAAGTAGAGAAAGATTAAGCAGATAGCTCGCGAAAGCCAGTTTGTTTTTTCGCTTAGTCGCTCGCTCCACCCTATTCATTAAAATTTTGTGCCCTTCGAAATGAGTGCCCGTTGATTGCAGTATGCCGACATAATTTCTGTCTGGTTTGTCCCATGTCAACTTATATTTACACTAAAAATATAACATTGTAACCGGTGATCGCCCGAAAGTCGGCGACAACGCATATGTGTCGTCGCCGGTATAGTGTTCTTGATTACAACGTATAGGTACGTTAGTAGTGGAGCTGAACGGAAAATCGTGAGCTGTACGGGAGATATATGTACTTGCTTTTGTAGTAGATACGTAACAGCTATACTGACAATTATTACTGAAACTTAAAGTGCACTGGGTAAAATCCGTTTTTAAGAAAAATAAGTTATATAAATTAGTATTATTATAAATTAATATAAATTTTATTATTTTAAATTATTATAAATTAATTTTCTTAAAAACGAATGCTCTTCAAATCGGATTTTGCCCAGTGTAATAATTGACAGAATTTCTCTATTTTTTATTAAATTTTTTATTTAATCCTTTAATATGGATCATTGGCTAAAAACTGGATGTGTGAAACGTAAAAGCGAAAATATTGAAGAAACTGAACGTGTTAATTATAATTTTGAGGAAAAACGCAGCAATATACCTGCAGCAGACATCTGGTGATAAAATAAGTGGAGTATGTGAACCATCAAATACAAAAAAGTGAAAAAATCCTCAAATATGATTAAGATTATCTTAATAAACTGGGATTTTCATGGACTGGTGATGAGATAGAGCCTGTTCCACTATGTTACGAGACACTTACAAATGAAAGTATGAAACCGTCAAACCTTAAACTTCATTTCGATACAAAACATAAAGAGTACTACGGAAAGCCTGTAGAATTCTTTGATAATAGGCGCAAAGATCTTCAAAATTCACAGAAAGTAATGCACAGTGTGACAGGAGGTGAAAATATGAAAGCTTATGAAGCTTCATATAGAGCGGCGTACTTAATAGTAAAATCCGGAGCTCCCGAAGTAATTGACGAGACATTAGTAAAACCTATGGCCAAAGAAATGGCGCAAGTGATGATTGGAGATAAGGCAAAGGAAGCTATAGACCGTGTTCCCCTCTCAAATAAAACTGTTCATCGTAGAATCATAGATATGGCCGAAAATGTAAAGCAGATATTATTGTCACGAGTTCGTCAGAGTCGTTACTATGCACTGCAAGCTGATGAATCTACAGATATTGTAAATTTTGCTAATCTTTTATAGTTTGTCAGATACGAGCTAAATAATGAAATCCATGATGATCTTTTGTTCTGCCAAAGTATGCCAACACATACAACTGGGGAAGCAATTTTTAAAGTTATTAATGACTTTATTAAAGACAATAGCTTGGATTGGAATCGTTGTGTTGGAATAAGCACGGATGGTGCAAGAGCCATGATTGGTTCTAAGAAAGGAGTTGTTGCACGTATTCAAGCTGTTGCGCCAGAAGCAAAATCCACACATTGCTGTATACATGGAGAAGCACTCGCCATCCAGAATATTCCTGCAGATCTAAAATTAGTGCTTGATGAATCTATTAAAATTATTAATTATGTAAAAGGCCGTCCTCTGAATGCACGGCTTTTTTCTCACCTTTGTGATGAAATGGGCAGTGATCACAAACAACTTTCATACTGAAGTGCGATGGCTTACTCGTGGAAAAGTCCTCAATAGCCTGTTTGAGCTGCAAGAAGAACTTAAAATTTTTCTATACGACACCTTCAATCTGCGGAACCGTTTACATGACTGGAGATGGCTATGTAAATTAGCATACCTTGCAGATGTCTTTTCCCATTTAAACAATCTCAATCTATCCATGCAAGGGGAACTAATAACTATATTTCATGTTCATGACAAAGTGAACTCCATGATTGCAAAATTGCAACTGTGGCATAAACGCCTTAATCGTGGATAATTGGATTCCTTTCCATCTCTTTACGATTTATTAATACATTCATGATATGTCACAAACTATAAAACAACATTTGGAAAGTTTGCAGAAAAATCTACTTAAATATTTCCCTGAATTGGAAAACAATTTTGAATGGATAAGGAACCCTTTCATTATCACCGTTCAAACATTGCCAAATAACTTGACAAATTCAGAAGAAGAACAGCTCTTGGAATTGGCTGCAGATGGCTTCTTGAAAAGAAAATTTTAGCAAAATACACTGTCATCATTTTGGTTGAGCGTTAGTTCTGAATATTCAACTATATCTGACAAAGCTATTAAGTATCTTCTACCCTTCCCCACTTCGTATTTATGCGAAGTCGGATTCTCTCTGCTGGTTGGCATCAAAACAAAAAAACTATGCCATCTTATTGACGTGGAACCACATCTTCGTCTGAAAATCACTAACATCGACCCAGATATCCCTACCTTGGTGTCTGATCAAAAGCAGTTTCATCCCTCGCACTAAACAGCTTCAATACCAAAATGGTAAGTATTAAAAACGTGCTTTTATTCATTTGTTAACATGCATGCTTCAATTTCAGACCGATGTGGCAGGTAAGGTGTACTCTAGGCAAGACAGACTCTAGAGTACGCCTTACCTAGGTACCACATACTCTAGAGTACATCGTACCTGGCGGTAGCGTGTACTCTAGAGTTCGGCATGCCTAAACACAAGTCTAGGCATAGCGTACCCTGGCAGGTGATTTGGACTCTAGAGTCCACGCTACCTGAGATCCTAGGTAGGTAAGATGTACTCTATGTTTAAATAAATTTTTTATTGTAATATATTGATGTACATATCATACCATACATGTTGACTGCCAATTTACAATTACTTATTGACAATTTCCTCAGTATATTTATGGAAAATCACAGCATAGACCCTGAAGCATTTTCTTACTAACATTTTGTATTCAAATAAAATTGGATGATTGAATGATTAGAATATGAATAATTAATGACTGGAATTGCTCAACTGATACTTAATTCGATTAAATGTTCCTTTTAAAATAGGTAAGAAAAATACTTTCATTGCAAACATATAGGCTAAATCATGCAATCAAATTTAAATGACTTTTAAATTCTCTGGTATATAAACGATGATATGCGGAAGATTCAACGTTATCAACTCACCGCCGGAAAATTTACCACCTGCACTGCCGCGCAATATTCACCGCCACGAAAAATTCATCTCCAAGTGAAACTAATAGAATTTTATGGATTATCTATAGCATATATGGACGCTTCTTATGTATAGGATACAGGAGGACATAAATGTTTTGGTACTTCTAGATGTGCTAGAAATCTGAAAGCGATGGCCGAAACAGGGGATGACTAATAGCAACGCTCAGATTTTAAAGTCCATAAAAAACCCAACGGTACTTATGAAAATGGAAAAAACTTAATCCTTAAACTTTTTTACTTTCACCTAAAGATTTTAGTTTAATTTATAAGTAGCAATTATGTCCGGTGTAACTCGTGTTCTTAAATCAATGCAAAAAATCGGTACAACATATGTTCCGACGGTGGCTCGTTGTGGTAAATGCAAGTGGACTGTATAACTTAGTAAGGCTAAACATAGGTGGACAATCTCCAGATTTATATTTCTTCGACACAATTAAGGGGTGAAAAACAGACTTTCAAAAAAACAGAACACTTAAAATGAATCCTTGTTAGCATTGTGTATCTAAGCACGTTGATATTGTTTGAATCGTACTGTTTAACCCGTAGACGCCGTCATACGTACTATTAAGTCCTCAGAAAACTCCAATTCGCCGTCATACGTACTATTACGTCCTCCGTCAGCACTACATTTAATTGTCTTTTGACGCAAGAGACATTCTTTTCTTACATAATAAAATTGAATGTCTGTCCGTGTGTTCCTTATACATTCCCACGCCTTATGAGCTATCGGTACCAAACTTTGCAAATTGACTTCATATGACTCTACGAGTAACATAGTGTAACTGGGATTTCCAAAATCGACCCGGGTTCGATTCCAAGAGACAATTTTATTTTCCCATAAGTTTACACGGGATTTTCGATTTTACAAAGTGCAAGGTTTTTTTCCTTCATCGTTAAAATACGTAAATATGGACCGATTTTCTTCGTTTTTGCTTTATTCGACGGCTAAAACTCTATACTATCTTATTCTTGCGATGTTTACATGTTACACAGTCGAATCATTCAGAAATACGGAATTGTTTTCAAAATTTTACGGATATTTCGTAACCTTTCCGACGTTGTCAAGGCGACCGTAATTGTTGCCTCCGATTCAATTAATGCCGATTAAACCTTCAAATAGGTGAAAGAAAAGCGTTATTCGCTTCGAACTTTTGTTTAAGCATCGAAATTAATGATGTATAGCAACGTACATAGTTAAGGATAATTATTCTGTTGACTGCGTATTGGAAGCGTTTATAACGACAATTCATCGTGTGTATGCCGGAATCTTACCTTTTAGTAAGTAAAACCTTTATATTATACATCTGTAATGCTTACTAACGTACATTTCTAATACTCTCCATAGAAGTCACTCGACATAAGTTTGTGGTTGTGTCTAATCTATACAAGTTTTTCTAGGACGCCAACATTTCCCCAGAAAGTGACAAATGCTTCTTTGGTTTGTAAATGACACACGTACCGCACAGCAATATATGGGGCATTTGCTGTAATTAGAAGGTAAGTATGCTTTATTAAAGATTCGATCCCATTTTGAATGTTCTTACAAGTTAAAATTCTTAAGATTTATGGATTACAGTGTAAAGGCGACTTTCTATTGATCACTTGGTTACGTGTCTGGCATAACCCGGGCATCGCCGAGTACTTTCAGCTAGTATCTAAATAAACTTTATATATTTTCAAAGAGGAAGCTTTGGCCTTTCGAGTAGTGCATGTTTTGTAATTTTAATAGTTTGTACATTTTATATTCTACGTTAAATTTTGCGATGAAATTTTCATTTTTGCCACGAAATTACGGTGCGTCAGCACTGATTTTAATTGTCTTTTGACGCAAGGGATATATTGAAATCTGAATAATCTTTATATATTTTGAAAGAGGAAGCTTTGGCCTTTCTAGTAGTGCATGACTTTATATTTTATAATCTACATTAAAGTTTGAGCTGGATTTTTCATTTTTGTCACAGAATTACGGAGCGCCAGCACTAATTTTAATTGTCTTTTGACGCAAGGGACATACTTAAATCTGAATAACCTTTACATATTGTGAAAGAGGAAGCTTTGGCCTTTGTTCAAATGCATGTCCTGTATTTTTCATTTTGTTTCAGGATTTTATAATGTACGATAAAGTTTGCGCTCGATTTTTCACGAATGTACCGTGCACCTGCACCTTTCATCGCCTTTTGGCGTTACGGAGTTTCGTAAATATAAATAAGCTTTATATATTTCGAAAGAGGAAGCTTTGGCCTTTGTAGTAATGCGTATCTTGTATTTTTCATTTTGGTTTAGGATTTTATAATGCACGATAAAGTTTGCGCTCGATTTTTCATTTTTGCCACGCATATATGGTGGTTCTCGTTCGAAAAATCGCTGTTCAAAGCACTGGGAGTTCTTTCCTGGGCGTTTGAAGAGGCAAAGGGAATCTTCTCAAACATCTGTTTCTTTCTTGGTGGAGCTTTTCGAGGAAAACGTCCTGTAAATATTTACCCACAGCTTACTAGAGACCACGGACCTACGCACTTTCGATTTCTCAAGTTGACCCATATAGAGCAAATGGCCTAAACTCTGCGTTCGGAACAAAGGATCCTCTGTGTGAGCCACCTGCGGAAGCGCTTTTCACAGAGAAGATTACTAGATATTTTGTGTTTTATAAGGTAAATTTCATGCTGAATTCAATTACGCATTACATTTTCTAAAACAATCGGGAAAGGACTTGTGAGTTAATATGTAACTTTTAAAAGTTTTCCCTATTCTGTGTCTAAAATCATTCATGATGAATGCAACTTCATATTAGAGATTGTGTTCGAGAATTCTCGAGAAATTCCTATTTTTCAAATTCTCATTTCTCGAGAATTTTTTTTTTCTAATATTCGAGAATCTCGAGTCTCGAAAAAAATTTCTCGAGATTTCGAGATTCTCTGCAAGACATAGGAATGAACCGTCCATTAGGCGATAACACCTCTGAAATAAGTGCGAATCTCCTTGATTCATTGAAAAACCAAATTGCCAACAGAAGAGATGTGCCTTTAATTTCTTTGATAAAGTATCTTCAAGACCCAAAATGCCTACAGCTATGTAAAAAATACGATTTCTTTGCGCTAAGTCCAAAAAATGAAATCGTCAAAACAGCAAAATTAATCATGAACAGACTATACCATTATTCAAATGAAAAGAATACTACACTGAATCATGCTGAAGAACCAGTTGAAGAAAACTTAAAAACGGATCAAGGTGATAGTCTGAGCCTGAATCAACAATTGGAAGAATAGATCCGTAAATGCTTGATGCCAAGCCAAGTAATTGACGATGACTTCCGTTCGTTATCAAAAGAAATGAACGTGTACGAGCAACGGGAAAACCAACTTGGAAAAGCTGAAAAATGCCTTAAGTACAATTAAACCAACGTCGACACAAAACGAAAGAAATTTCTCTATTTCTGGAAATCTGGTCTCTAAGAAAAGGGCAAGATTATCCGACAAATCAATAGACTGTTTTTTTAAAACATTACTTCCTAAGATGTGATAAAAAGTAATGCACTGATAATGGTATTTTAATCTTGACCTTTCTAAGTCATATTACCTTTGTTTGTTATTGAGTTTCAATTAAACATCGTCTAAAGACTAAAAATATGGTATTCATTTCGAAATTATTTCTGCTGTAATGCTAAAGAAAATTATTATCGAAAATAGTAAGTAGCTCACTTTTGTACGAGAAATATTAATTAAAATTAATTTTTTAAAATTCAGAATTATTATCTTCCAATGCCACTTTTTAAGAAAAAAATATTTTATGAAAATTTTCACGAGCAATTGCTTTCGCACTCGAGATTTCTCGAGACTGAAAATAAACTCTCGAATTCTCGAGAAAAAAAATATCGGGATAAAAGAGAAATCTCGAATCTCGAGAATGAAAAAATGTCGAGAAATCACAATCTCTACTTCATATCTCCGCTTCTAATGAACGAAATGTAACCATTTTTTCTATGTGACTTCTGTAATGATTAAGAATGATGACTGCATAATAAAACGTTTTATTATTTATAAAACGTCCTTAAAAAAATCATAAATACAACACTTAGTTTGAAATTTCCAGTCAAGACATGGAAAAGTTGACGTGCTCAAACTTCTCACCTAATTGGTTTAGATAGGTACATTCAGCGAATAAATGTTCAGTAATGTTTAAATATTTTTTTGAATAAGATTTCATGTCAATACATTTCATAGTTCTCGCGATTCCGAAAGTTAATATAAACCGTGAGCGCTCACCGGAAAATTAAGCGATTGGTGTTTATTCGCTTCTACTGCAGCAATGTTTGTGTGCGACATATGATATTTTAAATGATACTGTTTAAAAATTTCTATTATCTATATTTACAAAACCTTTTATCAAAATAACAATAAAACATCAAAAGTTATGAATTTTTGAAAATTTTCGCAAATTTTCTCACCTTTACCTGTATTTTAAAAAAACCTCATTCTGCGAATAAGGTAGGTTTACATAAATAAACGAAGGGTTAGATATCAGGAAATGAAAGAACTGGCAAGGAACAGGGAGGAATGGAGACAACGCTGGTGCCAGGGACCTGCCCAAGGGCAGAGAACCTAATGATGATGACATAAATCTCATCCGGACTTGAGGGGTTAAGAGGATAAACACTACCATTACACTTGTTGTGTGGAGCTCACCGAAAACACATCTCGTCGTGAGAGCGATCATGTATGAACTCGCCTCCGTCCCGAAGGCAACCAACAGCCTTGCCTTCCCTTTCACTACAAAGTAACTCACATACAATGTAACTCACATACATGCAACTCACAACATACATAGAAAAAACTTTCTCATATATTAATGCGTCTTTTAGTTATCTTTAGAAAATGAAAATCGTATCAGCAGGTTTTTAGAAAATCCAATTTTTGTTAAAGTTGCCCAAGAATAAACTAGCCTTATATTCATTCATTGAGAAAAATGAAATATGTAGTATTATTGCAGACGTATACTGAAGTAACAGTACGAAATTTTATCAAAATCGTTCCAGCCGTTTTTGAGAAAATGTAATTATTGTTCAAGTTGCCTAGAATAAACTAGCCTTATATTCATTTTTTAGGCGCGTTTCGCTTACAGCGTGAGCGCCTATTATCGTCGGTCGGTCCGTCCGTCCGTCCGCATGTTCGTTCTCGGCCTCTACTGAACGGATTTTCATGAAATTTGATATTAAGGACTTCCAATCAAATATAAGAAGAAAATCGAAAAATTAATCACGTACGCCAATCAGGGGTACCACTTTACTGGTGACAAAAAATTAAATTTTCGTCATATCTCGTAAAGTATTGCTCATATCAAAATATTTTTCAAATAAGAGTTGTAGAACTGGTAAAGTAGAGTATTTTCTTTCCTATACATTTATATCGTAGGAGTAGCCGTTATCGAGAAAATCAAACAAGAATGTCTAAATTCGAGTTGAACAAAATTTCTTGCATGGTTACTTCCATGGTACTACTATAAATAATGGGAAGTATTTTATTTAGAAACTGCGTAGTATATCAGCTGAGCAAGAGCTGGCAGCGCGCACCGATATCTGCTCTCCCGCACGAAAGTTGAGAGGGGCGATGGAAGGGGAAACGTTCGTGATTGGCTACTTGCTCTAAGTAGGCCAGGAGTCTTCCGATGTTGGATCGACTATAATACAAGGTAGGTCGTTCCGGTGGACGAAAACGAGCTGTTCTGTGCATGACGTCACATGGATTGCAAGGAGGAGATGATCGTCTGCTCTTGACCGGAGACTATTGCGTTTATGATGCTATTGCTGTACGTGGCACGAGTTTTACCGAACATTATACTTCACTTTAACATTAATAAACCCAAAAATTAATCGACACATCTCCGTGTTAATTGTTTTAAATATAAGACATTTTTATTTCCGTAAGCATTGAAAATACCTCGGAAGTGTATATGCAACTATGTTTTCCTTTACTTTTCATCTTATATATTCGAAAACGTATAATTATTTAATTCTCAACTAACCGACATTCGCAAAACGTTTTGTATGGAAGATATTGCTTCAAGGTGTGTTTATGGGATGTATTACTCTTATTTAGTTAAAAATAGTGTGTGCATTCTGTGGATTGTGTAGCTACGTAAACTTAAGTAAACATTGTAGTTGTGTATGAGTGATGGTAATAAAGTAACTATAGGAGTTATTTTTTCTAAATGCTCTATTACGAGAAATAACTACATTTTGGACGTGGTACTAATTTATTTATTTATTCATCAATCAATGAGGTACACATTACAGATGTCGTCAAGTAATAAATATAAAAAAGAGAAAATATAAAAATCCCAAATGAATAGTTATAAAAATAATGCAACAAAAGAATCAAAACATAGTACAAAATATTAAGATAAACAAACTGAAAAGCAATACTAGCCACATCCAGTTCGTAAAACTCATTTATAGTGTAAAGCACTTTTCCAGCTAACCAAGAATACAACACATTTTAAAACCTTAAAAGGGAGACAGTTTTTGCTTTCGGGGGCAATGCATTAAATAACCGTATACCAGCATTATTATAAGCTAACAAGTTTAATTTTAATCTACAAAATTTCAGGTAAATAGTACCTTTATTTCTTGTATTGTGGGAATGGATATCCGACCTAACTTCATATTTGTTCAAATTTTCTTTTGCATAAATGAGGATTTTGTAAATATATTAACTATAGATTGTCAATATTCCAAAATGAATAAAGAAAGGTTTACGATTCTATATTCCAAATACCAACAGTAGATCTTACAGCTTTCTTTGTAAAATAAACAAGTGCTTTACATTGGAGGAATGACCCCAAAGCTCAAACCCATAAAGTAAGTGGCAATGAAATAGTGCATAATACATAGTCATTAAATAACATTTAGGAATAATCTTAAACAACTTTCTTAACATGAACAGTGACTTAGATAACTTCTTGGAAATATACACAATATGCTGATTTCATGTTAACTTATTATCTATATGAATACCTAATAAACTAACCGATTCATTATCGGAAAATTTACGACTCAAGCTACACATTAAGCTTTGAGTTTTGTTAGTGTTTAAAGATAATCCATTGGCACTAAACCAATTTTGCACCTGAGAAAGATTATACATAAAGTTTGGTTTTACTAACATTTTATAGCAAGTGCAGACTCTGTTACATTAAACACCACAGAAAACAAGACATTCATATTACATGCATTTTATCCATCCGTTGTGACAAAATATGTTCCCAATAGTCAAATCAGGAAATGCAACATGTATAAATACTGTTTTCATAGCAAGTTAAGCCATCGTCATAAAATCTGTTAAATTTCCAGGAAATCGTTACAATAAACTGATTATTTTACAGCAAGTGGAGACACTGTGACATAAAACACCTCTGAAAACAAGGTATACATATAACAATTCATTCTTTACCTTCATTTCATCAAAAGAAATGACAGTCAATCTTTCAAGGTCTGAGAGGTGTTCACTCCTAATTTTCATTATTGATAAGACATTCTTCTGTATACCAGGGCTGAAATCATACTTAGCAACCCAAGACTTAAGTGTAGTAGGACTAGGCGAAGGCAATTTTAGCTGATTTCTTAAATATCTATAGGCCCTGGCACTGACATACCGCAGGGAAATGGCTGCTGAAATGTCTGTTTCTGACCAAACAATTCTTTTTCCTGGGTTTAAAATACACTTAACTTGACCTGGAGAAAACAGCTGCAACAATACTTCTTCAACATATTTGCTTGTATTTTCATGTTTCTGCCCTGTTCTTCTAATCTTAGATGCAGTTGCACATTCTCATCCTCAAGCTCTTTTACTTTAACTTTTAAGCTTTCATTTTCTGCCTCCAACTTTTTCATTTTCGTATGTAAATTTTCTGGCTCTACATTTGCATGTTCTACCATTGCAGATACTTCACACCTGGAAATTATCAAAATATATAAGAAAAATGAAGATGTATGAGGGCTCATTCACTACTGTTAGCCATTTTATGACATAAATATTAGTTCTTAACTACTAATTTTGTTTTATTTAGTTGATAGACTTCAAGGAAGAATGACATATGTTTTACAACCACATTTGATATTGAAGTTTTGATGTAATTTTAATAGGGATTTACTCAAGAATACTAGTGCATGTAACCATGTCAGGATTTATAAAAATATATTAATTAATATTAACAACATTATTTAAACTATACATAATGAATGCTATGTGTAGTATGACTACTTACGAATTCGATGATTCCTGTACTGCATTATCCTCTAATAATTGATGCACGAGCTTCCTCTGGCCTCTATTAGAGATCCTCTCTCTTCTTCTCTTTGAAACTTCAGTTTCCACCATGCACACCGGTAAATTATGTCGGGGTACCGCTTCCGCTTTCAGCTTTCTACAGCGTTTGGGGGAATAGCCGAGTAATTGCTGTTGCAGGCTTTTCTCAAATGCATTTTGTTCAAAATGCACCGAGCAAATGCGAGCTGCAATAATTTGTGACGATATATGATTATAAAGTCTGGCCTTAATACATCCATTACTAACATAATTAGGTTAAAAATTAAACACAAAATTACGAGGAAATGATTTCTAATAATAGTAGTTATCTGAAATTAATAGAAAAAATATATTTTTACCTGTATTAACGTTAAAGAAGTCACTTCTTCGGCATGCTCGTATCCATTGTTGTTGAATTGCAGGATCAGAAGGAAATCTAAAAAATTTCACCTTCCCCTTGCTGTTTCTGTAGCAGTTATTGCAACCAAATACTACACAATGTGACATCCTGGTAAACGATGACAAAGTCCGCTGGATAAAACTTTATTAGCACTAAAACACTGTCCTACCAAAACAAAGCGTCTAACACGCTCTGCTTTATTGAGATAGGTGGCGCTACGTAGATCGGTGAATTCTGTAATCCAAGTGACGTCACGCTCGAACGAGGAAGACGTAGGAACATGCGCAACGACCTACCTTGTTTAGTAGTACCATGGTTACTTCATTGTTGTTAACATAAACAATCTCCCAAACAAACGTTTAATTTCCTTACGTGTGCATGTAATATTATTAAATAGGAAGAGAATGGATTATTTATGATGAAGAGAAGAACTTTAAAATGCTATTTCCCTTACGTACAGTTATATAATTGCTTTCTAATACTCCATTGCACGAAACGCGCCCATTTGTGATACGTTGTACACTTTCATAACTTGTTGAGAAATATGAACTGTTTGGTATTATTGAAGAATTGCGAAAACCACTTTTTCGGACTCAGCTTCACCTAAAACGTATATTTCCGTCAAAATCTCGAGGTCGAATTTTTTCGCGATAATAATACTTGCTCGATATACTTCGTATATGAGAAAGTAAAAACAGACATTTGGTCGTTAACTTTTCTTGATCCAATTAGCTAGGGACCGGTTTAGAAATGAAGCAATGTATCGTATTATTTCTGGGATTCGGTATCCAAGTCATTATATTTATACTAGTATGTGGCCCGTCAGAAATGAAGGGAAAAATTACCGAAATTTATAAAGTGAAAATAATATATCTTAAACTTAAAATAGTTGCGTATATTCTTCTACAAAGAGGATGAATGTATGTACAGTGAACCATCGGTGTATCGGACCTCGATAGAACGGACTTCGGACATAACAGATAGATTTTCCAATTGCTACTTTCTCCCAAATTTCCAACAGGGTCGGGAAAAATCTAAATTTTCGAAAAAGTATCCCAAGTTCGATTCTTTGGAGTAATTCCGTTTCAAATAAGATATGTGCGAAAATCAATTTTCATATCGCAACTCTGAAATTAAACAATTTTCGAGCGATTTAGAATTAAATGCGAAATCCTTTCACATGGATAAAAAACTTTACTCATTTCTTCGTAGGATGGTATACACTTCGTGTAGAGAGCTTAATTCTGCCACTTTCAAAAAAGCTAATAAAAAGTCCTGCACTGTGAATTCGAGGCATTCACATGATATTCAAATGGAAAACAAAAATAATTATTTCAACCTTTCACCCAGCATATTTCGGTGTGAAAAATAGCGCATTCGACTAGTTTAAGCAGCAGGATAGTTTATGCAAAACTGTAAGTTATCGCGAAGTATGACTTTATATGGAACAAACACACACTTCAAAATATTTATGTAGAGATATGTGAAAATATTGATTTAAAGTGATAGAGTCCATGTTACCTGGCAGAGTACGTTTTACCTGACGTATTGTTTGGGCAAGGTGGACTCCAGAGTCCACCCTGCCTGCAGGTACCATGGACTCTAGAGTACAAGATACCGGTAGAGTCCACTCAAATCCGCCCTACCTGCTACACCGGTACGAATCCAACATAAACAACCCTTTAAGAATATTTGTTGATTATTATTATTATTTCTGTTATTTTTTAATTATTTCTATATATATGATATGTATGTATAACTTTTATACCTATTAATATGTAAATGGATACCATACATTTATTTACTCTAGTCTAGCTCGTAGTATTACTATCCTCAAATTAACTTCGCGTAAGAAGGGGTACGCCGATAAGACTTAAGGAGGTACCCCCGAAATTAATGTAAATGTCATTTTAATAAATTTATGTATACTGCTTCTTTAAACTATTCTTTATCGATTCCGCTAAAAAAAACAATGTGTCACCGGACTTGTTTTTTTTTTTAAATTCAATTGAAATTCTGGCCGATGCCTATGTTTTCATATACGAGTATGGCGGAGAGAAGCAGATTGGAAGGGGAAAATATCTCTTTTCAGCTCTAAAATAAATGCCATTTCCTTCAAAATCTTGCGTAATACACTGTGATATTTTCTCTGTCTAAAAATGTAAAGAAAAGCATACCTTACCGAAGTGACTGAGGAGAAATTAATGTTTTTCTTCACGAAAATATATGATTTTTCAGTAGTTACTCTACACTGGCGCCACTTGGTCTTAGAAACTTGGCAACATCGTTGTTCTTGTCTGCTGTGGAGGGAACAGGGAAGTGAGCTACCCAATATTTAGTAATATTTTCGATGAGTTTTCTGAAAGACTATCATCATGATTATCATTGGCCCTGTATTTTACGTATTCCGATTTATCTGACAGGTACTGGGTTCATTAAAAGACATTCCTTACAGTAGCTTATTGATAAACATACGAAAGAAACAAACGTCATTTACCATGTCAACGTGCCGTGATATCGTGTTCTAGATAATAAGGCTGAAATTAACGATTATAATATAAATATGAGGTGTCAAACGCACCATATAAAACAAAACTTCTCGTTAAAAACGCTAAATTTTGTCAAAATATGAAATTAAAACAAATTCGAAATATTTAGATTCGAAAGCGATAAAAGACGATAAGAATAAGAAACTGCATTTATTTTTCTTTAATACAGTCCAAGTCCGAAAATCGTAGGTCAAATATGTGAATTTTAATAGCAAAATAGAATAAGGTTGCAGGTCGAAATATCGAGTTTTCCATTTTATCTTATGAGGAATGGATATCATTCTCGGGAATCGAACCCGGGTCGATTTTGGATAGCTTTCTTCGTAAATGGTCTCTACTCTAATAACCGAACATTCCTACCAAATGTCAATCTTCTAGCTACTCGGAAAGTTTGTTAAAAATAGCATTACAGAATTTCCCACCGAAGACGACGACGTTATTTTTATGTATGAGATTCCCGATTGTGGAAAAATCACTAACCCAGCAATCACCTTTGTAAGTGATAATATCCTGTTTAATTTTTTAATGTTAGGTACTTAAAGCATTCAGAAGCAAGGGAAAATTGTAATGTCTACTTCCTTCAAGGCTGTGATATCAAGTAAAACAAGCTTTTGATACTGCTTTTTATGTTGTATTAAAAGGGATATTTCAAAAGATCTAGGAATTATATTGTAAACTAATTAACATAAACTTATAAACATTGCTGCATCATATGACATACTCATACATGAAAACATAGGAACCTGCTTGAATTTCCATACAATTTTTTATGAAAACAAGTCTGGTGACATTGTTTTTTTTAATAGAATCAATTAAGAATAGTTTAAAGAAGCAGAATATAATTATTTTTAAATTCTGCTTAGATTAATTTTGGGAATATCTCCTTGATATATCAGGTTATAGTTTACGGTCCTTTAAAAACAAAGGTATTTCTATTCAGTACAGAAAGATATAGCAGACATTTAAGATAATATTTAATTACATAAAAAATAATTTATATCCATTACTTATTTTTAACAAGTAGTGATCAAAGACATCATTTGGTTTATTAAAATAAAATGCAGTGGGTAATAACTAATAATTTTATTTCCATAGCTCATAAAATACAATAATTGTGTAGCAATAACAGGTCATATACTTCTCACATTTAATTAACCTTCATATGCACTCAAGAATCCTAACAATGACGAAATTATCCTTTTATTTTTGGTTACCTTCGGTCTCCCATTAATATCTTCAGATACTAGTGCCTCTACACCTTCTCCTCCACAAGTCTTGTATGTCTCTATTAGAGTGGGAAGATTCAACCCACATGCTGCCAACTTGTTAATTATCCTAGTGGATACAACACCAACACAAGGCTTTTAAAATATATAGAGTCGGAATTACTTGTTTCATAGTGCATTTCATGATAATTTGTTGTCTATACATATGCATGTGAAAGGTTGACCGGAAAGGTTCCCCATGTCAGATTTAAGTTTTAGACGTTTTACAGACGCCAAAATCAAAATATGCCTGGCTAAATTATTAAGATGGTGATTTGTTAAAATATATAGTGGCGGAATTACTTGTTTCATAGTGAATTTCATGAGAATTTGATGTCTATACATATGCATGTGAAAGGTTGACCGGAAAGGTTCCCCATGTCAGATTTAAGTTTTAGACGTTTTACAGACGCCAAAATCAAAATATGCCTGGCTAAATTATTAAGATGGTGATTTGTTAAAATATGTAGAGTCGGAATTACTTGTTTCATAGTGAATTTCATGAGAATTTGATGTCTATACATATGCATGTGAAAGGTTGACCGGAAAGGTTCCCCATGTCAGATTTAAGTTTTAGACGTTTTACAGACGCCAAAATCAATTTATGCCTGGCTAAATTATTAAGATGGTGATTTGTTAAAATATATAGTGGCGGAATTACTTGTTTCATAGTGAATTTCATGAGAATTAGGTGATTATGAATCAGTACACATCAATTCACGTCAACGAAAGCGTGAAGGTCCGGAAACGCTGACTAGCAACATATATTGATATATATAGTGTCGGAATTACTTCTTTTATAGTGCAATCCATGAGAATTAGGTGATTATGAATCAGTACACATCAACTCACGTCAACGAAAGAAATCGTGAAGCCCGCGAAACGCTTACTAGCAACATATATAGTGTCGTAATTATCCGCTTTTAGAAACTTTGGCGCTAGTATCGCAGGTTAACCTCTTAGGTAGCGCATGTCTCCCGTCTCTAAAACTCGGCTGTGTTGCGGGGTGCCGCCAACTTACCAGTGCAGAGGTTATCGCAGGTTATTAAGCCGGCTTTAGCAGCAACTCGAAGTACGGGAGTTTTTTCCGTATTAAGCGCTGTTCTTTCGGAATATCTCGTGAAGTAAAATGCATAGAGACATGGTTAATACTTTCGTGGTGTTCGGGTGTAATTTTACGTACGATAGAAGGAAGAAAACTGGAAAGGAAGGTGTTTCCTTGCACTTGTAAGTACACGAACCCCATACATACCGGTTCTTTTTCTGTATTTTACATAAATGTTTTACCATTCGGAATAATTATATAAATATTACTGTATGTTTTTACATTTCCTTCTAATAAAGAGAGACGAGAAGCCTGGATAACGGTGATCAGACGTGAAAATTGGCAACCAACAGCAGCTTCAGCTGTATGCTCCCAACACTTTCGTCCCGAGGATATGGACTACACATGGCAGACCAGGAGACTTAGAGCAAATGCAGTCGCATCAATATTTCCGGCATATCCTCAATATTTAGAAAAGCCCTTCGTGACCCCACGTAAGCCCCCAAAAGAAAGAAATCAGGACCCAACTAGTTTGATGAATAATCATGCAGAAAGTAAAGGCAGTGCTGAAAATAGCGGTGACATAATTACAATTAATCAATCCTGTGGATCGCCAGCGCGCATTCAAGGAGACATAAGTGGGTCCTCTAGCAGTGGAATCAGCAGTAACGAATTAACACCAAGGAATCCTTTTGATGCCCGTGTTCATGGACTAATTTGTGTAATTTCTTTGACGTACCTAAAAATCCATATCAATCATGCAGTAAGTGAATGTAATAGGCGTAAGCATGATCACAGACCAGTGTATAATCGCCTCGCAATATTTTAAAATTTGTAATAATTATAATTACAACACTTCATAATTCACTTGGTTATATAAGGAGTAGCATAGAATTCAAGAGTGAGAATATATTACAACATAAGAATCATTTCAGGTTAAATATAAGGTAACACTAACAATAAGTATAAAAGGTAAATATGAAGTAACACTTAGTTTATAGGGCAATTACACAAATTAGTCCATGAAAATGGGTATCAAAAGGATTCCTTGGTGTTAATTCATTACTGCTGATTCCACAGCTGGAGGATACACTTATGTCCTCTTGAATGCGAGCTGGCGATGCACAGGATTGATTAATTGTAATTATGTCACCGCTATTTTCAGCACTGCCTTTACTTTCTGCATGATTATTCATCAAACTAGTTGGGTCCTGATTTCTTTCTTTTGGGGGCTTACGTGGGGTCACGAAGGGCTTTTCTAAATATTGAGGATATGCCGGAAATATTGATGCGACTGCATTTGCTCTAAGTCTCCTGGTCTGCCATGTGTAGTCCATATCCTCGGGACGAAAGTGTTGGGAGCATACAGCTGAAGCTGCTGTTGGTTGCCAATTTTCACGTCTGATAACCGTTATCCAGGCTTCTCGTCTCTCTTTATTAGAAGGAAATGTAAAAACATACAGTAATATTTATATAATTATTCCGAATGGTAAAACATTTATGTAAAATACAGAAAAAGAACCGGTATGTATGGGGTTCGTGTACTTACAAGTGCAAGGAAACACCTTCCTTTCCAGTTTTCTTCCTTCTATCGTACGTAAAATTACACCCGAACACCACGAAAGTATTAACCACGTCTCTATGCATTTTACTTCACGAGATATTCCGAAAGAACAGCGCTTAATACGGAAAAAACTCCCGAACTTCGCGTTGCTGCTAAAGTTGGCTTAATAGCCTGTGTACTGGTAAGATGGTGGCGGGTTTCAGATTCGCCAATGTTGCAGAAGAGGGCATTGGTAATAGCACCTTTCTTCAACCGAAGATCATGAGGATGGCATGTCCGCTGTTGTTGTTGAATTTAAGTATTCCATTGGTATGTTGTCCCGATCCTGATCTGTAACAGTTGAATCAATACTGTAGTATTCCTAGACGTTTCCACTGATGAGACCAAGAACTTCTGTGTTGATAGAATCGGACACGCATAAAAAGGTATTTCTATCACTTACATTTCTAAATACACGACCATGTTTGGGAGGTCGGCCGGTTCTGGCAATTATCAAAACTTCTTAACATAATACAAAACACGACTTCTAAAACTTTACAATGACACTAACATGAAAGTTGAAACAAAGCAAACGGGGCTTACACTGCCATCTATCAGACACAACTTTACAATACTCTACTACACGAACCACGATTTGTACTGTGATCTAGCGGTTTATTGATCAATTACTGAATGCTATTAAAGGCTTTATTTATGTATTGGAATTACTCTTAAACTATACAATATACATAAATTCTACTACTTTTGCTGACATCGTGGCCACGTAAGCTTTAAAATTAGTGGTGAATGGTATTAATCGGAGCTGCCGTTTGCTCACAATTTCATTAAGGAAAATGACCCTTACAGAATTATATACATAGATAATATCCTGCTGTACTATAAAACTTTTATTCTCATGGTAACTTTGTTCATTAAGCGGCCCCTAAACAATCAATATTATTGTGCAATATTTTTTCTCAATAATATATATATTTCTTCCTCAAACGACTTAATATTATTACCTGCTGGTCTCCTCCACGAGCAGCTGGATTATTTCCATGAATAATCATGTCATGTAAGTACATAATTGAAAATTATTATGAGACTATGCTTCAGAAAAGAGTATATTTATAGAAAATTTAATTTTTTAATATTGCGAATAATGCTGTTTTATATTGTATCTTGAAGGTTTTGCACTTATAATATTTTGCTGTGTAAACCTATCAGTTAATAGTTTTGGACTCTCACCATTTGATATATTCCGATCATTTTTGTAAGTCACTATGTTCCAGAAAATCTCCTATTTGTATTATACTTTTTTATTTTGCAAATGCCAAATTTATTGTCTTATTCATATAGTAGCTTGATATTTTGCAGTAATACTATTTCATTGTATAAACCAATCAGTTAATCGTTTTGGAATCATACAATTTGATTTATTTCGATCATCTTTCCTAATAATATCCATGCAAAAATTATATTTAGATATGTTTCTGAGAATGACGAACATTTGTTTTGTTCATTCTGTTTTACTTACATATGATGTTTTTCTTTAAGCCTCCAAAAGACATATAGTTTGTATTTGTTTTTGCGTTATTTTCGTTAATTTGCCAAATATATACAAATTAAAACCTGCTTTATTGAATTGTATTACTTTTTAATTTGTTTATTTGATTCCATTTACACCATAATGTGCTTACTTTTCGTAAGAACATGATAATTTTATTAATTTTAAAATAATTCTGCTCAAAGAAATTCACAATATACTTTTATTAATTTTTTAAATAATTTTGCCTGATCGGCAATCACTTTAATTAAATAAATTTAACACTCATGAACCAGACATGGCGTGGGGCGCTGCATGACTTAAGCGATACTATCAGAGTGAAGATTCCTTTTTTGTTTTAAGCAGCCTAATAGTTTGGAATCGCTGAGAGAGAATACGTTCCACCGATTCACCTGGTTCACCAATTCACTGGTTCAGTTGATTCAGAACGATTCATCTATTCGGTTGGTTCAGAATGATTCAGGAATCAGTGAATCACTGAACGATTCATTTCACCAATTCATCTGGTTCACCGATTCAGTTGATTCAGAACGATTCAATCAATTCACCAATTCAGTCGATTCATCTATTAAGGTCGTTCAGAACGATTCAGGAATCAGTGAACCACTGAACCATTCATTTTGACAGAGGTGAATCGATTCACTTGATTCAGTGCACTGATCGATTTATTTACTCCGATTCATTCATGAACTACCCACCTGTAATACGAACCCAGTGTGGATCTAACAGTAATCCAACGATGAAACAATTCATTGGCACTTTTAAGACTTGCGTTATCAATAATCTATCAATTAGATGTAGGTTAGAAGGCACTTATTGCATGAATGATGGTGCAAGTCTTTTAAGCAGCCTGAAAGGTGGTGAGAGAGAATCTTGCAATGACAGTCAAGGTATTAGTGTCACAGCTGATGATGCTCAGGAGGTCGTTTCTGATTAGACATCTATTACTAGCATAGCTTCCTTGAATGGATACATTGCAAAGAAAATCCTTTACGAGCATTTTACAAGAAATAAAAAAACCTGAAATTTCAAATGAGAGCGAGCTTGGTACGACGGTGGTGCCATCTCTCAATGCCTCCAATCTAACACTAAACTACTTGGCCCACTACTGAGTTGCACCCCCCTGATCTTTTCTGAATTTGCATGGGTTTGTTTGAAAAATACATTTTTTGAAACCCTTCTTCCAACCAACCCAACCATTTTTTTAAAACCCTTCTTCCAACCAACCTAATCCAAACATTTTTTGAAATCCTGATGTTGGGTAATTTGCAAGCACAGCAAAAAAACAAAAGATCGGAAATCACGTCGGGGAAGTTGGCCGGGTAATTAGCAAGCTTAGCTCATCTTCTGATAAAAGTATTATGCCTTATTCAATTAATAATAGACCTGTGATTGGGAAACCTTCAGAACGCTTCACTTTAAACCACTCATATAATACTCCAAATGTTCTAGCTTTGGCTTCCTTAAATTTTTGTGTTTTTGGATATTTTCATTTGTCTCCGAGTCAGTAAAATATTTTAGAAGTTGCTGTTTTCTTGCTATACTGTTGTATATCATAGATGAGCTTATTTTGTACTCATTCATTAACACCCCATTATCCAGACGGCAATGTCAACTTTCTGTCGTAAGGGCAGCACCATTCGCTTTCATTGTTTTCTGCTACTGCTTCTACCAGGCCCTTTCAGAGAGGCCCAGGCCACCTCCAGATTTTGAGGCCCCTGGTTACAATAAATTTTTTAAATAAATCCCATTTTAAAATGTATTTTTATCATCAAATGAAAATTCTGATCTGAACAAGGTGGGTCTGGCTAAATCCATCTTGTTCCATTTATTGAGATGTCATACCTGTCAAAAAATAAACAAGTCTCTGAACTTGGCCCCCCTTGAGCTCAAGGTCCAGGCCAGATGGCCCTCCTGGCCCCTCTCTGATTGGCCCTGGCTGCTACTACTCATTTTCTTTAGGGTAACTTAAAATGTTTATAAAATAACTTCAATAACAAACAATTGGAAAAAGTAATTTCACCAAAAATGCCATTAGAGCGAGTTGGTCAGTAGAACAGGTGCTGTTAAAATGGGCTTTTACTGTACCTTTTTAGTTGTTAGCATTAGATTGTCATAATATTTTTTGTAATTTGAAACTTCTACTTTGCTATTAATGTTCAAGATGGCACGGCTGAGTCCTAGCTTTTCTGATTTAGGAATCAATTCAGTTACATTTTGATTGCTCTATTCCATTTTTTAACAGTGGTTACTGAGCAACTAATGTTAAACCAATAGGAAAAAGTTTCCAAGAAGTAATTATATTTGTTATCTTCTGTTGTATTAATTTCCATACCAGACCATTTTTCATTCTCCAATCAGTTTTGAAGAAGTATTAGGTTTTCTTTCTTACAGTTATGCATTCTCTTTTATTGGCACATATTTTGATATGCTGTCTAAATTATAATTGATGGTAATTTTTATAGCAGATAATACAGAATGAATTACTTGGATGAAAATATGGGTTTAGATCAGTTAAAATATTAACTATGCAGGTAGCTGAGCTAATTGCTATTCTTGTAAGTGAATTTATAGTATATTTTAGACAAAATTTTTTGATAAATGAAATAAACTTTTTACTGTTTGCTGTGTATTCTACTACATTAATGTTAAAGTCATCTATTTATTATTTAATTTTTACTGCATTTCTTCCATTATTTCGCTTACTTGATTAATACAGACATCAATATTACCCTGGGAGGCAATATACAGTAGACTCTCGATTATCCGGGATCGGCTTAACCGGGATGCGGATTAACCGGGATGTAAAAAAAAACAATATATAAATAATTTAGAATACATAGTATGAGAAATCGGCCACTGAAAAACGATGCGACAGCGTAACTGAAACCACAGGCGACGTGCAGAGTGAAGGAATGAAGAGGGGAGGAGGGGGAAAAGCAAGATACCTACATAGTTCCCGCTACTTCGTGTGAGCTAGAGATACATACATATTAACACATTGTATGCATTTCACTTATAAAAACATCGCGTAGACGGCACGTGATCGCCGTGAATTAGATCCTGATCGCTCGTGCGGAATTGGATCAGAATATTTCGAGTGTTCCCTTTATTTTTGTGTCATAACGGGTGCATGTCATTTTTCATTTTTTTTTCTATAATCTTATTGTTTTAATACAGTAAAACCAGACACACGGAAACACGGCGTAACTCATGAACACGTTTAATCGCAGTAGTATAACTGCCGCACGTTAGACAGTTGCTCAATACATAGTGCTACGCGCAGGAAAAGCAGCAGACAAGTGATATTCTTAACTTCGTTTTTTTAATCAAGTGCGTGAAGTTTATCTCATAACTGTATTCAAACAAATTTGTTGAATCTCTGCATGAATCAGGTTATTTGAACTGATGCTCAAAAGATCGCGTTTGCCGTACATTTCTGCTAAAGCTCTCTTTACATTTCTGCAAGTACCGCGCAGCTGACTGCATTGCTTTCAAAAACCATTTCCCACACATTTCTTCGATCTCGAATAATGTATTCTAAGATGTGCATGAATGCCCGGCACACTTCAGCATAAAATCTACGAAATTTACTTTTTTGTCAAAAAATTGTGAAAATTTTTGGGGGGTCGGCTTCTATTCGGGCAGATACAGTATATATTTTAAAAAATAGATACACGTATCTATTTTTTTAAATTATGTAATTATTTTTACATATCAGAATAACATAACAATATTTTTCAGGCCTGACTATGAGAGAAAATGTGAGGAAAACACGATTCATTCCATATTTTGCGCAGCCTATTCCGTGATTTTCTCTGCAAAAAAGCGAAACATAAGACTGAGAAAGACAAAACTGGTCGCAAATGCAGAACCGCGAAAGATTGAAACATGCAAAAGATAAAGCCACGAAAGACGAGGTCTGCCTGTATTATCATTTGAACGCGACGGCAATGAGAGACATGCTGCCATCTATGGGCGACAACGAGATTTAACCATAACCCAAATTTTCCTCGAACTCGCATTTAAGCCAAAGGGTGATTTTTTCATGATAGATTTTGACAAAAAACATCGACTTGTATTCGGGCAGATACGGTAGTTTGTTTCCATGTTTTTTCCATAAGTTTGCAAATTTGTGAGTTTTTTTGCGATGTACAGTTATAAATCCGTTCTGGTGAGGCACAGAGTTTACAGATGTTTGGTTGCTTACAGTTTTTGACTCATTGCTTATGATTGCACTAGCATAGGATTTTTGTTGGTTACGACATCATGAATGGCGTGTTGGGAATTAGTAAGGAAGAGCTTCAGGGGAATGACCATTTAATGTCTAGTACACTCTATTGAATTGTATTATTTGGGATACGAATGTGTCACAAAATATCCACCAGGAATGTGACCCTTACTTTTATCATCTTATATATTGTGTTTTGTCCATGTGTCAGCAATTTATGTGTCCCTTAGAGTTTTTATCTTCCATCTATTATTATTTTTTTCCTTTTTCTCTGTTGCCTTAGATATGATATAGCTTTCATTTTTTATTATATTATTTGCTATCACTGAAATATTTCACAGTAATATTGTCTTAATGTACTTTTTGTGAAATTACTTGAATAAATAATTAAAATGTTTAAATATTTTTGTGAGTAAAGGTTTAAAAAATGAGGGTTATTTTATATTTGGGTAACTTTTGCATAATTTAGCCCATGGAAATAACTAGAATTTTATTTTACAAATTTATTTTGGTAACTTATTGCAAAAATTGCTACATCCATAGAGATATTAATTTAATAACAACAAAATGATTGCTTCCATACTGAGCCTTATCAGGGTATTGATTTACAAATTTTCCTACATATCCATATTTATTTAAATATTTATGAAGTTTTCAGGAACCAAAATAGTCTTAATTTAGGTATTTCTTGTGAATATTATATCAAAATAATCATAAATACTATGCAGCTTCACAATTTTCACTTAAACACTTTGCTAAGGAAGCTTTTAACAATTTGGTCTTGTATACGTAATAAAGAATGTATAAAAGTTAAGGCTTCACTGGCAGATTCTATTATTTTCAATTTTCAGATTAACTGAAATATTTGATCATTTGTAAAAAATTTTACGTGGACGTTTCTATAATACATTTATAATTATGTCATGTGGTGCAAACTCAGTATATGCCAGAGTACTCATGATTGTAAAGAAAGAATGTCTCTCTTGCATTTTAATAGCCCACTTGAGGTTTGAGGAAGCACTTGTTAATGTGCATTTTCCATCACCAGTTGGATTGGTGTCTTCTTCTTCTTCGCCGTATCACTGAACTTCAGTTTCTCTGCTATGTAAGGGATACTTTTCACTTTCATTTGAGACTGGCCTATCATATTGCCTCTGCCCACTAAAGACAAAAGAATGGAATATATTAATGTTAGAATAACATAAATAAATAAAAAATAAATCAATAAATGTTTATGTACAATAAGTTCAAAACATATATTTATATTTGGTGAAGTTTTGAATAATATTTAAGTGAACCTTGAATATATGCAATGTATTACCTATGATTAAAATCCACAATGATGAATGGCTTATTTTGATTATTAATGTAATGAATGAAGGCATGTAAGCATCATTTTATTGATTACATTAAGAAGATTACCTATAGGGGGTTGATTAGCTTCATATGTACAGGGTGGTTCTTGACTTTATGTCAATACTTCAGGAGCTTGTTCCTAATTCCATTCCCATTCAGAAATGTTATACGAACATGTATCCGATTCTCAACTGTTATGTAACAAAAAACTACTGATTGTGTAACCCTACCAAGAATTTCAGGTTGTAACACGGGACCTAGTACATAGTGTGACCACTGAAGCAGCAGTGTGCAGTGCGGTGATGATGTGTGTGTGGATGTAATTACTGAAGCTGCTGTTAGGGGCACATATAGTGAGTTAGTGTAATCGAATGAGTGAATGAGTTTGTCGGTGCCGCATGGTCACGTTGAACGGTAAGAGTGAAGTTGCTCTTTGCACAAGGTTTTGTATAGTGAGTGAATAAATCAGTTCTGCAATGGTGCTTGGGGACTCTTCCTTCTTCCCTTGCCTTGACCCACGTAACCTATGCTTGTCATAGTCTGGCGCCCAAAGCAGGCCTGAGTGCATATGAAATTTGTGTCGTTATGTGGAACTGATTGCTTATAAGAACTGATAAACTTTGACGCGTTCCGTGAACGTTTTTTGTGTGAAGTGTTTCGACATATTATTCAGTTAAGCGTTCATCCGGCTAACACAGTTTTTCCTCGCCTAGTTAGTGTGCTTTTACTTCCGCTAACAAATCGAGTGCTCAGTAAACTGCCGAGTCATGCTGTGCCGGAGGACGCCCGCTGACCTTGATCAGGACGCTTCATCTGTCAGCACCGATAGTGAAGACGTGCTCGCTGCAGATTTCAACGCTCCTACAGGTGTAAATTTCCCGCCGTCAGTAACTCTTTCTAGTGAACAATTTCACCTGCTCCTCGCACATCTCACCGAGTCGACAAGTGTGTCAACGTCGTTGCAGTCAGGCCGTGGCGAAGGAAGTGTTTCACCCTCCGCCACTGTAGGTAATTTTACAGGGCTCAAGTCTCGATTCGATGGCAGTGATTCATCTGATGTGGAGGCATTCCTCGACTCAGTTCTAACGTATAAAGATTGTACGAACACGAGTGATGAGAACGCATTACATGGCATCTCGATGCTGTTGGATGGCATTGCAGCTCCTGGTGGCAGGGTGTTAAAGCTTCAGTTGAGCACTGGTATAGTGTTGTTGCTGTGTTCCGCTATGCTTTCTCACGAAAGCTGCCACCTCATCAAGTGTTTAAAGAAGTTTTCTCCCGTGAACAACGAGATGATGAATCCACTGAACTGTTTGTTTGCCGTATTCGAGCATTATTCTTGCAACTTCCCTATAAACTGTCAGAATGCATTGAATTAGACATGGTATATGGACTTTGAAGCGGAAGATTCGGAAATGAATTGCAGAAATCGATTTTGACTCATTCAAAACTCTCCTTCGTAAGGCAAAAGATATTGAGAATTTGCAGTGTGAAGTTGTCCTGCCCCCTATTCTGAAAGTAAAAGATACTAGCCCAAAGGTAGAAACTTCAGTGCATAAGCTGCGCCCCAAGTCCGAGTTCTGTAAGAGATACAGTCACAGTGAGGAAAACCGTAGAACAAAGAAAGCTACAATGCCAGTGAAGCCAGAAGCAGATCGCGCTCAGAGAAGACAGAGGTCATCTACGCCTCCCTTTGCATCTCTCACCTGTTTTGGATGTGGAGCTCCCAGCTTCATCCAGAGTAACTGTCCCAATTGCATGCAGTGCACCAAGCCTAAGAGTGATGTCACTTCCGCGGAAGTTCTGTAAACATGTTTTGATAGAGGAAACAATGACCTGCCCATGCTGCATATACAAATTCTTGGATTGTCGGGGCTAGTCTGCATCGACACCGATTCCCAAAGGAGCATTGCTGGTGCTAAAGTATATCAGAAACTCCTCGAACAAGGAATTCCCTTCAAGGAGCTGCTGAAGATAAGATAGCAGACGGAGAAGTTCGTGAGGTCCAAACTCGCACATTCAAGGTTGTCATTGACATTGGCCGACATGTTCCAATCCAATTAACAGCCATTCCTGACTACGTTTCCAGTATCATACTTTTGGGTGTGGACTTCATCAAAAGTGCTGGTATCATCTTAGATCTCCCTAATGAACAGTGGTTCTTTTCTGGTAGCCCCCATACGTGCTTCACGTTCCCCAATAAGAATGGTGACCCTTCAGCCAGACCTGATGAGATTTGCTCAGCATCGCAACTGTCTCCTAATGAAGCCTTGAGTCTTACCAAAGATGAAAAGAAGTTGAAGCAGTTTTAGAAGACTTCAAGGACGTCTTTCAGCCGAGCATCGCACCTACCAAGTATGCAGAGCATTGCATCCTCACGAGGGATGCTGCACTAATTTCTTCTCAGCCCTACTGGATGTTCCCTGTGAAGAAGGAACAACTTGCTCAAGAACTGAACCATATGCTTGAAAATGATATAATTGAAGAATGTGAATCGCCATGGGCTGTACCAGTAGTTCTTGTACCTAAGAAAGATGGTTGAGTACTCGTCTCTGTAGACTACAGAAAGTTAAATAGCATAACTGGCAGATAGCTATCTGTTGCCCCGACTAGATGATCTTTTGCATCTAGCAAAACAGTCCAACTTCATGTCTACTATTGATTTAAGTGCTGGGTATTGGCAGGTTCCTGTTCACAAGGACGATAGGGATAGGACTGCTTTTGTTACACCTCAGGGAACATTTCGTTTGAAACGCATGCCATTTGAGCTGAGAAATGCGCCTGCAACTTCTCAGAAACTTATAGATCGCTTCCGTGCCGGTTTGCCTGACCAGTGTCTTCTCGCTTATCGTGATGATATAGTTATCATTTCAAAAACTGTTGGGGAGCATTTGCAAGACTTAAGAGAAGTGTTCAAACGCCTTATGCTATTTGGATTAAAGGCAAATAGGTCCAAATGTGTCTTCGTGAGAACTCGCATCAAGTTTCTTGGGCACTACATAACTGAGGCTGGCATTCAAACAGATCCAGATAAAGTATCTGCCATTAGAGATATGAAAACCCCTTCCAGTGTAAAGCAGTTGTTGACTTTTGTACAGATATGTTTGTCGTATAGGTCGTTTATTCCCAACTTCGCCGAAACTGCGCATCCTTAAACAGATCTTAACAAGAAGAATAGGTCTTGGGTATGGGGAGCAAGCCAGCAAGAGGCGTTTGATCATTTAAAGCTTCTGCTTACCTCAGCTCCAATTCTGAGACAAGCAGACGATATGTTGTCATTTACATTAAGAACTAATGCTAGTAGTTATGCAATAGGAGCATGTTTGCTGCAGGGGGAGGGTGCGGATGAGCACCCAGTAGAATATGCTAGTAGACTGCTTACCAGCTCTGAAAGAAACTACTCAACGATGGAGCCTGAAGTCCTTTCAATCGTGTGGGCACTCGAAAAGTTTCGGGGCTACATCGAAGGGTCCAAAGTGATAATTTGTACAGACCACCAAGCATTGAAGTGGTTGGTAAATTTGAAGTCCCCAACAGGAAGACTCGCCAGATGGGCTCTCCTACTACAACCTTATCAGCTGGAAGTGAACTACACTCCAGGCCGATGCAACATGGTTGCAGATGCTTTATCTCGTCCATCTGACCCATCACAGGACCAGACAGCCTGTGCTTTATCCACTGTCACTATTGATCTACCATGAAGAGATCCAGCAGAGGTTCGACGACAGCAGCTTCCTGATCCAGAGGTTGCTAAGATTATTCTGGATTTCGAGAGGGTCCCACAGAGTGAAGATGTTGGAAGATGGACCCATGGGGTGCTGCACCATTATGATGAAACTTCCGAATCCATGGAAGCACAACGAGTAGTACCATCCCACGAGAGGAAGTGTCATCTCTTAAGCCAGTCAGTTCAGGGTCTAGCAGCTAATTTACTCCCAAAACGTGATGGAGCATACATTATCCGGAGGATCGTGACACCAACAACGTTCGAAGTTGCAGCTGTTGGTAAGCCTAGCCAAGTCCTTGAGAAGTACCATACTTCTGAAATAACGCCACATGTGTCCGGTGCTGAAGGTGACCCCAGGCCTGTCTACCCAAAGAAGAAACAAGGAAGACCAAGAAAGAATATGAGTCCTGGTTCCTTTGAGGGGACTCTTATCCGGAACCAGAGGGGGAGGATGTAACACGGGACCTAGTACATTGTGTGACCACTGAGGCAGCAGTGTGCAGTGTGGTGATGGTGTGTGTGTGGATGTAATTACTGAAGCCGCCATTAGGGGCCCATATAGTGAGTTAATGTAATTGAGTGAGTGAATGAGTCTGTTGGTGCCGCGTGGTCATGTTGAATGGTAAGAGCAAAGTTGCTCTTTGCATAAGGTTTTGTATAGTGAGTGAATAAATCAGTTCTGCAATGGCACTTGGGGACTCTTCCCTTGCCTTGACCCACGTAACCTATACTCATCATAAGGTTAATTAATGCATATTGCAGCATCTAAAATTCGGTTCATCTCTTGTGTCTGCTTTATGTTTATACACCCTGGCTTTCATGTGACCCCAAACATTGATATCAAGCATGCTAGTGGCCAACTCTGAGGACCTCCATGACCAATCCACCAATCAGGAATGATTAAGGTGCTGCATCACTTTTCCACTGAAATATGAAGGCATCCTATCATGCTCTGAGTAAATACATAATCGTGTTCTCAGAGGAACACTGCTTTCTAAAAGGTGTAACAGCAGTGCTGCTTTTTCGAACAAATAGCATATGCATAATAGCTTATGAAAAATTATATACATCAGTTGTAAAAAACAGCTCACATGTTTTCTCCTGGCATCATAACATTTCAGTCATATAAATTGCTTTAAAAAACTGAGTAATAACCCTCCGTCAAAGTTTTACTTTAGTATATACACTACCCTCTGTTTTTTTTAACTACAGCACTGTATTGCAGTATCCTGGCATAAGTTTTCCTCAAAGATAAATGAGCCAATAAGCTGATTGCTGATTAACAGAAAATTAATGTTGAAAATTATTTACTGCTGCTCTGTGAAGATACTTATCTGACCATGAGAATTTAGGATATTATTGACTCTTTATTGAGTGTAAACTGCACCTTATCAGTGAATAAAATATAGCTCAGGTGTGCTTTAAACAAAGGGCAGAATTCCAACCGCCTAGCCAGGTCCTCGGGTTCAAGATGCTGAATGTGATACATATATGGATACAGACCTTTATTATGTAACATTCATCAGACTCACTTTTGCAGATCATGGAGGCAGTTGAAGATTCTTTGGGTACTAACATGTGGACTGCTCTGCCATTTAAATAATGGATTCCTCCTCGACCACGTTTGGTATTACAGGATGTTCAGCCGGTGAAGAAAATGCTGTGAATCACTTTCTGGCAAATGTCAGTGAACATTGCAAAACATTCATCGATCTGGAATTCATTATCTCAGAAATCATTGCTGATATTCCTAAACTGCAGCATTCACGTGTGCACTTTGACTGCATTTCAAATACCCATAGCTCTGTAGCCATAGAGAATTGGACACGTGTTGTTGTGACATTTCTGACTGTGAATGGCCTCAGGAATAAGCTCCTCAAGTGACATAAGGTCATCCTGTATATTTGTAGATGAACGTTCACTCTTCTGTCCACAAAATTTGGCCTGCGTAAACTACAATGCAATATTTAACAAGAAAATTATGACCATAAATCTCCAATTATCCAAACTAATTGAAACCAAGAATGGTTTGGATAATCCAAATTTGAGAAAAGAAACAGCAACTGTGAATTTAAAAAATAAACACGATTGATTTTTGTTTGATTGGTGGTACAAAGTGAAATTGCTTATTTGCAATATGAATAGGTGTGAAAATGTGAAAATTTCCCATTACTGCTTGGTAGGTATAATAACGTATTTCACAAGGCATTTTCACTTTCTCCATATACGTAGTATAGAGAAAGTATTGTTTTCATGAAAAAATCGATTTCAGGATTTCAACGGAAATGCACGTTTTGACTATTTTCTCAATGTCTGTGAATGTGATAGGAATTTTGTGGACACTCCGACTCAAAAACTAATAATCAGATCAGCACAAAACTTTAAATTTAAGATTTTTATTAGTAACTGAAGATTTGAAAAGGTTTTGGCTGAAACTGGTCCACCGAAAGTGGGTGTTTATTCTAGTCATTTTTCCGTTTTTCAAATATCTCCTTCAAAACTTTATTTTTGTAAACAATTGTTATAATATTTATAGATAATGGAATTCTTTACAAGTTTAGTTTGAAACAATTTTTTATAAAACCGATAGTTTAAGAGATATTTTGATTTTTCTTCTAAATTTGTTAAATACGTTGCTAAGTGATACCATTGTTTCCGCTGCTATTATACAATCTTATAATTATTATAACATTGCATACGCTACCAAGGATCATTTTAATTGCACATCAAATGCAAGAAGCAAGTTTGCCTGATGTTTTTTAAAAAATTCTTAAAATAATGTGTGATGAAAATAATGTTGTAAATGCATATTAGATATACGCTTCATTTCATGTTTGTTATTTACTTTTTAATGGTTCTTTTATAATTCCTCATTTTAGTGCATGTATAAGCAATAGTCTTTATTGATAATGGGTTCCCTTTTAATTGTTATTCATCATTTGAATTATATAATCAATTACCAAAAATGTACATTACTTAATAAATTTTCAAAAACCCGGCAAATGCTAGGTACTGAGGTTGCCGGGTTTATGAGGTTCTACTGTATATAAAAGACTGTCACTTTGTCAGTAATGCTTTTTGAAGCTTAATATCTCGCAAATGACAACAAAATTTGTTGAAATTTTCAGGGTAGCATTATGTTATAATAACAAAACGTTTTTATGTATTGAACTCGAGATCAAAGACCTGGGTTTGACTCCAGGGGATAATTTCCATTTCCAATAAGATAAAATGTAATTTCATTTAAAAATGGACATTTTCATGTGCAGGCTTTCATTCTTTTTGAGATTAAAGTTAGAAAGAGTTGACCTACGAACTTTGGATGTAAACCATTTTGAAGAAAACATTATAAAGGTTCTTATTCTGGTCGTCTTTTTCTGCCTACAGTTCGAAATCGCTCAATTTAAAATTTAATTCACACAGTTTTAGGAATACTAGCCATATTAAGGGGATGTTGCCTTGCCTACGATTTCCATTGTTAGACCTTGATATCATATTGTTATTTCAATCCTTATGGGTGTAAACGTGCTTTGATTGCTTTTAATACGAGAGATAGAGAGAGGGAGGGTGAGAGAGGGAAGGAGAGGGAGGTAGAGGGAAAGGAGGGAGGGGAAGAGTGGGAGAGGGGGAATGAAGGAGAGGGAAATGACTTTCAATACAATTTGTTTCTGATGCCAATTTGATCTCCATAAATAGCTTGAACGATTGCATCTTTACCCCTATCATTTTTGACGGGCTATACACTAGTACAGTAATAATCTCTCCTTCAGTCTATAAGATGCAGGCTGCTTTTGGGAACCACTTTTCTGGGGAAAAAGTGCATCGTATAGCCTGGAAAATATGGTAAATATTGCTGAGGATCAGTTTTTTAAAATTTGGTTAAAACTCTCAGACGCAAGGATAGAATCAGGGCCAGCCAAAGGGGAGATGTGAGGCATCCAGACCCCAAATAATGGGCCTCCCAGAAGTTATCAATTATTCAAGTCTTACAAGGGGAGGGTCAGACGTTCGGGTCACCGAATCTTTTCAAAATCTGCACGCATGTAGTACACGGTAAGGACTATTGAGGGTGGAAGCCATAGGGCGCACCTCTCAAACATTCTCGAGAAAATCAACCAAGAAGATTGGCGTGTTAAACTAATACGCTCAAACCGAATTTTCCCAGCATGAGTCACAGTGGTGTAGTGGTTAAGGCGTTGGCATTCAAGCGTGAAGGTTGTTGGTTCAATTCTACACGTCTGTACTTTTTTATTTTTTTTCTCGCAGCTGTGATTTTATTTTAACATTGACAATAAAGTGTGGAAAATTACGTGTTAATTTTTTAAATTTTAAATGCGTTTTTATAATTTTTCACTTTTATTTCTTTTTTGTATTCTTGACATTATTTTTCAATCTTTTAACTTCGACACGTCTTTCTTTATGTACAATTTCGCATACTTCTACTGATAGTGATGAATGAATGTAAAGAATACTCTCCAGCTTTTATATTTTCTTTCCACCTCTTTAAATCGTCCTTTCTTTTTAATCGATGACATCCTTTTTTCTGAAGTTTCTAGACTCTATTTAGGGTGTTCACTAGCGAGGTTCACGACTTTAATTTTCTTTTCCAGTGGAATGAAGTCGACTTTTTTCTTCTTCTCCTCTGGCACATAATCTTCATCTTCTGTATAACCACCTTCAACCTCATGGAAGAGCCCTTCTTCATCAATTTCGTGGATAAGGATGAGCACCTCGTCACTCACAAGTTTCTTTTCCCCTAACATTTCGACAGTACACTGATACAGCTCTTCTCCCATCACCATAGCGGCTTCAGAAATTGTTGAAGATGGTTCTAGAACAACGAGGTCATCTTCCAGAAGAAGATGCTCACAGTACAAGAACGCATCTTTCAGTCGAAGTTTTGCCGTTTGACTGTGAAGCGAATCTTCATCACACTCACTTTTCAAAGGTCTCGAAGAACAAGGAACAGGCTCCATTTTTGTAATAACAGCAACAAACTCACGCTTGCCCTACATTAAATATTCGTCTCACCTTCACAAAAGATAACCGATGAATGAGGCGTGTAAAAGTACAACAATAGACCTGACAGAAATAGTTTGTCCAATATAGTTTTTACAATTACATGCAGTTTCGCGTGGTCAGAAGTAAATTTAAAAAACACTAGATATTTTCAGAACAGTCCAGAAGAAATAGGCTACTTATTGTTACGCACTAATTCTTATACAGGAATACAATAATAACGAATAACAATATAAAACACTTTCTTTTGACAAAAATGCATTTTATTAATAAATGAAAATTCAGTATAAAATGTGTTCAATTTATTTACAACTTCATTTGTTAATATTTTACTTATGGTATACTTTACGTTCATTCATCACTATCAGTATAAGTATGCGAAACTGTACATAAAGAAGGAAGTGTCGAAGTTAAAAGATTGAAAAATAATGTCAAGAATACAAAAAAGAAATAAAAGTGAAAAATTATAAAAACGCATTTAAAATTTAAAAAATTAAACGTAATTTTCCACACTTTATTGTCAATGTTAAAATAAAATCACAGCTGCGAGAAAAAAAATAAAAAAGTACAGACGTGTAGAATTGAACCAACAACCTTCACGCTTGAATGCCAACGCCTTAACCACTACACCACTGTGACTCATGCTGAGAAAACTCGGTTTGAGCATATTAATTTAACACGCCAATCTTCTTGGTTGATTTTCTCAAGAATGTTTGAGAGGTGCGCCCTATGGCTTCCACACTCAATAGTCCTTACCGTGTACTACATGCATGCAGATTTTGAAAAGATTCGGTGACCCGAACGTCTGACCCTCCCCTTGTTAGTGTAAATTTTGCAAAAACGTTTACTGAAAATCACTTTCAAACTGATTTCCAATAAAGAAACACTCCGTAAAAGTCATAATATTAACACTTTACCGTTGTGCGTCTTTGCCCTATGACAGCTGTAGCTGCCATTTTTTGCATATTTACGTTATAATGCATATGCTTGTTTAAATTATTGTAATTTCTCAAGTACTCAATATTAGTTGGTGAAATTTAGAACTTGTGCTTATTATGATATATAATATATCACAGTTTGAGAGAATTTAAATTGCAATTAGAGTAATGGTGAGTATAAAAGGTTAATTCCCGCATTTTATTTTTTTTGCATTATTTTATTGAAAACAATCATAGTTACACACAATCATTATTAGACAAAATGTTTGATAAATTTTGCAGGATATGTCTGTGTGCTAGTAGTTGTTGACAGTATGGTACTACCCAAAGCATTTTCCTCTATGAAGTGGTACACAACAAAACACACAAATATAATATAATATATAAGATGTTTCACTTATTTTTTTATGCCTGGCACACACACTACAGAGTCTTTGCGTAGGGTGACCATATGTTCCGTTTTTAACGGGATCGTCCCGTTATTTATTTAGTTGTCCCGATAAAGTTAAAACAGGATGCCAATTGTCCCATTTTTTGCAGAAGTGCCAATTCATATACAATGGTACACACAAAATTAAGCCTAAAAACAAATTCAGAATGTGGTAGCTTTTCATTTATTTTATGTTGGCAGTGCAACAGAAGATATCCATTTTCGTAGGTTGGTAACGCACTAATTTCAGTTTGTTTTATTGCTGCAAACACGTGGTTTTGGAAGAACGTGAACGGTTATACATGTGCTGTTGGATTCATAAAATAAAATAAAAGCCTGGAAAATGCCGAAAAGAAAATGTGTTTTTAAGGAAAGGTTAAAAACTGATTCCCTTTTTTAAGGAAGATATACAAGTGGGAAAACTGTTGTATACCTTTTGCAAATCGGTGTTTTCTATAGAATATGGAGGTCGTTCAGGTATACTACAGCGTAACAAGAAAAAAGGCGTTTGATTGCGGTAAGCAGTAAGAGTTGCAGCCAAAAGGTAATCTCATATTTTAATAAGCAAACAATGACAAGAATGCAAACACATTGCAGCCGAAGAAGGTTTGTTTTCTTTCCTAACAATCAAACACAACCATTCCTTTTGGTCTGTGGACTGTAACTCCTCAGTGATAAAAAGTCTGCATGAACAAAAATTCTCATGTGGTCGAACAAGATGTGAATCAATTGATATAAATGTTCTGCCGTCTTCTGCGATGCAACAAATTTTGGAAGAATTGAAACATGTTAGGTATGTATCGGTTATGGTGGATACTTCAAATCATAAAAACTTAAAGTTAGTATCTGTGCTTGTTCAAATTAAAGTGATTGAATTTCATAACTTAAAGGGTGAAACCGCTGATTTGTTAACAACTCACATAAAGAATGTACTGCATAAGTACAAGCTATCTGACAAAATTATTGCCTTTTGTGAGGTTAACTGCAACACAAATTTTGGAGGAGCTGCAAGAAAAGGAAAGAACAACGTTTTTGCCAAACTTACAGATAGCGACTTAAAAATGAACATTCGTGGTATAGAATGTGCTGCCCACATTTTACACAATGCTGTACAAACAAGTGATGATATGTTGCCCATTGAAATCGAGGCCGTAGTGAATAAAATATTTCAATTTTTCCATATATATATATATATAAGAGAGCCCCGCTTAACGAGGTCCCGGCCAACTCGGATTCGTTATAATGCGGATTTTATTTCACATTAAAATTTTTTTTAAATATAGATATCTTATGCACAGTGCAACCGCAGTCTAATATCTTATGATTTTTACTTTCTCATACGTAGTAATGGGAAAGTATTGTATTCATGAAAAAAATCGACTACGAGCTTTCAACGGAAATACATGTTTTGAGGTCCCTAGAACACGTTTAGACTATTTTCGGAATGATGTCTGTGTGTGTGTATGTTATTGTGGGCGCTCTAACTCAAAAAGTACGTGCCATATCGTTACCAAACTTCATATATAACACTTGAACATGAGCACAAAGAACTGATTAGTTTTTGGACAATAACGGATAAGCGGAAGTCGCCGTTTATTCGAAACCCGATTCGGTTTTTGCAATATTTCTTTGTTAAAACATCATTATTCTATATACAATTGTATACTAATGTTATAGAGAATGTAATTTCCTACAGTTTTAATTTGAAACAATTTTCTATAGGAGTTATTGTTTAGGAGTTATTTATAAATTACCGGTTTTTCGGTTTCCGTTAAATATCTCCTTAAAAACATCGTTATTGGTAATCTTCGTAAGGACCAAATTTGTAGAGAATATTATTTCTTCCAAGTTTTGTTTGTAACTAATTTTCGTAGAACCATCCATTTCGGATATATTTCGCTTTATCTTAATACCAGCATATAGCGCCAACACCATGTAGCGGTGAATTCTGTAAACATTCAAAATATACGTAATTTACGTCAAGGACGTGTCTTCTTTTACGATACGAAATAATAATTTTGCCTTATAATGCTACTCATATTAATTTAAATATCTATACCCCAAATATGGAGAAAGTCATGTGTTGGCCACATCAGATTTTTTTTAAATTTGGCACTACTCAAATTTCATAAAGTATCCTACATACTGTGATATTTCATCAGTGTTGCATAACATTGCATCGTCTGGTGGCCAATTTCACTCTTTTCCCTATAAATTTCATCAGTCTAATACAAAAAATCTGATGTGGCCAACACATGACTTTCTCTATATTTGGGGTATAGATATTTAAATTATTATGAATAATATTACGAGGCAAAAATTTTATTTCGTATCGTAAAAGAAGACAAGTCCTTGTTGCCGTAAATTACGTTTATTTTGAATGTTTACAGAATTCACCGTTACATGGTGTTGGCGCTGTATACTGGTATTAAGATAAAGCAAAATATATCCGAAATGGATGGTTCCACGAAAATTAGTTTCAAACAAAACTTGGATGAAATATTATTCTCTACAACTTTGGTCCTTACGAAGATTACCAATAACAATCTTTTTAAGGAGATATTTGACGGAAACTGAAAAACCGGTTATTTATAAAGAATTACTATACAATAACTGCTATGGAAAATTGTTTCAAATGAAAGTTGTAGGAAATTACATTCTCTTTAACCTTTGTATAGGATTGTATCTACAATAATGATGTTTTAATGAAGAAATATCACAAAAACCGAATCGGGTTTCGAATAAACCTAGACTTCTGGTTAACCATTATTGTCCAAAAACTAATCAGTTTTTTGTGCTTATGCTAAAGTGTTATATATGAAATTTGGTAACGATATGGCACGTACTTTTTGAGTTAGAGCGCCCACAATCACATACACAGACATTCCGAAAATAATCTAAACGTGTTCTAGGGACCTCAAAACGTGTATTTCCGTTGAAATCTTGAAGTCGATTTTTTTTCGTGAACAAAATACTTTCCCAATACTACGTATGGAGAATGTAAAAATATATCTCCTAGATGGAAAACATTTGAAAAACGGAAATAGAAATATGATTCATGCTTCGTTTCTTTGGCATCATTGGATCGTAAAGAATGTTTTTACTTTCTCCATACGTAGTATTGGGAAAGTATTGTGTTCACGAAAAAAATAGACCACGATTTCAACGGAAATACATGTTTTGAGGTCCCTAGAACACGTTTAGAATATTTTCAGAATGATGTCTGTGTGTATGTGATGGTGGGGGCTCTAACTCGAAAAATATTTATCACATCATAACCAAATTTCATATATAACATTTGGTATCATCACAAAGAACTGATTAGTTTTTGGTTTATATTGGTTAACTGGAAGTCGAGGTTTATTCGAAGACCGATTCGGTTTTTCCAAAATATCTTTGTTATAACAATTTTTGTATATACAGTTATATATAAAAATTATTGGATATGTAATTTTATACAACTTTTATTTGGAACAATTTTCATGGCAGTTATTGTTTAGGAACCATTCATAAATGATTGATTTCTTTTTGTTTTTGTCAAATATCTCCTTAAAACCGTCATAATTGGTCATCTTCATAAGGATCATAGTTGTAGGGAATAATATTTTTTCCAAGTTTTGTTTGAAACAAATTTTCGTAAAACGATCTATTTAGGAGATATTTTTCTTTTTTTAGTATACAGCGCCACCAAAATGTCGCGGTGAATTGTGTAAACATTCAAAATATACCTAATTTACGGCATTAAGGACGACTGCATTCTTTTACGATACGAAATAATAATTTTGCCTTACAACGCTATTCATAATCATTGAAATAACTATACCCCAAATATGGAGAAAGTTATGTGTTGGCCAGATTTTTACTTTCTCCATACGAAGTAATGGGAAAGTATCATGATCATGAAAAAAATCAACTTCGAGATTTCAACGGAAATACACGTTTTGAGGTTCCTAGAACACGTTTAGACTGTTTTCGGAATGATGTCTCTGTGTGTCTGCGTTTGTATGTGATTGTGGGCGCTCTTAACTCAACAAGTACGTGCCATATAGTTAACAAACTTCATAAATAACACTTTAGCATGAGCACAAAGAACTGCTTAGTTTTTGGACAATAACGGTTAACCGGAAGTCGAGGTTTATTCAAAACCCGATTCGGTTTTGGCGATATTTCTCCGTTAAAACATCAATATTGTATATACAATTATATACAAAAGTTATACAAAATGTAATTTCCTACAACTTTCATTTGAAACAATTTCCTATAGCAGTTATTGTTTAGGAATTATAAATAATCGGTTTTTCTGTTTCTCTCAAATAGCTTCCTAAAAAAATCGTTATTGGTAATCTTTGTGAGGACCACAGTGTAGAGAATAATATTTCTTCCAAGTTTTGTTTGTAACTAATTTTCGTAGAACCATCCATTTCGGATATATTTCGCTTTATCTTAATACCAGCCTACAGCGCCAGCACCATGTAGCGGTGAATTTTGTAAACATTCAAAATATACGTAATTTACGGCAATAAGGACGACTGTATTCTTGTACGATATGAAATAATAATTTTGCCTCATAATACTGTTCATAATAATTTAAATATCTATACCCCAAATATGGAGAAAGTTATGTGTTGGTCACATCAGATTTTATTTTACTGTAGTGGTCACGAAAAAAATCGACTTCGAGATTTTAATGGAAATACACGTTTTGAGGTACCTAGGACACGGTTAGACTATTTTCGGAATGATGTGTGTGTGGATGTGTGAGATTGTGGGTGCTCTAACTCAAAAAGTACTTGCCATATCGATACCAAATTTCATATATAACACTTTAGGGTGTGCACAAAGAACTGATTAGTTTTTGGACAATAACGGATAACCGGAAGTCGAGGTTTATTCGAAACCCAATTCGGTTTTTGCGATATTTCTCCGATAATACGTCATTATTGTATACTTTGACCATTACAAAAAATGTAGAAAATATAATTTCCTACATTTTTTATTTCAAACAATTTTCCTTAACATTTATTGTTTAGGAATTATTTATAAATAATCGGTTTTTTGGTTTCCGTCAAACATCTTAAAAATATCATTATTGGTAATCTTCGTGAGGACCAAAGTTGTAGAGGATAATATTTCTTCCAAGTTTTGTTTGAAACAAATTTTCGTAGAACCATCCATTTCGGAAAGATTTCCTTTTTTCTTTCTCCATACGAAGTAACGGGAAAGTATTGTGATCATGAAAGGAATTACCTTCGAGATTTCAACGAAAATACATGTTTTGAGGTCCCTAGAACAGGTTTTGACTATTTTCTCTATATTGTCTTGTGTGTATGTGATAGGAATGTTTCGAAAAACCGATAGTTTATTAGATATTTTGATCCCTAGACTGTTTTCAGAGTGTTGTCTGTGTGTGTGGATGAATGTCATTGTGGGAATAATATTTCTTCCGAGTTTTGTTTGAAACAAATTTTCGTAGAACCATCCAATTCGGAGATATTTTGCTTTTTCTTAATACCAGTATACAGCGCCACCACCATGTAGCGGTGAATTCTGTAAACATTTTAAAAATAAATGTAATGTAAGGCAGTAAGAACGACTGTATTCTTTTACGATACGAAATGATAATTTTGCTTCATAATGCTATTCATAATAATTTAAATATCTATACCCCGAATATGGAGAAATTCATATGTTTGGAAGGTAGTTAGACGTAGTAACGATCCTGAAAATTTGGTTCGAGTCGAAGGTACCATCACTTACCGAGTCTGGACATGTAGCATGGAATGACTCTATACGTAGTATTGAGAAAGTATTTTGATTACAGAAAAAATAGACTTCGAGGTTTCGAAGGACATATACGTTTAGAGGTCTCTAGAACACGTTTAGACTATTTCCGGAATGATGCATTTGTATGTAATTGTGGGCGCTCTTATCTTGAAACTACTTACTATATCATTACCAAATTTCATATATAACACTTTGGTATGAGCACGAAGAAATGATTAGTTTTTGGACAATATCGATTAACCGGAATTTGAGGTTTATTCGAATCCCGATTCGGTTTTTGCAAAATATCTCCGTTAAAACAACATTATAATATACATTAACCGTTACAAATTATAAATAATCGGTGTTTTCGGTTTCAATCGAAAATGCTCTTTAAAACGCTTTTATTTACAATCTTTATAAAGACCAAAGTTATAGAGAATAATATTCCTTCCAGCTTTGGTTTGTAACAATTTTTTGTAGAACCATCCATTTTGGAGATATTTAACTTATTTGTCAAATTCCAGTTATCTAACCAATAATGATGCTTAAAAAGGTCACTGTATTCTTATTTCACAAAAAATAATAAATTTAGATAATAAGTTTACTTTGAAATTTATTTATTTGTTTACATAGCAACTGAATTCAAAGCGTCAGTGAGCGTCAGTCGCTACTTTAAAATTACCTTGTGATACATTGAGCTGAGGAGGTTTTTTCGGTTGGTGTTTTTTTGTTCTTTCCACTTTGTTTTTAATAAAGACTATTGAAAATGTTTTAAAATTTTTCTCCAGTGTAATTGCTGATAAATATTTCTAAGAACAGTGATGTCAAGAGAAATCATGTTCATTGCTCTGTATGGATAAAGTCGTGTTGGCCACATCAGATTTTTAAAATAAAACTTCATAGGTGTTCTGAGAATTATTTTGAAATTATGTACGTCTACCACTGTAAAGCTTTTTTGTCTTACTGTTTACTAGGTAATTATATAGTTTGTTTAATAAATTATGTTCAAAAAGTCCGATAGAAATATGTTTTACATTGAATGTGGGTCCAAAAATACCATTTGGGAAGTTATTTCCCTCAGGCCCGTAAAGGTTATGGTGCCCTGGCGAACGCAGATTTTCGCTAAACACGGACACCTAAAGAACTCATCTCCCACGTTAAGCGGGGCTCACCTGTGTGTGTGTGTGTATATATATATATATATATATATATATATATATATATATATATATAATATATACCCCAGCGGCTCTACTTCCGGTAAGTGTTCACTAGGTTTCCTTCAACACCTAGTTGCCCTAACTGTCCTTACTTACCTTTCCTCCTCCGTAGTATTTATATATATATATATATACACATATATACACTAGTAATATGTGCTTGCATTCTGCAGGCATTTTTAAATGTTAGCATTTTTACAATCTAGAATTATTCCCAATCGATTGCGTACAAAATCATATAACCGTGTCATATTTCAAGTTTGTTGCTCATATAGAAATGCGTTATAATTTTATTCGTCACGTAGTGCAATAATGTGGCAAAACAGCCACTAAGATTTCTAATTTTTACAATATCGGATTTCTTCCTACTCTTGTTACTAAAAACCCATAATTCTGCCTAATTTCATGGTTGTATCTCATTAAGAATTGCCGTACCATTTTCACACTCGTATGGGACAGAAATGGGAAATTGGAATTTTTGCAATTTTTTTATTTTATCTTCGATTGCAAAGAAATTTCTATGATGGTGCCAAATTTCAACTCTGTAGGTTATATGGAGCTGCCTCATCTTTTTTGTTATCGTATGGAGCTATACCAAAACAATGGGGCAGAAATGGAACAAAACCGTACCTATAAATAAGGTTGTTGCAATATTTAATTTTATCTTTGGTTGCAACGGAAAATCTATAATCGTGCCAAATTGCAAGTCACTAGGTCATATGGAGCTGCCTCATCTTTTTTGTTCTCATATTAAGCAATAGTGGGGCAAAACAGCCCCAAAAATGGGGTTTATATCAGTATCGGATTTCCTTCATTAGGCATAGTTTAACATTAAAGGCATTAAAATATATGCCTCTGATTTCCATTAAAAGCTTACCCATATGAAAGCATTAAGCCTGTTGCCTAGGAAGCCTATTGTTAGACTCAGAAAAATTACCGCTTCTTTGCGATAAAAACTATAAATTTACGCTAATTCTACTCGGATTTGAATTCTGTCTTAAAAAATAAGAAACTACAATTTATATCCTATCTGACAGTTTAAGTGTCGAGTTCGTATCTTGATGGGAAGTAATTTTAAAATGCAAATATAAAAACCTCTACAATAATTTACGTTTTCTTATGGGCAAAATATAGGGCAAATAGGGGCCAAAACAACCACTCAAAAAAGGAATTTCTCCAGTTTCGGATGTTTTCCTTTGGTTGTTACCAAAAACCTATAATCCTACCAAATTTCAAGTTTCTAGCACGTGGAAGTGCCTCATAATTTTGCATCCTCCTATATATATATATATATATATATATATATGTACATTTTCTCTCACCTTAATGTTAAGAATAAAAGCCGATAATTAATTTTCAAAAGCATAATTTTGCACCTGCGCACCTCATGACGTGTATTTTTTCGATAATATTGGGGTAAAAACAACCCCTAAAATGTATAATTATAAACATTTTATAGGTTCTCATCATCCGTTTTGAATACCTCATATTTGTGCAAAGTATCATCGATGTAGCACCTCTAAAAATGCATTTATATGAATATAATTGTATAAATTTTATGAATTTTTAACAGCCACAATATTAAACCTTTCTGAAAATTTTAATGTTAGTTACCACTGGAGCAACATTCCCTCCCTAGGTAAAAATTTTCATCTTCCTGCACATTCAGAAAGTACATAAACATTAGTCAAATTGTTTAATATTTAAGAATTTTTTACTGCCGAACAAATAAAAATTTTCAAATTTCTATATTCCCGTTTTCGTTATTTGGTATATTCTACCGTTAGAAAAAATTTGAGCATTGTAGCCCATATAGAAATACCTAAACCGCAAAATGTTCACCCCTAAAAATTGGAATTTTTGCAATTTTTTATTTTATCTTTGGTTGCAACGAAATTTCTGTGATAATGCCAAGTTTCAAGTCACTAGGTCATATGCATCTGCCTCATCTGTTTTGTTCTCGTATGGAACAATACTGGGGCAAAACGGCCCCAAAAATGGGGTTTATAACAATATTGGAATTTTTTCATTAGTGTAGTTTAACATTAAAGGCATTAAAATATAAGCCTCTATTCCCATTAAAATCTTACCCATATGAAAGGATTAAGCCTGATGCATAGGAATCCTATTGTTAGACCAAGAAAAATTACCACTTTTTTGCGATAAATACTGTAAATTTACTATAATTCTACTCGGATTTGAATTCTGTCTTAAAAAATAAGAAACTACAATTTATATCCTATCTGACAGTTTAAGTGTCGAGTTCATATCTTGCAGGGAAGTAATTTTAAAATGCAAATATAAAAACCTCTGCACCGATTTACATGTTATCTTCTGGAGCAAAAATGGGGCAAAAAGGGGCCAAAATAGCCCCTTAAAATTGGAATTTCGGAAGTTTTGGATTTTTTCCTTTGGTAGTGACCAAAAACCTATAATTCTATGAAATTTCAAGTTTCTAGCACATCTGGAAGTGTCTCATAATTTTGTATCCTCCTATATATATATATGAGATATATATACATACTAGTTAATATGTGCTTGCATTCTGCAAGCATTTTCAAATTTTACCCTTTTTGCAAATTCAAATTATTCCCAATCGATGTTGTACATAATCATATAACCATATCAAATTTGGAGTTTGTTGCTCATTTAGAAGTGCCTTATAATTTTAATCCTCGTATGGGGCAATAATGGAGCAAAACAGCCCCTAACATTATGAGTTATTACACTCTCAGATTTTTTCCATCTGTTGTAACTAAAAACCCATAATTCTGCCAAATTTCAAGTTTGTATCTCATTAGGAAGTGCCTTATAATTATCACACTCGTATGGGGCCGAAAAGGGGCAAAACCACACATTAAAAATTGGAATTTTTGCAATTTTACAGTTTTATCTTACAAGGGGACGTTGTCAAGTCGATGTCAAGGATCCGGTTGAAACTTCTTGAGGTGAAATTAGAGACAAAATAAGCAGACACGTGTCCCGGCTTTCTTCCCCATAGGCCCAAGTTCAAGAAAAAATGGGCAAAATAGATTTGCACGTAAAACGTATACCGGTATTTAACTTGGACATTTTATAGAGCGCCGTGGCTGCGGTCGCTAAGGCGTTGGTATTGTTAAACATAAGGTTGGTGGTTCAAATCCCACCATCTGCGAACTTCTTTTTCAATTTTATTTCCGTCTATTTTTTCAAATACCAAGCTGGGTACATTTCTCAACTTCGTTATTTGTGATTAAATGTTTTTTATAGTATTTACGAGTTAATTAAACTAATTTTTGGTAAACTAGGAACTATTCTTCGGGTTTACCAAAATTAGAAGTAACGCATCGTCGAAGCTTGAAAAACGAAGCCGACCTTGCTTTTCTATGAAGAAAAAGCGAAGTGCAACGCAAAAATACCCACACCACGCCGTTAAATGAGCGTTTCTCACGGTGCCCATGACACCAAGCGGGGTGACGCGCATGCTAAAACGCTACATATTTCCCCGCGACAATGTTGCAATACACGTGCTATTGTGGATCGCTCTTACAATTAAAGGCCGCAGATCATCACCAATTCAGTTATTGCCGTTCGCTGCTTTTGCTACGTGCTTCTCTCGCTTTACTCCTTTGATTTGCTTTTTTGATATCGACCTCTGCTCATCCGGATCACTTACTCTACCGTTAACGACCTCTGCGCTCTTTTTGGATTACGATTTAGCTGTTTGATCGTTCAGTATTGCAATTTTTCGTTTTTTTACGATTATCGTAATATTTTACGAGTCTTGATTACCTCCCTGATTTCGACTTTTGCCTTCATGAACCATTTCGCTTTATCGATGGAGATCGATCCAGTTGCCGGACCCGCCGGAAGTAGCTTTGCACCGGACGATGAAGACGTCGTCAATGCTTCGTTTTTATCAGATAATCGCGATAAACAAAATATAACGGGGGCTGTTCGATTTTTGATGGGTAAGCAATTTACATTAATATGGCATCTTGTGGATATCTTCACCCGCATTCCGAAAAATGCTCCAGAATGCATGGTATACATCGAAATTAGCGGACACCAGAAGTGTTTTCATGAACGTTCGGGAGGATTGTTTTCCCCAAGACCTACGCAAACGGAAGTGCATATGTTTCGCAATACGTTTCGTAAGATGCGCGTGGTGCAAGGAATATCTGTGCTTACCTTGTTTTTATGATAAATACCATGCAAGCCTTTGCCTTAAAAATATTCAGTTGAATGGTTAATAGTGAGAGGACCACCTCTTTTTACCGCTAGCATATAAAAAATGAAAGATTAAAATATGAAAAATTATTTTATCACTATAAAAAACATTTAATCACAAATAACGAAGTTGAGAAACGTACCCAGCTTGGTATTTGAAAAAATAGACGGAAATAAAATTGAAAAAGAAGTTCGCAGATGGTGGGATTTGAACCACCAACCTTATGTTTAACAATACTAATGCCTTAGCGACCGCAGCCACGGCGCTCTATAAAATGTCCGAGTTAAATACCGGTATACGTTTTACGTGCAAATCTATTTTGCCCATTTTTTCTCGAACTTGGGCCTATGGGAAAGAAAGCCGGGACACGTGTCCGCTTATTTTGTCTCTAGTTTCACATCAAGAAGTTTCAACCGGATCCTTGACATCGACTTGACAACGTCCCCTTATTAGTTTACTATGAAAATTCTATAATCGTGCCAAATTTCAAGTCTCTAGGTCCTATGAAGCTGCCTCGCATTTTTTGTTCTCACATGGGGCCGAAAAGCGGCAAAGCCGCCCCTTAAAAATGAGAATTTTTGTAATTTTATAATTTTATCTTAGGTTGCAATGAAATTTTATAACCGTGCCAAATTTCAAGTCTCTGTTTCCTACTTCAAAAATAAGAAACTACAATTTATATCCTATCCGACAGTTTAAGTCTCGAGTTCGTATCTTGACGGGAAGTAATTTTAAAATGCAAATATAAAAACCTCTACACCAATTTACATGTATTCTTATGGGCAAAAAATGGGGCAAAAAGGGGCCAAAATAGCCCCTCAGAATAGCAATTTTGCCAGTTTCGGATTTTTTCCTTTAGTTGTGACTAAAAACCTATAATCCTACCTAATTTCAAGTTTCCAGCACATCTGGAAGTGCCTCATAATTTTGTATCCTCCTATATATATATATATATAATACTAGTGAATGTGTGCTTGCATTCTGCAAGCATTTTTAATGTTTAGCATATTTACAATTTAAAAGTATTCCCAATGAATTTTGTACAAAATCATATAACTGTATCAAATTTCAACTTTTTAGCTTATTTAGAAGTGCATTATAATTTTATTCATTGCATAGGACAATTATGTGGCAAAACAGTTGCTAAGATTTCGAATTTTCACGATATCGGATTTCTTCTTTCTGTTGTAACTAAAAACCCATAATTCTGCCAAATTTCATGTTTTAATCTCATTAAGAATTGTCGTATCATATTCACACTGGTATGGGTCATATATAGGGCAAACCCGTCCTTAAAATTTGGAATTTTCGCAGTGTTTAATTTTATCTTCGGCTGTAATGAAATTTTTATAACCAGGCCAAATTTCAAGTCTCTACGACATATGGAGCTGACTCATAATTTTTGTTCTCGTATGGAGCAAAACCGGGGCAAAACAGCTCCAAAAATAGGGATTGTTACAATATCGGAATTCCTTCATTAGGCATAGTTTAACAGTAAAGGCATTAAAATATAAGCCTCTGATTCCCATTAAAAGCTTACCCATATGAAAGCATTAAGACTGTTGCCTAGGAAGCCTATTGTTAGACGCTGAAAAATTACCACTTTTTTGCGATAAAAACTATAAATTTACGCTAATTCTACTCGGATTTGAATTCTGTCTTAAAAAATAAGAAACTACAATTTATATCCTATCTGACAGTTTAAGTGTCGAGTTCGTATCTTGATGGGAAGTAATTTTAAAATGCAAATATAAAAACCTCTACAATAATTTACGTTTTCTTATGGGCAAAATATAGGGCAAATAGGGGCCAAAACAACCACTCAAAAAAGGAATTTCTCCAGTTTCGGATGTTTTCCTTCGGTTGTTACCAAAAACCTATAATCCTACCAAATTTCAAGTTTCTGGCACATTAGGAAGTGCCTCATAATTTTGTATCCTCCTATATATATATATCATGTGTAAGAAGCGTCTATATATTATAGATATATAAGATATATACTAGTTAATGTGTGCATGCATTCTGTAAGCTTTTTGTCTCATCTTAATATAAAGAGTAAAGTAGACATAATTTTTAAATGCTAAAGTTTGCACCTCTGCACCGAATAATGTTTTACATTATGGACAACATTATAATAAAAACAACACCTAAAATTTATAATTGTAAAACTTCTATAGTTTTTCATCATTTGATATGAATACCTAACATTTCTGCAAAAATTCATCGATGTAGCACCTATTAATGTGTAGTAATATAAAATTAATTGTTTAGAAATGATGAATTTTTAACAGCCACAATAATAAACTTTATTATATTTTTCAATATTATTTACCGCTGTTATAGCATTCCCTAACTTCTCAAAATATTCAGCTCCCTAGCTCTAATAAAAGTGCATAAACATTAGTAAATTTTTTTATCATTTAGGAATTTTTTATGGCCCAATAAAAACACATTTTCAAATTTCTATAATCCCATTTTTGTTACTTGATAAGATCTACCATTAGAAAAAATTTCAGCATTGTAGCACATTTATAAGTAACTAAGGCATGTAACGATTTTTATATATTTATAATATGTGTGTGCATAATGCAAGCATTTTTTAAAATTAGCATTTTTACAATTTCAAATTATTCCTAATCGATTATGTCCAAAACCATATAACCGTGTCAAATTTCAAGTTTGTATCTAATTAAGAAATGCCATATAATATTCACACTCGTATTCGGTAGAAATAGGGCAAAACCGCATCTAAAAATTTGAATTTTTGCTTTTTTTTATTTTATCTTCGGTTGCAGCAACATTTCTATAATCGTGCCATATTTCAAGTCTGTAGTTCATATGGAGCTGCCTCATCATTTTTGTTCCCATATGGAGCAATACTGGGGCAAAAGAGCTCCAAAAATGAAGATTATTACAGTATAGGATTTCCTTCATTAGGCATAGTTTAACATTAAAGGCATTAAAAAATAAGCCTCTGATTCCCATTAAAAGCTTACCCATACGAAGGCATTAAGACTGTTGCCTAGGAAGCCTATTGTTAGACCCAGAAAAATTACCACTTTTTTGCATTAAAAACTACAAATTTACGCTAATTCTACTCGGATTTGAATTCTGTCTTAAAAAATAAGAAACTACAATTTATATCCTATCTGACAGTTTAAGTGTCGAGTTCGTATCTTGATGGGAAGTAATTTTAAAATGCAAATATAAAAACCTCTACAATAATTTACGTTTTCTTATGGGCAAAATATAGGGCAAATAGGGGCCAAAACAACCACTCAAAAAAGGAATTTCTCCAGTTTCGGATGTTTTCCTTCGGTTGTTACCAAAAACCTATAATCCTACCAAATTTCAAGTTTCTAGCACGTGGAAGTGCCTCATAATTTTGCATCCTCCTATATATATATATCATATCTAAGAAGCATCTATATATTATAATATATCATGTGTAAGAAGCATCTATATATTATAGATATGATTTATATATATGCAGTAAAACTCATTTATAACGATCACGCCTAAGGCGAAATCTCGGCTATAACAAAGAAATGTCTCGGTCCCTTGAACTTCTCCATAAGGGCATTGGTTAAATTTGTCGGATGTAACGAACACGCATTTTACGAATTCTCTGCTGTAACGAAAAAATGTTTGGTCTCGTGGCAAAAAATGCCCCATATATAATGAATTTTGGCGAGCAGAGCGGTAAGTAATGAATAGTTTCCGCCTGTTTACCGCGCACTTGTTCGTAGAGGTCCCCTTCCTCCATCTACCCCTTCCATACAAATTTCCACACTCCCTTTGTTTTGAAATTGATATTAAAAATGTGAAATGTTTATGTAAATGAATGACCATAATAATAATATTAATTGACCATTTAAAAAATCGTATGTAATAGCAGTCGAACATTTTACATGCCGCGAAGTTGATAAGCATCTCTTTGCATATGTAAGTACGGCATTGAAGTCGACTCACTGCAAATACAGTAAAAGCTGTGTTATCTGGCTATCTTGGGGACTCTGGAAAGCCAGTTAGGAGAAATTTCCAGTTATGGGAGCGATTTTCGATTTTGGCATCACAAATTTAGCAATAACCAAATAAAATTGGGCTTAGGTTCACTATCGTACTCCCCAAACATAACTATGCATGGGGTTTGCATTTTCCATTTTAATACTTCCGCACGTAGTTAGATATAGACACTATTTACCCATTTTTATTTAATACGTTGCTACGCTTACATGCAAAACAAAAAGGCTATTGAAAAGTTTAGGGCGTCCAGGAAGTTTTGGGACTACGGCAGTGAACCTGTTCCCAAAATTGAATTTATTGGATTATATCTTTCTTATTTATCTTTATTTACTCTATTAGAAAAGGACGAAATTATTTAAATCTTCAGAACATTTCTGTGAAAACCAGTCATATAATATTTTATCCAGTTCCTCAATTTTTGGCTTATGACGCATTTGATGTTTATTAATTGATTTACTCGTCTCAGAAGATGTCACATATTTCATTAATTTAGCCTTATGACCTTGATATCATAGAGCGTGGAAGATCCGATGTTGAATTCTTTTGCTATGGCTGCTCTATTTTTTCCTTTTTCAATTCGTTTGATCAGCTCCACCTTTTGTGTTAGCGTTAAACCAACCTTTTCTCTCCTGCTCCTTGCTTTTTGGTATTTATTTTGATGCCATATTCAATGAATGGGTAATTTTTTAAATAATAAAAAGCGATAAAACTGGAAATTGTAGAAGTACACCAAAACATCTAGACAATGCAAATGGCTTAGATAACCAAAAACGCCATGTTTACTCGGCCGCCACAGAAGTATACGGAGTAAATATGTAATATATACATCTTATATTTTAAGAAATTTTTAAAGTGGAAGTTATGGTATTACACATATACAATTCACACAAAAATTCATAAAAAAAGAAAAAGGAATACAAAATGAATTGTATTTGTGTAATTGCCGGTATGTAAGGGTGGCCGGTTCTAAATAGCCGGATAGCACAGCTTTTACTGTATGTGTATACGTGTTATATGGGATTTATAGGCCAAAAACCATGTTTCTCGTATATAACGTAGTCACGCTTATAACGCAGCAATGAGTCGGTCCCCTCAAATACATATTAAACGAGTTTTACTGTATATATATATATCATGTGTAAGAAGCGTCTATATAGTATACTAGTTAATGTGTGCTTGTATTCTGCAAGCATTTTTCTCACCTTCATATAAAGAGTAAGTGCAGACAAATAATTTTTAAACACCAAAGTTTGCACCTCTGCGCTGATTTACGTTTTTCTTTATGACCAAAATTGGACTAAGAACAACCCTTAAAATTTAGAAATGTAAAAATTTTATAGGTTTTCATCATTTGTTACAAATATCTCACATTTCTGCAAAATTTCATCTATGTAGCACCTCTAGAATTGCATTTATATAAATTTCAATGTTTAAACTTTATGAATTTTCAACAGCCACAAAATAAACTTCTGAAATTTTCAAATCTAATTTTAACTGAAACACAATTCCTTAATTTTCAGCTTTCTAGCTCAACCGGATATATATAAAAATTAGTCAATTTTTTAACAATTATAAATTTTTAATGGCCGAATAAATACAAATTTTCAAATTTCTACAATTATGATGTTGTTATTTGGTAAATTCTACTGCCAGAAAAATTTCAGTATTGTAGAATATTTAGAAGTACTTAAACCATGAAATGTTTGTTTAAAAGTTCATAATTTTTAAGGGCCAATAAAATAAAAATTATTGTAATTTTCGATTTTTCCTGTCGATTTCTCCATACCATCTACATTTTCTGAAATTTTCAGCTCTTCATCTATTATAGTTAGGGCCAGATATTAGTATCCTCTTATATCATATATCCTCTTCTGTAGGATTTTTAAAATTTCGAACTATTCCGAATCGATTTTGTAGAAAATCATATAACTATGTCAAACTTCATGTTTGTATCTCATTTAGGAGTTCCTTATAATTTTCACACTTGTATGGGGCAGAAATGGAATAAAACCATACCTAAAAATAAGGTTGTTGCAATATTTTATTTTATCTTTGGTTGCAACGGAATTTCTATAATCGTGCCAAATTGCAAGTCACTAGGTCATATGGAGCTTCCTCTTCTTTTTTGTTCTCATATTGAGCAATAGTGGGGCAAAACAGCCCCAAAAATGGGGTTTATATCAGTATTGGATTTCCTTCATTAGGTATAGTTTAACATTAAAGGCATTAAAATATAAGCCTCTGATTCCCATTAAAAGCTTACCCATATGAAAGCATTAAGACTGTTGCCTAGGAAGCCTATTGTTAGACTCAGAAAAATTACTGCTTCTTTGCGATAAAAACTATAAATTTACGCTAATTCTACTCGGATTTGAATTCTGTCTTAAAAAATAAGAAACTACAATTTATATCCTATCTGACAGTTTAAGTGTCGAGTTCGTATCTTGATGGGAAGTAATTTTAAAATGCAAATATAAAAACCTCTACACCAATTTGCATGTTTTCTTATGGGCAAAAAATTGGGCAAAAAGGGGCCAAAATAGCCCTTCAGAATAGGAATTTCGAAAGTTTTGGATTTTTTCCTTCGGTTGTGACCAAAAACCTATAATCCTACCAAATTTCAAGTTTCTGGCACATCTGGAAGTGCCTCATAATATTGTATCCTCCTATATATATATATATATATATATATAAGGGTAGCAACAAGGTGTTGGAGGAAGCCCAGTGGACACTTACCTAGAATGAAGAGCCGCTGGGGGTGCTGAGGACACACGAAAAACATATATATATATATATATATATATATATATATATATATATATAATACAGTATGTTTCTCCGTCGCTGAAGAAGGGCGTCAGCCTGAAAGCTCCATTTTTGTGTCGTTTTTGTTCTTTTGTGTTTTTCGTGTGTCCTCAGCACCCCCAGCGGCTCTTCAATCTAGGTAAGTGTCCACTGGGCTTCCTCCAACACCTTGTTGCTACCTTATTATATGTATATAATATATATATGTATATCATGTGTAAGAAGCATCTATATATTATAGATATATATCATGTGTAAGACGTGTCTATATATTAAGGGCACCTAGGTGTCGAAGGAAACCCAGTGAACACTTACTGAAAGTAGAGCCGCTGGGGTGTTGGACAGACACATTTGTAGACCTCTACAAATGTGTCCCTCCAACATCCCAGCGGCTCTTCTTCCGGTAAGTGTTCACTGGGTTCCCTTCAACACCTAGTTGCCCTAAAATTCCTTACCTACCTTTCCTCCTCTGTAGTATTATATATATATATATATATATATATATATATATATATATATATCACGGTCTAACAAAAATTATGTCTCCTAAGGCGGAAAACATTTGAAAAACCGAAATAGAAATATGATTCATGCTTCATGTTTCTTTGGCATCATTGGTTAGTAAAGAATGTTTTTGATTATTTATGTTTTTATAATATATAATTTTTGACATTTACTTTATTATAATGGTAATTTACCGTATTAGCTTGTCATTTTCTTTATAAATAATAATAAAACAATAACGCTACATATCAGAAAATTATATAATTTTGATCTACATATGTAGAACGATAGCTGAGCAGAACAGAAGTTACGAAAGGAAATCAGCCGACGTAGAATGATACTATACATTATTATGCGCTTTACCTTGGTGCTATTGCACCCCCTGCCACACACCATTGCGGTGGCTTGCAGGGTGAACTATAGATATAGATAACATGTGTTAGCACCGGGAGCCGGCTTCAGCTCATCGCTGTATTTAATGATATATAAATTACAGAAATCCCAACATGCACTACTATGGGTTTGATCTATAAGTGTAGCTGCAAGTGCATCATCGATCAGTGCATGACTTTGTTGGAGGAGCACAGTGACTTCACACGAGTGATGTGAGTGCCGTGAAGCGGGGCTGTGACGGACTATTTGAATGCTACCAACAAGTTTTATGTAATAAGCGAAAAAAAAGCTAAGTAGTCGACCCTGGACTCTTTTTAAAATAAAACTTCATAAGTGTTCTGAGAAATATTTTGAAATTATGTACGTCTACCGCTAAAAAGCTTTTTTGTCATACTGTGTACTAGGTAATGTTTAGTTTGTTTAATAAATTATATACTAAAAGTCCGGTAGAAATATGTTTTACATTGAATGTGGGTCCAAAAATACCATTTGGGAAGTTATTTCCCTCAGGCCCGTAAAGGTTATGGTGCCCCGGCAAATGCAGATTTTCACTTAACGCAGAGACCTCAGGAACGCATCCCCCATGTTAAGCGGGGTCACCTGTGTGTGTGTATATACACACACACACGGGGTCACCTGTGTGTGTGTATATACACACACACACGGTACGAGTGGAAGAATTAAAGAATTTTTGTGACTTTGTCGATATTGAGTATAAGTAGATTCTAAGAACTGTGAAAAAAAAATCACTACAACCAGCAATCAGCAGAATTATTGAAATATTCCCTGGATTAAAATCTTACTTTATTTTACAAGAAAAATGTCCGACCATTCTGAAAAAATTTCCATTATTTGGCTTCATTTCATGGAGTCAATTAAAGGTTTGCTCTGAAGCTATTACAGGGCTGCTACAGAAATGGAAAACCGGGAAAAGTCAGGGAATTTTAAAAAATCAGGGAAAACTGGGAAAACCCAGGGAAAATGCAAAAATAATCTGGAATTTTTCATAGCCACTAGCTCGACCTTAAAATGACCTCATTAAAAAAAACATGAAACTCCGTATTGATTTATTTTTATTATAAGTTCGAAACAAACCTTGGCGAAGCTGGATAGCACAGCTAGTAGCAAATATTGAAGGATATTTGCCTTGTATTTAATTGAAAATCGCTTCCTTTGAATACATCCTTTTTCTCTCTCCCTGCCTCGAGAAGTTTTTTGGTTTCCACTGGAGGCTTGAGTTTATGTAAACATATTCTTGAAAGAAACAACCTACGTCAATTCTTATTCAAACATATTTGTTAAGTGGACTCGACCTAAGTTGGAAGCAGGGGATATCCCTGTAAGAAAGGTTTGACGAACCTTTGCACCTCTCCGTCTCGTATTATGGGTCAGTCATCATTAATATTATTTCAAAAGAGGAGGTTGGCTGTTCTTACACGTCGGGATTTAATGGGAAAACCCCGACTGCAGAACAAGTAGCGAATCAGTAGCCAGGTGTTCAGTAAAGAATTTAGAGTGAAAGCTGGTGAGACTGCAGATGTCTCTTTTGGCGGTATTAGGAAGATACTGTAGCAGTTAATAAGTAAGTAATCTTTTATATATTTTTATATTCTTGATGGAAAAGGGAGAGGTGGGAGCTGACTGTATATTTTCATTAGGAAGAAATATTATCTTTGTTTGTATATGAAGATCTTGTGTGTCGCTCTTTCACAGTCCCAATTTACGATTAATTTCCCCTTACGTGATATCCTTATTCGTGGTTGAAAATTAAATTTATTAAAAAGATCGTTCAACACCCTTTAAAAGAGGTAAAAGTTATTTGCATTCTGCTATATTTCAAGAGTATTTAACGAGATAAGCAATTTTAGCGATCGAAAGTTCTGCATTGCAAGATCTAAATTATAACAAGTTAATCGACGAATTTGTGCACAAGAAATGTCGAAGAAAACATAAATTTCATGATCCAATCTACGTAGATTTGTGTAAAATAAAGTGGAGGGAGGGGGAGAAGGGAAGGAGAGGGTGGAAGGGAGGGGGAGGGAGTTTATACATTATTTTCACAAGATTTTCTTCCTTCATTCATCTAAATAGGAAAATGCGGAGCGGTTTTCTTCATTTTTGTTTTATTCGACGGTTATAACTGTGTACTGTCTTATTCTTGCGATGTTTACCTATCACACTGTCGAAGTTTTAGAATCACTAAATCCGTTGTAATTCAACGGGCACTCCAGCTAGTACTCTACATTTAAGAAGATGAAGAGACTTTAGATAAGGTAAAGTTGGAAGAGTGACCTGAAACCTAGCAATAGGTTTGGCACTATGAATGAATGTGATACCTAAGCTTATTCTACTCTAAGAAATACTTACCAATGTTTTACCGATGAAGAATGAGGCATAGAATAACAGTTCTATCTTAAATAGATCACTGACGTACATTTTGCATTAGACATTGGCTATCTTACCTAACAGAAGGTATCTCAGCTTCTTTGTCTTGTTTTTTCTTGTTCTTAATGACATGGAACACCCCACATATGATAAGAAGAAGCAATGGTACCATCACAGCCAAAATAATTCCAGATGTTACCCCTGCCTGTCTAGATGAGTACTCTTGAGCTCCTGAAAAATACTTGCAACTTTACTTTCCTGTTGTATTCAATTGTACTCATGACCATGGTTCCATCTAAGCTGTGCGACTGACAGCAGTTTTTGAAGTGCCACGCACTAAATTTTTCAAGCACGCATGACTGTGTTTATCTTAGGATATATCCGAACAGGACTGTTACAACCCAGGCGCATATCCGTCATGTAGGTGCGCATAGCGATATTCATTCAGCCCATGGATGAAAAAAATTAGAGGGAACTATGCTCATGACCCAAAAATTGTTGTCATGATTATTTGAAAAATGCGGATTGGAATTTTTCCATGATTAGGCATGGTAAGGTTCATGGAAAACTTTCCATTCCACATGGTATTGTATATACATGTAAATAATACATGCTGAAAATACTGTCTCAGCAGATTAAATATAACTACTAATCTTCATTTATGCCCAAAATAGAGCAAATGAAATCATGAAAAGCCTTACTTTGATTCTTAACCTTTGCAAATGAACCCAGTGGAATGGAAAATTTTCCATCTTGGAAAAGATTTAAAATGTCATATTTTTAACCAATTTATTTATATCAGATACATGATTGCTTTATATTTTAAATAATTTTGACAAAAAGAGGAGAATGTTTGCTCAGTGAAAACATGGGCATGAAAAATCTCCCTTTCCACTGTTTCAATTGTTAAAAAAATCCCACTTCTCTTGCAAAGAAACCAGTAAATATTATCATCTAACATAGAGAGTCTGTATTGCATTGGGTTTACTCAAAGTAGCACATAAAACATGCTTTTGAGTGCCTTATTTTCACTTTCAGCATTCAGTTTGCAATCCAATGATTGGCGTTCGTCTTCCATCTGTTGTTGGGCCACTAGGGGTGCTCTCTATGTCACTCTTTTTGTCACTACTTTCATCCGAGTCCTCCTTTTTCTTTGTCGGGTCTTCTAAATCCCACACCTTATCTTCAAAATCAACGTAAGGCTTTCCTGGCAATGGCTCATGTGTATAATAAACCTTATCATATGACCGGCTTTTCTTCTCTCTTTTGAGTGGTTTGTTAACCTTCCCTGATTTTGAATTGGGACTGTGTTCATAGCCACTGTCTTCATCAAGTGGGTCGTCATAAACAGAAGTGGTCAGTGGGCTAGTGGTCCTCGATGAGGGTGAATTCTCATCATTGTTAATATGGCCTGTATTGCTCTTATAAAATTGCCATGAAGATTCTTTGTCACCCTTCAAGAACTTCTTATGATAACAAAAGAAGACCATAGCAAGAATGAATATTATAGGGACTAACACTCCTAATATTATTCCTGTTGTAATTCCTGCTTGACGAGCAGTGTAATGAATATATCCTGAGGTAAAGAGAAGTATGTTAAAAATCTTTTAAAGAATTAAAACAATATGCACACTCATTGAATTTCTCATGAATCAAAAATACATGAAAAACAATTACACATTTCTTGGTATTTGAATGGATTATAAAATATTGTGCTATTGGGAGTATGTCCATTCATAAGATTAAAATTATGATACTTCATTTTAATTATGGTTTTCTTTGTGCAGTAATTAAAAATTTTGTACCTTTTTCATGTTAGAGCTGAATTTTTAACAACTACAGTCAATTTTATGAGATAACCGATAGATGGATCACTATACATTGGAAGCAGATGGTGCTGCATTGAAAGAGAACCTAATAGGGATAGCTAGCAATATAAAATCCCTTAAAATCCCATTTCATGAACATCTTGTTACAGATGATATATGCTGTTTTTTAATATTCCAAGACAAAGCAATTTCTTCTTAAAGTTATAAAATACCGTAGTAGTAGTAGTAATTAGGTTTTTTTAGGTGCGTCAACTGCTAAGGTTATTTTGCACCGTCAAATTCTCTTAAAGAAAAGCAACATACATCACAACATCCATGCCCGAAGTGGGATTCGAACCCGCGACCTTTGGGTTAGAAGGCAGGTGCACTGCCTACCAGTCTAACCCGGCCGGCATAAAATACCGTTTTGTTGGAATTTACTCACTCAGGCATTCAGTGTAACCATATTCTGGAGTGTTCCACTTTCCATCTGCTGAACACGTTCGCCTTTGATCTCCAACAAGAACAAAATCCTGGTTACATTCAAATGTTACTTTGTTGCCAGGAGTGAAAAAGAAGTTACTTTTTCGTCCAAACCTTGGGGTTTCTAAAATTCCACACGAAATCACTGCAAAATACAATGAAAATTTTAACCCAATCCCAAGCATAAAAAAAACCTTTTTGATAATTACACTCACCTCTCTTTTTGTTTGTAGATTTTATGTTAACAAATGCATCCTGATAAAGTTTAGAAAACTGGGCTAAATCAGTGTTAAGACTCATGGCATAATCATATTTACATTGATACGATGTCCCACATATTTTCTTTGCAACCTCTCTGTCATCAGTCCTGTTAAGTAATAAAGAAATAAATATAAAGTCATAAAAATTAAAATAAAGCATTCCTTTCCCCAAAATATTTTGATTTTTTTTCCAAGAACCTATAACTTATTTGTGTGTCCATGGAATGTGCATTTTTGTGAGACTGTCTGTTTTCATCTTATACACAAGGCCTGTGCAACCCGTGGGCTGCATGCGGTCCACAAACTTCTTATGGTTTTCCACACAAAAGTGGCCCATTTCTTTCAAATCGTCTATTTTTGATTGACGTGGATGCAAGCACAGCACCAGCACTATTGCAGCTGGGGATAGTTTATTTGCAATGCAATACTGAATTAAAATTCATTTTTGAAAAGAAGAATAATATAGTTCAAATTTACAACAAATACGTTGAAGAATCAAAATTCCCAAACTTGAGAAATCATGCTGCAAAAATAGTTAGTGCTTTTGGGTGTACTTCACTTTGTGAGTCTATTTTTTCTAAAATGAAGTTCACAAAGAATAAATCTTGAGGCTTCTTGGAAGATATTAAATTGGAAAATCAATTGAGAATTTCTACCACAAAAATTGTAGTAAACTTTGATAAATTAAGTCAGTGCAAAGAAAAACAAGTTTCCCATTGAATAAATTTTGTTGTTATGAAAAATCAAGTTTTTAAAATTTTTCTTTTGCAGCCTGCCCAAAATATTTATTCTTAAAACTGGCCAACTGAGTGATTTGGGTTGCTCAGGCCTGTTATACACCATCATAGATTGGGAATAGATGCATAGCTAAGACTTTGTAGGCCTTAGGCTAGATCAGTTGTGAGCAACCCAGGGCCTGTGGGCTGCCTGCAGCCCTCGAGAGCATTTCATGTAGCCTGCGAAGCTGTGATTAAAAAGAGATTTAGCATACATTTATATAATATGCATTCAAGTTACAACAACAAAATACTTGATATTGAAGTGTCAGCCCTTATAATCTAATTTAGACTTGATTTTTACTAATTGGTTGAAGCTTTCGCGGGTTCTTGTCATGCTGAGGTTATAAATGTTTTTTGGGTTATCCCGTGTAAATTTTTTGCAGTAAACACCAACGTTTCTTCTCCTTTGCCGGAGACTTCTGAAGATGTCTCTGGCAAAGGAGAAGAAACAACATTTAACGCAGAAAATTTAAGCGGGATAATCCGAAAAACATTTATAACCTCAGCTTGATTTTTACTGTTATAAAACCACAGACTTGCTATGTCCAATTTAAAGTCTAATGTGGCCCGCCAAAGCATTGACAAATTGCATTGTGGCCTGCAGATGAATTCACAACCACCAATGCAGCCTGCCACGCTGAAAAGGTTGCACACCACTAGGCTAGACATTTCTGTCCCTCAAAGCAAGAGATATCTGTCTCTCTGGGCAATTGCTATGCCTTTGGCTTAGAACATATTTCTGATTGTTATTATTATTATTATGTATTGAGCACATACAGGGATAAACCTCAATTACATGTGATATAATAATTGTTACAATATAAAATAAATATATAAATACAATCAACAACGTACAACACACATGCACACATATTTTACAATATGGTATCATACGTCAGTTACATTAAAGAACGTAATAATATTTTTTTTATAAACATACGGAGTGTCGTTAAAGATATCCACATTAGTATTATTGGCGGTCACCTCATTATACGTGCTTAGCATTCTCGGAATTGGTGAGCACTTATGCACATTAACACGGGAAGATGGGACGTGAAACAAGGTGGTGTGACGGAGGCTATTGGGGGGGGGGAACGTTGATGTTTATTAGTGCAGTCAATTCATTATTGCAGTCAATTCTTCCATTGGGCTATATTCCGAAGAAAAGTTAGATCAGTAATTTTTCTCCTGGTGAATAGGTGGGTCAAATTAAATTTTTTGCAAAGTGGAAGATCTCTTTGCTATAAATAAGACTTTCCTTAAAGCAGAGCCATTTTATGAAGTGCCTTTGAACTTTCTCTACCAAATCAACGTGTACTTTGTGAGGCGGGTTCCAGATAACGCTACAGTACTCAACAATCGGCCTTACCAGAGTGGAATAAGTGTTAATGGTAGTTTGTAGGGAAAAGCCTTTAAAACAATTTCTTTTAACAAAACTGAGGATTTTAAATGCTTTGGAACAAATAGACCTAATATGCTCATTAAAGGCAAGTTTAGTGTCAAGAGTTATCCCTAGGTCGTTAATTGCATGAACCCTCTCGAGTGTGACCCACCAATACTATAGGGATACACGTGAGGTTTTTTCTTCAGGGTGAATGATATTACTTCACATTTGTTCACATTGGGAAAAAGATTGAACATTTTACACCATTCAGAAAATCTATTAATACTCCTTTGGAGGCTGACACAGTCATCTATGGAGTCACTTCTTTTAAAAAATTTTAAATCGTCTGCATATAAGAGACTAGAGCAGCTAATGAATGAAGGCAAATCATTAATAAATATATTAAATAAAAGAGGACCCAAAATTGAGCCCTGAGGAACACCAGACGTAACATCAGTTGCCTCTGACAAAAAACCATCAACAGCCACTTTCTGCATGCGATCCTTTAGATATGATTCAAAGAGTTTGAACAATGCACCATTTATACCAAAGGCGTCAATCTTACTCAGAAGGAGTTCGTGGTCAACAGTGTCAAAAGCCTTTTCAAAATGGAAATATATTGTGTCAGTTTGACTCCTATTGTTAAAGTTAATAGAGATTTGGTTGACAAGCAGTGATAGATTTGTTGCAGTAGAGCGGCATGGAAGAAAGTCGTGTCGTACATCAGAAAAATTTAACTTACAATGGGCGTAGAGCTTGGAGTATAAAAGTTTTTCGAAGACTTTAGAGAATGTGGGCAACAGGGATATTGGCCTAAAATTCTTGACATCAGATTTGCAGCCTTTTTACTTTCTCCATACGTAGTAATGGGAAAGTATTGTGTTCACGAAAAAAATCGACTTCGAGATTTCAACGGAAATACACGTTTTGAGGTCCCTAGAACATGTTTAGATTATTTTCAGAATGTCTGTATGTGCGTGTGTGTATGTGATTGTGGGTGCTCTAACTCAAACAGTACATACCATATTGTTACCAAACTTCATATATAACACTTTAACATGAGCACAAAGAACTGATTAGTTTTTGGACAATAACGGGTAACAGGAAGTCGAGGTTTATTCGAAACCCGATTCGGTTTTTGTGATATTTCTTAGTTAAAACATCATTATTGTATTTGCAATTTTATACAAAGGTCATAGAGAATGTAATTTCCTACAGTTTTCATTTGAAACAATTTTCTATAGGAGTTATTGTTTAGGAGTTATTTATAAATAACCAGTTTTTCGGTTTCCGTCAAATATCTCCTTAAAAACATCTTTATTGGTAATCGTCTTAAGGACCAAAGTTGTAGAGAATAATATTTCTTCCAAGTTTTGTTTGAAACAAATTTTCGTAGAACCATCCATTTCGGAGATATTCAACTTTTTCTTAATTTCGAGTATACAGCGCCAACACCATGTAGCGGTGAATTCTGTAAACATATTCAAAATATACGTAATTTACGGCAACAAGGACATGTCTTCTTTTACAATACGAAATAATAATTTTGCCTCATAATACTATTCATAATATTTTAAATATCTACACCCCAAATATGAAGAAAGTCATGTGTTGTCCACATCCAGATTTTTTATGAATTGGAGTGATTAATGCTGTTTTCCATCTTGTCGGGAAGGTTTGGAAATGCAAAGTCTGGTTGTAAAGTTGCAATAAGGGGCCACAAAGTTCATTGGCACAGATTTTTACAATATAAGTTAGAATGACATGAGAACGGAGTTGTAGTACATTTAAGAGTTTTTAAAGCATCTAAGACTTCTTCTTTTGTTAAGTTAATATAAGTTAAGCTATCATTGTAAGGTAATGAAATACAAGTATCGGTGGAAGGTGGTAGATATTTTTTACACACAAGAAAAAAAATCAGAATAAATTACACACCCCTTGTGAGTCAGATGCTATAACATTATTGTAATAGACTTCAGGTGGAATACGCTTACCTCCTCTTTTGCGATATATGAGGTGCCAGAAAAGTTCAGGATTTTCTTTTAGGGAGGAGTCAACTTCTTTAAGGTACGAGTGATATTTAGAAAGCTGCAACCTTTTGAAATCAGCACGAAGAGTCAAAAATTCAACGTAATCACCAATCAATTTTGATCGTTTCCATTTACGAAATGCCCTAGTTTTATTTTTAAGTAATGTTATGAGTTCATTGTCTATGTACATTAGTTTGTCGTGCCAAAAAAAAATATCGGACTATTTTAAAAACACCGATTAAAGAAAGTTACACATTTAAATCAAAATACGATATCAGTTTTTATAGTATTTTGCAATTAAATTTGTTATAAAGCATATACTTTGACATTAAAAAGAAATTATTTCCCGCAAAATATCCCGAAACACTGCGGGTTGCCGATAATGCGGGTGTACACTCTTTCTCCCAAAACCCGCGTTATAACCGAGTTTTACTGTACATAATTGGGAAATTTGCTGGTTTAGTTTGGACAATAAGAATATTAATGATAAAATAAACATTTACAAGTACACTTTGATGTGGAAGTTTTTCATAAGAAAGTTTTGGTCATTTCTTAGATGTGGCAAAAGAGTAAAAGCAGCAGTGTTGTTTTATCCAAGCAAGGTGATTAAACATCAAAACATCCACTTGAACACAATCCTGATGAAGGGCATGAAGCGGAGAGATTAGGGCCGGCCTTTCAGTGAGAAGGGGCCCTGATGACACGAAATTTTGGGGCCCCAGGACCAGGGCCGACTTCAGACATTTGGCTACCTGGTCACCACCATTGCTGCCTACACTACTGTACGCTAGATCTTGCTATGTTTTTGCTTCCATCTTATATGAGATTAGACAACTTCCATGGATGTCAGCAGGGAAGGCACCCAAGTGTAAGTGGCGGATCACGACCAAACTTCACAGGATGAAAGAAAACGAAAAATAATTAGACACGTATTTTCGGAAAGGCGTCTAACGAGCCTGCGTTTTCGAGATATTTACAATTGAAAATTGAAAAACAAGTGGCTTTTCCTCTAATACCATGACGAGCGACCCCCTAACAACAGGTGCCGGTAGCCTAGTGATAAAGTGTCGGGATACGGAAATTGTGTAGCGGGTTCGATCCTCGACATCGCCGAATTTTTTTTCTTCTCCAATCAATGTTTTATGACTTTAGATTTATGTAAGTTGTCCAAATTACATCATTAATAATTTTCTTTCTTTTTTCAGGCCAGTATTTTAATTTTAAATCCATTCCAATGCACTTTTTACGACATACTCGGATTATATAGATACTTGATAAATATATATAACATTTTCTACGCACACTCTTCTCCATATTTCCACTGTAGAGTTGCATAGTTTTCTTCAAAATTGGGATGTTCAATATACTGCCATCCTCGTCGAGAAGAATGTCCGGTAAAAACCTGGAGTGCTCGCCAGATAGTGGAGGCGAGGTAGCGGCCTCCGTCTCACACGGCGTCTGCATTGTCGGTCAGAGAACCCGCAAAGCGCTCGAAAAAACCAATGTTCCCCACTTCACGGCGTGCAGCCGACAACAGGCGACCAAGTGTGACTAAAGGCAGATGCACAATTGCCCGGGAACGAGAACGGCAACGCGAAGAAATTAAATTAAATAAATTTTAAAAGTATACGCCATTGTTTTCGTTAAAATGTATTATCTGCTATCGTTATCTTGTTATACTGTTATCGTTGCTGTTCATTAATTAATTAATTAACTGCGGATAATTAACGGCAGTAGCGATCGAATCCCCAGACATTGTTTCTGTAGGCGAAATGACAATTTGAGGCGTAAACGTGAACGTGTCGCGTTCTATTGTGCACCGATAGGGTCGCTACCGTTACCGTTAGCGTTTGCTGCCGTTCACCTTCCCGTTCTTGTTCTCGTTCCCGGCCAATTGTAACTAATGAGTCAATGGCGACCGATTAATGGCGGTATAACCATTATATATGAATAAATTACGGTTCCCTAATCCATCCCTAGGAGAGCGAGCGAAAAGCGACCCCACCCGGCGGTAGGGCCCATCGCCAGGACGCACCGAAAGGCCTCGAGAAACCGTGGGAACGTGGCATAAAGTGCTCCTTATTCGGCACGTAAACTATGCAACTCTACAGTGGAAATATGGAGGAGAGTGTGCGTAGAAAATGTTATATATATTTATCAAGTATCTATATAATCCGAGTATGTCGTAAAAAGTGCATTGGTATGGATTTAAAATTAAAATACTGGCCTGAAAAAAGAAAGAAAATTATTAATGATGTAATTTGGACAACTTACATAAATCTAAAGTCATAAAACATTGATTGGAGAAGAAAAAAAATTCGGCGATGTCGAGGATCGAACCCGCTACACAATTTCCGTATCCCGACACTTTATCACTAGGCTACCGGCACCTGTTGTTAGGGGGTCGCTCGTCATGGTATTAGAGGAAAAGCCACTTGTTTTTCAATTGTAAATATCTCGAAAACGCGGGCTCGTTAGACGCCTTTCCGAAAATACGTGTCTAATTATTTTTCGTTTTCTTTCATCCTGTGAAGTTTGGTCGTGATCCGCCACTTACACTTGGGTGCCTCTCCTTGTCAGGATAAGACATTCTTGTTTGATTTTCTCGATAACGGTTACTCCTACAATAAAAATGTGTAGGAAATGAAATACTCTAATTTACCAGTACTACAACTTTCATTTGAAAAATATTTTGATATGAGCAATACTTTACAAGATATGACGAAAATTTAATTTTTGTCCCCAGTAAAGTGGTACCCCTGATTGTCGTACGTGATTGATTTTTGCGATTTTCTTATTATATTTGATTGGAAGTCCTTAATATCAAATTTCATGAAAATCCGTTTGGTAGAAGCCGAGAACGAACATACGGACGGACAGACTGACCGACGATAATAGGCGCTCTTGCTGTAAGTGAAACACGCCCAAAAATTGGTATAATGTACATTGTACAAACTTTCTCATATCTCTAGCCTGTCTGGTATGTATTCTGGGTTTATTATTTATGTTGATTTTGCATGGAGGCACCTAAAACTTTATCATTTCTAAGCTTATATTTATTAATACAATTATTCTACATTTGATTGATAACAGTCAACACTCTTAATCTATCTATCTATACATATCTATAAAGTAAGGTGTTTGTATGTATGTATGTATGTTCTGCTAAGGCTCAGAAACTACAACACGGAGAAAAAAGAGGAAGGTGTCATATTAACCGTTATCATGTGTACGGTGGTGTAGTAAGGTTTTTAAACCGATTCGGTGTACTATTTAATTATAATAAAATATTTTCGTTTATATGGGATTACCATTTTAAATTTTTTCGTAAATTTCTCGAATTTTTAACTCCTTACATATATATCACAGACATATGCTCTCGCAGACTTTTTTGTGGTAAATTATCTCCTCTTTTGGAATAATTTTTTAAAAGAGGGGCTTACAGATCAAATAAGACGAATTGAAGGGAAAATCTTATTTTTCATTATTGCTCAGCATTTGGATATACTTAGCAACCGATGTAAAGAAATTACGTTTGAACTATAAACATATCGTAAACGTAGAAATAGTTGATGAAATACTCATTTAATATCTTCTGATTTGATTGTATGTTTTTCTTTCATTATCTATGGTCTTCTATACACAGGTTAATTCTGCGAATAAACATTAGTGAACTGTTTCTTTTTCTGTAATCGTGTCATTCGCATTATAGGTATGTTTGGATATAAGTTAAATTGTTTTTATATGCCTTTTGTCTTATTTTATTTCATATTTTGTTTAAGTGAAAATTACTGAAGATATATGATTAAATTACTACGTTAAAGTTTTTGTGTTTTGTTTTATCAGTTTATCAATAAAAACTGAATTGAGCATTTCATGCTAACATGCAAGTTTTTTCCTATGCTCATCCATTTTGCGTTTCAATAATAATTAGATACTATTTTGTAATATATAATATCGTTTTGAATTAAAAGAGTTTTATCAATTGGAAATAAGGTTCACTCTTGAATAATTGTTATTTTAATACGAGAACTAAATTATATTAACATTTTGAACACGTAACGCAGTGAATTTCGAAAGATTTTATTTGAATAATACTTTTGTTGAACTTTATTATGTCTTCTGAACTAAAATTAAGAATTCGTGAATTCGGTTCCATGGGTAAAATGTAAACACTACCGATACACTCACGTAATTAATTACGTTAGAAAAGTAAAACATTTTACTACATTATTTAAAATCGATTCGTTTGAATATCTCAATCTATTATTCAATTAATTACGATGGAAAACACAATTAAGATCAATAATTTTATATCTATTTAGAGTAATAATAGATATTCTTATTTAGTTTCTCCTGTTATTATGTTGACATACAGAATCATATTCCGCGTAATCAATATTTACTCATCACTACGACACGCTATCTTGTGATTGTTGGTTGTTTATTTAGCAACTGAGTAGAAAGCGTCAGTCGCCATCATCAGATACATTGAGCTTTAGGAGATTATTCGTTGGTTGGTTTTGGTTTGTTTGTTGTTTTCATTTGCTTTCGTTTCGTGTCCATTTTTTGTGTTCTTTGTTTGTTTTCTTTGTTTTCGTTCTTAGTTGTTCATTTTGTAGTCTATGTTTATATTCTTTGGTTGTGCTCTTGATTTTTGTTCCTTGATTACTTATTTGTCGGTTTACACCTTTTATGCCAGCTGTTGGTTAGAGTTTAATTCATTTCTTTTTTCTTGGTGGTTTTTACATTGAACTTATATTCTTTGGTTGTATTCTTAATTTATGTTCCACGATTATTTATTTGTCGGTTTACATCCTTTTCTACCGGGTATTGGTTAGCGTTTAATTCATTTCTTTTTTCATGGTGGTTTTTGTAGTTTTCGTATTGGTTTGTTTCGTGTTCTTTCCACTTTATTTCAAGACTCCTAATGTAGTTTACAGAAAGGAGAGGAGAAGTTTTAGTATGTATCATTTTCTCAAGCTGTCTTCTATGCGGGAAAAAGCTTGCAGTCCGAAATGCACCCGGGCGAAGCCGGGTACGAAAAGCTAGTTCCTTATAAACAAATGTTAAAAGTATCTTTTTTATGAATTTTAATATATATTTATTGTAATATGTTGTAGTTTGTGTAGAATATTATAAAAGGGAAACTAAAGAATGAACTTTCGGCAGGAAACAATAGAATATGACATTGTTGATGCAAAGGTTAAAAAAGGAAAACTTTTGAATAAATTTGTGGAATATTAGAGGATTGTTTAACAATTCATTACACAGCTGGTGACACATTCATGTAAGCCTATTGCTAGCATTAAAAATTGGGAACTTTACAAAATAAGAACCTTTAAAAAGAAGGATTCATAAAGTAAGTTTAATATTTATTTAAAAGTAGGATTGTATGAATAAGTAATTAGTAGTAAGCATTAGAAAATATGGTATTCTTCTAATATGCGGTCTATTGTTGTAATTGGTTGATACGGAAAAAGAAATGCAATGGGAAACATATTTTATTTATTAAAACACACAATATACATAAGAAAATTAATAAAACAATTTTTTAAATTCAACATTTGTATAAAGTTAATTTCTCTTAAATCTCGAGAGGAAAGCTTCAAATATGTCCTCGTTTTTGTTTTTCAGCCTCCACCACTCCACTACAGGTACTGCGTGTGTTTTAAGTGTGTGTTTGTGAATAGAAGGAACACGAATTACCAACCCAACCCAACACAGTGGTTTTTGTGGGTCGAGTTGTTGTTCGGATGGCTTTTGGTAAAAGTAGAAATTAAATTTCGCGTGGATATGTACTTAAAAGATTAATTGTTCGTTTAGTACCCAACTCGGCCGACAAAAATCTATGTGTTGGGTTTGGTTTGGTAATTTGTGTTCTTCCAAGTCAATCTGTAGAAATAACAGTCATAGCAATAATTTATTTATCGCTGCTGACCTCTCTCATATGACAATAGACCACATATTGGAAGAATAGCAAAAATATTTCAGAAAATACTACGAAGATTCTATGAATGATTAATTAATAAATTCAAAGTAAAAATAAATAAAATTTATAAAATCTAAATCTTACAGCCTAATAATGCCAAAAAAATTATCTGGGTCCGTGCACAGAAAAATAGAAGCCACAAGGGAATTGGATGAAAAACGTGCAGCTCATTCAATAGATAATTGGATAGGGAAAAATAAATCACAAGGTATCTCATATTCGCAACAGATGCCAGGATGTGGCAATAATGGATTATATAATACACTGAGTGAGGTCAGCTAGCCTGAGTTTTGTAATGTATGGCCAGAAATTGAATAGCAAGAATCTTCTAAAATAATTCTATAAAGGGAAGAGAAACTAGAAACCGCTGAAATAGTTAAAACTGTCAATTACAATGATGCTTCCTGTTGGAGAAAGCTGAACAACTTTGAAACCAAAAATTTGATATTGAATGGATCTGATCAAAGAATGGATGCAGACTTTAAAAATAGCGAAAAAGACAAACGTTATCTTTCAAAAACATTATTTTTTAAAGTTTTGAACAGCAAAGAAAAAGTGTTACGAAAATGGATGGTTTACTCAAAAGTCACTAAGTCAATCTACTGTTTTCCTTTGACAAGGTGCTGTCAAAAAGTTCCCGGATGGACCTCAGAAAAAAGTTTAGGCTTACCCAGTTGTCTAGTCTGTGTTATCTCCTTTGAAGTACTCTCCTTGGGCAACAATACAGCAATTCCAGCGACGTTCCCACTTCTGGAAGCAGTTCTGGAACTCCTTTTTGGCGATGTTGTTAAGTACCTCCTGTGATTCGGCTTGAACCTCCTCCACGGTGTTAAAACACCACCCCTTGAGTACCATTTTCATCTTCGGGAAGAGGAAAAAGTCACGGGGCGAGGTCGGGGGAGTAGGGGGGATGAGGGACCATTGCCATGTTGTTGTCGGCCAAAAACCATAGGACAGACAGCACAGTGTGAGCAGGCACGTTGTCGTGGTGGAGCAACTAGTCTTTAATGCCTACAGGGCTGGACGTTTCCTCCTCACATCCTCTCTCAAACGTCTCAGGACTTCAATGTAAAAATTTTGATTCACTGTCTGCCCTTGAGGAACAAATTCTTTATGCACAATTCCGTCCTTGTCAAAAAAAACGATGAGCATGTTCTTCACATTGCTCTTGACTAGCCTGGCTTTCTTCGGTCTTGGTGATCTTGGACTTTTCCACTGGGACGATTGTTGTTTTGTGTCCGGGTCATATCCATAAACCCAACTTTCATCGCCAGTGATGACCTTAGGAAGAAAGTCTGGATCTTTTCCGAGCTGTTGTTTGAAGTCCTGGCAAACGTTCAAACGCTGCTCCTTCTGGTCTGGCGTCTGCAGGCAAGGCACAAATTTTGCAGCAACTCACGTCATGTTCAAGTTTTCTGTCTGAATGCTTTGACATGACCCATATGATATCCCAACAATGTTTGCAACGTCCTGGATACTCTGACGACGATCTTCATGAATGGCCTCCCGCACTTTTTCAATGTTCTCGTCAGTTTTGCTGGTTGATGGACGGCCAGAACGTTCATTGTCCTCAACCAACGTTTGTCCTTCCTTAAACCGGGAAAACCAGTTGAAACATTGGGTCCTATCCATGGCTTCCTCACCAAAAGCTTGCTGAAGCATCTTGTGGGTCTCTGAAGCCGTTTTACTGACAAGGGGAGGGTCAGACGTTCGGATCACCGAATCTTTTCAAAATCTGCATGCATGTAGTACACAGTATGGACTATTGAGTGTGGAAGCCATAGGGAGCACCTCTCAAACATTCTCGAGAAAATCAACCGAGAAGATTGGCATGTTTAACTAATACGCTCGAACCGAATTTTTCGCAGCAGGAGTCATGGTGGTGTAGTGGTTAAGGCGTTGGCATTGAAGCACGAGGGTTGATGGTTCAATTCTACCCGTCTGTACTTTTTTATTTTTTTTCTCGCAGCTGTGATTTTATTTTAACATTAACAATACATCGTGGAAAATTACGTGTTTAATTTTTAAAATTTTAAATTCGTTTTTGTAATTTTTCACTTTTATTTCTTTTTTGTATTCTTGACATTATTTTTCAATCTTTTAACTTCGACACTTCCTTCTTTATGTACAGTTTCGCATACTTATACTGATAGTGATGAATGAATGTAAAGAATACCCATAAGTAAAATATTAACAAATGAAGTTGTAAATAAATTGAACACTTTTTATATTGAATTTACATTTATTAATAAAATGCATTTTTTGTCAAAAGAAAGTGTTGTATATTGTTATTCGTTATTATTGTATTCTTGTATAAGAATTAGTGCGTAACAATAAGTAGCCTATTTCTTCTGGACTGTTCTGAAAATATCTAGTGTTTTTTAAATTTACTTCTGACCACGCGAAACTGCATGTAATTGTAAAAACTATATTGGACAAACTATTTCTGTCAGGTCTATTGTTGTACTTTTACACGCCGTATTCATCGGTTATCTTTTGTGAAGGTGAGACGAATATTTAATGTAGGGCAAGCGTGAGTTTGTTGCTGTTATTACAAAAATGGAACCTGTTCCTTGGTCTTCGAGACCTTCAAAAAGTGAGTGTGATGAAGATTCGCTTCACAGTCAAACGGCCAAACTTCGATTGAAAGATGCGTTCTTGTACTGTGAGCATCTTCTTCTGGAAGATGACCTCGTTGTTCTAGAACCATCTTCAACAATTTCTGAAGCCGCTATGGTGATGGGAGAAGAGCTGTATCAGTGTACTGTCGAAATGTTAAGGGAAAAGAAACTTGTGAGTGACGAGGTGCTCATCCTTATCCACGAAATTGATGAAGAAGGGCTCTTCCATGAGGTTGAAGGTGGTTATACAGAAGATGAAGATTGTGTGCCAGAGGAGAAGAAGAAAAAAGCCAAATTCATTCCACTGGAAAAGAAAATTAAAGTCGTGAACCTCACTAGTGAACACCCTAAATGGAGTCTAGAAACTTCAGAAAAAAGGATGTCATCGATTAAAAAGAAGACGATTTAAAGAGGTGGAAAGAAAATATAAAAGCTGGAGAGTATTCTTTACATTCATTCATCACTATCAGTATAAGTATGCGAAACTGTACATAAAGAAGGAAGTGTCGAAGTTAAAAGATTGAAAAATAATGTCAAGAATACAAAAAAGAAATAAAAGTGAAAAATTACAAAAACGAATTTAAAATTTTAAAAATTAAACACGTAATTTTCCACGATGTATTGTTAATGTTAAAATAAAATCACAGCTGCGAGAAAAAAAATAAAAAAGTACAGACGGGTAGAATTGAACCAGCGACCCTCATGCATCAATGCCAATGCCTTAACCACTACACCACCGTGACTCCTGCTGGGAAAAATTCGGTTCGAGCGTATTAGTTAAACACGCCAATCTTCTCGGTTGATTTTCTCGAGAATGTTTGAGAGGTGCGCCCTATGGCTTCCACACTCAATAGTCCATACTGTGTAGCAGACACACACTGACACAACATGAAACAAAGAGCTGCCAAAACAATAGCCACGTGCTATCACACTGTTACTCAGCAGACAACTGCGTAATAAAGTATAATGTGCATCCCTGCTTGCACAGGTGCAGGGTTCTTACGAGAAGCGCTCCACGCGGCCAGTCCAGAAACTTTTTGACAGCACCTCGTATTATATATGCTCAAGATACATTTAAGAATTCAAACCTTAAAATCCAGAAACGGGTTTCAATGATTGGAAGCATTTGAACCTCTGTTTGGTTGAACATGAAAATTTATTGGAACATGAGCAAATCATTTACAGTGGAAAGAGCACGAGAAAAAAAATCTTCATGTTGTTGCATCGACAACTACGTGTTGAAAGATATAAAAAATGAAGAGAATAAATGGAGACATATATTGAAAGCTGTCCTCAATGCAATAATTTATTGCACAAAAAATAATTTGGCATTACAAGGGGATAGTAGTAAACTGGAAGATAGATCTAACAGAAATTTTTTAAGATTGTTGGAAGTCATCAGTTAATATGATTCTGAAGTTAAAGTGCATCTAGAAAATATTTCAAAAATAAAAAATCCCCTTCATACTTTTCTCCTCAAATTCAAAATGAATTTATTAGAATATTGTCCAACAAGGTAAAGAATAAGCGAATTGAGCAAATTCAAAGGGCAAAATATTATGGTGTTATTTTTGATGGTACAGCTGACGTCTCAAAAACAACAAATGACCGAAGTGATTCATTTCATCCAAGTCGTAAAAAAGTACCTTATTAGCCCGAATATAAGGCGACTCCTTATTTTCCCAATGAGAAAATCCAAAAAAAGTTTTTGGCCAATCTATTGGAGCATAGAACTTCACTCGTCCACGGCTACCATTGAAGTGAGCGAAATTGGAAACCTGGCAACATTGTGTCATAGCCTAAGCGAAATAACCCGAATGCGGGCAGAATACTGTGAGTCTCAGCTATATGACCTCTAGAAACGTATTTTAGTGTTATGGACAAAGTAACTAAAAATTTCTCTTATACTACTTTATGTTTGTATAAAATTTAAAAAAAATACAAATGTATACATCGTGACAGAATCAGTTTATTCGTTCAGGAACCCATATGTACGTTTTTTATCTGATGGCTGAGCTGTTTAAGGAAAACTCTCACGCTGAGACACAATCGTCAGACAGTCGGTCGGAAAAACATAAAATTTAATCAAAGTATCTATTTCACGAGAAATGAAAAACAGTCGGGCATATTTGGGATACAGAACAGTTTCTAGTGAGTATTTGAGGCGTCTAGTTTCAAAACCCGCCAAATCCATCAGATGACGAAATCGAGATGTACATGCCATCTCTTTATTTTTCGTATGCTGAATTTAATGGTGGCAATATTTTTTTTTCTAAATATACAAAACATAAGAGATCAAGCATGTGATAATGCTCCTAATATGACTGGTAAATAAAACGGTTGCAAGGAAATAATTTTAAGACAACTCTCTTGCATGTTTCATACCATGTACAGAGAATTTGCTTAATTTAGCTTGTTACCATTCCACTAAAAAGATTACCTGTCAAATTAAGGAATTTTTTGTAAAGGTAAAGAAAGTGTTCCTTTATTTTGCTGGTTCCACATCGAGATATGCTGCACTTACGGAGGTGATGTTGAAAAAACATGACACAACACGATGGTCATCAAGAGCAAATTCTGTGAATTCTTTAAGGTTGCAATTGAAGCATGTTACTAGGTGTTAATAAAATTTAAGGATGAACATGAATGGTCAGATGCCTATGGTTTGATCAAGCAGATAGACATGCAATTTATATTTTTCTTCTTATTTTGGGACAATTGCCTCCAGAAGATCAACCACGTCACTGCATCTCTTCAATGTGCTAATACAACTGTGGATAGAGCCGTTGATATGATCCTAAATTTGGTACCAGACATAAAGAGCTTAGAGTCACGATTGGACGAATATATGGTGGATACACAGAAATTTTGTGAAGAAGAAGGAATATCTGCTGAGCTGACAAAAATAATAGGAAGAAAAAGGAAATTTCATGACAAGATGGAAATTGAAGCGCCCTCAATACCTGAAACAACGGAAAATATTCTCTACGATGCAGTACATAAGGCAATAAATTCTCTTCAAACGCAACTGTCAGTACGATTTACATCTTTATATGAAATTGTTAATGATTTTAAATTTTTAAGTTGTGCTCTATATAATATGAATGAAGATGAAATTATAAATTCCTGTAAAAATACTGCTAGTATGTATAAAAACAATGTGGATGAACACGAGTTAATTGAAGAAATTCGCAGTTTGAAACCACCTGCCTTCCATAAAAAGTGTAAAAATTATGCAGAAAGAAATTTTAGAATTTTTACATGAATATGAACTTTTAAGTTCATTTTCCAATGTGGAAATTTTACTGAGAATATTTCTGACATTCGCCACATCAATTTCAACTGGAGAGCGTTCTTTTAGTAAACTAAAATTGATAAAAAATTACCTACGGTCGTCAATGAACCAAGTCCAATGGAGCCAAGTTGGACTATAGGGTTGTTGAGAAAGTAGTTTCCAACGCAATTCTCAAAGCACAGCTCTTGAAACCATGGACAAATGTGCTGGAACATTGTCGTGCTGAAACAAAATTCGACGATGCAGTTTTTCATGCCATTTTGTCACAAGAGCAGCATTCAATTTCCATAACATCTGTTCATAATAACTTCCTGTGACTGTCCATTGTCCTAGAAAATCGACTAAGATCACGCCTTCACAATACCAAAAAATTGTTTCCATAACCTTCTTGATGGTCTCCCACTTCGCTGGTCGTCTTCAATGTTCTCTTGTCTATCCTTAAACTATTTCACCCATTCATAAAATGTTTTTTCCTTTGGTGCATCATTCCAACAAACTTTCTGCAAATCCTGAATGATGGCAGTTTGTTCTCAACCAAGTTTTTTCAAAAATTTAATGTCCACTCATATCTCAAATTTCAAATTGTCCATGCTCATGAAATAGCGGGTTAAAAAAATTGAGGTTATTTTATACCAATTGAATGAATTCTAACGTAATATTGTATTTTTATAGCTAAGATCATGCTAATTTCAGACAACTATGGTACAGGTGATGCTCGATTTATGCACTTTCATTTTAACACCATTTAAAATGAATGTACAAATAACATCCTATTTGCGCCACTGTGCTCATTTATACGCCTTAGCTACCTTAGAATGTTACATTGTGAAGTTTTACAGTAAATGTTCAGATGTGGTCGTCCCAAGTACACTGCACAGCCAGAATATTGCAAGCTTTATTTATGTGTTACATAAATATGAAAATTTTTAATATCTGCATGTATTTTGATAAAGTAATGCCTAGATTTACTCTTTTGTTTAATTCAGCACTTTTCCTTTATTTTTACTGCGTATTTGATAAACTCTTAAGTTTATATGATCAGTGGTGGCTCATATGTCTTTTAACTGGTGGGGATAGCCACAAAATTTTGTCATAATTTTGTGTACGCGTGTGAGTGTAATTTTGGAACCCCCAGATTACTAATTCGAATTTTTTCACAGGACGGTGCAACCTAAAGAAAAGTTTTAAAAGGTCGCTCGCATGAGAAATTTATGATGCATTATTTGCATTAAACATATACAAGGAATAATATTAAATACAGGAATAAATTAACTACTGACATTACATCACCATAAAGAAAGATTTTACGGAGGTTTAAAAAGTTCTGGGAGGGATAGTCCCCATGGTAGGAGCCACCACTGTACATGATCAAATACTGCTGGAAAATTACTTTTGATTTATGTCAATTTCGCTTTACTCCATAATCCTCAGAATGGCATAAATCGAGTGTCGTCTGTATGTTATTGTTTGAACTCAGGTACGGTGCTATCGACAACATTCCGGGAACTTTTTGATTCGCCCTCGTATATTTAAAGGAAAATAGGTTTAAATTAACTTTCGTGAGAAAAAGTATACTATAAAAGTTTTATCATGAAAAAACACCGGATGATATGCATAATGATTTGTACACTTAATTATATTAATGTTAATTTAATACAAATGTTACTGTTAAGTTAAATTAGCTGACTTGATTTCATCAAACCAATACTGTTTAAATAAAAATGATTATATTTTAAAAGAATTAAATCTGTTTTCCTTTAACACAAGAACGTCTGAACATGGCATACCCCCTAGAACGGCAGACGGGACAAAAATGTCCTGTACGACAAAAATGTCCTATATGTCGTACAGTCGCAGTACCAGGTTCAATTTTTATGAACGTTGTAGTCTCTACATTACTAATTGCATACTTTAGCATGCTGTAGAATGTAGCATTGCACCGTACTCAACTGACACGCTCTAGTAACTTAGCCCGCAAACAGTGCTGCAGGAACATGTTCTAACCTACATCACACTGCGCGAGCAAGTGGAAGGTGGGAGGGGGGAAGGGTGGGGCTAGAAGTCATAGTCTACAACAATGTTACAAAGCCGCCTGCATAAGAATAATATCACAGAGAATGTGAAACAAAGTAGTAACTCATTTTGGGACAAAATTGTCCCATCTGCCGTTCTAGGGTAAAATGGTTTTATAATCCTTAATATTGAGGGAGGGACGTTCAAAAGTGTAAAGTGGAATGCAATCCTCAAATGATTAAAAGTCACGAAATCTCGACTAAATTAAACCGGAATCACAGAAACTGTAGGGGACGTAACATCAGAATGGGACCAAATTGTCCCTTCCGACATTCCAGTGTTAAATATAGTCATTTTTAGGCGCGTTTCGCTAACAGCGTGAGTGCCTATTATCGTCGGTCAGTCCGTCCGTCCGTCCGCATGTTCGTTCTCGGCTTCTACAGAACGGATTTTTATGAAATTTGATATTAAGGACTTTCAATCAAATATAATAAGAAAATCGCATACATGAATCACGTACGCCAATCAGGGGTACCACTTTACTAGAGACAAAAAATTAAATTTTCGTCATATCTCGTAAACTATTGTTCATATCAAAATATTTTTCAAATAAAAGTTGTAGAACTGATAAAGTAGAGTATTTCCTTTTCTATATATTTTCATCGTAGGAGTAGCCGTTATCGAGAAAATCAAACAAGAAAGTCTTAAATCGAGTTGAACTTAGAAAATTTCTTGCATGGTTTCTTCATTGTTGCTAACATAAACAATCTCCCAAACAAACGTTTAATTTCCTTACGTGTGCATGTAATACTATTAAATAGGAAGAAAATGGATTATTTATGATGAAGAAAAGGACTTTAAAACGCTATTTCCCTTACGTACAGGTATATAATTGCTTTCTAATACTCCATTGCACGAAACGCGCCCCATTTGTGATACGTTGTACGCTTTCCTAACTTGTTATTTCTACGTAAAAGATTCAGTAACTTAATAGTTGCAATATTAATATTATCATGACTCCATTCCCTACAAAATATATTGGAATTGTGCCATATGGAACACGGCTGGCACCAACTGTCTGGTGCTGAATAGTCCCATTGCCGAATTGTCCATCACCGAACAGGTTTGCTGAATCGGTCATGCCGAACTGTCCTAAACCCACAATATTGGCATCTGCATTGATGTAATCCTCAGATGTATCACTGAACTCCAGCTTTTCCTGAATAACTTTCCATACGTCATCATTCACTCTTTCCTCTTCTTCACTTTCTGTACTTGTCTCTCCAAATCCTACCTTCCGAAAACAATTTCTTATAATCTCTGGAGACACTGTGTCCCAAGATGCTGCCAGAAAAGACATTGCTTCCAACATATTCAATTTGTTTGTGGTTAAATTGTCACTTAAATTGCGGAACAACTTGTAAACAAGACACTTTTGAAATCTTTCTTTTAAGACTTTATAATGCCTTGGCCCACGGGCTGGAGTACAGATGTGGAGTTGGCTGGTAAAAATTCTAAACGCACATTTTTCAGATGGTGAACATCTTTAGGATGAGCTACACATTGATCAATTAATAATATAATTTTTTGGTTTCTGGATGCCATTTTTCTATCTAAACATGTAAGAAATTCTTCAAAGATTTTGCATGTCATCATGCAGATTTATTATGCTTGTAAGTGCATGGCAGGGACTTCACATTTTTAAAACAACGTGGATTCTCAGACTTTCCAATAACTAGGAGTGCCAGCTTTTCAGTTCCATCCATATTTGCACTTACTAGTACTGTCACTCTTTCTTTGCTTCATTTCCCCCATGGCAATTTTCTTCTATAAAAGCAAATGTTTTTGTCCTGGAGCAAATTAAAAAATAAGCCAAATTTGTCTGCATTAAATATATCCTTTTCATCTTACTCCTCCATCAATCTAGGAAGCACAACACTTCCATCCTTCACCTTTTTCAGTTTCTACCCTATTTGATTCACCACTAATTGTTTTATAAACAAGTCCTGTCCATTTGTTGAACCAGTCGATCCAACCATTTGACGCGGTGAATTCAAAGTTCATTTTAAGAGCTATCTCTTCTGCTTTTTTACGTATAACAGTTCCACCAGTAGAAATGTTTAAATCATGCATTTGCCTAAACCATTCCAACAACACTCTTTCCAGTTCCTCATTTTTTGCAGATTTCATCTTCTTTTGGCTTGGTTGATGAACAAGGGAATCCTTTAATATTTTGTCCCGATTAGCCATGATGTTGTTGAGCATGGATACAGGAATATTAAGTAATTCTGCCATCTTCACACATGTAGCGTTTCGATTGGCATTCACTTATAATCTCCAGTTTTTCACTTAGTGATAGTGGTTTCCTTTCAATTCCATTTTTAGAAGACATTCCCATTTTAAAATAATATATTAGGGGGTATAAATTGAATTTAAAAAAGGAAATCGACAACACACCCACGAACACTCAGCAGCTCAGGAGTTTTTTATACGTGTCATGTAAGTAGTAGTGGAAAACATATAAAACGGGTAAATTTTCATTTTTTAATGTTCGTAATGACTATCTTATGCAGGAAAACTTTTAAAATTATTATTAAATGGGAAAAATTACATTATTCTTATGAGAAAAATTTTGGAACTAAAAGATTTGAACAACTTATGCAGGAAAATATCATAAACGGGAACATCTTAAACGGGTTTCACTGTATTTCTATTGTTATAGGAACCTGATATGCCTACAGAATGGGAAAGAGAGTTGAATTGGATAAGACTCTAGACATCGTGCAGCTATTTTAGATTTATTTATTTGCATCCATTCATGGAATGGGCTTTCTCTAGTTGAATAAATAAAGCAGCCTCTCTCACTATGAGTGTTGATATTTTTTCAGATTTTTTAAATGTATGTAAAGTCAATTCTCCATTTATGTGGTAGATGTGTTCATAAAAAGCATTAACCCTTAAGTGGTCGTGCATGGTCTAAAAGACCGGGTGGTTTACATTATTTTAAATTAAAACTCTCTCAGTAACATTTCATCCCTGGCCTTCTCAGTACCTTATCTCGAGTTCATTATGTATCATATAATGGGTTTTTTGGGCGCTCTGAGTTAGCGTTATTTGTTTACATTGTGTTTTTCTATACTACATATCTCTGTTTTTGCTAGTCGGTCACTTAAGAGGGCACGCACGTCTAAAAGATCGGGATCTCTTTCAGTAATATCTAATGCTTGGCCTCCTTATCTTACCTCAGGTTCACTAGCTACATTTTTAACGGTCTTCTTTATTTCTCTGTGGTAATAATAAAAATGTCATTTTCTTTGAAGACACTTCTGCCTGTGAAAAAGTGCCCTGTGTGCCAGGTGTTGAGTGTTTGAGATTGATAATTTTAGTACTTGTCCATATAAATTATGTGCGCTAATAATTATTTTTAAGCCTTTTTTTACAAATTATTGTAGTAACAACCCATCGCCATGAGTTCATTAGATGCAAGGGAACTAGAAACAATGAGGCATGTAAGCATAATTTATGTATGCAGTGGCGTAGCTAGGGGGGGCGAATGGTGCGGTCGCCCCTGGCGGCATGGTCCAAGGGGCGGCAAAACGAGTGACAGAATAAAAAAAAAGTTTACTTCTAAAGTAAATATTGAGTTTTTCGGGGAAATGGAGGGGGAAGGACAGTGCAACGGGGAAGTCCTTCGAGATTAGCAAACAAAACAATGCTAAAGGATCTTCTAAAATGGTCCGGGCTAAAGGGAGGGGAAGGAGAATGCAACAGGGAATCCCTTCGATTGTGACTCAGAGTGTAGCGTAAATAAGCGTTTTTATTCTTTTGTCGTGTGTCGAAGTTTCCTGTGTTTACTATTGTTTTTTCATCAACATGGCCCCCTAAAGACCAACTGAATGTAGAATTATACGAGAATTTATTTTTAAATATTATTTTTTTGTAAATGTAATACTACTGTATACAATTAGTTTCAAGGCAATGTAAGCAAAAAATATGTTATTTGAGAAAACGTCTTCAGTATAAAATTTTCCGATCTCGGAACCGAACCCTATTATTCCCATAAATTTAATGATTCCTCCAACGTGGATTGAGCAACGGGGCGTCCTTGTAGCACGTAACCCCCGCGTTGGAGGAAGTTTTAATGTACAAACACGAGGGGGGACCCGTCATGTACTTTGCTCCGGGGCCCGCCTTAGCTCTCGACGGCCCTGGTTGGAAATCAGTCTTTTTGAATTAAAGATGGTTTCGGACTAACGAATTACGAATTAGTGATGCTTGACTCTACTAAAAAATTTTTAATTTACCTGCCAAACATATTTTAACTAGCAAAATCTGCTAAAATAATAGGGTTAAATTGATACCCCTTAGCAGAGGCGTAGAAAGGGGTGTGCAGAGGGAGGCAGTTTCTCCCGGGTGCAGGGATTAAGGGGCGCAAACTCACAGACCGATTATTATCGATGAAAGCAGATCCGCTAGGAGGTCGCGGAGTAACGTAACATAAATAGGTAAAAATAAAGTACATACCTAGCTCTACAATATTCATTGTGAAGTAAATATTTATAACTTCAAAACACTGCACTTACGTCTGTTTAAAGTGGGCACACGAACAATACAGACGCGTCGTTATGCCGCCCGCTATTAAGTCGAGCGGAATTGCAAGGTCGCCACATCGTATTAGTAGCGTTAAGTCGCGTTTTGAGCGAAAATATATATCATATGGATATGCAATTAAAAGAATTTAAAAGTAATCAACAGTTTCATAACATTAAGAAATTTGCTTTTTGTCCTGCTAAAATCCTACTCTGGCCCACTGTGCCGCGCCGGGATATTTGCCGCCTGGGTGCAAGCATTTTATACCTCCCCTTACGGACTTATAAAAGCACCCTGGCCCAGATATTTTTCCATTTTTACATTAAAAGTTGTATTTGATTTAAGAAATAAATTGTGCAAAACACAAACTCCGCCCGTGAATTGCCGCCCCTAATATGTTGCCGCCCGGGTGCGATGCACCCCTTGCACCCATATGCCGGCAAGGCTCTGAAGGTAATATCCTAACGGATTATGACAAAAGAGGTGCGAGCCATCAAAAAATGTTTTTGGGAACTTGCCCGAGATGCAATGAATCACCCTCGTATTTATCTTTAGGGTATAGTGATACCGTAGCTTCTTTATGTTTAGACTGAGACTTAGGAAATGGCAATCGTGAGTCAGAGAAAAAATGTTTACAAATTATTTGTGAAGTCCTGCTTCGGGTGGCTACCCCTCGGGATTTTACACGGAGTCTCTGGGTTTTGGGACAAAAATAGTCTCCGGGTTAAGGGTAAAATTCTCCGGTCAACAGCATACACGGACCAGAGTGGCCACATGTCCTGTATTTTACGGGACGTCCCGTTTTTCGGCCCATTTTTCCTTAAATGTACTGTGTCCCGTGTGAAATCAATACTTTGTCCCATATTTTTTTATGAAAATAGATATGATTTCAGATAAACTTAGGGTAACCACATTTCCCGTATTTTAATGTAATTATTGCAATGCTCGGAATGAGTCGGAACAAACCCAGACCGCACATGTATCGAAAATATCGACGATTAGTTTCTAGTTGTAATATTTTCCTCCCGAGAGTTCCGTTTCGTAATATTTTCCATTTCGAGCACTTAATTAATGTAATGTAATGTATGAAGAGTTTACAAAAATGAACCCACTTTTACGAAAAGTTACAAACGAGATTTCATCTCTCCTAGATAAATGGAATGGAATATTAAAATCTTGCGAAAAAATAATTTTGTAAGCTGATGCAAATTATTATGTCAGTACCATGTTCTAAAGCTCTTGTGGAAAGAATATTTTCTTTATGTTGTAACTAGCTGAAAGTACCTGGCGATGCCTGGGTTATGCCAGATAAAAGGTGTAAACCAACAAATAAGTAATCAAGGAACAAAAATCAAGAGCACAACCAAAGAATATAAACAAAGAATACAAAATGAACAACTAAGAACGAAAACAAAGAAAACAAACAAAGAACACAAAAAATGGACACGAAACGAAAGCAAATGAAAAAAATCTGATGTGGCCAACACATGACTTTCTCCATATTTGGGGTATAGATATTTAAATTATGAGTAGCATTATAAGGCAAAGTTATTATTTCGTATCGTAAAAGAAGACACATCGTTGCCATATATTACGTATATTTTGAATGTTTACAGAATTCACCGCTACATGGTGTTGGCGCTGTAGGCTGGTATTAAGAAAAAGCGAAATATATCCGAAATGGATGGTTCTATGAAAATTAGTTTCAAACAAAACTTAGAAGAAATATTGTTCTCTACAACTTTGTTCCTTACGAAGATTACCAATAACGATGTTTTTAAGGAGATATTTAACGGAAACCGAAAAACCGGTTATTTATAAATAACTCCTAAACAATAACTCCTATAGAAAATTGTTTCAAATGAAAGTTGTAGGAAATTACATTCTCTATAACTTTTGTATAGAATTGTAAATACAAAAATGATATTTTAACCAAGAAATATCGCAAAAACCGAATCGGGTTTCGAATAAACCTCGACTTCCGGTTATCCGTTATTGTCCAAAAACTAATCAGTTCTTTGTTCTCATGTAAGAGTGTTAGATATGAAGTTTGGTAACGATATGGCACGTACTTTTTGAGTTAGAGCGCCCACACTAACATACACACACGTACACACACACACACACACAGACATCATTCCGAAAATAGTCTAAACGTGTTCTAGGGACCTCAAAACATGTATATCCGTTGAAATCTGGAAGTCGATTTTTTTCATGAATACATACTTTCCCATTACTACGTATGAGAAAGTAACAACAAACTAACCGAAACCAACCAACGAATAATCTCCTAAAGCTCAATGTATGTGATGATGGCGACTGATGCTATCTATTCAGTTGCTAAATAAACAACCAACAATCACAAAATAGTGTGTCGTAGTGATGAGTAAATATGGATTACGCGGAATATGAGTTTGTATGTCAACATAATAACAGGAAAAACTAAATAAGAATACCTATTATTACTCTAAATAGATTTAAAATTATTGATCTTAATTGTGTTTTCCATCATAATTAATTGAATAATAGATTGAGATATTCGAACGAATCGATTTTAAATAATGTAGTAAAATGTTTTACTTTTCTAATATAATTAATTACGTGAGTGTATCGGTAGTGTTTTTACATTTTACATTTTACCCATGGAACCACAGACACAAATTCTTAATTTTAGTTCAGAAGACATAATAAAGTTCAACAAAAGTATTATTCAAATACACTCTTTCGAAATTCACTGCGTTATGTGTTAAAAATGTTAATCTAACTTAGTTCTCGTATTAAAATAACAATTATTCAAGAGTGAACCTTATTTCCAATTGATAAAACTCTCTTTCAATTCAAAACGATATTATATATTACAAAAAAGTATCTAATTATTATTGAAACGCAAAATGGATGAGCAGAGGAAAAAACTTGCGTGTTAGCATGAAATTCTCCATTCCATTTTTATTGATAAACTGTTTCCATGATAAACAAACACCTTAACGATCCGTGTTTTTAAATAAAATCAACATAAAACAAAACACAAAAACTTTAACGTAGTAATTGAATTATATATCTTCAGTAATTTTCACTTAAACTATGAAATAAAATAAGACAAAAGGCATATAAAAACAATTCAAACATACCTATAATGCGAATGACATGATTACAGAAAAAGAAACTTCACTAATGTTTATTCGCTGAATTAACCTGTGTATAGAAGACCATAGATAATGAACGAAAAACTTAATCAAATCAGAAGATATTAAATGAGTATTTCATCAACTATTTCTATGTTTACGATATGTTTATAGTTCAAACGTAATTTCTTTACATCTGTTGCTAAGTATATCCAAATGCTGAGCAATAATGAAAAATAAGATTTTCCCTTCAATTCTTCTTATTTGATCTGTAAGCCCATCTTTTAAAAAATTATTCCAAAAGAGGAGATAATTTACCGCAAAAAAGTCTGCAAGAGCATATGTCTGCAATATATATGTAAGGAGTTAAAAAATTCGAGAAATTTACGAAAAAATTTTAAATGGAAATCCCATATAAACGAAAATATTTTATTATAATTAAATAGTACACCGAATTGGTTTAAAAACCTTACTACACCACCGTACACATGATAACGGTTAATATGACACCTTCCTCTTTTCTGCATGTTGTAGTTTCTGAGCCTTAGTAGAACATACATACAAACACCTTATTTTATAGATATGTATAGATAAATGGAATGACAATATGAACATATTTGACAGAAGTGCAGTAAAAGCAGAGCTGTAGGTGAAAAGCAACTACATATCTTTCTTGTAAAGAGTTTTATCTTGTGTAGATTTTTTGTAAAAATATAATTTTTTCTTATATACTTTCAAAGAATATTTTTTGTCTTAATTTCAAAGCTAAAAAAAGTCCCGTAAAATTTTTAATAGTCCGGTTTTTTTAAGGATCTGGCTCTTAAAATAGTCAATCATATGTGATCACCCTAGACACTCCACAATTCAAGGCAGCAAGATTAGCTACTATGTTTTGAAAGTACGATTTAGAAAGTCTAAAAATTGATGGTGCTTATTACAGACCGTAGCTATCGCTTGGGTTTTGTCCGAAGTCTATCCCAAACCCACGCTATATCGCCACATGTGTGCATAAATAAGTCAGAATGCTCTCTATGAAGTAACAGTCTCGAGGGCCTCGATATTACATTTTCTCTTCGGTCAGCACATTTATTTTTAGTTTGGAAACACATGAGACTTTAGAATCTTAAAAGAAACACGTCTATTTTGTGAAATACGCATGGAAAAAATCTTATCGCATCAGCAGCTGAAACTCTGTGGGTGACTCGATTTAGGTGTATTTGCTACCACCATATCTACGGCAACGACAAATTCTGAATCTCAGCGAATGGCTCGTAGCTCTACGTAGTACTACATTTATTCCGTGATTTGGGATTGGTGGCGCTGTTATAAAGTAGGTACCACTACAATCTTTCGTTGGTGTTCGAGGGAGCCGCCAAGTTGCGTGAGAGAGCGACAAAATATGGCTCATCACATTCACATTTCTATGAAAACTAATTATCTCTTTTGTATTAAAAATTAAAAAATAGTAAACATACTTCAATTTCTTCACAGATGAGAATCACCGTGCTAAACTAGGAAATCACCGGGTCAGACAAGGAAATCTCCGGGTCACTGACGAACTTGAGGTGGCCACTCAGGTTGCCACCTTTTCATGTCTCACCCGAAGTCTTTAGGGTTATCGCTCATTCTTTGAGTTTCGGGTTACACTCGTGTTTTGCCTATATATTTCCTTAGACTGGATCTCACTTGTAAACGATGTTGTGCCGACGGGCTAGGGGGATTTCCAATTGAGTTGAGGTATCTCCTGCCATCTAGCCTTACTCGCACCAATTTCCCATTCAAATATGTTTGTTACACACGGTAGCAAAGCGGAATTGCTTGAAGACGTCAACATGCTAAATTAAGTACAGAAGACCCGGTAAATCCCTCCCCCTGGAACTTGGCAGCAAGAAAAATGGAATATAATCCCCCCCCCCCCCCCCCCCCCTTAGGGACACCAAAAAGATGCCTTGCCCCAGGTGCCGAAGACCCTAGCTACGCCACTGTATGTATGTGGTCTTTGTGAGCATTGATTTCTGCAAGCATGTGGCCACAGTGAGGATAGGCGCCAGAGGCATAGCCAAGTGGGGGGTTTATGGGGTTCAAGCCCTCCCCCATGAGAAAATCGAAAAATTATTTGTTATTATTATTTTTTGCGTTTTTATTACAACTATGACATCCAGTGAAACAATTGAACTTATTAGTAAAGATAATTAACGAAATAGTAACAAAGAACGCCATGTAAATATGAGACAAAAACAGCGAGCTGATCATCTATACAGGCGACTCCCGAGTTTCGATTGTTCAAGTTTTGATTAATTCGAGATTTCGATCCAACCGATCGATAACACAGGCCTGCGAAAATGAATTTTTTTCTGCTGTTTCAAGTTGAATATGTGATCGTTATTAATTTGAACATACTGAATTCAAATCAAATGCCCGTTTTTCCGTATCACGTCAGGATTTTTCAGAAATTGCAAAACAAATTTACGCTACAATCATGTGTTTATGAATGTATATGTACAGAGACATGGAGAAGGCATACAATACATAGTCTGACAGCCCCATGTAAACATCATCTAAGGTAAGAAGTTATTTAAATTCCTTTAAATAGGATGATTAGGGTCAGGATGTTTCCATTTTCGCTTTGTTCCAAATGAGCGTTCCATAGATTTCCGGTTATGTTCTTGATGAGTAACTTCTCTTTTTAAGGTCCAACAGTAGTCGGCCATCATGGACACATCCCATCATCCCTGATATCTTCTTTCCATCCTTTTTATGTCCTGATGAAATCTCTCACCCTGTTCTTCACTGAGGGCTCCTAAATTTTCGGGAAAGTAATCAAGATGAGAGTGTAAAAAATGTAATTTTAAACTCACGTTACATCCCAGTTTCAGCAGCTTGTCTAATATATTTCCCACGATTTTTTCATACTGGGGATCTTTTACATTTCCGAGGAACTTCTTAACGACATTCTTGAATGCATCCCATGCCTGAAGTTTTATTTCACTCATAGTATCAGTAAATTCGATGTCCTTCATGAATTGTCGAATTTGTGGTCCATCAAATATGCCCTCTTTCACTTTAGCTTCGGATACAGATGGAAACTTATGGTAGAGATATCAGAAGGACGAGCCACTCTTGTCCAGCGCTTTTATGAATTGCTTCATGATACCAAGTTTTATATGCAAAGGTGGCAATAAATCTTTCTGTGGGTCAACTAAACAGGCATGTTTCACATTTTTCGTTCCTGATAAGAATCTTTCCCTTTTAGGCCAATTTTTATTTGTCCAATGTTTGTCCCTCGCGCTACTATCCCATTCACATAAGAAACAAGGGAATTTAGTATAGCCTCCTTGTTGACCCAATAAAATCCCGGAAAGCTTTAGAGTACCGCACAAAGACCACTCATGTTCGTTATATTTAATTTTTTGTAATACTCTTTGTAAATTTTCATATGCCTCTTTTAGGTATATTGAATGTGCGACTGGTATGGAAGCAAATTTGTTTCCATTATGCAATAATACAGCCTTTAAGCTCCTTTTTGAAGAGTCAATAAACAAACACCAGTCCTTTGGGTCGTAGGTTTCTTCTCCCAACTGCTGAATCAAAGCAGGAATATCACAGCAGAAAACCAGTTCACCTTCCATTCTAAAATAATTCCAAAACTCATTCTCGCGATTGCTAAACCAGTAAAAAGTTGTTCCTGGGGCTAATAAATTCTTTTCGTTTAATCTTGATCCCAATAATTCACTCTTCCTAGTAAGACCTAAGTCCCGGACTAAATCGTTCAACTCACTTTGAGTAAATAGCTGCGGAGTTATGTCTTCGTTGTCAGATGAGAAATACACATACAAATTCCTCTGCTGTAAACTCCGAGCTGGATGAGGATTCAACATCCTCCAACTCAGCCGGCGGTGTAGGAATCGGGACGTCTGGTCCATGCGGCATAGGTCTTATAGCTGATGACAGGTTGGGATATTTAATTCCCGCCTTACTGCTCACGCGCTTATGCCATTGTTGCCACTTCTATAGAAGACATTGTATTCTATTTCATATTGTCGCTCGCACGATCACTATACGACTGCACCAAGAGTACTTTGTGCCAGGGTGCGAGATATCTTCGTGGCGCACCCCTGGCTCTCTTACTATAAATTGTTGCAACCTAATTCGTAGGCAGCAGAAGCATTAAGTCTATCCCACTTTAGGACGACAGTAGTGTTGAATTTTTTATCACATTCTATTCGATGTTCAATGCATTAACGAAATTGTATAACACTGTACATATATAGGATTCGATAATAACCATATAATATCAAATTGTGTTAAATCTGTACGTGATAAGCCAAAACGCATGCCATTTTCGAATTCAGCGCATCAATATTTATATAAATCACATGTTTACCAAAACAGCAAAATCTTCGCAGGCCTGTGTAATTTACGTGGAATAAATTTTGCAGAGTAATTGGTTCCGACCAATAAGGGAGGTTTAGTTTTGGTGTAGACGTAGTTATATCTGCCCTAATTGTTTGAATTTATGCTGATTTCACTCTTTTTTCTCTTAATCTTTTTAAATTTATTTATTTTATTGATTTATTTATAAATTTATAACTTGACATGGAATCTAAAAGGAAATGTAATAGTGATAATGCAAGTGAATCAAATAAAAGAGTGCATAAGACTCGTAGTTATGAATTGAAATTAGAAATTTTGAAGCGTGTTGAGATAGGTGAAAGCCATACTGAAATTGCATGATCGTTGGGAATGTGTCAACTATTAGCACTTACGTGAAACAGAAGGAGAAAATTCTAGAACATGATAAATGCAGGTAATTTGATAACAACAATAAACAATTCTCCACCCAATAGCTCCTCTTCTTCCAACTAAAATCTTCCAACTTCTCAATTAATAAACCAAGTCCAGTAAGCGCAGTTGAAAAAGATTTAAGGTATGAAAATATTTTTTAAATTTTATTGTTTCTTTATTCTTAGTTATTTTGTGCTTTTTTAATAACTTTTATATTAATTTCGCTGCGATAAATAGTTGTATGTATATATAGATGTATGCAGGTATGTTATCCAACTCGCGTGAGTCATTTGTAACAAACGACTTGAGCAATCTGGACCAGGCTGTCTGTACAGCATATTGCATACATCTATCTTTGAAGTTCGAAACACAAATTTATTTTTCCTTTTTAGTGCAAAAAATAAGTTATACATTTAAAATATTTATTATATAATTTATTCATAATTTAATATTGTTGTATTAACATATTAGTAATGTTATTTTATCTTTATAGACTTTTTCCCGAGATGCGGGAACGTATCCCCCGATTATAACATGTAAATATATGGAAAAATGGTGTTCGACATTCTAATGTTCGAGATTCGAACACGTTTTCAGGAATGCATCCCCAACGAAACTCGGGAGTCGCCTGTACTTCAAAGTGAAACATGTGCCACACTTGAAGTGTGTAGAATCTTAGGTGTGAAATTATTACGGAATGCTGATTCTGCCTTATTTTCGCTATTTATGGATTATTTTTGTCTACTGTAAACATTTTAAAGGTAAAAATGGGAGCAGGGCCGGCGCCAGTGGTGAGGCGACCGCCTCAGGCGGCGTTTAGCTTGGGGCGGCATTTTCATATGCATATTGAGACAAATATCAACTGCCATTGTGGATTTTCGAAAAAGAAAAGGGTGCTCATACATTGTCGTTCACCACTTCAACATCAACTAAGCGTACATGATTTTGCGCTCAGAGCATTAAAAAATATAATTTGAATTTTTAAAATATCTCTCCGTGACGTTTAGAGCTAGCCCGTGGACTCGGGATCTTTAGGTTAGCGTTTCCTTTCCCTTCTCTGTATCTTTCATTGGCATCTGTTTCATGTTCCGCTTAATTAAATTCTTAGCATCTAGCATGCCTTTCTTCGCTTGCTGCATCTTACACTCCATTCCAAATAAGTTTGTCATGTGTCTTTCACATGAACTATGACGACGAGCAATGTGGGAGAAGGTAGGGGGAGGGGCTTCGTCGTCGACTTCACCCGAGCAACTGCGAGAAAACACGAGCATCGCTTTCCCCTTATTTGCAGCATGCAGGCCGTGAAGGGGAATACAGCTCATATTTCATTTGTAAAGTACCTAATGCAAATTCTTCCAAATTTCTTTAGCCTCAAATTTAGTAAGTCGAACAAATGCATACAGCATTAGTTAATTATTATTTCTCTTTTATGAGAGGAATTTGTAAAGATTAGGAGCCGTTTAATTCAATTAATTCTTGAGAAACTCTGGAATTTTAACCTCAGCAAGTTAATGTTTTTGGTTGCACTTTCTTTACAAAAAAATGATTCCAAAAGAAACGTTTAGATGCAAGTCTTCGGATGTGAAAACCTATTCTTATTATATTTTTCTTATTTAAAATTACAGGAAATCAGGCTTTCACAGAAAGAATTTTAAGTCAAATCGTTGTAAAATATAAACAATACATTTAAAAATAATTCTGCAAATCACAATTTACGTAGTATCAGGAACTAAAGATACATAAATACACATATGCAGACAAACGTAGATTTCAGTGATTAATAAAAAAACTAATCAGAGTCTGACTCGAATGTTGTATCTCTGCTGTCCTTCCCAACATGCACAATAACTGGTTCCATCTCCTCCACTAAATTGTCCAACTCCCACATTTTCTTCTCCTCGTATTACACCACATGCTGTATGCAGTTTTTCCAATTTTCTGCAGTGATGTTTTCAATGCTTCAGAATCGTCTTCACATCTGCTAATTTGAATGTGGAATTTTTTATGGCTACATTATTTTTTATCTGAGCCCAAATCATTTATATAGGGTTTAATTCGCAGTGATATGGCGGAAACCTCAAAATGAACTTATTCTGTGACTTTGCCATTTCATCAATGACGTACGTATCATACCGCAGCCTATATTGAGCTATTAAATCCAATAACTCTACCTTTAAATATATTTCGTCAGCTTTGACACCCTTACTTTGAAGCCATTTCACAAGCTCTATTTTAGGGCTCCTTGAAGTGGGAATTTTCTTACTCTTCATACTATTATCCATAACAATGACCCTTCTGGTACTTGCGGCAAAACTTTCGCAAAACACTCCCTGAAGGCCTCCCCATTCATTTCCTCATGGTATTCTACTGAGCTTTTGGATTCAAATACCCAAAACCCGTCCTCCATGAAGCCATCTTCACATCCAACGTGCAGAATTATTAACCTTTTCCCCTTGCCTGAAGGCTGTTTAAGTCCTGTCAAAAGACCTTGCAAATGTGCATCCCTTCTACTCTGAACTGTTTTGTCTGTCCAAACCTTGGCTTTTGTGTGACCCGCATTAACCCAAGTCTCATCCAGATAAAATATTTTGCGTCCCTCAGCCCAATATTTTTTAATCTCTCATAAATACCTTCGTCTCCACAGTGTTATGTCATCCCTATCTATCAGCACACTTTTGCGATTTCTATTCTCGATCGGAATTGTAACCTCCTAATAATACAGTAGAATGTTGTTCTTTTAAAGTTCGGAAGGCCATTGTCCTTATTCACTTCCTTCAGTATTGCGTCCAATGTTGGGATCTCATTTTGGAAGAAAAATTCATGAACTTTCCTTCTTATCGCACATTTAGTGAATTCATCCATGCCCTTAAAAACAGTTTTAGATGTTGGTCTCGATTTCTTTGGGGAGGAAACCGTTCCCGTACTCAAGTATTCCTTGATTATACCCAACACCTTTCACTGAAAACCCTGTCTCCTCAGGAATCTGCGTTGCAAGGTCCACTTTAGACGTGTCCGGCATTTCGAGGGAAAGACTTTTAAACAAGTTAACTACACACATTTTCTGTCCACTATGAATAATCTGCCCTCTTTTGTTCTTCTTCACTGGGGACAAGATACCTACTTGCACCCAGTGTACTCATTGCAACAGCAATGATAGCAATAGTTACGTTAACAAAATTAATAATAAAAAGAGTAACAACAACAAGAGTAACAATAACAAAAGTAACAATAACAAGAGTAACAAGAATGATAGTATCAATAACGATGGTAATAGTAACAACAGCAACTATAACAATAGTAAGTGTAATAGTAGTTACTATATTAATAGTAACAATATCAAAACGAATAATAAAAAAATAATAACAATAAGTAACAAGAAATAACAAAGGAGCAGTACTGAAAAGTCAACGGTACACGCGAGTGCAAAGTCATATGACGAATGAATAGTGGGAAGGAGTGGGGGAAAGTAGGGGAAAAAGGAATGCGCAGAAGCCATTGCGCAGGGAGCTCCTTCCCTCCCTCCCTCCAGAGAGAGCCGTCAGTAAGGCCGGATCACGTGAACAATTTCTGAAAACACGTGAGCAGGTGTTGTGACGTCATGGCAAACTTATTTGGAATAGAATTACGGGATAACCAGACTCAGTCGTGTTAGAAGATAACTCTCCAAAAAGTATAAGTCTGCAGGTATCGTCTAACTTAGGGCAGCCTGTCCGAGTGTAGTTTTACGGTTACACTCAATTTCTGCAGAGGGGTCCTAAATGCATCCTTACCACTGTTTCAGCCAGTAACAGTGACATCTTCTTCCTGGATCATCTTTACATCTAGGTACGTAATCGCTCATCAATATAATGGCAGCATTTTTATCAGAAAATTGGTGTATATGATATTGTATTTTGTAGGAAACAGAGGAATTCTAAAATACTAGTAATCATCGTAGAAACGCGGAATTTTAATCATAATATAAATTAAATAATAGTAATTAATTTTCAAATCGAAAAAACTACCTAAGGTCCACCATTGGACAAGATCGGTGCATTCGCGGTATTCATATAGCTTACAGTATCATGAACACTATTGAATCTATTGATATGCAATCTTATTCAAAGAAACGTGAACATTTCTAAACATTTCATCCACTGGGTGTACCTCTCTAAAACAAATAGGGGAAAAGTTTACCACGGGTCAATTTTTTGACGTTTAGACTGGAATTTTTCAAGAAAAATTGCGTTTCTAATTTTTTTAATGACAGCTCATTAATAATATAGAAGTTATAGTTACAAAATCATTATTCATAAACATTACAGAAGTCATACACAAAAAAATGTTGCATTTTGTTCATTAGAACCGGAGATATGGCGACGGGAGAGGGTTTTCTATGCAACTTGAATGCGAGAATCTTTACCTCGGACTCGCTCTCGGTCAAGAGATAAACATCGTAAATTTCTTTGAGGGGCTTCATCTTAACTGACATAAGATATGTGTGGACGATGGCTCCTTCCTTTTGTACCGGGATAAGATTCGTCTCAGAATTATATGGGGTTTTTTCGCAGACGAGTTCCACATTTCGCTACTTGCATGAAAATAAAAACACAAAAATTAATGTACATTATATGCACTAAATTGTAGAATAGAGCTGAAAAAGTAAAGGCCAAATGTTCCTCTTTTGAAATATATCAAGATTTTTCGGAATTAAGGAAATTCATTGGGTCTAAAAAATATAAATGCTGTTACTGTGCAAAAGGGCGGCATATAGTACACTCGCCTCAGACGGCAATTTTTGACGCGACGGCCCTGAATGGAAGTTATAAAATTTAATGTATCTAGTAACATTATATAGAATTTCATATTTTAATAACAGTATTTGTAGCATTGAGTTTTTAAACTAAAAGTTTAAATGTATCGGATAAATGACAATGTGACTTATTGTTAGTATTTTCCAGAATCCTTAAGATGAAAATTTACATAAATTAATTTTTATAGCTAAAGTTTATATTTATTACTGACGTTACATCAACCAAGCATACAAGATATTTTATATTTTAATCATGCATTATACATTCAAAGGTAATTCGCTTGGTCGTTTTTAGAAATAATACATAAATGCTACTATAGAAATACTTGTGTTATAAAAAGGCGAATTTTGATAACTTGGCCATAGGCGCCAATATTCCTAGCTACGTCTTCGTTACTAACGTTGTATAAAATGCATTTATGATAGGAAATGAATGTACAGTAGTCCCTCGCCATTCGCGAGGGTTAGGTTCCTGAAAACCGTCGCGAATGGCAAATTTGCGAATGGTAAGTACCGTATTTGACCGAATATAACCCCCCTCCGAATATAGCCCCCCTACCCATTTTTCTCAAACAAATCTAGAAAATATTTTAATACCCTGAAAGGACATGATCATTTTTAGGACTTTAATGACATGAAACATGCTGTATAATTTGAAGAAATATCAACCTTGCACTCATTTAATAAAAAAGTACCAATTAGCGAGTGATAAAACGCCATGTTAATTGCAATTTTAAGGTTTTCAGATTTGTACCTCAGAATTCAGAGGGTATACTAACGAAAGAGATATTTGACAAGGAAATGAACAAAATTCATTTTTAGGGAGTAAAAATAAACTTTAAAAAGTCGAAATAACATACTAATTAATGCAGCAATATTAGCAAGTCGAAATAACATACCAGTTTATGCAGCAATATAAATTCGCCCTTTGCTCATATTTCGATGCGCAATGCTAATCTATCTTTCGTTTGTGTAATTAACAATTCGAGCTTAGCCAGGCAATTAGTCCATTCTCGGGTAAGGTTAATTTTATTGGTATTACCGTGTTTGCTCGAGTAAGCTGCGCACCTTTTTTCCCAAAACGCCGGTGGAAAAAAGGGGGTGCGTGTCTTACACGAATTCTTGTATTTGCCGCTCACCTTTTTTCCCAAACTCGTTTCGGTAAACAAATATACGTTAAGCTAGCACCCATGCCGCATCTATTACTCTATTTCTAAATTTCGGTGTATTTAGTCATTTTCATTCATTGCATAAAAATTTTAAATGAGTTTTAAGTTTATTAACGGGTGCTCCCCAAACTCGACGGCTTTCTGCTACAATCGTCACGGAGGCCACGGCGCATGCGCGACCAGTTTGGGTTGGTGGGGGTTTTGTTCTCACGGCAGACGACGCCTACCATGTTAAGGTACGGTATGTTTCCTTTATTCTATGATACGTCTATGAAAGTCATAGCCACCGTGGTGATCATTCAATGATCACTGATCATAATTTTAGTTCGCCAAAAAAATGACGACCGCTACGGTAGGGATCAGTGACCATATGGCTGGAAAATTACGTACAGCAGAATGATCGCTACCGGAGCGATTTCTGCCGAACATGACCAATATGACGACAGAAACAGTTAAGTGTTTAACAAAAGAGGACTACCGAGGAGATTTCTGCTAGTACCGATATAAAGAGATCACCCAATAAATTCGTCACGTAGGAGTGCGAAGATGCTTGAGCGTAGCATTTTTGAGAAATAGGAATTGGTGATTTAGAAAACCCTTTTTCGGCTCAAATAAATTTTTTTCCCTAGAGCTGGCCCAAAAATCTGGGTGCGCGGGATACACGGGGGCGCGGCTTACACGAGCAAATACGGTAAAACTTGCAATTTGACGATAATCAGAGCGATCAGGTAATTGAAAAATCCTTCCTATATGGTGACGTCAATCAGCCTTGCAAATAAATGCAACCCGAGTAGTTTAGTCTTACAATGGATAGAAACACTTATTGACTCGAATGAAATTCATCATTATTGAAGCTTTGCACACTTGTTTGTACCCACCTAATTTTTAGTGCCCGAAAATAGCCTCCCCCCTCAACTTTTGCGCTTCACTTTTGGTCAAAAACAGGGGGGCTATATTCGGTCAAATACGGTAATTGGGTATATGGTAAAAATAGGGTTTGGTTCTTAGAGTCCCTATTCCAGCATTTAACTTTCATTTTTGCCCTTCAAAATATAATAATACAATACGTACTGTGGCGTTCTGAATAAACACCACATTTCATTAAAGAGCAAGGAGCCGATCTACACATGCTTCGATGACGTTGGCGATATCCCGTTTATTAATTATAAATCCCACGAATTTCATTATATTTTAAGAAAATTTTTAATTTCGGTGAGCCAACACAATTTATTTATTTTTAACAAAAAATCTATATAGGGATTTATGGAACGTATGTAAATCATTAAATAAAGTAAAAATGTTTCGCCTCCGGTGCGCTGTGGCAGTGTAACCCCCGTCCAGCACTTAGCTCTGAATCTGAACCCCCCCCCTTTGGTCAAATCTTGGCTACACCACTGATAGGCACTATCTTTTAATAACATATACATACACACAACGTGTATCACCTTACAATGGAACAATTGATTCTGCTTGCCTAGGAGTGTGGTTGAGAAGGGACCTTGATGACTACAAAGTTTTTTCAAGTGAATGTGTTTTATTTTTTATGACAATCTTCCATATTTCTGTGCGGTAATAATACAGTGTAATTTTTTTCGAATATGTCATTGACACTTGATTGTTTGAGACCGCTAATTATCGTATTTATCTATACTATATATTTGCGCTAATAGTTATTTGTAGAGACGTTTTTTACAAATTTATATTAGCAATCATATGTTCCTTTACTGTATTTTTTGCACTAATGAATATAGCCGGAATCAATGGTTTTATTATACTAGAGAGCAGCACGCAAAGTAAAATCCACCACAGGGAGATTTTGAAAACCCTTTCAAAAGACTACTTGAAAATTCGTGACCAGAAATGTAAAAGTAGAGATTAGGCAATTCGTAGAAATTTCTGAAGAAGAAAGACAAGAACAGAAGAGCAGTGGACCAGAAAAACACACTTTTTGCTCTTGGAAACAAAACAAGAAGACCCGACGGACTATGTATTATGCTCAAGATATATATGCAGAGAGCATTCCGTTACTACGTGTCGGTTGTTCCAAATTTCAAGATGAGAATTAGGAAGATGAAGAAGATTAATGACTGTAACACATAACAATAATTTTAATTCACAATTTTTAGAGTCCATGTTTTATTTTTACGTAAAAGTTATTTGCGTTTGAATTAAAATGATGTACTCTGCCTTGTATAAATTTTTCTAAAATTTTTTTTCCGTTTACTAATATAATACTTTGTTATCAATGTAAAATCATTGTATAACCAAAAATAGATTTAAAAATAAATAAAATTTGCATAGCAATCTTCCAAGGACAGATCCAGGAACTTCTCAAGGGGGGGGGGGGGTGATCGCCCCTCCACCTATCGAATCCGCCCCTGACAACTGCCCTATATTTTGATAATTCCTACCCCTATCAGGATCCTTCTTTCCCTTGCTGTACAGACCTAATCTGCAGCATATAATTATATCTATATTCATGTAGTAAAAAACTCTAAATCTTTACAAATGATAAAAAAATGACAACTTACCTATTCACTGGAATTAGTTCATCCAGTGACATTCTCCACTCTGGTTCAAATGTTTTGTTTGCATAATAGCTAGATGTTTTTATAAAATCATGAGTGAAAAGTGATACTCCTTTGTTTGCATCTTCCTTATCGTCCAAAAGCCCTGTCATATGTAAACATATACATTGGTTTAGAATGATTTATAAATTTCTCCATGAAACCTCAGTATTCTCAATTTGTCTCAATTATCAAATACTTACAATGGATTCCAAAATCTCGGTGTACTCTTTCCATGCTGTTAACTTGAACAGCTACTCGTTGTCCATCTGGTAAAGTAAAGTCATCTTGAATGTCATGGCTCCAGTTTCCAAAAAGTCCACTAGTTTGATTCTGTATACAGTTAGCATAAAACAATCATGGATTGGAAACAAACCTACTTTTTGATTATACCATAAAAACACAGAACACACACAGAGATTTCCAGATGAGCTAAAAGCTTGTAAATTGGCATGATTATTGGTTTCTGGTTACAACCAATTGAGAAAATCTGAAATTGTTAAAGTATTATATATACCAGCTGATCCTGTGCAATCTTTGCGCGGTGAATTTTCAATTGATTTATAAAAAATCGGTACAACATACATTGTAAAAACTTTCTCATATATGGGTACTAATGCGTCGTTTAGTTATCTTTAGAAAATGAAAATCGTATGAGCCTGTTTTTAGAAAATCCAATTTTTGTTAAAGTTGCCCAAGAATAAACTAGCCTTATATTCATTCATTGAGAAAAATGAAATATGTAGTATTATTGTAGATGTATACTCAAGTAACTGCGAAATTTGATCAAAATCGTTAGAGCCGTTTTTGAGAAAATCGAATTGTTGTTAAAGTTGCCTAGAATAAACTAGCCTTATATTCATTTTTTGAGAAATATGAACTATGTAGTATTATTGAAGATGTTAACTCAAGTAACTGTACGAAATTTGATCAAAATCGTTAGAGCAGTTTTTGAGAAAATCGGATTGTTGTTAAAAATGCATAGAATTAACTACTCTTAATTACTGATCAATGTCAACCATTTCTATGTGTACTCAGTATGATAAAATGCCAAGTACGAGATTTCATTCATTTTTGCTTTATCGTCTAGGCTCCAGCACCAGTAACAGACAGACAGACGGCATTGCAAAAACCACTTTTTCGGATTCAGCGACACCTAAAACTTATATTTCCGTAAAAATCTCGAGGTCGAATTTTTTCGCGAAAACAATACTTTCTCGATACTTCGTATGAGAGAGTAAAAATGATGAAGTATGTAAAATATGTCGATCTGAATAATTTACATTTAACTGTAAAAATGCATTTCCGTACGCAGTAATTTCTTTTTTTTTTAAATATATGTCCTTTTTACTTTCTCATATGAAGTATCAAGAAAGTATTTTTATCGCGAAAAAATTCAACCTCGAGATTTTTATGGAAATATACATTTTAGGTGTCGCTGAATCCGAAAAAGTGGTTTTCGCAATGCCGTCTGTCTGTTACTGGCTCTGGAGCCTAGACGGTAGAGCAAAAATGAATGAAATCTCGTACTTAGGCATTTTATCATACTGAGCAGAGTATACATAGAAATGGTTGACATTGATCAATAATTAAGAGTAGTTAATTCTACGCATTTTTAACAACAATCCGATTTTCTCGAAAACGGCTCTAACGATTGTGATCAAATTTCGTACAGTTACTTGAGTTTACGTCTTCAATAATACTGTATAGTTCATATTTCTCAAAAAATGAATATAAAGCTAGTTTATTCTAGGCAACTTTAACAACAATTCGATATTCTCAAAAAAGGCTCTAACGATTTTTATCAAATTTCGTACAATTACTTGAGTATACATCTACAATAATATTACGTATTTTATTTTTCTCAATGAATGAATATAAGGCTAGTTTATTCTTGGGCAACTTTAACAAAAATTGGATTTTCTAAAAACAGGCTCATACGATTTTCATTTTCTAAAGATAACTAAACGACGCATTAGTACATATATGAGACAGTTTTTACAATGTATGTTGTACCGATTTTTTATATAACAATCAATGCAACCGTTTATGTAGATTATCAATGAAGAGAAGATAACCATGTAATGTGTTTAAAAAAATAACGTGTGTCCCTGTTCTCATTTAATTTTAAATTTATGCGTGAGCCTATTTGCGTTAATAAACATTATGGATGTATAATATAATAGTTCTACTTACAAAGAGATAAGATTCCAGCATTCAAACGATGATAGGAAGATTCAACTGCTTCGTATACACAACTGAATAATTATCCGTAAATATTTGTTGCTGTGTATAAATGTTGACATTGCTACAACAATAGTTTCGATGCTTAAACCAAGTTTGAAGCGAATAATGCTATTCTTTCACCTATTTGAAGGTTTAATTGGCATTAATTGAATCGGAGGCAATAATGACGGTCGCCTTGACAACGTCCGAAAAGAGTACGAAATATCCGTAAAATTTCGAAAACAATTGCGTATTTCTGAATGATCGACTGTGTAAACATTGCAAGAATAAGATAGTATAGAGTTTTAGTCGCCGAATAAAGCAAAAATGAAGAAAATCGGTCCATATTTACGTGTTTTAATGATTGAAGAAAAAAAACCTTGCACTCTAAAAAATCGAAAATCCCGTGCAAACTTATGGGAGAATATCATTGTCTCCTGGATTTGAACCCAGGACTTTATGAAAATAAGAATAGCTTCTAGGAGCCTTCCAAGCTTGTAGAAACAAAACGCAGTTGACCACATATCTCTACGACGAACGACTTTTGAGATACAGGTTGGGACGGGCAGATGGTGGACTATTATAGATATAGATGGTTTGTTTTTACCAAATTATTCAGAATAGGCTGAAATGCTTGCGGAATGCAAGTACCATCTACTATTAGGATACTAGTAGATGGTGCTTGCATTCTGCAAGCATTTCAGCCTATTCTGAATAATTTGGTAAAAACAAACCCTAAAAAGAAAGCTTCAATCTACGTGTGTAAATGTCTCTCTGCTGAGAATGCACTTCTTTCCCGTGGCCTTTTCTACTGCCTCACAACAAATTCAATCATTTTTCCCGACATGCTGATATACAAGCCTTTATCCGCTCACTTCACCTCAAGGTCGCCGCACCCAAATCCAACCCTCCGCCTTCTCCTGACCCACTCCCACAATCCCTTTCTGCCTTCAGAGCTCCTTCCCAATACATCCCACCCTCTCCCCCATCAGGCAAGATTCCAACTACCTCACCCACAAAGTGAGATTTTTAACCAAATTTGTTTGTAAACAATATCGCATACTGCATTCAAATATAATAATAATTGTATTTCGTATCTTATCATTTCCAAATGAAAAATTAGATTGATATTTTTACAAAAAATCGGTACAACATACATTGTACAAACTTTCTCATATACGTACTAATGCGTCGTTTAGTTATCTTTAGAAAATGAAAATCGTATGAGCCTGTTTTTAGAAAATCCAATTTTTGTTAATGTTGCCTAAGAATAAACTAGCCTTATATTCATTCGTTGGGAAAAATGAAATACGTAGTATTATTGAAGACGTATACTCAAGTAACTGTACGAAATTTGATCAAAATCGTTGGAGCCGTTTCTGAGAAAATGGAATTATTGTTAAAGTTCCCTAGAATAAACTAGCCTTATATTCATACATTGAGAAAAATGAAATACGTAGTATTATTGTAGATGTATACTCAAGTAACTGTACGAAATTTGATCAAAATCGTTAGAGCCGTTTTTGAGAAAATCGAATTGTTGTTAAATTTGCCTAGAATAAACTAACCTTATATTCATTTTTTGAGAAATATGAACTATACAGTATTATTGAAGACGTAAACTCAAGTAACTGTACGAAATTTGATCAAAATCGTTAGAGCCGTTTTTGAGAAAATCGGATTGTTGTTAAAAATGCGTAGAATAAACTACTCTTAATTATTGATCAATGTCAACCATTTCTAAGTATACTCTGCTCAGTATGATAAAATGCATAAGTACGAGATTTCATTCATTTTCGTTCGACCGTCTAGGCTCCAGCGCCAGTAACAGACGGACAGACAGACGGCATTGCGAAAACCACTTTTTCGGATTCAGCGACACCTAAAACGTGTATTTCCGTAAAAATCTCGAGGTCGAATTTTTTCGCGAAAACAATACTTTCTCGATACTTCGTATGAGAAAGTAAAAATTAGCTGCTTATTTTACATGGTGTTATGGCAATTTTCACATTTCACAAAAAAAAATCAGTACAGTATACATTGTATAAACTTTCTCATATATTAATGCGTCATTTAGTTATCTTATGAAAAATATAAATTATGTGGAATCATCATAAACATCAACTTAAATAACTATACGAAATTTGGTGAAAAACGTATGAGCCGTTTTTAAAAAAATCCAATTGTTATTAAAGTTGCCAAGAATATGCTTGTCTTATCTTCGTTTTTGAGACATATGAACTATGTAGTATTATTGCAGACGTAACTCAAGTAACTGTACAAAATTTGATCAAAATAGTTGCTGCAGTTTTTGAGAAAATCAAATTGTTCATAAAGTTACCAAGAATAAACTAGCCTTATATTCATTTATTGAGAAATATGAACTATTTGGTATTATTGAAGACCTAAACTCAAGTAACTGTACAAAATTTGATCAAAATCGTTTTAGACGTTTTTGAACAAATCATATTGTTGTTAAAATTGCTTAGAATAAACTGCCCTAAATTATTGTGCAATTTCAACCATTTTTTCACAGCTTCTATTCTGTATGGTAAGTATGAGATTTCATTTGTTTTTGCTCTACCATTAGGCTGTAGAGCCACGAACAGACAGACAGACGGCATGGCGAAAAGAACTTTTTCGGACTCACGTATATTTCCATCAAAATCTTGAATTCGAATTTTTTTGCAATTACAATACTTTCACTATACTTCATATAAGAGAAAGCACTATAGGTGCATATTCTAATGTGCGTGTATTATAAGTGGAAAATTACCATAATTTGGAACCCAATGGTCTAATTAAAATCTGTGAATGATTTCATAGTAAAATAAGTTAAATAAAAAACATTTTTAGTTTATACATCTTTTATATTAATGCCACTAAAAACCTACACATAAATTAAATAATAAACCCTTTTAGTTTATAAAAATTTTATATTAATGACACTGAAAACATAAAAATAAATAAAATTTTGACATGGGTTGTGTCATCTGTTGTGATAGATTCTCTAATTTCCATATTAATAACATATTTAGTGTTAGGATACTAATTAACAAAATTCGAATGCATCTTAATATAAAAGTTGTATGGTTTTCTAAAGCTGATCTGATGGGTCAAGAAATTAAATACTAAGGCAGGGAGAAACATCAACATCCTAAACGTCAAACATATGCTGGCCTTGGTAGAGGGATGGTTAGCGTGTCTAGCTCCCAATGCTAGGGTCGCAAGTTTGAATCTTGCCGAGGGCATGGTTGTCTGTTCATCCTTGTTATTGTTGTTATGATATTCAGTATACATGCATCTCCCGAGATTCAGCAAGGATGCATTCCTGAAAACGTGGTCGAATCTCAAATTGTCGAATGCCGTTTTTCCATAGACTTTCATGTTATAATCAGGGGATATGTTCCCACATCTCGGGAAAAAATTATCTCCCCTCACGTTATATAAAGATAAAATAACATTACTGCCATAATTTTCCGATTATAATACGCATTTTTTTCTCGAAATAGTTGTCAAATTGTTAGGGTGCGTATTATATATGGTTATAAATGCATACAACTTTTTTCAGTGCGGAAATAATTTATATTTTCGAACAAGTTTTTACCAATAAATCGTACATTTCAATGCATTTTGATAACATTCCTTTAAATATTGGTTTTCAAAACAAAAGAGTAAGAATATTTATTTATTTACTTTAGCTATCAGAATTACTAAAGCCTAGGAATTCGTTACCACTCCCCTCACTGTCCTCAAACAGTTCCTCGGTGATCTTGTGTTCTCTCTCATCATCTACATAAATTGCATCGCCGAGAACATTTTACACACCTCGATCAGCTTATATGAACGATGTCGCTGGGCAGCAAAGGATGAACTGTTATTCCAACTGACCAGGTTAAGACAAAAGGCAACATTGAGACAGGTTTTTATACATTGTGTCGATCTTTAATGGGAGTCAGAACGTAACGTGATATTTTCATAAATTCTCTCACACATAGTATCCAGTTTGGTAGCAAAGTGCGAACTCATATTCCAACCGACCAGATTAATACAAAAGGCAACATTGAGACAGGTTTTTATACATTTTATCGATCTTTAACGGAAGTCAGAACGTAACGTGATATTTTCGTAAACTTTCTCACAAATATCTAGTTTGGCAGCAAAGCGCGAACTCCTATTCCAACCAACCAGATTATACAAAAGGCTATATTGAGACAAAATGTTTTTTTATACAGTGTAGTAATGTTTAATGGGAGAGTCAGAATGTAACGTGATATTCTTGTAAACTCTCTCACAGGTATCTCATTTGGCAGCAAGGTGAGAACTCTCCCGATACTACACATTGTCAAGTAAAATTACATTGATCTTTTACAGAAAAATAGGTGCGTATTATACATAGTGATAAGAGAATTTTCACATTTCACCCCTGAAAACATGGGTGTGTATTATATAGGTTGAGTATTATAATCGGAAAATTATGGTAATATGTTAATACAACAATATTAAATTATGAATAAATTCAATAATAAATATTTTATATGTATAACTTATTTTTTGCACTAAAAAGGAAAAAAAAATTTCTGTTTGAATGATTATTTTACGTAATTTAAAAATCTAAATTACAGTCATGCCTTGTTTAGCGCAAAGGATACGTTCCGAACGGTCTTTGCGCTAACCAAATTTGCGCTAAACAAACCGATTATAACATGTACTTAGTAGTGATCAGTTCGCGAAATTTCAAGGTTCGCTAATGTTACTTTTTTATTTATTTAACCCCCTTAGTGCCACGGGCCGATATATCGGCTTTTGCTACTTGGGCGAAGAGTGCCACGGGCCGATATATCGGCCCGCACGTAGACCGAAACTAAACTCGTAATAGTTCATCATAGATGCGATAGATGGTATTTGAGAATGTCATCATCTGAAAGAGGATGCTTCCTACTTTATAAATCTTTTTTTCCTTTTGTTATACTTCGATCGTGAATTTATCACTTAAGCTTTATAAATGGTCATATTTGTGGCGTATAGTCGTCTGCGTGGTATGGAACGCAAATAATCTCGACCTTCAAAACTTTTTTTCTCTCATTGGGGTAAGGTCCTGTAGCCACGATTCCTTTTGTATCCTATCCCAAATGTTACTGCCCTCTGCTATGATATTTTTTAACTGGATAGTGTAAGTAAGAAAGCGAATAGATGCTTTTATGCGTAGGCCTTTCAAGAAATGCTGGCGCTACAATTGAATTAGTTGTAACTATACATTTGTATTCTTCAAAGTATAAGTAAACTTATTTAAACTTAATAAATAGTGCGTTTATTTATAACGTAAACAAAATTTCATGTAAGGTAAAAGAAACGAAATATTCTTTCGAAGTCAAGGGGCGCTGACCGTGCGAATAGGCGACTAGACATGCGCACATCTGATCACGAGAAATGCACATAAAAGAAAAACTCGAGCATTATTGAGGGTATTGAGATAGAGTGGTAAGGAAAGAAGGACTCAAGTGTACCTTCCACTTCAAGCGGTTTGGGTGCTCAAAGAGAGAGAGAGATTCGGAATTTGGACTAAGGAAACTTCCAGACAGGAAAGAAAAAACTGCGTATATGTAGCGGAATACGTGATGGGAAGAGAATGAGGTATCGCACAGTGTGCGTAGAATGAGAAAAGGGAGTGCATAGTGTTTGTTTGTCAAGACACAAACGTAAAGTGTACTTTTTTAGAAGTTATTTGTTACTAACTAACGTATGCAGACGTTCACTGAAATAATTCTATAGTATTTTTTTCTATTCCTTGCTGATTTTTGCTAATTATATTCTTTAGTTTTTATGTTGTATAATGAAATTCAAACGTAAATTTTTTGTGATATTTTTGTTATAACGTGATGTGCAATAACTTTTGTTTTTAATTAATAATTTTATATTCGATTGATTGAAAAATTATGTAGTTTTGAATAATGTATAATAATTTAATAATCATGCAGAAATTAACGTATTACATTAAGTATAATTTTATTAACACAAATTTTAAGTCCAGTCAGTTATTTGCTCCAGATGCAAACGTCCAGGAAAATATCTGCATTTAATATAATTTTTTGTATTCGTTGCTGATTTTTGCTAATTATATTCTTTACTAATGTAGGTTTCATAATATATAAGTTTTAGTTCTGAATAATAAAATTCAAATGAAAATTTTTCGTGATAAAATTTTTTTTCTTTTTTTGATGCAACATGATATGCAATAACATTAGTTTTTATTTGATAAATTTATCATTAAAAGAAATAAAAGTTATATTTTTTTGAAGATTAGTGTTTTTTACAATTACTGAAAATATTAATAATTTATCCTAAGAAATAATTTCACAATCATTTTCCTAAGGTGATACAAACTTCAGAAATTGCCCTTGGCACTTCTAGCCCTACCCCCCAAAATTTGCGTGGCACTAAGAGGGTTAATATTATCATTAAAAATCAATATTAATACAATTTGAAATATTTCGCAGCTGTGCTCACATTTATGCATAGATCGCTAGGTTCTGCGAGTTATCATTTTCGTCACTGAAGCACTCAAATCTACGCGTAAATTACTTATTGTATATATGTGTCGGGGTATTCACCATTTTCAATAATTGCTTGAAATTCGTCAGGAAACTTTATAGTTGCGTCTTTATCAGTACTTGCAGATTCACCTGTAAAACGAACGCTATGTATATTTGCACAGCGTTTAAAATTTCTAAACCAACCGGAACTGGCATGAAATGTTTCTGAAGAATCTCCACCCTCTTCCTGCTTTACACATTCAAACAGGGAAAGTGCATATGTTCATTAGAACGCTTAGAATCCATCCACAACACTAGCAGTTTCTCCATTTTTTCAAGCATATTACTAACAATAAGAGATCATGTGAGTTTCTTCACAGTTACTGCGCTGGCTGCTTCGATGGAACTTTTTATTTTGTCTTTATTTAACATTAGCAGAATTTCCCATTGAATTTCAATGGATTGAGTGAAGCTACTACAGCACAACATACAAACTCTTTAAATGGAAAGATTGAAAAGGAGAAAAATTCTGAACTTGACCGGGGATCGAACCCGGGTCTCCCACATGTCGGGCAGGTGCTCTAACCACTAAGCTATCAAGCCAGACTAAATCTCCACTCCCAAATTGGGGTATTTACGGTGAAAAATATATAGTAGATACTTTTAAAATTACAATTAGCTTTTCTTAACAATTAATCATAATAGCTTGTAACAATCCGTTTCCGAATGTAACTCAAATGTAATTCAAATGTAACGATAATTTTATTTCCTATCATATTACTTTTGCCAAATCCAGCTTCATTTCTTGTTACTTTCTCCATACGTAGTAATGGGAAAGTATTGTATTCATGAAAAAAATCGACTTCCAGATTTCAACGGAAATACATGTTTTGAGGTCCCTAGAACACGTTTAGACTATTTTCGGAATGATGTCTGTGTGTGTGTGTGTGTGTACGTGTGTGTGTGTATGTTAGTGTGGGCGCTCTAACTAATAATTTTGCCTAGTAATATTATTCATAATAATTTAAATATCTATATCCCAAATATGGAGAAAGTCATGTGTTGGCCACATCAGATTTTGTAACTATGCCTCGCTGAAATATTTACTTTTATGTCTTGAAAAAAAGTTGTCCATGATTGAACACTGACTCCGGTAAATGTACACCAGATACGTGAGCTTATTTACGTTAATAAATATTATAATGTAAAATGATTTTACTTACAAAAAATGTAAGATTCCAATATTCAATAGACGAAAGAAGGTTCAATTACTTTCGTCAATAAACTCTTCCTGATTAATAATCAGTATCTATTTACATTGCTATCCATAAACATTGATCGTTTCGTTGCTTAATCAAAAGTGCGAAGCGAATAATGCTAAACTTTCGTCTATTTGTAAGCTTCATTGAAGCTAATTGAGTCGGAGGTAACAATGACGGTTGCCTTGGCAACGCCCGGGAGGGGTACGAAAAATCACAAAATTTTGAAACAAATAGCATATTTCTGAAAACTTCGACTTCATAACGTGTAAACTTCACAGGAATAAGATAGTATAGAGTTTTATTTGTCGAATAAAGCAAAAATGAAGAAAAAGGTCCATATTTATGTATTTTAATGCATGAAGGAAGAATACCTTGCAAGTCAAGAAATGGATTCACACGTGTTATCTTATAGAAAAAAGTTAATCCCCTATATTGGCGGCACTGATTAATCCCGGTTGACCAAACCGTGACCATTCACTAAGTTAGGATGTAAGGAAGAATCGTACCACATTTGGTTATTCTAGCTTTTACCGTTTAGGAGTTCCATGAACAAACACATAAATACACAAACACACACTTCAAAATATATTATAGTAGACAATTGTATGAATTGTAGAAGTTGTGAAGTTAAACTTACGTGCAATATTGCTCTGATGCTCACCTTGTTTAAAACACTGAATCACTTTAAGTTTTTCCTCAAGATTTGTTTTCCTTGATAATTTAGGATTATTTTCTACACTTTGATTGCCTTTACTCAATTTTCTTCTTTTTTCCATGATCGCCATGATTTACTGAAATTATTTCCTCCTATTTACTGTTAAAATGTCATTTTGCCATAGATACTGTATTTACTTTGTACCCCGCGCATATTTTTCCCGAAACGCAGGGGAAAAAAGGGGATTCACGTGTTGCACGAGGATTTCTGAACAGGTCATATAAATTGTGAGTATCGATAGTATATTCTCTGCAATATGCTTGTGTCTACGTTTATATTCGTAAAAGACGAATTCTACGAAATATATGCATATTTTTGCCACCAAGCAAACGTGTAAGTTACGCCCGCGCTGCAGGCAAAAACTCGCAAAAGTAGGCAGAAAGAATACTCCGACTAATTGGTAACTATAGTTCAATGACTGCTTAGGGTTTGCTGGCTTGAAAATAGGCAGGTTCAAGTTTGGTCCTTTTTCCTCTTCCACTTCAAGGAATTTGGAGTGGTGAAAGTTTTTGTGAATGAAAGATTTCATCATTCGAAAGGAAGATGGAAATCCACATCTCAAGTGTTTGGACTCGTTTGTTCATAACCTTCCAATATTTACTCGCGAGACGATACACGAAAAAACTCCCCATCCACGTAGGGAAGTTCCTGTTCATAGATGAACAAATAGTTCGTGAAGCTCAACATCTGTTCGTAATATTACGTCAAAAACAGAAGCGGGGACAAAGTTACGTAATAATACAACAAAAACAGTTAAGGGATTATCAAAAGAGGGCTATCGGTGAGGAGATTTCTGCTAGTATTGTCATAAAGAGATCATCCAATAAATTATGTCACGTAGAAGGGAGAAGTTGCTTAACTTGAGAGGAACATTCTGGTCAAATTAATTTTTTCACTCCGAACCGGCCCAAAAATAGGAGTTTGAGGGTTACATGACTAAATATGGTATTAGACAAAACACCGCAAATATGTCATTGGAACTGATTACGTGAAAACAGCTTTCCTTTAATTTTTTAAGCAAACAAAAGCCAGCAAAAATGCGCACCGTGAACAGTATTTTCATTTTGCAGTACATACCATACATACAGTATTTATTTTATTAAAAAATAAATAAAAATGTATATCACGGGATTCTGATTGCGCTATATCGAAAATGCGCTAAACCATCATGCGCTAAACGAGGCATGACTGTAAATCAAATCCGCCTCATCCATTCCCATGTAATTTAAATGGAGGAATAAGTAGTATTAGAAATTTTAAAGCATGTTGAGAAAGGTGTAAGCGACACTGAAATCACAGAATTGTTGCGAATGTGTCGTTCAGCAGTCCTAGGCGTGGTGTTGTGATTCCTAAAATGGAAAAACTTTTAAAACTTTGGGTAGATGATCAGTGTCAGAAACACATTGCTATTAGTGAGACCATGATTAGAGCAAAGGCTAAGGATCTCTATGATGATTTGAAGGGAAGGATGGATAAATTTCTGTTGATGAGCCTCCATTTAGTGCAAGTCATGGCTGGTTTGACAGATTTAAGAGAAGGGCAGGTTTGCATAACCTTAAATTAACGGGCGAGGCTGCAAGTTATTTTGTGCTTTTTAATAACTTTTATATTAATTTAGCTGCGATATATAGTTTTATGTATAGATAGATGTATGCAGGTATGTGCTGCAGACTGGCCTGGTCCGGCTCGCATGAGTCGTTTGTTACAAATAACTCGCACAAGCCGGACCAGGCCTTTGCTCTAATCATGGTCTCACTATTAGGAATATGTTTTTGACACTGATCATCTACCCAAAGTTTTAAAAGTTTTTCCATTTTAGGAATCACAACAACCTAGGACTGTTGAACGACACATTCCCAACGATCGTGTGATTTCAGTATGGCTTTCACCTTTCTCAACACGCTTTAAAATTTCTAATTTCAATTCATAACTACGAGTCTTATGCACTCTTTTATCTGAATCACTTGCATTATCACTATTACATTTCCTTTTAGATATCATGTCAAGTGATAAATTTATAAATTAATCAATAAAATAAATAAATTTAAATAAAAGATTAACAGAAAAAAGAGTGAAATCAGCACAAATTCAAACAATTAGAGTAGAAATAACTATGTCTACACTGAAATTAAACCTCGCGTGGTTGGTCGGGATGAAAATTACTTCGCATAAACTAGTTCCCAATTCGATCAGCTGTGTTGAAATCTCGAATTTGTCGAATCTCGGGAGTCGCCTGTAATTGGCCCTGTGCTGTCTCTGAATTCTTACCAATAAATGAATAAAATAAATAAATTCTTGTAGATTTATGATCAGCTTTGCAAAAGCCACACTACTTTTATATTAACATTTAAATGCCGAAAGGGTGTCCCGGTGTCCCGGAAAATTTCTGGGTAAGCCTGCCGAAAGGGACACCGGTGTCCCGCTTAGCTCCGAGGCCGCTCACAGATGTCGTTTTTGTCATAGAATCAAAATTTTTGGAGGAGAAGAAAGATGAGGCATCCTTCTTTTCCATCTGCTCTCCCAAGGCCGAAGGTCTTGCGTATTGGGGAAGGGGAGAGTAAACAAACAATCGAGAGTGCCTCACTCAAAGTGTACGTCTCCTCTGAGGTGAGACTCTCTCGCAACACAAAGAGATGCAATTAGCTGAACCCCAAATGTCCCTTCCCTTTGTTAGTCTTCCTTTTCCGCATTTCTGTTTTACTACGTTGCAACCCAAAGAGGTGCAATAAACTGAACCCCAGGACTAAGCCCTACCCCAAAGCTTCCTTCCCTTTCTTATTTTCTACTTCCTTTTCCACATATATGCATATACCTATGTTTTACTACGTTTACGTTCATTCATTTGCAGACTACGAAGTAGAGCGGATGTAGACTTGTGCGTTCAAAATATCTGTAGCTGTTCGTCTGTTTATTTTTTAGTGATTCCTTTATTTTTATATAACTAGTTGAGATAGGATGGCTAACAGCTACACCATCGGTCGCCGCACTTGGAAATGGACAAAGAAATTATTTTTTCATTTAGTCGATCTAACTATCCTAAATAGTTGGATTCTCCTTCCCTCGTGCGGTGGCGCATTTTCACATCGGCAATTCCGACTTTCCCTTGTGCGGCAAATGGTTGAAGAGGGCGCTAGAGCTCTTCCTTCCCAGACTCTCTCAAGGGGGCGACCTAGTGCTAGTGGAATGCAAATAAAGTGCTTAGAGGCCAAGGACAATAAGCATTGGCCCATTTCGGGGACCCTTATCTGTTGCCATGTGTGTTCCTCAAAGAGCAAAAACTCAAGGACGAAATATAGGTGCAAGACATGTGATGTGGGACTATGTGTTGAGCCCTGCTTCGAGGAATACCGCACTAGCTCGACTCTATAGGGAAGTGTAAATACTGGGGTTGTGTCAGTTGCAGACTGAGCAGGAACCACATTGCCAAAAAGTGACTAAATGCAGTATTTTTGCACTTTATTTTGATTTATATCAACAATAAGTTATTTCGGCATCGTAATTTAGTCTATTAGGGTTATATAACCCTTTTTATTTCTATAAATAGGCAGAACGATGTAATTCTCTGATAGTTTGACCACAAAATGCTTTTTATTTGAACATTTTATCACCAATAGTTCACGAGATATGCGATTTTTGCAAAAGACGTACACAAAATATTTAAATGTCCAAAATTAAATCCGGCAGCGGGACCCTGCCAGAGGGTATTTAAATCCGGCGGATAAAGGTTAAGATGTGTTCAAATTTCATTAATTAGTATCCTAACACTAAATATGTTATTAATATGGAAATTTGAGAATTTATCACTACAGATGACATTCACCCCATGTCAAAATTTCATTTATTTTTAGTTTTTCAGTGCCTTTAATATAAAAATTCTATAATCTAAAAAGGTAATTTTTATTTACTTCATTTGTAGGCTTTTAGTGCCCTTAATATGAAAGTTGTATAACATAAAAAAGTAATATTTTATTTATTTTTAGGTTTTTAACATTACTAAAAGACAATTCATTGTGTTTCTTTTATTTAATTAAATAAATTTAGAAGTAATTATTTTATAATTGTCTCGATAATCATCAATAGAGAGAGTGAGGGAGAGAGAAGGAAGGAGAGAGAGAGAGGAAGGGAAGGAGAGAGAGAGAGGAAGGGAAGGAGAGAGGGAGAGAGGTAAACTCCCTCTCTCCCTTATTATCCCTCACCCTCTCTCACCCTCCCTCCCTCTCTCCTCCCTTCCCTTCCTCAATCCCTCGCCTTCCTTCCGTCTCTCTCTCATATTAAAGCATTCAGAGCATGCATTTCTTACGCTTAGGAAGACAACATTTAAGCTTGAGGTTTAACAATGACATGGTCATCAAGGCAACATCCCGCTAAAAAGCAGATTTTTCCCAAAATATGTGAATTAAACATATAATTTGAGTGATTTTGAAGTGAAGGCAGGAATTGACAATAAGAATAAGAAACTTGATTCATTTTTATTTAAAACAGTTGAGTTCCGAAGATCGTAGGTCAACTTCTTTCAATTTAAATTTGCTAAAGCTAGAAGCTTGCATTTCGAAAAATGGCTTTTTACTTATGGGAAATGGAAATTATCCCCTGGAGTCGAACGTGGGAATTTTTTCTGAGATTTGAGACTTTTTACTTTGGAGATGTAGCATAACCTCCAAACAGTCAAAATATCATTCAGGGAAGTGCCCAAAATGTATTAGCTATTGAGATTTGAAACACAGCTTACATACATGCATACAGGTCAAGTTATTATAAAAGTTGCATAAAATACTGTTATATTTAATCTAAATGGGGTTTGGGTCATTAATTGATTTTTCTTTGTCACAAAAACTTAATACAAAAATCATAAAATGAATAAATATTCATAATGCAAAACTCACAATGAAGGACCATGGTAGATAAATTCTTGCAGACATATATCCCTTGTTCTCAACCACCTCCACTCCAGCTCCAGATTGAAACATTACTATCACTTCAGACTGGTTTATTACATATGTGGGTGTGTACACAGTAACACCTTCAGTATAATAAATCAACATTTTAATAAGTTATTGCATTCAATTTTATACATCCTAAACTATATACAGTAGGATTTCGATAACCATCACTATCAATAATCATTGTTTTGATCAACCATCGTTTGTCTCCAAGTGGTTCAAAAGAATGAAAAAAATCTCGCCATTTTTTAATGAAGCAGACAAACGAATAAGGTGACGATTATACTGTGACAGAAAAAAAGATAACTGTTGTAGTGGTGGGCAACCTGTTCTGCATGATGGGCCACATTGGTGGCAGTGAACCCTTTGGTGGGCCGCATTGGAAATGGCCAATGGATTATAGTTAAATTGTAAGTTACCTAGAGATTCTTGGGCACCATATGCATGGAAATCAAGTTAGAATTAGCTTTTTGAGGTTAACATTTCAATATTAAAATTTGTGATGGAATTCAATCAAAAACAGCATTAAAAAGAACTTAATTGAAATGAGAAATATTTACTAAGAGGTTGCCAGTCAACGTTATATATCTTAACTGATTTTGCTACATGAAAAATAATATTAGATAGTTAATTAAAATAAATGAAAAAAGTTTTGAAAACTATGAAAGTGGCGGTGGGCCGCATGTTGGGTACCCCTATCGAAACTGTGCATTACGGCTGTTCTCGGAGAACATTTAGTTGATTGTGTTAGAGTGAAAACATTTTGTGTAAATTGAAACGGGTTAAACAAAAACTATTAGTATTATTATCGAGGTCCTACTGTTCTTGAACTTTTTATTTTCAAATGAAATAATAATTTCATTAGCTAAATCAATCACTTTACATACATTCTACTTAGTAACTGTCACAAACAGGTAGAATCTTACCACTGAAATGTTGAATTTTTAAAGATGGCCTGTCAAAATAAATCTTTTTACCATCTGCTAGTACATCTAGACGATATCTCCACTGGGCATCTGAAGGTCTTAAACGGACTTCTATGGTCACTGATGTGTTATCTCGTGCTGTTAAACATGTCACAAATTTAATGATAAAATATTGTTTTCATGTATTGATGAGAAATAATTATGTATCTCACAGACTTACCAGCAATAGCTGTTAACTGAGTCGCTCTCACCTCCCCATAAATATTTGGGTGGAGTTGCTCAAACCGACCTTGGACATCAAGTTTATTCTTTTCAGTGTTAGCGTGAACCAAAACAAATTCACCTTTTCCATTAAAAGTATATTCAAGGTCATCAAAAGTAATTATATGAGGGTCACCAAAAACAGTAGCTGAAAAATAATAATCTTAGACATTTTAAGCACTTATAATGAGATTAAGGATAAAATAACAGATGACAGGTGTATTTACCAACTGAAGGTGGCTGGTATGCAACACAATCTTGAGTTGGTCGTCTCTCAAAACGGAATGTTTCACAACCCACAGCTTGTTCATCTTGCCATAGACAACAAAGGTAAAATGGAACGACATCATGGAACCACTGAGAAAGTGTAGGCACCTGAACAGATATTGGTAATTTAGAATGAAAATAATGTCTGATAAAAAATAAAAAATATAAAGATGACATGCAATGAGCAGGAGAGGAAAATACATTTTAACTTTTTAGTAACTAAATACCAAAATTATCAATTACATACTTTGTTAGCTTCATTCCATGGTAAAAATCCAAGGTTATGAGATCTTTGAGGCCTTGATCCCCATTGTTGGTCATATGTCAGCATAAGGTAATCATTTTTATCATAGCAGCATTGTTGTTCAGAACCTTCGAGGCTATATGCAATTACCAAAAAGATAACGTTTTCAATTTCATTATTCAATCATTGCAGAAAAATATCAAAAAACTAAATAAAATTCATTAGTATTATAATTATGATAATCTTTCTTATGAACTTTTACATGACCATGTGCACATACACACACACATTGGCTGATGTTTTTTCCAAAAGCAAATTACAATGAAGCTTATATACAAATATAATTTTGATGGTCATAATATTATTGCTACCTGGGTGTCCCAGATCGTACGCAATGCATTGCTCCTTTGTGGTAGAAACAGTTGGGATTCGCATCTTTATCACAATTAAAATCTGGCAAATAGCGCCCCTTGTCAGCTAAGGCATGTTCTAAAGTACACGGACATTGTGGGACAGTAGCTGCAAAATTCTTGAGGTAACGATCATTCATGATCCAGCGGTCACACCTTTTTTCCTGCCACTTTTTACCATCCAGTCTTTCCCACTGAGCACTGAAGTACCAAGCCAGCGGAATTGGTTTGCTCCAAAGCACACTTAAATAAGATGAATCATATAAAATAAGAAACTTTTTATAGCTTATAGAATTATAGCTTTATATCTGATCGTAATAATATTACCACAATATGGCTAAAAGTTAGGAGGTATGAAAATAACATATTCTATATTGTTATGTACATCCACAGTGACTATATCATACAGTAATAAATACAGGGTTAAGATATTCAAGACAGTTCGAAAAACTTACTGTATTTTCCAGTTTATAATATGCACTTTTTTGTTGCGAAAATTTGTCCTAAAATCATACTGTTTCTTATACCATGAAGGTTAAAATATCGGTAAGATATTTCATTTAAAATTTTGATTTATACACATTTCAAATTCTCACGGCACATACTAACACCTGTGTCTTTTCTGTAGAATACTAATGTATAGCCCGTAAAAAATGATGGGAATAAAGGTTCAATCATTCATGCTATTTATGGAGATCAAATTGACATCAGAAACATCAATTGTCTTGAAAATCATTTCCCTCTCCTTTCCCCCTCTCTTCCTAAAGCTTTTGATTCAATTGGCAAAGATGTCCTTCTCTCTAAACTTTATATGTTGAATTTCTCTCCATCAGTTATAAATTGGATTTCTTCTTACCTAACTGATCGTTTCCAGAAAGTGGTCTCCAGCGATTCTTCCTCAGACTGGCTTAGGAGCATTTGAGGCATCTCACAGGGTTCAATATTGGGGCCTCTATTACTTTCTTTATACATTAACAACTGCTCCATATCTCTTAAGCACTGCAAAAATCACTTATAATGCAGATGATTTGCAAATATATTTAAGTTCTATAGTAACTGATTTCATGAAAAACCTAAAAAATATCAATGATGATCTATAGCAGCTCAAAATCTGAAGTGATAAAAATTTCCTTAGTATGAATCCAGTGAAATCACAGGCCATCCTAGTTGGTTACCCTAAGATTTTAGCTGCTATTAACCTGGATTGACCTAGTGGTACCATATGGTACCAGCAAACATGCATTTGAATAATCTGGCATACTCAAACTTTCCACGCAAAAAAATGTGATTGACATCCCTAACTCTGCTTTGACTCTGATATCTCTTACTCTGCTTTGGCGGCTGAATTGTTGGTGCCATGATGCACCCCTAGTTGGGCAGTGCTTAGCAGGAAGGAAGATGGCCGTTTGCTTCAAGGAAATAAAGCTTTTCTGATGATATTCCATTGTACCATGATGGTTCAGTGGTTCTGTACCATCCTTAAGATACATTTTCATATGCCTTTCTAAATATATAAATGTAATTTTGTGTGACATAGAATATTTTCACCTGTAAATGTGAGTGGTACCATACGGTACCACTAGGTCAATACTGTATCTTTTCAATCTTTCCATGTTTATGGGTGTCTGTCTTTAGGATGAGGCTTTTCACCATTGTTTGTGGTTTTTACGTTTCTCTGACTTTGTTTTAACGGAAATAATGATATACAGATTATGAAGATGCCATTATTATTGCATATTGCTATATAGTCTGGTGCTCTATAATTGCTATAGGAAATTGACACTCGAGGAAGCACACTCTGTACTAAATGAGGAAGATATTGATGTTCGGAAGCTTTTATAGAGCCACCCGACTCTGCAATAGTCTTGGATGAGGAGGGCAGGGAGAGTTTCGTTCGAAGCATCAGATTCCTGCACTGCATGGACAATACACAAATGGATCCTGACGATTACAAAATTTTAATGCGTAATCTCATATATTCATTACAGTTTATCTGATGACATCTGGTACAACAGGTTGGGCCACCTGGTCTTGCCAACAGAGCAGAGATGTCACTTTGCTGGTGAGCATTGCACTTCCCACATGCATACAGAATGTATGGAATGTGACGTGGGGCTGTGTCGAATGTTTCCTAAGTTTTCACGCGAAAGGCTCTAGTCACAGGTAGGCCTAGGCCATCCTGAGAATGATACTCGTAATGTTAGTTCCATGGAATTTGTGCCACACATGTTGCTGAAGTAATGTAAGGCAAGTCAGAAATTATTTCTATTGTCCAAATGATGACACTGTTGTTTAATAGTTCTACAATTTATACCTATATAGCAGCTTTCAATTACTTTATCAAATAAAGAACCAATTCCTTACCAAAATTTGGTAATTTTCCTACCTTCACCCTCCTTGACACAACATATTCCTGCATATCAAATGATACAAATCAGTTTCCCAATATACTTGTATTTGCTCCCAGATTGACCTAGTGGTACCATATTGTACCACCCTGTGAATCACGTTTCCTGAAATGCAGTGATTAACTAATAAACTAAGGGACTGTATAGGAACATAATATGCAAAATTCATAAAAAAATAATGAGCTCTGAATTCTGGGTTAATTCAGTTTAATCAAGCCCAAAAAATCCCCATCACCATAGGTATGTCAACAATATCCTATTGCAAAGTGGTGAAAAACCTAGGTTTACTTATAGATGAAACACTGTCCTGGTCACCGCATATTCTGAACGCATGTAGAGCAATAAATTCATCTCCATTTTCTGAGACAGTTAAAGTCAGGACCTATTGCGGGAGCTATTATTAAAAATTCAGAAAATAATAATGCCTGCATTAGATATATTTTTAATTTGAAGAAATCAGACCACATTTTGGAGTATCTTTTTAAATTTAACTGGCTAAATCTTGTGTCCTGACAGTGCCTCCACTTGCTTTCCTCGCTTTACCAATTGATTTCCTCCACAATCCAAATTATCTTTCCATTGAATTCAGAGGTATTGGCACGGTAAATAATGGCATTACTAGAGGGAACCACAAACTCCTTATTCCTCATAATAAAACTGTAATCTTCACCAAATCCTTCACTGTCTTAGCATGTAGGCTAGGGAATGAACCATCACAAACAATAAACAGTGCGCACTCACTCACCTCTTTCAAACAACACTGCTACCAACATCTGTTATCACTCCAAAGGAATCATATTTAATGCTTCAATTTCTCTTAATTTATCGTAGATATAATGTTTGACAAATCAATACCTATTGTGCTTAAATTATGTTTAAAATGTTCTGTCATTACAGTTGTTATGTTCGATGTCTTTTTTTTTAGATTATTGTTTTAACTTCATTTATTGGTTGATTTAGTGTATCTTTATAGGTTTCATAGGTTTATACACCCCCTTCTTGTGCCTGTGTTATCCTCTAGTGTAACTATTTGATTTTTACACACTTTTAACTTAACCTCCTTTTGTATTTATTTATTTGTCACACATCAATGCTTGCTATAAAAATGCGAAAAACTCAAGAAAGAATCGAGATAGAAACTCTAAATTTGGCAGGAGTGCTCAATTCACATACCTATTTGAAGGTGATGGTAAAAAAAATCTCAAAAAAAGTCTTGGGTTCGATTCCAAGGAAGACATTTCCATTTCCCATAAAGCAACATGTAAAATTCAACTTCTAGAGGTGCAGGCTTTCATTCTTTTTGAAATTAAAATTAGAAAGAATTAACCTACAATCTTCCGATCTGAACCATTTTGAAGAACAAATTACAGTTTCTTATTCTGTTCACCTTTCCTGCCTATAGTTCAAAATCGCTCATGTCAAATGTTTAATTTACATATTTTGGGGAAATATTGCCATTTTTATGGGATGTTGCCTTTCCTACCAATTTCACAGTTAGACCTTGATATCATATTATTATTTCAATTCTTATGGGTATAAACTGCTTTGAATGTTTTTATATAAGAGGGGGGGGGGGGGGAATTTGTATTTTGAATTCTATACTTTCACGTCGTCTGAAGTTTTGTTAAATCAAAAATATTATTCAGTGAAAAGTCTGTCAGTCAGATAAAACAGGCAAATTTTTCATTATGCAATTGTCCTGCATTGCAACAATTATTCCAACTTTATTAAATTCCTTAATTATTTCTCAGGCTTGTAAAAAATTCATTATTAATATCAGTTATAAGATGAAAAAGATAAAAATGAAATTAAGTAAAAAACATTTTTAGTGTATACACACTTTTACTTAAAACTGCACTCAAAGGTAGAAAATAACTTTTTCCTGGATAGAAAATATTATTTAAAAATTTGTATGCTTCATAAAAGTGGGTGGCTTTTTTCTGTTATAATTCTTATATTTCATCTTCCTTATAAATTAGTACTTATTGCTGGCCACTTTTATATATGTACAAGTGAATGTGTGCTTGCATTCTGCAAGCATTTTCTCTCATTTAATAAAAAAGACTAAAAGCCGACAAAAAATTCTAAATGCAAAAGAGCCCTGCACCTATTTCAATGCTTTCCTTTTGGGAAATTATCTCAAATTTGAGGCTACCTGGAATCGAACCGGTGACACATACGCAGGAGTTGTCAAATACTATGGAGATATACTCATGACATCTACAAACCCTGAAAATATCATTTATTTATTCCTCTTTGTTTGGTCTATATGAAGGAATTCATTTTTTCCATGCTTTCTTATGGGAGATATACCGGGTCATCCGGAGTCGAGCCCAGGACACTTGCGGTTAAAGCGATAACGGTTCCCTATAGATCTGGGTATCTAACAACCCTCCCAGTTTGAATTCTCTACCTTGTCGGAAAGTGCCATAAATTAATTTTCAAATATGTCACAATGCTTTTCTTATGGGAAAAAATGGAAATTTAGGAATTTCTGGAGTCGAACCCATGACACCTAGGTATGAGATCTCAATTTTTCTGGCGGTTTCTCCATGCCATCTACAATTACTGAAAATTGCAGCTCTCCATCTATTGTAGTTTGGGCCAGACATTAGTATCCTCCTATATCCTCCTCTGTAAGAAGAGTGCTTATAGAATGATAATTAATATGAATATATTCATATTAATGCCAACCACTTTTATGAATCATACAAATTTTTAATAATATTTTCTGTCCAGGAAAAAATTATTTTCTACCTTTGAGTGCAGTTTTAAGTAAAAGTTTATATGTACTAAAAATGTATTTTACTTAATTTTACTTTAATTTCTGTTTCTTTCCCTTATTTTCTTTTCTTTCATTCTTTCTTTTTTATTTCTTCCTTCCAGTTTCCTTTCTTCCTTTATAGAGCTTTTTTTTTTACAGAATTGCAGATGATTTCATTGCTTCATGCACACCCTTATTGTGTTGGTGCTATCCTGAAGTGTATTTATTTGTTCTCTTTTATATTGCTATGTATGTTCATCCATTACATTATAGTCCATGATATGAAGACTAGCATAATTGCCTGTCAATATGATGGGATATCTTTAGTTAACCTTAAAATAGTTGCCTCCCTCCTCCTCTTTCTCTCTCCCTCCCTCTCCTCCTCCCTCCTTCCCCCTCCCATCCACTCTCTCCTTCCCTTCTCCCCCTCACTCTCTCTCCCTCTCTCTCTCTTAAATGTAAGAAGGGACTATATAGTCTCAATTTCACCCTCAATAAAGTCATTTTTCTGTCTCCCTCCCTCTCCCTCCCTTCTTCTCCTCACTCCCCCTCCCTCTCTCCACTCCCCCCTCATTCGCTCTCTCCTCCTCCCTCTCCCTTCCATCCTCTCCTTCCCTTCTCCCTCCCCTCTCTCCCTCTCCCTCACTTCCTCTCCCTCCTTCTCTCTCCCCCTGCGTTACCATTCCTCTCACTCCCTCCCTATCTCGTATTAAAAGCATTCAGAGCATGCTTACACCCATAAGGATTGATACAACAATAGGATTTTGAAGTGTAACAATATAATTGTTGGCAAGGTAACATTCCGTTAAAATGGCAATATTCCCACAAAATATGTGAATTAAACATATAACATGAGCGATTTCGATTTGCGTGCGGAAAAAGATGAACAGAATAAGAAACTTCGTAATTTTTTCTTAAAAATGGTTCAGATCCAAAGATCGTAGGTTAATTACTTATAATTTTAATTTCCAAAACAATAAAAGCCTGCACATCAAAAAATTGATTTCTACATGTTACCTTACGGAAAACGGAAATGTCTTCCTTGGAGTCGAACCCAGGACTTTTTTGGAGATTTATTTTCATCGTTACCTTAAAATATGTTAATCAAGCATCCTTGCCAAATTTCAATCTTCTACCTATTCAGGAAGTTTGTTAAAACGCTCTATATCGGCCATCGTGAAAGCGTGACCAACCAACAAACCAACAGACCTGGGCTATTATAGTATAAAATTAGTGTAGTAAATCTTACAGGGGAGGCCATAACATTAATATTGAAATTCGTAAAACCCTTTTAGGAGGTGAAACTAGAACTAAAACATCAAATATATCTCTCAGCGTTTTTGCCAATGGCCCTTTTTTAAAAGATGTTATCAATTTAAATTCAGGTTTAAGCATGGATGCATCATATACCATTAACCTCAAGGCCAGTACAACAATTGGCAATAGTTGATTGACTAGAATGAATGTCTAGTAATCAGATGGGCTGGGGTTCGATCCCAGCTGCCAGCATTTTTTCATAAATTTTCAGAAATGGTCTGTATATGTATTTTAACTAGTAAAATTGAATTATTATTATTGTTTTTCTTTTTTTTTCTCATATTTTTTGTGATTATTTTTCTCTTTTTCACGTACTTTTTTGTACTATTTGTTTGCATTTTCCACATATAATTATAACTTGCAATAGCATGGTTAATTCCGAATGGAGTGTACCTCTTCTATCTAACTTACTTCTACAGCATTATAATACCTCAGATGATACAATTAAAAAATCAAGGTTATTGTTCATAATAAGTATTTCATAAATGTCATATCAAAGAATTGATATTTTAATAAACAATCAAATAATGATTATAACATTTAAATTATACTATTTATTTATAATTATAATATTATAATTGTATGTGGAAAGTGCAAATAAATCAAGTACAAAAAAGTATATGAAAAAAGACAAAAAAATTAATCACAAAAAATACGCGAAAAAAAAGAAAAATACAATAAAAAGATAATAATAATAATAATTCAATTTTACTAGTTAAAATACATATACAGGCCATTTCTGAAAATTTATGAAATAAAATGCTGGCAGCTGGGATCGAACCCCAGCCCAACTGATTACTAGACATTCATTCTAACCGTTCAGCTGTTGCCAATTGTTATACAGGCGACTCCCGAGTCTCAATTGTTCGAGTCTCGATTAATTCGAGATTTTGATCCCGTCGATCGATAATATACGTGGAATAATCTTCGCGTAGTTATTGGTTCCGACCAAACGCGAGGTTTAGTTTTGGTGTAGACGTAGTTATATCTGCTCTTATTGTTTGAATTTGTGCTGATTTCACTTTTTTTTCTGTTAATCTTTCATTTAAATTTATTTATTTTATTGATTTATTTATAAATTTATCACTTGACATGGCATATAAAAGGAAATGTAATAGTGATAATGTAAGGGAATCAAGTAAAAGAGTGCATAAGACTCGTAGTTATGAATTGAAATTAGAAATTTTAAAGCGTGTTGAGAAAGGTGAAAGCCAAGCTGAAATCGCACGATCGTAGGGAATGTGTCCTTCAACTATTAGCACTTATCTGAAACAGAAGGAGAAAATTCTAGAAGATGTGATAAATTCACATTTTTTGATAACAACAATAAACAGTCCTAGGTGCGGTGTTGTGATTCCTAAAATGGAAAAACTTTTAAAACTTTGGGTAGATGATCAGTGTCAGAAACACATACTGAAAGCCATACTGAAATCGTACGATCGTTGGGAATGTGTCAACTATTAGCACTTATGTGAAACAGGAGGAAAAAATTTTAGAACGTGATAAACAAGGTAATTTGATAACAACAATAAACAATTCTCCACCCAATAGCTCCTCTTCTTCCAACTAAAATATTCCAACTTCTCAATTAATAAACCAAGTCCAGTAAGCGCAGTTGAAAAAGATTTAAGGTATGAAAATATTTTTAATTTTATTGTTTCTTTATTCTTAAGTTATTTTGTGCATTTTTAATAACTTTTATATTAATTTCGCTGCGATAAATAATTGTATGTATAGATAGATGTACGCAGGTATGTTATCCAGCTCGCACGAGTCGTTTGTAACAAACGACTTGCGCGGTCCTGACCGGGCTGTCTGTACAGCATATTGCATACATCTATCTTTGAAGTTCGAAACACAAATTTATTTTTCCTTTTTAGTGTAAAAAATAAGTTATACATTTAAAATATTTATTATATAATTTATTCATAATTTAATATTGTTGTATTAACATATTAGTAATGTTATTTTATCTTTATAGAACGTGAGGGGAGACTTTTTCCCGAGATGCGGGAATGTATCCCCCGATTATAACATGCAAGTATATGAAAAAAGGCATTCGACACTCGAATATTCGAGATTCCAACACGTTTTCAGGAACGCATCCCCAACGAGACTCGGGAGTCGCCTGTACTAGCCTTAAGGTTAGTGGTATATGATGCATCCATGCTTAAACCTGAATTTAAATTGTTAATATCTTTTAAACAAAGGCCCATTGGCAAAAATGCCGCGAGATATATTTGGTATTTTAGTCCTAGTTTCACCTCCTAAGAGGGTTTTACGAATTTCAATATTAATGTTATGGCCTCCCCTTGTTAGTAGGTTTCACAGGTTTTCCACACACCCCTTCTATGTGGGTGTTTTCCTGCAGAGGGTTATTTTTTATATGGATACAATAGTCCTTAATTTTTCCACACAACAGTATCTTTTTCTCAGTATTTTATTATTATTATATTATTATTGTTTCTGGTATATAATATAATATTTGTATGAGGACAAGGGGTTAGGTGGAAGATGGGACTTTCTAGTCTCAATCTTGCCCAAAATAAAGACGATATCTAATCTAATCTCCTCCCCTGGGTTAGATGGTAGAAGAGACTGTCTGATATCAATGTTTCCCAAAAACAAAGCCATATATCTATCTATCTATCCCCCTCTCTCTCACCTCCCCCCCGCCCTCCTCCCCTCTCCCCCTCTTCTCCCTCTCTATCCCTCCCTCTCTTCGACTCAATATTGTATTTATAATTGTTGATATTCTATAATTGTCAATAACCCTGTAAAGGATTGGCAGATAATACGTATAAGCAATTAATGAATACATTTATGAATAAACAATTTCTAGACATGAGAGAGACTATGGTACATAGTACACAATTAAAAAGACAGCTGCTAACAGTAACAAGTAATGGTATAAAAATATATTTTTATAAATAACTTCTATATTTTAACATTTATTATAATCATAACTTCAAATTTGGTGAAATTACCTGCATAAGTTACCTTTTACTGGTGGAGGTGGTGTTATATTCAATTAATCTGGATATCAAGGCTGAAGGCATTTCTTGTCATATACAAATCAATGAAGCGCAACACGAGTAATATCAAAAGTAAATAATCGGTACTATTACACTATCATTATGGGTGTAAACGTGCTTTGATTGCTTTTAATATGAGAGAGGGGACAAAGGGAGGGAGGGTGAGAGAGGGAAATGACTTTCAATACAATTAATGTTTCTGATGCCAATTTGATATCCATAAATACCTTGAACGATCGAATCTTTACTCCCGTTGATATTTCAATGGGCATTATGCTAGTAAGGTTTTAAAGCAGAAATATAAGACTCTGATTCCCATTAAAAGCTACCCATATGAAAGCATTAAGTCTGTTGCCTAGGTAGCTGATTGTTGGACCCAGAAAAATTACCACTTTTTCCGATAAAAACTATAAATTTATGCTAATTCTGCTCGGATTGAAATTCTGTCTTCATAAATAAGAAACTACAATTTATATCCTATCCAATAGTTTTAGTCTCGAGTTCGTATCTTGACAGGAAATAATTTTAAAGTGCAAATATAAAAACCTCTACACCAATTTACGTTTTCTTATGGGCCAAAAATGGGGCAAAACGGAGCCAAAATAGCACCTCAAAGTGGGAATTTTGAGAGTTTCGGATTTTTTCCTTCGGCTGTGACCAAAAACCTATAATACTACCAAATTTCAAGCTTCTAGCACATCTGGAAGTGCCTCAATTTTGTATCCTGCCAAAGTGGTTACAAACCGCTATATACCGTATTCACCTGAATCTAAGACGACCTTTTTTTCCAATTTTCAGCTGTAAATATCAAGAGTCGTCTTACATTCGAATACGAAGTATATTTAAGCATTTAATCAATGGTTTTTACAACAAATGGTATATTAGAGTAAACAATTCACAACAGCAAATTCAAGTACGTACATAAAGACGTGAAATAAACAAATAGTAATAACAATAAGAAAAACATGACGAGAATAATAATTATTTAGACTAATAATCATCGTCGACGATCATAACACAGAGACGTACTTTCAACTTGCACGTAATGCCAACCGCATTGTCAAAACAAATGAGAGCGGAAATCATTGGGATTCCCCTTTCAAACGACGCACCGCGATTCACTAAGTGTGACAGTAATTTTGAGTTGTGCATTCTTGATTTAAATGCACAACCCTTAAGTTAAAATGACAGATCATGTTGAAGTACGTGGCACGAGTGCAAAGGGAAAGTTAACAAAGGAATTAGACGGAGCTAAGATACAAATTTTAAGCTGATCGTGATAAATTACGCCGAAAAAACTAATAACTGTGATGCGAGTAGAAAGTTCGGTGTATCTGAGGCAAATGTGCGTCGATGGAAACTCTCAAAACAGGAACTAGAAAAAGCCAAAGCCACAAGGAAGTCGCTCAGTGGTCCAAAATTAGGCCGATTTCATGGCATTGAAGAAGAAGTAGTCAAGTTTGTGCGCACCATGAGGAAGAACGGTATGCCTGTTTCGACTGAAAGTATTATACTTAAAGCTAATGAAATTACTAGAGGACTTAATATATCATTGCAGGAATTCAAGGCCAGCAGAAGTTGGTGCGTGAGAATGATGCGACGAAATAATTTTTCTTTACGGCGACGAAATAATTTTTCTTTACGGCGACGAAATAATTTTTCTTTACGGCGACGAAATAATTTTTCTTTACGGCGACGAACTTCGCTGTGTCAGAAATTGTCAGAAGACTATGTTGAAAAACTTCTCGCTTACCAGAAATACGTAATTGGACTTAGAAAAACCAATAATTACCTTTTGAGCCAAATAGGAAATGCCGATGAAACTCCGGTTTTCTTCTACATGCCATCTAATTATACTGTGAACGAAAAAGGTGCGAAGTCCGTCCTAATTAAAACTACAGGCAACGAAAAAATGCGAGTCACGGTAATGTTGGCGGTTTTAGTAGATGGGACTAAATTACCACCATATGTGATTCTAAAGCGGAAAACAATACCTAAGAAACATTTGCCAAGTGGAATAATGTGTCAAGAAAAGGGGTGGATGACTAAAGAACTAATGAGAGATTGGTTACATGTGGTGTAGAATAGACGGCCAGGAGCTTTACTGAAACAAAGAGCAATGCTTTCACTGGATGCATTCAAGGACACATCTCCTGAAATTAAAAACATAATGAGTGCGATGAATATTGATCTTATTGTAATACCTGGAGGAATGACATCGCAACTTCAAGTTTTAGATGTTGCTGTCAATAAGTGTTTTAAAAATAATTTAAAGGTTTTGTATTCTGAGTGGTAACAGAGTGGAACTCACACTTTAACACCAAAAGGAAATCTTAAGAAACCTGAAGTTGCAATGCTCTGCCAATGGATCAAGGCATCGTGGCAACAAATAAATGCAAAAGTAATAGTGAAAGGATTTAAGAAATGCTGCTAATCTAATGCCATGGATGGGAGTGAGGATGATGTTTTGTGGGAGACTGATGATGAAGTTGAGAGTGATAAAGATAGTGAGCGTGAGGAAAATAGTGAAGGTTGCATAGACAGTGATGATGACTAACACAATAAAATGATTTTATGCAGCACTTGGATTGAAATGTTTTTTTGTTGTCCTGAAATGAGTGTATTCTTTCAATGTATTTACTTTATTTTTAATGTCATCTTAAAATGAATGCTACCATTTAATTTGTTTGAAACCTGAATGGTTCTATTTGTGATATGATCTTATGATTTTAAAATGTTAAAAGACATTGACATTCAAGAAAAGTATAAGAGAAAATAAATATTTTACAAGATTTATAATTTTTGTAGTCATGAAGGTCAATTTGAGCTTTTTTCTCTTTTGGAATCATCAAAATGGGGGGTCGTCTTAGATTCAGGGTCGTCTTGGATTCGGGTGAATACGGTATATCTATATATACATATATATATATATATATATATATATATATATATATATATATATATATATATATATATATATATATATATATATATATATATATATATATATATATATATATATATATATATATATATATATATATATATATATATATATATATATATATATATATATATATATATATATATATATATATATATATATATATATATATATATATATATATATATATATATATATATATATATATATATATATGTATATGTATATATATATGTATATATATATATCGAGTGAGGTTAATATAAAAGTTATTAATAAAAATGAAGGTAGCTATTTTCCCAGCCATTGATGAGGGGAAGAGAAAAGTAGATGTGGCAGAACCTTTGGCCTACCACCTTTGAGTCTAACATTTATTTAAAAACCTTCAGAAACTGAAGCTGCAGCTCATTAAGATTTCATCAGAGAAAGACCTTGTCCAGTAAAATATAAAGAGTTATATAAGTGTATTTTTGAATGGTTTGTGGAAAATGAAGGTAGCTATTTTCCCAGCCATTGATGAGGGGAAGAGAAAAGTAGATGTGGCAGAACCTTTGGCATACCACCTTTGAGTCTAACATTTATTTAAAAACCTTCAGAAACTGAAGCTGCAGCTCATTAAGATTTCATCAGAGAAAGACCTTGTCCAGTAAAATATAAAGAGTTATATAAGTGTATTTTTGAATGGTTTGTGGAAAATGAAGGTAGCTATTTTCCCAGCCATTGATGAGGGGAAGAGAAAAGTAGATGTGGCAGAACCTTTGGCATACCACCTTTGAGTCTAACATTTATTTAAAAACCTTCAGAAACTGAAGCTGCAGCTCATTAAGATTTCATCAGAGAAAGACCTTGTCCAGTAAAATATAAAGAGTTATATAAGTGTATTTTTGAATGGTTTGTGGAATCAAGAGCTACAAATGTACCTATATCAGGACCTATTCTGCAAAAGAAGGCTAGAGAAATGGTTTTACAAATGGGAGTAAGTAAGTTTCAATGTTCAAGAGGTTTTCAACTGGTGGTATACGTATCTCTAAGAAGGATTGCTCAGATGCGATGTTTCTTCTGTTCTCATTCCTGGTGGAATGGGATTTTCCCGAGTCCAGAGCGCACCATAAACCAACTATTTTTTTGATACCCTGATGTGCGGCAGTAGCGCCATAACAATTACGTTTTGCGTGCAAGTTATTATGGGTGCCTGAAATGGAACCTAACCCTGAGTCCTGATTTGCAAGCTAAATGGGCTTGCAAGCTAAATAGGTGTCAAGCTTTGTTAGAACAATTACGTTTTCCATGAAAGTTATTTCAGGTACCTGGTATGGAACCTATCTCTCAGTCCCAGTTTGCAAGCTAAATAGGCTCCATTTGCAGCACAACAGTCAGGGGGGGATTTATTGCACTTTAGCCACCAATTTTCCTTTGCGTATAACAAAAGGGTAGTGAAAAATCCAGTGTCGTGTACCTTCAAGAAAATCCCATTCTGCTGGGAACTCTGAAACATCACAGTCTAAGTGAGTAATGCATACAGTGCCACATATTGGTCAAAATAGGAAGTTATTGGGGGGCCTAACAGCATGCATAACAAGTGCCATAGCAGCTAAACATTGAACTAGGTACTGTGAATCACTTACTCCCTAAGTATCTATAACTTTCCCAAGCTCATATCTTAGTTTAAATTGCAAATTTATAATTCCCTATACCGATATCATGTTTTTCTTATTATGGGAGTAGAAATGAAATAAACAGGTTGAAAAATGACGTGCATTATTCTCCACCACAAGCTAATTCTAGATACATAAAATTTTTTGTGTAGCATGATCATGAAAATTTGGTTCTTCTAAGTTACAGGATTCCAGATATATTGCCCAAACAGATGGATAGACAGATACACAAACCAAGTGTTTTTTGTAAAAAAGCACTAAAATACAGTATTTATAAATAAATACTTTTATTGGAATGAGCAAGTATTTGCTACTTACAAATACTGAATGAAATTTTCTATATTAATGTCAGCATAAACTTTTCTGTTCATCATTCTCAGGTAAATATGAATTCATCACATTTTAATGAAAGTTTTTATTTCTCAGGATTCATAAGTTACTTACGGGGATATCTTCAACCCTGAATATGTTGTTGGATCTGTAAGATTAATCATAAGAAATCCAAACTCAAGTTCTTTCAGCTCTGGTCCATTGTCCCTGTTTCTGAAATTTGTAGGCACTATGGTATAGTGCCCAGTGTTCACAGCTGCACTCTGTTCAAGATTTAAAACAATTTTTAATCATGTACCACAATCTATAATTATTATTACATTTGATGCTAAAATGTAGTTAAGTGGTAGACAGTTGATATTTTATTATCATTATAGAAATTAGCTTTATATATTCTCACTTTCACAAATTTTAATTTAAATCATTTGTACATTTTGTAAATATTTTTACCTCAATCATATCAATATACATTAGTTGAGGACGAATCGTTGTTTCCTTGTAACCCCACAGAGAGATCTGAATTGCAGCATTTGCATTACTGGTTAAATTATATTTGTTCCATGCAATTTTAATTTCTGCAGAGTTTGTCTCATGAACATCATTAGTCTGGAAATATATTCTTTCTGTTGCTGTGGCTGGAGTCTCTATTTAAAGAAAAACATATACAGTAAAACCTCGTTAATTCAAAGTTCAATGGACCAAAAAATTAGGACTTTGAAATATCTGGGTTCGAAATAAACGAACTTTCATAAAAATTGAACTTTTTTACGATCAGCTACTTGGAGTGCAAAACCGCAATAAAGAATCTTATCTATCCATTCTACAAATGAATTGGCCTTACAAGGTAGTATACATGGCGAGTTCAAACAGAGCTGAAGTGAACACTTAGTTTGTGATTCACAAAGACCACCATGCGTGAAAAAAGGCTCCAGCGAATATCCTGAATTTCCCAGTGCATTTCAAGTTACTCCTTTATGCTGCGAAGAAAAGATGTTGAACCACATGCCGAAAGATTATCACTCATCTATACTCCATACTGCTGCATATGTATTACATTGTGCTCTTCTTGTATGACATTATGGTAAACCAAGTGATGAGCTGAAGCCGGCTCTCACTGGCTCGCATGAGCAGGTTGTTAATTTTTATAAAATATGAAAATTTATTGATTTTGTCCTTTCAAGTAAGTACATTTTTCCCTATCTGAAAGTCAATTATCAACAGTTTATGAAATGGTATATGTTGCGAACGAAACACTTCTTACGCTAGTGGAACGCTATTACTAAACTAGTGAGATCTGGTGCCCCTGGCATGTAGGCATCCTGTCACGCTTATCCAAATTTCCTTACTTTTTTTTAGTGAGCCGGTTCTTAATATTTTTCCAGCTAATTACTGGGTAAAACCACTAGGTTTTTGTTTTTGGCTCATCACTTATTCTCGGGTAAAAGAAACGTATGATCTTTTTGGAGACAACATTCAGTATAACTTCATACAATGTTATTTAAAGATTGGTTGAAGTATATCACTTTCTCATGAGAAAAACCTTGCCCAGGTTTGGAAGAGCATGAGGATTAAGATAATAGGTGTTCTTCCAACTTCTGTTCATTTCAGCTTGGTCCTCGAATTTTGCAATCCGATAGAGAATGTGAGCATTCACAATGATACAAGGATAAGCTGATTCATTTAATTGAATCATCTACGATTTTTATTTCACTTTTACTATTAAATAGGTTGACCATATTCCGACGAGATGAAAATGGGACGTTTCCCGTCGTTTTAAGAAAAAATGGGACAAAATTTTCGCATGATTTTTTTAAATAGTAGATCTGCCACTATCACGCTCTATAGCAAAAAAGGCAAATACAGACTTTCCTTACAGTCTGGAGCATGCCAGACTAGGACAAAGCTCACAATCAAAAGAGAATCCGACTAGCATTGTTGTTGTCAAAACTTGAAGGGAATAAGTTAGGTTAACCCATCAGCACCGGCCGTCCTTGTTTGAGAACAGCTAGTTGAACTACTTACTATTGTGCCGAAATATATTACAATGTCTTTCCGTTTATACTTTTATACGAATGAGAGAAGTCTCGGAGACTATTTAAACGCATAGTACTTCGCTAGAAACGTTTAGTCTGTGGTTGACCGCCAACCAAAAAGCACGGAAAAATGTTATGTGCAGCTACAAAGAAATTTCTCCATAATTAAAATTCATCAAAGTATTTTATAAATTGTGTAAAGTGCATTTGGTTATAAATACTTTAATTTACTGTAAGTAAAAATCGTTTTATATATATTTGTATAATTTCTGTGTTATTTTTCAAGTTATTTTATGCCGTCCTCATATGAGGACGTTAGGCGCTTATACATGTAATTGTTTTTGAATTGTAGGTACAATATTTTAATAAACTATATGCAATTTACCATGGATAGAAGGGTTTTTTCTCGAGAATAAAACTTTGATGGACTGGAAGAGGCTGTTCTTGCTATAATGAATGAAGAATCAAGTGATTATGAAAATGCTGAAGAGTTTCACGTCAATATTATTCCACCAAATTTAGATGAACTGACGGACTGTGGGGAATTTGATGATGATGTTTTATGTGGACCTAATTCATTTTGGCATGATATTCCTGGAAACTATTACAGAAGAAGATGATTCTACTAAGAAATCAGCCAAAAAGGATATCAAAGGGGATGAATCTGCCAGTGTTTCAGGTGATGAATATTTTGATTTTGTGAATCCAAGATGGTTAATAAACATCCTATATATTCTGCTTTTGGAACAAATGATAGTGTTTTAACTGATGAATTTCATACTATTATAAATGAACTGAAAGATTTATCTCCAAGAGATATATTTGAAAAGCTTCTTAGTGATGAAATCGTACAATATGTTTGTGACCAAACTATTTTATATGCACAACAGAAAAACCATCATTAGTGTGAATGAAATGCGAACATTTTTTGCCATTTTATTGCTGACAGGTTATAATTGTTTACCACAAGAATGTATTGGTCTCACGACGAGGACCTGGAAGTTTCACTTATTTATGATAGCATCTCACAAGATTGATATTTAGAAATCAAACAGTTTTTGCACATGGCTAATAAGAGCGAAATAGGGAAATCTCAAGACTGAATGTTCAAAATTAGGCCACTTATGAATATGCTTATAAAAAGTTTTTGCCAATGGGGTTTCTTTCACAAAGACTTGTCAGTAGATGAATCCATGGTAAAGTATTTCGGACACAATCTAGCAAAACAATTTATAAAAGGAAAACCTGTAAGGTTTGGGTACACAAACTGGATGTTGAGCAGTTATTCTGGGTATTGTTACGTCTATGATGTTTACTGTGGAAAAATCATAATCAACGGGAACATTCCAAATCTTTACCTGTACGCGCTAGAGTCATGATTGATTTGTTGAACCATGTACCAAATCCCTAAAATCTTTGATAATTATTTCACCACTTATGTGTTACTGGTATACCTCAAAAAGAAAATAATCAGAGCAATGGGAAATGTAAGAGACAATCGAGTTCATAATTGTCCTATTATGCCTTCAAAGGATGTAAAAAAAAAGAACAGGAACCTACGATTACTGTTTTGATGAGAATAATGACATATTGTGTGTAAAGTGGAAGAACAACGTGTGCTCTATCCTAACAAACTATGATTTCGTTGAACCACTGCATTATGTAAAACAATGGTCTAAAATGGAAAAGGCTAAAATTAACGTTCCTCAACCTGCATCATTTGCTATACGTAATGCTATCATGTGTGGTGTGGATATTCATGACCAAAGTATTGTTTTGTATAGAGCAGCTGTAAAAGGATAAAGTCACCTGTTAGGGGCGCTATATGTATTTCGTGTGCGAGAAATTGGGAACAAAAACATGATATGATGGCACGTGCGCGAACCTTCCACTTACACAGGATCAAGATTTCGAATTACAAGAACTTTTCATGAGTAACTGGACCAGATTATGACTTTGAATTTCATTGTAGGCGTATTTCAAATTATCCGTACCGAAAAGTACACAAAATCCTATGGTGTTGGCCAGGGACTGATCTCAGCTTCGAATTACACTGTACTTTGAATTATCTGGGATTGAAATAATGGAGTTTTACTGTAGTAATTAATAAGTGATGTAAAATTCTTTGGTCAATTAAGGAATGACATTATAGAGGCTTTTCTCGTATTTCAAAGAAGTTTGCTATTTATTTGTACAAGAACTGTTAAATATTTAGATAATTTTTTATTCATAAAATGTTATAGAAGAAATATTATTAATTTTGTAATGGCTGACAATTTAATTAAAAATAGATGTGTAATTTTGTAGTAGCTTACCAATGAAATACTTTCCCTTCCAATCAAACTTAGAATCTCCAACTGCTACTTCAAATCGCACATATCCTTCTGCCATAACAAATGGTTGGACACAAATTGCTCGGTTTGTATCAATATATGTTCCACGAACATCCTCATTATCAAACCTGAAATCAATTTTTAAGCATTATTTTATTATGAAAATATTAAAATTGAATAGAATTAAGAAGCATTGAATTCATTCTAATATTATTGGTGACTCGAATGCAACACATGCCAAAGATATTCAAATCATGGATACTCAGAAGGATATGACAAAACATAAAATTAGTGTGACAATAATTTGGAAGAGATAAAGTAATGCAAATACAATTTAATAATATTAGTCCTCCTAGGAAAAGAAAGGTTTAAACATAAACAAAAACTCTTATGTATGTCCAGCACATGACTTACTCCAAACAGAGCAATGAATATAATTGGTTGGTCTCAACATCACCATCCTCGGGAATAATTATAAGCAATTATACTTGTGAATAATTTTAAAACATTTCAATAGTCCTTATTTAAAAAAAACAATAAGTAAAGAAAATTGTTAGCTGTTTCTATGGATAATAAAATATCAAAGCAAAATTAAAATTACCTTTGGCAGCGTAGGCAATGCTGTCAACAATTAGAGAATTTTAACATAGCAACGGAAAGAATGGTATCATTTATCTATGTATTTAATATGAATTTAAAAGAAAAATCAAAATGTTAGAAACAATGTTTCAAACCAAACTTGTAGAAAATTCTATTGTCTACAACTTTTGTAATAGCACATATTTAGGTAAATTGGTTTCTAAATGGTATATTTTTATCTCCTGCACATTTCATCCAGGTCACTATAGCTTTTTCAACAGCAGGAAATCTACAAGTTTTTAATCGTTTCCTGTCCAGAACCAATGTTTTTTCTTCTGCCGAGCTTAGCACCAAATATTTGTTTTTTTAATAATTGTCGACAATGTATTTGCAGTGATCCCAAAATCAGCAGCAATATCCTTTTTCTTTTTTATGCCCATTTCAACTTCCTCAATTAACTTCTTTTTTACTCTCTCATACGAAGTATCGAGAAAGTATTGTTTTTGTGAAAAAATTCGACCTCGAGATTTTTACGGAAATATACGTTTTACGTGTCGCTGAATCCGAAAAAGTAGTTTTCGCAATGCCGTCTGTCTGTCTGTTACCGGCTCTGGAGCCTAGACGGTAAAACGAAAATGAATGAAATCTCGTACTTAGGCATTTTATCATACTGAGCAGAGTATACATGGAAATGGTTGACATTGCTCAATAATTAAGAGTAGTTTATTCCACGCATTTTTAACAACAATCCGATTTTCTCGAAAACGGCTCTAACAATTTTGATCAAATTTCGTACAGTTATTTGAGTTTACGTCTTCAATAATACTGTATAGTTCATTTTTCTCAAAAAATGAATATAAGGGTAGTTTATTCTTGGGCATCTTTAACAAAAATTGGATTTTCTAAAAACAGGCTCATACGATTTTCATTTTCTAAAGATAACAAAACGATGCATTAGTATATGAGCAAGTTTGTACAATGTATGTTGTACCGATTGTTTTAGTTAGCGATAATGTTTTACACTTTCTTTTGCTAGCCATTTCTACGTAAAATTGGAATGGTAAAGTTAACGTCTTCTAAAGCAGTGGAATCACAAGGACACTAGAGTAACACTGATTTGTTAATCATGTTTTGCAATCACAGTACGTGAATCACATTAGCAATAAATTTGACCAATAACAGGCTGCTTAAGAACATACAGAATTTCAGGAGGATGTGTGAATTGTCCAATAAGGATGAGGGTAGTTTGGTGGGAATGGGTAAAGAACTATAATAACATATTCTAGGAGAAGCCGGATGATTGGGAGCAAGAGATGGTCCAAAAGAGGGGGAGTGTAATTATGAAAAGAGAGCGCATGAGGATAAAGGCGTTAGGGGCACAAGGAAGGGAGCAGAATGGAGTGAGCTCGCACCAGGAGGTAGGAAAGTCCACCATAAACAGGGAGTAGATCAGCGGGGGTGGACAAAAGAAGGGTTGGAAGGAGGAAAAGGGTTCGTTTATGAGTGCTACTGTTGTGGTGAAGGATCTTTCTGATTTCCATTTAAAGAACACTCAACTGTCTTATGGTGAGACAAAATATCGTCAATATACGATGACATATTTACCATAAACTTCGACTTATAGAAAAAAAAATTGGGTTCATCTTTATCTCAAACCACATAGGAGTGTAAACCTTCAAAACAAATTCTGCGAGCATGCAAAGACTTTCAAGTGGGTCATAGTACTGGTGTATAGCCATAATAGCCGGTTGGCAGTTGTCAACCACATAGCATGAGCTAGCTTGCCTGGATTTTTGTTTGCCAAGGTGACAGGGCAATGACCATCTCTTATAGCACAACAGATGTGGTACAGATACTGCTGATCAGTACTTAGGTCCTTCTCATCCACATGAGGCAGCACGGTATTGATTGTTTGAAATTTGATCAGGTTTTTTTTCACATTCATTCAAGAGTGAGCCAACGGGTCCAGAGTAGGAATATGGCCCTTTCGTGTGGCCATCTAGCCTTTGTAAAAGATGTCGCAGAGGCAGTTCATTAAAGTGTAACAAACATGTTCCACTGAAGAGTTTTGCCAATGTGGATCTTAATCAAATGTATCACACCTTCCATCCACCCTGTACAGTAAAATCTCACATAACTCGGTAGTTGCGTTCTTGTGAAATCGCGTTATATGAAGCATTAAGTTAATAGCAAATAAGGGGTTAGGTTCTTATAGGGTGACCACATGTCCCATTTTTCGGCCAATTTTTCCTCAAATGTCCCGTATCCCGTGTGAAATCAATACGGGGCACACTTTATGCCATATTTTTTTATTATAATAAATTTATTGACTTCTGAGATGTTCAGTGGAAAATTCCATCGATAATCAATATCTATTTAAGAAAACAAATACGTGGCGTGAAAAAGAAGTCTTGATTTTGTTCTCACATTACGATTTTTTCTAAATTTCATTACTCTATAAGTCGTAACAATGAATCTCTTTGTATGCGTATCGTACATACCTTGAAGACAATAAGATCACCTCGGACTCCATGTTAGATTTCAAAAGCCATCGAAAACATATATGCGATACATTGTTGTAACGTCATTGAAGATTCATACAGTGTCGCATGAGCATTACCACATCCTGAGAGAGAGGGAGAGCAACAAGTGAAAATGTTTTCCTGAAAAAAACTACATCCTTTGGCGATCCAATCGATTTCCTTCATGCTTTCTCTTATTTTGAGGAAAACATTATATGACATTTGAGGCAAATGTAACATTATCGTATCGTGAGAAATCGAGTTACATTCGTTAGTCCGACAATCGGGCGCTAACATCTTCTGAGGAACTAGAACCGTAAGGTTAAAAAAGTCCCATAAAATTTTTAACAGTCCCGTTTTTTTGAAGGATTTGACCCGTAAAATCGTCAAACATATGTACGTAATTCACGTAGCCTTATTTCTCGATGTAGAATTAACAAAAAATAAACCATAAAGTCAAACCTTATGGCCATAATCCAATCAGCTGTTGTCAGCTCAAAAAAACATTTGAACACAACAATAGCATAAGACAATCCTTAGAAGCCTCTAATCCGGGTGCTGTTCGCTCCTTCGAAATGTATGTTCTCTCTGGCATTCCCTTCCAAAATAGGGCGGTTTCATCCACGTAAAAAATTTGTTGCGGTTTATAACCTTTTACTTTGATTACCTAACCTAGTAAATTCTGGTATGAAATTTTCGGCCACCTGGTGATCAGCAGAGGCAGATTCACACACTAATTTTACGTTGTGGTAGTTGAAGCGTTTTGTGAACTTCTCAAACCAACCTGCACTTGCATTGAAGGGAACGTTAGTGGATGATTCAGCATTATGTTCGCTTACTGTTTTATGAAGATGCAATGCTTTATCACGTATGATCGAGCGACTCATTGGTGCCCTCTTCAATCCACACGCGTAGTAATTTTTCAGGTGCTTAAGTGCACATTTCGTTTTGACATTCTTTTAATTTTTTCACCTGCGGAAATTGCTGCATTTATACTGACTCTTATTTTTTCTTTATTTTTTTGTATGGTACGAATAGTCGACTCATTCACCCCATAATCCCTTCCTAGCACTGTACTTCCGTGTCCTGATTTAAGTTTATCTAAAATTTCAAGTTTTTGGCTGTGCGCTGAACTTTTTTCTTCTCGCTTAAAAATCTATTTTTTTGTTTATATTCCATTTTCAATAAGAAAGATAAATATTAAGGATAAGAATAATATTTTAAATCACAGGAGGCAAGGTTAAGACAACCACTTACGATATGACACACAGAGAGCCTGCTGATTGAACAAACGATACGAACACGAGGTTACTACCGGGTTACTCCCAAAATTCTTTCAACTTGAAAATTTTCAGGTGCCATGCGATAGATCGAGATTGTAACATGACATTGGTAGACAAAAGGGCAGGGGAAGAAGTAACATTGCTGCAACTTCAAGTGAAACAGTGTAACAAATTTGGCCATAAGGTATTGAGAAGCATGCATACGAATCTTTCGACGTAACATTTCTGTAAAATGATTACATGAATCACTTTGTCAGTGTTTTTTCTTTAAAATGTTTTAATTTGAAGTTTTATCATTTGTAGGTTACGGAAAATTTGAAGAATGGCTTTAGCTTTGACTTTTCAAACCGCATCTTAGCGAGGAGAACCACCGCGTCTTGTGAGGTTTGGTAGTGAAATGTAAACCACGTCTTAGCGAAATCGAATCTTGTGAATTCGCACTGTGAGGTTTTACTGTATTTATGTTTGTTCCATCACACCCAAAAACTGTTAGGCTTGCAAGGTTGACCTCATGTTTCTGCATGTAAGAAATTATTCCTCTTGCTATGTCTGTTGCTTTTACAGGTGGACTTAGCAATACATAACCAAAGTACTTGCTCCTGTATCATTGATATGTGTTCTTCAGATTATTCCACTCGACGTCCATCCAGCTGTGTCAGGGTGTGATCTTTATGACCATCAAAATACAGGCCCTCAATAGATTTTGCCTCCGCTGATTTCTTTTCTTGCAAGTTTCTCCTATTCTTCTCTATTTCCCCCCAGATTTTGTTTTTATCAACTACGTTAATTGAATCCTCTGCTGAAACATGCTTGAAATCTTCTAAAACAGCTGTTGTAATTTTTGCCACGGTTCTAATAGTGGCAACTGTTTGGTCTGCTGCTCTTGCAATGTTAGGCATGGGAATCCTCGTTTGGCTGGATGTTCTAAATTGTCTTGTTCTCATTAGTTTCTCCAAAGGATACGTCCACTCAAAATCGCTGTGTGACTAAGTGTGTAAATATCTATACTGCAGAAAATAATTTATCTCGATATTTATCACCTTGTGATGATCTATAGAGCGTTCCATCCTCAAGTTTCAGTATTGGGTAAATGGCATGCAGTGTTGCCACGTCTCACTACCCTAACGCCAACAGAAGTCTGGCAATTTAAAATTTCCTTTTTGTAAATTATTAAGTAAATGCTATTGTTACAATTTTTGCCCTACTACACGATTTTCTAAACCAAAACAAAAATACTGCGTAGTAAAATTTCTCTTGCTACGTACCACAAGCATGCTGCACATGTGGCTGCTATAGTGCCCCAAACACTTCGACGGTCCCAAAACCCTCATAAAAGTGTAAAAAGGAATTTAAAAGAATAGAATCCCTTTGAAGTGCCCTTGTTTTCCCTATGCTCTCAGATTTATTTTTTCTTTGGCAGCATTCAATTGTCTAAACCAGTCTTAGGTAGTCCTTTATCTTGTGATGTAAAGTTACCTACCCTTGCAAATACGCCAAAATAGTAGAAAAATTAAAAAATATTTTTAATGTTTTATAACTGGGAAAATCACTCATGATAAAAATTGGTAATTTCTGAACAAATAATTAATTAAAGAAAAAAATTGAATCTTTATAAATTTACAAATGGTGTAAGTTTATTAATATTGTAAAATATCCATTACCAACTTCACAGAACATCATATCATAAAAAATCTGATGTGGCCAACACATGACTTTCTCCATATTTGGGGTATAGATATTTAAATTATTATGAATAGCATTATAAGGCAAAATTATCATTTGCTATCGTAAAAGAATACACTCATCCTTGTTGCCGTAAATTAGGTATATTTTGAATGTTTACAAAATTCACCGCTACATGGTATTGGTGCTGTACACTGAAAATTACGAAAAAAGTTGAATATGTCCGAAATGGATGGTTCTACGAAAATTTGTTTCAAACAAAACTTGGAAGAAATATTATTCTCTACAACTTTGGTTCTCACGAAGATTACCAATAACGATGTTTTTAAGGAGAAAATCGAAAAACCGGTTGTTTATAAATAACTCCTAAACAATAACTACAATAGAAAATTGTTTCAAATGAAAGTTGTAGGAAATTACATTCTCTATAACTTTTGTATAGAATTGTATATACAATAATGGTGTTTTAACGAAGAAATATCGCAAAAACCAAATCAGGTTTCGAATAAACCTCGACTTCCGGTTACCCGTTATTGTCCAAAAACTAATCAGTTCTTTGTGCTCATCTTAAAGTGTTATATATTAAGTTTGGTAACGATATGGCAAGTACTTTTTGAGTTAGAGCGCCCACAATCACATACACACACACACGCGCGCGCACATGCCCATGCTCGCACACACACACACAGACATCATTCCGAAAATAGTCTAAATGTGTTCTAGGGACCTCAAAACGTGTATTTCCGTTGAAATCTCGAAGTCGATTTTTTTCGTGAACTCAATACTTTTCCATTACTACATATGGAGAAAGTAAAAATAGATCAAGAGAAAGTCAAATTCAAATTATTTGAAAGAAAGGAATAAATCCTCAGCAGCTGAAAGATAAGAAAAATTAATTCTCCAATTAAGGCGTTAAATGTACTTCGACCTGTGGGATTAGTTTGATTTAAATGTCTTACGTGCTTGAGGGGTTTATTATTTTAAATAACGTTTCCTTAACAACAGCAAGATATATTATGCTATAAACTGCCTAAAAATTAAATATATATTTTCCCAATCAAAAATTATTTCATTTGAAAGGCTATTGAAATCCTAAATAAAAGTTTAAATAGTACATATTTTTAAAAAATGCATAGTTTACTTTGTAAATAATAAATTAGCATTGTAGTTGCCATTTGCATTTTTATGCATAACTCGATAAATATTTCATTTAGAGAAAAATATACAAAATAAAAGTTGTAGGGCATTTTAAAATAGGTACTCATTTTATGTTCTAAGCTAATTCGCAGAAAAAGCACCAAAATGATGTAAATTGGTATTTAACAAAATTGTAGCATAGTTAATTGGAGAAATGCGAGTTCGGAGGTACACTGTGTTCACATCTTATTTTTCGATTTACTTCCTCGCATATACTAAGATTATATGTAATGTGATCAGAGGAGAATAGTTAAGCATGTTTGTATGAGAATAATTGCTCATAAAATCTCTAAGTAAAAACAAGAACTGGATTATTTTATGCTGATCACTATACATAATGGAAATTAAGTTGCAATTGAGGAAATTTTTACCTGCCCGACATTACAAATTCATTTGCTTCATTTTTACTTTCTCCATACGTAGTAATGGGAAAGTATTGAGTTCACGAAAAAAATCGACTTTGAGATTTCAACGGAAATACACGTTTTGAGGTCCCTAGAACATGTTTAGACTATTTTCGGAATGATGTCTGTGTGTGTGTGCATATGTGTGATTGTGGGTGCTCTAACTCAAAAAGTACTTGCCATATTGTTACCAAATTTCAAATATAACACTTTTGTATGGGCACAAAGAACTGATTAGTTTTTGGACAATACTGGTTGTTGATTCGAAACGCGATTTGGTTTTTTTGCGATATTTCTCCGTTAAAACATCATTATTGTATATACAATTCTATACAAATGTTATAGAGAATGTAATTTCCTACAATGGATTTTTTGGTATCATATGGCATCTTCTGGCTCGCAACGAATTCTTTTGATATAGAAAAATTACAAATGGGGAATGCAATATGTTACCATGTTGTAAAATGCACTATTTTCACCCTCAATGTCTGTGCCCTGGCTTGGGCCACTATTCGTTTGGGAAGGGTCATTCTTTTCCTGGCTCCCAGAACCCAAGCTTTTACGAGATGACTGGTTTGACCGCCCCTTATTTTTGCTGTCATACTGTCATAAAACGACCACGATGCCATCTTGCTTATCGGTATGGACCAAACTAATGTCGCATTCATATTGAAAAAACAAAAATCCTCCCACATCCTTGCTTGCATGTAAGGTTATTCATGCTGATACATTGCTCTATGAGAAAACAAATGAACTACTAATTAGGAGGGTGTGGAAAAGAATGAAATGCAACATAATTTGACTATAATTAGCAATGTTGGGAGGTGGGAGTTGCAAGAATAAAATTGATCAATCAGAAGGCACTCTATAATTTAGGCCACCCGCCTGTCAAGGCATGCAGCCAATGATGAAATAATTTGCAGAAAATTGAAATATACATACATTGATGGGAAACTTTAAGTAATTTTTATCTATAAGTCTCTGCATAATGTAATTAAATATCAAGACGTCACCTTTATTTTTAATAGAGATACAGAGAAAAACAAAATTTGTGGGCCTCAGAAGCCCTCCCCCTTGGTAGTTCTAGGGTTAATGATGTAGTACTCTGGAATAGACCTGATTTGGACACATATATTTGATGTACTACTCCATAAACAATTTATTAAAGGAAATATTATTGCTCTGATGACATATCAACATTTCCAAATGAATGATTTATTCAGATAGCAATTTTTTTATGACACAGTTAAGATTCAACCATAGCACTCCAATGTGCTGTGGCACTGAGTTTGGGAAAAACTTGTTAAAACAAGAAGAGGATGGCAATTCTTCTGAAACATTTAACTGCGGTTCCAGTTGGTTTCAAAATTGTAAACATCATTCAAATATTTATAGAATTAATATTTCTGGAGACTCAGCAAGTGCTTTTACACTGTATGTGTTATTTATTAACTAGCAGAACAGCCCATTCTTTGCCTGAGATATTTATGATAAATATCTAGTAGAGCTTACATTGGTATCTCATGAATTTGAAGTCATAGTTTTATTTTCTTCCACCTCCGTAATTTTGAAAAAAATATGAAAAACCTTTTACAAAACTCCTTCATAGACTATGTTGACAGTCTTGCCATTTGGGGAAATATATTATAGAAATTGTTTGGGTTATTACTTTCTCCATACGTAGTAATGGGAAAGTATTGTATTCATGAAAAAAATCGACTTCGAGATTTCAACGGAAATACATGTTTTGAGGTCCCTAGAACACGTTTAGACGATTTTCGGAATGGTGTGTGTGTATGTTAGTGTGGGCGCTCTAACTCAAAAAGTATGTACATACCATATCGTTACCAAACTTCATATATAACACTTTAACATGAGCACAAAGAACTGATTAGTTTTTGGACAATAACGGATAACCGGAAGTCGCGGTTTATTCGAAACCCGATTCTGTTTTTGCGATATTTCTTGGTTAAAACATCATTATTGTATATACAATTCTAAACAAAAGTTATAGAGAATGTAATTCCCTACAGTTTTCATTTGAAACAATTTTCTTTAGGAGTTATTTATAAATAACCGGTTTTTCGGTTTCCGTTAAATATCTTAAAAACATCGTTATTGGTAATCTTCGTACGGACCAAAGTTGTACAGAATAATATTTCTTCCAAGTTTTGTTTGAAACTAATTTTCGTAGAACCATCCATTTCGGATATATTTCGCTTTTTCTTAATACCAGCCTACAGCGCCAACACCATGTAGCGGTGAATTCTGTAAACATTCAAAATATACGTAATTTACGGCAACGACGTGTCTTCTTTTACGATACGAAATAATAATTTTGCCTTATAATGCTACTCATAATAATTTAAATATCTATACCCCAAATATGGAGAAAGTCGTGTTGGCCACATCAGATTTTTTTTTACATGCAATGCAAAACTGACTATGAGAAAAGCAGTAAGCTTCAATTCAATCCTGGATACATTTAGTGATTGACCTTAATAAATAGTCATTGTAAAACAAAACTTGATGCGAAACTGTATCTTTTTCTATCAGTGCTGTCTGTTTGTAATGAAAACTGACCCCTTCATCCTGTTTCAAAGTGAGGCTCAACTGGATGCAGACCATACTAAACCTCAGGAAAAAATACTTTGAGCCAAATATAAAAAAATAACATCCAGGTGCACATCCCCAGTGACCTCTTTGTATGCATGCAAAGTTTCAGGTCTCTGTCTTGTGCTCCTGGAGCTTTGGTGCTGACACACATACACTGGTTTTTGTATAATTACTATCAGAACAACCAATTCTTTGCTTTGGTTAATGTAGAAAATTACTTGAAAAGATTCCACTGATAAATAACAATCATCTTTCATGACTTTGAAGTCATAACTGTATCTTCATAAACCTCCATAATTTTGAAAAACATACTGAATACCCTTTTAAAATACTTCCTCAAGGCATACATTAATGATCCTGCCACTTGACAAAAGATTATTACAAATTATTTTGCTTATTCACTTTTGAATATGCTACCTGAAACTGACCTTAAAAAAATAATGTAAGTGGACCTTGACAACTTTTAGCAATTGACCTTAGGTGTTATTAATAGTCATCACAAAATAAACCTATAGTGGAAATTGATGACTTTTGAATTCAAAAGAGTAGTCGCTAAGAATCATTGGGATAATAAGTGGCATAAAATCACTGTCCTTTTGAACTTCCTTTCAAAATAACTGCTTCAATAACATGGGGATGTTAAATTTTAACCAGGAAATGGGTTGCATTATTATCAGAACATCTATATTCCTCAGTAATATAACTGGAGGACCAACCTTAAAAACCAATTTATGAAGAGATCTCTGGAGGGTTCTGTGAATTTAAAAGCTCAACTGTACATTTTACTGCCTCATCCACATTTGATAGGAGTTATACACTATTTCATCAGCTACGACTGATAATTGAACCTGAGTCTTTTACTTGCCAGGCAGATATTCTACCTCTGAACTACTATAGCAGGCTAATTCTCCTCTTTCAGAATAGGAATATTTTCTTAGGTTGGGACTAAGCTAGCTATGCTAGTATCAATCAGCCCCAATGGATGTCCTCAAAAAGATACATCAAAGAAAACCCCTACCCTCTCAAATTGTCAGAATGCGATGTTATAACGTGCAGATGCATTTAGTTATTGTTTTGTTTTGCGGACGCAGCGCCAAGCAGGCAGTGTGACGGAGTGTGAGAGTTAGTTGAGCGTGTGCAGAGAGAGAGACCGCGTGGTGTGGTTTGATACGTTTATTTTTTGTGTGCCTCTTGAAAATAAAATTGTTTCAAGCTATTGTAACGAGTTTTCGTTCTTTCTCGCGATCCCGCATTACAATGTTATAAATTGATGGAATGAACGATGGCATAGGTTCGCCATCACTGATCTAGAGAAAGTTTTATATAGTTCATTCCTGTGTACTTCATAATCATATGCATTTTTCTTTTGATATATAAATTTGGTATGCCAATACATTTTTCTTTACATGTTTCTTTCCTCTTCAAAAGAAAATCGTAATTATTCAATATTTTTACAATAAAATGTTTTTAAATGAACATTATATCACCAATAGTTGATGATCTATGCAGTTTTTCCAGAAAACATTCAACACTGATTTAAATACCCCAAAATTTATTAGGAATCAGGCATTTAAACCCAGTGGATAGAGTTTAACATAAGTATGAAACTAAATTTTCACATAAATGAGAAGTTTATAGATAAACCTTTTATTCCAGTTCATCACCCAACTTTATCATATCACTTAGTTAATCTGGTATTTCAAATTCGTCATTTATATCAGGAATGTTTCCCTGACCTATTTGTAATGAAAGTTCCATGAATCCACCAGCTCTGTTATTCCATTTTGAATATATTCACGTTTATTTGAGAGACTTAATTTTTCAGCTTTACTCCGTATAAATGACAATTTCATATAAAAACTTCTTAGAGAAGGAAATTGTGAAGTCACACGTAAAAAACTGAATTTAACTTAGTTTTTTAATGTTTATCTAACTTTGATTATAAACTCTGTAACATATGATAGAAATTTTAAACAATTAGGCATTTTGAAGTGGTGATGTAAATATCAATCATAACTATAATTCGTCTTTTAATATTCCAATCTTAAGAAATAGCCTTTCATGCTGTATTTTTTGTACGGTCGAACTTGGTTATAACGAGCCCCACGGGACTGGATAGTTTTGCTCGATATAGCCGTTATTCGCAATACCCATGAACGTAAAAACCTGCATGTATTATATAGTAAAAGTAAAAATATAATAAGTAAAAGTACATATAAATTGAGATTATGTTTAACATATTTATGAAAAAAACAAAAATGTACATAAACTAAAAAATTTAAAAGTAAACATATAAAAAAGTTACAGATACATTATTAATCACTTCCCGTTTTACATAGATAATTTCCAATTGTGGCCTGTTTCATAGATTTCAGCTTGGGGTCTCTTAGATTTCCTTTTATTATACTTAGTGCATTAAAAACACCATCAGAAGTGTCACTGTTTTAAAAAAATTCAATTAACGTGTCCACAGCATCCTGAGCTTGAGAGTAAGTTGACATGGATTTCGTAGGAATTTTGTATGTAATGCATACAATATTGTCTTCATCCCTATCTTATTTGTTTAGCATTGTCTCTATTATATCACTCTACATAGGAATTCCATAAGTTATCATATCGTCATCAACTTGAACGATATTGTCAATGTCATTTAAATGATCAAAATTCGTAATTCCATTTTGTTTCAGCCATTCTGATAGAGGTAGATCATCTTCATTAGCATTTTGGTTACTAACTGAAAATTCTCCTGATGATAAACCAGATTTCTGAAAACAACTTAAGACCATTGCAGGTGTAACACTCTCCCATGCATCTTTCATCAAACAAATTGAATCCAATACAGACACATTGTCATCTACTCCTCGTTCCCTTCGATTAATCAGTTGGAGAACCAAAAATCACCTGAAATAACCCTTGAAGGTTTTAATTATGCCCATGTCCACAGGCTGCAAAACAGAAGTTGCATTTGGAGACAAAACCACCAATTTTACATTGGATAAATCCTGCATATGAGGGTGAGCTGGACAGTTATCTACCAGGAGTAAATTTTTTCTATTTTTTCTCCTTAACTCGTTGTTCCACATGTATTGTTGAAAAATATCGGAAGCCATTCATGCCTTATTAGTTGCATATTCAACGGGAAGCTTCTTTATGTTTTTGAAACAATGTGATTTATGCGATTTTCCAATAACAAAAAGTTTTTTTGTCAGTTCCAGTCATGTTCACACACATTAAAACGGTTAAATAACCAATGTCATAAAATTTCTTTTCAAACAGTGAGCATACGAGTTCCAGGAAGAGTTAATGTGGAGGCGGATTAAACCAGGAGTTCCCAACCTTTATGTGGGAATGGGTGTCTTTGGTTGAGAGAAAGTGGCAGGCGCCAGTGTACTTTCCTCATAGTCCCCTCTATTCAAAACTACCTCGTAGCAGTAAAAGTGATGACCGTAGGTGGGGGGAGGGGAGGGCAAACAAAACTCTGCGGGTGCCACTGTGCCTGCAGTTACGGAGTTGGGAATTCCTGGTTTAGATGAGGAGATCTTTGTTCAGCAATGCTGCGGTCAGAAGCCTCCCCACAGGGGAGGTTGGGCTCGCGAACACAGGAACGTAACTGATCAGATGGGAGAATCAAGGGATCTCGGACCCCATTGAGTGTTGAAGGGGCTGACTGCCGCGGATGAGACAATGCCGAGTGGACAAAGTTTGCTGGATATATCCGTGAAGCATGCTCATTATATACATGAAATATTTGTATGTAAATGTTTGTAAACTTAACTTAGAGATACCATTTGCTCACTATATCCGTGACATCATTACACCCGTGTTCGTTATAAACAATTTAGACTGTACTTACAATTAGATAACAAGTGTAACTTCCTTCTCTATGTAATTTGGATTACCCTATTGTCCTAAATTGACAACAGTAGGGTTGCCATGAAAATGAAAAAGATGTGATTAAAAAAAATTGAAAATTTTAGGTTATAAGCTGAGTTTTGGAAAAAATTGAGTCCATATTTGAAATTTTACAGAAAGAAAATGAAACTTCATTCTTTTGCCTGTTCCTTGGTTCAAATCTCAAATTTGTATGATGATTAATTTTAAAATGCAAGTTATAATTAGGGTACACTCATTCCTATGTTATTCATTCAAATGGAGGAAAATAAAAAACAATATTTTTTCAATTAAAAAGGTGCCTAAATAAAACATTTAAAAACCTTACTATGCCACTTTAATCTTTGTTGTTAAAATAACATTCCTGTTATTTCTACATTGCTTAGTGGTTGAGCTATAATTAAACACTTTATTTTATAGATATAGGAGATAGATAATAATTAATATAATCAATAAATATAACTTTAGTAATATTCATATGCATTTATACATTTTTATGTTTATTTAGTTTAAAATATAGAAAACTATAAAATAGGAACCAATTCCTAATAAATACTACATTATAAACTGTTTGTTTTGTGCAAAGACCTTTTGGAATGCATCCTTGGGCTAAAAAAAACATGACTGTATTTCTGTAGCATGATTATGAGAGCATTTCGTTAATTTCATTAACACAAGAGCCATAATAGCGAGGAACTGTACCTGCAAATAATCTTCTCATCAGGATGAAAGCATGGCCCTGTAATGTTGACCACTGTTCCTCCGAGCATGTTACCACTTTCAGGAGCAAAGACTAATGGCAGGTTAGCTCCAGCTATAATGAAAATTACGATAGTTTAAAAAAGGAGGGTATAGCTGAAATATTTACAAAAACAACCAGACAAGACTAGAAAGTATTTAAAATATAAAAGGAAATTAAATAAAATCATATTAGAGATGGGGAAGATTCAGAAGAGTTATATAATCATAATAAATAACTAAATTTACAAGTTTTTTTTGCTTTTTTTTGGACATCTACTACACTTCCTATGAGATATAATGGAGTTTTTTTTCTGGCTATAATAGTCCAAAAAGCTGAATGGCCAAAAATACATACAAACAAACAATTTTTGGATCGTATGAACCATTTGTCTTTTCCTTTGTCCATGAAGTCTTTAGCATCAAACTTAATGAAAGTACACTTGCATTGGTGCTGAAGCAAATTTGCCATTGCTTTATTGTTGGAAAATCCATTCAACAGTTGAAAGACAAAACAGGTACATATATATGGACATGACCATAAGGTATTAATTCTTTTACTTTTTGTAAATAATGACTAGAAAGTGCTGGAGAACAGAATATATATGTATGCCTAATGTTGTAACGCAAACAAATATAATATCTAAACAGTCGAGAAAATGATGCTGTTAGGACCAATCTGTCTCCTTTTCCTTTCTGCTCACCTCTTAGCATTTGTTCTGGGCCATCGCTGGCGTAGTGCATTACGTCAGCCTTGTCTTCAGCGGCGTGAGTGAGATTCACTCATGCTGCCATTCTTTACTTTGTCTTGTGGGCTTGAGCGGTAAGGACATTCTTACCATAACGCATCGACTCTCATCGTCAACCGAACAGTTGTGAGTCCCGCCCGAGATCCAGCAGTGACCTTTCTCCCTTCTATCCCACCTTGTGCTCCTTTCGGATCGGTCCCAATTGTTTTAATCGGACATCGAGATTCAGGAGCCAACAGATGCAATATATACAAATACACTTTTGGAATAGTTTCCATTTAAAATGAATTCCCCTATTCTTCGTTGTCTGCCATTTCAGGCCTTTCTAAATATCTGATACGCTCACATACTCTCCCTTTACAGGCGTAACTGCTGGTGCGCACGCATTTCGTCGTGAATCATTTCGTCGCATTTATTTTGTCGCACACATTTCGCCACTGCCATATTGTCGTATGCTCATTTCGTCACAGACTTTACCGCTCACAAGTTCAGTTTGTCGCAGCCACATAATGTCGCATTATTGTTTAGTCGCATGCGTTTTGTCGCAAATAATAATAAAATGTAATATAATAAAATCATGAAAATAAAGGATTACAATGAAATGCTGTAGGTGATGCTATACAGGTACTGAACCTTATTGGTCACGTCATAGTTGGAAACTTTGCTATGCAATCTTCTGTCGCAGGTGACGTATTGCTTCTTACACGAAGGAAAAGCATGTAGGCTAGCAGCAACTCGTTGAACATCATCAGCTACCGATTTCTCTTCCATTTGCAACTTGTGAGCCAATACTATGAGGGACAGATGTTCTTTGTCGTTTAACATGGTCCCGTAATGCGTTGTGCCATCCCTCGACGGAATTGTTGGTGCGTGGCAAATTCTGGAATGTACACTCATAGCATGACCAAATATTAACAGGAAAAGCTGGCTGACGTCGTCTACCGTCGTGACCAATGGTGCCGATGTAGTTAACTTCAAAATATTCTACAATGTCTTCCAATTCAGGAGGAAAGTCTTCATGGCTAATCAGCGCAGCATGAACATGTGCTTTGGGCACAAATGCTAAAGCCGGTAAACATTTTGCCCATCGAGCGAAATCATGGTCATTGCAGTAGCGAATTTAATGACCTTTCTCTGCAAGATTGCACCAGAAACTTTGACTGACAATGAGATGGAAAAAACATCCGTGCATGGAAGCAGCAGAAAATTTGAGTTTAAATGATGATATTGCACCAGTTTCGAAGTCGGTTGTAATTGAGTAGGGAACGAGCGGTTGAGGTGATGCTGCAATGATTTGATTGAGAAGATGATTGTAGGAGTCACACTTAGGAGTTTCTCATATAAAACTGACAGGTCTAAATGAATTCCCGACCCTGTGCCCAATTCTGCTCAATTAACAGTCTAATAGATTCAGGTGCCGACTGTTCTTGGCTATCGGAAGGTCTGGCAAATACCCTTTCCTGTGAAAATGAGTTTGTAAATAAATTCTTTCAAATTTAAAAAAATAATATTATATTATTTGCAACAAAATGCATGCGATTAAACAATAATGCGACATTATGTGGCTGCGGCAAACTGAACTTGCGAGCGGTAAAGTCTGCGACGAAATGAGCATATGACAATATGGCATAGCAGCAAAATGTGTGCGACAAAATAAATGCGACGAAATGATAGGGAACCGTAGCTGCTCTATGCTCAGAGCTGGTCTTAGGGGCAGGCAAGTTGAGTGGTAACCTGGGGTCGCCATTTTTAAGGAGCCGCTGAAATGTATCATAATGTATTGCATGAGTTCATATTTTTCTGGCAGCAATTAATTGATGAAACAGGGAATTACACAATTTAGCGCTATTTAAATGCTTAACTTCTCAAGGGGGGGGGATCGCTCCTCCACCTATTAAATCCACCCCTGCCAACAAGCCTATATTTTGAAAATCCCTACCTTTTATCAGGATCTTTCTTTCCTTGCCAAGGGTTAAAATGTGTATACAATGCGTTATTATGCTCTACGTGGGGTAAATAGGCATAGTCGGCTACTTTGTATTAACCACACTGAAAAGTATGGTTATAATACGCATGATGCAAACATTGACTTTATAATACATATTAACTGTATTTCGTATTAAATGAATTTTTTACAATAGAATGCATACCGTTTTTGAAGGGGAATGATATCTATTTTGTATAAACGAGGACTTTGTATAAACCGGTTTTGTATTAATGGGGGTTTCCTGTATATTTAATTTTGCACTTTTTTGGTAGCAAAATATTAATAGAATCAATACCATGTTACATCACGTTATAACCTCGTCCCTAATCGGCTGTTTCTATAATTTCTTGCTCAAATTGAAATTTTGATAAATAGCATTTCTTTTAAAAAATTCTTAGTTTTTCAAAAAATGATTACAATTAGACTAAGGGGGGGGGGGCGATCGCCCCCTCCACATCCCCCTATGAGTCCGCCCTTGGCCTACGTCCATCTGTAAAGAACAATGAGGTTTGTCGTCCAGCTGTAAAGAACAATGAGGTTTGTTTTCCCCAGAAATTTCCCATCTAGGGAAAGTTATTCTTTTCGGTGACTTTAACCTATCTGTGGTTTGGGAATCTCCTAATGTTGGTTCACCTAAATCCGAATTGGATACATGGTTCTTAGATCATTTTATTACGACTTTGTCTCTGCATCAATTCAATCCTCATGGCACTCATGGATCATCCGTCTTGGACTATTTAATTTCAAATCTTCCTATCCTCAATGTTTTTAGTGGGAGAAATGCCTTCAAATCAGATCATGATTCACTTGACGTTATTTTTACATGCAGCCATCAATCTGGCAACAGTGCCTCTCAAACAACTCGTGCTTCTGGCCTTGACCCCTCGCTTAATGCTAGGGCTTCTCGGAATACGCCCCCCGCTAGAATTCTCAAAGCTTGAAAAAAGGCAGACTGGAAGACAATAAACCATGTGCTCAGCCTTCTCCCTTGGAACATCCTACAGCTTGGCTCCGTCGAAGAAGCAGTGGAATTTTTCTACAGTCAAATAGAGGGCGTTATCCATGTCTTCGTTCCCTGCTTAAAAAGCGTCCTCCAAACGTCCCTGATGGATGACTGCCGAAACTTTCCTCGCCCTAAAAAACAAGAATGCCTGTTGGAAGCTAATGAATACCTTTCCAAACCCTCATACTAAGCGTAATTTCGCTTTTCACGGAAGGCATGTTAATTTCTTGCTGCGGCGTGATTACAAAATCTTCATTGATAGTGCGTGCATTGAAGTTAATTTCAATAGTAAAGACTTCTGGAATATTATTAATTGTCGCAGAAAAGGAGGACGAATTCCTAACTCAGTGTATTACAATGGTTCTGTTTATTATGGTGGTGGTAGACCCGAAACCTTTAACGAGTTTTTCAGTTCGAACTTTCTCTTACCTCGCCCACTCCTTTCTTCCCCCTCCCCTCTGAAGTCTAAATGTTCCCACTGCCTGTCCACCATCGATACCACTCCCGAAGAAGTGTATCAGCTCCTATCTGCCCTTCCTTCCAAGAAAGCCAATGGTTCCGATGATATCGCAACTGAATTCCTCAGACAAACCGCTTATCAACTTTCGATACCTCTCTCCATGCTTCTTAATCGCTGCTTTTCATCAGGAGTTTTTCCCCAACAGTGAAAAACCACCAACGTTATCCCTATTCATAAAAGCGGCAGTAGATCTCAGGTAGAGAATTACAGACCTATATCTCTACTTTCCAATCTTTCAAATGTATGTGAGAAAATTATTCATAATCGCCTGCTCACCTTCACTTTTCCCTATATTTCTACACAACAACACGACTTTCTTCCTAATTCTTCGACTCTAACCAATCTTTCCAAACATGTGAATAATATCACCAATGCTTTTGAAAATTCTTCGCAACTGGATGTATGTTATATTGACTTAGCCAAAGCTTTCGACACAGTTGATCATTCTCTTTTACCTTACAGAATCTCACATCGCTTTGATATTCACCATCCCTTTCTCTCTCTCATATCTTCCTTCTTGTCAAACAGAAGTCAGCGAGTAGTCCTGTCAAATCTGGTGTCCCTCAAGGAAGTGTATTGGGCCCCCTTCTCTTCATCCTTTTCGTCGATGATATAATGGATCTAATCTCACTACCTTGCAGTATACTACTTTTTGCAGATGATTGCAAACTATTCAAACAGATAGATTCCCCTGCCGATTCTGATATTCTCCAATCTTCCCTCGACTGCCTCTCTGATTGGATTAAAACTTGTCGTCTTAAAGTTAATCCCTCTAAATGCACCTCACTTACCTTCACCCTTCGTAAGCAACCATTCCTAAACCAGTATAAAATTCTCTGTAATTCAATTCCTGCAGTGACTTCACAAAAGGATCTTGGTGTAATATTTGACCAGAAACTCCTATTTGTCAACCACATTATGAATGTTACTTCACGTTCTATGTCAATGTTGGGTCTTATTTATTGTTTCACCAAAATAACAGAAATTTATTCTTTACGCACATTTTTTGTCAGTTGTATACTCCCAATTTTAGAATATTGCATACCTATTTGGTCCTCTGCTTCTCGGACTAATCTCAATTATCTGGAAAGACAGTTAAATTTCTTCCTTCACATTATCCGTTATTGAGTTCCCTCCCTTCATGATGCATCCTCTTCTCATATTCTTCACATTCACGGATTAATGCCACTGTCAGATCGCAGAAAGTCAATTGACCTTAAATTTTTAAGAAATATTATTAACGGCAAATATAGAACTCCTGAACTCCTCTCTAGTCTTTCCCTTTGGATTCCTTCTCGATGTACAAGACTACAACAACTTTTCTTTTGCTGCATGCCTCGGCTTTCAGCGACAAACCACTCACTAATTTTTTGTCTTCCAAATCTGTATAGTAAATCGCTGATGCTAACTCCAACCACCGATATATTCTCTTGAGAACCATTTTTTACAAGACTTTGTTAAACATATTGTTTTTATTCCATTTTGTGCTATTTTTTTTATTGTTGTTGTTTGTGTTCAATGTAATTGTCCTGAGTGCTGTTTTTGAACTATGAAATAAATAAATAAAAAAAATGAAATTCTCTCAATTCTGGGAAAACAAGTGCAGAGATGTAAATACGGAAAATTCCCATCATTTTTCGTAAAAAAATTAGGGAAGGCAAGAAAGGGGTGAAGTTCAAGGGTGGTCAAAGGAGACCATTTCGGAGAATAGGTCCCTACCGCTGATAAATTACCGTATTAGCCTGAAAATAACGTGATTTTTCCCCCCTGAAATTATATTGTAAAAGTAGCACATTATATCCGAGGACTAATGATTGATCTGCTTGGAATAATGGGGACAGACACGTGATTGCCTGAAAACATTATGTAATGCATAATGTTATTGATCTGTTTATTAGTTATTTAAATATGAAATACAGAAAACGTTCATGATTTTATTGCTTTTTTGTAGCATTAAAAAAAAACAAAATCTTGGGAGTCGTGTTATATTCGGGCTAACACGGCAAATTGTTGTAAGGATTGCCAAAGGAATTTGCCTGGGGCCGCCAATTGGTTGGGGCCGGTCATGGACAGGTGTTTTACTTTTAACCAATAAGAAAATGTCTTTCTCAGAGAGCTTGACCAACTAAATGAAGGTTCCTATAAGGCATATTAGCCATCCGGGTGCAAGCAGTTTATGCTGCCTCTTACGGACTTATAACAGAACTGTGGCCCAGATATTTTTAATTTTTAGATTACAAGTTGTATTTAATTTAAGAAATAAATTGTGCGAAACACAAAATTAAGAGAGATTCTTGCCTTCACCCATGATTTGCCACGCTAATATGTTTCTGTCTGGGTGTGATGCATCCCTTGCACCCATAGGCCCTGGTTCCTGTAATACAATTGATGTCAGCTGTTAACAATACTATCGAAACTAACTATACCTAGTGGTTGAGATCAATCTCTACTGAGGTGAAATTCAATAAAATATCGCATGTGTGTACCCCACAAACCTTTTTCCACAAAATGTCTGTAAAAGAAGGGACTGCACATCATACACAAATATTTCTCACAATGTTTTAAAAATTGCGAGTTTTGATAGTAAATTTACTGTAGCACGCTTGCATCTACGTTTATACTCACAAAAGATGAAGAATTCAGCAATGTATATGCATACCTACATGACCAAGGAAATGTGTAGGTTTTAAATGTGTGGTTTATACTGCCGTTGGTGCATCTTCAACATTGGGATGAAGTAATATTTTTATATTATTAAAGCTGTACCTTTTCATTGAGTTTGAAGTTTATTATTGTTACTCAAAATAAACAGCTCCGTCATTAATAATTTACTTTCAATTTCTACCTATACTTTTGCTGGAATAAGTTAGCATCTGGTGTCTGTGTTCACTGAAATCGTGAGCTGCTGGTGCTCATTTAACTCAGGAGAGAACGCACCTTTGGGTGCACATGATAGATAAGGGTGCGGGTTATGCGAGTAAATAGAGTATTAAAATTAATTATTTTAAATCCTCTAAAATGAATGTCATAAAATGAAAGCACTGGAGCAGCCCGAAAGATCAACTATCTTCGTAAATATCGATGTTATTCATCTGTAATTTAAGGTTCACATTTTACATTCAGAGTATAAGTCGGCTTGAAGTTCAAGGAAATTTTTTAATTATTCATAGATCGACTTATACACCGCAGTATACAGTAATTAGCTTAGATATTAAATATGATGATGAAGAAAGATTTATCTTGTTTCATTTGTTTAATTTTTGAAGAATGTTTTCAGTATTACATAATTAAACTTAAGAAGCTTTCTGTTTCACTCAATGCAAAAATCAAGTCATAATCAGACAATCTGAGAATTGATATCAAGCCAAAATTGTGCTATTAATTTAGGTATAGCTTATACGAGGTGTGATTGCAAATTTCATACAGTAGCGCCACCACTGGTTACTGTGTGAAGTTAGATTGGTGGTGGTGGGAGGACGGAATACTTGTTTTGTCCTGAACACAATGCCATTCGTCGCTTCATCCTATGTCGTTTCAGTGCCGAGTAATAACCGATTGAGTGAGCACATGTTCGGTCGCTTCACCATATTTTAACTTGTGGGAAATGGACAAAAAATTGGAACAAAGAGTTTGCATCAAATTTTGCCTCAAAACAGGCAAATCGGCTACGGAGACTGTTGAACTGCTGAAATTGGCTTTCGGGGACAATTCTCTTGGCGAGAAAGCGATTTTTAAGTGGTATGCCAAATTTAAAGATGGCTGAGAATCGATCGAAGACAATCCTTGTTCTGGTCGTCCATCGACCTCCATAACCGATGACAACGTCGTCCGGGTTCGAAATCTCGTATGCAGCGATCGTTGATTGACAGTCAAGGAGATGGCTAGTGAACTAAATTTGACCTTTTACACTGTTCAAACGATTTTAACCGAAGAATTGGAAATGCGACGCGTCTGCAAAATTCATCCAGAAAATTTTGACCGCCAACCAGAAACAATGTCGCCTTGAAGTGTGTGAAGAACTTTTAGAATGTGCAGAAAATGACCCAAATTTCATGAATCCTATCATTACGGGTGATGAATCCTGGGTCTACGGTTATGATCTCGAAACGAAAGCTCAGTCTTCACAGTGGAAGAGCAAGGGTTCGCCGCGACCAAAAAAAGCAAGGCAAAGTCGCTCAAATGTGAAGACAATGTTGCTAGTTTTTTTGATTCCTCGGGTATTGTTCATCGTGAATACACTCCAAGGGGCCAGATGATCAATCAAGAATTCTACAAAGGTGTTTTGGAATGATTGTGGGAGAGTGTGAGGATGACAGCAGGCACTGTGGCATAACAAGAGTTGGATTCTTTATCACGACAACATGCCAGCCCACTGCGTGCTCTCTGTAACTGAATTTCTGGCGAAATTTCAAATTCCGTTACTCCATCAACCCCCCTATTTGCCGGATTTAGCCTCCTGCGACTTCTACCTTTTCCCAAAACTAAAACTGCAGCTAAAAGGAAAACGATTTGATACTATCGAAGTCATTCAGGAAAATTTGGAAAATGTCCTACAAACACTGAAGAAAGAAAATTTCCAAGAATGTTTCCAAAAGTGGAAAAATCGCTGGAGTCGGTGTGTGCAGTCTCAGGGAGACTACTTTGAAGGAGACAAATTCGAATAGCGTGTAAGTACCCCCCTTCCTAATTATTGCGCTACTGTACAAACTTTTCAATCACACCACATATATTTAATTTCTAAATCATACCAAGTAGATTTATAATTTTGATTATAATGCTAATCATGTTGACATTTCAAACAGTATTATTTTTCCTGCACATGAATAAGGGTAATATGCTTACATATATCCTTGTTGCATGTTCCAAGCATAATCTTTTCATCAATACGGAAAATATGTCTTCCTGGAAACCCATTAGCATATCCTCTTCCAGTTAAATCTCTCACTGTAGATGCTTGTGAGTATGGCTGATATTCATAACTTTGAGTCCCATTTCCAGCATTAAAACCAATCTAGACATTTTTATGTCATTGGAAGTAAATAGGAGAAATGCAATAATGAGAAAATTTGTTATTTACATTGTCTAGGTTTAAAAGAAAAGTTTCATATTAATTTTTGAATAAATATGAGCAATTCATACTCACAAAGGCAGGCACACCACCTTCTCCTCCAGTTGTATCTCCACCAGCTTCAGTATGACTGGTCCATGATAACAGAACATAATTGAAAATGGCATACGAGATGACTTCATCAGTTGCCAAAACCAATTGGAATGTGTTTGTCTAAAATAATAATTAATACTTAACAGTAACATTTTAAAAAAATTATAAATGCAAGTGTAACTAACCCTTAAATATTGAGAACACAGTAGAGAGGTTTACATAATGAGATATTAAAATAACTTACCAAATTAATTTAATATTTTTCAAAATTTAGACATGACACCATATGGATATGATTTAGAATCAGTGTATAGATTACGCATACACCATACAATGTAAAAAGATTGTCTACTTGTAGCTCTACTTAATTGATAAAATATAATATATATTATAAAAATTATACATATAATATCCTTATTCTGTTGGCCCATCTGTCCATTGTTTTCGAAATTTGTCATGAATATGTTGGAAAGATAGGGTGACAAAGAATTTCCCATAGTTGTGCCATGGCTTTGTTGGAAGGTGTTGTTATTAATTTGAAAGAAGTTTGGTTTCATGCAGATGCGTGTTAATAGTACGTATTCATTGATTGTTTTTTTGTGGAAGGTTTTGTTTTTTTTAGCCAGAATTCAAGGAAATTTAAAGTGTCTTCTTTGGGAATACTGGGGAAAAGGGATATAACATCGAATGGAACTAAAATTTCAGTGTTTTCTTTGTCGCCCTTTCTTTCCAACATATTCATGACAAATTTCGAAAAACACTGCAAAACCAGTTTAACTTATTTCCCCGAAACATGGTACAGATACATGGACGACATTTTTGCGGTTTTCAACATAGCTAAATACAACATCACTGATTTTCTTCAAGAATTAAACAACCTATATGACACAGTTAAATTCACAGTTGAAAAAGAAAAAGATAACACATTACCCTTCTTAGATGTATTAGTAATAAGACTTAAGAACTAGGTAAAATTCAACATTTACTGGAAACCTACACACACAGACAGATATATTTCTTCTGACTCCAGCCGCCACTTCTCACAGAAATTAGCCCCTTTCCATGCCATGGTTGATAGACTTACAAACGTACCTCTCTCCCTATCATACTACCGCAAAGATCTCACACACACTAAAAAAATGTGCTTTAGACAATGGATATGAACCCCAGGTCATTGAAAACATTCTACGTAAACATAGAACATAGACTCCTAATAAAAACACACTGCATTAATAGATAATTCCCCCATAGATTCTAAATACATAAAAATCCCCTTCGATCCAGGTTTCACCAACAAATTACCCAACATTTTCTCAAAATTTAACTTTAAGTCTGTGTCGGTAAATGACAACAAACTCAGAAATTTATTACACAACCCCAAAGATACAATCCCTACTTTACACAAATCTGGCATTGACAAAATTACATGCGGGGTTTGTGATAAAATATACATCGGGCAAACTAAACGAAAAATTGAAACGTTTTAAAGAACTTTTACACAGACTAAAAATACTGGTCATAACACTTCCACAAGTCACTTCACATCATCTACTGATGATGAGAGCTTGGCTCTCGAAATACGTATTTAGTTGTTGGTGTGTTTAATTTGAGATCCTGTGTGAGTATTTTGAGTGCGTCTGTATGTGACTGGTTGTCTGTAAGTCCCTATCATCACTGAAAGGTGCATAAGCCTACAGACGAGTGCTTGAGGTCCCTGTCATCACCGAAAGGTGCATAAACCTACATACGAGTGCTCGAGCGACTGTGTGAGTGACATCAGGTCCCTGGCATGGCGTAAAATCCCCTAAACCTGTAAGTTTTTAGTTTTTTGTTTCTTTCTTTTCTTCCCTGTGGGTCTCGAATTTTCTTGTTTTACGGTTTAGGAGTTTGATATTTTTTAATCACTATCTTGCCATAGTCTCCACTTCTCTTTATTTTCAAACCCAATGTGTTACGCTCTCCTCTCTCTGACAGAGTTCTTAAAGGGTAGTGCTGATAAGTAAATCCATACTGATCTGTACTAAAGATATTTTAAGGCTCACAGACACCAAATTCTTTTTTTGCAGAACATACAAAGTCATTTGTCTTATCAATAATGCTTTGTTGGCTTTCAATTTCTGAAGCTGTAGCAGTTTTTGTAATCTTTCAATACCCAATTTTGTGCTTCTGTTTATAATGCCATAACCAATAAGCACTGGCAGAAAATCCTTTCAGGGCAACTCCTTTTACGTTTTGAATTGTCCATAGCCTTAAATCAATATTGTGAACAGGAATACAATGACATCGTGCATGCCAAAACTGCTGGCTCACAAAATCTTCAATTTTAGTTAGCTTCTCATGTCTTGTTCCCAGATTTTTCACATATTTACGGAAACGGCTGATGTAAGCGGCATGTTTTACACATGGCGATCGCTTCTAGGTTTTTCCAAATCCGTACTTATTGAAAAAATCTGACTTTTTTCATCATTTCAAGCTCATTTTAAAAACGCAAATTTTCTGAACTTCATCTATGTTAATCTCGAAAATAACGCAATTTGTAGATGAATGACAATCATATTTGTGATCAGCATACTGGTAAGTTTTTTCACATTTGGTGCTGAACACCCAAACAGTGTCCATTGTAAGTGGAAGATCAATGCTGGGTTTTAGTGTCCGTCTGTCGGCATGATTCAAAATGGTGGCCAATTGTTATTTTATGTTATTAATTGGTTGATGCTTTCGCAGATGCTTGTCATGCTGAAATTATAAATGTTTTTTCGGGTTATCTCGTGTAAATTTTCTGTGATAAACGCCAATGTTTCCTCTCCTTTTCCAGAGACCTTCAGGGTTATCTGGCCAGGTGTCCTCATGTAGACTTTATATATACTACGGTAGCAGAGGAGGGGTGGGTGGTTTATAGAAAGGGGAGGGTTGGTGGTAGGGTGAGTTTTGCTGTGGCATTCGTCTTATCATATTGTTTACTATCACTGGTGTCCAAGTGTTGCTCAACTTATAGCCACTCTCTCTGGTGAAATTCCCCAGTGATAGTAAACAATATGATAAGACGAATGTCACGGCAAAACTCACCGTACCACCAACCCTCCCCTTCCTATAAACCACCCACCCCTCCTCTGCTACCATAGTATATATAAAGTCTACATGAGGACACCCGGCCAGATCACCCTGAAGAAGTCTCCAGAAAAGGAGAGGAAACGGCGTTTAATGCAGGAAATTTACGTGGGATAACCCGAAAAAACATAATAATTTCAGCATGTTATTTTATATTTTACATTTTATTGTACATAAAAGTTGGTGCCATTAATTTTTATTTTAACGTGATACTTAATTCATGCACACCATCATATGTGATGGGTAATTACGCTACTATAGCAATAATATTGTTGTAATTGAGCAACTTTTAGTCACCAATTGTAATTAAGTACCTGGATTTGTACTACAAAAACTTTCAGAGATGTGTTTGTGATCCTAAATAATCTAATCACGCATTTGAAAGATCACTTCATGCCACTTATTTACAGGAAGTTTCAAATTTCCCTCACCAGATGGTTCTGTAAGTATAGGTATACCCAGGGCCTGATCTACCATGACGCGTGTGAAGCACCGCTTCAGGCCCCACTTTTAAAGGGGCCCCATTTTTTCAGAGACTACCTACATTTTTTGTCTACTTTTCACAGACTACCGCCATTAGATCGGTGACCAAAGACAAAATAGTAACGATTTGTTCCTATTGTCTATTTTGTCATACAGATGGTGTTACTTGTTACTAACGTGTAACACCATCTGTTTTCTTTTGTGGACCTCATGCGCACACTCCATTCTCCTTCACAGTATTGTGTTTCCTTCGTTCTTTGCAGGTTGTGTTGATATTTTTGTAAATTACATACCTAAATTCGGTTTTAAAATTATTGTAAGCTATTATTACAGTTTACAGTTAAACTATTTAGTACATTCGGTAAAGCTGAGTTGGCGTACCATAACACCACATTTTTGACAGAAGAAAGCAGTGATTCTTCGATTCAACATGTAAATAGTGTCCTCTAACAGTTCATTAATATAGGAGCTTTGTTATCAGGTACCCAAAGACAATTTCGTATATTTATTTATTTATTTAACGGGCTATTTCCCATTGATATACACAGTATATTATATAATTTACTAATTACGTTTATATTTTCATATATATTTATAGATACAAACAAAGTTTACATAAAAACAACTAGACCCTGGATATTAATCGAACATATCAATCAGGTGCAGAGAAGAGAAAGAAGAAAAAATCTGATGTGGCCAACACATGACTTTCTCCATATTTGGGGTATAGATATTTAAATTATTATGAATAATATTACGAGGCAAAATTATTATTTCGTATCGTAAAAGAAGACACGTCCTTGTTGCCGAAAATTACGTATATTTTGAATGTTTACAGAATTCACCGCTACATGGTGTTGGCGTTGTACACTGGTATTAAGATAAAGCGAAATATATCCGAAATGGATGGTTCTACGAAAATTAGTTTCAAACAAAGCTTGGAAGAAATAATATTCTCTACAACTTTGTTCCTTACGAAGATTACCAATAACGATGTTTTTAAGGAGATATTTAACGGAAACCGAAAAACCGGTTATTTATAAATGACTCCTAAACAAAAGATCCTATAGAAAATTGTTTCATTTGAACGTTATACGAAATTACATTCTCTATAACTTTTGTATAGAATTGCATATACAATAATGATGTTTTAACGAAAAAATATCGCAAAAACCGAATCGGGTTTCGAATAAACCTCCACTTCCGGTTAACCGTTATTGTCCAAAAACTAATCAGTTCTTTGTGCTCATGTTAAAGTGTTATATATGAAGTTTGGTAACGATATGGCACGTACTTTTTGAGTTAGAGCGCCCACACTAACATACACACACACCATTCCGAAAATCGTCTAAACGTGTTCTAGGGACCTCAAAACATGTATTTCCGCTGACATCTCGAAGTCGATTTTTTTCATGAATACAATACTTTCCCATTACTACGTATGGAGAAAGTAACGAGAAGTCACACGTCTCTGACTTTTTCCTCACTTTTACCTACTATGCGTTTGATGAATCCTAGTTTCTGTTTAGCCTTCCCGCATATATTTCGTATGTGCATATCCCACGAGAGGTTGCTTGTTAAAGTAACGCCTAAGTATTTGACGGAATCAGATCTTGCTATTAGCTAATTACAGGTTTTTGGAAACTGCAAATGATTTATTGCTTTAGCAATTCCACGTCTTGTTAGCATTAAAATACAAACACCAAAAACAAGCTAGGGAAATACGGCGAAAGTAGATATTATAAGAAATATTAGAAGAAATATTATTCTCTACAAATTTGGTCCTTACGAAGATTACTAATGACGACGTTTTTATGATGTTTGACGGAAACCGAAAAAACCGATTATTTATAAAACATTTCTAACTAATAACAGCTATGGAAAATTGTTTCAACTGAATGTTGTAGTAAATTACATTCTCTATAATCTTTGTATAGAATCGTATATACAATAATGATGTTTTAATGGAGGTTTCGTGTAAACTGAATCGGGTTACGAATAAACCTCGACTTCAGGTTAACCGTTATTGTCCAGAAACTAATCAGCTCTTCGTACTCATACCAAAGTGTTATATTGTAATTAGGTTTTAATATGGCAAGTAATTTTTGAGTTAGAGCGCCCACAATGGCATACATCCACACACACACACATCATTCCGAAAATAGTGTAAACGTGTACTAGGTAGCTCAAAACGTGGATTTCCGATGAAATCTCGAAGTCGATTTTTTTCGTGATCACAACAGTAAAAAATCTGATGTGGCCAACACATGACTTTCTCCATATTTGGGGTATAGATATTTAAATTATTATGAGTAGCATTATAAGGCAAAATTATTATTTTGTATCGTAAAAGAAGACACGTCGCCGTATATTACGTATATTTTGAATGTTTACAGAATTCACCGCTACATGGTGTTGGCGCTGTAGGCTGGTATTAAGAAAAGCGAAATATATCCGAAATGGATGGTTCTACGAAAATTAGTTCAAACAAATCTTGGAAGAAATATTATTCTCTACAACTTTGGTCCTTACGAAGATTACCAATAACGATGTTTTTAAGGAGATATTTAACGGAAACCGAAAAACCGGTTATTTATAAATTGTTTCAAATGAAAGTTGTAGGAAATTACATTCTCTATAACTTTTGTATGGAATTGTAAATACAAAAATGATATTTTAACCAAGAAATATCGCAAAAACCGAATCGGGTTTCGAATAAACCTCGACTTCCGGTTACCCGTTATTGTCGAAAAACTAATCAGTTGTTTATGCTAATATTAAAGTGTTATATATGAAGTTTGGTAACGATATGGCACGTACTTTTTGAGTTAGAGCGCCCACAATAACACACACACACAGACATCATTCCGAAAATAGTCTAAACGTGTTCTAGGGACCTCAAAACATGTATTTCCGTTGAAATCTCGAAGTCGATTTTTTTCATGAATACAATACTTTCCCATTACTACGTATGAGAAAGTAAAAAAAATCTGATGTGGCCAACACATGACTTTCTCCATATTTGGGGTATAGATATTTAAATTATTATGAATGATATTACTAGGCAAAATTATTATTTCGTATCATAAAAGAAGACACGTCCTTGTTGCCGTAAATTACGTATATTTTGAATGTTTACAGAATTCACCGCTACATGGTGTTGGCGCTGTATACTGGTATTAAGATAAAGCGAAATATATCCGAAATGTATGGTTCTACGAAAATTAGTTTCAAGCAAAACTTGGAAGAAATATTATTCTCTACAAATTTGGTCCTTACGAAGATTACCAATAACGATATTTTTAAGGAGATATTTAACGGAAACCGAAAAACCGGTTATTTATAAATGACTCCTAAACAAAAGATCCTATAGAAAATTGTTTCATTTGAAAGTTATACGAAATTACATTCTCTATAACTTTTGTATAGAATTGTATATAAAATAATGATGTTTTAACGAAGAAATATTGCAAAAACCGAATCGGGTTTCGAATAAACCTCCACTTCCGATTATCTGTTATTGTCCAAAAACTAATCAGGTCTTTATGCGAATATTAAAGTGTTACATAGGAAGTTTGGTAACGATATGGCATGTACTTTTTGAGTTAGAGTGCCCACAATAACATACACACACACAGACATCATTCCGAAAATAGTCTAAACATGTTCTAAGGACCTCAAAACATGTATTTCCATTGAAATCTCGAAGTCGATTTTTTTCATGAATACAATACTTTCCCATTACTATGTATGGAGAAAGTAAAAAGAAGTGGAACGAACAATTAATGAATACTCAAAAATAACTTTTTTTGGAAACACAGGAGATCAAGGTATGAATAAAACTAACAATGAGAAAAATGACATTGAATCCACAATCGAAGAAGATGAAGACAAGAATAAACCTAACGAATATAGAGGAAATAAGGAAAGTCAAATAATATCCAGCAAGTCGATTACCAATCCAATCAAAGAACAAGAACCCACTACCCTGGAGCTTAATGCTAATATCAATAATATTTCAAAATGGCCAGGTAATATTACTGATTCATTTATTGAGAAAATTTTACTAGAGAAATCAAAAAGTGACACTGTAATTAGTAGTTGTGCCAGTAAATTATATAAAGAGGGATCTGAAATTTATTATATAACTATAGTCACCTTCATTTATATATAAATGAAGGTGACTTTTATAAAAAAAAAAACAAATGGAACTACAGAGAAAAGAGAATGGTTAATTTATAGTGCCTTGACTAATTCTGTATATTGTTAACTGTGTAAACTATTTTCAAAGCATAAAACAGGACTCACAAATGGTTATAATGATTGGCGTAATCTCTCTAGAACTCTAAAATCTCATGAAAATAATAAGGATCACATTATATCAATGTGTGCATTGGTTGCAAGATTATCTGCAAAGGGTAGAATTGACAATAATATCAATCTGCAAAAACAAATTCAACAAGAGGCTCAGTATTGGAGAGACGTTTTAAAAAGAATTGTCGCTACTATTCAATTATTAGGAGGGTTAAGTTTAGGGTTTAGAGGTACAGATGAAAATTTAAGATGAAATACAAAAGGAAACTATTTAAGTTGTCTGTCATATCTTGCTCAGTTTGATAACTTCTTAGCAGAGCATATAAGAACACATGGGAACAAGGGAAAGAGACGTAAATTATTTGTCTCATCATGTTTGTGATGAGTTCATATCTCTAATGGCAGAAAAATTGAAAAAGAAATTTCTGGACAAAATCAAAGGAGCAATTTATTATTCTCTGATACTGGACTCAACTCCTGACATCAGTAATTTTGATCAAATGACCTTAATAATACGATACATACATAATGGCATTATCGTTGAAAGATTTTTTGGGTTTTATTAAAATTTCTTTATACACTGCTGCCTTTTTACTTTCTCCATACGTAGTATGGGAAAGTATTGTATTCATGAAAAAAATCGACTTCGAGATTTCAACGGAAATACGTTTTAAGATCTCTAGAACACGTTTAGACTATTTTCGGAATGATGTCTGTGTGTGTGTGTATGTTATTGTGGGCGCTCTAACTCAAAAAGTACGTGCCATATCGTTACCAAACTTCATATATAACACTTTAACATGAGCACAAAGAACTGATTAGTTTTTGGACAATAACGGATAACCAGAAGTCGAGGTTTATTCGAAACCCGATTCGGTTTTTGCGATATTTCTCCGTTAAAACATCATTATTGTATATACAATTCTATACAAAGGTTATAGAGCATGTAATTTCCTGCGGTTTTAATTTGAAACAATTTTCTATATGAGTTATTGTTTAGGAGTTATTTATAAATAACCGGTTTTTCGGTTTCCGTCAAATATCTCCTTAAAAACATCGTTATTGGTAATCTTCATAAGGGCCAAAGTTGTAGAGAATAATATTTCTTCCAAGTTTTGTTTGAAACTAATTTTCGTAGAACCATCCATTTCGGAGCTATTTTGCTTTGTCTTATTTCCAGTATACAGCGCCACCACCATGTAGCGGTTAATTCTGTAAACATATTCAAAATATAATTTAGGGCAATAAGGATGACTGTATTCTTTTATGATACGAAATAATAATTTTGCCTCATAATGCTATTCATAATAATTTAAATATCTATACCCAGGGGCGTACCGAGGGGTTGGCCCACCGGGCCTGTGCCCCCTAAAAAAATGAAAGTTTGTAATTTATTCCTGTATCTTCAATTCTTTATTTTCTTTATATTTTGGAATCATATTTAACCCGGGAGCGGTCATGCTATGAGCATTTCTCTAACAGTTTTTAAAAATATACCGTAAATTATTGATACAATGTTCTCTTTCAGCCTAGCTGAGTATAAGGGTTCTGCGAATATTGTGATTACTTTTTGCCTGAATCACAGGAAGTAGAGAGTCTCTAAGGGATATAACTAAACTACGTTGTAAACACACGTGAGAGTTCCTCTCGCTGCGCGACTAACGGCGTCAGTATCAATTTAACTTCCGAGGAGACACATGAGCATTATTCACACAGCGCAACCACTGGCGTGCATATTTTCCATTTTCTTAGTTTATTTAATTATTAATTTTATTTAATTAATTATAAATATAATTAATTTATTTCTATAGTTTAAATTTGGGAATAATTTCAGTAAACTGTGTCCAGGGTCCAGGTATGACGTTTCAACGTAATTGCTGTGTTCTTGATTGAAAAAGTATTCGTATATTTATCAACTATATTTTCCAGGTAATAATTCACTAAAATAGACAAATTAAAATTTTTAGGACGATAGCATGAATTTTTCTCATGTTAAATATTAAAACATTAATAAATAATTTATTTAAAAATATTTACAGGGATAATGGACGGTAAAAGAAAACTAGAAAAAGGAACGATATTTAAGTATTTAACCAAAAATCCAAAATTGGAAAACAGAATAATCCAATCAGAATCACCTGAGGAGGTTGAAAAATTGCAGACTGCATCGAATAACACTACTGGAACACTGATTAAATCGGATATCGCGAATTACAGGAGCGTAATTAGTAATGGGGAAAAAGTGGATTTTATAAAGAATTTGTGGAAGCCAGATGATCGTTTTTCTTTTCCATATGTGACTGAAAGAAGTGGAAAGAAAAGAAAATTCCAATTGCAATGGCTGCACAAATATGAGTGGCTTGCTTATTCAAAACTAGACAAATGCTTTTGCAAATATTGTTGCTTATTCGCGCCAAAAGAAATTGGTAAAAGTAAATGCCAACCTTTAGGTCAACTCGCATCCAGTGGGTACAATAAATGGAAACACGCAGTGGAAACGTTTGAAACTCATGAAAAAGCTTCATATCATTTGAATTCATTATGCTCCTATGAAAATATACATGACATACTCATTAACAAAAGACTACCTATTGACAAACAGCTCGATACAGTGAGAATTACACAAACTTTTGAGAATAGAAAATGCTTGGAACCCATTATAAAGACAATAATATTATGTGGGCAGCAAGGTATTGCACTACGAGGTCACGAGGATTCTGGAGAGTTTAATATCGATCAAAAACCCGAGAAAAATGAAGGAAATTTTCGTGCAATTCTCAGAGCAAGGCTAGAAGCTGGCGATACCGATTTGAAAAAACATTTTAAACAGTGTGGGCGAAACTACTTATTTAAGCGCCAACATTCAAAACCAAATAATAGGCATTTGTAATGATTTAATTCTGAAAAAAATTGTTAAAGAAGTTAATGATGCTAAGTGTTTTGCTATTTTAGCAGATGAAACAACCGACATTTCAATAACTGAGCAAGTAACATTATGCGTGCGGTACGTTGATAAGGAAATACGAGTTTGCGAGAAATTTTTACAATTCATTCCGGTTATCGACACTAGTGGAAAGGGTTTGGCTTATACAATTATAGAAAGTTTACTAAAATTTGGTATTGACATATCGTACCTTCAGGGTCAAGGATATGATGGTGCTGCTTCCATGAGTGGTAAATTTGAAGGCGTTCAGGCACAGATACAACGACAGCATCCACAAGCATTATATGTACATTGCGCCTCGCATTGTTTGAATTTAGCCATTGGAAACAGCTCAAAAAACCAAGATATACGGAATTGATTGGGAATTATAGAAAAAACATACGCATTTTTGAACACTCCAAAGCGGATGAATGTCTTAACACGAAAGATTAGAGAATGTAATCCAAATTCTAGGCATCTTCGACTGAAACATATATGTCAAACTAGATGGATAGAGCGTCATGATTCCGTCATGGTAATGGTGGAACTTTTAGATGGAATTTATTTAGCACATGAAGAAATAAGGGTTTGGAATGACAAAGATACTTCAGCTATGGCACAAATTCTTCAGAATGCAATATCACAGACAAAATTCTTGGTATCTTTGTATAGTATTAAAAAACTGTATAGTTATACACTTCCGTTAAGTAGGGTGTTGCAAACTGAGAATATTGACTTAATTTCAATAATAGACCTCGTTGAGGATGTAACATCGGCTCTAAAAAGTATCCGAGAAAACGCTGATTCAAACTTTGAAGTTATTTTCAAAGAGGCTAATGATAAAGTAGGAGATTACGGTGGAGATATTGCGCTTCCAAGACTTTCTAAATTTCAGAAAAATAGGAATAATATTCCTAGTGAGTCGACAGAAGCTTATTATAGGCAATCTATTTTTATTCCATTTTTAGACTCTCTTGTGACACAATTAGAGGCGAGATTCTTGGCTCATAAAAATATCTTAAAATCCTTCATGTGCCTCCTTGCAAAAGGATGTACCTCAACATTACATGACTGTAGTCTCTGAACTCTTGCTAAATTTTATTCTCTAGATGTGAATGACTCAGTTTTGAAGAGTGAACTAAGGCTTTGGCACAAACGATACGAAAACAGGATACCTCCGAAAAATGCAATAGAAGCATTAATGCAATGCAATCAGGATATATATCCTAATATTTATTATTTATTAAAAACATTTGCAACTCTACCTGTTTCAACCTGCACACCAGAGAGAACATTTTCAACCTTAAGAAGGTTGAAAACCTATTTACATAATTCCATGGGACAGGAAAGACTAAATGGTTTAGCGCTCCTAAACATTTACAGGGAAATGGAACAGTTTCCCAAAGAAATTTTAGATGAATTTAAAAAAAAAGACAGAAGATTAGATATAAAATTGTAATTGTATTAAACAGTTAAAAGATTTATTTTTGATATTTTTATGAACTAAATTAATACATATGTATGTTTGAAATATGATATGTTTCATATTTGAAATTCATGATTCATGTTTTTTTGTTATTTTATATGTTAGTACCATATTTTCTTTCACTGTAATGGTTTTAATGTAATTTTAAAATTAAAATTTATTTCCCCACAGGTTATGAAATCTATTCTTAAAAGCTTTTGTTTTCAAGCTCTATACCAATGAGTTTCATGCGTGTACATATCAAAAATGTATGTATATATAAAATATAAGTATTCAAATATGAAAATCTGTGCTCAACATTTTGGGCCCCCCCTAAACAAAGATCCTGGGTACGCCTATGTCTATACCCCAAATATGGAGAAAGTCATGTGTTGGGCACATCAGATTTTATTTCCTGTATACAACTTTTTTTCCTGTTCAACACAACGTTGGAACCTTTTAATGGAAGCTATTAACAATATAACAATTAAAAAACTTAGCAATACTAGATGGTCTGCACACACAGATGCAGTATTAGCCTTGAGATTAAATTTTAAGGAAATAAAATGTACGTTAACTGATATAAATAGAAATGAAAAGGAAAAATATATTGTCAGAGCTGAAGGGACATCATTACACAAACAAATGTTAAATATTGATATTTGTATTTTAATAATTACTTGGGATAATTTTTTACAGCGGATGAATGCTACTAACAAATCATTACAAAATCCTAATTTACATATTGGAATAGCTTTGAATTTATTAACATTATTATACGATTATATTCAAGATATTCAAAATAAATTTGACCAAATCAAAACTGAAGCAAAAGTAATTGCTGAAAACGAATATTACAAAGACAAAACTAGTAGACCAAAGAAAAGAGCAAGATTTGCAGATGAAGTTGATCAAAACGAAGTGATTCTAAGAGGTAAAGAACCATTTAAGATTAACACATTCAATGTATTTGTGATAATTTTATACTAGATCTAAATACAGGTATCCCTCGCCGTTCGTGGGTTCGCCATTCGCGGTTTTGCTTATTCGCGGTTTCACAGCAATACCCATTACTCATTTTTTTTGGCGTACCGAACGGGGAAATCCGTTTCCTGAAGGATCCGTAGAATACTGAACGGGAAAATCTCCCAGTTTGCTCCACTCTATGTTCTATTTATTTTTCTCGCAACCTGTGTAAACAGTATTAAGTCTGCTTGTTTTTACGCGGAATAAATATGGCCATGGGACTAAAAGACACGATGCTTGTTGAAAAAGAGACTTTTAGGGGAATATGGGGGGACCTCCGCAAGCTTCCGTTTTCCACATTTATATCAGTTTCTGTTCTATAGTGCCGCAAGCAACATGACTTGATATCCTTGGTGTGTTTGTGGTATTAATGTGTTGTTTCATTTTATTCTCTCATTTTAAATTAGACAGGACTATGCTTAGTTACGTTGACATTGTATTATAGTAGAGTGCTTTTATAAACATTTGTAATTTTTTTAATTAACCCATTCTTTTACATTATTATGGCATCCAAACATGTTAATATAAGTGGAAGGGACGCATTAGCTAAGAGACAGCGTAAAGTCATGACTTTGAGGGAAAAGATCATGATATTAGATAAGTTACAAAGTGAAGCAAGTTACGCTTCCATTGGTAGAGAATGTGAATCATCCATACGTTCTATAAAAAGGGTCGAAGACAAAATACGAAGTAGTGTAATGGCTTCTACTCCGTCTAGTGCCAGGACACACCGAAAGGACTCGAGAAACCGTCGGAACGTGGCATAAAGTGCTCCTTATTCTGCACGTAAACTATGCAACTCTACAGTGGAAATATCGAGGAGGGTGTGCATAGAAAATGTATATATTTATCAAGTATCTATATAATCCGAGTATGTCGTAAAAAGTGCATTGGAATGGATTTAAAATTAAAATGCTGGCCTGAAAAAAGAAAGAAAATTATTAATGATGTAATTTGGACAACTTACATAAAACTAAAGTCATAAAACATTGATTGGAGAATAAAAAAAATTCGGCGATGTCGAGGATCGAACCCGCGATACAATGCCACAGCCCGACACTTTATCACTAGGCTACCGCCACCTGTTGTGAGTTCGTCGCTCGTCATGGTATTAGAGGACAAGCCACTTGTTTTTCAATTTTCAATTGCAAATATCTCGATAACGCGGGCTCGTTAGATGCCTTTCCGAAAATACGTGTCTAATTATTTTTCGTTTTCTTTCATCCTGTGAAGTTTGGTCGTGATCCGCCACTTACACTTGGGTGCCTTCCCTTGTCAGAAGATCCTATTGAACAAACCGAATCTATTAATATACTGAAGCAAACATATTCTGCTTACATTGACAAGGACCTGACAGAAAATGAAATTATACAATTTCTGCACCTTTGTCAAAATCTGAATATAACAGATATTAGGGAAAAATTCAATTTAATTTTAACAGAAGAAAACTCAAGTCAACATTCACGAATGTGTTAACACTTTTAGAAATATATTTACAATTCCGATATCCAATGCTTCTGGAGAAAGATCTTTTAGTAATTTGAAAAGAATCAAAAATTATTTAAGGTATACAATGGGCGAAGAACATTTAGAGCTGTTAGCGATATTAAATATTGAAAATGAAGCAATGAATACAATAGATTATGACGATATAATTGATATTTTTGCTCAGAATAAAGTGAGATCGAAGTATATTTAAATTATTTTTAAATACAGTAGAACCTTACAAACCCAGCATTCTCAAAAACTCGGCACTTTTTGGAAAGTTATATGTAAAAAATTCTAATACTCTAGAAATTACTTTAAGTGATGTACGCTTATCTATTTTCATTCTTTTGTTTACCTCATTATAACCACATGTTTAGATTTGTGGCGATAGCAGTTGTTTTTCATTAATGCCATTAGTACTTTTGTTAAATTTTATTTTGACATGACTTCAGAAAAAGAATACAACCCATAAGTGGAGCTACGAAACATAAACAGAAAAATTTCACGATTGAAAAAAAGTGGAATTACTATGAAAACTTGAAAAAGCTACTTCAGTGAAGAGACTTCGCAAATAATATAGCATTCATAGTTCCTCTGTGTATGACTTAAAGAAGAAAAAAACAGGAATATTGAAATTTTATGCAGAGAGTGATATACCTAAAGCTATGTGTAGCCGTAAAACACTACATGTCCCGGGTAAATATTGTTGATAAGGTTTTGTTTGAGTGGTTTCATCAGCGAAGAAGTGAAGGTGTACCTATTTCAGGCCTAATGCTGATACAGCAAGCAAAAATTTTTCACAATAGCAGAAAGAGTGAAAACTGGGTTGATATCGACAATGATGCGCCTGTCGTACTTCAGCTAACTGATGAGAAATAGTCAAAATAGCGGACATGGTTTTGAAACCTGAGCATGAAAAAGATAAAGAAAATGATAGTGACGATAATCAAGAGATAGTTAAGGACAAACCTTCAATAGATCGCTGTATACAGTTGGTCACAGATACAATATCAATTTTAGAACAATGCTCTTGCATTGATTTTCAAGAGATTACGTGTTTGTATCGAATACAAGATAAACTTATGAAGGAAAAATCAAAATGTATGAAGCAAGCTAGTTTGCTTGATCTGTTAAAAAAAATTCTCAGAATAATGTGCAATGAAAATAATGCTGTAAATGCATAATACAGTCTGGACAAAATTACTTTGGCATTGAAACTTCGGGGAAGGGGAGGGGTGGGGGCTTGGCGGGAAAGACTCCCCTCCCTCACAGCCAATCACAGGCGGAGGGGAGGGAAGTGTTTCTAAGAGCAACCACGCTGCGTTACCGCTATGTACCCTGCAAACAAAATACTTACTCGGGACCGCTCGTGTGTCTCCGCTGCTAGGAGGTGGGGGGACGTCTTCTGGGGAGAGAACTCAAACGGCGTTGCCATATCTACTACACCGGAATGCACCTTTCGGTGGACTCGCGAAGCAAAAGGCAACATAGCACAGAGAGACTCGAAGTGGACACGACGGAGGCTTGAGAGAGAATGAAATTGAGCCCAGTGACGCTTCGCCTCCTTCATTCCTATTGGTTCTCGTTGTTCACGTTTTGGGATGCTTTCTCTTCTCTCTCACTCATTGTCAGTCGCAAAGATATTTGAAACGTGGTTTTCGTGCGTGTTTGGGGGCATCTGTTATGCACATGCTGGCAACATCACACCCGAGCCGCCTCAACCGTATATCCCAAAGTAATTTCGTCCAGACTGTAGATATACTCTTTATTTTACGTTCTTTATTTACTTTTTAATTGTTCATTTATAATTCCTCATTTTAGTGCATGTATAAGGAATAGTCTTTATTGATAATGGGTTCCCTTTTAATTGCTATTCATCATTTGAATTATATAATCAATTACCAAATATGTACATTACGTAGGGATTTTTTGTACATTTTCAAAAACCCGGCATTTTCAAAAACCTGGCAAATGTTAGGTCCCGAGGTTGCCGGGTTTATGAGGTTCTACTGTATAATTATTGTAAGAAGTAAGAACTTTATGTAACAGCTACATTTTTTGTGATTTATTTGAACAAATAATATTTCGTGAAAGAATTTTACACAGATGCAGTGTTTAGTGTTTACTGTATTGAATTGTTATGCTTTAAACAATATTTCAAACTGTAATCATTATACATTTACCGATTGTTATTTATTTAACCAAAGGAAGTGTATGAATATTTACCTAAAATAATATTATTATTTAACAAAAGTATAACTGAGGAGGAATATTTTCTTTACTGTTATTATTATACTATTGTTGATACTTATTTAACCTAATAAGATTTCGTATAAGAACTTAATGTAGTGTTTAGTGTATTGACTTGTTATATTGTGATTTAACCAAAATTAAAAACTGTAATAAATTGGTATTGACGATATTTACCAATGAATGGGTATGAGTATTTATTTATGCGTATTTATGAATATGAGTATTATTTCAATTTCAATGTAATTATTTAACAAAAGTATATTTGTGAAGAACTAGTATTTTATTACATATAATAAAAATGTCTGTAATTGTAATCCTATATTAATAAATATATAAATTAAACAACGTGTCTTCTTTGTCGTCAAAATTTTCAGGAAGGGAGGGGCCCATTTTAACCCTTCTGCTTCAGGCCCCAAAATATGTAGATCCGGCTCTGGGTATACCAAGATTTATGTTGTGGATGCGTTTCTGAAAATTGTGACATAAATCAAACAGACGTGAATCGAAGCAGTTTTTCCGTAATAATCCATGGTATGAGTAGGAGAGATGCATGCAGGAGTTGGCCCAACCAACTCCTCAATGTTGGCAGCAGATAACTGAAGACTGAGTCCTGAGTTCGGAGAGGAAAAAAGCCAGGAAATGGATCCAATGGAAACAGTACTGCATATTAGGGTCACCCACAATAGTATCACAACAGTGCTGCATTTCAAACCTGAGTTTTGGACTGAGTTGTATGTTCACATGATGCGATTATGCTCATGCAGGCATTGTTTTGTTATTAGGAAATGTGTTTATTTACAAATAATTATAAATCTGTGAAGTAGAAAGAGTGCTTATACTATAGGACAATGGCATACACAAAATTTTCCTAAGTTCTATTCTTAAGGAAAATAATGAAACAATGTTAAAGAGTTGAAATAATTTTTATATCATTATTAATAATTAATAACTAAAAATGAAGGATTATAAATGGGGATTATAGAAGTGAATTTTAAAGTGGCAGAACTAATATTGAATGGTTAATTAATTTATTTCCATTTGTTGTACTTGTTAAGGCGGGGTCCAGATCCCATGGACGCCCCCTCCCCTTGTATGCCACTGCTATAAGATAATGGTGTTTAATAATATAAAGACAAAATTAATAAAGTGAATTAAAGTTATTAATGCTGCTACCGCATCAATATCTTTAGTCTCTCTAATATTAAATAATTTTATTAGATAATTATAACATGCATAATCAGATTCCACATTAAATTTACTACAATTGAGCTTCAAATTCTAGCAGAGGGAGCTAATAATCGGATGTCGTGTGATTCCAAGGCCAGCTCAGATGTGAAAGAATCGCTCATGGGCTCGAGTGTGTGTTTCACATCAGGATCACCATTTTTTTTTCGGCCATTAGATACCCTAGTGACAAAGCCCTTCAAAGGCAACATATTATGAAAGAGTTTAGAGTGACGCAGTGTACATATTTGAGATTGTAGATGTTACAGAGAGTAGATATTTAGTTGGAAGTATATTTGAGATGTAATTTTTATTTAGTACTAGCAGAAATTCCCGGCGTTGCCCCGGGAAATTTGGTTCAAATCCGATCGGAATTCTAGATGATACATGGTATTTAAGAATTCACTCGGCCACCGTTTTGAATAAAACGGACAGACAGAAACAAAAACCACATATGAATTATTTTTGGGAGCCCTCCACAATCATACCAAATTTGATTCAAATCAATAGTAACACTTGGGAAAATACGCGTAGTTTAATCAGTACCCACCGTCCAATCGCGGATAAGGAAGTAGTCGTTTCCCACCTTTCTCACTGTGTATAAGATGTAGGGTTGTTACCTGTTCTTTGAGAACAGGAAATTTGTGAGAAAAGTTATTTTATTGAACAGTTTAGGCATCAGAACAGTTCGAAAAGAACTGTGCTGTTCTTTCTGACTCATCTCTAGATGGCAATGCATTAGCATACACAGTTATTTTGCTTTTTGTACAATTAATATAAAACATTTGGGACAAAAATGTAGCTTACGACCTTCCTATTTGTGAAGAAAGTATTTGTTGAAAATTTGATTATTCTAACTTTAATGGTGTGGAAATATATAGATGCACAAACTTTCATAAATATATAGGAGATTGATCTTATACTTGTATTGCAAGTGACAAATATCAAATTTGAACATCGTAAGATAATTTACTCGAGAGTTATCATCGAAAAATCATATCGATGCCCCCAAACTCCGACTTAAAATTTTTTTTGAGATACACCGTCTTCTTATGAATATTTTAGTGTGCATCGGTGTGTGTATGTATGTTCTTTATACGTTTTTACACCATTGAAGATATCGAATTCAAAAGTTTCATGGGCTGTCCTATGGACAAAATGAAGAATTTGGCCTAGGTTTGCAGACCGTGGGGTCTCTTACACCCCATGGGGTCAACAAAATATTATTTCCATAAGAATGCTTGGGAAATGGTGTGGAGAAATCCCAAAATGCCATGTAGCCCTTCACTGATGTAGATATAAATATACCTAAATATTAACTTACGATCACGAAAAATGGATTATTTTACGCACGAAAGACTGAATATTTTAATTCTGTTCATGTTTTGTTGTATTACATGCTAAATAGCTTGAAGCTTTCCTTTAAGTGCAAAATTTATCGGTTTAGATGACCATTTTCCAGGCAGCAACAAAGCTAAATTTCTTAATTGTTGTCCTCTTCAAAGGGAGATGGCCACGTAAAGATTAATGCAAGGAAAATCCATGCTGTGGTGCACCGTAGAGGAAGAATTGCTAATGCCAAGATAAAGGGTACAATGGATTCATGCCTAAATATAGTCTATGAATACTTTTAAAGTGAGTCAAATGATTTTTAAGGAATATTTGAACATTATTATCTTTTAACATTAACATTGAAAGATTTATCGCAACATAAATCTGTTCATCTACTTACATTTGTTCGGTAACCAAGATGTTGTTTATTGTTTATGTTTTCGCTATAGTATTGACATATTCCACATAATTTTATTGCTGCCTTAAAGGATTCGGTGCATCTATCCATGTGAATATTAAGTAAGACGTTAATGCGTAATTATATTAATGGTAAAACTTTACAATACAAACCATAAAATAGTAAATGTTACTGTAAGCATTGCTTGCATAATTAAGGAATGGGGAACGTTTGCCCCGAGCAATAAAAATCGTTTGCTACGTAAAAGAAAACCTTTCTGAGCGAAGCCGAGCGTTTCCGCTAGTAGCCTATATTTTAAGCTGGGCCAGTCTAAAGATATGCTGCAAGTTTCATAAAAATTCGACCAGCCGTTTTGGCGTGATGCAGTAACAAACAAACAGACAGACAGACGTTTTCCTAAGATATTTTTGCTAAAATATTTACCCAAATTGTTTTTCTAAAATATTTCTTATTAGACTTCTTCGATGTAATCAACCGTTAGCTTGAAATCAGCGATTTTTTTTACGGGTGCCCCCCCCCCCCCACCCCCCCCCTCCCCTTGGTCTGATTTTGCTCATCTACAAACTTGATCTTATACTTGTATTGAAAGTTACAAATATCAAATTTGAACTTCCTCAGTTAATTTACTCGAGAGTTATCGTCGAAAAACCAAATCGATGCCCCCAAACCCCCACTTAAAATTTTTTTTGAGATACACCACATAGCCTATATTTTAAGCTGGACCAGTCTAAAATATGCTGCAAGTTTCCTAAAAATTCGACCAGCCGTTTTTGTGTGATGCGGTAACAAATAGACAGACAACAATTCTGCAAACCGGTTCAAACGTCTTCTTGTGGTGCAAAACACAAAAAAAGTAAAATCCCGACAAAAAAACAAATGTACAGACAGAGGTTACAATTTTATTTATATACATTTTAATTACAGTATATTCCGGCGTATAAGTCAACCCCTGCTTTTTTGGATGAAAATACGTGATTAGGCTAATGTTCGCCGTATAAGTCGACCCCCACTTTCTCACTTAAAAATACTTCTCATAAAACCGCTTTCAGACAAAATCAGTCATGTACAATCCACGTTTTAACAAATCAGAAATAAACAATAATAAAAATATATATAAATATTGTTGCGAGTCCGTGCCATTCTTCTTGAGCAATTTATGTGACAGATGTTTTAATTTCAACCATTAAGAACTTATTTTTGGAGAGCTTGACCCACTAAATAAAGTTTCATATAATTCGATTGATTTCAGTTAGTAATGATACTATCAAAATGAACTATACCTAGTGAACGTGATCGATCTCTACGGTGGCGAAATTCAATAAAATATCGCAAATGTGTACCCCGCGCACCTTTTTTCCCAAAATGTTCATCATACATGAAGATTTCAGACCAAGTTTTAAAAATTAAAGAGTTTTGATATTAAATTTACTGCAACATGCTTGCATCTACGTTTATACTTGCAAAAGACGAAGAATTCTATGAAGTTTACACGTACCTACACGACCAAGAAACGTTTAGGGTTTAATTGGTTTAAATGTGCTGTTTATACTGCCGTTGGTGCATCTTCGACATTGAGATGACATAATATTTTTATAATATTAAAGCTGTACCTTTTAATTGGGTTTTAAGTGTATTATTGTTACTGAAGAAAAGCAGTTCATTAAAAATTTACTATCGAATTCTACCTACACTTTTTGCCAGAATAAGTTGGCATCTGGTATCTCTATTCGCCATATTCATCATGAGCCGCTGATGCTCCTTTAACCCGGGAGAGAACCATAGTTCCTTCTAATTTTTTTCATCCATGGGTGCTATGCGTGCCTACATGACGATAGTGCATGGATATGCACTGGGGTTGACGAGGTCCTGTTCCGATATGTTCTAAAATACAATTGTGCGCACTTGAAAACTTTAGTGCGCTGATTCAAAATAGCGATCACCTCCACCGAAAGATCAACGGTCTTCTTAAATATCAAAGTTATTTATTTGTAATTTAAGGTTCACATTTTTATGTTCGGAGTATAATCAAATAAGTTTTAGGAAAAATTTTTTATACTTCAAAGTTCGACTTATATGCCGGTATACAGTAGATAAAGAAAGTTTTAAAGAACATTAGATCTCTGACGACATAACATCGATTCAAAATGATGTAAATCGATACACAGGCATTCATTGATTGGCAACGTAACTTCGAATGGACATGCCATAATTTTCCAATTATTTAAGTCTTATTCGTCATATGTTTCAATGAACACGCTAACTGGATAACTGGAGAAGTATTTTTACATTTATGGACATAATATAAAGTTTGATCGAAGCTTTTTGGTATGCAGTAGCATTATAAACATGTCGTTAATAGACAAATCGATTTGTATTGTTTGTGAAACAGCAGTTGTTGATGATAATTCAGTGACATGTGGCAAGTGTTTTCGCTGTTTTCACGGACCAAAATGTTCTGGACTAAAAAGAAGTGAAGTGTCATCAATAAAGGTAGAAAATAGTAAGTTATACTACTTATGCGATCAATGTAAATGTCAACAGCTAGAAACTCGGGAGTTCAAGCAATTACTGCTCGATATGAAGGACAGCATTTGTCAAATTTCGACCGACAACAAAGACCTAAAAAAATCTATGGACTTTCTAAATGAAAGCTTTGAGGACTTAAAAGGGGAAATCTGTAAATTAAAACAGGATTGTAGGAAACTAGAGGAGATGTGCGCTAATACTACTAGTGAGATGAAAATTATACAAAACGAACTACAACAGGATAGAATTGTGTTGGAAGAGATAAAAGTTTCTCAGAGGCAGAATACCTTAGAAATACATGGTGTGCCATATGTGGAAGGTGAAGATTTATTTAAGATCGCAATTGCAATGGCTGACATATTAGAAATACAGTTAGAGAAGTGTGATATCGATATTATCTATAGAACAAAATCGTTCAAACCGGAAATGCCAGGTCCTATTATTATAAGACTTGTAAGCAAGTGGAAGAAGGAAGAACTGCTGAGAGCCAAGAAGTTGAAGAAAGACCTGACATCCAAAGCCTTGAAAGTTCCAGCCCCAGAGCAAAGGATCATCATTAATGAAAACCTCACAGCGATGAACAGGGCCTTCCACAAGATGGCTCGGGACTTAAGAGCTCGGAATGGATTCAAGTATGTATGGACCAAGGAAGGAAGGGTTTATGTAAGAAGAAATGATGAAAGTAAGGCAGTGCTCATAAACTCTCAGGAGATTGTAAGGAAACTAGTGCAGCAATCTAGCATTAAGTGAGTAACTATATCTTCTTATTTTGTTGTGAGGATATATTATTAATTAAGTTTTGTTTGTTTGCATGATGAATAATGCTCAATATTGTAACTCAGCTTTGCATAATTGCTTAGAAACTCGGTTTTCCACTGTGAAGGAATATTGTGAAAAGGGGATAACTACCTCAGCCATAAGATGCTTTTATGCTAATGTGAGGAGCATTAAAAGTAAATGGGATGAATTAGTAGGAATATTAAAACTTATTGGAGAAGTGGATGTAATTGTGATTGCTGAAACTTGGTTGTGCAAAGGGGAGGAAAAATTTTGGCAATTGGATGGGTTTCATATGATCCATGCAAGTAAGAATAGTGGGAGGGGAGGTGGAATAGCAGTATATATTCGGGATAAGTGGCAATATAATGTATGTAATATTATTGAGAAAACACACAGTATATGTCTTGTTGTCTTACAAGGGAGAAATCTTAAATGGGATGTGATTGGCATCTATAATCCAAGTGTAAATAACTCAAAGATTTTTCTCAATGATCTCGAGGAAATTATATCTAAAATAAGAGGTAATAACAGTCTAGTGATTGGAGATTTTAATATTGATTATTTGAGTAAATCACAATTAAGTGAGATGGAGATAATAATGTTTCAGTGTTATAACTTTGAATTATGTAACAGTTTGCTACCTACTAGAATAACAGAAACATCCAGTTCCTTAATAGATCATATTTTTGTAAACAATTTTAGTTATGATTTTAGAATTGCTAATATTAATTGTGGATTCACTGATCACAATATCTTAATATTAGATATTATGTGTTCTGAAAATGACACCTTTTCAGCTGTGAGTGACCATCAAAGAAATAATTATAAGGTTGACTTTAAAATGTTAAATACTTACTTTTCAAATACGCCCTTCAACACACATTGTGATAATATAAACCGGAAAAGTGATGAGTTTACAGCATACATACAACAAGGTTTGTGCTACGCTAAAGCTAAGGTTAACCACACTAAGCAGAAAAAAGGTTATTTTAAATATCCCTGGATGACTAAAGAATATTTTAACTTATTGCATAGGAAGCAAGTGTGGTATAAGAAAGCAAAACAAAAAGTAGCCTCAGAATTTACAATAGAAACATATAAAAGGTGCTGTAATCTATTAACATCTATGAAGAGAAAATTACAAAGCCAGTACTATGTACAAAAAATAGAAAATGAAACTAGCATAAAGAGTAAATGGAAATGGGTTAATGAAATAATTACAAGAAAAGCAAATCAACCTATTAATCATGTACATTCATTAAATTGGAAAGGGGTAGAAATAGTTAGCAATGATAAAATTTGTGAGGCTTTTAATGACCATTTTACAAGTATAGGGAAAAGGCTGGCTGAAGGTATACCAGATACTGAATTAATGACCTCTACAATTGGTTCAACCCAGCAGTCAATTTACTTTGAGCCAACACATGTGTTGGAAGTAAAGAGAATTATAAAGGAGATGAAAGCAAAGAATAGCGCAGGTAGGGATGGCATAAGTAATATGGTACTCAAACATTGCAGTGACTCCTTGTGTACAGGAATTGTAGACATCATTAATACATCATTACTGCAAGGCAAAGTCCCTGATAATTTTAAAGTAGCTAAAATAGTTCCAATTTACAAGAATGGTGATAGAAAAGACCCAAGCAATTATCGCCCTATCTCATTATTACCTGTGACATCAAACATTTTGGAACTAGTAGTAAAAAAACGTTTGATGAAATTTCTGGAAAAAACTTCATACTTCAATAAAAATCAGTATGGTTTTCGAGAGAATTCCAGTACCACATATGCCACTGCTGCTATTATTATTAAAATTCAAGAAACCTTAGATAATAATAAACTTGCAGCCGGATTGTTTATAGACCTAAAAAAGGTCTTTGATACAGTGGACCATAGAATTTTATTGTATAAATTAAAGAAAGCTGGTATTAGGGGGTTACCATTACAATGGTTCAAAAGTTACCTAAGTGACAGATATCAGTTAGTACAATGTAATGGCTGTGAAAGTGATATCTATCCAAACCATATTGGTGTATCACAGGGATCTGTGTTAGGACCCATATTATTTTTTATATATATGAATGATATTGGGAATCTATTACTTAATGGTAGGATTTCACTGTTCGCAGATGATACAAATTTGTTTTATACAGGGTTAAATGAGGATGAGTTGATTGACACAATTGGGGAGGATATAAAGATTTTATATAAATGGTTTTCTTCTAATAAGTTGACTATGAATGTTTCAAAAACTAATTACATGATCTTTCATAAGGCCTCATACTCACCTAAATGGGATAAAATAGTGACAGATTCAGGAATTGAAATAGAGAGACAGATTACCACTAAGTATTTAGGTCTAATCTTAGATTGTGGCTTGACATGGAAAGAACACATTGCACACATAAAAAAGAAAATTATACCTGCTGTGGGTGTATTATCTAAACTTAGACATCAAGTTCCTAGACAGTTGTTGAAAAGTATATACTTTGCCTTGATAGCGAATCATTATCAGTACATGAATGTGATTTGGGGATGGTGTGTCAAGGCAAAATTGGATGAAATTGAAAAGCTTCAGGGAAGAGCTCTAAAAATCCTATTTGGTATGAGTTTTTATACTCCTACAAAAGAAGTTCATAGATTTAGTGGAATTTGGCCTGTAAAACAAAGTGTTATATATTCAAGCATTATATTAGCTTATAAGATTAAAAATGAGTTAATACATATTAATACATATTTGGAATTAAACCTTAAATTTCATAATTATAATACAAGACAATTATAAAAAGTGCATATAAAATCCCAACAAACTTATAAATTTGGTACTCAAGGAGTTTTATATCAATCTACTATAGCTTTCAATGAATTACCAAATAGTATATATTTACAAAAACCCTTATCAAGATTTAAATATCATGTCAAAAATTATTTATGGGAAAAATATCTTATGGGATGAAAATAAATTTGTATTATATCTCTTATGGTGTAAATTGTGATAATGTATATATCCATTGATTAATGGTATTGTACTCCAGATTCTGTATTCGTTTCTTCCATTTATGCTTCTTATGGTGAATATACTGATCGTTAATCTATATAATGTAAAATAATATGTATGCTCATTGATTCTTGTGTTTCTACTTTAAATTATGGCTTGTTTTTGTAAAATGTAAACCACATGATTATATATATTAAATATGTGTTCAACCTGTACTGTTCCCATCATGAGCCTATGGCTCTCAGGAACCTTTGTTGAATAAATACAATACAATAATACACATTTTTTTTCACGAAAAATTGACAAAAAGTTAGGGTGTGTATTATATATGGTAACAAGCGCATACAACTTTTTTTAGTAAGGAAATAATATATATTTACAGACATACTTTTACCAATAAATCATACATTTCAATGCATTTTGATAACATTCCTTTAAATATCGTTTTTCAAAACAAAAATAAGAATAATTATTTATTTACTTTAGCTCTCCGAATCTTAGCCTCTGAATTCGTTATTGCTGTCCTCAAATAGATCAATGGTGATTTTGTTATCTCTCATCGTCTACGTAAATGGTGTCGCTGAGAACGTTGTCTTCATCCTAACTATCCACTTCGGCGAAATCATCATCCCATATGATTAGGGTTACCAGACACTGAAGGATAGAAGGGAGGACAATAAAGGCAAAAAAGGAGGACACAAAAGAAAAAAGCCGGACAAACAATATTAGGGAATAATTAACGGGCTTTTTTGGAATAATGAGTGTGTATAATTATTTATATATGTTTTTGGGTATTATTTTGGTTATTTGCTCCTTAAGATAGTTTCCATATATATATTTATTAAAAGAAAATTTATCCATTTCTCTAAATAATCAGTGCATTCTTGATACACAAGCTGCGTCTCCTCAAGAAAAAACTGGCATTCTTTACCCATCCCCTTTGCTTGTAGTTTTTCCATGAGCTGTCTAACTGATAATGAGATAAAATTTTCCCTAAATCATAATTTCAATGAATTTACCACAGTTTTAAGGAAGTTCACAATTTCTAAAACAGAATTCTTTTCTCTTTCAACTGCCTCAATTTTGTTCTTGAAAATAGATGTCAGCGAGAGTAAGAACCACAGGTATAATTCAGACATTTCACTTTCAAAAAAAATTTTGTTCAGTGTTGGTGAGTGAGTACGGGATAGAAAATATTGCTTTAAAGCAGGGAACAACTTCAAAAGTCTTTCTACAGCTGGTGCTAAACTTAGCCATCTGGTCTTAGTTGAAGATAACAAGTTGTGATACTCAATTTCTATGTACTCGCAAATGTCTTTCAGAGCCTCCGTTCGAAAAGTATATATCGAAAAATAATTGAAGATCTTCAAAATAAGGGACTCCACAACAACACTTAATACGTCTGCTCCATGCTGCATGCAGTTGTGGAGAATGTGAGCTGGACACCCAATACCTACAATTTCTCTATTTAGAGCCTCCCTTAAATGAGAGAGCACATTATTACCCTTATTTCTATTAATGCCTTTGAAATTCCTTCAGCAGCGCGTGCTTTTTTATCACACAAGTTGTTTTGGAGACAAAGAGATGTTAATTTTTCGCATGAAGACGAAATTCGCACCATTTTTCTATGTTTTTTACTTTGTATATGATGCTCTAAATCATAAGATCCCTTATTTGCAACTGATATGTAACAATCACAAATTTTACACTTCGTCTCATATTCATTCCTCCCGATGTCGAAACAAGGTTACTTCACCTTCAGATTACTGGAGAACTTGCACTTCCTTTTAGGTGATGCCATTTTAATGGGATGGAGTTCCTTGAGTATTCTATAGCAACCACTAGCCACTAATAAAATAAATCATTAGTTTTATTAATTGATTATAATTTAATAAATATATATATATATATACAGTACCTAATCGAAGTTTCGGTTATCTGCATAATAAGAACATATTGTACATACCAAAATAATTAAGGTTGAAGATCTGCCTTTACTCTTTTCTACTAAGAATCGGAGCGAAAAAGAAACTGGTCTATTCACTGCAACAGATAACTTAGAACTGAGATGAACCCATGAAAGTCTTCAGTTTCTTTTCTTGGAATTTGACCATGTACATCTGGTCATTCCGTAACTTCACTTTGCCACTGCACACCGTGAACACCAGCAAAAGAGTTGTTTGAAGAAAATTAGTGACAAATTATTGAGTGCTTGACCCTCACAGAGCGGTGACCCTTGCATAGAAATTTTAAGAGGGAAAGGAAGGGAGTCATAAAAGTGCCATTCTCACCCTTGTCTCTTTCGACAACACATGGAGGAGGGTTTATGAGCACAGCCTTTGCAAGGGTTTGGATAGGATTCCACCACACATCAGAATTGAATGGTCTACCGGTCAATGGAGCCTTAAACTCACATTTCCTAGAAAAAAGCTGGACAAAATCCTAAAATTTAAAATGCCGGGAGGACGGAGGATGAAGAGGCAGAATGGAGGACATTTCCTCCTTTTGCCGGATGTCTGGTAACCCTACATATGATGTCGTCTTGAGAACCATCCATGGCATTTGTGAGGCAACACTTTTTAAAGCCATGTTTCTTGAGAAAAATCGATGCAAGTTGCAAGCAACAAATATTATTTTACATACCTTGACCGGCTTGTATAAAGACAGAGTCAGAACTAGACGTGATATTCACGTAAACTATCTCACTCGGCGGCAAGGCAAGAACTTTTATTCCAACTGACCAGATTATTACACAATGTGACATTGTATCAGTCTTTAAAGTGAGAGTCAAAACTATATAGACGTGAAGTTTTTGTAAACACTCCCACATAACTCGCGTGGCAGTAATGCAAGAACTGTTATTACAAATGACCAGATTATTACACAATGCGACATGGAGACATGTTTTTATACATTCTATCGATCTTTAAAGTGAGAGTCAAATTATATAGATGTAAAGTTTTCGTAAACACTCTCGCACATAACTCACTTGGCGGTAATGCAAGAACCATTATTCCAACTGACCCGATTATTACACAATGCAACATTGAGACCTGTTTTTATACATTGTATCAATCTTTAAAGTGAGAATCCAAACTATATAGACATGAAGTTTTCGTAAACACTCTTGCACATATCTCACTTCGCGGCAAGGTGAGAACTGCCTTGATACTACTAATAACCAAGTGAAAAATTACAGTGATCTTTTTACAAAAAATGAATTGCATATTATACATAGTGATAAGACAATTTTCACATTTCTCTTGTAAAAACATGGGTGCATATTATATAGAGTGAGTATTATAATCAGAAAATTACAGTAATCGGGGTGCACTTGTATCATAAAAACAATGATCATCAAATGCGCTGAAAGGGTACAACTTCATTATAAATACATAGAAGTGGTATACCAAATTCAGTGGCAACTGGAGAAAGTTTGCAAACTGTTGCTGTGACATTCATCCACAGTTCTTCAAAATCAACAATTCATGTATCATATCTGATAATGAGTAGGAGGCTTATATTAAACACACATTGAAATTGAAATCTTACAATCCAATGCAAGCACTCTACAAAGAGGATCTTGATATTAGGGCTGAATTCTGAAAGTGGTTTATTATAAGGATTGCAATGGATTTTTAAAAAACAACTCATTGATAGAATAGGTCACATGTAATTATAAATTTCAAGTGAAAGCAAAGGGTTTATGCAGAATATATGCATTACCATATAAAGGGCATCAGACATGTTAATCCAGAAAGAAATTTCTTCTTAAATCTTCATAAAAATTGATTTCTTTTGCCCATTTTTGGAAAAATTAAAATATTTCTGTGTGTGAACTCTCATGTCATCTTCATGGGATGTTATTATTTAGATTTAGCATTTATTGAATCCTCGACTGACCTTGTAGAGAGAGTTATCAATTCCACCAGCAAAGGACATGTTCTTCCATGTGACAATTACCACATGTTTTGGGATGAATGTCTCTGAGCCAACCACACCTTCTCTAATATCCCACATGACTCTCTCACGTACTTCAACTCCAAATTGGTCAGTCCTATGTTCAAGGTCACGTTCTAGTCGGAAATACACTCCAGGAACCCTTTGGTCTATGTCTGTTGGTCTAATACTACCTGAAACGTTAACATTATTTTCAGGTGAAATCTTTTAATTGCTAGATCAAATGATGATTTCATAATAAAATTTAAAATCAGTACTTCTTAATTTTATAAGTTTAACAACACACTCACCTATTCTGCATTTGCTAAAGAATATTCCAATGAAAGAAGGATCATTTCTCTTTGGCCATTCCTTTATTGGGAAAACTAGTGGATATGTGTAGTGCTCTGGAGGATCGCTAAATTCAAGGTATCCATGCATTGACAACTGTGGAGAAACAGAAACAGATGCTCATTTGTCACAGACTAAAACTTTTTATTAGATAATACTAAGGTGGCCAGATGTACTCCTTTCAGGAATACAGTACTCCTTTCAGTGACTTTGTACTCCTGAAAAATCATATACTCCTTTTGTACTCCATTAAAAAGACTTGCACTCCTTTGCAAACTTGCAATACATAGTCTCGCAATGTATACTCCACATTGGGGTGTGTCAATTTGATTCTTTTAAAAACAATGCTTAAAATGCCGTGCATTTAGTTTTTATGCAGAATTGGTCTACAAGTTAGTGAAATCACTCAACATAATGACGCAATGCAGGGTCGTGTGTAGGACATTATTACAGAATAGAAGCGCGTTATATCTCAATTCATTCGGCAGACTTCTGGGTACGTCCTACAAAATTATGAGGCACTTCCAGATGTGCTACAAACTTGAAATTTGGTAGGATTATACGTTTTTGGTCACAATCGAAGGAAAAAATCCAAAACTGGCGAAATTCCTATTTTGAGGGGCTATTTTGGCCCCTTTTTCCCCATTTTCGACCCATAAGAAAACACGTAAATTGGTGTAGAGGTTTTTATATTTGCATTTTAAAATTATTTACCCTCAAGATTCGAACTCGAGACTTAAACTATCGGATAGGATATAAATTTTAGTTTCTTATTTTTGAAGACAGACTTCAAATCCGAGTAGAATTAGCATAAATTTATAGTTTTTATCGCAAAAAAGTGGTAATTTTTCTGGGTCTAACAATAGGCTTCCTAGGCAACAGGCTTAATGCTTTCATATGGGTAAGCTTTTAATGGGAATTAGAGGCTTATATTTTAATGCCATTAGTGTTAAACTACGACTATTGAAAGAAATCCGATACTGATATAATCCCCATTTTTGGAGCTGTTTTGCCCCAGTATTTCTCAATACGAGAACAAAAAAGATGAGGCAGCTCCGTATGACCTAGTGACTTGAAATTTGGTATGATTATAGAAATTTCGTTTCATCCAAAGATAAAATAAAATATTGCAAAAATCTTATTCTTAGGGATGGTTTTGTTCCATTTCTTCCGCATACGAGAGTGAAAATTATAAGGAACTCCTAAATGAGATACAAACATGAAATTTGACATGGTTATATGGTTTTGTACAAAATCGATATACTAATGTCTGGCCATACTACAATAGATGGAGAGCCGAAATTTTCCGAAAATGTAGATGTCATGGAGAAATCGACAGGAAAAATCGGAATTTACAATAATTTTTATTTTATTGGCCGTTAAAAATTATAAACTTTTAAACAAACATTTCATGGTTTAAGTACTTCTTAACGTTCTACAATGCTGAAATATTTTCTGACAGAAGAATTTTCCAAATAACGATATCGGAAATGTAGAAACTTGAAAATGTTTATTTATTTGGTCGTTAAAAATTCATAAATGTTTAAAAAATTGACTAAACTTTATATATCTTCGGTCGAACTAGAAAGTTGAAAATTTTATAAAAATTAAGGAATTGTGTTTCAGTTAAAATTAGATTTGAAAACTTCAGAAAAGTTTATTATTGTGGCTGTTGAAAATTCATAATTTTTAAACAATGAAATTTATATAAATGCAATTCTAGAGGTGCTACATAGATGAAATTTTGCAGAAATGTGAGGTATTTGCAACAACTGATGAAAACCTATAAAATTTCTACAATTATAAATTTTAGGGGTTGTTTTTATACTAATATTGTCCATAAAGAAAAACACGTAAATCGGCGCAGAGGTGCAAACTTTTGCATTTAAAAATTATTTGTCTCCACTTACTCTTTATATTAAGGTGAGAGAAAATGCTTGCAGAATGCAAGCACACATTAACTAGTGTATGTGTGTATATGTATATATATATACATATATATGTGTGTGTGTATACACACACTTGTTAATGTGTGCTTGCATTCTGCAAGCATTTCCTCTCACCTTAATATAAAGAGTTTATTAACGTAAATAAGCTCACATATCTGGTGTACGTTTAACAGTCAGTGTTCAGTAGTAGTAATTATGTTTTTAGGTGCGTCAACAGCTAAGGTCATTTTGCACCATCAAATTCTCTTAGAGAAAATCAACGTACATCACAACATCCATGCTTGAAGCGGGATTCGAACCAGCGACCTTTGGGTTGGAAGGCAGGCGCACTGCCTACCAGTCTAACCTGGCCGGCATCAATGTTCAGTCATGGACAACTGTACGTTGCTTTTTCAAGACATAAAAGTAAATATTTCAGCGAGGCATAATTACACAAGAAATGAAGCTGGATTTGGCGAAAGTAATATGATAGGAAATAAAATAATCGTTATATTTGAAAGCAATAGGCTCGGAAACGGTCTGTTACAAGCAAATATGATTCATTATTAAGAAAGCTAATTGTAATTTGAAAAGTATCTGCTATATATTTTAAAGGGTTTTTATGTTATGCTGTAGTACCTTCACTAAATCCATTGAAATTCAACAGGAAATTCTGCTAGTAAAATGATGAGTGCATATTTTTAAAGAGGTATTTAACTGAAATAAGCAATCATGTCTTTTAACAGATATTTTTCAGGCTTGCGGCAAACATTGATTATGTCATTGAAATCTATATTTAAAACAGTTTATTCAATAGATAACATGGCTAGACCGAAAAGTCTTTCTTAGTTCATTGATGACCGTATGTAATTTTTGATCAATTCAATTTACTAAAAGAACGCTCTCCAGCTGAAATTGATGTGACGAATGTCAATAAAATTCTCAGAAAATTTTCCGTATTAGGAATAAATTCCAATATATCTTTCTGCATAATTTTAACACTTTTTTCGAAGGCAGGTGGTGTTTCAAACTGCAAACTTCTTCGATTAACTCATGTTCATCCACAATGTTTTTATTACATACTAGCAGCATTTTCACAGGAATTTATCATTTTATCTTCGGTCATATTTTATAAAGCACTACTTAAAATTTTGTATTGTTTCAGGTATTGAGGGTGCTTCAGTTTCCATCGTGTCATGAAATTTCCTTTTTCTTTTTCTTATTTTCGAGAGCACATCAGGTATTCCTTTTTCATCGCAAAATTTCTTTTCCTCTTCCATATGCTCTTCCAGTCTTGACGTTGAAGTTTTTATGTCTGGTACCAAATCCCATATCATGTCAACGGCTCTATCCACAGTTGCATCGGCACCCTGAAGAGATTTAATGAGGTGGTTGATCTTCTGGAGACAATCATCCCAAAATAACAATAAAAATATAAATATCTGTTTTAGCAAACTTTCAGCATCTCTGCATTTATATTCATTCTTTAATTTTATTACAACCGTATAAACTTCCTTCAATTATTACCCCAATGAATTCACAGAATTTTCTCTTGATGACCATCGTGCTGTGCCATGTTTTTCCAACGTAACTTTTAAGACCTCTATTAGTACAACCCATCTTGATGTGGAACCAGGGAAATTAAGGAACAGTTTCTATACCTTTTCAAAAAATTCCCTAATTTGACGGTTAGTTTTTTCAGTTGAATGATAACAAGCTAAATTAAGCGAATGCTCTGTACGTGGTATGAAACGTGCAAGAGGGTTATGTTTGCAACCGTTTAATTTACCGGTCATATTAGGAGCATTTTCATACGATTGACCTCATATTTTGTAAATCTAATCCATCCTTTTCCAACTTTTGGATTATTTCTGGCGTGATTTCATCTCTCTTTTTCGATTTGACAGCAATAAAATCAATAAAGGCCTCCTCAATAATTACTTTTTATTGACAACTTGGGGGAAAATTCTGCTCGACTAATCCAATGCGATAGGGCACATACATTTTTGGGGACGAGGGCAAATAAAAGGAATTACATTCAGAGCGTAAAGAGTAGAGGCAGTCTAAAAGTCCCCAATTAAGTTTGCACACATTCACCTATGACTTGGTACAGTCATGGCCCTTCAGCTGAACCTCAGGTTGGCCGTTATAAGTTTCGAAGAGATTGAAAAAACAGGACTGTAACTACATTTTATCAAGTGTTTAATGACTTCTATTTTCTGCCCCCTTACGAAGCTGCGCCCTGGGCACGTGCCCAGGTTGCCCCGCCCTCACTACGGCTCTGTGTATATATATATATATATGGACCTGGAAAGGACCCAATGGTACCAAAAACGAAATTGACTACATACTAGTCAATAAGAAGCAATTGGCTGAAGACTCTTCCGTCCTTAACCAGTTTAAAACTGGAAGTGACCATCGCTTAGTAAGATGCAGAATAAAATTCAACTCAAAGTTAGGAACACAGAAGCTTATAAAGAAGAAGCCTAAGTCTATTATCAACACGCAGGTGCTAAAAGAACGAAAAGAAGAATTTCAGCTCCAACTGAAAAATCGATTCAGTGCACTGGAAGACCAAGAAGTTGAATCCCAGTTTATAGAGATACTCAAGGAAACTGCTGAAGAAATAGGCGGAACAGTTAAAACTAAGCCAGAGAAAAAGTTGACCGAAAAAACAAGACTGCTGATGGAAAAAAGAAGGAAAATGATAATTACTAAAGATCCTAAGAAATGATCCATTTTGCAGAACTAAACAAAACTATAAGGAAATGCATCAAGGAAGATGTGAAAAAATATAATTATGAGCTAATCGAGAAAGCCATAGAATACAATCGAAGTTACAAGAAAATGAAGCAACATCTCTTGATTGGAAAGAGACAGCTGGTGGCCCTGATGCTAGAAGACGGCTCCATAACCCATAGTAGGAAACTAATCCTGAAACGGGTACAAGAATTTTACACCAAGCTGTATGAGGATCCTCTAGGAAATGACGAAGTAAATGATAATGGAAACATGCCCACCGAAGAGGTCCCAGATATCCTTCCGGAAGAGGTGAGACACGCAATCAGAAGTATGAAGAATGGAAAAGCATCTGGAATGGATGATATCACAGCAGATGTATTCAAAGCATTCAGTAATCATACGGAAACCATTCTCACTAAGATTTTTAATTCCTGTCTGAGGAAGAAGAAGATACCAGAAACATGGAACCACGCATGTATTATCCTTCTGCACAAGAAAGGTTCCAAAGAAGACTTGAATAACTACAGACCGATCAGTCTACTCCCAACAGTCTACAAAATATTCACCAAAATACTCACTATGCGCCTTCAAAACCATCTTGATTCTGCCCAACCCAGAGAGCAAGCTGGATTTCGCAGTGGGTATAGCACGATGGACCAAATCCAAGTCGTGAGAGAGGTAATCAGTTGCACTAACGAGTATGAATTACCTCTATGTATGTGTTTTATCGACTAGGAGAAAGCATTCTACTGTGTCCGAACTTCGTCGGTGTTACGTGCACTAAAGAAACAAGGAGTAGAAGAAACGTACATAATCTTGATCAAGAATATCTACAAAAATGCGGCAACCTCTGTCCAGCTGCATGAAGAGACGAGTGCCTTTAAGGCCGAAAAGGGAGTCAGACAAGGAGATACTAACTTAAGATACTAAGTTATTTACAGCAGCTCTAGAGGAAGTATTCAAAACGCTAGACTGGGAGGAAAAAGGCATAAAGATAAATGGAGAATATCTGAGTCACCTGTGCTTTGCAGATGATATCATACTGTTCGCAGGGAGCCCAGAAGAGCTCCGTAGAAGAACTGAAGAGCTTGAGCAAGCAAGCCAAGAAGCTGGACTTAAGATGAATCTTAATAAAACAAAGGTTATGTACAACTCCTTCACAAATTCTGAGAAGATACATATCAACGGAGCAGAAATTGGAGAAGTAACCAGCTATGTTTACTTAGGTCAACTCATCACTACTGATGGTTCACTTCTTGGAGAAAACAACCAGAGAGTGAAGATGGCATGGAGTGCTTCTGGCAAGAATGCGAACATCTTTAAATCAAATATTCCAGTCTTCCTAAAAAGGAGACTGTATGACCAATGTGTTCTGCCTGTTCTGACATATGGTGGTGAAACATGGACATGAATGCCAGAATGATACAGCACCTGCAAACAACACAGAGGTGCATGGAGAGATGCATGTTAGGGATCACCCGAAGAGACCGCAAGAGGAACGACTGGGTAAGAAACAAGACTGGAGTCTGTGACGTGATTAGAAGAGTGAAGGTGCTAAAATGGCAGTGGGCGGGCCACATTGCTAGAAGAAATGGATGTCCAGTGTCATCGAATGGATCCCAAGAAACATCAAGAGACCAAAAAGAAGACCGAAAGACAGGTGGGACAGAGAGATTGTTAAGTTGTTGGGGCAAACTTGGAGGAGGGAGGCAGTTGACAGGGAAAACTGGAAGAGTCTGGGGGAGGCCTTCATCCGTCAGTGGACTGAAAAAGGCTGATGATGATGATGATGCTATATATATATATATATATATATATTACTAGTAGATGGTGGTTGCATTCTGCACGCATTTTTAAAATGTGGAATTTTTACAATTTCGTAATTTTTCCATTGGTTTTGTCTAAAAAGATATAACTGTGCCAAATTTCAAGCTTATCTGAAAGTGCCTTTTAATTTTTATCCTCGTATGGGGCAATAATGGGGCACAACAGCTCCAAAAAATGGAAATTTTTAGAATTTTGGACTTCTTCCTTGGTTGTGGCCAAAAACCTAAAATGGTGCCAAATTTCATGAACCTAAAGTCATCTGGAATAGTCTCATAATTATTATCCCTATATGGGGCAAAATATCCACTAAAAGTAGGAAGTTTTGTAATGTCATATTTTTTCCATCAGTGGTGACCAAACATATACAGTCTTACCAAATTTCAAGTCTCGAGCTCATCTAGAAACCCCCCTCTTTGGGGCAATAATGGGGCAAAACAGCCCCTTAAAAATTAAAAGTTTTATAATATCGGATTTTCTCCATAGACTGGGACCAAAAACCAATAGTTTTCCTGAATTTCTAGCTCATATGGAGCTGCCTCAATATTTGTCCTTGCATGGGGCAATTATGGGGACGAAACAGCCCCGAAAAATTGGAATTCATAATATATCCGATTTTTATCCATTCATTGTAACCGAAAACCTCTAATTGTGCCGAATTTCAAGACTGTATCTCATATAGAACTGCTCATATGTTTTGTCCCCATTTGGGGCATTAATGGGGCAAAAGAGCCCCAAAAGTAGGGATTTTATCAATGTCGGATTTCTCTCATTGGTCGTAGTTTAATATTAATTGCAGTAAAATATAAGCCTCTGATTTCCATTAAAAACTTACACATATAAACACATTAAACTCGTTGCCACGGCAACTAATTGTTGAGAAACAGAAATATTATCACTTTTTCCGATAAAAACTATAAATTTATGCTAATTCTACTCAGATTTGAATTGTGTCTTAAAAAATAAGAAACTACAATTTTTATACTTCCCAATAGTTTAAGTTCCGAGTTTGAATCTTAACGGGAAATAATTTTAAAAAGCTAATATACGAACCTCTACACCTATATATGTTCTTTTCTTATGGTGCAATAATGGTGTCAAAATGTCCATTCAGAATTGGAATTTCTGCAATTTTGAATTTTTTCTCTCAGTTGTGACCACAAACCTATAATCCTACCAAATTTCAGGTTTCTAATTCATTTGGAAGTGCCTCATGATTTTGTATCCTCCTATATCTATAATCAGTGCCTTAGCTAGGCATGCGCGGACCCTCGGGCTAAATTTTTTCCAGGTCACTCTATAAGTGAACATATTCCGAAGTTTCAGGAGGAAAATTTGCCCAGATTGAAAATGCGTAAGGCAAAGTTAAAGAAAACCAAGTGTAATCTCTTAACATTTTGACCTCAACATATAATCTCTTGTAGGCCCCCTTTAACACTAGAACATCGGACGGGACAATTTTGTCCCATTCTGATGTTACATTCCCTACGGTTTCTGTGATTCCAGTTTAATTTAGTTGAGATTTTGTGACTTTTAATCATTTGAGGGTTGCATTCCACTCTACACTTTTGAACATCCACCCCTCAATATTAAGGATTATAAAACCAATTTACCCTAGAACGGCGGATGGGACAATTTTGTCCCAAAATGAGTTAATACTTTGTTTCACATTCTTTGTGATATTATTCTTATGCAGGCGGCTTTGTAACGTTGTTGTAGACTATGGCATGCCCTTCCCCTCCTCCCCTCTCATCTTTCGCCAGTCTTACTTCTAACCCCACCCTTCCCCCCTCCCACCTTCCACTTGCTCCCGCAGTGTGATGCAGGTTAGAATGTGTTCCTGCAGCACTGTTTGCGGGCTAATTTACTAGAGCGTTTCAGTTGAGTACGGTGCAATGCTACATTCTACAGCATGCTAAAGTATGCAATTAGTAATGTAGAGATTACAACGTTCATAAAAATTGAACCTAGTACTGCGACTGTACGACTTTGTCGTATAGGACATTTTTGTCCCGTCTGCCATTCCAGAGGGTATGCCATGTTCAGATGTTCTTGTGTTAAGCACGGGCCTGGGCAGTATCTATGCCACTGTCTATAATATATAGATGCTTAGGGCAACTAGGTGTTGAAGGAATCCAGGTGAGCACCGACTGGAAAGAGAGCCACTGGGATATTGGAGAAACACATTTGTGTCTCTCTTGTGCTGATGAAGGGATCATCCCGAAAGCTCCAATAACTTCTACATATGTCTCTCCAACACCCCAGCGGCTCTCATTCCGGTAAGTGCTCACTGGGTTTCCTTCAACACCTAGTTGCCCTAACTATCCTTATTTACTTTTCCTCTTCTGCAAGTATTAATACCAATATAGATGCTTATGGCATAGGATATAGGAGGTAGAGGTTATAAAATTATGGGGCACTTACAGATGTGTTAGCAACTTGAAATTTGGCACGATTATAGGTTTTTGGTCACAACTAGGGTTGCCAACTTTGAGATCTTCATGAACCGGAGATGTTGTTACGGGTTGCCTACTTTAAGATATTCATGAACCGGAGTTTGCTTGAAACCTGGATACTTTAGAATAAATCCAAGAGGAATTAAATGTAATGATAAATATAGGTATTCAATATTCTGAAATGCACTCATGATTTTAGGACATATGATTAAAAATCGTTGTTTATTTTTTAAAATATCGCTAATTAACGAAATTGTAAGAGCATCATCAATTTAAATTTTTGTATAAAACAAAATACAATGGAAATTAAACTGCAAATTATATTAATTCGAATCATTTGTATAAAATGCAAAAAAGTCATAAAAAGGGCTTCCCGCTGCAATCAAAATTGAACAGGAGATTTATGCTACTCAACCGAAGACCGAAGATTATGGCGATGATCCGGCCCGAAAGCCGGAGGTTGGCAACCCTAGTCACAACCGAAGGAAAAAATCCAAAACTGGTGAAATTCCTATTTTGAGGGGATATTTTGGCCCCTTTTTGTCCCTTTGTTACCCCATAAGAAAACACGTAAATCAGTGTAGTGGTTTTTATATTTGCATTTTAAAATTATTTTCTATCAAGATTCAAACTCGGGACTTGAACTATTGTAATTCTTAATAATTCTAATTTCTTATTTTTGAAGACTGAATTCAAATCCGAGTAGAATTAGCATAAATATTAAGGTCTTATCAGAAAAATGGGAATTTTTCTGGGTCCCAACAATTGACTGTCATGACAACAAGCTCAGTGCTTTTTATGGGTAAGCTTTTAAAGGGAATCAGAGGCTTATATTATACCGCCATTAATGTTAAACTAAGTCTAATGAATGAAATCCGATGTAAAAATTCAAAATTTTAAGGGCTGTTTTGCCCCATTTTTGCCCTATACATGGGTAAATATTATGAGGCAGTTCCATATGAGCTACATAGTTGAAATGTGGCATGATTAGAAGTTTTCAGTTACAGCCGATGGAAAAAATCTGATATGTGAATTCCAATTTTTTGGTATTATTTTACCCCATTAGCCCCAAACGAGGATAAAATTGAGGTACTTTCAGATGAGCTAGAGACTCGAAATTTGGTAAGACTATAGGTTTTTGGATACAGTCTATGGAGAAAATCCCATAATATAAAACTATTGATTTTAAAAGGGATATTTTGCCCCATTCGAGGGTTAAAATTATAAAGTGTTTCCAGATAAGCTATGGACTTGAAATTTGTCAACACTGCATATGTTTGGTTACAACCGATGTAAAAAATACGATGTTATAAAACACCCAACTTTTAGGGGCTGTTTTGCTCCATTTTTGCCTCATACTAGGTGAATAATTATAAGGCATTATCAGATGAACTAGAGATTTGATATGTGGCAGCTTTATAGATTTTTTATTACAACCGATGGAAAAACCAAAAATTGTAAAAATTCTAAATTTTAAGGGCTATTTTGCCCTATTACTACCCTGAATGAGGATAAATATTATGAGACCATTCCAGATGACTTAGAGCAGTGGTGCACAACCCACGGCCACTTACGTAAACTTCTAAAATTTAAAAAGAATCTCAGGTTTTTTTTTATAGCTTAGGGGAACTAACCCAATTTGTATGGGATCATCTGTAAATTACGTTATGCTCTAGGGAAGAGGGTGGGGGATTTCTTGTCTCGAGTCTCGGAAAATTTTCATTCGAGACTTTTTTTAAATTGGATTTTTTTGTACTTAAACCCCGAAGTGGGCCTCAAGCTGGTATGATTCATACATGCTGCACTGCAGAAATAACGTCGACCAAGCCTTATAATCAGGGCCAGTTCTATGCAGTAAGCAAGGCATCAGCATCAGTGCACCAAAAATCAAAAGGTGCTCAACAGATTGTCAGCGGTTCTCCTATTTTCCCTCTGAATGAATAAATTATGCAAGTGTTGCGTGAGTCTCCTTGTAGGTTTTATTTGAGAGAAATAAAGATACAAACGTGTTGTAGGTTTTGCTTGCGAGGTATACAGGTACAAATATATTCAATTACTTTCCACCCACCGTGTACTTGTACTGGCGATCGCATCTTCATTTGGAAGTCAGTCTTCCACTCCAAGATGCACTCTTTGACCTATTCAATACACTATCTTGAATATACACGACAGATTAGTTCTTCCTGAGAAAGGCAAACAAATTTTGCAGAGCGAGAGATACCCAAATCATGGTCGTTGGAAGCTGCGTATCTGAGAGGAGGATCGCTCCTACTGAATAAAACCTATCACCTCTCTCTTGAGAATTTTCTGTTTCCGCCCTTGGAGGTGAGGATACTCTTGAGTTCTGTAAACATATTGTGGAAACAAACAACTGACATCAATTCCTACTCAAGAATGGAGGACGTGTGGAATACTGGGGAAACCCCTCCATGACAGGGATGGCTAACCTTTCTGCATTAGGATCCAAACCATCTGTAATATTACTCTACAAAAGCCACATGTTTGCTATTGCTAACATTCACTTTCCCGAATCCCACTTTTCCAAATATTATTTGCCTGAATGCCAATTACTCGAATATTACTTTCCCAAATATCATTTGCCCGAACATTACTTTTCCGAATATTGTTTTCCCGAATATCATTTTCCCGAATGCCTATTGCCTGAACATTACTTTCCCGAATATTGTTTTTCTGAATATCATTTTGCCCGAACATCACTTTCCTGAGATAATCTTGCACTCTAAAGATAAGTTGACGAATACAATTTTCGTCCACTCCCACTTCCCCCTCCTTGGTCTCCCACTGCCATGCCATTAGTTACTATTTTCCTACAATCTCCCCTCCCACAAGCAGCCCTCTTCCGTACTCACCCATCACAACAACAACCCCTCCCTTCTGGGATGATCCATCCCTCCCATTACCACCTGTATCACTCAACCCTCAAACCTCCCCCTTTAATACTAGACTTATGCTGTGGTATTAGGCTATTACTGTAGCCAATCGCAAGCAGGTAAACCATTGTTTCCCAACCTATTTAGGGTAAGGGGCTTCATAATTGTATTACATTGGCTCCAAATGTGTGGTTTTGTGTGGTGACCAAGTGAGAAAAATCATCTAGAAACATTGTCTCCCTTTTCAGAATGAGATCGTATAGAGTACATTGATTCAAATAATTGTAAATTTTTATTATTGACCTATTCTTAATAATTATGCTAACTGATTTACAGGCATCCCTTGTTTAGCACGCTTTCGCTTTTACGTGGTTCTCATTCCAAGGAACTTTTTCATTGAGCACGGTAATAATTTTGCATTTGCGTGGTTTTAATTCCAAGAATTTCAGAAATCTCCATTTTATATGTATCTCGATTTTTTGTCCTATTTATCATATTTATTCATACAATTTATCAGCTTTAACAGTGGCATGTACCTAACAAAATATTTTAATGAAATTTTTAGTCTCATGAAACTTTTAAACTCTTTAAATTTAGGCTAAACCTTTACAAGCAAAAAGGGGCTTAATGATGATTTTAACTCCACCAAACTCGGAACTAGACAAAAATTCGTAAATATATTTAAGAATTGAAAGAATTCCATATAGTTACCCCTGACACCATTCGCTTCATGTTCTTGAGAGTTGACTTGAATGAATTTTTAATTTTTCCCACATTTTACCATATGATTATTGTGAAATTGGACTATTTGGGAAAATGGTAAGCAAGAAAATGTTATTCGAAAAAGTGATGTTCGGGAAAACGATATTCGGGAAAGTGATGTTCGGGCAAATGTTATTCAGGAAAGTAATGTTCGGGCAATTGGCATTCAGGCAAATGATATTCGGGATAGTGGGATTCGGGATAGTGATACCAATTTGTTGGCTATCCATACGATTTGGGATGTAAGAGAAATACCCTTATGATTCTCCTGGACTGATCAGCGACTCAGTAGGTGGGAACTCAGTAAAGAATTGTGAGTGCAAGTAAGGCTTGCTACTTATGTCTGCATTCTGCAAGTCTGCAACTGCAGTGGTCATTAACAGCCTTACGAGAACGACTTAATTTTTTGTAGTAATATTGAGGTATGTTAGACAAATAAAATATTTTAAGTTATAATTTATAACTTTTTATTTTGTGTGTTTATGTAGTAGTCCTTTTGGCTAAATAATTCTCTTAAATTATATTTCCTGTTTGATTGAATTTGAAAACTCACTAAATTTCTCCAGTCCCAGGAAATTTCATTAAACACTCACCAAAAAAGAGGTTCCTGCTTGAATTTATTGGGAGTCTGTGTTAGAGGCAGCCTCATCACTTTCGCTGATTGCACGAATTATGTCAGTGTGTTCTAAAGCAGTTGTTGAAGGCATGCTTGTGCTTGGCATTGATAATGGTCTTTTTCTTAAAATATGTCTGATGTATGTACCTTGAACTGTACACTTATGCTTCTATCTATAAACTTCCCTATAGCATTCAATCAGTTGCTCCAAGTTTAATCTTGCGGCTGAACACAACAAACATTACACCAGATATTAAGCGTTTAACAATGGCAATGCGGGCTCAACGATCAATTGAGGCAAATTAAATTCCCTTTAAAATAGAAAGGTTGATTGATACTGTTTTCTATCAATTTTGTCAGAGCTTTCTTATTTAAATGAAAAGTTTAATTTATGCAGAAAATGAATTTGTAATTATTATTTAAAACCATCATTATTTAATAAAAAATTTTAAATCCCGTAAAATGTCATAAAATAAATTTTAATTCATATTTTCTTTTAATTTCTACATTCAATATAATTTTTTTCATAATGGAGCCTGCAGACGTGGAGGAAATGTGAAATGCGGCACATTGATAGAAAAAGTTTGTGGGCCACTGACTTAGTCTTGAAATTTGTCACCATTTTAGGTTTTTTGTCAGAACCAAGGAAAAACTTCGAAATTCTAAAAATTTCAGATTTTTGGGGCTATCTCACCCATTTATTGCCCCTTATGAGGATAAAAATTATAAGGCACTTCAGATGAGGTCAAAATTTGGCTCAGTTATATGCTTTTGGACAAATACGATGGGAAAAATACGAAATTGTAAAACTTCCAAATTTTAAAAATTCTTGCAGAATGCAAGCACCGTCTATTTACGCACACACATGTGCATACATGCCCACACGCATACACATATACAGTAAGTCCCCAACTTACACGGGTCCGAGTTACACGGATCCGTATATAAACGGATACATGACGTAACTTATCAGTGCACTCGATTGTTAGTTAAACTGCCGCTCAATAGATGGCGTTACTAGTACATTAATCCCTCGGTATACGTGCAATCGGTTTACTGGTTTTCAAATATACGAGATGCACAAAGTAATACCTGATTTTCAATTTATGAGCCAATTTTTGCTTATACGACCTCCTTCCTCTTGCAAACCGATCGTTTTTCCCGGCACCTATTCTCGGCTTTCGTCGGTTCCCGAATCTTCTCCAATGTGCAGAACGTCACGGCATCCCAACTTTAATGATTTAACTATTGTTTATAAAATTTATAACATGGGATGTATTGGGAAATTAATTTTAATTTTACGAGTTTTCGCTTTATGAGCAGTATTCGAGAAACAAATTAAGCTCGTAAACCAAGGGATTACTGTACATACATACATTGACGCACAGCTGACAGCGTCGCTTTCACCATTTAGATTTGTTATCCCATGGGAGTAAGTTTTTAGATATGTACTGTACTGAATATATTTTCATTTTCTTAACATTTTGTTTTTATAAGCACTACTTTTTGTAGCTTTAACTATCCATTGAAACGAACGTATATGTCAAAAAATATATCATATTTAAGCATTGTTGAACTTACACGGTTTTCAACTTACATGGCGACCTTCGGAACGAATTAACAGTGTAAGTTGGGGACTTACTGTATTGAACTTTTATATACATACTAGCAGGAGTGCCCGTTGATTTTCAACGGATTTAGTGAATCTAAAACTTCGACCATGTAACATGTAAGCATCGCAAGAATAAGATAGTACACAGTTATACCCGTCGAATAAAGCTAAAATGAAGAAAACCACTCCGCATTTTCCTATTTAGATGAAGGAAGAAAATCTTAGGAAAATAACGTATAAACTCCCTCCCGTCCCTTCCACCCCGTCTTTCCCTTCACCCCCTCCCTCCCCTCTCTCCCTCCCGCCCCCTCCATCTCTCCCCCTCCCTCTCTCCACCCCTTCCCTCTAATTCCCTCTCTCCATCTCCCCCCTCCGTTACCATCCATCTCTCTCCCTCACTATCTCATATTAAAAGCATTCAAAGCGAACAAACAAACTTACAAACATTCTCCTTTATATGTTAGATTAGAAGATAATTCAATTAAAAAAACAAATATTTCAATGAAATAAACAACAATTTAAACGACAATTCAACAACAATTTTTACATAGGATATGGAATGTTAGCAAATTTCTATACTTCAATAATGCCATAAATGCGAAAATTATGTTTTACAGAAATAACTCTTTTATTTATTAGATATCATCAAAACATTTATATTGGTGTAGGATTCATCAAAATCAGTCCTATGGTTGCTGAGATATCCTCAAGAAACTGAAAGTTGACCGACTGATCCGTGACCTCCGGGGTCACGACCCCGTGGGCCGATTTGAATTATATTCGGCACTGCAACTTCCATGATCAACATGAAGCTGCTGTCAAAATTTCAAGCTCCTTATTTTATTCTCTGGTGAGTTATGACTGCCACAGACAGATAGACAGACAGACAGGCATCCTCTTTTATTTAATAGATATATACAGGGTATATTAAAATTCCACCGACAAACTTCTAGGGCTTGTAGGTGGGTTCGAGGTATGATCCGAAAAATTAGTCCAAGTTGTCTGTGTCACCTCATTACCGAGATACAGGCCAATGAATGTACCGTTGCCCCTGTAGTGTTTGCAAACATCCCTGCGCCTCTGTCGCTGCTTGTAGTTACGTAGTTGGGATTGCTATGCGCAGTTCGATGTCACTGATCTGGCCGCATTGAACTGCACTCCTTGATCTCTTGATCAGTAGCCGGAAGTTATTAGGTTCATTTAGTTAAATAAGACTGAGAGGGCAGGATATGAACAATATTTACGTCCTAATGTACGAATAACATGGGATGGTAAATATCGTTTTCTTCAGTCGTAGGAATGAAGTTTCTAAATGTGGCTTAAGATCCCTTACATAATTAATGGAAGTACCTTAGTGTACTTAGACGGACAAGGATGGGAAATTTAATCGTGCAGGCCTTTCAGCATTAACATGGAAACTACAGCAGCTGTTCAAAGTGTTGACCACCGACTTCATTGCACAGCCCGCAGCGACGCACCAATGACTGTCACACTCGCTCGAAAATACCACGTGTCTGTCATATGTTGTCGCATGCTTCCTGGATCCTGGGCAGGAGATCATCTTCTAGCTCTCCTGGAGTCTCATAGAAGAGACAGATAGCCTCGCACTTCATTTACGAACACACCCTCATGCGCTTACGAACATCGGTCGCAGTAAGAACACACAAACTTGTCAACACTTCTCATTTGCCGTTTGTATTTGAAACCATACAGGCGCGTGTTTATGTACGTTTTGTTTTTTATTACCCTTGAAATATGGAAAACAATTGTAAACGTAGTGTTTGTGAAAGTGCTAACAGTGGTAAAAAATGTCAAGTGCTTTTGATGGAAACTAAAATCGACATAATAAATAGTTCAGAAAAATGTGAGTCACTTGCTTCAATTGGTCGTGTTTATGATCTCAATCGTTCAGCAATTGCAACCATTTTAAAAGACAGAGGAAAAATTGGTGATAATATTCGTCCGTGATTATCAGTAAAAAACAAAATGCTGTCGCTGAAGAAATGGAACGTTGTATAACAATTTCCATTCAGGATCAAAATAAAAAAACCAATGCTAGAGTACTGAATTGATTCTTCTCTTCAATCCACTCAATTGGGGAAGTTTTTTAAAGGAAAAATACAAATTTTAAGTTTTCCTTTCAAACTACGTATGTACGGCGATGTTGTATAATTTATCATATATGGTAACAAGCACATACAACTTTTTTTAGTAAAGAAATAGTTTATATTTTTGGGCATATTTTTATCAATAAATCGTACATTTCAAGGTATTTCGATAACATTCCTTTAAATATTGTTTTTCAAAACAAAAATAAGAATAATTATTTATTTACTTTAAATGTAAGAATCTTAGCATCTGAATTCATTATTGCTGTCCTCAAATAGTTCGACGGCGATTTTATTCTCTCTCATCGTCTACGTAAATGGCATCGCCGAGGACGTCGTCTTCATCCTCACTATCCACTTCGGGGGAAATCATAATCCCATATGATGTCGTCTTCAGAACCATCCATGGCATTTGTGAAAAAATCAATGGAAGTTGCAAGCAACAAATATTATGGAAAGATTGAGAAGGGTCAAGTTCAGAATTTTTCTCCTCCTCAATCTTTTCAGTTGTCATCAGTACTATGCACTCATGCATATAAGTTAACTTCCATCATTTAACTCTTATTAACAAATATTATTTTACATACCTCGACCGGCTTGTATGAATACAGTCAGAACTAGACGTGATATTCACGTAAACTATCTCACTCGGCGGCAAGGCAAGAACTTTTATTCCAACTGACCAGATTATTACACAATGCGACATTGTATCAATCTTTAAAGTGAGAGTCAAAACTATATAGACGTGAAGTTTTTGTAAACACTCGCTTGGTGGTAATGCAAGAACTGTTATTACAAATGACCAGATTATTACACAATGCAACATGGAGACATGTTTTTATACATTGTATCAATCTTTAAAGCGAGAGTCAAAATTATATAGATGTAAAGTTTTCGTAAACATTCTTGCACATAACTCCCTTGGCGGTAATGTGAGAACTGTTATTCCAACTGACCCAATTATTACACAATGCAACATTGAGACTTGTTTTTATACATTGTGTCAGTCTTTAAAGTGAGATTCAAAACTATATAGACATAAAGTTTTTGTAAACACTTGCACATATCTAATTTTGCAGAAAGGTGAGAACTGCCTCGATACTGCTAATAACCAAGTGAAAAATTAAAGTGATCTTTTTACAACAAATGAGTTGCGTATTATACATAGTGATAAGACAATTTTCACTTTTCACTCATAAAAACATGGGTGCGTATTATATTGGTTGCATATTATAATCGAAAAATTACAGTATATGCATTTGATATGAAGCATCAAAAATCTTATTAATGTACAGAAAATGCAATACCTAAGGAAATTAAATAGTATGCTACTTATTCGGGTTTATTACACAAGGACCTGGCTGTTTTTTTCATTTTGACAGAACATAAGCAGTGATTGGGATTCTATAGATCATGGTCTGCATGGATTATACAGAAAATACATTAACCAAGATAATTATACTAGCTATTGGAGATACATAAATGGGACAAGTATTTTTGAAGTCCTTTATTGTATTTTTTTCTGCCATAAAATGAGCTTGATATTTCTCTGCTGAATTAAGTATGCTACTCATATAGCCTTATTATGCAAAGACTTGGCTATTTTTTCATTTTAACAGAACTTAGCAGAGATCGGTATTCTATGGTTTATGGTATGCATGCAGCTCTTGAGAGCACTTTATGAGGACTTCAAAGCTATGATGAAAATTATGTAGTTTAATACCAACAATTTTGTATTTGTAAATTGAAATTTTGATCATGAAGCCTTGAATATTGAAATTAAAAATGCTAAATGATAAAATAATTCCACAGAAAATTTAGGTAGCTTCTGGCATAAACTGTTATTTGCCCTTCCATAGCATTTGCAACCTGCATTGCTGCCTCCTATGCAGAAAAATTTGCCAATCACTGCACTAGAGAATTAATTATCACCATGAATTAGTAGTATTTATAAGTTAATAAACACAAAGACAAATTTAAGCCTAACTAGCCATTTCTCTTTTGTAAAGTAACAATTGGATTACAATTATGAGGAGAATTCTCAGATTCCTTTTTTAAAGACAATCTCTGCTAAAATGTTCTTTATGATTACAATAGTTATTCAGATTTAAATGTATTATTTTTGAATTTTTACTTGAAAATTTATTGCCTCATAAATTTGAATAAGTATAATTTGACTCTATCATTTAACTTGGAAATCTAACTCTGAACTCTGGCGGTGCAAATGGTGAGACTGCATCAGACTCCGCACCTAAAGTAGTCTCACGCTATCTTAAAAAGTATTTGTCATACTTATAAAGTACACACATTTTTAAAAAAACCTGAAAAAATATCGAAGCGTCATTGTGAGAGAGATTGCTTTAGTTATTATAATTTACTATTAAATATTTTGGGCACGTAAGAGGCCCCATGCACACAATTTGCACCGGGCCCTGCCATTTTCGTAGCCGGCTCTGCTGAACCATACAAAAGACTTAGAGAAGACCAATGACATTAAGTGAGAAATTAAAGGAAACCAATTACTGGGCACTTAAAAATGATCTCTTCTAAGTTCTTTTATAGTGTTACTGGCCTTCTCTAAGTCATCACTTTGTACAGTTCACAATTAGAATTCCAAGTTGGAAGTTATCTTTGCCATAGTCTACTCTTCTATATATTAACTCTTTAGGTTGTATGTTTACAATGACTATAACTTATACTGAGCAGTATAACTTACCATATTATTATAATTATTTTTAAACCATAGAAAATGAACTTACTCTTGTGTAGTTAAAACGGAATCCAAAAAATGGTAACTGGAAATTGAAGTTCTTGTGTATCTGTGGAGTGGAGCTATGTATGTCCCTCTGATAATCACCATGATCTTGATCACCTCCCTTGTCAAAGTACCAATAGAGAAACTCTTTTCTGATCTCTTTAAGTCTGGCTTCAGTTATTGTGTATGCAACTTCATCCCCTGATATTGTGTGGTCAGGAGGTGCTATTCTGCTGTGCAAAGAATCTAAATGGAAAACAAGTAAATAATCAACACACTAGACTTCCATAGCAATGCAGTTATGGATTACTAATAAAAACTGACACATAATAGCAGGTATTACTTATAAACATGAAGTTTTGTTAAAGTTAATTGTACTTCATTATATTTAAATACTGAAACATTCATATTATGCATATGTAATAAATTTTTGCCTAACCAAAAATCATATTATGTCTATCTGATGATAAATTACTATGGATAGTTAAGTAAAATATCCTGCATATTTTTAATAAGTTAAGACTTGTAGAAACATATTTACAATATTAAATAATTAATTACATTATAAAATACTGAACGACAGTATGGAGAGCCATATTTATCAGAGAAAGTATAGAGAGGCATAATACCTAAGTTACAGTTTTTGTTTTATTTATTTATTTGTAATTTATTGATCTGAAGTCAGCATTACAAGTTGAATAGGACAACTCATTGAAAAAGTAACGTAATATTGTACACAGAATTACAGTAAATGAATGAAACCAGTGCTTTTTTTCTATAAAATAAGCTTCCAGAATGCATAGTTTTTTGCTGACAAAAAGGTGGATATTATGAATGTCGGGTTGTAAATATCATTTCATAAATGGTGGTTTGCATTTCATATCTTAATTGCATGTCGATCTAGTAATAAAGACAGTAGAATCCCAATTATCTTACCTTTGATTATCTGACATTCTGTTTTATCCGATATGATGAAATATTCCACATCAACTGCTGATGATGAGAGCATTACTCTCGAAATATGTATCTAGTGTCCCACTGAATATGTACAGATTCCCATTTGTTACTTAAGTGTGTGTGTGAGTGAGTGTTCTTCTGACAGGATTAGTTCTTGTGGGAGTGAGTGAGTGCATGAGCAATTGACATCAGGTCACTAGCAAGGAGTTATCCCCATAAACCTGTAAGTGTAACTTCTTTTTTTTGTTTCTCTTTTTTCTTTCATTACCCTTTTTATCTTTTACCAGTTGTATTGTCTCTAAATATTCTGATTTGTATGGCTAAGGAGTTTTTCTTAATTTTGAAACGATATGACGAATATAAAAATTATTTAAAACTGATGGCACGTGCGCAGATGATATACTTTCAATCATGCAGGCATGTCTATGGAATACTATTCCCAACAAAAAATGACAATTACCTACAGCAATGCCAGTATGATATAACATTTTTTTAAATGCATGGATGAAGTCTGAAAGTTTTCAAAGCTGGTTTTTTAGTAAATTTGTTCCTTCAGTAGAAAGGTTCTTTAAATAAAAAAAACCTGCAAAGGAATCTTATTGATAATGCACTATTTCATCCTAATAAAGATGAACTGCAGAGTGGAGAAATAAGGGTAATTTTTCTACCGCCAAATCTCACTTAAATGTGTCGACCTATGGACCGGGGTGTAATTGAAGCGTTGAAGAAAAATATTGGCATAGGCTTCTTAAACCACTTATAGAAGTTATTGATGATGAAGATAGCATGCTAGAAAAATAGAAAAATAAACCTTAAAAATGTTGTCTATTAGATTGCACAAGCTTTGGAAGAGTAATAGTAATTAGGTTTTTAGGTGTGTCAACAGCTTAGGTTATTTTGCACCATCAAATTCTGTTAGAGAAAATCAACACATCACAACATCCATGCCCGAAGCGGGATTCGAACCCGCGACCTTTGGGTTAGAAGGCAGGTGCACTGCCTACCAGTCTAACCCGGCCAGCACTTGGGAAGAAAATGAAAAAAAATACTGGTAAGATCATGGAGAAAGCTACTTACAGAAGATGAATACAGAATAAATGAAGAACAACCTACCGAAGAAACTTACTATTACTTTAAAAAATCTGATGTTGCCAACACAATACTTTCTCTATACAGATCAATGAATATGATTGCTCTCTACATCAGAATTCTCAGAAATATTTATAAGCGATTACACTCGACAATAATTTTAAAAGATTTTCAAGTCTTTATTAAAAAAATCTGATGTGGCCAACACATGACTTTCTCCATATTTGGGGTATAGATATTTAAATTATTATGAGTAGCATTATAAGGCAAAATTATTATTTCATATCGTAAAAGAAGACACGTCCTTGCCGTAAATTACGTATATTTTGAATGTTTACAGAATTCACCGCTACATGGTGTTGGCGCTGTAGGCTGGTATTAAGGTAAAGCGAAATATACCCGAAATGGTTGGTTCTACGAAAATTAGTTACAAACAAAACTTGGAAGAAATAATATTCTCTACAACTTTGGTCCTTACGAAGATTACCAATAACGATGTTTTTAAGGAGATATTTAACGGAAACCGAAAAACCGGTTATTTATAAATAACTCCTAAACAATAACTCCTATAGAAAATTGTTTCAAATTAAAACTGTAGGAAATTACATTCTCTATAACATTAGTATAGAATTGTATATAGAATAATGATGTTTTAACAAAGAAATATCGCAAAAACCGAATAGGGTTTCGAATAAACCGCGACTTCCGCTTATCCGTTATTGTCCAAAAACTAATCAGTTCTTTGTGCTCATGTTCAAGTGTTATATATGAAGTTTGGTAACGATATGGCATGTACTTTTTGAGTTAGAGCGCCCACAATAACATACACACACACAGACATCATTCCGAAAATAGTCTAAACGTGTTCTAGGGACCTCAAAACATATTTCCATTGAAATCTCGAAGTCGATTTTTTTCATGAATACAATACTTTCCCATTACTACGTATGAGAAAGTAAAAATCTGATGTGGCCAACACATGACTTTCTTCATATTTGGGAATAGATATTTAAATTATTATGAATAATATTACGAGGCAAAATTATTCTTTCGTATCGTAAAAGAAGACACGTCCTTGTTGCCATAAATTACGTATCTTTTGAATATGTTTACAGAATTCACCGCTACATGGTGCTGGCGCTGTATACTGGTATTAAGATAAAGCGAAATATCTCCGAAATAGATGGTTCTACGAAAATGTGTTTCAAACAAAACTTGGAAGAAATATTATTCTCTACAACTTTGGTCCTTACGAAGATTACCAATAACGATGTTTTTAAGGAGATATTTAACGGAAACCGAAAAACCGGTTATTTATAAATAACTCCTAAACAATAACTCCTATAGAAAATTGTTTCAAATGAAAGTTGTAGGAAATTACATTCTCTATAACATTTGTATAGAATTGTATATACAATAATGATGTTTTAACAAAGAAATATCGCAAAAACCGAATCGGGTTTCGAATAAACCGCGACTTCCGTTTATCCGTTATTGTCCAAAAACTAATCAGTTCTTTGCGCTCATGTTAAAGTGTTATATATGAAGTTTGGTAACGATATGGCATGTACCTTTTGAGTTAGAGCGCCCACAATAACATACACACACAGACATCATTCCGAAAATAGTCTAAACGTGTTCTAGGGACCTCAAAACATGTATTTCCGTTGAAATCTGGAGGTCGATTTTTTTCATGAATACAATACTTTCCCATTACTACGTATGGAGAAAGTAAAAATGGGAAAGAAAGGTAGCCTTGCACCCATGATAGGAAAGCTGTTTGACCTCTGTAGTACAGATGTACTACATGTATGTATGTACATACATGCATACACGCACACACACATATACATATAAATACTTTTCATTATAGATATGTATAGATTATAGTAAAAACTGTAAATGCACGGCTTTATCTATTCATTTAAAGATCACGTAATTGCATGAAAAAATGTATAAATTTTTTGAGGAAGAAGCCCGCGGAAATCCAGGGTCCGAGTATCCAGAAAGGCTGATAAATGTTTATGAACATGATAAAACTTACTATGAATGAATATTTTTAATCAGTTAAGTAGTATGAGAATGTTAAAGTTCATTATTTCATGGAAATGAGATGATAAGTACCGTTTCGAAAAATTGTGAGAATGCGAAAACGTGATTTTCGCCTGGCAGCAAATAAAAACATCTACGTAATCTACATATTACCATGCAATTACTCAAGTTGGTGGGTGGCAGGGGGTACCGTGCACTAAGCAGTCCTTAATGACTTTTGTTGTCACGGGTACGCCTCCAATTGTGATCCCTGATCTAAGTAGCTTACTTACATGCAAATATACGAATGTAATGTTTAACTATCCATCGATATACCGTTAAATATATATCCCCTTTACATTTTTCTTTTACATTAATACCCTGCAAGCTGCCAGAGCGTTTGGCAGGGCGTGTCACAGCACCAATGAATTCTAACTAATTCCTCTGTTGGACTGTCTTATTGCGTCTGGAAAGAAGGATATGTAGGATTTATCGGTTTTAACGATTGTTTCGACATATTTTCTCGTACGCTGTGATCTAACATTACGTTCACTAACTCCGATGGGGACGATTATGACGCGAACGTCTTCAACGAATTTGGAGCTTTCGAATTTTTCAAATAGTTTCCTTTTGTACTCAATTCTTCTACTCTTCAACGTCTGCCATTTCAGATCCCTCAATATCTCTGATACACTCTCATCATACCGATATTCTCCTTTTACGAATCTAGCCGCTCTACGCTGAACCATTTCGAGCTCTCTAGTTAGGCCCTCCTCGAAAGGGTCCCAGACGGCGCCACAGTATTCCACGACGGGTCGTATTAGGGAAAAGTATGCGAATTCCTTCACATTAGAGGGGCATCCCCACAGGACTTTAGAGGAAAGCCCTTGAACCGTGTTTGTCGATGCTATGACGGATTTGATATGCTCTCTACTAGACAAATTGCTACTGAGTGTGACTACAGGTGGGAAAATCTCGTTAGAAAGAATGTCTTCCGACAGCCAGCTCTCTGTTCCCAATACAACGTCTGCACAATGGCTTTTTACTAAGTGACGAAAATCAGCCTTTTTCCTTAGAATGCTTCGGCAGTTCATAATAATAATTGTTGTTTTTTCTACGGGTACAGTAAAACCTCATATAACGCGGTAGTTGCGTTCCTTGAAATCTTGCATTCTTGTGAAGTCGCGTTATATGAAGCATTAAGGTAATAGGAAATTAGGGGTTAGGTTCTTATAGGGTGACCACATGTCCCGGGCGCTAACATCTTCTGAGGAACAAGAACCGTAAGGTTAAAAAATCTGATGTGTCCAACACATGACTTTCGCCATATTTGGGGTATAGTTATCTAAATTAACATGTATAGCATTATAAGGCAAAATTATTATTTAGTATCGTAAAAGAATACAGTCGTCCTTATTGCCTTAAATTAGGTATATTTCAAATATATTTACAGAATTCACTGTTACATTGTGGTGGCGCTGTATACTGGAAATTACAAAAAGCTAAATATCTCCGAAATGGATGGTTCTACGAAAATTTGTTTCAAGGAAAGCTTGGAAGAAATATTATTCTCTACAACTTTGGTCCTCACGAAGATTACCAATAACGATGTTTTTAAGGAGAAAACCGAAAAACCGGTTATTTGTAAAAAAATTCCTAAACAATAACTACAATAGAAAATTGTTTCAAATCAAAGTTGTAGGAAATTACATTATCTATTACTCTTGTGTAGAATTGTATATACAATAATGATGTTTTAACGAAGAAATATCGCAAGAACCGAATCGGGTTTCGAATAAACCTCGACTTCCGGTTATCCGTTATTGTCCAAAAACTAATCAGTTCTTTGTGCTCATGTTAAAGTGTTATATATGAAGTTTGGTAACGATATGGCATGTACTTTTTGAGTTAGAGCGCCCACAATCACATACACCCACACGCGCGCGCACACACAGACATCATTCCGAAAATAGTCTAAACGTGTTCTAGAGACCTCAAAACGTGTATTTCCGTTGAAATCTCGAAGTCGATTTTTTTCGTGAACAATACTTTCCCATTACTACGTATGGAGAAAGTAAAAAGTCCCATAAAATTTTTAAAAGTCAAACTCAAAAAGTACGTGCCATATCGTTACCAAACTTCATATATAACAAATTAACATGAGCACAAAGAACTGGTTAGTTTTTGGACAATAACGGTTAACCGGAAATCTAGGTTTATTTGAAACCTGATTCGGTTTTTGCGATATTTCTTCCTTAAAACATCATGATTGTATATACAATTCTATACAAAAGTTATAGAGAGTGTAATTTCCTACAACATTCATTTGAAACAATTTTCTATTGTAGTTATAGTTTAGGAATCATTTATAAATAACCGGTTTTTCGGTTTTCTTCTTAAAAACATCGTTATTGGTAATTTTCGTGAGGACCAAAGTTGTAGAGAATAATATTTCTTCCAAGTTTTGTTTGAAGAAAATTTTCGTAGAACCATCCATTTCGGAGTTATTTTGCCTTTTACTTTCTCCATAAGTAGTAATGGGAAGGTATTGTTCACGAAAAAAATCGACTTCGAGATTTCAACGGAAATACACGTTTGAGGTCTCTAGAACACGTTTAGACTATTTTCGGAATGATGTCTGTGTGTGCGCGCGCGTGTGGGTGTATGTGATTGTGGGCGCTCTAACTCAAAAAGTACATGCCATATCGTTACCAAACTTCATATATAACACTTTAACATGAGCACAAAGAACTGATTAGTTTTTGGACAATAACGGGTAAGCGGAAGTCGAGGTTTATTCAGAACCCGATTCGGTTCCTGCGATATTTCTTCGTTAAAACATCATTATTTTATATACAATTCTCTACAAAAGTTATAGAGAATATAATTTCCTACAACTTTCATTTGAAACAATTTTCTATTGTAGTTAATCTTTAGGAGTTATTTATAAGTAACCGGTTTTTAGGTTTTCTCCTTAAAAACATCGTTATTGCTAATCTTCGTGAGGACCAAAGTTGTAGAGAGTAATATTTCTTCCAAGTTTTGTGTGAAACAAATTTTCGTAGAACCATCCATTTCGGAGATATTTTGCTTTTTACTTGCTCCATACGTAGTAATGGGTAAAGTATTGTGATCGCGAAAAAAATCGAATTCGAGATTTCAACGGAAATGCACGTTTTGACGTCCCTAGAACACGTTTAGACTATTTTCAGAATGATTTCTGTGTGTGTGTGCGTATGTGTGCGTGCGTATGTGATTGTGGGCGCTCTAACTCAAAAAGTACTTACCGTATCGTTACCACATTTCATATATAACACCTTAGGGTGAGGAGGAAGAACTGATTAGTTTTTGGACAATAACGGTAAACCGAAAGTCGAGGTTTATTCGAAACCCGATTCGGTTTTTGCGATATTTCTTCGTTAAAACATCGTTATTATATACACAATTCTATACATCAGTTATAGAGAATGTAATTTCCTACAACTTTCTTTTGAAGCAATTTTCCATAGCCGTTTTTGTTTAGGAATTATTTATAAATAATCGGTTTTTTCGGTTTCCGTCAAATATCTCCTTAAAAACGTCGTCATCCGTAATCTTCTTGAGGACCAAGTTTGTAGAGAATAATCTCTTCCGACCAGCACCGGCTTCAGACGGTAAGCAAGTGAGGCAATCGCCTAAGGGCGCACTCTCGAGGGGGGCGGCCTGATGCCTTTTGTGGTCACAATGACGCCCCTCCCTCTCCCAACTTCGGTCTTACAGCAGGAGCGGCCACCCAGCTCATAGCGACATCTTTGCGAAAAATGGAGGGAAGTATAAAGCAATACAAAGGCAACATGTGCGGGTCGGATCCGCGAGGTGGTTTTTACAAGCTTTCCGTCTCCTTTGTCTCCGATAGTGAAGGAAAAGAGGGATGTTTTCAAGAAAGTGGGGGAGGGGGGGATTATCCACTTTGGTCCCATCGGCATATTTAACCTAAAAGGACATAGGGCATCCCTGATTCCAGCGATTCTGTTTCCCTCTTATTTATATTATGAAGACAGAATTTTCCCCTTTCCACTCTGAGAATCCAGGAAACGGCACGGTTTGCACGTGAGTTGAGAAAATATTTTAAAGCACTCTTTCGGATGTTTCTAAAGGAAAAGAATAATTGGAGGACAGGAACCGCTGTACCGTCTTTGACGGCTATTTCTGTATGGAAATTCCATGAACACCGGCATACGCCTTTCATCTGAATGGGAGGACACGTATGCGAAGATCATAATTACTACTGCTGGCAGTCTTTCTTTCTTTTTGAAGGTTTTATGTTTTATGACCTTACGGATGGCTGGAAAGAAATCTTACCGACGAGTCGGCAAACGTCGCGACGTTCCCAAGAAAACTTTCTGACACGTGTTTTACACATTGGTCTCTTCACCCTCTCTCCTTTTTCTCTTAAAATTTCTCGAAAAAGAAATTACTTCAAGACCCTCAGATTTTCTTAGTTTGTGGAAGAAGTAACATCGCAGAGAGAGCGAGTCGTGTCGTATTTATGCAGTAACAGTGTGCATTTTGCGTAAAACTTAATAGGACTGGTTAGTATTTTAACTCTTGCAATATTTTAATTATTTGTTTTCAATTTCTTTGGTTTCGCTTTTGGAGTTTTTGTGAGAGAAACTTTTAATTTTGGTAGAAGGATATCCTAACGATCCAGATCTTCTCATCACTACGTGGGACATCTTCACTCACAACATTGTCAGTACATTGTCTTCCATTGGAGAAGTTAGTTTGAATTTAATGAATTGTTACTGTTTATATTAAACTTCTTTTAGTAACTTGATTTTTTTCGAGAGATTTACTTCAATTATTTCTCGGTGTATTGTGACATTTCTCGGAATAATTAGTATTATTAATATTAGCCGATGTCGGCATTTTCGCCTTGTCATAATGACCCTTATGTTATTGATGATTCCTATAATAACTTGTAAGTCCAAATCAGTCATTCAAGTAAAAATCTCAAAAATTGAAAAACTATACCCTAACCCTAATATTTAGGATGATCGTTTTTTGGATAAATTTCCCACCCCGCTATTCGCTAAACCCTTTGTTGTGAGGAAACCCAACCGGCGTCTATAACTGGAAAGACCTTACTGAATATAAATATCGCTGCTCTCAGCTTCAGAGCAACTCCCATGAAGTCTCCTCCATACTACACCTACTAAATTACACCTTTTCATTGCTTTACTTTTTGGTTTGCCAAAACAAAGGGGGAAGGTGTGAGTCTAATTTTTATATAATTCTTATATCGAAAGTGAATTCTTATAGTTGCGTAGTTATGTTATAGTCGGGATTAATATTGTTACTATTTCTTGATTCTTCGAATTAAGTACGGTTGATAGTAAAATTAAAATTTTTAACTTATTATAATTTTCTTGTTGGATTTTATTCGTTTATCTAGCCCTTAGATAATAATCATTACTTGTATTTAGTATCTTTCCATTATTGTACGATAAATTCTATAAATCTCTTCCCCAGTGCTCACAGCAGCTAGTTCTTTTCTCCTGTAAGGATTTTCACGAAGATAGGTATAATTAAATAAGTGAGAAAATTTCAAATTTTCAGATCAATCTAAGATATCAAAATAGTGAATAACATTTTGTTTTTGAGGATATTACTATTAGTTGCTGTGCCTATGACCATAACTTAAGAATTCTCGAAGAGTGAATTGTTTCTCTTTAACTTTGTTAAAATGATAGAAATGACAAACGTGCGACGCACATTTCCTACAGAAACTTCAATAAAGTGCCTTATTCCTAGCGTCTCTAATTCGGAATGGCTTAAATCTGACGTCTATAGCAGGTTTTTGTTTCATCTCATTGTAACGTGATGTCCCCACTGCGATTTGCATTGTTGGATTGTACTGTCGCACTCGATTCAAATCGACTCGAAAAAACACCTAAATTGCATTTCACATTTAAACACTAGCGGATATTTTCTTATGAGAAATAGTTCAACATAGTGCTTACATTTCATTCTATTTAATTAAGCAATTAGTTTTCTATGTATGCATTTAAAAACTTTTCATATTTTTGTCTTCATTAAAACGAGTTTTACATATTCCGACCTAATTATGTGGCTCGATGTATTAACCTTTTCTGTAAGAGTACGCAATTTTGTAATTTGATATATTTTTTCTACTGGATGTTCATAGCATCATTAACTTACACGAGATTTATATTCAATTTTTCACTGGCAAAATAAGATTATATTTTCTTCCCTCTGTCTGTCTGTTCTTTCTTATTCAGTTTTGATCCAATGGGTGAATACGAATCCACTGTAAATTTAATTTATGCGGTAGCCTTACAAATATTGTTGTTTAATGGATGCTCGTACAATAATGGATTTTGTTTAATATAAAATTAGTATTATTATCATTTTTATATTATAAACTAGCAGAATTGCCTGTTGAATTTCAACGGATTTAGTGAAGCTACTACAGCACAACATACAAACTCTAAAATACCTATATATTTTGTGATAATTTTAGATATTAATGGTTCAAAAAGGTGTGAATTGTTGATCATTACGGGACATGAGGGTGGGAGGGGGGCGGCCAAAAACTTCCCGCCTCAGGGCGGCCAAAAGTCTGAAGCCGGCTTCCAACTTTTGTTTGGAGCAAATTATCGTAGAACTATCCACTTTGAAATTATTCAACTTTTTTCGTAATTTTCAGTATACAGCGCCAACACCATGTAGCGGTGAATTCTGTAAACATATTTAATACATAATTTACGGCAATAAGAATGACTGTATTCTTTTACGATACGAAATAATAATTTTGCCTCTTAATGCTATTCATAATAATTTCAATATCTATACCCCAATTATGAAGAAAGTCATGTGTTGGCCACATCAGATTTTTTTGAAGGATTTGACCTGTAAAATCGTCACAGATATGTACGTAATTCACGCAACCTTATTTTTCGATGTAGAATTAAGAAAATAAAATCATAAAGTCAAACCTAATGGCCATATCCAATCAGCTGTTGTCAGCTCAAAAAAACATTTGAACACAACAATAGCGTAAGACAATCCTTAGAAGCCTTGAATCCGGGTGCTGTTCACTCCTCCTTCGGAATGTACGTTCTCTCCGGCATTCCCTTCCAAAATAGGGCGGTTTCGTCCGCGTAAAAAATTTGTTGCGGTTTATAACCTTTTTCTTTGATTACCTAACCTAGTAAATTCTCGTATGAAATTTTCGGCCGCCTGGTGATCAGCAGAGACGGATTTGCCCATTAATTTTACGTTGTGGTAGTTGAAGCATTTTGTGAACTTCTCAAACCAACCTGCACTTGCACTAAAGGGAACGTTAGTGGATGATTCAGCATTATGTTCGCTTACTGTTTTATAAAGACGCAATGCTTGATCACGTCAGTGGTGCCCTCTTCAATCCACATGCATAGTAATTTTTCCAGTGCTTAACTGCATATTTCGTTTTGACATTCTTTTAATTTTTCACCTGCAGAAGTTGCTGCACTTACACTGGCTCTTATTTTTTCTTCATTTTTTCGTATAGTACGAATAGTCGACTTATTCACCCATAATCCCTCCCTAGCACTGTGCTTCCGTGTCCTGATTTAAGTTTATCTAAAATTTCAAGTTTTTGGCTGTGAGCTGAACTTTTTCTTCTCGCTTGAAAAATCACTATTTTTTTTACATTCCATTTTCAATAAGAAAGATAAATATTAAGGATAAGAATAATATTTGAAATCACAGGGGAGGCACTTGTAGATCGAGACTGTAACACGACAATGGTGGACAAAAGGGCAGGGGAAGAAGTAACACTGCTGCAACTTCAAGTGAAAGTGTAACAAATTCGGCCATAAGGTATTGAGAAGCATGCATACGAATCTCTCGACGTAACATTTCTGTAAAATGATTACATGAATTACTTTTCAGTGTTTTTCTTTAAAATGTTTTAATTTGAAGTTTTATCATTTGTAGGTTACGGGAAATTTGAAGAATGACTTTAGCTTTGACTTTTCAAACCGCGTCTTAGCCAGGTTTGGTAGTGAAATGTAAACCGCGTCTTGTGAATTCGCGCTATGTGAGGTTTTACTGTATTCTAGTTTCGGTTGCCTTACTACCACTGTTATCGGTCTTACTGTTAGTTCTCTTACTAGCGATATTCCCCGTCACAGGAGTAATATTGTTACAAGGGATAGCCTTTAGAAAACATTTGATGCATCGCACCCCCTGTCACCCACCAATATAGTGAATTGCAAGATAACATTTAGATGTAAAGAAGCTCTCTATTAACAGGCTCCCTCAAAATTATAATCAGACAGTTAAATTATTGCATAATATTATTCTCTACAACGTTAGTCCTCACGAAAATTACCAATAACGATGTTTTTAAGGAGATATTTGACGGAAACCGAAAAATCGATTATTAATAAATAATTCCTAAACAATAACTGCTATGGAAAATTGTTTCAAATGAAAGTTGTACGAAATTATATTCTCTATAACCGTTGTATAGAATTGTATTTAATGTAATGATGTTTTAGCGGAGAAATATCGAAAAAACCGAATCGGGTTTCGAATAAACCTCGACTTTCGGTTAACCGTAATTGTCCAAAAACTAATCAGTTCTTTGTGCTCATGTTAAAGTGTTATATATGAAGTTTGGTATCGATATGGCAAGTACTTTTTGAGTTAGAGCGCCTACAGTCAATTTCACATGCATACACATTCACACACACACGGACATCATTCCGAAAATAGTCTAAACGTGTTCTAGGGACCTCAAAACGTGTATATCCGTTGAAATCTCGAAGTCAATTTTTTTCGTGAACACAATACTTTCCCATCACTACGTATGGAGAAAATAAAATACTTTCTATATCGTTACCAAACTTCATATATAACACTTTAACATGAGCACAAAGAACTGATTAGTTTTTGGACAATAACGGTTAACCGGAAGTCGAAATTTATTCGAAACCCGATTCTGTTTTTGCGATATTTCTTCGTTAAAACATCATTATTGCATATACAATTCTATCCCAAAGTTATAGAGAATGTAATTTCCTACAACTTTCATTTGAAACATTTTTCTATAGCAGTTATTGTTTAGGAGTTATTTATAAATAACCGGTTTTTCGGTTTCCGCAAATATCTCCTTAAAAACATCTTTATTGATAATCTTCGTGAGGACCAAAGTTGTAGAGAATTCTCCGTTAAAATATCATTATTGTATGTACAGTTGTATACAAATGTTATAGAGAATGTAATTTCCTACAACTTTCATTTGAAACAATTTTTCATAGCCGTTATTGTTTAGGAATTATTTATAAACAATATTTTTAAAAGTACTTAGAAGAAAAAAAATATAATTTTATGTAATGAGGATCTACTAACCAGCTTAAAACAAGCTATGTAAGTATGGACTAATGGGCAGTAAACAAGTTCCATAGAAAAATCTACATAATCAGGAAAAGTTTTTGGACCAATTGATTCAGTTCTCAACGGTCTAATGGTTATTTTTTAAATGATATTTTGCAATTTTGTGAATTTGTCCAAAAAATTTTCCTGATTATGCAGATTTTTCTATGGAGCTAGTTTACTGCTCATTACTCCATACTTACATAACTTATTTTAAGCTGGTTAGTCCATCCTTATTACATAAAATTAATTTTTTTATAAGTACTTTTTAAAATATTTCATTTAAAACTTTATGTTACAAATTTATTAAATAAGTGCCCATGAAATTTCAACGGCTTTAGTGAATCTAAAATGTCGTCCGTGCAACATGCAGACATCGCAAGAATAAAACTGTGCACTCCTATAAATAATATCTTCAAAACTATAAATGTAATTAAAACCCTCAAGAACATAATGATTAACACAAAATGAATGAACAAAAGAAGTTAATTAATTTAACGAAAGACAAAAAGGTAAATACATAACGTTTAAGAAATATTTGGAATTAATGAAACGATTGATCCAATCACAATTTGTGGGAAATCTAAGTCTAATTATTTTAGTTATTTACGTTGTTTTAAAAACGGTTTGCTATGTAGAATACAAAGGCAGACAAAAATATTACTAAAACGTAGTAATATAAATAGTATAAACGCCCATCAATAATACAGGCAATCTTTAATTAAGGTTATATTTTTGCCTTCGTCCATCTCTCTCTCTCCCTCTCACTCTCCTCTCTCCCCCCTATAAGCAACAATAAATCGCAACTTCCTACGCGCATGTTTCTCCGCAGCGAAGTAAACAGTCCGTGCGATTTTGCTGAGTTTAAATGCTTTATTGATTTTTCTCATTTTTTCTGGCCATACTATATACAACTTCTGAAAATTACAGCTCTCCAAACTTAATATTTTCTTTCTTCTAACGGTAAAATTTTTGAAAAAGTTTGAAAGAACTAAATAAATAAATAAAACATTGTTGAAATCATTAACATTTTTTTAACTAGCGTAATTGCCCTTCAATATGACGGGATATCTTTAGTTAAGCTGTTAAGCTAAAAATAGTCACCTCCCTCCCCCCCTCTCTCCCTATATATCGCCACCTCCCTTTCACCCTCCCCTTCTCTCCCTCCCTCCCTCCTTCTCTTCTCCCCCCTCCCCCTCTCTCTCCTCCGCCTCTCTCTCTCTCGCTTAAATGCAAGAAGGGACTATATAGTCTCAATTTTTATTATTATTATTATTAAGTCGTTTGTCTGTCTGTCTCCCTCCCTCTCCCTCCCTCTCCCCTCTCCTCTCTTCCTCCCTCTCCTTCTCTCTTCCTCCCTCTCTCTCCTCCCTCCCTCCCTCTCTTTCTCCCTCTCTCTTCCCCTCTCTCTCCCTCTCTCTCTCTCTCCCTCCCTCCCTCTCCCTCTCTATCTCTCCCTCCCTATCTCTCCCTCCCTCTCCCCCTCTCCTCTCTTCCTCCCTCTCCTTCTCTCTTCCTCCCTCTCTCTCCTCCCTCCCTCCCTCTCTTTCTCCCTCTCTCTTTCCCTCTCTCTCCCTCTCTCTCTCTCCCTCCCTCCCTCTCTCTCACTCTCTCTCCCTCTCTATCTCTCCCTCCCTCTCCCTCCCTCTCCCCCTCTCCTCTCTTCCTCCCTCTCCTTCTCTCTTCCTCCCTCTCTCTCCTCCCTCCCTCCCTCTCTTTCTCCCTCTCTCTTTCCCTCTCTCTTTCCCTCTCTCTCCCTCTCTATCTCTCCCTCCCTATCTCTCCCTCCCTCTCTTTCTCCCTCTCCTCCCTCCCTCCCTCCCTCCCTCTCTCCCTCTGTCTCTCCCTCTCTCACTCTCTCCCTCCCTCTCTCTCACTCCCTCTCTCTCACTCTCTCTCCCTCCCTCCCTCTCTCTCACTCTCTCTCCCTCCCTCTCTCTCCCTCCCTCTCTCACTCTCTCCCTCCCTCTCTCTCACTCTCCCTCCCTCTCTCTCTCCCTCCCTCTCTCTCTCCCTCCCTCTCTCTCTCCCTCAATCCCTCTCCCCCCTCCCTCTCTCTTCCTATCTCGTATTAAAAGCAAAGCACGCTTAGGCCGGGTTCACACGATGCAAGTTCACGCACGAGTTGAGGAGTGCGTGGTATGGCACAAGTAGGCGAACTCGAATGGAGCGTGCGTGGTAGCGTTCACACGATGCAACGGACTCGAATGATTTGAGTTCCCAAAATGGATCCGGTAAGTGAAGGTGTCAACGTGGTTTGTGCTATAATAGCTGAGGAATTGATATCGAGGATTAAAAGAAAACGTAAAAGTAGGTGTTGGGTGAGAAAGTGGATCGTGAAACGCGGCGAAAGTGGGGCTTCTAATACTTTATGTTATGATCTGAGATCAGTTTTGGATTCGTCTTGCCCCACAAGTGTTTTCAGATGTCCTCAGAACATTCACAAAACAACATGTCATTCACTATTAAACGTCGAGAACTCTTCAGACTTTTGATCGAAAAGTCTCCTGATAGCTGGGATGTGAGGTACGAGCACGTGGATCTTCACATCAAGGGCGCCTTAGAAGTAGATATAACAGAAGCTGACTGGAAGGCATTGAAATCGGAGACTCGCAAGCAGTATGCTACTGTCAGAAAGAGGTGGGAAGAAAGTTGTCGTAAGGAGGACAGGTTCTTTCATAAAAACAATAACTGGCTTGACCAATCAATTACTATTTCTATTCCCACTGCAACGGCTGCTGCAGCTGCATCTAATGAAATGCCAAGTTCATCCAAAGGTAATTAAATGAGAATTTTCACGCAGCTAAATTCGAAGGTTTAATTGAATCGGAGGCAACAATGACGGACGCCTTCGCAACGTTCGGAAAGAGTACGAAAAATCCGTAAAATTTCGAAAAAGAATGCGTATTTCTGAATGATTCGACTGTGTAACATGTAAACATCGCAAGAATAAGATAGTATAGAGCAGGGGTCGGCAACCTACGGCTCGCGGGCCTCATGCGGCCCCCGAGAGCGTTTTATGCGGCCCGCGAGGCCATGTTCAATAAGTAATCGGTATAATTTAACGCAGTCAATTCCATATTTTGTCAGTTATATTATAGTCTCAAAATCTTTTCTGGTGGTTTTAACGCTATTAAACTAATTAGAATTGATTTTCCCTAATATGAGACCACAAAATCTCTAGGTAACTTCTGAATTAAACGCTCAGCTGGCCCGTCGAAGCTCTCGTGATTTTCAATGCGGCCCTCCGAAGCATTCACAACAACGAATGCGGCCCACCATATAGAAAAGATGCCGACAAACATCAAGGGTAGCAAACAATGAGGATTTGTTGAATATTTTTTTAACATCTTCTGATCCATTTATTTCCTCTTTGAGGCCGCTACTGCCAAAGAAGGTTGGTAGTCTTAGTGCAGAGATGCACAGATGTAGAAATCGAAAATGAATCAGATGACGAAAATGATGTCTAATGAAAAATGTGTTCTCATTTATTTATCACGCTTTGTTTGAATATTACATTTAATAAGAAGAATTTCTCATGCATTGTAATTTTCAAGCTCTAAATTTTTGTAGTAACACTACGGCAATAAAGAAAAAATAAAAAATATTATTACTCCCATCTCGGACAGCCACCTCTCATAAGATTAGCGCATGGATGTGCAAACACTCCCTACAGATTACGGCAACCAGTAATACACGCTCATTGCACCTTTGCTAAAACATCGTAGAAATGTTTGTACGGAATAAATTTCTTCATAACCGTCTGTTGGAACTTGAACTACAGCACTGGGGACTGGATTTAGGTTTTGTCCACGTTTACTGGTAGTATTTGGTCCCACTGCGTGACGTCTCGTGCGAGCTCTCGACTAGCACTGAAAATTTTTAAGCAGGTTTAAAAGTGATTCGAGCGCGTGCGTGGACTGGTGCGTGCACGCACGTGAAGTGTTCAGACGGTTCGAGTGCCCATTCGAGAGCTCGCACTAGTCATTTCTCGTGCGTGAACTCGCATCGTGTGAACCCGGCCTTACACCCATAAGGATTGATACAACAATAGGATGTTGAGGTCCAACAATATTATTGGTAGCCAAGGTAACATTCCGTTAAAATGGCAATATTACCACAAAATATGTGAATTAAACGTATAACATGAGCGATTTCGATTTGTATGCGGAAAAAGATGATCAGAATAAGAAACTGTAATTTTTTCTTCAAAATGGTTCAAATCGGAAGGTCGTGGATTAATTCCTTCTAATTTTAATTTCCAAATGAATAAAAACCTGCACGTAGAAAAATCGCGTTTTACATGTTAAGTAATGGGACATTGAAATGCCTCCATTGGAGTCGAACCAAGGAATTTTTTCGGGATTTAAATTCGTCATCACCTGAAAAGGGTGTTAATCAAGCATCACTGCAAAATTTCGGGTTTCTATCTTCATTACTTCTCGAGTTATTAGCGTTTAAGTTAGCGTTATAGACAGAGAATTACTTTTTATTATAATGACTAGTGTAATGCCCGTTGCAATATCATCGAATGAATTATAGATAGATTATTATTATTTTCATTTAAAATAATTAATATCACACTTTTACATATGAAATATTTTGCCATATACAACATTTCTAGTGAATATTCTGTTGTTGACGGGCTATCTCTAGTTAAACTTAAAATAGCTGCCTCTCATTCCCTCCCTCTCCTCCCCCCTCTCACACCCTCTCTCTCCCTCTCACACCCTCTCTCCCCCTCCCTCTCGCTCCCCCCTCTACCTCCCTCCCCTCTCGTATGAAAGGCATTTAAAGCACGTTTATACCCATATAGCGTAATTGCCCGTCAATATGACGGGATATCTTTCGTTAACCTTACCTCTCTCCCTCTATCTCTCCCTTCCTCCATCCATCTCTCCCTTCCTCCATCCATCTCTCTCCCTCCCTCTCTGCCCCTCCGTTACAATCCTTCTCTCTCCCTCCCTGTCTCATATTAAAAACATTCAAAGCACACTTACACCCATAAAGATTGATTTAACAATAGGATTTTGAGGTGTAACAATATAATTAGTCACCATGGCAACATTCCATTCAAATGGCAAGAATTCCATAAAATATGTAAATTAAACGTTTAACATGGGATATTTCGAACTGTGGGCGAAGAAACAAGAAGAAACTTTATAATTTTTCCTTCAAAATGCTTCAAATTCGAAGGTCGTAATATCAACGAATGAATTATAGATAGATAGATTATTATTATTTTCATTTAAAATAATTAATATCACTTTTACATATGAAATCTTTTGCCATATACAACATTTCTAGTGAATATTCTGTTGTTGACGGGCTATCTTTAGTTAAACTTAAAATAGCTTCCTCTCTTTCCCTCCCTCCCCCCCCTCTCACACCCTCTCTCTCCCTCTCCCTTCTCACACTCTCTCTCCCTCCCCCCTCTCTCCCCCTCCCCCATCTTACACCCTCTCTCTCCCTCCCCTCCCCCATCTTACACCCTCTCTCTCCCTCCCCTCCCCCCTTTTCCTCCTCCCCCATCTACTTCTCTCTCTCCCCCTCCCTCTCGTTCCCCCCTCTACCTCTCTCCCCCCTCCCCCTCTTAAAAGCATACAAAGCACGCTTACACCCATAAGGATTGATACAACAATAGGATTTTGAAGTCTAACAATATAATTTTTGGCAAGGTAACATTCCGTTAAAATGGCAATATTCCCACAAAAGATGTGAATTAAACGTATAACATGAGCGATTTCGATTTGCGTGCGGAAAAAGATGAACAGAATAAGAAACTTCGTAATTTTTTCTTAAAAATGGTTCAGATTCGAAGATCGTAGGTTAATTACTTATAATTTTAATTTCCAAAACAATAAAAGCCTGCACATCAAAACATTGATTTCTACATGTTACCTTACGGAAAACGGAAATGTCTTCCTTGGAGTCGAACCCAGGACTTTTTTGGAGATTTATTTTCGTCATTACCTTAAAATATGTTAATCAAGCATCCTTGCCAAATTTCAATCTTCTACCTATTAGGGAAGTTTGTTAAAACGCTCTATATCGGCCATCGTGAAAGCGTGACAAACCAACCAACAGACCTGGGCTATTATAATATAAATAATCGGTTTTTTCGGTTTCCGTAAAATATCTCCTTAAAAATCTGATGTGGCCAACACATAACTTTCTCCATATTTGGGGAATAGATATTTAAATTATTATGTATAGCATTATGAGACAAAATTATCATTTCGTATCGTAAAAGAATACAGTCTTCCTCGGGGGGAGGAGATTAACGTCAGCGAACACTGCGAAACGATATGGTGCTCCCTTCGTACGAGAAATGGTAAAAAATTATTTTTTTGCTCATTTTACCGCCCACCTGACTCGGGAGTCGAGAACATTAGAGAACTCAGTCGTACATTGCAGGTGATAGCTAGGAGAAAGAACGATCCAGTAATCATTCTTGGAGGAGACTTTAATCTTCCATCGATCGATTGGAAATCCGTAACCTATGTTAGTGGTGGAAAAAATAGAGAAGCTTGTCGTGCATTAATTGAAGCGTTTACTCTAAACTCGCTAGAGCAAATTGTCAACGAGCCGACGCGATATGACAACAATGGAAACGGAAACATATTAGATCTGCTAGCCACTACCCACCCACTATCGACTAGAAACCTACAAATCGACGACGGCATAGGTGATCATAAAATAGTAATTGCCGACTTCAAATACACCCTTCATCAATATATAAGCCAACGCGATTAGTCTATATCTTCAGTAAAGCAAATCTCCCAGGTTTAAAATGTTACGTTACAAACCAAATAGCGACATTTATCAATTTTGCGAATAGTAACAGCGTAGATCACACTTGGACGGAAATTTTCCGAATCATTCGAGAAGGGCTAAAAACGTTTGTCCCAACTAAAGCAATTCGTGATCGCAAGGACCCGCGGTGGGTGAAACCGAAACTCCGTGCCTTGCTCAAGAAACAAAGACGGCATCACGCGCGCATAAAGCACCTTAAAGAAGTTGGTAGGGACCACACGAACGAGTATTTAATATACAGAAATAGTAGTAAATCTGCAAGAGACGAAGCGCGTAAGGAATTTGACGCCTACCGATCCACGACACTCTCGGATTCACTCAAAAACGACTCGAAAGAATTTTGGTCGTACGTGCGAGAAATGCGATGAGGTCAGTCCACAGTACCTCTTCTACGTACAGACAACGGTGAAAGTGTACACGATTCATTTACTAAGGCTAGTATGTTAAATCGGTTCTTCGAAAATTGCTTCACAATAGACAGCGGTGATTTCATTGATTTCCCTACTCGTATAGACTCAAATATGAGCGACATAGAAATATCCGAAAGCGGTATCGTCAAATTACTAAGTCAGATCCACAAAAGAAAATCGCCAGGACCTGAAGCCATACCTGCATTCATTAAAAACTCGTTAGCAAACGAATTAGCTCCGTACCTTAAGGTTCTATTCAGTAAATCTTTAGATGAGGGTGTGGTTCCTTTGATATGGAAGCAATACATAAAACGGGAGGTAAATTAAAAGTGGAGAACTACCGACCTATATCGTTGACGTCAATCTTCTGTAAGGTTTTTGAGCACATTATCGGTAGCTCAATAATGCGATTTCTCGAAAGCAAAGAAGCGCTTAACAGTAGCCAGCATGGTTTCCGGAGAGGCCGGTCATGCGAGACTCAGTTAGCTCTACTCACACAAGATATTGTGAAAGCAACGGATAAAGGAATAGGAGTTGATGCAGTATTTTTAGACTTTAGGAAAGCCTTCGACACCGTTTCTCAGGTGAAAATATGGCAAAAATTAAGCGCTTATTCAATTAACGAGAAAATTGAAAAATGGATCGCCATGTTTCTTGCCGATAGAACCCAGAGAGTAGTCCTCGATGGAGTTGCATCAGACGTCGTCAAAGTGACTTCCGACGTGCCTCAGGGAAGTGTAGTCGGACCTCTGTTATTTTTGATATATATAAATGATTTAGCGGATAATATAAAGTGTAAAGTCAGACTCTTCGCGGATGACACACTTGTGTATGGAGAAATCAACACAATACACGATCAGGAGAATTTGCAAAAGGACCTTCAGGCTATTACGAAATGGTGTAAAGATTGGCAACTCGATCTGAATATAAAGAAATGCGCCGCAATGAACTTGACGCGCTCCACGAATTTCAACCGTTACCCGTACCAAATATCTGAACTAAAGCTAAAATAGGTCAATAGCTACAAATACCTAGGAGTAATTCTCAGTAGCAATTTGCCTAGTAGAGAGCATATCAAAACCGTTATAGCATCGGCAAACAGAATTCATGGGCTTTCCTCTAGAGTCCTGCGGGGATGCCCCTCGAATGTGAAGGAAATCGCATACTTTTCCCTAATACGACCCGTCGTGGAATACTGCTGCACTGTCTGGGACCCTTTCGAGGAGGGCCTAACTAGAGAACTCGAACTGGTTCAGCGTAGAGCGGCTAGATTTGTAAAAGGAAAATATCGGTATGATGCGAGTTATTGAGAGATCTGAAATGGCAGACGTTGAAGAGTAGAAGAATTGAGTACGAAAGGAAACTATTTGAAAAATTTGAAAGCTCCGAATTCGTTGAAGACGTACGCGGCATAGTCATCCCCATCGGTGTTAGTGAACGTAATGTTAGATCACAGTGCAGGAGAGAATATGTCGAAATTACCGCTAGAACAGAGAAATACTACCGATCATTTTTCCCAGACGCGATAAGACAATCCAACAGAGGAATTAGCTAGACTTCACTTGGTGTTGTGACACCCCCTGCCAAACGCTTCTAGCGGCTTGCAGGGTATTGATGTAAATGTAAATTGATGTAAATTGTCGTAAATTACGTATATTTTGAATATGTTTACAGAATTCACCGCTACATGGTGTTGTCGCTGTGTACTCGAAGTTAAGAAAAAGTTGAATATCTCCGAAATGGATGGTTCTACGAAAATTTGTTTCAAACAAAACCTGCAAGAAATAATATTCTCTACAACTTTGGTCCTCACGAAGATTACCAATAAGGACGTTTTTAAGGAGATATTTGACGGAAACCCAAAAAACCGATTAATAATAAATATTTTCCTAAACAATAACTGCTACGGAAAATTGTTTCAAATGAAAGTTGTAGGAAATTACGTTCTCTATAACCTTTGGGTTCATGTCTCAGATCCGGGGCTCTTCGCGTTAGACCGTCATTAGCATTCCTTGCTCGGACTCAGGCCCCGACCAAAGCTCGATGTAGTCTACCGTCACAGCGGGTGGTGAAATTACCGATTATCATTACAAAATTGTAATACTTTTTCAAATAAGACGATTGAAAGTTACACCATTGAATCGCGGTGAAAATCCTGATTATTGGCGTTTTTCAAACGAAATTCTATGATACATACCAACAGAGTTATTATTCATTCATTTCATCTTTGCGACTGAGGTTTCGTACAGGTCCCTACCCGCTTGGTTGTTTACGCCACTAGGAGGTGGAGTTTCACAGCTAGGGGTTTGGGGAGATGTCTCCTTGCCGGAGAACACGCTAGGCGTTGCCACATCGACTGAAACATAATTCCATCTACATCTACATCATACCTTGCAAATCATCAGACTGGTGGGTGGCACGGGGTGCAGCGTACCAAAACCTACCTAATAACTACCCTCTTGGGAATCACTCTCCTATTATGATCCCGTATGGTCCTTGGGAAAAACGAGCTCTGATATCGCTCGGTTCTACAGTCGATGTCTCGTATTTTATTCTCGTGATCGTGCCTGCCCATGTACGTAGGTGCCTCTAATATTCCTGAGACCTCCTCTAAGAGAACTTCCGACCTTAATTTCTCCAGAAGCCTTAACCTAGCGCTAATTCTGCGATCCTCTAGCGATATCCAATCAAGTGTGATGTGACGCTTAATTTGTGCTCATATTTTTGCTTAACGAATCTGGCTGATCTGCGTTGGATTCTTTCTAACTCAGGTATCTGTCCCTTTTCGTACGGATCCCATATGCTGGAAGCGTATTCAACCTGAGATCTGACCAATGATAAATAACACGTTTCTCGTACCTGTTCTGTGCTACTTCTTACTATTCTGCCTACGTAGCCCAATTTCTTATTAGCTGCGCCTACGATCCTTCGAATATGCATATTCCACCATAGATCACGACAAATGGTGACTCCTAAATATTTAACGTACTCTGCAGATTGGATATTCAATCTATCAATTCTGTACTCCGAGTCTAATTCATTGTTCTTACTCTTCCAGAAACTCAATAGGGAACATTTGCTGTGATTAACTTCGATTTTCCAATCTTTGCACCATGCTGGAAGGGCGTTTAAATCTTCCTGGAGCGATTTTTGGTCATCCTGACTCGTTATCTCCTTATATAAAACGGTGTCATCTGCGAAAAGTCTTATTTTGTAGCGAACTACCGAGCAGGTATCGTTTATATATATATATCAAGAATAGTAGTGGGCCTATGACACTTCCCTGTGGAACACCTGATGCGACTTTTACCGGTATGAAGATTTCCCATCAATAACTACTATCTGTTTTCTGTTGGAGAGAAAGTCTTTTACCCAACTCAGGATGCTAGCGTTTATGCCCGACTATCTAAATAACGCAGAACAGAGCTAACGATTATATGTTCTAGAATCTTACACGATAATGACGTCAAGGAAATCGGTCTATAATTTTCGGGGTTCTCTTTATCTCCGCCTTTGTGGATGGGCGTTACGTATGCTAGTTTCCAGTCTTTCGGAACGGTACCATGTGCAACGGATTTTTCGAATATTATTTTCAACTAAGGTGCGATTACCGAGGCTAGCTCTTTTAACACACGCGCGGGTATGCCTTCCGGCTACGATGAGTTTTTCTATGTAGCTTGTTTACTACCCATTAGTCCATACTTACAGAGCTTGTTTTAAGGTGGTTAGTCGATCCTCATTACATAAAATTAAAATTTTTTTCTTTTAAAGTACTTTTTAAAATGTTTTATTTATCACCCGAAACATCTAGACGTCTGATCTTAAAACGTGTTAGCCATCCATCCGAAAATGCACACGGTTCACTTATCTCCATTTGCTCATAAAAATCTTTTGCCTTTCCAATCAACATTGATCCAGAAATAGGGTCTCCCTCGGAAAGTTTTATAGAAAACCATTAATAAATAGCAATATCCAATTGCTAAAGTTTTGACTTATGAAGAGTGCGCCGATATTCAATTCCTCTAGTTGTCTCATTGTCAGAAGAGAGGGAGAGAGGGAGAAAGAGTGAGGGAGGGAGAGGGAGAGAGAGAGATAGGGGAATAGGGGAGGGAAAGGGAGAGGGGGAGATATGTATTGAATATTCACAGAAACGCACACGTTTTTCCGTATTTTACAGATTCCTGCATATTGTGACTTAAAAAGAGAAATTGAAGCCAGGCATCAACGGCGAGATTGACAGTAATCCCTTCGATATTTGTTTAATCTTATCCTTCTATTATCTTTACGATAACAGAGACTTGCGAAACTGTTTTTACGGCTGAAATTCATGGTAACTCATCGATTTTTAGTGTTTCTGCAATCGTTTCATCACGTAGCATTACGCGAGGGTTTGTTTCTCGACCTCGTTTGTTAATTATTCAATCAATTTCTCTATGCCATGCTATGGCGCCAAAACTATTCAAATGGAGGGCCGCATAGGTGGTTGCCAACACTTTTGAGGGCCGCATTGGAAGAGGCCAATTCTTCTGCGGACCGGATTAGAGTTTAAATCAGAAGTTATCCTTAGATTCTGAGGTGCCATTTAAGTAAAAATCAAGTTTAAATGAAGTTTTTATGGTAAAAATTCCGCCATTTAAAGTTTTATTATTAAAACTAGAAATTGTAAGTCAAAAATGACGGGATCATCATAAAACTTTTCTAAAGATATTTGGTTTGGATGTAAAAATTCAGTAACATTTTGCTATGACCTTGTTTAGTATTCATGCACAATCAAAACGGATTTTCTTAAAGTTACCTTTGTTTTAATTATATTGTTTAAATAATTATTATCAGACTAGTGTAAGTGCCAGTTGAATTTCAACGGTTTAATTGAGTCTTTCACTGCCATTTCTAAGGGGGTATGCGTAATATACAAAAACATTTTAGTTTACGAAAACTTAAAAATCACCTACAAAGAATACTTTTCACTTAACATTTCTTAACAATTAAGAAAATTTGTTTGTAAACGGTCACACTCACTTTCCTGAATTTCATTTTACCTAATCATCATTTTCCCGAAATTCACTTTCCCGAATTATCATTTTCCTGTACGTCTTCAACGAATTCGGAGCTCTTAAACTTTTCAAATAATTTCCTTTTGTATTCAATTCTTCTACTCTTCAATGTCTGACATTTCAGGTCCGCCAAGATCTCTGATACACTCTCATCATACCGATATTCTCCTTTTACAAATCTAGCCGCTCTACGTTGAACCATTTCGAGCTCCATAGTTAAGCCCTCCTCGAAAAGGTCCCAGACGGCGCCACAGTATTCCACGATGGGTCGTATTAGGGAAAAGTATGCGATTTCCTTCACATTCGAGGGGCATCCCCGCAGGACTCTAGGGGAAAGCCCTTGAATTCTGTTTGCCGATGCTATAACGGTTTTGATATGCTCTCTACTAGACAAGTTGCTACTGAGTGTGACTCCTAGGTATTTGTAGCTATTGTCATGTTTTAGCTTTAATCCAGATATTTCGTACGGGTAACGGATGAAATTCAAGGAACGCGTGAAATTCATTGCGGCGCATTTCTCTATATTCAGGTCGACTTGCCAACCTTTACACCACTTCGCAATAGCCTGAAAGTCTCTTTGCAAAGTCTCCTGATCGTACATTGGGTTGATTTCACCATACACAAGCGTGTCGTCCGCGAAGAGTCTGACTTTACACTTTATATTATCGGCTATATCATTTATATACTATATCAAGAATAACAGAGGTCCGATTACACTTCCCTGAGGCACGCCGGAAGTTACTTTGACGACGTCTGTTGCAACTCCATCGAGAACTACTCTCTGGGTCCTGTCCAAAAGGAACGAAGCGGTCCAATTTGCAATTTTCTCGTTAATTGAATAAGCCCTTAATTTTTGCACTATTTTCACGTGAGAAACGGTGTCGAAGGCTTTCCTAAAGTCTAAAAATACTGCATCAACTACAGTAGCCAATACCATGTAGCGGTGAATTCTGTAAACATATTCAAAAATACCTAATTTACGGCAATAAGGACGACTGTATTCTTTTACGATACGAAATGATAATTTTGCCTCGTAATGCTATTCATAATAATTTAAATATCTATACCCCAAATATGGAGAAAGTCATGTGTTGGCCACTTAAAATTTTCCATTTTCTTATCTCATCCATTTTCTCAAGCATTTCCGTAATTATCAATGGTTTTCTGATTTTCTTCTCTTTTTACTTTCTCCATACGTAGTAATGGGAAAGTATTGTATTCATGAAAAAAATCGACTTCGAGATTTCAACGGAAATACATGTTTTGAGGTCCCTAGAACACGTTTAGACTATTATCGGAATGATGTCTGTGTGTGTGTGTATGTTAGTGTGGGCGCTCTAACTCAAAAAGTACATGCCATATCGTTACCAAACTTCATATATAACACTTTAACATGAGCACAAAGAACTGATTAGTTTTTGGACAATAACGGATAAACGGAAGTCGCGGTTTATTCGAAACCCGATTCGGTTTTTGCGATATTTCTTTGTTAAAACATCATTATTGTATATACAATTCTAAACAAAAGTTATAGAGAATGTAATTTCCTACAGTTTTCATTTGAAACAATTTTCTATAGGAGTTATTGTTTAGGAGTTATTTTTTAAATAAAATAATTGGTTTTTCGGTTGCCGTTAAATATCTCCTTAACAACATCGTTATTGGTAATCTTCGTAAGGACCAAAGTTGTAGAGAATAATATTTCTTCCAAGTTTTGTTTGAAACTAATTTTCGTAGAACCATCAATTTCGGATATATTTCGCTTTATCTTAATACCAGCCTACAGCGCCAACACCATGTAGCGGTGAATTCTGTAAACATTCATAATATACGTAATTTACGGCAACGACGTGTCTTCTTTTACTATACGAAATAATAATTTTGCCTTATAATGCTACTCATAATAATTTAAATATCTATGCCCCAAATATGGAGAAAGTCATGTGTTGGCAACATCAGATTTTTTCTTTTATATATATGTATGTTTGTGTAGATATATTACTATTATTTACATATTTATACTTATTTTTAGTATTCATGTTTTCATTTAATCTCACTCAATTTGATTAATCTTCATGTTCATTTTTAAACATTTTAAAATATATTTTGGAATTTTTTATATCTGAAATTTGTATGTACTATTTGTAATTCCACCATTGTTCTTTCATGTATGTAGGATTTTCGCAGGTTTTTTCCGCCCCCCTTCCCTTCGTGGGTGTTTTTCCTGCGTTTATTTTGCTAGGTCGGCCATGTCAGGTCCTTCTTAGGTTTTTACCACAAATACTTTGTCTTCTATTTTTAGAAGTTCCCGAATTTATGATTGAGTCTCTTATTTGTGTTTTTTTTGTTTTGTTCTTTTTCATTTGTTTAGTTCAGGTATTTGTCTTCTGTTTGTATGTTTATATGTTATTATTTTTATTGTCATTTGTAATTCGTAACGTAGGTTTGAATGTAAGAAGGGGCTATGTAGTCTCAATTTCGCCCTAAATAAAGTCGTTTGTCTGTCTGTCCCCCTCCCTTTCTCTCCCCCCTCTACCTCTCTCTTCCCTCTCTACCTCTCCCCCCTCCCTCCCTCTCTCGTATTAAAAGCATTCAAATCACGTTTATACCCATAAGGATTGAATTAACAATATGATATAGAGGTCTAACAATGGAATTGGTAGGCAAGGCAACATCCCCTTAAAATGGCAAGATTTCCTCAAACTGTGTGAATTAACCGTTTACATTGAGAAATTTCGAACTGTAGGCGGAAAAATATGAACAGAATAAGAAAGTTTATAATGTTTTCTTAAAAATGGTTCATATCTGAAGATTGCAGGCCAAATATTTATAATTTTAACCTAAAATTGAATGAAAGCCTGCACGTCGTAAAGCCGATTTTACGTGTTAACTTATTGGAAATGGAAATTATCTCGAACCTGGGTCGTTGATCTCGAGTTCGATATATGAAAACCTTTTGTTGTTATATCATAATGCTATCCTGAAAATTTCATCAAATTTGGTTCTGTCGTTTGCGAGATATTAAGCTTCAAAAAGCATTACATGACAAAGTTACAAAGTGACATTGTGACACTGCCTTTTATTATTGTAGATAGGTCTAGGCATAATATAGGTTAGGACAATGCGTTGCATTTTCACCGGTTTCTTGCTTATAAGGCATAAAAACAAACTTTTCAGAAAGGCACAATTACACAAGAAATGAAACTGGATTTAACGAAAGTGATATGATGGGAAATAAATTTATCGTAATATCTGAATTTAATACGGCTGGAAACGAATTGTTTACAAACAAATTTGCTTAATTGTTAAGATAAGTGAAAAAGTTCTTTTTAGGTGATTTTCAGTTTTTCATAAACTAAAATGTTTTTGTATATAGTATCGCATACGTCCTAAAATTGGTAGCGAAAGTAGATTCACTAAGTCCGTTGAAATTCAACGGGCGGCACTGACACTAGTTTTCCATAGCTTTTATAGAAAACATGTATCGAAGGCCGAAGGGCTGCGAGGAACGTCTGACTAGAAAACAAAAGAACAACCGCGCTAAGAAAATAAAGTCATTAAGCTTTGCAGCAACTTGGATAAAATCATTAGGGAATAATGACATTTTAATTTAGTACATTCAAAATCTGAAAGATAATTATAGTACACGTTTGTTATTGATAAATTATACATTAGAGTTAGATATAGAAAAAATTCACCGCGTGGAACGTGGCACGTTGTGGGGCGCCTAGGCGCCAGGGGCGGAGTCCGTAGTTGTTTTTAAAAATTGAGTATTATCATATTGATAAAAGGTCCCGGATCGTCCAGTCAGAAATTAAACCCTGGTCCTCACCATTATGACCTTACGTCTTTGCTGAAATGCGCATTATCCAACGCCACGGCCATATTTATGATTAGTTTTGCATTTATGAGTATGTATAAGGTCAATAGGCTGCACCTGCCATAGATCTGAGGAAAGTCGAACCCGCATCTGCAGCGTGTAGCGCCTCCACGGCATTCAAATATATTTTTGTGACAGCAAGGCAAACAATAAAATGTTAGATAATCTAATATATAAAGGAGAATGTTTGTATATTTATATGTTTGTACCTTAATAACTCAAGAATACAAAGTCCAGAAAACTTAAACTTTCCACATGCTTTTATGTCATCCCTGACAAGGTTTTAGGCAAAAAAAAACGTAAAAATACCCGGGTTCGACCCCAGGGGATAATTTTGTATTTCCCACAAGATAACACGTAAAAATAAAAAATTTGACGTGCAGGGTTTTATTTTTTTGCCAAATTAAATCAGAAATAATTGACCTGTGAACTTCGTATTTGTACTGTAGTAAAGAAAAATCTATAAGGTTTCTTATTCTGTTCGTTCTTTCCGCTAGAAATTCGAAATTTCTCGTATTAATCATTATAAAGTTTCTAATTCTGTTCAAATTTTTCCCAATACAGTTCGAAATTTCTTAATGTAAACGTTTAATTCACACAATTTTTGGAAATCTTGCCATTTTAAGGGGATGTTGCCTTGCCTACCAATTCCATTGTTAGACCTCTATATCATATTGTTAATTCAATCCTTATGGGTATAAACGTGCTTTGAATGCTTTTAATACGAGAGAGAAGGTGGTGGGGGGAGAGACAGACAGACAGACAGACAAACGACTTTATTTAGGGCGAAATTGAGACTGTGAAGTCCCTTCTTACATTTAAGAGAGGGAGGGGGAGAGAGGGAAGTAAATGGGGGAGGGGGAGAAATGAGGAGGGGGGAGAGTGAGATTGGGGGGAGGGGGAGAGAGGGTGTGAGAGGGAGAGAGGGTGTGAAAGGGGGGGGGGAGATGGAGGGAAAGAGAGACAACTATTTTAACTAGAGATAGCCCGTCAAAAACTGAAAATTCACTAGAAATGTTGTATATGACAAAATATTTCATATGTAAAAGTGTGATATTGTTTATTTTAAATGAAAATAATAATAATCTATCTATAATTCTTCCGTTGATATTTCAACGGACATTACACTAATACATTAGATAGCGAAGTCCTAATATCACATCTAATCTAAATCACATGAAGGGAGATTTTCATTAAATAGGTTCACATTGGGCGGAGAGAAATCTATAAAGTATACTGAGGTAAACTGTATTTCAAAGGAAAAACTTCCCGTTGCTTTCGTTATCAGTTCTTCTAGAACATTTTCGAGATATGACTCAGTCAGCCTTAATTGCAACACTGCCTCACGCTTCCCTTCCTGATAAAGGAAAAAGTGATAACGAGTACGATTTAGGGCAATAAGGTATATTAAAGCCGAGAAATCTTTCTACAAGGAATTAATAATTACACACACACACATACGATATACATATATATATACACACATACAGGGTGTTTGAAAACACTACTGCATAACTTCACCCACATGTAGGAAACGGCATTTCAAGCAAAAAAAGTTCCTATAAGCATGTGTCCGAATCTCCTAGGTTACGGAGCTATGGCTACCGAAAGATTTTTTTCGGCACTCCATGCGGTATCCTAGAAACAATGCCATAGCGTCTTCCCTGATCGATGAGGGGAGATGAAACTTGGTACGAAGTTACATTAGATTTGTACCCATGCTTGGCAGTAGTTGCATCAACCATATTTGGCGCAGTCTCCTTGGAATTTCAGAATTATCTCGTTTATTTATCGAGTTACGCGAAAATAATTGGTTATCAAAAGTCTTCTACACAGCATGGCCTTTCCAAAACGGCCTCAACCAACTTCCTGAGTGGATTAGTTCCAGAGAAATTGCGTTTGGAGTTATGCGCGTCAAGTAAGAAATATCTTCTCGAGCGATTTAATAACATTGTTTAAGACAATGATTTCATAATAAGTTTAAAAATGATACGGAAATAGCAATTAAACTTCAAATATTGTTGAATTTACCACGGAATCAAATTTAAATTTAACATGGCCTTGATTATAAGAAATGCCAAAGTGCGGAGTCTGAAAAATGTTCCTTAAAAAGGAATAATGACTGAAGACATTACCTCTCACGGAAGACGTAGTATCTCTTTTGCCGAGAACTCCTTAAAACAGGTGCTCGAAATGACCTCCATCAGCTCTAGAGGATCGCAGAATTAGCGCTAGGTTAAGGCTTCTGGAGAAATTTAGGTCGGAAGTTCTCTTAGAGGAGGTCCCAGGAATATTAGAGGCACCTACGTACATGGGCAGGCACGATCACGAGGATAAAATACGAGAGATCGACATTAAGCTTCTTTTTTCCCAAGGACCATACAGGATCATAATAGGACAGTGATTCCCACGAGGGACGTTATTAGGTAGGTTTTGGTGTGCTGCACCCCCTGCCACCCACCAGTCTGGTGATTTGCAGCGTATCATGTAGATGTAGATACACACACACACACACAGACATCATTCCGAAAGTAGTCTAAACGTTTTCTAGGGACCTCAAAACGTGTATTTCCGTTGAAATCTCGAAGTAGATTTTTTTCGTTAACACAATGCTTTCCCATTACTACGTATGGAGAATGTAAAAATCTGATGTGGCCAACACGACTTTCTCCATGCTTGGGGTATAGATACTTAAATTATTACGAATAGCATTATAAGGCAAAATTATTATTTCGTATCGTAAAAGAATACAGTCGTCCTTATTGCAGTAAATTATATTTTGAATATGTTTACAGAATTCACCGGAACATAATGGTGGCGCTGTAAACTGGAAAAGGTTAAATATCTCCGAAATGGATGGTTCTACGAAAATTTGTTTTATACAGAACTTGCAAGAAATATTATTTTCTACAACTTTGGTCCTCACGAATATTACCAATAACGGTATTTTAAAGATTTTTGACGGAAACCGAAAAACACTATTTATAAATAATTCCTAAATAATAACTGCTATGGAAAATTGCATCAAATGAAAGTTGTAGGAAATTATATTCTCTATAACCTTTCTATAAAATTGTGTATACAGTAATGAGGTTTTAACGGCGAAATATGGCAAAAACCGAGTCGGGTTTCGAATATACCTCGACTTTCGGTTAACCATTATTGTTCAAAAACTAATCATTTCTTTATGCACATGCTAAAGTGTTGATATGAAGTTTGGTAACGATACGGCAAGTACTTCTTGAGTTAGAGCGCCCACAATCACATACACACACGCGCATACACACACACACTCATCATTCCGAAAATAGTCTAAACATGTTCTAGGGACCTGGAAACGTGTATTTCCGTTGAACTCTCGAAGTCGATTTTGTTCGTGAACATAATACTTTTCCATTACTACGTATAGAGAAAGTAAAAATCTGATGTGGCCAACACATGACTTTCTCCATATTTGGGGTATAGATAGTTAAATTATTATGAATATCATTATGAGGCAAATTTATTATTTCGTATCGTAAAAGAATACAGTCGTCCTTTTTGCCGTAAATTATATTTTGAATATGTTTACAGAATTCAGCGTTACATGGTGGTGGCGCTGTATACTGGTATTAAGAAAGAGCAAAATATCTCCGAAATGAATGGTTCTACGAAAATTTGTTTCAAACATAACTTGGAAGAAATATTACTCTGTACAACTTTGGTGCTTACGAAGATTACCAATAACGATGTTTTTAAGGAGATATTTGACGGAAACTGAAAAACCGATTTATTATAAATAATTCCTAAACAATAACTGCTATGAGAAATTGTTTGATATAAAAAATGTAAAAATTATATTTTCTACATGTTCTGTAATGGTCAATGTATACAATAATGACGTATTATCGGAGAAATATCGCAAATACCGATTCGGGTTTCGAAGAAACCTCGACTTCCGGTTAACCGGTATTGTCCAAAAACTAATCAGTTCTTTGTGCTCACCCTTAAGGTGTTATATACGAAATTTGAAATCGATATGGCAGGTACTTTTTGAGTTAGAGCGCCTACAATCACATACATCCACACAGACCTACAGACGTCATTCCGAAAATAATACTATTTACATAAGAATGCATGGGAAATGGTGTGGAGAAACCCCAAAATGCCATGCGGCCCTTCACTGATGTGGATATAAATGTACCTAAATATTAACTTAAGAAGACGGGAAATGTATTATATTTACGCAGGAAATACTGAGTATTTTAATTCTGTTAATGTTTTTTCATAATACATGCTAAATCGCTCGAAATTTTCCTTTAAGCGCAAAATGTATCGGTTTAGATGACCATTTTCCAGGCGGCAACAAAGCTAAATTTCTTAATTGTTGTCCTCTTCAAAGTTAGAGATATTCACGCCATGGCGCGCCATAGAGGAAGAATAGCTAACTCCAAGATAAAGGGTACAAATGGATTCATGCCTAAATACAGTGTATGAATACTTTTATAGTGAGTCAAATTTTTAAGGAATATTAGAACATTGTTATCTTTTACCATTAACATCGAAACATTTATCGCAACATAAATCGATACATCTACTTACGTTTGTTCGGTAACCAAGATGTTGTTTATTGTTAACGTTTTGGCTAATAGCATTGACGTAATCCACTTAATTTTATTGCTGCTTCAAGGGAATCGGTGTATCTATCCATGTGAAGTAAGACGTTAATGCGTAATTATATCTATGGTAAAACTTTACAATACAATACATAAAATAGTAAATGTTAATGTAAGCATCGCTTGCGTAATTAAGGAATGGGGAACGTTTGCCCCGAACAATAAAAATCGTTTGCTACTTAAAAGAAAACTTTCCCGAGCGAAGCCGGGCGTTTCAGCTAGTAGCCTATATTTTAAGCTGGACCAGTCTAAAGATATGCTGAAGTTTCATAATAATACGACTAGCCGTTTCTGCGTGATGCGGTAACAAACAAACAGACAGACAGACGTTTTCCTAAGATATATTTGCTAAAATATTTACCCAAATTGTTTTTCTAAAATGTTTCTTATTAGACTTCTTCGATGTAATCAACCGTTAGCTTGAAATCAGCGATTTTTTTTACGGGTGCCCCCCCCCCCCCCCCCTCCCCTTGGTCTGATTTTGCTCATCTACAAACTTGATCTTATACTTGTACTGAAAGTGACAAATATCAAATTTGAACTTCCTAAGTTAATTTACTCGAGAGTTATCGTTGAAAAACCAAATCGATACCCCCCAAACCCCCACTTAAAATTTTTTTTGAGTTACACCACATAGCCTATATTTTAAGCTGGACCAGTCTAAAATACGCTGCAAGTTTCATAAAAATTCGACCAGCTGTTTTTGCGTGATGCGGTAACAAACAAACAGACAGACAACAATTCTGCAAACCGGTTCAAACGTCTTCTTGTGGTGAAAAACGCACAAAAAAAGTAAAACCCCGACAAAAAAACAAATGTACAGACAGAGGTTACAATTTTATTTATATAGATTCCCGGAGTATTCGTTGTCATTTGACTAACATCATTTTTACTGTTTCCATTCATTCATTGAGGGATAGTCGTTTAACGAGCAAGCACTAATGCTATGGAATGGCCATAATTTATTCTTGGTCTAAAATTCTATCGAGAATTTATGGAGAATCGTGCCGAGAAATGCGTGCAAGAATGGAAAACAATTGATTTCCTCGGACGAGCTTCGGACTGCAATTTTACGTTCATTCTATGAAATAAGCAATGATTCGATTTGTTCTCCCGTTCAAATGTTGACTTTGATGTCTTGTATAAACAAGAAACCCTTGATAAGCCAACGTATAGTTGTTCATGATTGAAAACTGACTCTGGTAAATGTAAACCAGATGCGTGGGCCTATTTGCGTTAATAAACATGTAAAATGTAGAATATAATCATTTTACCTTAAAAAATATAATATTCTAGTATCAATATGATGAAAGAAGAATCAACTGCTTGGTCATTCGTTTTAAATGCTTCCCACACGCAGTATCGTAAGTAGCTAATTATCAGTAACTATGTACCTAAAAGTATGTATACAGTTTGACGTTGTTAAAAATTCCGACGCTTAAAAAATTTCGAAGTGAATAAAGTTATTCTTTCTTCTATTTGAAGGCTTAATTGAATCGGAGGGTCGCCTTGGCAACACCCGGAAGGAGTACGAAAAATTCACAAAATTTCGATAAAGGATGCCTATTTCTGAAGATTTCGACCGTGTAACATGTAAACATAGAAAGAATAAGATAGGATACAGTTTAACCGTCAAATAAAGTAAAAACTAATAAAATCTGTCCATATTTAGATATTCTGATGAATGAAAGAAAAAATCCTTGCACTCCTAAAAATCGAAAATCGCACGTAAACTTACGAGGATAATGTAATCGTCTCCCGGAGTCGAATCTGGAACCATTTCCGGTATATTTTATTTTTCCATGCCATATTTCGTAAAATCGACGGTAGGAAAATCAGGGCATTGAACCGTAATTTTTTCGCTCCGGTTTTCGTTCCGGTTCACTCAAAACAAAATTTCGGTTCGGTTCCGGTTTCGCTCCGGCAAGCGTCGGTGAACCGGTTCGAACCGGTTTTTTTCGCTCCGACCTTAAAATATTTTTAGGAAACTTTCAAGAATTGATTTATTAATTAAGTAATTTTCTTATTAAATCAAATACATCTTCACTATAAAAATTGTGGTACTTAAGAAACATACTCAAAACACGAAAATAAATTATTTGAATGTGAATATTTAGTATGTATCTTATTTATTTAAGATTATACTTTGAATTGAATATTTACAAACCATACATGCGCCGCAAATGATTTCAACATATTAGGAAAGTATAAAGTAAATTATAAATGAGCACGTTTTCTGCGATAGAGTATTCTAAACTTATTATGTTATGCAAAGCATTCATCTCATTTTCTAATTTACTGGGCTTAGTCTTTAGTACTAAATTTTATCAAAATCCGCTGAATAGCTACGGAAAAAAATTGCATCCTGATAGAATAATATGCCCTGAAGCTGGAATGCCTAATAATGAATTATTAATATTTTTATTTACAAATCTTGCTGTAAAATAAGAGATAATACGAATATGTGTGCTCATTTTAAGATGCACTCTATAAAATAAATAGAAATTTACTAAACTGTAACAAAGCATAACCGAAGTAAGAATATCTCAAAACCACGACTGCGGGGCGATCCTTCCTGGATAAGTTTTACAGAATGACTACCAGAATAAAAGGGTTCAGTGGATATGGAGAGGGAGTGAAAGTATATGGGGACATTAACCTCCAACTTTAAGGAAAATCCAAGTTAAGAATCGGGAAATATTTTTGCCGGGAACACACAATACGGGGTATGCTCGGGGGGAGGGTAGAAAGACAATTAGAGGCTGTCTTCAAAGTGCCGCCCAAGTTCCTTTCCAGTAGCCTCGTTTAACAGGTAATCTCGGCAGGATGTATTGTAGACCTTCTCTCTATGTATTGAGATGCACATGGAAAATCCCACTATTGAGCCAACAGATACTATCGCAAAGACGCATCCTTGCCAAGGCTGAGGAGAATGTGTTCTCAAGAAAAACCCAACCCTTTCTTATTCGGTTTCTAAACGTGAGGCTTTCAGAAAGACAAACTAAAACAAAAGGAAAAACCCTTCTTTCGCTCCCACTTTTTATACGAACCGAAAAATATGGAACGCAATAAATAACGGTTTTCGGTTTCAGTTCGGGTTCAGGAAAATATTTTTTTTCGGTTCGGGTTCTGTTTCACTCCAGGAAAGATAACGGTTTTTTCCGGTTTCGGTTTTCGGTTCGGTTCCGGTTCGATGCCCTGAGGAAAATATACTTTCATTATTTTAGGCGTTCTTTGGTTCAAGTCACGAGTTTGTACGATGATTAAAAGTAATTTTAAAATGCAAACGAAAAATATGCTGCACTCATTCCGTCTTCATAAATAAGAAATTAAAATTCCTAACCTTTCTGATAGTTGAAATCCGGACGGGAAATAATTTTAAAAAGCAAATATGTGTATATAAGCCTCTACACCGATTTACGTGCTTTTATTATGGGGCAATAATGGGGCGAAAATAGCCCCTCAAAATGGGAATTTTAAAAATATCGGAATTTCCTTCGGTTGTGACCAAAACCTATAAACATGCCGAATATAAATTCTCTAACACATCTGGAAGTGCCTCATAATTCTATCTTCCTCCTTTATCCTATGTCAGAAGCGGCAATATACAGGGTATCTGGCGACGATATGTCAATACTTCAAGATATATTCCTGAGGTTATTCTCAGTCAGAAATATCAAGTGAACGTGGGTTCGATTCTCAACGGTTACGGAGCTATCGGCATTTGAAATGCTTAATACTACTGCAGTAATTGTTCAAAATGGCCGCCGTCAGCTTGGATGCACATTCTGACTCGTTCCACTAGGGAACGGTTACGGAGCATACACATAGCAGGCGTGGATGTGTTAATGTAAGTCAGCGCACCAGTAGCACGTGAACTAGCAAACAGTGCAGTCAGGTCGTACTGTGAGACGTGTCGTACCAGAAGTATACGTTTTCCACTGAAGAATACGCGGATATTTATATACCCACAACTCTGTAACCGTTGAGAATCGTACCCGTGTTCATTTGAGATTTCCGACTGGGAATTACATCAGGAAAAAGATCTTGAAATATCGACATAACGTCGTCGGACACCCTGTATTATAGATAAGTAGTGGGTTATCGTGGAAGATTGTTACTAATGAATCGGAATGAGTTAGTCATTTTATTGAATAGTTTTGTCGTCGCTTAAAGATAAAATAATCGTTACGAAATATTTGAAGGTTGTCAATCAAATTGTTTCACATTTAAGAAAAAGTTTTCTATAGAGCAGGATTTCCCAAACTGTTTTCTGTATAACCCCATAAGCTATATGGGGTTCCGTGATAGACGGAAGAAGAGACCCGATATGTTCTTCCTTCTCTTATTTACAGCAAGAAACATGAGTCTCACTTGTTAACTGCATACTGTAAGATACATGAACTATTTAAATGAAAATTACAATGATTATAAAGTTAATTTTATTGCGATTTGGCTCATCATCCCTTAGTTAGGGTTCCACGAGAAAAAATATTTGAATATAAGGGTTCCGTGGCTTCACAAGGTGAGGGAGTCTCTGCTCTGAAGCAAACTCTGTTTTCTTCATTTTGGCAAATCATTCTTCGTCAATTCATACCAAAAAACAATGTTTATGCAGTGTTAGATAAGGGATGGATATATGATCACTCACCATAGTTACTATAGTCGTAAATCTTCCCCAAAGACTGAACCGCTATTACTTTATCTTCTTCCTCAGCCTCACTGCCAGCAATCAACACACCTTTGTCAACATGAGCGTCTTCTATTTCCTCTGCCAAAGGGTTAGACAACTCTACGTCCGCAGCAATCGTCCAAATGAGGGATGCGGCCACCGCCATCCAGCATCCCAACCCAATAACGACACCCATCTCACTGATTGACCAAATTTTCGTCCAAATAGATATCTCGATTTTCTCCTTCCGTCTGCCGAATGAAGCCTATTTTAAAGTGTCGCCCTCAGTACGTCCCATGGGAGAGAGAGAGAGAGAGGGTAAGAGAGGAAGATAGAACCCCCCCAGATAGGGATCCGCTAAAAATAACACCCCTTTACACCTCCTCTCCTCAAACGTGTTCTTTTGATGTCTCTTCTCGAATCGCTGAAACACACTTTTTTATTTGTCGTGTCGTGTAACACTGTAGGAGAACTGCGAAGGTAACTAAGGTGCGCTCTCCGGATCACTTGTCGCGTCGGTATCTCGAAGTGAATAAACGAAAACCCAGTCTCGTGATGCGCTTTCGTCGTTCTTTGGTTGGCTATCTCATCTCTCTCTCATCCTACTGTTTCCTTGGTCACGAGCCGTAGAGATATGATGAAAGAGGCGGAGATGATATCTAAGAATCCCCATAGGGGGAGGGAGGGGGGGGGGGGGGAGGGGGGAAGAGAGGGGCCTTGAGACACTTCACCTATCTCCTTCTTTGGTAACGCATTTACCGGCCAAAGCGGGATAGAATAGTTTTTGGGTAATGTCTTTCTATAAAAAATTCTTGGATTTCTGTCTAATGAGAAATAATATATGGCGACATAAAACGTTAATGCTTTTTTATTCGAATCTGCAATTATTTCAATACGTATATGAAATAATAAGCGGCATAACATCAAAAAAGAACAAATGTTTATATTCAACGGGAAACTTACAATTTAATAATTTTACACGTGTCCCTGATCAAGAGTCGCTTTCTAATATATGTACTCTCAACAGTTGTCTAGATTGGCTGTCACTGCCACCATTACATATTAAAAATTAACATTTTTATTTTTAGCCAATTCGGATACAGCTTAGATTATCACGTACATTTATTTTTGAGTAAAAATAATAAATCAATGCTTTAGAATATAATTTGTTGTTTATGTCATAACTAGCATCGATTGGATTTTCCTTACATTTCCAAACTCATTAATTATCATGAATAAAACATTTAAAACTTAAGTGATTCTGTTGAACTCAAGCATCAGAAGGAAGAAGAATCGATTTTTCTGACAAGTATTCTCACAAACATCTTACTACGAGATTGTATTTATCCACTCTCAATTATTAATTATATCGTATTATTATGCACATTTAAAGGCAATCCGCAATCTTTAGTGCGTGTAACTTTGCAGTCTAGTCATCTTTTTCCGCGAATAAGAGGTTTGTGCCACCCTCAACTTATCAACAACTACATATTCTTTATCTTATCTAAAACTACACCTAGCAACGCTTATATTCCGAAAACACGATATAATCATACGCCTTCGCCGTTTTAATATGAAATAATCGAAAAGTACTAAAATTATAGGAAAAAATACCTATGCACTTCGTTTCAAGTAATTATACAGGGTGTGCCATAAGTCTGGAACCATAGGGAAAAATATTTTTTTATTTTTGCAAGTCCAAGATGTTTCTGAGTAAGGAAGAACGAGTCCAGATAATTCTATTCATAGGAAATCGGAGTGAGAGGAAATTGAGGAGGGTAGATAGTTTCGGTGGGAATGAGGGGGAGGAGGAGGAGAAGGTGGGAGGACGAGGAGAGGGGTGGGAGGAGGAGAAGGTGGGATCTCACACCACTGGATTTTTATCTCTGCGGTCACTTGAAGGCGCTGGTCTACGCGGAGAAAATTCAGAATGATAAAAATTTGCGGCAGCGTTCCCGTTGTTGTATCGCGTCGGCTCGTTGACGATTTGTTCCAGCGAGTTTGTTGTAAACGCTTCAATTAACATAGCGCTAAGTCTTCGATTCTCTAGCGGCATCCAATTCCATTCTTTTAACAGTGATGTGACGCTTAATTTATGCTCATATTTTTGCTTTATGAATCTGGCTGCTATGCGGTAGATTCTTTCTAAATCAAGTAGCGTATGCGTAGAAGGAGGGGGAGGAGAAGGGGGGAGAATGGGGGAGAAGGGGGAGGAGGAGAAGGTGGGATCTCACACCACTGGATTTTTATCTCTGCGGTCACTTGAAGGCGCTGGTCTACGCGGAGAAAATTCAGAATGATAAACTTTTGCGGCAGCGCATTATTGCATGTAACAGCATTAATCCTGACATAATTCACCGTGTTCTTGCTGACTGGGTATTTCGTCTGGATTTGTGTATCAGGAACAATGGTGGACACATTGAGCACGTTCTGTGAATAAAAGCATTTGTATTGCCATTTTTCATTATTTTTCCTATGATTCCAGACTTATGGGACACCCTTAGAATCGTATAAGTAAAAAATCTGATGTGGCCAACACATGACTTTCTCCATACAGGGCAATGAATATGATTACTCTCGAGGTCAGCGTTCTCAGAAATAATTATCGGTGATTACACTGAAGAAAAATTTTATAATATTTTCAACGGTCTTTATTTAAAAAACAAAAAGTAAATTAAATTGTTAGCTGAATAGAATTGGAAAAAACCTCCAAATCACCGTAAAGGTGGTACTTACGTGTCAAGGCACAGAAGACTCGCAGGACCACTTAGGACGCGCGTTTCGACAGCAACGCTGTCATCTTCAGCATTGCTAAAGATGACAGCGTTGCTGTCGAAACGCGCGTCCTAAGTGGTCCTGCGAGTCTTCTGTGCCTTGACACGTAAATACCGCCTTTACGGTTTTTTGGAAGAAATATTACTCTGTACAACTTTGGTCCTTACGAAGATTACCAATAACGATGTTTTTAAGGAGATATTTAACGGAAACCGAAAAACCGGTTATTTATAAATAACTCCTAAACAATAACTCCTATAGAAAATTTTTTCAAATTAAAACTGTAGGAAATTACATTCTCTATAACATTAGTATAGAATTGTATATACAATAATGATGTTTTAACAGAGAAATATCGCAAAAACCGAATCGGGTATCGAATAAACCGCGACTTCCGATTATCCGTTATTGTCCAAAAACTAATCAGTTCTTTGTGCTCATGTTCAAGTGTTATATATGAAGTTTGGTAACGATATGGCATGTACGTTTTGAGTTAGAGCGCCCACAATAACATACAAACACAGACATCATTCCGAAAATAGTCTAAACGTGTTCTAGGGACCTCAAAACATGTATTTCCGTTGAAATCTCGAAGTCGATTTTTTTCATGAATACAATACTTTCCCATTACTACGTATGAGAAAGTAAAAATGGGGCAAGACAGCTCCAAAATGTTGGAAGTTTTGTAATATCGTATTTTTACTTTCTCATACGTAGTAATGGGAAAGTATTGTATTCATGAAAAAAATCGACTTCGAGATTTCAACGGAAATACATGTTTTGAGGTCCCTAGAACACGTTTAGACTATTTTCGGAATGATGTCTGTGTGTGTATGTTATTGTGGGCGCTCTAACTCAAAACGTACATGCCATATCGTTACCAAACTTCATATCTAACACTCTTACATGAGAAGAAAGAACTGATTAGTTTTTGGACAATAACGGTTAAACGGAAGTCGAGGTTTATTCGAAACCCGATTCGGTTTTTGCGATATTTCTTGGTTAAAATATCATTTTTGTATTTACAATTCTATACAAAAGTTATAGAGAATGTAATTTCCTACAGTTTTCATTTGAAACAATTTTCTATAGGAGTTATTGTTTAGGAGTTATTTATAAATAACCGGTTTTTCGGTTTCCGTTAAATATCTCAACATCGTTATTGGTATTCTTCGTAAGGACCAAAGTTGTAGAGAATAATATTTCTTCCAAGTTTTTTTTAAAACTAATTTTCGTAGAACCATTAATTTCGGATATATTTCGCTTTTTCTTAATACCAGCCTACAGCGCCAACACCATGTAGCGGTGAATTCTGTAAACATTCAAAATATACGTAATTTACGGCAACGACGTGTCATCTTTTACGATACGAAATAATAATTTTGCCTTATAATGCTACTCATAATAATTTAAATATCTATACCCCAAATTTGGAGAAAGTCGTGTTGGCCACATCAGATTATTTCCATCGGTTGTGACGTAACATACAGTCTTGCCAAATTTCAAGTCTCTTACTTATCTGGAAATTCCTTATAATTTCAAACCTTGTATGGGGCGAAATATCCCCGAAAATGGGTTTCATATAACGAATTTCATCCATCGGTTGCAACAGATATTCTATAATCGTGCCATATTTCAAGTCTGTATCTGATATGAAACTGACTCAATTTTTCAAATAAAAAAAATGAAAAAAGAAAATATTAAAAAAGAAATAGAAAGTACAATTAAATCGGTATGAAAACCAGACTACACCACTAAACTCTTCTTACTTTCTCCATACGGAGTAATGGGAAAGTATTGTATTCACGAAAAAAATCGACTTCGAGATTTCAACGGAAATACACGTTTTGAGGTCCCTAGAACACGTTTAGACTATTTTCGGAATGATGTCTGTCTGTGCGTGTGTGTGTATGTTATTGTGGGCGCTCTAACTCTAAAAGTACGTGCCACATCGTTACCAAACATCATATATAACACTTTGACATGATCGCAAAGAACTGATTAGTTTTTGGACAATAACGGATAACCGGAAGTCGAAGTTTTTTCGAAACCCGATTCGGTTTTTGCTATATTTCTTCCTTAAAACATCATTATTGTATTTACAATTCTGTACAAAACTTATAGAGAATGTAATTTCCTACAGTTTTCATTTGAAACAATTTTCTATAGGAGTTATTGTTTAGGAGTTATTTATAAATAACAGGTTTTTCGGTTTCCGTTCAATATCTCCTTAAAAACATCGTTATTGGTAATCTTCGTAAGGACCAAAGTTGTAGAGAATAATATTTCTTCCAAGTTTTGTTTGAAACAAATTTTCCTAGAACCATCCATTTCGGATATATTTCGCTTTATCTTAATAACAGTATACAGCGCCAACACCATGTAGCGGTGAATTCTGTAAACATTCAAAATTTACGTATTTTACGACAATAAGGTCAACTGTATACTTTTAGGATACGAAATAATAATTTTGCCTTATAATGCTATTCATAATAAGAATTTAAATATCTCTACCCCAAATATGGAGAAAGTCATGTGTTGGCCACATCAGATTTTTATATTCTCGCGAAATTAAGATTTACTCTAAAAAACAAAGGAGATATCGTGAAATTATTAATACTAGCTATACCCGGCGTAGCATACGCCGATCTAGCGGATCTTAAAGGTTCTTAATTAAACATTCAGGAATTTATTTTATTTTATACTTTCTCCATACGAAGTAATGGGAAAGTATTGTGATCATGAAAAAAAATCCACTTCGATATTTCAACGGAAATACACGTTTTGAGGTCCCTGAACACGTATAGACTATTTTCGGAATGATGTTTCTGTGTGCGTGCCTGTGTGTGTACGTGTGTGTGTGTGTGTATGTGATTGTGGGCGCTCTAACTCAAAAAGTACTTGCCATATCCTTACCAAACTTAATATATAACACTTTAGCATGAGCACAAAGAACTGATTAGTTTTTGGAAATAACGGTTCGACATTTACATGATACCCTGCAAATCACCAGACTGGTGGTTGGCAGGGGGTTCAGCGTACCGAAACCTACCTAATAACGTCCCTCGTGGGAATCACTCTCCTATTATGATCCCGTATGGTCCTTGGGAAAAACGAAGCTTAATGTCACTTGGTCCTACAGTTGATCTCTCGTATTTTATCCTCGTGATCGTGCCTGCCTATGTACATACGTAGGTGCCTCTAATATTCCTGAGACCTCCTCTAAGAGAACAACCGACCTTAATTTCTCCAGAAGCCTTAACCTAGCGCTAATTCTGCGATCCTCTAGCGATATCCAATTCAACTCCTTCAAGAGTGATGTGACGCTTAATTTGTGCTCATATTTTTGCTTTACGAATCTGGCTGCTCTGCGTTGGATTCTTTCTAACTCAAGTATTTGTCCCTTTTCGTACGGATCCCATATACTGGAAGCGTATTCAACCTGAGATCTGACCAATGATAATTAACACGTTTCTCGAAAAGGATTTAAAACTTTCCCGGCGAATATTATTAGTGAATCTTTCTCGGGTTTCACACCGGGTGATGTCTAAAATATAATTCGACGTTTCGGCGTAAGTCACATGCGCTATCTTCAGGAAAACTGAGTGACGTGTCAGGTTGGGTCCCAGTTTATATCCCCTGGGTGGTTCGTCTGTTGGTCTTCTAAGCGGGAAAAAGTATAACTATTTGCAGTCCGAAATGCACCCGGGCTAAGCCAGGTACGAAAAGCTAGTACATATCTATAAAGTAAGGTGTTTGTATGTATGTTCTACTAAGGCTCAGAAACTATAATACGCAGAAAAAATCCGATGACTTTCTCCAAATTTGGGGTATAGATATTTAAATTATTATGCGTAGCATTATAAGGCAAAATTATTATTTCGTATCGTAAAAGAAGACACGTCGTTGCCGTAAATTACGTATATTATGAATGTTTACAGAATTCACCGCTACATGGTGTTGGCGCTGTAGGCTGGTATTAAGATAAAGCGAAATATATCCGAAATTGATGGTTCTACGAAAATTAGTTTCAAACAAAACTTGGAAGAAATATTATTCTCTACAACTTTGGTCCTTACGAAGATTACCAGTAACGATGTTGTTAAGGAGATATTTAACGGCAACCGAAAAACCAATTATTTTATTTAAAAAATAACTCCTAAACAATAACTCCTATAGAAAATTGTTTCAAATGAAAACTGTAGGAAATTACATTCTCTATAACTTTTGTTTAGAATTGTATATACAATAATGATGTTTTACAAAGAAATATCGCAAAAACCGAATCGGGTTTCGAATAAACCTCGACTTCCGTTTAACCGTTATTGTCCAAAAACTAATCAGTTCTTTGCTCTCATGTAAGAGTGTTAAATATGAAGTTTGGTAACGATATCTTATTTACTTTTTGAGTTAGAGCGCCCACACTAACATACACACAATCACACACACACAGACATCATTCCGAAAATAGTTAAACGTGTTCTAGGGACCTCAAAACATGTATATGGGTGATTCTACGGAAATGGGACAGAATGATATATGAATATATATCCGTTGAAATCTCGAAGTCGATTTTTTTCATGAATACAATACTTTCCCAATACTACGTATGGAGAAAGTAAAAAGAGGAAGGTGTCATATTAACCGTTATCATGTGTACGGTGGTGTAGTAAGGTTTTTTAACCGATTCGGTGTACTATTTAATTATAATAAAATATTTTCGTTTATATGGGATTTCCATTTAAAATTTTTTCGTAAATTTCTCGAATTTTTAACTCCTTACATATATATCGCAGACATATGCTCTCGCAGACTTTTTTGTGGTAAATTATCTCCTCTTTTGGAATAATTTTTTAAAAGAGGGGCTTACAGATCAAATAAGACAAATTGAAGGGAAAATCTTATTATTCATTATTGCTCAGCATTTGGATATACTTAGCAACCGATGTAAAGAAATTACTTTTGAACTATAAACATATCGTAAACGTAGAAATAGTTTATGAAATACTCATTTAATATCTTCTGATTTGATTGTATGTTTTTCTTTCATTATCTATGGTCTTCTATACACAAGTTAATTCTGCGAATAAACATTAGTGAACTGTTTCTTTTTCTGTAATCGTGTTATTCGCATTTTAGGTACGTTTGGATATAAGTTAAATTGTTTTTATATGCCTTTTGTCTTATTTTATTTCATATTTTGTTTAAGTGAAAATTACTGAAGATATATGATTAAATTACTACGTTAAAGTTTTTGTGTTTTGTTTTATCAGGTTATCAATAAAAACTGAATTGAGGATTTTATGCTAACATGCAAGTTTTTTCCTATGCTCATCCATTTTTCGTTTCAATAATAATTAGATACTTTTTTGTAATATATAATATCGTTTTGAATTAAAAGAGAGTTTTATCAATTGGAAATAAGGTTCACTCTTGAGTAATTGTTATTTTGATACGAGAACTAAATTAGATTAACATTTTGAACACGTAACGCAGTGAATTTCGAATGATTTTATTTGAATAATACTTTTGTTGAACTTTATTATGTCTTCTGAACTAAAATTAAGAATTCGTGTCTGCGGTTCCATGGGTAAAATGTAAACACTACAGATACACTCACGTAATTAATTATGTTAGAAAAGTAAAACATTTTACTACATTATTTAAAATCGATTCCTTCGAATATCTCAATCTATTATTCAATTAATTACGATGGAAAACACAATTAAGATCAATAATTTTATATCTATTTAGATTAATAATAGGTATTCTTATTTAGTTTCTCCTGTTATTATGTTGACATACAAACTCATATTCCGCGTAATCAATATTTACTCATCACTACGACACGCTATTTTGTGATTGTTGGTTGTTTATTTAGCAACTGAATACAAAGCGTCAGTCGCCATCATCAGATACATTGAGCTTTAGGAGATTATTCGTTGGTTGGTTTTGGTTAGTTTGTTGTTTTCATTTGCTTTCGTTTCGTGTCCATTTTTTGTGTTCTTTGTTTGTTTTCTTTGTTTTCGTTCTTAGTTGTTCATTTTGTAGTCTATGTTTATATTCTTTGGTTGTGCTCTTGATTTTTGTTCCTTGATTACCTATTTGTCGGTTTACACCTTTTATGGCGGCTATTGGTTACAGTTTAATTCATTTCTTTTTTCTTGGTGGTTTTTACATTGAACTTATATTCTTTGGTTGTACTCTTAATTTATGTTCCACGATTATTTATTTGTCGATTTACATTCTTTTCTACCGGGTATTGGTTAGCGTTTAATTCATTTCTTTTTTCATGGTGGTTTTTGTAGTTTTCGTATTGGTTCGTTTCGTGTTCTTTCCACTTTATTTCAAGACTCCTAATGTAGTTTACAGAAAGGAGAGGAGAAGTTTTAGTATGTATCATTTTCTCAAACTGTCTTCTAAGCGGGAAAAAGTATAACTATTTGCAGTCCGAAATGCACCCGGGAGAAGCCGGGTACGAAAAGCTAGTTATTTATAAATGTCCGGTTTTTCGGTTTCAGTCAAATATCTCCTTAAAAACATCGTTATTGGTAATCTTCGTAAGGACTATAGTTGTAGAGAATAATATTTCTTCCAACTTTTGTTTGAAACAAATTTTCATAGAACCATCCACTTCGGAGATATTCAACTTTTTTGTAATTTTCCGTATACAGCGCCAACACCACGTAGCGGTGAATTCTGTAAACATATTCGAAATATACCTAATTTACGGCAATAAGGACTGTATTCTTTTACGATACGAAATAATAATTTTGCCTCATAATGCTATTCATAATAATTTAAATATCTATACCCCAAATATGGAGAAAGTCATGTGTTGGCCACATCAGATTTTTTCCGATTATCGTGACACCTCTTGTTTCTACGTGCTGTAGTTGCTGAGCTATAAAGAAGCATGCATACAAAATCTTTTCTTTATAGATATCTATAGATAATAATAATAAATAATAATAAGCCGTCTTTATTAGGTCGAATATTTTACATTACAACGTCCATTCTTCCATAGAAACCTGACGGCACAAAAATTAATAACCTATGCGGGATTCGAACCAGCGACCTTAATTACCGTCGGCAGATATGGTAACCCTCCGTCTACCAAGGCCGACAGATATCTATGGAGACGTTCTCTAATTTCTTGTCTAATTGATGTCGTAAATCCTGATTGTCTACCATTCAACCAATAAAAACGCAGAATAAGCGTTTATGACAAAACAAGAAAATTATATTAGATCGATTGAATTTGCATCCAGATAAAAACAAGTTTTAGCTGGAAAGGATAGGATGTAAGATACCTACTCCAAAAACGAGAGTTCCTTTGGACTATGATTCCCTGAAATAATTGTTTCAAGCATATACTAGTCACAGAAGCAGACCATTTGTCATTGATGAAATACCCCAGCTACCTAGAGCTATGATCAATGGGGTGCCAAAAATTCCGTAGGTAAATGAGGACTGAAAGAGATACGTAAGCAATATTTCAAATATACGGTATATCGACAGAGAAAATAATGTTACATTGCTACTTAATATTACATATTATTTCATTGTTGGCTTCATTATTTTCTATGTTACAGTCACAGAAGATGAATTATAATATATTAAACGGTACGGCGTCATAAACATTGATTTCGACTAAGTTTAAGTTTCCTCTTTTATCTTCTGCTGGCACTGACAAAGCTTTAGATAAAGAACATAATGCTCGTCATTGGTGACGAGACTTGTCACTGGAATGGCGATACTATGCCGGGTAAACTTTGCTGCTAGATATGAGATTAGAGAATGAGAGATTGGGAGGGGGGGAGAGAGGGGTAATGTGAGAGAGGGGGAGCGAGGGGAGGGGGAAGAGAGAGAGAGGGAGGGTAGAAAGGGGGAGAAGAAGAGGGGAGGGAGAGTGAGAAAAGGTGATAAGAGAGAAGGATGAAGCGTTTCTAACGATTTAATCGAAGCAGCTGAATCTTCATTTCATCGTTTGAATGCTGAAATCTTACCTTTTTTAAGTAGAACCATTATATTATACATCTGTAATGCTTATTAGCGCAAATAGGCTCACGCACGAATTTAAAATTACATGAGAATAGGGACATACATTATTTTTTTAGCATATTGAAAGTTACTTTGTTCTCTTCGTAGATAATCTAAATAAAGATTGCATTGATTGTTTTTATAAAGAAGAAAGAGCATATACTTTAATAAAACTAACCAAAGGAGATTAAAAATATAAACGTTCGTGATCAATTACTGTGTAGCATTAATTTCCTCTCTAATATGATTTTTAAAATGCTGATTTCTGACTGATTTCGCAAAATTCTTTGCGATTACCACTAATAATAATAATAATGAAACGAAGCCTTTTGAGAATTCAGGTGTGGAGAAAATTATTTTTCAAAAATAACTTAGAAAAACTCTTAGTTATCGTAAAGATACAGCGTGGAAAGATAAGACTAAACAAATATCCACGAGATTACTGTTGTTACCACTATAGACGCTTGGACAAATCTCTCTCTACCTCTCATGCCAAAACGCAGGCATGAGTAGGGTTCAAGCAGGGCCGTGCAGTGGCATGGAGTGGTGGAGCGACCGCACCAAGCGCCATATTTTTTAGGCGCCTTTGGGCTCAGATATCTTTCAAGCCATCAATAACTTCGGAGCTCTAAACTTTTATTCGGTTCGCACAAATAACTCAAGCGAAAAGGCATGACTTCGCATTTAGCATTCATTTTCCTATTTCCGGGAATCCCTTACAGTTGTCTCACGCTGAGCCCCCCCCAAGACAAAAAAGATGCTATCCCAACCACAACTGATAATCCATGAGGGCGCTTGGCTGCTCGCGTAGATACTGTACTACATTTACTTGGCGAAATGCGCCTTTTCGTCCACGGTGGAAAGACTGGAAGGTGTGTTCATCATGTGGACAAATTTCGAACTCTTCTGCGCATGGCGTCAGCAACGGGACAGAAATGGCTGTTGTTCGAACGCTGCGTGTGACACGGTGAAAGGGTTCTAGGTGATTTGGACTGTATAATAATATAATATCAGAGACTTATTTCAACAATTATTTTAATTATTCAGGGACGTATTTGGATTGCAGAAAATAATCTACTATACATTTTAAAGTGATTGTTCATGGAACTCCTCCTAAACGATAAAAGCTAGAACAACCAAATTTGGTTCATTTCTTGCTTATATCTTAATTTAGTGAATGGTCAAGGTTTGGTCAACCGCGATTAGTCAGTGCTGCCAATATAGGGGATTAACATTTTTCCATAAGATAACACGTACGAATCCATTTCTTGACAAGCAAGCTTTTATCTTCATTCATCAAAGTACGTCAATATGGACCGATTTTTTTCATTTTTGCTTTATTCGACGAATAAAAGTATACTATCTTATTCCTGCGATGTTTACATGTTATACGGTCGAAGTTTTTAGAAATACGCAATTTGTTTCGAAATGTTGTGGATTTTTCGTACTCTTTCCGGGCGTTGCCAAGGCGGCCGTCATTTACATTTACATTAATACCTGCAAGCCGCCAGAAGCGTTTGGCAGAGGGTGTAAAAGCATCTGGCTGTTGAAGAGAGCGGACGTATCTTTCACTTCCTCCAGTGGAAACCAACGGATTTACGAGTGACCATTGTAGCATCTACATCTACATGATACCCTGCAAATCACCGGACTGGTGGGTGGCAGGAGGTGCATCGCACCAAAACCTACCTAATAACGTCTCTCGTGGGAATCACTCTCCTATTATAATCCCTTATGGTCCTTGGGAAAAACGAACCTTAATGTCACTCGGTCCTACAATCGATCTCTCGTATTTTATCCTCGTGATCGTGCCTGCCCATGTACGTAGGTGCCTCTAATATTCCTGAGACCTCCTCTAAGAGAACTTCCGACCTAAATTTCTCCAGATGCCTCAACCTAGCGCTAATTCTGCGATCCTCGAGATATATCCAATTCAACTCCTTCAAGAGTGATGTCACACTCAATTTTTACTCATATTTTTGCTTTACGAATCTGGCTGCTCTGCGTTGGATCCTTTCTAACTCAAGTATCTGTCCCTTTTCGTACGGATCCCATATACTGGAAGCGTATTCGACCTGAGATCTGACCAATGATAATTAACACTTTTCTCGTGCCTACCTGTTTACATTTATATTTACATAAATACCCTGCGAGCCTACAGAAGCGTTTGGCAGGGGGTGTCACAGTACCAATGAACTCTAACTAATTCCTCTGTTGGACTGTCTTATCGCGTCTGGGAAAAAAGATCTGTAGTATTTCTCAGTTCTAGCGATTGTTTCGACTTATTTTCTTGTATTGCTCTAGCTGGCTATAAAGCTTGTAGGGACATTCATACACGGCATCCGGGCGAGTGAAAGTGGGCTAGAACCCTTTGTCACCCGCTGAGCCATTTCTACTGCCTTGTCGCGAAAGGAGCCCTACCCCGCCCATCACCCATTTTCCTTTTGGGTTTTTCCACATTTATGAAGGAAAGGATTCCTTCAGGAAGCATAAGAGAAGAAACGAGGAAGATAAAGCATTGATCTTAAATGTATGTGCTGCTTATAGTGAAGGCCTTCTCTCACATTCGCTGTCCCCCCTCTCAGTATATCCTCTTTTCAAACTATTGTTTTCAATATTCTTTAAGACTGGGGTTTTCCACTGGTAGTTACATCTCATACTATATTTGGTCTCCATAGTTTTCCTATATTCTTCACCATTGTAGTATTTACATAATATAATAAAGTAAGCTAAGTATTTTCGTGACAAAATATGTGTACTTTTGTACATGGATTGTGTTGCAGACAAGTTTTTATAATCTCTAGTACAGTCAGTTCCATAAGTTATAAATTTTAAAACCTTTCTTTGAATTGTTTCAATTTTTTCGACATAACAGTTCGTACATAGGCCCCAAATTTCTATACCATATCTTAATACAGATTCAAATAGAGCAAATTAAAGTATCCTTCTGCAGTAGGTAGGAATAACATGTTAAATTTTCAAATCTCATCAGAGTATAGCGAAGTTTCCCACATAATTTGTTACTGTGAGCGTCTCATCTAAAGTTATAGTCCACTGTCATACCCAGATATTTAAATTCACTCACACTTTTTATTTTATTGCATTGACATTTACGAGTATATCTAATAGAATTTAGGCAATCACACTTATGACAATAGATGTTTAATTCATGCTGAGTTGCTACATATGGTGTGTGAAAATGCATAGCAACAGTTTTCTGTGCATTTATCACCAATTTTCTTTCATGAGACCACATAGTGAAATTATTGAAGTCCTCTTGTAGCAAATTCTCAACCATTTCACAATTCCGTTGTCCAACTACTAATAGGGTGTCATCAGCATATTGTATAAGTTGACAATTTTTAATAACTTTTTTCATGTCATTTACGTAAATATTAAACAGTATAGGACCCAAAATGGACCCCTGTGGCATCCCCTTTTCAACACAGCAAGCGTCACTAAACGCAGTCAATATTTTCACTTTAATTGTCTGTTGACTAAGGTAGTCTACAAACCATTTTTGCATTTTGGAAACAACACAATATTTATGAAGTACATTACATAACACTACGTGGTCAACAGTATCAAAGGCTTTAGAGTAATCTATGCATAATGCTAATACATGGTTGCCCTTATCTAGGTTATCACAAACATAGTCAGAAAAATATTTCAAACAATCTATAGTACCAACACCTCATCTAAATCCAAATTGCATTTCACTAATTAAAGAATTTTCCTCGAAATGTTTGAGGAAATTTGATGAAATATATCGTTCTAATATTTTATCTAAAGTGGATAAGATAGAAATTGGTCGATAGTTAGAAATCTTTTCGCATGAATCACTTTTGTGGATTGGTCTAATTATTGTCTCCTTAAGTATATTAGGAACCACTGAATTATTAAGACTTGAATTAATAAGTTGAGCAATTACAGGACTTAATGCAGTCTTTATCAATTTCAAGTCCATTACTCTAACATTATCTGCATCTGGAGATTTGCCAATACTCATTTTATGTATAATCTGACATACCTGTAATTCAGTGATGTTTGATACATAAAAACAAGTATTACATGTTTCATTAACAAAGACCATTCTAGAAAAAGTATTTGTACATACATGATTGATGTCAGCAACACTTTTTATAAAGTAATTGGCATATTCATTGGCAATCGTGTATGGTGTTTTACCAATACATAAGTTATCCAATATTATCTCATCCACAGACTTCCTCAATTTAATGCCAGTCAAATTATTAATAATTTTCCATGTTGCCTTTATATCTCTTGTGCCTGAATCCTTAAATTTTTGTTAATAAAAAAAACTTATTGCACCTACAAATCTTGGCATTAACCATATTTCTATAGACTATATAATTTGTCTTATAAATTTCATTGGATGGAGCACTTTTCCATTTCCTAAAAAGTCTATCCCTTTTTTTAAGTGCAACATATAATTCTGTAGTCATCCATTTCTTTTTAAATTCACAGAAGTTGGCACAGTGTACAGATTTGGCACTATTTCTAGTTGAAAATTTTTGTGATGAACATTTATACACCTTATCAAACATTTTAATCAGTTGACTACACAAGCAATCAGTATTTCCCTTAACCCAATTTATTCTGTTTGTATGCAAATGATGCAATCTATATCTTATTTCAGCTTCATTTAGTTGGATCTTGTTATCAGATTAAATTTCTAACAGCCATAGGCAGTGTAAGCAAAAGATCACAACCTATCATGTAATGGTCAGATATCTTACATCTAACAATAGCAGAAAAAATAAATCCAACATTACCTTATATATATATATATGTGATCAATACATGATTGACTTAATTTACCTAGTCTTATTTTTTCCCTAGTAAAATTATTAATACATTTACAGTATCCCATAGAGTGCATTAGAGTGTCATATGTATTAAGGAGGCTCCTCCGAGAATGCGGTAGTTTTATCAAACTGAAATTACTTATTTAATAAGATTATTTGAAATCGTTGAAAAAATCTGCAAGTTGCCTCTTTAGACTCTAACTTAATTCTAAGTGAAATGTATATCATAAGTATATTAGTATTATGCTGTAACGAAAAACATAACGAAAACCAAAAATTTAATTTCGTTATTTCGTTAACAGATTCGTTACTACTTGCTGTAGTTGGCTATAAAGCTTGTAGGGACATTCATACACAGCATCTGGGTGAGTGAAAGTGGGCTAAAACCCTTTGTCACCCGCTGAGCCATTTCTACTGCCTTGTCGCGAAAGGAGCCCTACCCCGCCCATCACCCATTTTCCTTTTGGGTTTTTCCACATTTATGAAGGAAAGGATTCCTTCAGGAAGCATAAGAGAAGAAACGAGGAAGATAAAGCATTGATCTTAAATGTATGTGCTGCTTATAGTGAAGGCCTTCTCTCACATTCGCTTTCTGGTTGTGCCATCTTGGTTCCGCACCATCACGTTTAAGTTTAGGTGGAATGAATTTATCCGTACACTCTCACATCATATCCCTGAACATGCACCATGATTCCTCTGTACTATTAATAGCGTTGATTGATACCTCGCTGAAATTAGGGAATTGCGTCTGTAAAAAAAATCTAAAGTTTCAGAAATCGCCTTTGGCGAAGATATATAAGCGCCTTCTAGCCTTAAACTGTTTCTTCACTGTTAGCTTAAATTTTACCTACACGGCATTATGATTGCTTATTCCTTCTTCTATGGATAGCTTGTTCATACGCTCATGGTAGTTCGTTACGAGTAAATCTAATATATTTTTCGATCTCGTGGGACATCTTACTAGCTGACACAACGAGTGTTTAACGAAGGTTTCTATCAGGGCTTCGCATGATTCACGCTCTCTATCTTCGGGATCAAAGCAATTATGATTCCAGTCTATTGAAGGTAAGTTGAAGTCTCCTATTATAATGGCCCTCTTTTTATTTTTCGATATTAGCGTTGCTACTTGTTTCTCGAGATTATGAACAATAATATGTATATATAAAAGGTACGGCTCCATAACGTCAGTCAGTTAAATATTCTATTTATTGTTACTTGTTTATGTCATTTCGGTGTATCATTTGGTGTCAATTTAATGTTTTAGTCTGTCGCGAAGGTATTATGGCAAGGTTATTTAATGCGTAAATAAAGGCCCCTTTGCAGTTGTATTGGGACATTGTGACTTCAAACGACGACCAGCGCTATTAGGTTTTTCAGTCTAGTTTATAAAGCAAGTGAGGAGAGAAACTCGGTGCCGGCATTAGCCTACTCTTATCGCGAAGCACCAAGAGGAAACAGCGGCTTTACCTTTACGCAAATACGGGGCCGGGTAACTCAGAAAAAATCCTCCTCTCGCAGGATTTGTACCGCATATTAGAGATCTGCATATCCGCAATTTATCCAACCTGACCCTCGGATATCCGCACGAAAAATTGCGGTTCGGGTCGGATTATGCGTAACTTTTTGCGGATGCGGATCAGATTCGGATATATAGCCTGCGGGTGCGGATACGGAAATTTGTGTCCGTGCAGATCTCTACCGCGTATGCTCAGCATAGCAGACAATCGCCCTCACCACTACCCCACGGTACCTCTAAAAACTCAGGACTGAAGGGGTTAAGGCGCCTTTTCAGTAAGCTTGCTCCAGGCGCCAAATTACTACGGAACGGCCCTGGGTTCATTCCTGGAAATAGTCTATTATTTAAGTAAAAACGCAGAATAATAGGGATTACATAATTACAGTTACTGTTTTCACTTTGGGCAGAGGCAATAATCAGAGCTGAAAAATTTAACTAAATAAAATAACAGAGTAAGAAATAATTTTATAAATTTGATTACGAGAATACAAATAAAAAAGGTATGAAAAATACTCCAAGAAAAAAGATGTTCATTCTCTATACACGTGACACAAATGTATCGGAGACCCTCGTTGGATAAGTGCTGACTGTAAATCACCTAAAAACTTTAAAAGATCTCGTGGGTAGAGATCCTTTTTTTTATCGCATTGGAATATAATATTTTACTACGATACACTCCAAACTCTTTTGCCTTCGCGCGTCAGACACACGGATGATAATTATGATTCACGCAGTTTACTCATAGTTCTCAGAAGTCTTGTGCAATCGTTGTTTACCGTCACGCGGCAATATCGTGGGCGTCGTATCTCACGAGATAACTGACGAAGAGAGAGAAGGGAGAGGGAAATGAGAGGATATGGGGAGAGAGAGAGAGTTGTAGGGGTCAGGGGAGAATAGGGAGGAGAGGGGAGTAGGAGATAGGGAATATGAGGAGAAGATGGAGGCGAGAGAGGTAATGACAAAAGGGAGAATAAGGGAGGGAGGGGGAGGTGATTCACTCCACAGATAGGCCCCGATTTGAAGTGGGCTACACAGCTCGCAACAATTTCGACCAAATTCGACGTTAACGGAAACCATTTTATCTCATCTAAGCAAGAAATGACATCAACTATCTGAAATTGTCCCAGGAAAAGATTTAGAAACCTAATTACATCTACATAATACTCTGCAAATCACCAGATTGGTAGGTGGCAGGGGGTGCAGTGCGCCAAAGATTACTAAATAACTTCTCTCGCAGGTATCACTCTCCTCTTATGGTCTCGTATGGTCCTTGGGAAATACGAACCTTGATATCGCTCCATCCTACAATCGATCTCTTGTATTTAATTCTTGTAAGTAGGATCATGTAATATTCCTGGGACCTCCTCTAATAGCACTTCCGGCATAATTTTTTTCAAAAGCCTTAACCTAGCGTACGTCTTTGACGAATTGGAAGCCTTTACACTTTTCAAATAATTTCATTTTGTATTCAATTCTTCTACTCTTCAATGTCTAACATTTCAGGACCCTCATGATCTCTGAAACATTCGCATTATACCGGTATTCTCCCTTTACAAATCTAGCCGCTCTACGCTGAGTCATTTCGAGCTCCCTAGTTCAGCCCTCCTCGAAAGGGTCCCAGACGGCGCAACAGTATTCCACGACGGGTCGTATTAGGAAAAAGTATGCGATTTCCTTCACATTCGAGGGGCATCCCCGCAGGACTCTAGAGGAAAGCCCTTGAATTCTGTATGCCGATGCTATAACGGTTTTGATATGCTCTCTACTAGACAAATTGCTACTGAGAATTACTCCTAGGTATTTGTAGCTATTGACCTATTTTAGCTTTAGTTCAGATATTTGGTACGGGTAACGGTTGAAATTCGTGGAGCGCGTCAAGTTCATTGCGGCGCATTTCTTTATATTCAGATCGAGTTGCCAGTCTTTACACCATTTCGTAATAGCCTGAAGGTCCTTTTGAAAATTCTCCTGATCGTGTATTGTGTTGATTTCTCCATACACAAGTGTGTCATCCGCGAAGAGTCTGACTTTACACTTTATATTATCCGCTAAATCATTTATATATATCAAAAATAACAGAGGTCCGACTAGACTTCCCTGAGGCACGCCGGAAGTTACTTTGACGACGTCTGATGCAACTCCATCGAGGACTACTCTCTGGGTTCCATCGGCAAGAAACGAGGCGATCCATTTTACAATTTTCTCGTTAATTGAATAAGCCTTTAATTTATGCACTATTTTCGCTTGGGAAACGTTGTCGAAGGCTTTTCTAAAGTCTTAAAATACTGCATCTACTCTTATTCCTTTGTCCTCTGCCTACACAATATCATGTGTGAGTAGAGCTAACTGTGTCTCGCATGACCTGCCTCTCCGGACCTTTTCTTTCGAGGAATCGCATTACTGAGCTACCGATAATGTGCTCAAAAACCTTACAGAAGGTTGATGTCAATGTTATAGGGCGGTAGTTCTCCCCTTTAAATTTAATTCCCGTTTTGTGTACAGGTGTAACGTGGGCTGTTTTCCATAACGAAGAAACTCCTCCTTCATCTAAATATTTTGTGAATACGATCTTTAGGTACGGAGCTAATTCGTTCGCTAGCGAGTTTATAATGAACGCAGGTGTGGCTTCCGGCCCTGGCGAGTTTCTTTCATGAACCTTATTTAGCGATTAAGCGATACCGCTTTCGGATATTTCTATATCGCTCATATTTTAATCCATACGAGTAGGAAAATCAATGAAATGACTTCTGTCGATTCTGAAGCAGTATTCGAAGAACCTATTTAACATACTGGCCTTAATAAAAGAGTCACGCACACCTTCACCGTTGTCTGTAAGTAGATGAGATACTGTGGACTGACTTCGAACTTCTCGCACATACGACCAAAATTCTTTCGAGTCATTTTTGAGTGAGTCTGTGAATATCGTGGATCGTTAGCTCTCAAATTCCTTACGCGCTACTTCTCTTATAGACTTTCGACTGTTCTGTATATTAAATACTCGTTTGCGTAATCCCTACCAACTTGTTTGAGGTGCTTTATGCGCGTGTGATGCCGTCTTTGTTTCTTTGGCAAGGTGCGAAGCTTCGGCTTCATCCACCGCTGATCCTTGCATTCACGAACGGGTTTGTTTGGGACAAACGTTTTTAGACCTTCGCGAACGATGCGCAAAATTTCCGTCCAAGAATCATCTACGCTTTTATTATTCGCAAAATTGATAAACGTCGTTATTTGAATTGTAACATAAGTTTTGAAACCTTTACTGAAGATATAGACTAACGCGTTGGCTTATCTATTGTCGGAGGGTTATATTTGAAGTCGGCAATGACTATTTTATGATCACCTATGCCATCGTCGATATGTAGGTTTCTAGTCAGTAGCAGGTGGGTCGTGGCTGGCAGATCCAGTATGTTTCCGTTCCCGTTGTTGTATCGCGTCGGCTCGTTGACGATTTGTTCCAGCGAGTTTGTTGTAAACGCTTCAATTAACATAGCGCTAAGTCTTCGATTCTCTAGCGGCATCCAATTCCATTCTTTTAACAGTGATGTGACGCTTAATTTATGCTCATATTTTTGCTTTATGAATCTGGCTGCTATGCGGTAGATTCTTTCTAAATCAAGTAGCGTATGCGTAGAAGGAGGGGGAGGAGAAGGGGGGAGAATGGGGGAGAAGGGGGAGGAGGAGAAGGTGGGATCTCACACCACTGGATTTTTATCTCTGCGGTCACTTGAAGGCGCTGGTCTACGCGGAGAAAATTCAGAATGATAAACTTTTGCGGCAGCGCATTATTGCATGTAACAGCATTAATCCTGACATAATTCACCGTGTTCTTGCTGACTGGGTATTTCGTCTGGATTTGTGTATCAGGAACAGTGGTGGACACATTGAGCACGTTCTGTGAATAAAAGCATTTGTATTGCCATTTTTCATTATTTTTCCTATGATTCCAGACTTATGGGACACCCTTAGAATCGTATAAGTAAAAAATCTGATGTGGCCAACACATGACTTTCTCCATACAGGGCAATGAATATGATTACTCTCGAGGTCAGCGTTCTCAGAAATAATTATCGGTGATTACACTGAAGAAAAATTTTATATTTTCAACGGTGTTTATCAAACCCGTAGACGCCGTCATACGTACTATTACGTCCTCCGAAAACTGTCCCATTCGCCATCATACGTACTATTTGGCCTTTGGCCTTTCTAGTAATGTATGCGCTGTATTTTTTGTTGTGTTTTTGTAATTTATAATGTACGATAAAGTTTGCGCTCGATTTTTTACGAAAGTACCGTGCGCCTGAACCTTTCATCGCCTTTTGGCGTAACGAAGTTACGTAAATATAAATAAGCTTTATATATTGTGAAAGAGGAAGCTTTGGCCTTTTCAGTAATGCGCGACCTGTAATTTTGCTATTGTTCAAACGTTTTATAATCAACGTGAAAGTTTACGGTGAAATTTTCGTTTCTGCGCCGAGAAGTTGGAGGGCAACCACATACTTTTGTCTAAATACGGAAGGCATATTCGTCGATCTGAAAAATCATTACCGTGTTTGATAGAGGAAGCTTTGGCCTCTTCAGTAATGCACGACCTGTAATTTTAGTATTCTTCTTACGTTTTATAATCAACGTGAAAGATTGCGATGAAATTCTCATTTTCCCACGAAATTACGATTCCACTTTTCACTTTCTCGAAGAAGAAATATAATCTTTTCCCTTGTATCTTTGTGGAGCCTTGTGGGAAATGTGGTCGTCCGCTTGAGAAAGAAATATGTCTCCTGTATACTAAATACACAAATCCCACTTCAGATGCTTCTAAAAATCGCTTTTCATTTCACCAAGAATGCTTTCCTCTTCGGCGATCCCTCAACGACCTTCAACGACGGGCTTGTTCAGCTATTTGTATTGTTTGCATTTTTCCTTCCGTCCCCCAAAAACACGAACCGGCGCGTTAAAATGAAAGGCTAACTCAAAACCGTAACATGACCGATATTTTAGTGAATCAATAAGTATGTTTTATCGATATTTAACATTAGGGAAAACTAAATAAAACTGCGCATTAAAATCAATTTTTGACATAAATATACATTTTTTATAGATTACAATAATAATAAATGCAATTTATGGACAATCTATAATAATAATAATAATACACAGTTTTTGTCTTTCGTATTCCGCGGACCTACGCAGTTCGATTTCTCAAGTTGACCCATATAGTACGTGTCGACGAGGAAACGGTCACGCTCGGATATGATTCACGGTATCTTCTCAAAGACTTCGCTTACAAGAGATATGTTTACTATTCTATAATGTAAATTTCATACTGAATCCAATTACGCATGTGTACATTTTCTAAAACAATCGGGAAAGGACTTGTGAGCTGCGAGCTAATATGTAACTTTTAAAAGTTTTCCGTATTTTGTGTCTAAAATCTCATGATAAATACAACTCCATATCTCCGCTTCTAATGAACGAAATGTAACCAATTTTTCTATTTGACTTCTGTAATGATTAAGACTGATGACTGCATAACTAAAACGTTTATATTATTTATAAAACGTCTTTTAAAAAATCATAAATACAAGACTTAGTTAAAAATTTCCGGTCAAGACATGGAAAAGTTGACATGTGACAAACTTTTTACCTAATTGGTTTAAATAGATACATTCAGCGGATAAATGTTCAGTAATGTCATGTTTTTAGAATAAGATTTCATGTCAATACATTTCATAGTTCTCGCTATTCCGAAAGTTAATATAAACCATGAGCGCGCACCGGGAAATTATTTATTCGCTTCTACTGCAGCAATGTTTGTGTGCGACATATGATATTTTAAATGATACTGTTTAAAAATTTCATCTTTTATGTATATTCACAAAAACTTTCATCAAAATAACAATAAAACATCAAAAGTTATGAATTTTTGAAAATCTTCGCAAATTTTCTCACCTTTACCTGTATTTTAAATAAACCTCATCCGGCGAATAAGGTAGGTTCTCATAAATCTCATCCGGGCTTGAGGGGCTAAAAAACGAAAAGTATTTGATTACTTTTGCACATACCTATCCGCACACCAAGTGGCATATTCCAATCAAAAAGTTCAGGGTTCTTTCAAATTTTGGGATGTACCGCGTCCACTATAGCGCGTAGCGTTTTTGAACACTCTAGGATTTTTTTTAGGTTAGACGAGGAAAAAAATCAATACATCCGTTAGATTAGAGTCCCCAATATTAACTTTAGGGATTCCATGAATAGCGGTAGATCGAGAAGTAGACAAATAAAATCACTAAATCAAGTGGCGGGGAATGGTGAAATAAAACGCCATCTGAAAGAAAATGCTATATCAACCAACCGGAGGAATTATAGTGTGGAGGATGCATGTATTCTTAAACCGAATACGAATGGAAAGGCTGAGGTTTATCTGAGAAGAGACAGTGAGAAATTAAATTCGTCGTATTGAACTGCCGCAGCATCCGTAAGAAAATTGCCGATTTTGAGCATATTATTCGTAGTCTAGAAGCCGATGTCGTGATCGGTACAGAGAGTTGACTCACTGACGAGATTGCAAGTCAGGAGGTATTACCCCCAGACTATCGAGTTTTTAGAAAAGATCGTAGCATCCGGTCCGGAGGTGGAGTATTTACAGCTGTCAGCAAAGCATACGAAAGTTTTCCCTACGGGTTAGCGACTTCGAAGTAGAAAGTGTTTGGTGTAGTGTTAGAGGAAGCGGCACTACAATAATAAATATATGAGCATTTTATAGGGCTCCCAATTCAAGTTTAGAAATTATTCATAATTTAGTGAAACAAGTAGCAACGCTAATATCGAAAAATAAACAGAGGGCCATTATAATTGGAGGAGACTTCAACTTACCTTCAGTAGACTGGAATCATAATTGCTTTGATCCCGGTGGTAGAGAACGTGAATCATGCGAAGCCATGATAGAAACCTTCGTCAAACACTCGTTGTGTCAGCTAGAAAGATGTCCCACGAGATCGAAAACTATATTAGATTTACTCGTAACGAACTACCCCGAGCGTATGAACAAGCTTTCCATAGAGGAAGGAATAAGCGATCATAATGCCGTGTACGTAGAATTTAAGCTAAAAGTGGAGAAACAGGTTAAGGCTAGAAGACGCGTATATATATATACGCCAAAGGCGATTTCTCGAAATTTAGGTCTTTTTTACAGACACAATTCCCTAATTTCTGCGAGGCATCTATCGACGCTAGTACAGATGAATTATGGTGCGTGTTCAGGGATATGATGCGAGAGGGTACGGATAATTTCATTCCACATAAACTTAAACGTGATGGTGCGGAACCAAATGGTACAACCAGAAAGTTAGATGCGCTTTTAGACGGCAAAGAAAACTTCACGCTCGCTTAAATAGTAATTCTGCTAAAGTTACGGAGGGACCGAGGTCAATGATACGGCATCAATATAGGGAAGCGTGGTCAAAAGCTTGAGTAACAGTGCGAGAAGTTTTTGATGATTACTAAAGGAAAATTCTGCATAATAATTTGAAAGAAAATCCGAAAGCATTTTGGTCGTACGTTAGGGAGGTTCATGGTAGAGGCCCCACCTAGCGTCACTGAGAACGGATGCACAGAGCTAGCGAGGTCCCAGGCGAAAGTCATGCATGAGGCCCCTTGACGTGAGAAGAAAATTTCAGATATTATTAAGTGAAATAAAACATCAATATAGGATCAAAACAATTTATTGGATAGGTACAATTACAATTTTACTTTATTTTTCTGCATTTGGCAGTGCTAAATTCATCTATAACAGAGGAATAATCTAATTTTGAAGCCAAATTATGTTCAATAGACAGAATCGCCAATGCCGATAATCTCTCTTGACACATAGTAGATCTTAAGTAAGTTTTTATTAATTTCAATTTTGAAAAAGATCTTTCTGCTGAAGCAACTGTAACCGGAATTGCTAATATAATTCTTAATGCTATATAAACATTAGGATAAGCTCAATTAAATTATTATCTATAATATATTTTAGTGAATCATAAATGTCTAGGAGGTACAGTCCTGGTACACATTCTTAGTTCCTCAAATAATTCTTCGCCATTTATATCGGAGTCGGACGACTCAGACAGCGTAAGTAGCACTTGTAGTTCTTTACAACGCTGTAAAAGTTCTTCATCGGACTTGTTCTTTAAAGATGAAATATTGTAGAGAAACCAAAATTGGTGGAGTAGGTTTTTAACCCCTCAAATCGAGGTCCAGTACTTGCATGAATCATGTCGACAATGACATTAAAATATTCAGTCCTGAAAACGTCTGCTGGGTTAGCACTAGTTTCGTCTGGACACTCGTAATCAAAATGTATTTTCTTCTTACGTAGCCTAATTTGTTTAAATTCCCTCGGAATGTCCATTTCATCAGTTATTTCATTGGCAGTTACTAGAGCAGAGTCAAATCCGTTTCTTCGATAATCATCTAGCCAGCATAGAAATTCCTCAAAATGCTTCAATGCCATGTCCAACTGCATATTACACTTTTGCCATACTTTACTAATTAGGTTTATTTTCACTAAAATATCGTACCACACTACTAACGAAAGTACAGACTCGTACGAAAACATTTCTTCTTGTTTCGAACTACAAAATGTAGGATCGCTGCTTATTTCTGAGTTTTTCTAAGCAATCAGCAATATCTTTTAATTGGTATCGGACGGCTTTCACACTCTCCACCATGCATTCCCATCTGGTGTTGGCCAAAGGCTTGACAGTAATATTTACTCTTTCTTTTAACACATTCCACCTATTGGATGAACCAGAAAATAACGTATACAGTCTTTGCCAAACAAAAAATTAATCTAGCCTTTGTACAAGACGCTGCTGCATCACCAAGCACTAAATTCCAACTGTGACATCCGCAAGATGTAAAGAAGGCCAAATGATTAATATTTAGTATTCTTGTTTTTACACCACTTTTTTCTCCCCGCATCCTATCCCTGTCCGCGGCAGTTTTTGATGTTAATTTCCGAAAGTACGCAGTTTGTTAATTCTTCAGCCGTAGTTTTTCCTACCGGTATAAATTCGACAAAATGTTCCTCAACGTCTCCCGACATTTCATCAACGTGACGCAATATCATTGTCATTTGTTTGGTGTGACTTACGTCTCTAGTACGGTCCAGAATTACTGAATAATATTTTTCTTGCTTTACCTTTTGAATAATTGCAAGTTGAACATGTTTGGCCATGAATGCTATTAACTCATTTTGAATGTTTTTTCCTAAACAATAATTATGAAGACTATTATCTTCTATGCGTTGTAAGTGTTCTCGAAGAACAAGATCAGACTTTGCAGTAAACTTAAGCAGGTCTAAAAAGTTTCCACTTCTTTCCTGTTCTAAACTATTCCTATGTCCTCTAAATGCCATGTTATGCGATGCTAAATACTGAATTATAGCCAAGAGTCTTTCCAAAATATCACGACAGCAGTGGCGTAGTTAGGGTCTTCGGCGCCAGGGGCAAGGCATCTTTTTGGCGCCCCTTAGGAGGGGGATTATATTCCCAGTTTTTCGTGCCGCCAAGTTCCAGGGGGAGGGGTTTACGGGGTCTTCTGTACTTAATTTAGCGTGTTGACGTCTTCAAGCAGTTCCCTGTCTTGCTACCGTATGTAACAAACATATTGGAATGGGAAATTGGTGCGAGTAAGGCTAGATGGCAGGAGATACCTCAACTCAATTGCAAATCCCCCTAGCCCGTCGGCACAACATCATTTACAAGTGAGATCCAGTCTAAGGAAATATATAGGCAAAACACGAGTGTAACCCGAAACTCAAAGAATGAGCGATAACCCTAAAGACTTCGGGTGAGACATGAAAAGGTGGCAACCTGAGTGGCCACCTCAAGTTCGTCAATGACCCGGAGATTTCCTTGTCTGACCCGGTGATTTCCTAGTTTAGCACGGTGATTCTCATCTGTGAAGAAATTGAAGTATGTTTACTATTTTTAAATTTTTAATACAAAAGAGATAATTAGTTTTCATAGAAATGTGAATGTGATGAGCCTTATTTTGTCGCTCTCTCACGCAACTTGGCGGCTCCCTCGAACACCAACGAAAGATTGTAGTGGTACCTACTTTATAACAGCGCCACCAATCCCAAATCACGGAATAAACGTAGTACTACGTAGAGCTACGAGCCATTCGCTGAGATTCAGAATTTGTCGTTGCCGTAGATATGGTGGTAGCAAATACACCTAAATGCGAGTCACCCACAGAGTTTCAGCTGCTGATGCGATAAGATTTTTTCCGTGTTGTGCCGACGGGCTAGGAGTATTTGCAATTGAGTTGAGGTATCTCCTGCCATCTAGCCTTACTCGCACCAATTTCCCATTCAAATATGTTTGTTACATAAGGTAGCAAGACAGGGAACTGCTTGAAGACGTCAACACGCTAAATTAAGTACAGAAGACCCCGTAAACCCCTCCCCTTGGAACTTGGCGGCACGAAAAACTGGGAATATAATCCCCCCCCCTTAGGGGCGCCAAAAAGATGCCTTGCCCCGGGCGCCGAAGACCCTAACTACGCCACTGTCTGTCGCAGAAGTGAAGTTTCATAATATGATCCTTCTTGCACATTCACCCTTTAGATAAAATACCATGGTCTTGAAACAAAGATACAGCTTCTTCTTCACTACTCGGCAAGCTCCACAAATTCATCATTAGGGGATCAACGTAAATATCTTAACTATATTTGTTACGCATTGTTAACAAACAAAATATCACAACATATCGCAACAATACGTGTTGTTCATTTTTTGAGGTATCCCCGTTAACGGGAAAGTACCCCACAATAAATTTATCGAATATGGATTAAGCGAAATACTGAAGACCAGAATAAACATTCCGCCCTGTAATTATATCCTGAAAGAGGTTTTTTCCAGCGTAATTCCAATCAATTCACCCGCTACGTAATTCATGTAACATACACGGTACTTCGTAAAAACAAATAGTTTATATTCATAGATTGATTTACAAACCTATAGTACCAATGTGTTCTTACGTAACAAACTATTATCGCAAATTACATATGTACCATACGTATGCTCCATGACTTCAGCAAACCTACCTTTCGCAGCGCTGTGTGTGGCGACTTTGGCTACTAAAACTTAAGCGACCAAACTGGCAACAGTTTCGGAAGCGGAGCGGAATTTCCTTAGTACAGCATATTACAGGCTCTATGGGGCGTACCGCAGCATACGCTGTGATCAGCTGGGATACGGATTTGCAGAGTGATAGGTGGAACGGAGTATCCTATCCTGCAAATGGTGGTCGTTACCGAATGTTGGCATTCCTTATTGAGTAAAAATTTAGACCACTGGCTTGATATACACTCAACACTCTTGTGAAACTTAATCGTGTAAGTCAGTTTGGTATTACTTTTCCCCATTTCACACCCGGCTTTCAATTTCTGCAGCTGAAAGTTAGGAGATCGTAAAATTCGTATTTTTGAACTCTTGATATAAATTTCGACTAGAATGTGGATTGTATTGCTATTTAATATTTATTTTAAATCGTTAATAGTTATTTGTTATTGATGTTTTTATGTAGCATATTAACGTAAATCGTTGAATAACTAGTGTCTCGGCAGCGATAGACTAACAGATGACAGTCGGTCACAATAAATAGTGTCATTTATGTCAGAAGCTACCTATTGGTATTCTCTCTTTGATATCTGCAAGTGATGAAGGTATTTATTTGCAAACTGCATGCATATTAAATCGAGGTTCTAAATTATTAGAAGGTTACATTATCTCAACGGTGGGCCCCTCTGCACTGTTGGGTATAATCAGTAATTACTCTGTAGTTATGAGGATGTACATTTATTTATTAAAATGTTCAGTATGATTGCGGAATTTAAATCATTTCATAACTGTTAATTTAATTTGAGATTTTTTTTATGAATACAATCGTGTTACATTTGTAAATTTTTAATTTTGCGCGAATAATGCGGCTTTTAGATTTGCTGGAGTGGCTGCTCATTCGGGGTGAAGAGGCAGTAGGATGCCGGCCGTACGCGGAGATGGCATGCGAGGCATCGCTGGCTTCATCTCGGACATTCGTAACTGTAAGAGGTATTCTGAAAATCAACCCTGTCAGTCCCACTTTGATTTTTTAGTATTTAAAGTTATACCATTTTTATTTCATGCTAACAGATAATTTACCTCATTTTCATTGTTCCTGTATGTTTTTCGTCAAACGTTTTTCTCGTTTCAACCACCAATTTGAAAGTTGTAATCTGTAATTATAAGATAATGTGTGTAATTATGGCACCATTTAATTGCAACATTTTATATTATCGTTGGCAATTTAACATTTCACCATCACTACTTTTGAGAGATTATTTCCTTTGTTGAATGTTTGGTTTTCAATATGCCAATCTCTAAACTGCGGTATTAATTTTTATTGTTTTAGTGTGTTGTATGAGATTCATTTGATTTTTATTTTTCCATATGTTTGTATATAATATTTTAAATATTTTATTTGTTTAATTTATATTGGCTCGTTTCTCATGCCATTGTTTTAATATGAAGAAATTGCACGAAAATTAAGATTTTTAAATTGATGACTGTATGTAGTAGTCTATTAAGAAAAATCTGTTTAACTATAAACGTATGATTCTGTATTATATACTATCCATTCTTCAAATATGATCAAACTAATTTAGCTTAGATTTTAAGGGAAGACAATCTAAAATTAAGAAAATTGTGATAGTTGTAGTTTAAGGCAGCTATTTTTTTGCTCATTCACTCAATCCTTGACTACAGTGTAGTGGAAAAGTCAATTCAAAAAGTATACAATGTAAACATTTAGGTGAACGCTTGAATAAATATCTGGAACAGTTTTTTCAACTTGGTAATTATGTGTGTGCAACTATGTCAGCCTCATTTTGTCTAGCTGTGTGGAACGAGTCATTGTTAAAATCCAAGGCATTAATGTCCTAGTGGTTTTTCCCACTACTTATCTTTGTGAACTTGGTTTTTTAATTTATTGTCAATTAAATGTAAAGCAAGAAACAAGTTGACAGATGTTGATGGTGCGTTACGTCGTGTTCTAAGCTGTGCCCCAGAATTGACAAGTTGTGTTTAAAAGATAAATAAAATTCTTTAAACACATATATATATATATATATATCATCATAGGTAGTCTGTCTGTTGACAGTTCCGTGATTATTCTAGGTTAAACTTGGTTCTCCATATACTGCTATTTTCCACAGTTTTCTTCATGTCTTGATAGCTCTCTTTCCCTTTCAAGTCGTCTACTAGCTGAAACCTTTTCCTACCCCTTTCTCTTTTTCCATCCAGTTTTCCTTCTAGCACTTCTTTAATCATGCACTCTCTCCTCAGGTAATGCCCAATCCAGTTAGCCTTCCTCTTTCTGATAGTCTGTATAATCGTTCGCTTCTCTCCTATTCTTCGTAGTACTTCCTCATTTTTCACCCTATCTGTCCATCTTATCTTCAGCATTCTTCTCCATTTCGAAGCTTTCCAAATATTTAATATCATTTTTCCTTAGGCTCCATGTGTCTGCCCCATACAAAGCTATACTCCATACATAGCATTTATCAATTTCTTCTGGATATCCTCCTTAAGTAGGAGTTTCTTTCTTCAGAAAGCGGCTTTTGCTTTCGTTATTCTAGTGTTGTGTCCATCGCAACATTTTGCTTCTTTCGTTGTGATGCTTCCAAGGTATTTATAATCTGAAACTTGTTCTAATGGCTTTCCTCCAATACTTATGTTCAAATTTTCTTCTTCTTTACTTGATATTCGCATAACCTTGGATTTTTTTGTATTAATTTCCATACCGTATTTTCTACCTGTTATCACTAGTCTATTTATCATTTTCTGGAGTTCCTTTTCCTTTCTTGCTAGAAGTACTTGATCATCCGCGTATTTCGCTGTTCTTATAATCCTTTCTCCAATTTTGAAATCTCCCGTGCCTTCTAACGCTTCCTGCATTAGTCTCTTTCCATATATATTGAATAGAATCGGCGATAGACAGCAGCCTTGTCTTACTCCTCTACCAATATGTACTCCGCTGGTGTCCGTATTCTCCAACCTGACTTTACAATTTGATTCACATATAGATTCCTGATCAGTCTCCTGTCTTTCCAGTCTACACCTATATCCTTTAATATCCTCATCAGCAGTAACCAATTTACTCTATCAAAGGCCTTCTGCCAGTCGACGAAACATATGCAGCAATCTTGACTGTACTCTATTGCCCTTTCTGATATGATTCTCACTACACCGATAGCATCTCTGGTTCCTTGTCCTTTTCTGAAGCGGAATTAATCTTCCCCTAGCATTTCTTCGGCCTTTTTCTCTAGTCTTTTATTAAGAATCCTCGTGATGATCTTCGAAGTGTGTGACAGTAGGGATATCGTTCTGTAGTCCTTACACTGCATTGCCTTTGGCTTCTTCTTTAGAGGGATCATTGTCACATCTAAGAAATCCTGAGGCCACTCTCCCGAGTTGTAAATCTTGTTAATTAGTTTCGTAATCACTTTTAGACCTTCCGATCCCATGACTTTAAGTACCTCTACCGGTATTCCATCGCTGCCTGTAGCTTTTCCTTTCTTTAGTTCCTGTATCGCCTTTTCTACTTCGCTTTTCATAATACTTGGTCCCAAGTTGTCTTTTTCAATGCAATTCTCTTCTTCCAGTTCCATATGTACCGATCCTGCCTGCTTTTTGTATAGTTCCTTAATGTATTCTTCCCATACCTGTGCTACATCCTTTGGTTCTGCGACTATTTTCCCATCTGTATTAATAATTCCTTTACCACGAATCCCATTAGACTTCTTATCTTCTAACTCCAGTGCCCTAACGTACATCATATCGTATCGTCCTAACTTCTCCATCTGTTGTATTTCCTCACATTTTTCTTTTATCCAATTTTCCCTAGCTTTATCTGTTACCCTTCTCATCTGATTGTTTATGCGTCTATAGTTGGCTCTACCTTCTTCACTGTTAACATTTTTCCATTTCCTTCTCTCATCCATTTTCTCCGGCATTTCCTTAGTGATCCATGGTTTTCTGATTTTCTTCTCTTGTTTCCCAATCTCTTTATTCAAGGTATCTTTGATGCTGGCTTTCACTTCCTCCCATTCTGTATCCACAGTCTTCGGTTTGTTTTTCCAAATTTCTAAGGCGATCTTCCAACTTCGTGCTGAAGACATCTTTCCTTTCTTTCAGTTTTTCTAGGTCCCAAGTCTGTCTATCTCTTCTGGTTTTCCTTATTTGTTTCAACTTTGTAGTTACATCGACTATTAGAAGGATGTGATCTGAATCAATGTCTGCTCCTGGTAATGTCTTAGCATTTTTTATGCTGTTCCTGAATCTTTGTTTTACTAGGATGTAATCTATTTGGCATCTCATTCTATCTCCTGGGCTTTTCCATGTGTACAGCCTTCGTTTATGGTTTCTGAATCATGTATTAGTCACTACTAAGTCGTTATTAACACAATTCTACCAGTTTTTCTCCTCCTCAGTTTCTTTTCCCAAGTCCGTATTGACCGACAACATTTTCTTCTTGTCCTTCACCAACTATGCTGTTCCAATCTCCCATTATTATGCAGTTTACCTTTCCTCTTCCGTCTTCTTCGTAAATCTCGTTAATTTGTTCATACATCTCCTCAATTTCTTCTTCTTCATGAGTGGACGTTGGCATATATACCTGGATTATCAACATGTCCACTGGGACTGCTTTTAGCTTTATTGCCATCAACCTATCGTTCGTTGCTGTTATTTTTGTCACGCTCTTCATCATATCTTTCCTAAGTACCAGGGCTACTCCCCTTGCCCCACTATTTCCTCCTGAGTAAACTACCGTGAATTCTTCCGAGTCGAACTGCCCTTCTTCCCATCTAGCTTCGCTCAGCTCTATGATATCAATCCTATTTCTTCTCATTTTTTCTTTCAGGTTCTATAGCTTTCCTGCCTTCCTCATGGTTTTTACATTATGTACCTATGTACCTATGCGTAAGTTACCTTAATGTTAGGGGGTGTTTTGCTCCATTATTGCTCCATACGAGGATAAAATTATAAGGCACTTCTAAATGAGCAACAAACTCCAAATTTGATATGGTTATATGATTATGTAAAACATCGCTTGGGAATAATTTGAATTTGTAAAAATGTTAAAATCTGAAAATGCATGCAGAATGCAAGCACATAACAACTAGTATATATATATAAATACTACGGAAGAGGAAAGGTAAGTAAGGATATTTAGGCCAACTAGGTGTTGAAGGAAACCCAGTGAACACTTACCGGAAGTAGACCTGCTGGGATGTTGGAGAGAGACATTTGTAGAGGTTAGAGCTTTCGGGATGATCCCTTCATCAGCACAAGAGAGACACAACTCATCAACAACTAGTTGCCCTAAATATATATATATATATACACATACACACACACACATATATATATACATACCATTATATATATATATATACACACACAAACACACACAAGCCTTTCAAGGGCCTACGAAAATGTTTGATGCTTGAATAAGTTGAAATATTGTTGAAATAATTTCAAAAGCAAAATTATAAAAATGCTTTCGAATATGTTTAATTGCAAAAAATTAGTTCTAATGTGGGTGCATTTTAATATATTTGATATGACGTAGAGTTGAGCCTTTGAATGCAAGAGGGCCTACGAAGATATATATATACTAGTGAATGTGTGCTTGCATTCTGCAAGCATTTTCTCTCACCTTAATGTAAAGAATAAAAGCCGGCAATTAATTTTCAAACGCATAATTTTGCACCTGTGCAACTAATTACGTGTATTTTTTGGATAATATTGGGGTAAAAACAACCCCTAAAATGTATAATTATAAACATTTTATACGTTCTCATCATCCGTTTTGAATACCTCATATTTGTGCAAAATATCATCGATGTAGCACCTCTGGAAATGCATTTATGTGAATTTAATTGTATAAATTTTATGAATTTTTAACAGCCACAATAATAAACCTTCCTAAAAATTTTTGTTAGTTACCACTGGAGCATCATTCCCTCCCTAGGTTAAAATTTTCATCTTCCTGCTTCAGAAAGTACATAAACATAAGTCAAATTGTATAATATTTAAGAATTTTTTATGGCCGAACGAATAAAAATTTTCAAATTTCTATATTCCCGTTTCGTTATTTCATAAATTCTACGGTTAGTAAAAATTTCAGCATTGTAGTCCATATAGAAATACCTAACAAGTTAGGAAAGCGTACAACGTATCACTAATGGGGCGCGTTTCGTGCAATGGAGTATTAGAAAGCAATTATACAGGGTGATTCACGAAGATATGGAATAACTTCAGGAGCTGATTTCTGAGGTCATTAAGAACAAAAAAGTTCATATGAACATGTGTCCGATTCCGAATAATTAAAGAGTTATGGCTGCTCGTAGCTTTTCAGCATTGCGCCACTGTGAATTGCACTCATAACTCATGCGCCTGTGCGACCATGACCATGTCCAAACGTAGCCTGTCGAAACATGCGCATTCAAGAACCGACATTACCATTCTTAGTTGTTACTGTGTTACTGTTACTTTCAAGATGCCTTTTACATTTACAAGTGCTGAATATGCCAATATGGTGTATGTTTATGGATTTTGAGATGGAAATGCTGTTGCTGAATACCAGCGACATTTTCCAAACCGCAGAGTTCCAAATGGAAAAGTTATTAGCAGAGTGTTCCAAACTTTGCGAGACACCGGCTCACTTCCAAGCGTTAACACTCCATATGAGGGTGTGGTTCGACAAGACGTGGCTGAGCAAGAGAACATCCTTGAGGTGGTACAGCATAGCCCTTGTACTAGTACGCGAAGGATATCCACACGTCTCGGTGTTTCCCAATCAAAAGTATGGAGAACATTGAATGAAGAAGGAATGTACCCCTACCACTTGCAACGTGTCCAACACCTCGAACCTGGGGATCCTGCCCGACGACTGGAATTCTGTAATTGGCGTAATGAGAATCGGCATCTGCATCTGTACATCATATTCACTGATGAAGCTCAATTCACCTGCAACGGTATTAACAACACACACAATTTCCATGTTTGGTCGGAAATTAATCTCCATGCCACTGTGGACAGTAACTTTCAACACCGATTCAGTGTTAATGTGTGGTGTGGAATGTTTTGTGATCAGGTAATTGGTCCATTCATTTTTGAGGGTCGTCTTACTGGACAGATTTATTTACAATTATTGCAAAACGAATTTCCGCAACTGTTAGAAGATGTGCCCCTGGCTACAAGACTTCGAATGTACTTCCAACATGATAGAGCTCCACCTCATTGTTTCCATGCAGTGGTTACTTACCTCAATGAGCAGTTCCCTGGGCGATGGATCGGTCGCAATGGTCCACAAAATTGGCCAGCTAGGTCCTCAGACCTAAACCCCTTGGATTTCTGCTTGTGGGGGTGGATGAAAGATCTTGTGTACCATACTAAAGTGCAAACACGGGTTGCATTACTTCATCGCGTATTGAATGCTGTGGCTCGCATAAAAAACAGTCATGGTGAACTTCAGCATGCAACGAGCACGATTCACACACAAGCAGCAAAATGCATTGAAGTCGAAGGTGGAGTTTTTGAAAACCTACTATAATAATATGCATGTTCATATTTGACAATGTAAATAAGTAAATAAACAAGCAAATAAACACTGTAGCGGAGAACGCATCGCGTATTGGTCAGCAATTGTTTCCCGAGTTCCGGATATTGCCTTGCCTTTTTCTAATAACTCTTTAATTATTCGGAATCGGACACATGTTCATATGAACTTTTCTGTTCATAATGACCTCAGAAATCAGCTCCTGAAGTTATTCCATATCTTCGTGAATCACCCCTGTACGTAAGGTAAATAGCGTTTTAAAGTCCTTTTCTTCATCATAAATAATCCATTTTCTTCCTATTTAAAAATAGTGCATGCACACGTAAGGAAATTAAACGTTTATTTGGGAGATTGTTTATGTTAGCAACAATGAAGTAACCATGCAAGAAATTTTCTAAGTTCAACTCGATATAAGACTTTCTTGTTTGATTTTCTCGATAACGGCTACTTCTACGATAAAAATGTATAGGAAAGAAAATACTCTACTATACCAGTTCTACAACTTTTATTTGAAAAATATTTTAATATGAGCATTACTTTACGAGATATAACAAAAATTTAATTTTTTGTTCCCAGTAAAGTGGTACCCCTGATTGGCGTACGAAAATTTAATTTTTTGTCTCTAGTAAAGTGGTACCCCTGATTAACGTACGTGATTCATTTTTGCGATTTTCTTATTATATTTGACTGAAAGTCCTTAATATCAAATTTCATAAAAATCCGTTCAGTAGAAGCCGAGAATGAACATACGGACAGACGGACGGACCGACCGACGATAATAGGCGCTCACGCTGTAACCGAAACGCGCCTAAAACTTGGAATTTTTGCAATTGTTTTATTTTATCATTGTTTACAATAAAATTTATATATCAGTGCAAAATTTCAAGTCTCTAGGTTATATGGAGCTGCCTCATCATTTTCTTTCTCGGATGGAACAATACTGGGGCAAAAAACCTCCAAAAATGGGCATAATATAAATATCGGATTTTCTTCATTAGGCACAGTTTAACTTTAATGGCATTAAAATATAAGCCTCTGATTCCCATTAAAAGCTTACCCATATGAAAGCATTAAGGCTGTTGCCTAGGAAGCCTATTGTTAGATCCAGAAAAATTACCAGTTTTTTCCGATATAAACTATAAATTTATGCTAATTCTACTCGGCTTTGAATTCTGTCTTCAAAAAAAAGAAACTACAATTTATATCCTATCCGACAGTTTAAGTCTCGAGCTCATATCTTGACGGGAAGTAATTTTAAAATGCAAATATAAAAACCTCTACACCAATTTACATGTTTTCTTATGGGCAAAAAATGGGGTCAAAAGGGGCCAAAATAGTCCCTCAAAATAGGAATTTCGACAGTTTCGGATTTTTTCGTTCGGTTGTGACCAAAAACCTATAATCCTACCAAATTTAAAATTTCCAGCACATCTGGAAGTGCCTCATAATTTTGTATCCTACTATATATATATATATACTAGTTAATGTGTGCTTGCATTCTGCAAGCATTTTTGATGTTTAGCCTTTTTACAATTTCAAATTATTCCCAATCAATTTTGTGCAAAATCATATATCCGTATCAAATTTCAACTTTGTAGCTCATTTAGAAGTGCATTATAATTTTACTCGTTGCATAGGACAATTATGTGACAATACAGTTGCTAAGATTTCGAATTTTCACGGTATCGAATTTCTTCTTTCTGTTGTAACTAAAAATCCATAATTCTGCAAAATTTCATGTTTGCATCTCTATAAGAATTGCTGTATTATTTTCACACTGGTATGGGTCATAAATAAGGCAAAGCCGCCCTTAAAATTTGGAATTTTCGCAGTTTTATTTTATCTTCGGTTGCAATAAAGGTTTTATAACCAGGCCAAATTTCAAGTCACTGGGTTATATGAAGCTGCCTCATCATTTCTATAGTCGTATGGAGCAATACTGGGGCAAAAGAGCTCCAAAACTGAGGATTATTACAATATAGGATTTCCTCCATTAGGCATAGTTTAACATTAAAGGCATTAAAATATAAGCCTCAGATTCCCATGTAAAGCTTACCCATATGAAAGCATTAAGACTGTTGCCTAGGAAGCCTATTGTTAGACCCAGAAAAATTACCACTTTTTTACGAAAAAACTATAATTTTACACTAATTCTACTCGGATTTTGATTCTGTCTTCAAAAATAAGAAACTACAATTTATATCCTATCCGATAGTTTCAGCCTCGAGTTCGTATCTTGATGAGAAGTAATTTTAAAATGCAAATATAAAAACCTCTGCACCATTTTACATGCTTACTTATGGGCAAAAAGGGGCCAAAATAGCCCCTCAAAATAGGAATATTGCCAGTTTCGGATTTTTTCGTTCGGTTGTGACCAAAAACCTATAATCCTACCAAATTTCAAGTTTCTGGCACATCTGTAAGTGCCTCATAATTTTGTATCCTCCTATATATATATATATATATATATATATATCATGTGTAAGAAGCGTCTTTATATTATAGATATAGTAATATGTGCTTGCATTCTGCAAGCATTTTTAAATATCAGCATTTTTACAATTTAGAATTATTTCCAATCAATTACATACCAAATCATATAACCGTGTCAAATTTCAAGTTTGTTGCTCATTTAGAAATGCCTTATGATTTTATTCGTCGCCTAGGGCAATAATATGGCAAAACCGCCCCTAAGAATTCGAATTTTTACAATATCGGATTTCTTCCTTCTGTTGTAACTAAAAACCCATAATTCTGCCAAATTTCATGTTTCTATCTCATTAAGAATTGCCGTATAACTTTCACACTCGAATAGGGCAGAAATGGGGCAAAACCGCCCCTTAAAAATTAGAATTTCTGCAATTTTATAATTTTATCTTAGGTTGCAATGAAATTTTTATAACCGTGCCAAATTTCAAGTCTCTCAATCCTGTGCAGCTGCATTGCCTTTTTTGTTCTCGAATGGGGCAATAATGAGGCAAAACAGCCCCAAAAATGAAGATAATATCAATATCAGATTTCCTTCATTAAGTGTAGTTTAACATTAACAGCATTAAAATATAAGCCTCTGATTCCCATTAAAAGCTTACCCATATGAAAGGATAGAGCTTGTTACCAAGGAAGCCTATTGTTAGACCCAGAAAAATTACCACTTTTTTGCGATAAAAACTATAAATTTACGTTAATTCTACTCGAATTTGCATTCTGTCTTCAAAAATAAGAAATTACAATTTATATCCTATCCGACAGTTTAAGTCTCAAGTTCGCATCTTGATGGGAAGTAATTTTAAAATGCTAATATAAAAACCTATTGTTAGACCCAGAAAAATTATATCATGTGTAAGAAGCATCTATATATTATAGATATATCTTATATATAGGAGGATACAAAATACATCTGGAAGTGATGTGCCAGAAACTTGAAATTTGGTAGGATTATAGGTTTTTGGTCACAACCGAAGGAAAAAATCCGAAACTGTCGAAATTACTATTTTGAAGGGCTATTTTGGCCCCTTTTTGCCCCATTTTTTGCCCATAAGAAAACATGTAAATTGGTGTAGAGGTTTTTATATTTGCATTTTAAAATTACTTCCCGTCAAGATACAAACTCGAGACTTAAACTGTCGGATAGGATATAAATTGTAGTTTCTTATTTTTGAAGATGGAATGCAAATCCGAGTAGAATTAGCATAATTTTATAGTTTTTATCGCAAAAAATTGCTAATTTTTCTGGGTCTAACAATAGGTTTCCTTGGTAACAAGCTCTATCCTTTCATATGGGTAAGCTTTTATGGGAATCAGAGGCTTATATTTTAATGCTGTTAATGTTAAACTACACCTAATCAAGGAAATCCGATATTGATATAATCCTCATTTTTGGGGCTGTTTTGCGCCATTATTGCCCCATTCGAGAACAAAAAAGGCGATGCAACTGCATAGGACCCAGAGACTTGAAATTTGGCACGGTTATAGAAATTTCATTGCACCTAAGATGAAATTATAAAATTACAAAAATTCTCATTTTTAAAGGGCGGTTTTGCCCCTTTTCGGACCCATGCGAGAACAAAAAATGTGAGGCAGCTGCATAGGACCTAGAGACTTGAAATTTGGCACGATTATAGAATTTTCATGGCAAACTAAGATAAGATATATTTACTTGACGGGAAGTAATTTTAAAATGCAAATATAAAAACCTCTACACCAATTTACTTGTTTTCTTATGGGCAAAAAATGGGGTCAAAAGGGGCCAAAATAGCCCTTCAAAATAGGAATTTCGACATTTTCGGATTTTTTCCTTCGGTTGTGATCAAAAACCTATAATCCTGCCAAATTTCAAGTTTCTGGCATATCTGGAAGTGCCTCATAATTTTGTATCCTCATATATATATATATGTATGATATATATATCATGTGTAAGAAGCATCTATATATTATAGACTAGTTGTTATGTGCTTGCATTCTGCAAGCATTTTCAAATTTTAGCATTTTTACAAATTCAAATTACTCCCAAGCGATGTTGTACATAATCATATAACCGTGTCAAATTTGGAGTTTGTTGCTCATTTAGAAGTGCCTTATAATTTTAATCATCATATGGAGCAATAACGGAGCAAAACAGCCCCTAACATTATGAGTTATTACACTCTCAGATTTTTTCCATCTGTTGTAACTAAAAACCCATAATTCTGCCAAATTTCAAGTTTGTATCTCATTAAGAAGTGCCTTATAATTATCACATTCGTATGGGGCCGAAAAAGGGCAAAACCACACATTAAAAATAGGAATTTTAGCAATTTTACAATTTTATCTTAGTTTGCCATGAAAATTCTATAATCGTGCCAAATTTCAAGTCTCTAGGTCCTATGCAGCTGCCTCACATTTTTTGTTCTCGCATGGGTCCGAAAAGGGGCAAAACCGCCCTTTAAAAATGAGAATTTTTGTAATTTTATAATTTCATCTTAGGTGCAATGAAATTTCTATAACCGTGCCAAATTTCAAGTCTCTGGGTCCTATGCAGTTGCATCGCCTTTTTTGTTCTCGAATGGGGCAATAATGGCGCAAAACAGCCCCAAAAATGAGGATTATATCAATATCGGATTTCCTTGATTAGGTGTAGTTTAACATTAACAGCATTAAAATATAAGCCTCTGATTCCCATTGAAAGCTTACCCATATGAAAGGATAGAGCTTGTTACCAAGGAAACCTATTGTTAGACCCAGAAAAATTAGCAATTTTTTGCGATAAAAACTATAAAATTAAGCTAATTCTACTCGGATTTGCATTCCGTCTTCAAAAATTAGAAACTACAATTTATATCCTATCCGACAATTTAAGTCTCGAGTTCGTATCTTGACGGGAAGTAATTTTAAAATGTAAATATAAAAACCTCTGCACCAATTTACATGCTTTCTTATGGGCAAAAAATGGGGCAAACAGGGGCCAAAATAGCCCCTCAAAATAGGAATTTTGCCAGTTTCGGATTTTTTCCTTTGGTTGTGATTAAAAACCTATAATCCTACCAAATTTCAAGTTTCTGGCACATCTGGAAGTGCCTCATAATTTTGTATCCTCATGAGGATACAAAATTATGAGGCACTTCCAGAAGTGCTAGAAACTTGAAATTTGGTAGGATTATAGTTTTTTGGTCACAACTGAAGGAAAAAATCCGAAGCTGGTGATATTCCTATTCTGAGGGGCTAATTTGGCCCCTTTTTGCTGCATTTTTTGCCCATAAGAAAACATGCAAATTGGTTAGAGGATTTTATATTAGCATTTTAAAATTACTTACCATCAAGATACTAACTCGAGACAAACTGTCGGATAGGATATAAATTAATGCTTGAAGGAAGAATACCTTGCAAGTCAAGAAATGGATTCATGCGTGTTATCTTATGGAAAAAAGTTAGTCCCCTATATTGGTAGCATTGATTAATCCCGGTTGACCAAACCTTGACCATTCACTAAGTTAGGATGTAAGGAAGAATCATACCAAATTTGGTTATTCTAGCTTACCGTTTAGGAGGAGTTCCATGAACAAATACACTAACACACACTTCAAAATATATTATAGTAGATCAACTATGCCCTGACAACTTCATATAAATGCCTTAATCAATAGCGATATTTTATATTATGATTTTTTCGATGAATATTTTGTTTGTCCTAAAGAATTTCAGAAAACCACATACAATTCATGGTATTCATATTGTATTCGGTCTATTATCAAAAATTAACGTCACATGCGGTCTATCAGAAGCGATCAAGTTGTGAGATGTTCGATATCCTTTTGTTGTTTATTATTAGGATATGAAATAGTATATCCTTGGCGAGCTTTTGGCCCGCTTTGTCTTTAATTGGGTGTATGCCATTCAGGGCACTGACGCACCCTTCGCTACCCTGGGACGAAAGAAACCCTCACCATGTGAACGGTGATTGGGTGAGTAAACGCCAAAAAGGGGGAACCAGTAGACCGCATACAACAATTCTATTTTCTCCCTGATGTTGTGAATTACCCAGCCAACTTCCTCAATGTGATTTCCAATCTTCTTTTGTTTTTTCTGAGCATATGAATTATCCAGCCAACTTTCATTCTGGGTAGCGAAGGGCACATTAGCGACATCAGTGGCCTACACATGACTAAATATAGAGCGAGCCGACAGCGATACCATTTCAAAGACAGCATACGACATTGAAAATTAAGATGTCTTATGTAGTATATCAGCAGTCATTTTTGCTGTTAATATTAGCCTGCTTAAATTGTTGTTAACCTAGTTACATTATTAAATCTAATAGACAAATGATAGACCACATACAACGATAGACTACATACAACATGAATACTTAATTCTCACCTTAAAATGGTTTTAGTGACTGGAAAGTGCTTTTCCCGTTTAAGTCACCTTAAACCAGTGGTTCTCAGGCAGATCTACCTGCAATCCCCTCTGTGCGGATGTTTAGTCGCTGCAACCCCCCATAATTTTTTGTAATGTAAAAACAGGATTTCCCCGGAAATAGGAATTCATTTATAGTAATACGCTAAAATTTTACAACTGAAATTACTTTATTAACATTTTTTTAATGCAAATACACACATTTTGAGATATTTATCATTACCGAGATGCAGATCTTCGTAGGCCCTAGGCTGCATTCGAAGGCTCAACTCTACGTCATTGCAAATATATTAAAATGCACCCACGTTTGATCTAATGTTTTGATATTAAAGATATTCGAAAGCATTTTTATAATTTTGCTTTTGAAATTATTTCAACAATACTTCAACACTTATACAAGCATCAAACATTTTCGTAGGCCCTTGAAAGGCTCGTGTGTGTGTATATATATATATATATGTATGTATGTGCCCCAGAATTGACAAGTTGTGTTTAAAAGACAAAATTCTTTAAACCTATATATATATATATATATATATATATATATATATATATATACACAGTAGAACCTCATAAATCCGGCACTCGAAAATTCGGAATTATCAAAAATCCGGCACTTTTTAAAATGTTGCCACGGGTAGCCTAATCTGCTATGAAACGATAAACGCACCGCTTCGCATCAAAATTCGTGAATTCTAGATCCAATTTAACGGCAGCAGTTACATTGTATGTGTGAGTGAGTCTAATTGTCAGCTGACCAATACATGTTAGGGAAGAGTTTCCACAGTCACACTGTATAACTTGTATACAGTCACGCATTCATATTCGTAGCGATCACATGTGTTTTTCATTAGTGTGATATTGCTCAAGTTCATATGGGAATGTCTTCAAAAAAAGCTGAAAACTCCTGCAGTAGCATTATGAAGCGTAAACATAAATCTCTTTCTATTAAACAAAAAGTAGATTTATTAAGAAAACTTGAAAAAGGTGCTTCAGTTAAGAGACTTTATGAAGAATATAGCGTAGGCAGTTCTACCATATATGACTTGAAGAAAAAAAACAATGAGTTGCTGACATTTTATGCAGACAGTGACACTCCAAAGTCCGAAAAACATTACACACTTCCAGGGTCAACGATATCGATAGAGTATTGTTTGAATGGTTTCGACAAAGAAAAAGTGAAGGTGTACCGGTATCAGGCCTATTGCTAATACAGCAAGCAAAGAAATTCCACGATGATTTGAAAATCAATAAAACTTGCGATTATTCGCAAGGTTGGCTTCACCGCTTCAAGCTTCGCCATAGAATACGAAAATTAGCAGTGTTTGGCGAAAAACTTAGAGCCGATTTGGATGCTGCCGAAACATTTGTAGAGGAGTTTACGAAGTGAATTTCCGATGAAAATCTTACTGCAGAGCAAATATATAACGCGGACAAGACAGGATTACTTTGGCGATGTCTTCCTCGGAGCACACTTGCAGCCGCCGATGAGGATGTGGCATTTGGAGTGCAGAAGTCAAAGGAGAGGCTGGCGGTTCTTGCATGCGCAAATGCAGCAGGTATGCACAAACTAAAGTTAAATGTAATTGGTAAAAGTGCACACCCTCGTGCTTTAAAGGGTGTAAAGAATTTCCCTATCAACTACCATGCTAATAAATGTGCATGGATAACTTCTCAATTATTGTTGGATTGGTTTGTGAATTATTTTGCACCGGAGGCACGTGCTCATTGTAAATCTAAGGGACTAGGTGATGATTGTACAATAATTCTGGCATTAGATAACTGTCTTGCCCATCCTGATGCATCACTTTTGGTACTGGGTAACGTGAGTGTGGTTTATTTATCTCCAAATTGTGCATCTATTATTCAACCTATGGATCAGGGAATATTACGCTCACTAAAGTGCTATTACAGACAGCAATTTATGCAGAAATTGCTTGTTTCTTGAAATCGAGGCCAAGGTGTTGACGGATTTAAAAAGGAATTTAGCATTAAGGACGCGATTTGGACTCTAGCTAAAGCGTGGACTGATGTAACGGCCGCAACACTGAAAAATTCCTGGCATAATTTCTGGCCTGCAAGCATGTTTGAAGGATGTGATGAATCACCAGCAGATTTTCTAGGTTTCAATGTTAGTGACAAAAAGAGACTGGTGTCTGAAATTATGGAATTTGCTAAGGGATCGACGAATAACGCTTTCATGAAGGGTCTGGAAGAAGAAGACGTTGAAAACTAGATGGAAATCGACTATGAAGTGCCTGTAGTGAATCAGCTAACTGACGTAGAAATAGTTAAAATGGTTTTGGAACCCGAACATGAGAATTACGAAAAAGTGAAAGTGACGATGATGACAATGCAGCTGCAAACAAGCCTTCACTAGACCGTTGCATAGAATTAGTCACTGATACAATATCGGCTTTAGAGCAGCGGTCATGCATCGAATCACAGGATATGATGGATTTGTACCTGAATTAAAGATAAAATTATTAAGGAAAGATCACAATGTATAAAGCAATCTGTGTGATATGTTCAACACAATTTCGCCGCCAAACCTTCAAAAAGCTTCCAACACTGAAATTTATGAGCCTTGCATTCCCGCAACTAAAGACGCTGTCTCGACCTTATCGTCTAGCCATCGAGAGTAGAAACGAGACGTGTAAATTGGTAAGTGTGCGTTAAATTTTCTATGACCTTATTCCATATTCGTCCACTTGTTAATGATTCTTTCTTTTATAAGTTTTGGATTAAATTTTTTATTTTAATGTTGTGTATTTTATTTATTTTACGTACAGGCCGTGATATGGTATGAAGGTGCAGTGGCGCAGCCAAGGGTGGCAAGAGGGCAAGGCGTCTATTATGAATTATTTTATATTTTGCATGTTTATTTACATACATTTTGTGTATGTATTTCATATTTTAAAATATTCTGGCGTGATTTCTGATTAAATTTTGAAATACATTGTATAGATTACAAAAAGCTTTCTTTTGTTTTATCCCGCAAAAAACCGGAATTTTCTAAAATCCGGCTCGCGCTAGGTCCCGAGGGTGCCGGATTTATGAGGTTCTACTGTGTATATATTATAATATATAGACGCTTCTTACACATGATATATATCTATAATACAGTAAAACCTGGTTAATTCGAAATTCACGGGACCATAGAAAGAGCATTTCGAATTAAGAAGAACCTCTATAATTCGAAATTTACAAAAAAGAGTGATTTATCAAATTAAAAACATGCAAATATAAATTACAGAAAAAGAAAAGAATATGACACCATATTAAAATACAGAAAAAAAGAATGTACTACACATGCATACCTCAAAATATGATGTCGATGAATAAAAGTCAAATTTAGGATTACTCATTTAAACATTGAAACATATATGGACATATAATTAAACCACTAAAATGCTAATAATGTCTTTCACTTATTTCAACATAAAAGTAAATAAACAAAAGTGTGTAATAAAATATTAATTTAAGCAATGTGTTGCATAATGGCATCAACTTTTTCACAGATATTCATCGGCACGTCTGGCATCCCGGGTATCTTAAGCTTTTAAAAGATCCTCCTTAGATGGCAATGGCACATCCAACCTAGCATTGACGTTATCCACATCGTCTTCTTCCTCGCTATCACTCGCAACGGTTTTCGATTCGTCGATCGTGGGGTCATACACAACCGACGTAGCCAAGTCATTATCAAAGGAAACAAAGTCTCCGAAACTGACATGCCCCAATACATTACTGTCGATTACTTCCTCCACTTCTGTGCCTTGGAACACTTCTGCCGGCTGCGAAGATAGCCCGCTTTTCTTAAAACAGTTGGCGATGGTTTGAGGAGGTGACTCGAGTCTAAAATCGTACATTTTCGTAATTTATCCTGCGAACATCCATTTGTAATTTGCACCAAGTATGACGACAATAGTTTTTTTCTGTAATGACTCTAAATTTTGAATGATGCCCTGGTCGAGTGGCCGCAGAACACTGGTTGTGTTCGGCGGAAAATACAGCAACTCAACATTGGGCTTATTTATCTGAGCCACATGGTGCGCAGGACAGTTGTCTAGTGTCAACAAAATTTTACGATTTTGCACCGCCACACGTTTTTGCATTCTTATTAAAAAAAACTTTTGAATATGTCTGTTGTCATCCACACCTTTTTGTTATGCTCGTAAATTATCGGCAAATAATCACGATTAATACCTTTGAAACAGCGTGGGTTGCCATATTTTACGATGATTACAAGTTTTTCTTTATTCGACCCATCCATATTTGTGCAGAGCACGACGCGGCGGTGAGACTACGTTTGCCGCTGTGACATTTTTCGCCTCGGAGAGCCAAAGTACGATCGGGCAACATGTTGAAAAAAATGCGTTTCATCCATATTAAAAGTGTCCTTGAGCGCGTACTTCTCCAAAACATGTTTATTACTTTGCAGCCAGGTCGTCACTTCCTCTTCGTTAATTTTTTGGCATCACCACATACTGCGAGACAAACAATATTGTGGCCTCTTTAAAACCATCCAACCACCCATTGGATGCTTTAAAATCTTCAACGTTCAAAGCGTTCGCAAGACTTCTTGATTTTTCAATGAGCATCGGGCTTGTCACAGGTAAATTCGCAGCTCGTACTTGTGAAAAAAAAATCGGACAGTTCTTCTTCGAGGTCTTCGTTTTTTGCAGGCCGTGAATGCTGACGTGTAGCGCTCCCTTTAAATTTATAAAAACTTTCTTCGGTCTTCGCCCGATTCTTTACAGTTGTAGATAAAGACGAGTTCGGAATCCCATACTTCGAGGCCAGCTTCCCTTTCCTGTCAATGTCTTGCAGCAAAGACATTTTTTCAGCAAGAGTAAGAGTCTTATATGCACCACGAACCGGAGCCATTGGAGGGTATATTAAAAAAAATTTTTATGGCAATAAATTTAAATATAGTCTCTCTTGCAGTTATTAAACTAAGAATATTATTCAAACAAGTAACTAACAATGATGAAAAATACAATCTAATACGAAATAAACAACGAACCAAAGGAATATTGGAACTCAAACTCGCAAAACAATAGATAAATTGAGGGGATGGACCGAATCTTGTGACAATACCCAACGCCCAGTCGGTATGATCACGATCGCACAATGTTTGTAAACCAGCCGACATAGAGCCAGAAATACTTTAGTAAATTTCATTTAGTTTCTTTTTGGTAAGTTTTATTTCAAATTATGTCGACAAAAATTCGTTGATATTCCGAGAATCGGGCAAAATTTTTTTTCGAATTACGAATTATAGAGATTTTTGAATTATTGAAACACATTTGTATGAAATTGACTTTTTCGGTCTTTCACGTGATAAAAAATTTCGAATTACGTCGAATTTCGAAATATAGAGGTTCGAATTAACCAGGTTTTACTGTATATAGATGCTTCTGACAGATGATATATATAGGAGGATACAAAATTATGAGGCACTTCCAGATGTGGTAGAAACTTGAAATTTGGTAGGATTATAGGTTTTTAGTCACAACCAAAGGAAAAAATCTGAAACTGTTGAAATTCCTATTTTGAGGGGCCATTTTGGACCATTTTTGCCCCTTTTTTGCCCATAAGAAAACATGTAAATTGGTGCAGAGGTTTTTATATTTGCATTTTAAAATTACTTCCCGTCAAGATACGAACGCGAGACTTAAACTGTCGGATATGGTATAAATTGTCGTTTCTTATTTTTGAAGTCAGAATTCAAATCCGAGTAGAATTACCGTAAATTTATAGTTTTTATCTCAAAAAAGTAGTAATTTTTCTGGGCCTTACAATAGGTGTCCTTGGTAACAAGCTCTATCCTTTCATATGGGTAAGCTTTTAATGGGAATCAGAGGCTTATATTTTAATGCCTTTACTGTTAAACTATGCCTAATGAAGGTAACCTATATTGTAATAATCCTCATTTTTGGAGCACTTTTGCCCAAGTATTGCTCCATACGAGAACAAAAATGATGAGACAGCTCCATATGAACTTCTGCCTTGAAATATGGCACCATTATAGAAATTTCATTGCAACCGAAGATATAATAAATAAAATAGCAAAAATTCAATTTTTTAAGTGTGGTTTAGCACCATTTCTACCCAATACGAGTGTGAACATTATAAGACACTTCTTAATGAGATACAAACTTGAAATTTGGCAAAATTATGGGTTATTAGTTACCACATAAGGAGGAAATCCGATATTGTATAAATTCGTAACATTATGGCTGTTTTGCCCCATTATTGCCCCATACGAGGAAGAAAATCATAAGGCAATACTAAATGAACTACATAGTTGAAATTTGACACGCTTACATGATTTTTTTAAAAGTAGACAGGGAATAATTCGAAATTGTAAAAATCCTACAATTTAAAAATGCTTCTTCATTATATATTGACGGTCCTTACTTAGGATATAGAAGGATATAGGAGGATAGAAATTTCCAGCGCAAACTACAATAGTTGGAGAGCTGAAATTTAATACATAATTGAATCAAAAAAAATAATCACAGGAAAACTTGCAACAATATGTATTTTCTTGGCCGTTAAAAATTATAAACTATTTACTAACTTTTCATGGTTTAGGTATTTCTAAATGAGCTAAGAAGCTGAAATTTTTTCCATTGGTAGAATTTGCCATATAATGAAAACGGGATTTTAGAAATTTGTAAAATTTTATTCGTTCGACCATAATAATCTCTTACATGTTAAACAAATTGAATAAAATTTATGTACATTCTGAAGAGCAAAGAAAGTTGAAAATTTTAAGAAAGTTAGGGAATAATGTTCCGGTGACAATTAACATTGAAAATTTTGTTAAAGTTTAGTATTGTGGCAGTTAAAAATTCAAAAATTTAAAAAAATTGAATTTATATAAATGCACTCCTAGATATGCTACATCGATGAAATTTGGCAAAAATGTGAGGTATTCGTAACAAATGTTAAAAACCTATAAATATCTTATAATTATAAATTTAGGGGTTGATTTTACCCCAAAATTTTTCAATAAGGAAATCACGTAAATCGGTGAAGAGGTCAAAACATTTTGCATTTAAAAATTAATTATCCGCTCCTAATGCTTGCAGAATGCAAGCACACATTAACTAGTATCTATAATATAAAGACGCTTCTTACACATGATATATCTATAATATATAGATGCTTCTTACACATGATATATATCTATAATATATAGATGCTTCTTACACATGATATATATATATATATTATATATATAGGAGGATACAAAATTATGAGGCACTTCCAGATGTGCTAGAAACTTGAAATTTGGGGGGATTATAGGTTTTTAGTCACAACCAAATGAAAAAATCCGAAACTCTCGAAATTCCTATTTTGAGGGGCTATTTTGGCCCCTTTTTGCCCCATTATTTGCTCATAAGAAAGCATGTAAATTGGTGCAGAGGTTTGGTTTTCATATTTACATTTTAAAATTACTTCCCATCAAGATACGAACTCGAGACTTAAACTGTCAGATAGGATATGAATTGTAGTTTCTTATTTTTGAAGACGGAATGCAAATCCGAGTAGAATTAGCGTAATTTTATAGTTTTTATCGCAAAAAATTGGTAATTTTTCTGGGTCTAACAATAGGTATCCTTGGTAACAAGCTCTATCCTTTCATATGGGTAAGCTTTTAATGGGAATCAGAGGCTTATATTTTAATGCCTTTAATGTTAAACTACACCTAATGAAGGAATTCCGATATTGTAGTAATCACCATTTTTGGAGCTCTTTTGTCCCAGTATTGCTCTATACCAGGCATGTCAAACTCGAAGAAGCATCAGGGCCGCATTGAAATGATGGGTATTACAGAAGGGCCGCATTAAGATTAGGGTTGATTAATGAGGGCCAGGATTGGCAATATAAACTTCATCTCTAAGATTGGTCACCTGTTTTACTAGGTATTAAAAACATTGATTTAGAAACCACGTTCTGTTGTATTTCAACAACTAAGACAAAATCTCTTGTCCTTATCATAAAATAAAGTATTTATATAAAATCTCGAACGATTTAGCTAAGAGAAAAATTAGCGTTCGGGCCGCAGTAAGATAGAGAAAGGGCCGCCGGTTTGACATGCCTGCTCTATACGATAACAAAATTGATGAGGCAGCTCCATATGACCTAGAGACTTGAAATTTAGCACGCTTATGGAAATGTTTTTGCAACCGAAGATAAAAGTCAAAAAGTAGAAAAAATTCAAATTTTTAGGTGTGGTTTTGCCCCATTTTTACCCACTACGAGTGTGAACATTATAAGGCACTTCTTTATGAGATACAAACTTGAAATTTGACACGGTTATATGGTTTTGGACATAATCGATTAGGAATAATTCGAAATCGTAAAAATGCTAATAATTAAAAATGCTTGCATAATGCATTCACATATTATAAACATATAAACAAACGTTTCATGGTTGAGTTACATATAAATGTGCTACAATGCCAAAATTTTTTCTAATGGTAGATCTTACCAAGTAACAAAAACGAGATTATAGAAATTTGAAGAAGTTTATTTATTGGGCCGTAAAAAATTCATAAATGTTAAAAAAATTAATGTTTATGCACTTTTATTATAGCTAGGGAGCTGAATAGTTTGAGAAATTTGGGAATGCTATTACAGTGGTTATTAATACTGAAGAATAAAGTTTATTATTGTGGATGTTAAAAATTCATCATTTTTAAACAATTGATTTTATATAACTACACATTTATCGGTGCTACATCGATGAAATTTTGCAGAAATGTGAGGCATTCGTATCTAATGATGAAAAACTATAGAAGTTTTACAATTAAAAAGTTTAGGTGTATATTTTATTCCAATATTGTCCATAATGTAAAACATTAATCGTCGCAGAGGTGCAAACTTTTGCATTTAAAAATTATCTGTCTAAACTACTCTTTATATTAGGATGAGACAAGACGCTTGCAGAATGCAAGCACACATTAACTAGTATATCTATAATATATAGACGCTTCTTACACATGATATATATATATCATATATATAGGAATATACAAAATTATTAGGCACTTCCAGATGTGCTGGAAACTTGAAATTTGGTAGCATTATAGCTTTTTAGTCACAACCAAAGGAAAAAATCCGAAACTGGAAAAATTCCTATTCTGAGGGGCTATTTTGGACCCTTTTTACCCCATTTTTTGCCCATAAGAAAACAGGTAAATTGATGTAGAGGTTTTTATATTTGCATTTTAAAATTACTTCTCGGGACTTCAACTATTGGATAGAATATGAATTGTAGTTTCTTATTTTTGAAGACAGAATTCAAATCCGAGTAGAATTACCCTAATTTTATAGTTTTTATCTCAAAAAATTGCTAATTTTTCTGGGTCTAACAATATGTTTCCTTGGTAACAAGCTCTTTCCTTTCATATGGGTAAGCTTTTAATGGGAATCAGAGGCTTATATTATAATGCTGTTAATGTTAAACTACACCTAATGAAGGAAATCTGATATTGATATAATTCTCATTTTTGGGGGTTTTGCCCCATTATTGCCCCATATTAGAACAGAAAAGGCAAGGCAGCTGCATAAGTCCTAGAGACTTGAAATTTGGCATGATTATAGAAATTACATTGCAACCTAAGATAAAATTATAACATCGGAAAAAAATTCCAATTTTGAAGGGGCGATATTGCCCCTATTCGGCCCCATACGAGTGTGGAAATTATAAGGCACTTCTCATTGAAATATAAACTTTAAATTTGGCAGAATTATGGGTTTTTACTTACAACAGAAGGAAAGCATCAGATTTTGTAAAAATTCAAAATCCTTTTACCTGTTATGCCCCATTATTGGCCCATACGAGTATTCAAGTTGTATGGCACTTCAAAATGATCTTCTAACTTAAAATTTGAGACAGTTATATGGTTTCGTAAAAAATCAATTGTAAATAATTTCAATTTGTAAAAATAGTAAAATTTAGAAAACCTTGCAGACTGCAAGCACATATTAACATAGCATAGAGAAATGGACAGGAAAAATAGAAATTTACAATATTTTAATTTATTGGCCATTAAAAATTATAAACTTTTAAAAAACATTTCACCTTTTACGTACTTCTAAATGTTCTACAATGCTGAAATTTTTTCTGACAGTAGAATTTACCAAATAACGATAACGGAATTATTGACTCTTGAAAATGTTTATTTATTCGGCCGTTAAAAATTCATAAATGTTAAAAAAAATGTGACTAATCTTTATATACCTTCGTACGAACTAGAAAGCTGAAAATTAAGGAATTGTGTTTCAGTTACAATTATATTTGAAAATTTTTAGAAAAGTTTATTATTGTGGCTGTTGAAAATTCATAAAGTTTAAACAATGAAATTTATAAAAATGCAATTCAAGCGGTGCTACATAGATGAAATTTTGCGGAAAAGTGAAGTATTTGTAACAAATGATGAAAACCTATAACATTTTTACAATTATAAATTTTAGGGGTTGCTTTTTTCCAATATTGTCCATAAAGAAAAACACGTAAATAGGCGCAGAAGTGCAAACTTTTGTGTTAAAAAATATTTGTCTGCACTTACTCTATATATTAAGGTTAGAGAAAATGCTTGCAGAATGCAAGCACATATTAACTAGTATATATATATACTAGTTAATATGTGCTTGCATTCTGCAAGCATTTTCAAATTTTAGCCCTTTTGCAAATTCAAATTATTCCCAATCGATGTTGTACATAATCATATAACCATGTCAAATTTGGAGTTTGTAGCTCATTTAGAAATGCCATATAATTTTTATCCTCGTAAAGGGCAATAATGGAGCAATACAGCCACTAACATTATTAATTTTTACATTCTAAGATTTTTTACATCTGTTGTAACTAAAAACCCATAATTCTGCCAAATTTCAAGTTTGTCTCCCATTAAGAAGTGCCTTATAATTATCACACTCGTATGGGGCCGAAAAGGGGCTAAGCCACCCATTAAAAATTGGAATATTTACAATTTTACAATTTTATCTTAGTTTGCCATGAAAATTCTATAATTGTGCCAAATTTCAAGTCTCTAGATCCTATGCAGCTGCATCGCATTTTTTGTTCTCGCATGGGGCCGAAAAGGGGCAAAACCGCCCCTTAAAAAAGAGAATTTTTGTAATTTTATAATTTTATCTTAGTTTGCCATGAAAATTCTATAATTGTGCCAAATTTCAAGTCTCTAGATCCTATGCAGCTGCATCGCATTTTTTGTTCTCGCATGGGGCCGAAAAGGGGCAAAACCGCCCCTTAAAAAAGAGAATTTTTGTAATTTTATAATTTTATCTTAGGTTGCTATGAAATTTCTATAACCGTGCCAAATTTCAAGTCTCTGGGTCCTATGCAGCTGCATCGCCTTTTTTGTTCTCGAATTGGGCAAAAATGAGGCAAAACAGCCCCAAAAATGAGGATTATATCAATATCGGATTTCCTTCAGTAGATGTAGTTTAACATTAACAGCATTAAAATATAAGCCTCTGATTCCCATCAAAAGCTTACACATATGAAAGGATAGAGCTAGTTACCAAGGAAGCCTATTGTTAGACCCAGAAAAATTAGCAATTTTTTGCGATAAAAACTATATTTTTACGTTAATTCTACTGGGATTTGAATTCTGTCTTCAAAAATGAGAAATTACAATTTATATTCTATCCGACAGTTTAAGTGGCTAGTTCGTATATTGATGGGAAGTAATTTTAAAATGTAAATATAGAAACCTCTGCACCAATTTACATGCTTTCTTATGGGCAAAAAATGGGGCAAAAGGGGCCAAAATATCCCCTTAAAATAGGGAATTCGACAGTTTCGGGTTTTTTCCTTCGATTGTGATCAAAAACCTATACTCCTACCAAATTTCATGTTTCTACCACATCTGGAAGTGCCTCATAATTTTGTATCCTCCTATATATATATATCATCTGTCAGAAGCATCTATATATTATACTAGTGAACGTGTGCTTGCATTCTGCAAGCTGAAAATTTTAACAGGGTTAAGAAATAATGTCCCGTTGGGAAATAACATTGAAAATTTTTGAAATATTTATTGCTGTGGCTGTTAAAAATTCAAAAATTTCAACAATGAAATTCATATAAATGCACTTTTAGAGGTGCTGCATGGATGAAATTTCGCATTAATGTGGGGTATTCGTAACAAATGATAAAAACCTATAAAGGTATTATAATTATAAATTTTAGGGGTTGTTTTTACCCCAATATTTTCGAAACAGAAAAAAACGTAATTCGGAACCGAGATGCGAACTTATGCATAGAAAGTAATTTTTCGGCTTTAGTTTTACTTTCAGGTGAGAGAAAATGCTTGCAGAATGTAAGCACACTTTCACTAGTATATATATATATCATATATATAGGAGGATACAAAATTATGAGGCACTTCCAGATGTGCTGGAAACTTGAAATTTGGCAGGATTATAGGTTTTTGGTCACAACCAAAGGAAAAAATCCGAAACTGGCAAAATTCCTATTCTGAGGGGCTATTTTGGCCCCTTTTTGCCCCAGTTTTTGCCCATAAGAATACATGTAAATTGGTGTAGAGGTTTTTATATTTGCATTTTAAAATTACTTCCCGTCAAGATACGAACTCGAGGCTTATATTTTAATGCTGTTAATGTTAAACTACACCTAGTGAATGAAATCCAATATTGATATAATCCTCATTTTTGGGGCAGTTTTGCCCCATTATTGCCCATTTCGAGAACAAAATAGGCGATGCAACTGCATAGGACCCAGAGAGTTGAAATTTTGCACGGTTATAGAAATTTCATTGCAACCTAAGATGAAATTACAAAATTACAAAAATTCTCATTTTTAAAGGGCAGTTTTGCCCCTTTTCGGCCCCATGCGAGAACAAAAAATGCGTGGCAGCTGCATAGGACCTAGAGACTTGAAATTTGTCACGATTATAGAAACTAAGATAAAATTGCAAAAATTGCAGTTTTTAATGGGTGGCTTAGCCCCTTTTCGTCCCCATGCGAGTGTGATAATTATAAGGCACTTCTTAATGAGATACAAACTTGAAATTTGGCAGAATTTTGGGTTTTTAGTTCCAACAGTTGGAAAAAATCTTAGAATGTAAAAATTCATAATGGTGGGGGCTGTTTTGCTCCATTATTGCCCTATACGAGGATGAAAATTATATGGCATTTCTAAATGAGCAACAAACTCCAAATTTCACACGGTTATATGATTATGTACAACATCGATTGGGAATAATTTGAATTGGTAAACATGCTAAAATTTGAAAATGCTTGCAGAATGCAAGCACATATTATCTAGTATGATATATCTATAATATATAGATGCTTCTTACACATGATATCTATATATATAGACGCTTCTTACACATGATATATATATTATATACTAGTTAATATGTGCTTGCATTCTGCAAGCATTTTCATATTTTACCCTTTTTGCAAAATCAAATTATTCCCAATTGATGTTGTACATAATCATATAACCATGTCAAATTTGGAGTTAGTTGCTCATTTAGAAGTGCCTTATAATTTTAATCCCCGTATGGGGCTATATTGGAGCAAAACAGCCCCTAACATTATAGGTTATTACACTCTCAGATTTTTTCCATCTGTTGTAACTAAAAACCCATAATTCTGCCAAATTTCAAGTTTGTATCTCATTAAGAAGTGCCTTATAATTCTCACACTCGTATGGGGCCGAAAAAGGGGCAATACCACACATTAAAAATTGGAATTTTTGAAATTTTACAATTTTATCTTAGTTTGCTATGAAAATTCTATAATCGTGCGAAATTTCACGTCTCTAGGATCTATGCAGCTGCCCGCATTTTTTGTTCTCGCATGTGGCCGAAAAGCGGCAAAGCCGCCCCTTAAAAATGAGAATTTTTGTAATTTTATAATTTTTTCTTAGGTTGCAATGAAATTTCTATAACCGTGCCAAATTTCAAGTCTCTGGTTCCTACGCAGCGGCATCGCCTTTTTTGTTCTCGAATTGGGCAATAATGGGGCAAAACAGCCCCAAAAATGAGGATTATATCAATATTGGATTTCATTCATTAGGAGTAGTTTAACATTAACAGCATTAAAATATAAGCCTCTGATTCCCATTAAAAGCTTACCCATATGAAAGGATAGAGCTTGTTACCAAGGAAACCTATTGTAAGACCCAGAAAAATAACTACTTTTGTGAGATAAAAACTGTAAATTTACGTTAATTCTACTCGGATTTGAATTCTGTCTTCAAAAATAAGAAACTACAATTTATATCCTATCCGACAGTTTAAGTCTCGAGTTCGTATCTTGTCAGGAAGTAATTTTAAAATGCAAATATAAAACACTCTACAGCAATTTACATGTATTCTTATGGGCAAAAAATGGGGCAAAAAGGGGCCAAAATAACCCCTTAGAATAGGAATTTTTCCAGTTTCGGATTTTTTCCTTTGGTTGTGACAAAAAACCTATAATCCTACCAAATTTCAAGTTTCTGGCACGTCTGGAAGTGCGTCATATTTTTGTATCCTCATATATATCTATAATATATAGATGCTTCTTACACATGATATATTATATATATATATATATATGAGGATACAAAATTATGAGGCACTTCCAGATGTGGTAGAAACTTGAAATTTGGTAGGATTATAATTTTTTGGTCACAACCAAAGGAAAAAATCCGAAACTGTTAAAATTACTATTTAGAAGGGCTATTTTGGCCCCTTTTTGCCCCATTTTTTGCCCATAAGAAAACATGTAAATTGGTAGAGAGGTTTTTATATTTGCATTTTAAAATTACTTCCCGTCAAGATACGAACTCGAGACTTAAACTGTCGGTTAGGATATCAATTGTAGTTTCTTATTTTTGAAGACGGAATGCAAATCCGAGTAGAATTAGTGTAAAATTATAGTTTTTATCGCAAAAAATTGCTAATTTTTCTGGGTCTAACAATAGGTTTCCTTGGTAACAAGCTCTATCCTTTCATATGGGTAATCTTTTAATGGTAATCAGAGGCTTATATTTTAATGCTGTTAATGTTAAACTACACCTAATGATGGAAATCCGATATTGATATAATCCTCATTTTTGGGGCTGTTTTGCCCCATTATTGACCCATTCGAGAACAAAAAAGGCGATGCAACTGCATAGGAGCCAGAGAGTTGAAATTTGGCACGGTTATAGAACTTTCATTGCAACCTAAGATGAAATTATAAAATTACAAAAATTCTCATTTTAAAAGGGCGGTTTTGCCCCTTTTCGGACCCATGCGAGAACAAAAAATGCCACGCAGCTGCATAGGACCTAGAGACTTGAAACTTGGCACGATTATAGAATTTTCATGGCAAACTAAGATAAAATTGCAAAAATTTCTATTTTTAATGTTTGGTTTTGCCCTTTTTCGGCCCCATACGAGTGTGATAATTATAAGGCACTTCTTAATGAGATACAAACTTGAAATTTGGCAGAATTATGGGTTTTTAGTTACAGCAGATGGAAAAAATCTGAGTGTAATAATTCTTAATGTTAGGGACTGTTTTGCTCCATTATTGCTCCATACGAGGATAAAATTATAAGGCACTTCTAAATGAGCAACAAACTCCAAATTTGATATGGTTATATGATTATGTAAAACATCGCTTGGGAATAATTTGAATTTGTAAAAATGTTAAAATTTGAAAATGCTTGCAGAATGCAAGCACATATTAACTAGTATATATATATATATATAGGAGGATACAAAATTATGAGGCACTTCCAGATGTGCTAGAAAGTTGAAATTTGGTAGGATTATAGGTTTTTGGTCACAATCGAAGGAAAAAATCCGAAACTGTAGAAATTACTATTTTGAAGGGCTATTTTGGCCCCTTTTTGCCCCATTTTTTGACCATAAGAAAACACTTAAATTGGTGTAGAGGTTTTTATATTTGCATTTTAAAATTACTTCCTGTCAAGATAAAACTCGAGACTTAAACTGTCGGATAGGATATAAATTGTAGTATCTTATTTTTGAAGACTGAATGCAAATCCGAGTTGAATTAGCGTAATTTTATAGTTTTTATCGCAAAAAATTGCTAATTTTTCTGGTTCTAACAATAGGTTTCCTTGGTAACAAGCTCTATCCTTTCATATGGGTAAGCTTTTAATGGGAATCAGAGGCTTATATTTTAATGCTGTAAATGTTAATCTACACCTAATGAAGGAAATCCGATATTGATATAATCCTCATTTTTAGGGCTGTTTTGCCCCATTATTGTCCAATTCGAGAAGTTAAAAGGCGATGCCGCTGCGTAGGAACCAGAGACTTGAAATTTGGCACGGTTATAGAAATTTCATTGCAACCTAAGATAAAATTACAAAAATTCTCATTTTAAAAGGGCGGTTTTGCCCCTTTTCGGCCCCATGCGAGAACAAAAAATGCGAGGCAGCTGCATAGGACCTAGAGACTTGAAATTTGGCACGATTATAGAATTTTCATAGCAAACTAAGATAAAATTGTAAAATTGCAAAAATTCCAATTTTTAATGTGTGGTTTTGCCCCTTTTCGGCCCCATACGAGTGTGATAATTATAAGGCACTTCTTAATGAGATACAAACTTGAAATTTGGGAGAATTATAGGTTTTTAGTTACAACAGATGGAAAAAATCTGAGACTGTAATAATTCTTAATGTTAGGGGCTGTTTTGCTATATATATATATATATATATATATATATATATATATATATATATATATATATATATATATATATATATATATATATATATATATATATATATATATATAGGAGGATATATATATAGGAGGATATATATAGGAGGATATATATATATATATATATATATATATATATATATATATATATATATATATATATATATATATATATATATATATATATATATATATATATATATATATATATATATATATATATATATATATATATATATATATATATATATATATATATATATATATATATATATATATATATATATATATATATATATATATATATATATATATATATATATATATATATATATATATATATATATATATATATATATATATATATATATATATATATATATATATATATATATATATATATATATATATATATATATATATATATATATATATATATATATATATATATATATATATATATATATATATATATATATAGGAGGATACAAAATTATGAGGTATTTCCAGATGTGCCAGAAACTTGAAATTTGGTAGGATTATAGGTTTTTTGTCACAACCGAAGGAAAAAATCCGAAACTGTCGAAATTCCCATTTTGAGGGGCTATTTTGGCCCCTTTTTGCTCCATTTTCGGTCCATAAGAAAACGTAAATTAGTGTAGAGGTTTTTATATTTGCATTTTAAAATTACTTCCCCTCATGATACGAACTGGAGACTTAAAAGTATCGGATAGGATATAAATTGTAGTTTCTTATTTTTGAAGACAGAATTCAAATCCGAGTAGAATTAGCATAAATTTATAGTTTTTATCGGAAGAAAGCGGTAATTTTTCTGGGTCTAACAATAGGCTTTTAAGGCAACAGCCTCAATGCTTTCATATGGGTAAGCTTTACTGGGAATCAGAGGCTTATATTTTAATTCCATTCATGTTAAACTGTGCCTAATGAAGGAAATCCGATATTTATATAATGCCCATTTTTGGAGCTTTTTTCCGACAGTAATGCTCCATACGAGAAAAAATCTGATGTGGCCACACATGACTGTCTCCATATTTGGGGTATAGATATTTAAATTATAATGAGTAGCATTATATGGCAAAATTATTATTTCGTATCGGAAAAGAAGGCACGTCGTTGCCGTAAATTACGTATATTTTGAATGTTTACAGAATTCACCGCCACATGGTGTTGGCGCTGTAGGCTGGTGTTAAGAAAAAGCGATATATATCCGAAATGGATGGTTCTACGAAAATTAGTTTGAAACAAAACTTGGAAGAAATATTATTCTCTACAACTTTGGTCCTTACGAAGATTACCAATAACGATGTTGTTAAGGAGATATTTAACGGAAACCGAAAAACCGGTTATTTATAAATAACTCCTAAACAATAACTCCTGTAGAAAATTGTTTCAAATGAAAACTGTAGGAAATTACATTCTCTATAACATTTGTTTAGAATTGTATATACAATAATGATGTTTTAACCAAGAAATATCGCAAAAACAGAAACGGGTTTCGAATAAACCGTGACTTCCGGTTATCCGTTATTGTCCAAAAACTAATCAGTTCTTTGTGCTCATGTTAAAGTGTTATATATGAAGTTTGGTAACGATATGGTATGTACATACTTTTTGAGTTAGAGCGCCCACACTAACATACACACACACCATTCCGAAAATCGTCTAAACGTGTTCTAGGGACCTCAAAACATGTATTTCCGTTGAAATCTCGAAGTCGATTTTTTTCATGAATACAATACTTTCCCATTACTACGTATGGAGAAAGTAAAAAAATGGTGAGGCAGCTCCATATAACCTAGAGACTTGGAATTTTACACAAATATTAAATTTCGTTGTAATCGAAGATAAAATAAACAAGTTAGGAAAGTGTACATCATGTCACAAATGGGCGAGTATCGTGTAGTGGAGTATTAGAAAGAAATTATATAACTGTACGTAATGGAAATAACATTTTAAAGTTCTTTTCCTCATAATAAGTAATCCATTTTCTTCCTATTTAAAAATAGTGCATGCACATGTAAATTAAACCTTTTATGTGATATTGTTTTTGTTAGCAACAATGAAGATGTAACCATGCAACTTGATTTAAGAATTTATTGTTCGATGTTATGGATAATGGCTACTCCTACGATAAAAATGTATATAAAAGAAATACTCTAATTTATTAGTTCTACAAGTTTTATTGGGAAAATATTCTGATATGAGCAATAGTTCACGAGATTGATGGAAAGTTGATTTTTTGTCATCAGTAAAGTGGTATCCCTGATTGGATTACGTGATTCATTTTTGAGATTTTTTAAATTTTTTATTGGAAGTCCTTAATTATAAATTTTATGAAAATCCGTTCTGTAGATGCCGAGAACGAACATGCGGATGGACGGACAGCCCGACGACAATAGAAGCCTATGCTGTAAGCGAAATGCACCTAAAAATTGCAAAAATTCCACTTTTTAGGGGCGAACATTTTGCGGTTTAGGTATTTCTGTAAGGGCTACAATGCTGAAATTTTTTCTAACGTCAGAATTTACCAAATAACGAAAACGGGAATATAGAAATTTGAAAATTTTTATTAATTCGAACGTGTTAAATTCTTAAATCTTAAACAATTTGACTAATGTTTATGTACTTTCTGAAGGTGCAGGAGGATGAAAATTTTAACCTTAGGAGGGAATGATGCTATTGTGGTAACTAACATTAAAATTTTTTGTAAGGTTTATTATTGTGGATGTTAAAAAGTCATAAAATTTATACAAATAAATTTATATAAATGCATTTCCAGAGGTGCTACATCGATGATATTTTGCACAAATATGAGGTATTCAAAACGGATGATGAGGACCTATAAAATGTTTATAATTATACATTTTAGGGGATGTTTTTACCCCAATATTATCGAAAAAATACACCTAATTAGGTGCACAGGTGCAAAATTATGCGTTTGAAAATTAATTGTCGGCTTTTATTCTTTACATTAAGGTGATAGAAGATGCTTGCAGAATGCAAGCACACATTCACTAGTGTGTAAATATATATATATATATATATATATATATATATATCATATACTAGTGAAGGTGTGCTTGCATTCTGCAAGCATTTTCTCTACAGAGGAGGATATAGGATACGAGTAAAAGTTGCTTGCATACGGCAAGCACGTTTATTAATCAAAGTAAGATAATGCATAGAAGAATAAACAGACTGTCGCGAAACTTCCAAGTTGCATTGAAAGGAGCACAGAGAGTCGCGAAACGTCAACAGTTTCGGCACCCTTCAAATATCTAAGTTAGTAACCCGAAAACGAAGCAAGATATCGGAATGAATCTTTTAAATAATTAAAACACAATCCTTCGTCTACATTTACAGGAGACATTTTTCTTCTATCTATAACAGTTAGTGGTTCCCAGATGATATGTCCACGGTCTTTATGTCCACTGCCTTTATGTCCACTCTTTTATGTCCACAGCCTATATGTCCACTGCCCTTACGTCCAGTCTTTACGTCCACCGTAATATATGTCCACAGTCTTTATGTCCACTGCCTTTATGTCCACTCTTATATGTCCACAGCCTTTTCGTCCACTGCCTTAATGTCCACTTTTGTTTATGTCCACAGCCTTTTTGTCCACTGCCTTAATGTCCACTATTATATATGTCCACAGTCTTTTCGTCCACTGTTTTTTTGTCCACTTTTGTATATGTCCACAGCCTTTTCGTCCACTGTTTTCTTTGTCCACTTTTGCATATGTCCACAGAGACTTTATTTCGAAGTATGAAAAATATGAAGGGCAAACCTGAAGATGGAGGAGAGTTTGAAGGAGAGAGAGTAATCCGAAGGAAACACTGCGGACATTGGTGTCTATCGACTAGGAATTTTATAACAATTACGAATATGAAGCTAAAAATTAAAAATGGAGGGGGTGCAGAAGGAGTGGGAGGGAAAAGGAGGTGCGGAAGCAATCCGAAGGAAATACTGCGGAAATTGGTGTCTATCGACTAGGAATTTTATAACAATTACGAATATGAAGTTAAAAAATGAAAATGCAGGGGGTGCAGAAGGAGTGGGAGGGAAAAGGAGGTGCGGAAGCAATCCGAAGGAAACACTGCGGAAATTGGTGTCTATCGACTAGGAATTTTATAACAATTACGAATATGAAGCTAAAAAATGAAAATGCAGGGGGTGCAGAAGGAGTGGGAGGGAAAAGGAGGTGCGGAAGCAATCCGAAGGAAATACTGCGGAAATTATTGTCTATCGACTAGGAATTTTATAACAATTACGAATATGAAGCTAAAAAATGAAAATGCAGGGGGTGCAGAAGGAGTGGGAGGGAAAAGGAGGTGCGGAAGCAATCCGAAGGAAACACTGCGGAAATTGGTGTCTATCGACTAGGAATTTTATAACAATTACGAATATGAAGCTAAAAAATGAAAATGGAGGGGGTGCAGAAGGAGTGGGAGGGAAAAGGAGGTGCGGAAGGAATCCGAAGGAAATACTGCGGAAATTGGTGTCTATCGACTAGGAATTTTATAACAATTACGAATATGAAGCTAAAAATTAAAAATGTAGGGGGTGCAGAAGGAGTGGGAGGGAAAAGGAGGTGCGGAAGCAATCCGAAGGAAACACTGCGGAAATTGGTGTCTATCGACTAGGAATTTTATAACAATTACGAATATGAAGTTAAAAATGAAAATGGAGGGGGTGCAGAAGGAGTGGGAGGGAAAAGGAGGTACGGAAGGAATCAGAAGGAAATACTGCGGAAATTGGTGTCTATCGACTAGGAATTTTATAACAATTACGAATATGAAGCTAAAAAATGAAAATGGAGGGGGTGCAGAAGGAGTGGGAGGGAAAAGGAGGTGCGGAAGCAATCCGAAGGAAATACTGCGGAAATTGGTGTCTATCGACTAGGAATTTTATAACAATTACGAATATGAAGCTAAAAATTAAAAATGGAGGGGGTGCAGAAGGAGTGGGAGGGAAAAGGAGATGCGGAAGCAATCCGAAGGAAACACTGCGGAAATTGCTGTCTATCGACTAGGAATTTTATAACAATTACGAATATGAAGCTAAAAAATGAAAATGGAGGGGGTGCAGGAGTGGGAGGGAAAAGGAGGTACGGAAGGAATCCGAAGGAAATACTGCGGACATTGGTGTCTATCGATTAGGAATTTTATAACAATTACGAATATGAAGCTAAAAAATGAAAATGGAGGGGGTGTAGTAGGAGGGGGAGTGAAAAGGTGGTTCGGAAGTAATCCGAAGGAAGTACAGCGGACATTGGTGTCTATCGACTAGGAATTTTATAACAATTACAAATATGAAGCGAAAAATTAGTGGGGGGGCTAATACAAGAGGAAGGGAAAAGTGGGTGTGGAAGAAATCCGAAGGAAATACTGCAGGCATTGGTGTCTATCGACTAGGAATTTTGTAGTATATTCATCCAGCATGATCAATTCTGATAATGAATCTGGTAGACAAGGACAATATTAAGCAGCAGCTCTACGAAGCATTGAAGGTACGTTCTCATAGCTGGGCATAGCAGCAGCAGCTTCTGTATCTTAGGGATCCAATTCTTTGGTTAGTATTTCACTATTTTATTAGGCAAAAAGATTTTATTTTTGAATTTTTTAAAAACCTTTTCTTGTTATATAAATAAGGGCTCCAAAACTTGAGTTGCGTGGGGGCCCAAGCAGTTGTGCAGGAGCACACAGATCTATGTGGATGGCATTTTCAAAACAACGCCTAAGCTATTTTTCCAGCTATATACAATACATGATTTGGTGCAGGGGCGTGTATTTCCATTTGTATATTGCTTAACGAAAAGAAAAACGAAGGTTCTTATGCATAAATATTTTAACAACTCAAACAACACTGTGACTTTTTAAATTATAATTTTAATCCAGAACTGCTCATGCTTGATTTTGAATTAAGTGCTATAAATGCAGTGCGGAAAACATTCCCCAATTCTACCATTAAGGAATGCCTCTTCCATTTTAGTCAATCCATATAGAACATGTAATGGCATTAGGTCTAAAAGCTCAATTCAATAATAACGACGTTATTAGGAATGGTATATGGAAGCTGATGGCATTACCGTTTATCCCTGTTGAGGACGTACTTGATATTTTTGACCACTTGCTTGCAATCCTCGACCCTACACTAGGGGATCTAGCAACGTATGTGGAAATAACTTATATACGAGGAAGGTAAGGCAGGTGATGAGAGGATCCATTCCTCCTAGGTTTGTTCTGGAATTATGGAGTGTAGGTATATGAGCAAACTGTAAACAGACAACAGCGGACCAACAACGCCGTAGAAGGGTGGCACTCACGCTTCCAAAGAATGATTCTTACGCACCGTCCAGCAGTTGGACATACATGTCATAGAGGATGTTATTCCCGCATCTTTCGTTTCGAGTATTTTTCTTTAAACGGATATTGAAGGAGAATCGATTTTTCATTCTACAAATATATTCTACTATTGGTATTTTTTTATGAACAAAGCAATTTGAATTAATGAAATGAATCCTTTATGCTTCACTAAATATAATTAACCAATTTTTCGGAATTATTCTTTTGTGTGTGGGTATTTGTCGCCGTATGAGAGAGGCAGGTTTTTGACCTTCTATATTTAACATCTTTCATCCGAAATCCTCAATAATCTATATTCATTGATTTGATTGAAGTCGCAAATACTCCCTAGATTTCTTGAAATACCTGCAATGGGATGTGTAAATTTACTTTCGGATCTTTTTTCTTTCCAAGCAGTTTATATGAAAATCTTTATTATGTTTAATTTTGAATTCCAGCGAGGTAATAAAGCATGTTATTCCCGTGAAACACTGTTTGAAGTATTTTCCATAAATTGGAATTTTCAGGAGATTCAACTTTTTCATAATTTTAATTTCTCCATGGGAAGTTATTTAACAAACAAATACACTTGGCATAAATGGAAATAAACGTCTTAACATCCCCATAGGAACTCATTCGTAAATTTACAAGTGGGGGATGCCACATCATTCTATAAGCACTCTTCTTACAGAGGAGGATATAGGATGTAGGAGGATACTAATGTCTGGCCCAAACTACATTAGTTGGAGAGCTGAAATTTAATACATAGGTGAATCGAAAAAAATAATGATAGGAAAAATTGCAACAATGTTTATTTTCTTGGCCGTTGAAAATTATAAACAATTTTACAAACATTTCATGGTTTAGGTACTTCTAAATGTGCTATGAAACTGAAATTTTTTCTAATGGTAGAATTTGCCAAATAATGAAAACGGGATTATAGAAATTTGAAAATTTTTATTCGTTCGGCCGTAATAAATTCCTAAATGTTAAACAAATTGACTAATGTTTATGTACATTATGAAGATCTAGGAAGCTGAAAATGTCAACAAAGTTAGGAAATAATGTTCCATTGAAAATTACATATAAGTTTTATATTGTGGCTGTTAAAAATTCATAAATGTTAAACAATGAAATTCATATAAATGCACTACTAGAGGTGCTATATCGATGAAATTTTGCATAAATGTGAGGTATTCGTAAGCGTCCAAAATTACCAAATCAGAATGTTTCTCATACAACTGCTAAAGCAAGAGTGACAATATTCTTACCAATAATCTGAAGAAGGGGTGGATGTTAGAGGAACATAGCCCTCTAGTGAAAGGCTATTCCATTCATATACTTCGTATTTGGGAAAAACCCTTTTGACGGAATCGCAAAAATACTCTTTCCCGAGGTTACACACAATGGCGTGCACTTCGGTTGGTATAGATAGGAAGATGAAACGGCTCCACGACCAGCGGCAACATTTATGAAAGCTTCTTTTGGCCATTTCGCTCAAAAGACAAAGGGTGTAAATGGACGGTATACAAGACCAGATGTCCCAGTGAATAGTGGGTCGTAGTGGGGGAGGTAAACCTTTCCTCTTGTACCTGAGTTTTGGGTGGGACGGCGTCACAGCACGACACAAGTGCGAGTGGTACGGAGGAATTTGAAATCTAAGGTCTTTGACTGCTGGGGAAATCCACATAGCTCCTTTTGCCGTTCCTGCCAGAACGAAAAATTTTTAATTTCGTTCTCGACTCGGCGTTACTCGAACGAATATTTCGAAAGTCAGTACACATACGGAATATTTCTAACACCTGAAAGGTAATTTTATGAAATATATTAAAATAATCGAGTTACTATCTGTATATTCAGCGATGCGCGAATTAGTTCAAATATGAAATGAACTAATCCTCACAAGCGTTGAAAAATGTTCTGAGAATATAGATAAACAAAGATTACCTTAAATGAATCGCAGAGGAAGTTTAAACATTTATTGCCATTTCAGCCCGGAATTCCGTTTCTTCATTCAAAAGTAAATCCTACGAAGATATTAACATTAAGAAAAAGTTGTGTATCAAATTTGTAGACTACTTTGAAGATTATTTAAAAACCGACTACAGTGAAAACCGGTTAACACGAATTGCTAGGGACCGACATAATTATTTCGTGTTATCCGAAATTCGAGTTAACCGAATTTCACGTTCACTGCTTTCATGGTAATATTTCCATTTTTAGGCGCGTTTCGCTTACAGCGTGAGCGCCTATTATAGTCGGTCGGTCCGTCCGTCCGTCCGTCCGCATGTTCGTTCTCAGCTTCTACCGAACGGATTTTTATGAAATTTGATTTTAAGGACTTTCAATCAAATATAATAAGAAAATCGCAAAAATGAATTACGTACGCCAATCAGGGGTACCACTTTACTGGTGAAGAAAAATTAAATTTTCGTCATATCTCGTAAAGTATTGTTCATATCAAAATATTTTTCAAATAAAAGTTGTAGAACTGGTAAAGTAGAGTATTTCCTGTTCTATATATTTTCATCGTAGGAGTAGCCGTTATCGACAAAATCAAACAAGAATGTCTTATATGGAGTTGAACTTTGAAAATTTCTTGCATGGTTACTTCATTGTTGCTAACATAAACAATCTCCCAAACAAACGTTTAATTTCCCTACGTGTGCATGTAATACTATTAAAAAGGAAGAAAATGGATTATTTATGGTGAAGAAAAGGACTTTAAAACGCTATTTCCCTTAAGTACAGGTATATAATTGCTTTCTAATACTCCATTGCACGAAACGCACCCCATTTGTGATACGTTGTATGCTTTCCTAACTTGTTCAAATATTGAATTAGGCTCGTAGGCAAATCCATAATACATATCAATAATAGGATGTAATACACAGCAGAAGATATTATCGCAATCATGGGAAAACCCTATCTCAAATGCCATTTCGCATAATCAGAAGAATTTTGTATGCATTTATTTTCGTGGGACCGAAAAATATTTTCGTATTAAGCAGTATTTCGTGTAAACCGTTTCGCGCTAGTGAATGAATACTTAATACTGAAAGGTATAGGCGCTGGAACGGACCGAGCAAGCGTTCCGTGTTAACTGATATTTCGTTTTAAGCGATTTCGTATTAAGTGGTTTCCACTGTATAAAAAAATGAATTTTCATTCTTTTAGACGCTGTTTGGTACAAAGTCGCCAATTACTACGCGTAATTGTAAGCAATTTCAAAAGCAACGAAAAATGCATGGCAATATATGCTATACAAGTTTCTATGTGGGTGGGGATGCGAGGCACCAAAGTGTCACTAATTTTCCTCTGTTCTGATTGAAACTCGCCTATTATGTTCCCTGACTGTCCTATAGCAGGAGTTTCCTTCGGATTCCTTCCGCACCTCCTTTTCCCTCCCACTCCTTCTGCACCCCTTCCATTTTTAATTTTTAGCTTCATATTCGTAATTGTTATAAAATTCCTAGTCGATAGACACCAATGTCCGCAGTATTTCCTTCGGATTGCTTCCGCACCTCCTTTTCCCTCCCACTCCTTCTGCACCCCCTCCATTTTCATTTTTTAGCTTCATATTCGTAATTGTTATAAAATTCCTAGTCGATAGACACCAATGTCCGCAGTGTTTCCTTCGGATTGCTTCCGCACCTCCTTTTCCCTCCCACTCCTTCTGCACCCCCTTCATTTTTAATTTTTAGCTTCATATTCGTAATTGTTATAAAATTCCTAGTCGATAGACACCAATTTCCGCAGTATTTCCTTCGGATTGCTTCCGCACCTCCTCTTCCCTCCCACTCCTTCTGCACCCCCTCCATTTTCATTTTTTAGCTTCATATTCGTAATTGTTATAAAATTCCTAGTCGATAGACACCAATGTCCGCAGTGTTTCCTTCGGATTCCTTCCGTATCTCATTTTCCCTCCCACTCCTTCTGCACCCCCTCCATTTTCATTTTTTAGCTTCATATTCGTAATTGTTATAAAATTCCTAGTCGATAGACACCAATGTCCGCAGTGTTTCCTTCGGATTCCTTCCGTATCTCATTTTCCCTCCCACTCCTTCTGCACCCCCTCCATTTTCATTTTTTAGCTTCATATTCGTAATTGTTATAAAATTCCTAGTCGATAGACACCAATTTCCGCAGTATTTCCTTCGGATTCCTTCCGCACCTCCTTTTCCCTCCCACTCCTTCTGCACCCCCTCCATTTTTATTTTTTAGCTTCATATTCGTAATTGTTATAAAATTCCTAGTCGATAGACACCAATTTCCGCAGTATTTCCTTCGGATTGCTTCCGCACCTCCTTTTCCCTCCCACTCCTTCTGCACCCCTTCCATTTTTAATTTTTAGCTTCATATTCGTAATTGTTATAATATTCCTAGTCGATAGACACCAATTTCCGCAGTAATTCCTTCGGATTCCTTCCGTACCTCATTTTCCCTCCCACTCCTTCTGCACCCCCTCCATTTTCATTTTTTAGCTTCATATTCGTAATTGTTATAAAATTCCTAGTCGATAGACACCAATGTCCGCAGTGTTTCCTTCGGATTCCTTCCGTACCTCCTTTTCTCTCCCACTCCTTCTGCACCCCCTCCATTTTCATTATTTAGCTTCATATTCGTAATTGTTATAAAATTCCTAGTCGATAGACACCAATGTCCGCAGTGTTTCATTCGGATTCCTTCCGCACCTCCTCTTCCCTCCCACTCCTTCTGCACCCCCTCCATTTTCATTTTTTAGCTTCATATTCGTAATTGTTATAAAATTCCTAGTCGATAGACACCAATGTCCGCAGTATTTCCTTCGGATTGCTTCCGCACCTCCTTTTCCCTCCCACTCCTTCTGCACCCCCTCCATTTTCATTTTTTAGCTTCATATTCGTAATTGTTATAAAATTCCTAGTCGATAGACACCAATGTCCGCAGTGTTTCCTTCGGATTACTCTCTCTCCTTCAAACTCTCCTACATCTTCAGGTTTGCCCTTCATATTTTTCATACTTCGAAATAAAGTCTCTGTGGACATATGCAAAAGTGGACAAAGAAAACAGTGGACGAAAAGACTGTGGACATATATAATAGTGGACATTAAGGCAGTGGACAAAAAGGCTGTGGACATAAACAAAAGTGGACATTAAGACAGTGGACGAAAAGGCTGTGGACATATAAGAGTGGACATAAAGGCAGTGGACATAAAGACTGTGGACATATATTACGGTGGACGTAAAGACTCTGGACATAAGGGCAGTGGACATAAAGGCTGTGGACATAAAAGAGTGGACGTAAAGGCAGTGGACATAAAGACTGTGGACATATCATCTGTGGATCCAGTTAGTTAGACTATTTTCGGGATGTTTTTACGATGCAGCCTTGCAGACAACTGTTTTTAACAAGAACTGTATAAGTTATATCTACTATTTAATGGGTTTGTCAGCGTGTAGAATGTTTGTATAAGCTGCAGAAAAAATTTCACGTGATTCAGGAGAATACACTGCTTTTAATGGGAATTTAATGCCATTAATGTTAAACTACGAGTAATGAAGGAAATCCGATACTGATATAATCCCCATTATTGGGGGTGTTTTGCTCCACTATTGCTGAATACGAGAACAAAAGGGATGAGGCTGCTCCATATGACCTAGTGACTTGAAATTTGGCACGATTATAAAAAATTTCATTACAACCAAAGATAAAATAATATATTGAAAAAATCTTATTTTTAGGGATGGTTTTGTTCCTTTTCTGCCCCATACAAGTATGAAAATTATAGGGAACTCCTAAATGAGATACAAACATGAAATTTGACATGGTTATATGATTTTGTGAAAAATCGATTGGGAATAGCTCTAAATTGTAAAAATGCTAAAATTTAAAAATGCTTGCAGAATGCAAGCACATCATTATACATGCTCTCTTCCAACTGAGGAGGATATAGGATATAAGAGGATACTAATGTCTGGCCCAAACTACAATAGATGGAGAGCTGAAATTTTCAGAAAATGTAGATGGCATGGATAAATCGACAGGAAAAATCGAAAATTACAATAATTTTTATTTTATTGGCCCTTAAAAATTATGAACTTTTAAACAAACATTTCATGGTTTAAATACTTCTAAATGGTCTACAATGCTGAAATTTTTTCTGACACTAGAATTTACCAAATAATGATATCGGAAATATAGAAATTTTAAAATGTTTATTTATTCGGCCATTAAAAATTCATAAATGTTAAAAGAATTGACTAATCTTTATATACATTCGGTCGAGCTAGAAAGCTGAAAATTAAGAAATTGTTTCTCAGTTGCATTTAGATTTGAAAATTTCAAAAGTTTATTGTTGTGGCTGTTGAAAATTCATAAAGATTAAACAATGAAATTTATATAAATGCAATTCAGAGGTGCTACATAGATGAAATTTTGCAGAAATGGGAGGTATTTGCAGCAAATGATGAAAACCTATAAAATTTTTACAATTATAAATTTTAGGGGTTGTTTTTATTCCAATATTTTCCATAAAGAAAAACGTAAATCAGCGCAAAGATGCAAACTTTTGTGTTTAAAAATCATATGTCTGCACTTACCCTTTATATAAGGTGAGAGAAAATGCTTGCAGAATGCAAGCACACATTAACTAGTGTATGTGTATATCATCATCATCATCATCAGCCTTTTTCAGTCCGCTGACAGATGAAGGCCTCCCCCAGACTCTTTCAGTTTTCCCTGTCAACTGCCTCCCTCCTCCAAGTTTGCCCCAAGAACTTAACAATCTCTCTGTCCCACCTGTCTTTCGGTCTTCTTTTTGGTCTCTTGATGTTTTTTGGGATCCATTCGATGACACTGGACGTCCAACGCTGGTCATTTCTTCTAGCAGTGTGGCCTGCCCACTGCCATTTTAGCACCTTCACTCTTCTAATCACGTCACAGACTCCAGTCTTGTTTCCTACCCAGTCGTTCCTCTTGCGGTCTCTTCGGGTGATCCCTAACATGCATCTCTCCATGCCCTTCTGTGTTGTTTGCAGGCGCTGTATCATTCTGGCATTCATGGTCCATGTTTCACCACCATATGTCAGAACAGGTAGAACACATTGGTCATACAGTCTCCTTTTTAGGAAGACTGGAATATTTGATTTAAAGATGTTCGCATTCTTGCCAAAAGCACTCCATGCCATCTTCACTCTCCGGTTGATTTCTCCAAGAAGCGAACCATCAGTAGTGATGAGTTGACTTAAGTAAACATAGTTGGTTACTTCTCCGAGTTCTGCTCCGTTGATATGTATCTTCTCAGAATTTGTGAAGGAGTTGTACATAACCTTTGTTTTATTAAGATTCATCTTAAGTCCAGCTTCTCGGCTTGCTTGCTCAAGCTCTTCAGTTCTTCTACGGAGCTCTTCTGGGCTCCCTGCGAAAAGTATGATATCATCTGCAAAGCGCAGGTGACTCAGATATTCTCCATTTACCTTTATGCCTTTTTCCTCCCAGTATAGCGTTTTGAATACTTCCTCTAGAGCTGCTGTAAATAACTTAGTATCTTAAGTTAGTATCTCCTTGTCTGACTCCCTTTTCGGCCTTAAAGGCACTCGTCTCTTCATGCAGCTGGACAGATGTTGCCGCATTTTTGTAGATATTCTTGATCAAGATTATGTACGTTTCTTCTACTCCTTGTTTCTTTAGTTCACGTAACACCGACGAAGTTCGGACACAGTCGAATGCTTTCTCCTAGTCGATAAAACACATACATAGAGGTAATTCATACTCGTTAGTGCAACTGATTACCTCTCTCACGACTTGGATGTGGTCCATCGTGCTATACCCACTGCAAAATCCAGCTTGCTCTCTGGGTTGGGCAGAATCAAGATGGTTTTGAAGGCGCATAGTGAGTATTTTGGTGAATATTTTGTAGACTGTTGGAATAGACTGATTGGTCTGTAGTTATTCAAGTCTTCTTTAGAACCTTTTTTGTGCAGAAGGATAATACATGCGTGGTTCCATGTTTCTGGTAACTTTTTCTTATTCAGACATGAAGTAAAAATCTTAGCGAGAATTGTTTCCGTATGATTACCCAATGCTTTGAATACTTCCGCTGTGATACCATCCAGTCCAGATGCTTTTCCATTCTTCATACTTCTGATTGCCTGTCTCACCTCTTCTGGAAGGATATCTGGGACCTCTTCGGTGGGCATGTTTCCATCATCATTTACTTCGTCATTTCCTAGAGAATCCTCATACAGCTTGGTGTAAAATTCTTGTACCCGTTTCAGGATTAGTTTCCTACTATGGGTTATGGAGCTGTCTTCTAGCATCAGGGCCACCAGCTGTCTCTTTCCGATCGAGAGATGTTGCTTCATTTTTTTGTACCTTCTATTGTTTTCTATGGCTTTCTCGATTAGCTCATAATTATATTTTTTCACATCTTCCTTGATGCATTTCCTTATAGTTTTGTTTAGTTCTGCAAAATGGATCATTTCTTTAGGATCTTTAGTAATTATCATTTTCCTTCTTTTTTCCATCAGCAGCCTTGTTTTTTCGGTCAACTTTTTCTCTGGCTTTGTTTTAACTGTTCCGCCTATTTCTTCAGCAGTTTCCTTGAGTATCTTTATAAATTAGGATTCAACTTCTTGGTCTTCCAGTGCACTGAATCGATTTTTCAGTTAGAGCTGAAATTCTTCTTTTCGTTCTTTTAGCACCTGCGTGTTGATAATAGACTTAGGCTTCTTCTTTATAAGCTTCTGTCTTTCTAACTTTGAGGTGAATTTTATTCTGCATCTTACCAAGCGATGGTCGCTTCCGGTTTTAATCTGGTTGAGGACGGAACAGTCTTCAGCCAATTGCTTCTTATTGACTAGTATGTAGTCAATTTCATTTTTGGTACCATTGGGTCCTTTCCAGGTCCATTTTCTATTGGGACTCTTTTTGAAGAAAGTGTTCATTATATATAGACTAGTACATTCAGCAAAGTCTACAAGTCGGTCTCCTCGTTCATTTCTGTCTCCATAGCCCCATTTTCCAACTGAGCTGTCGTCTTCCTTTTGTTCTCCTACCTTGGCATTGAAATCACCCATGACCACTTTTAGATGGCAGCTTCCTTTGTCGTACAGTTCTCCAACTTCTTGGTAGAAATCGTCCACTTCCTCTTCCGAGTATGATGACGTTGGCGCATAAACTTGGACTATTTGAAATTGATATCTTTTATTTATTTGAAGCACTAGTCTAGCTGCCCGCTCGGATGAACTTTCCATTTCCACGATATTATTCTTCAATGTTTTGTGGATGATGAATCCAACTCGTCCTGTTCTTCCTGTGTCAGTTCCTCTGTAATAAAAAATGTCTACTCTTCAACTCCAATAGGCCTTCACCTTTTCTTCTCACCTCACTAAGCCCTTAAATGTCCCACTTGATCTTCTCCAGTTGTTCTTGGAGCTCTTGAAGTTTATCTTCACTGGACAAAGTCCGGCAGTTAAAGGTAGTCAGGTTGAGGTTAAAGGAATTGGGTAAGGATGAGAAAGAGTGGCAGTGGGCGTTTAACCTCCGGGGATTCTTAGCACCCTCTGCCTTCATGCCTTATTCCTGACCACTGCCACGGTCAGAGGCAATCCAGCCTCCGGAAAATGAGGGCCGTTTTTTATGGGTGTACATGTCATGGGGGGATTGTGGGCCTTAAAACACCACGCTGGCCCAGAGCGGGTTGGTGAGTACCTCTTTCACTTTGGCCGGATATATTGCAGAAAGACTTCACAGCATGGTTGAACCTACCGGTGTCCGAGGACACCACTGTTCTTCGCCCTTTAGCCTCCGTTTACACCCTTCCGCTGACTTTGAGGCAGTGAACTGAGGCAGTTGGAAGGGGTGTGTGTGTGTGTGTGTACACACACACACATATATATATATACACACATATATATCATGTGTAAGAAGCATCTATATATTATAGCTTCTTGAAATTGGAATTCGAAAGTGTTGGATTTTTTCAAAAGGTTCAACTTGTTTATTATTATTATTTCTTTTACAATGCAATTGGGCACCAGGCCCTGTGGCAAGGTTACAGACTTATTACATTTTATACCATACAATACCATTCAGTTTTTTCTATACAATATATAATTTTTCTAAACTATATATACTTAACCTTGGGAGCATAGAGTTTTCAAGGTTCATGGCAGGCCTTTATGGCTACCGTAGCAGTCCAGGGGCCCTTGAAGTTCTCACCTTACGTCTCCCTACTAAGAGGTCCATCTACTTCCTCCAGGTCCCTTGGTCTTACAATTTAAATTAACAGAATGTTTGATTTAATTAAATTAACACACAAGTAACAAATATCTTTTTCATTGACATATCTAACTTTGTCTTTAAAAGTTTTAACATTTCTAGGGAATGGTTTCAAGAGTTCCTCAGATATTCCATTCCCATACTCCGTGATTTATAAATGAATATTTAGATACATTACTTTTCTGTCTTCTCAGTTTTAATTTAAACTTGTGATCGTTTTTTCCCACAAACTCTGGTTTAACCAATTGCCCTGTCATGTCATCTCAGCTCTTATTTTTAACAAAAGCATTATACATTCCACCTAGCCTGTTAAGTCGTCTTCTTCCACTTAGCGATTCCCAGCCTAATTCTTTAAACATTTCTGTTCCACTATCCTCCTTCCTGAATCTACCCAGCACAAAATGCACTGCCTTTCTCTTAACCTTTTCTGTCTTATCTGTGAGCCCTTTTCCGTATGGATCTCAAACATTCGTCGCATACTCTAACGTTGGCCTAACAATTGACGTGTAAGCTTGCTGTCTTGGAACACTCTTTAAGATTTCTCATTACAAAATGTAATGTGGAATGATATAACAAAATCTGTTGCTTATTTCATTAATGACATCTGAGGAACAATAAATAACGGGGAACCATTTGGCAAGGAATACTAACACTTTTAAATTATTACTATTCCATATAAAATAGTTCATAAGCATGTCATCTAGACATCTTCTTCAAAATAACTTTTTCAATTGCTCGAGTTGGTGCCTCTATGGTGAGACAAATGATGACAGAAAAGAAGAAAGTAGTGAAGATGTCTGCACATGTAGACCATAGCTGTAATAAAATTAATTCATTTTAACTGTAAATTAAAGAAATATAACATTTTAATTATTTACCCTGAAGAATAATATCAAAATAATTATTGAAAACTCACAGCCAGAGGTACAGTTCCATATTCAGGTGTTCTTAACGTTCCAATGTGGTAAAGTTGAATAATTGTGTGCACTAGGTAGGCACAATAGGTCAATCTACTGAGAGGTATGAAAGCTTTCCATTGAAGAGCATTTTGAACAAATCCTGAAGGCAAAATTTAATTAAACTCAGTCTATTTCTTTACTGTTAAAACTTGTTTTATTCAATTGTCTCGTTTTAAGCAAGCAGAAATAAAACATTAAGTGATAATAGTTTTATACATGATTATCTGACCTGAAAGACCATTCATTTTGTGATATATGTACAAGGTGTCTCAAAAAATGTATACACATTTTAATAAAGAAAAAATACCCAATACATAATTCAGAAAAGGTCAATATATAGTATTTGTAGAAGCAGTAGTTTGTGACTAGGGTTGCCAACCTCTGGCTTGCGGGCCGGAGATCTCTGGGTCGTCGCCATAATCTCCGGTCTCTGGTTGAGTAGCACAGATCTCTGGTCAATTTTGATTGAAGCGGAAAGCCCTTTTTATGCCTTTTTTGCATTTTTTAAATAAATGGTTTTGAATTAAGATAGTTTGCACTTTAATTTCCATTGTATTTTGTTTTATACAAAAAACAAATTGACAATGCTCTTACAGTTTCGTTAATTAGCGATATTTAAAAAGATAAACAACGATTTTTAATCATATGTCCTAAAATCATGAGTGCCTTTCAGAATATTGAATATATTTATCATTACATTTAATTCCTCTTGGGTTTCTTCTGAAGTATCCAGGTTTCATGCAAACTTTAGTTCTTGCATATCTTAAAGTAGGCAATCCGTAACAACATCTCCAGTTCATGAAGATCTCAAAGTTGGCAACCCTATTTGTGACACATGGTGAACTATCGCAGATGTTCAAAATGGCCACCGTTAACTTCTAGGCACTGTTGGCAGCAGCGTACACCAGAGTGACAAAGATTCACCAAGGTATCTGCTGGGATGGCTGCGCACAACTGTTCAATTTCATGCCTTGGTTCTTGGAGTTAAGCTGGTTTTGTATTGTACACTGAATCCTTCAGGTAGCTCCAAAAGTAAAAGTCAAGTGGAGTTAAATCAGGCAAACATGGGAGGTACTCAGCACTTGCTCTTCTGCCTATCCACTGCTCAGGGAAATTGTCATCACGATTGGCCCTGACATCATGATGGAAATGTGGGGGTACCTCATTTTGTTGGTAATAAATTTCATCATCTCCATACAGCTGATGAATGGCAGGCACAATGGATACCTCAAGCATATTGAGGTACTCAGCACCAGTAACTGTTAAAGAGCCGGAGATTCGCAGGCTGACCGAACAATGCCTTCAGTTAAAGAGCCGGTGAATCGCCGGGCCTGCGCACTACTTTATTTTACGTCCTCTATTTATCAAACTAACGAAATGATTACTTTATTGTTTTTTTAAAATGAGAGTCAATGATTCAAACTTTCTTATTCTCTTGAAAAAATATATTTACGCTGCATAGCTTTCATTTTTTTATCAACTAATTTTGTGTTATTTTCTCGTGTCATCGGACTTCGTGGAACTAGAACTAACCGTGTGCTAAGATTTCATTTAGGCTTTTATCTCTGACTACTGACCTTTCTTCTGATTTCTTCCTGACCATGCTTATTCAGAATGACACGTTATTTATAAAATGCCATAATGAACGGATCTTCCTCTTCGAAGCACTAGAAGTCGTATTGCTTATGCAGCAGCTGTTTGCACGTATGCGGTAGTGTTACGTGCCAACAACAAAGTGGCTAATCATATCAAAATGCTGACGATATGGAATTTAATTATTTATTTTGCTCTTTATTACATTGTGATGAAAACAAGCATCTCTTTGTATATAAATCCTTCATAAAGCCAGAAGGGCTCATGACAACACTCAGTTCGTCACCATTCAAGCTATGAAGGTAATAAAATAGTAATTGTGAGGTCTGCAAAGCAAAGGGGAAAAAAGTGAAAGCAGATGGGAATGTGAGCGATGCTGTATTGCACTTCACCTACCGGACTTCTTCAAAATCTATCACACGAAATCAGTCTACAGGTAATGCCATAATATTTATAAAAAAAATTTGATGTGGCCAACACATGACTTTCTCCATATTTGGGATATAGATATTTAAATTATTATGAATAGCATTATAAGGCAAATTATTATTTCGTATCGTAGGAGAATAGTTGTCCTTATTGTCGTAACTTATATGGTCATTATGTTTACAGAATTCACCGCTAGCTGGTCGTGCTGTATACTGGAAATTTATAAGTTAAATATCTCCTAAATGAATGGTTCTATGAAAATTTGTTTCAAACAAAACCTGGAAGAAATATTATTCTCTACAACTTTGGTCCCCACAAAGATTACCAATAACGACATTTTTAAGGAGATATTTGACGGAAACTGAAAAAACCGATCATTTATAAATAATTCCTAAACAATAACTGCTATGGAAAATTGTTTCAAATGAAATTTGTAGGAAATTACATTCTCTATAACCACTGTATATAATTGTATATACAATAATGATGTATTACCGGAGAAATATCGCAAAAACTGAATCGGGTTTTGAATAAACCTCAACTTCCTGTTAACCGGCATTGTCCAAAAACTAATCAGCTCTTTGTGCTCATACCAAAGTGTTATATATGAAATTTGGAAAAGATATGGCAAGTACTTTTCGAGTTAGAGTGCCCACAATCACATACACCATTCTGAAAATTGTCTAAACGTGTTCTAGGGACCTCAAAATATGTATTTCCGTTGAAATCTCAAAGTCGATTTTTTTCATGAAAACAATACTTTCTCTATACTACGTATATGGAGAAAGTAATAAGTACAATAAAACTATATTTATGTTATTATCAACCAGAAATATTTACAACAATAATGTATATATTTTACAACTTTTTATATCGGGGAAAAACGAAAAGAACAATTTACATTCCATTTATTGAAGTCCATGGTATTATTATGGTGCTATTCATTACTTTCAGATTCCAGCCTCAGTCAACTGACCATAGTTCTGGAACAAGTTGTAAAATCATTATGAAACTTTCAGGAAAGAAAGATTTTTTCATATACAATGTATATTATGAGAAAAAATAGGAAGAAAAAGCTGACTATTGTTGCAAAAAAAATTGTTTATAAAAATTGATATTGTCGATATTTTTACAATATTTGTTTTAAACAGTTGTAAAAAGGGTTTAAATTTACGTATTTGTATTGATGATACAGTAATCTCTTAATGTACATAAGCTTATAACGATCGCACTAATACTTTCTAAGAAATAAAATGCTTTCCAAACTGCGATTTTAGCCAAAATAAATAGTAATTTATGTGTAGAAATACCAGAAAAAAATACTAAGCCAATGGGTTAAAGAAGTACAGTCCCACAATATCCACAATGACACGCCACACCAGAGTGAAAATCCTGGTAAATTCACTGCCTTGTCCACATGAATGTTTGAATTTTTAGAAGACCAGTAAATACAATTATGTATGTTCACTGTACCATTGAGCTTGAATGTTGCTCCATCAGACCAAACAATCATGTCCAGAGCCTGTGCATTCTTGTCTACCTTCCTTAGAAACCATTCACAAAACTTAGCTCTGCAATCAGGATCGTCTTCAATCTTTGCATATACCAGCCTCAGCACATAACATTTCCATGTAGCAGTTTTGAGAATCTGGTGTACACTTGCCCTCCTTACAAATTTTTTTTGTGTTCATGTGAATTACTGTAACACCATAGCAGAAATTTCCTCACTAATTGATGAGTAAAGTATCCCAGATCGTTGCTTGTACACATCTTGCACAGTACTGTCAGTCTTAAATTCATCATGAATTCTTGAAATTGTTAGTTGTGTTGGAAGCTCAGTTGCAAATTCACATCTCCACACTCTTTGCACTTCACACATTCTCGAATTTCCAGTACTTCAATATTAATTTGCTTTTCTCAAATGTCAAGCGAACCACCACTCTGAATCATGGGTAAGGTATTGCAGTTTCTAATTGTGACTAATGCCATCTGTTAAGTGCATGCCATGCTACTTAGAGGCACATTAAATTTTGGTTCCACCATGAATACGTGAATAGATATTCTTTATTAAAATTTGTATACATTTTTTGGAGACACCCAGTATAATAAGTATGGCTAGATTATTTCAGTCATCACTTCATTAAGAATTCTTGAGACAAAATTGAAAAGCTGATGAATACTCATCAATCTATACATATCTATAAAGTAAGGTGTTTGTATGTATGTATGTATGTATGTATGTATGTATGTTCTGCTAAGGCTCAGAAACTACAACACGCAGAAAAAAGAGGAAGGTGTCATATTAACCGTTATCATGTGTACGGTGGTGTAGTAAGGTTTTTAAACCGATTCGGTGTACTATTTAATTATAATAAAATATTTTCGTTTATATGGGATTTCCATTTAAAATTTTTTCGTAAATTTCTCGAATTTTTAACTCCTTACATATATATCGCAGACATATGCTCTCGCAGACTTTTTTGTGGTAAATTATCTCCTCTTTTGGAATAATTTTTTTAAAGAGGGGCTTACAGATCAAATAAGACGAATTGAAGGGAAAATCTTATTTTCATTATTGCTCAGCATTTGGATATACTTAGCAACCGATGTAAACAAATTACGTTTGAACTATAAACATGTCGTAAACGTAGAATAGTTGATGAAATACTCATTTAATATCTTCTGATTTGATTGTATGTTTTTCTTTCATTATCTATGGTCTTCTATACACAGGTTAATTCTGCGAATAAACATTAGTGAACTGTTTCTTTTTCTGTAATCGTGTCATTCGCATTATAGGTATGTTTGGATATAAGTTAAATTGTTTTTATATGCTTTTTGTCTTATTTTATTTCATATTTTGTTTAAGTGAAAATTACTGAAGATATATGATTAAATTACTACGTTAAAGTTTTTGTGTTTTGTTTTATCAGTTTATCAATAAAAACTGAATTGAGCATTTCATGCTAACATGCAAGTTTTTTCCCATGCTCATCCATTTTGCGTTTCAATGATAATTAGATACTTTTTTGTAATATATAATATCGTTTTGAATTAAAAGAAAGTTTTATCAATTGGAAATAAGGTTCACTGTTGAGTAATTGTTATTTTAATACGAGAACTAAATTAGATTAACATTTTGAACACGTAACGCAGTGAATTTCGAAAGATTTTATTTGAATAATACTTTTGTTGAACTTTATTATGTCTTCTGAACTAAAATTAAGAATTCGTGTCTGCGGTTCCATGGGTAAAATGTAAACACTACCGATACACTCACGTAATTAATTACGTTAGAAAAGTAAAACATTTTACTACATTATTTAAAATCGATTCGTTCGAATATCTCAATAAATTATTCAATTAATTACGATGGAAAACACAATTAAGATCAATAATTTTATATCTATTTAGAGTAATAATAGGTATTCTTATTTAGGTTCTCCCGTTATTATGTTGACATAAAAATTCATATTCCGCGTAATCAATATTTACTCATCACTAGGACACGCTATTTTGTGATTGTTGGTTGTTTATTTAGCAACTGAATAGAAAGCGTCAGTCGCCATCGTCAGATACATTGAGCTTTAGGAGATTATTCGTTGGTTGGTTTTGGTTAGTTTGTTGTTTTCATTTGCTTTCGTTTCGTGTCCATTTTTTGTGTTCTTTGTTTGTTTTCTTTGTTTTCGTTCTTAGTTGTTCATTTTGTAGTCTGTGTTTATATTCTTTGGTTGTGCTCTTGATTTTTGTTCCTTGATTATTTATTTGTCGGTTTACACCTTTTATGCCGGCTATTGGTTAGAGTTTAATTCATTTCTTATTTCTTTGTGGTTTTTACATTGAACTTATATTCTTTGGTTGTACTCTTAATTTATGTTCCACGATTATTTATTTGTCGGTTTACATCCTTTTCTGCCGGCTATTGGTTAGCGTTTAATTCATTTCTTTTTTCATGGTGGTTTTTGTAGTTTTCATATTGGTTCGTTTCGTGTTCTTTCCACTTTATTTCAAGACTCCTTAATGTAGTTTACAGAAAGGAGAGGAGAAGTTTTAGTATGTATCATTTTCTCAAGCTGTCTTCTAAGCGGGAAAAAGTATAACTATTTGCAGTCCGAAATGCACCCGGGCGAAGCCGGGTACGAAAAGCTAGTATAATGTAAAATTTATAAAAGTGAAAGTGATCCTGTGAAAAGAGTAAATTCCCTGCAACAAGCATTTTTTCTAATAATGTACACACTCACCTAAGTTTCCTTTGATAAATACAAACAACCCAAATCCAATTGAAGCAGCCCAAGATAGCCTGAAGCATGAACCATAGATAGCAGATTCCAGTGCATTATAATGGTGTCCAGGAAAATAGAACAAGTAGCCAGAAATCATGGTTGTTATACCAATAATGAGGCAGCTTGTAAAGCCAATTTGTGATTGAGTCTATGACAGGAGATAAATATTTCCATTGTAGTTATTAGGTGCTGGTTATAAACAGTTATTAATGCACTTTACAGCAATTAATTACGGTTTTCACAATTCTAAGGAAAACCTATTTGTGAAAATTGATACTTTATGTTTATCATACAAAATAATTACTATAAAAATGCAACACTTGATTTAATAGTTTACCAAAAAAGTTTAAGTACTGTATATCTTCAAGCATAAGGCGATTAGAGTATAAGTCGAAGTGTACTTTTTAGTCTAAATAGCATCTAAAATCCAAGCCTCAAGTATAAGTCGAAACAAAGAAAAACGAAATCAAGATAATTTTGAAATTTACAAAAAATTAATATATATGCAGGTGAACCTCTACTTATGTACATTCAAGAAACGAACAATTCATATTTACGAAAATTTCGCATACCAATGCATTACGCCTCACACTTCATTTACGAACACACCCTCCCGCACTTACGAACATCGGTCTCAGTAAGAGCATGTGTAAAATTGTCAACACTTGTCATTTGCTGTTTGTATCCAAAACTGTATGGGCGCATGTTCATATACGTATTGTTTTTTATTACCCTTAAAATATGGAAAACAATCTTAAACGTAATGTTTGTCAAAGTGCTAAGAGTGGTAAAAAACATAGAGTGTTTTCAATGGAAACTAAAATGGACATAATTAATCAGAAAAAGGTGAGTTGCTTGCTTCAATTGGTCGTGTTTATGATCTCAATCGTTCAACAATTGCAACCATTTTAAAAGATGAAAAATTGGTGATCATATTCACAATGCAGGCTCTGTTCAGTCCATGATTATAAATAAAAAACGAAATGTCGTCGTTGAAGAATGCAATGGTGTTTAACAATTTGATTTGGGATCAAAATAAAAAACCAGTGCTTGAGTACTGAATTGATTCTTCTCTTTAATCCACTTATTTGGGTAAGTTTTTTAAAGATAAAATATAAATTTTAAGTTTTCCTTTGAAACTAAGTGCGGCGATGCTGTATTATTTTATCATTAGTCTTCGCGTTTTCTGCTAGTTATCATGAATTTTTCATTCTAATGTGATTCAAGTCAGTCAAATGTTGTTTTTCGCCAGTCATGTTTAGTTATTGACCCAGAGAAACGTCCAACTAGTTTGCGACTTGAATATAAGTGGAAGGTAGGGTTTGATCGGCCTAAAAAAGCAAGTAATTTCTCGACTTGTACTAGAAGATATACAGTAAATTCAATTAATTGAAATTATAAATTTTATAAAAAACAATATCCTAGGGAAATATAATTAAAAAATGAGTTCTTCATACCTTGGTCATTTTAAATTTGGAATTATGAAGTCTGTACAGAAAGTATCCAGTTATAACTCCTACCATATAGGGTCCAGCTCTGTTGTGGGATTTGACATAGAACGTTATGAAATTATCATTTGATTGGATATCTTTCAAATTACTGAAAACAAAAAATAATAATCTCAAAGCTGAATTTCTTTAACATTTAATGAGATCAACATCTTGAATAATGGTAAAATGTATATACCTTATATAGGGAAGGAGAATAGCATCTTTCTGTTCATTGTAAATTATCATAAATGGAATTGCAAGGGAAAGGAAAGTCCCTAGGCATAACATTAGAAATCCTACTCTGGGTTTATTCCACAATAAATAAACAATGAAAATAGATATGATGAAAAAATGCATATCACAGGACATGTACCAGGACTGGAACATACACTGAAATAAAAACTTAATTAGTGTGAATTCCATACATTTAGTGATAACCTAGTTGAAATAATAGATAACATGTTGCCATAACAATGAACAACCAAATTTTTATATTTAAGATATAAAATATTTTTCATTTTTATTACATTTGAAGTGAAAATTTCTTAAAATTCTTATGAACCATACTTGAAATAATCATCCCTATTACTTTTTCGTATACCCCTTATGTTAAATTGCTCACCATTTGATCCACATTCACATAGTTATTAATATACAATAAGTTTGACCACCAACTACATCTGCATCTGTCACGTTCTTTACCAACTTTTGATTCCCATAAAGGACCAGATCCAAGTTTATAAAATATTGTGGCATGGAAAAAGACGATGATTATATAAACAGGAGTGAGTCTGCAAAAAAGAAACATTAATAAATGCCAACAAGTAAAAACAAGGAAATTCAAGTAGCTTACATTTATTTGTTTTGGCTGAATGGAAACCATTCTAAAATTCAATAACTAGAATACAAAGCAATGATATTGAATATGTTTAAAAGTTGCATCTTTTATTCAACAGACTAGATCACATCAATGGAAGTCCATTCCATTATTGGATGAGATAAAGTGGATGTTAAAAAGTTAAGATCATTATTTTTACATCAACATTAAAATTTTAAAATTAGCTCTTAGTTTATGTCAGCTTTTATCCTGATTATTCTCTTCTCTTGATTTTTGTTTCACTTAAAAGCCTTTTCTAGGAGTACCCATGGGACCAAAGTCGTACCACTAAATGAATGCCTCTCCATATAACATTTGTATTTTAGCGGTAACGTATATATAATAATAGCTAACCCTGCAGCATGAATCAGGTTTATTTCATATCTTTGCACCACATTGGGCTTCGATACTCTTCCCAGAGGCTCTTTTCATACCCCTCTTACTTCCTTCGCCTTCCTCCCCCATCACTTTCTTTTGTTTCCCCATGTGGTCACAAGGGCTGTAAATTCGACTGTCCCTGACCTTGAGAAGAAAATAATGGTATGGGAGAGAAATTTTTGTTCCTGCCGGATTATTAGGTGCATGAAAAGCAATTAACTTTCTGTTTTTAACAGGGCATCGAACCGTAATTTTTTTCGCTCCGGTTTTCGTTCCGGTTCACTCAAAACAAAAAATTTTGGTTTGGTTCCGGTTTCGCTCTGGCAACCATCAGTGAACCGGTTCGAACTGGGTTTTTTCGCTCCTACCTTAAAATATTTTAAAGAAACATTCAAGAATTGATTTATTAATTTACGTAATTTTCTATTTAAATCAAATACATCTTCACTATAACAATAGTGATATTTTTAAAAAAACTAATAATCAAACCACAAAAAGAAATTACTAAATGTAAATATTTAGTTTTTTATTTATTTAAGATTATATTTAGAATTGAATAATTACAAACAATACATGCAATGCAAATTATTTCAACAGGTTAGGAAAATGTAAATAAATTACAAATAAGCACGTTTCCTGCGATAGAGTATTCTAAACTTATTATGTTATGCTAACCATTCATCTCAATTCCAAATTTATTGTGCTTAGTATTTAGTTCTAAATTTCATTAAAATCTGCTGAATAGCTACGAAGAAAAGAATTGCATTCGGATAGAAGACGGACAGACCAAAGCTAATATGCGCTTAAGCAGGAATGCCTATTAATGAATTATTAGTATTTTAATTCACAAATCATATGTCAAAATAATAGTGCCAGTAGGTTCAATAAGACATTACATTATTTTCTTGAATAATTTGTGAATCACGTCCTCTGCTCATTACTCTTTTATAAAAATTGGTACAACATTGTACACACTTTCTCATATACTAATGGGTCGTTTAGTTATCTTTAGAAAAATATGAACTACATATATGGAATCGTTATAAACATCAACTTAAATAACTTTATGATATTTGAGGAAAATTGTATGAGTCGTTTTTTTTTTAAATCCAATTTTGTTAAAGTTGTCCAAGAATAAACTAGCCTTATTTTTTTACTGAGAAACATGAACTATGCATTATTATTGAAGACGTAAATTCAAATAACTGTACGAAATTTGATCAAAATCATTGTAGCCATTTCTGAGAAAATCAAATTGTTTTTAAAAACGGGTAGAATAAACTTCCCTTAATTATTGAGCAATGTCAGCCATTTATTTATAACTTCTACTCTGTATGATAAAATACCTAAGTACGAAATTTCATTCATTTTCGCTCAACCGTTTAGGCTCTAGAGCTGCGAAGAGAAACAGACGGAATTGTGAAAATCACTTTTTCGGACTCAAGTACACCTAAAACATACATTTCCATCAAAATATCGAGGTCGATTTTTTTCATGATAACAATACAGTAGAACCCCCGTTAACTGAGGTAATCGGGTCGAGCCTACCTCGGATACCGAAAAACTTGGATAATACAGAGGTTAAGGTAAAAATAGAGATTATGATCGGAAAAACATCGTAAAATTAACACCTATATTTAAACACACTAAAGTCGTTTAAAAAGCATTATTAAACAGTAGACTAACCTTTACTTTTTCTGAAAAAAGTCTGTCAGATTCCTCTGTTTTATCTTGTGTTTTCTTTTTCGCAGCAATATTCCTCCAGCGCTTAAGCAGTAGTAAATCTGCCGGTGTCGCTTCCTCTTGTTGTTCGATGTAAGAGATTGCAGCTTCTATTGCCTTTCGTCCATCAGAATGAGATATTTTGGCTTCTTCTTCCTTCGCTTCTTCTTCATCAATCTCCTCCTCTCCCTGTTGGGCCACCGTCTTTACTATCATTTCATCTGAAAGTTCGTGTTCGTCGTCTGCACACATCCATTCAGCTATGTCATGTGCTTCAACGGGCCCAGAGGCTGGAAGTTTTTTAGCAAGTTCAAAAACAGTCATGTTGTCTTCATCATGATCTTCTCCTTTATCATCATCATCAGCGTTTTCTTCATTCTGTCTAGGCCTGTCAATTTCGATCAACTTCCTCCATGATTTTTCTAAGGTCGAAGATTTTACATTTTCCCACGCCTCAGCAACCCAATGAACGACATCCTTCGGTGTTTATCTTTTTCAGGCAGCCTTCAACTCTAAAATCTTCTTCCATATCTTCAACGAGTGCTTTCAGTAGGGACCTTCTGTAATTTCTTTTGAAGTTCTTGAGTACACCCTGATCTAACGGCTGAACAAGTGAGGTGACGTTTGGGGGCAAAAACATTGCTTTAATATTGCCACTGTCCAAATATTCAGCATCTGGGTTGGATGGAGCATTTTCAAGCAGTAATAGAGCTTTTCTTGGAAGTTTTTGTTTCTTTAAAAACTTTTCAACAGTAGGGACAAATTCATTATCAAACCAGTCTTTAAACAGAATAGCGTCCATCCAGGAACTTGTGGTATTTATAGTAAACAGGCAAGTTTCAGTTTTAGGTTGCCTGATGCATTTGAGCAGGCTAGCACAGTTACCCTCTCCTTTTTTTAGTAACCAGGCGCAGTCTTCTCATCTCGGGCAGCTAGAGTTTTTGATGGGAGCATCCGATAATTCAAACCAGTTTCATCACAGATAAAGAGTTGGTCTAAAGTCAACTCTTCTTTTTCGATCACTTTTTAAAAATTGTCTGAATCTTGTCACTTCTTCACAATCCCCAGATAATTTTTCCCCACTTATGCATAGCTGCCGTACCCCATACCGTCGCTTCCAACTCTCCAGCCATCCAGAACTAGCAGTGAATTCTTCTTCACCATCCTTGAAATGGTTATGAAATTCAAGAGCTTTGGCTTGCAACATAAGATCACTTACTGGAGTCCCTTTAGCTCTCATTTGAGTAAACCATAAAAAAATGGCCTCTGACATTTTTTCAAAATCACACCTTTTCATTGTTTTTCACGGGTTTTCAACACTTCCACTCACCTTCTGAGAGCACCATTTTTGGATTTCCCCCCTCTTTCTTCGCCAGTCACTTCCCCTATGCCTAAATCAGCAGCAACTTTTCTGATTGATTCACCATTATCAACTCGCCTGATTGCCTCTAGTTTAGTTTCTAAAGAGAGCATAACTCTTTTTCTTTTAGCATTCATAGCTAAAAAACAATGAAGCACACTTACACGGTCTTCACAGGCCAGCAGACGGTCAAACACTGCTTGCGATATTTTGAGACAGGGACAGGAAACTACCTAGAGACAATGTATACAAACCAGCGAAATGATGGGGAATGACCTTGACGAAGACCCACCTCGGTTACACGGAGGCTCGTTCGACCGGGGCTCGGTTAACGGAGGTTCTACTGTACTTTCTCAATAGGTATACATCGTAAATGAGAAAGTAAAAATGGGAAAGAAAGGTACTGGTTGCCTTGCACCCATGATAGGAAAGCTTTTTGACCTCTGTAGTACACATGTACTACATGTATGTATCTACATACTTGCATGCATGCACACACACATATACTTATAAATAATTTTCTTTATAGATATGTATAGTTTATAGTAAAAACTGTAAATATTTTTTCATTGGAAGATCACGTAAATGCATGAAAAAATCTGATGTGGCCAACACATGACTTTCTCTGTATTTGGGGTGTAGATATTTAAATTATTATGAATACATGTAATCCTCGACATTCATACAATTCGCTCTTTCGTACATTGTAAATTCTCGCCCCTAAACAGCCTTTTGTACGCCGAATTCGGACTTTCGTTCGTCAGCTGACGATCATACATTTTGAGCTATCGCATAATGGCGCTGTCTGTTAGGCAAGCCAACACTTTTAGTAAATTAAAGTATGCTGCGTAATAATATACGTATTGTATGTAATGTAAGATTTGTGTGTAATGTTTTTTAATATTGTACTGAAATTTTACAAGATTAATACCACTGTAAAGTCGGTTAATAATCAAGTTATTATTATTATTTAGTCACGGCAACGTTACCATCTTTGTTTATACATACAGCAGTGTTTCTTTGTTTGTGCATTTTACCCTATTATTTTATAAACATGAGTGAGAAATGGTAAACTGAAAGTGCTAATACAAGTGAAAAGAAACGTAGGACTCATAAACTGAACACAATTGAGACAAAGATGGAAATAATTAGGCATGCTGAAAGCGGCGAATCTTTAGCTTCAATCGGACACTCATTGGACTTAAGCCGGTCGAGTGTGTGTTCAGTTGTGAAGGAGAAGGACAAATATAATAATACAATACGTTCTGAATAAACGCCACATTTTTTTAAAGAGCAAGGAACCGATCTACACACGCTTCGATGACGTTGACGATATCCTGTTAGCAGACCGCAAAACAATTGGAGACATAATGATTGTGCAGTAGCTTGGCTTTCTCATGAATGACAATTGTATTCAGCGGGACTTTCTTGATCGCTTCTTCACTTTTCTTAATCGATCTTATTGTGGACTCGTTCACACCAAGTAATTTACCAACTGAAGAAGCAAATTCATTATGCATAAGCCTACCTAAAACTTCAATTTTCTTCTCCAAACTCGTCACTTTTTTCTGACCTTTTTACCGACTTTTCTTTCATTTCAATCATCACTCTCTTTGGGGTCAAGATTAGACAATATTACAAAAAAACTGAAAATATCAAATGCTTTAATGAAAAAAGAGGGATTTTGTATGTGCGCTACAGGCGGTCCTTGACTTTCTTGCGTTCCATATTCGTACAACTCGCACATTAATAATAATATTTATTTACAGCCGGTAATCACATTGTAGTCGTTAATCACAGAATAAGTTTCATTAATCATAAAGTAATTTCTTATCCAACTCAGCCTGTAAAACGGTATTGGGGTTCAGCAACAGCTGGTCTTCCACCTCTGCCAGAAAAGACACTGCCATAGACAAAGATAATTTCACCAAAAATACAAAAGAATAAATAGACATAAACAAGAAAAAGGGAACTTAATACCTAATAACTATAGTCAACAACTAGATTATGGTAGGGATGGAAGCACTGTGTTACAAACAGTACGAATAAATGTAACACTTATAGTAATAAAAATTTCTTGAGAAAAAAGAATAATGAAAAACAATTAACGATAAATTATAATAAAAAGATAATAATCAATTACACTATGTATGTGATAACCTTAGGATAATGCAAGGGAACAAGAACCCAAGATAACATAGATTGACACCTCTGAACCGCCTTTTGTGCGCCGATCAGACTCGTGTGTCAGCTAAATGACGAACAAATATTTCGAGTGGTGCTGGTTGCCAGCCACCAGTTTCCACCGCGTCGCCATCTTTGTCTGTACAGCAGTGTTTATTTGTGCAATTATTTAAATATTTTATTGCATTCTTCCCTATCTCTGTATATTATAAAATCGACGATTGTGTCTTAAAGACCTCTGCACAAAAAACTAAACATTTATACCATAATTAGAGATTTTATAATATTTTTTGGCTCCCTGGGAACAGAACCTTCCCTATAACATGTAAATCTATGTTCGACATCCATACATTCGACTTCCGGACACGTTTTCAGGAATGCATTATGTACGGATATTGAGGACTGCCTGTAGTGGGTGTGTGTGTATGTGTGAGAGAGAGAAATGTAAACAAACCCTCCCTAAGGACGGACAATACATTCAGTGTATGGGTTGCCTGAGTGAACTACATTACACCTGTGCGGGAAATTTCGAATCAACCTGGAAGGGGAAGTCAGCGAAGAAGAAGGAAGATTGGAGTTGCACAATACGTTGAAATAAGGATAAAACACAACCAGGTAGAGATGTTGATGGTGATGTAAACATATCGCTAAGATCTATAGAGACTGACCTTAAGGAACTCAAGAACTCGGTTGCTTTCGTTAGTGATGGTTATGATGGTATAAATGGTTGTTGTTACAAGAAAGGTATTGTTGCTAAATATGAATCAGATGATAGAAAGTTTTTCATAAATAAAAAAGTAGTTTGTACTGAAATTAATAAGTGTGATTGGGAATCCCTGAAAATTGTTGATGATCCCAATTTATTATATGATAATATATGTTTTTTCAAAATATATATTATCATTGTAGACAACCTATCAGATATTGTTGTAGAAAGACTGAAAATGAGTGGATGACTGAAGCGTTGTATCAAATTATGTTACAGAGAGACAAGGCTTTTCAAAAATGGAAGAGTTGCCCTTCTAATAAATTCTATAAAGCTAATTATAAACATTTAAGAAATAATGTAACTAAAGAAATCAGGAAGGCTAAAAAGAAATATTATGCAGAAACCTTTTAGAAAGTTACTAATAGTAAGATAATGTGGGAAAAAGTTAATAGAATTAATGGTAGAAAAAGTAAGACAAGTTCTGTTGATGAAAAGGTATAAGATATATGGATATGGGTAATATTAATGTTGACGAAATTTGTGACAGATTTTTGAAACAATTCTCTGTAGGTATTAAAGATATTAATATGAATTGTTCTGACAAAGTGTTTTACGATGGAAGTGTAAATGATAGTTCTCATTTATCCTGTAGTATATACCTACTTCTGCACAGTGAAATGGATATCAAGAGAATAGTTGATCAAATGAGAAATAAGGGGCCTGGTCACGATGGGATCAGGATGGTAGATATAAAATCGAATAATATTTTGATTCCAGTTATTACAGATCTAATTTGTAAGAGTATTAAATCTGTTATCGTCCCAAAAGTTCTTAAAAGGGCAGTAATTAGGCCAATATACAAAGGTGGTTCCTACAAGGATTTTAATAATTACAGGCCAATATCTATCTTACCTGCAATAAGTAAAATAACGGAAAAACATGTTTCAATTTGGTTATTAAGTTATATCAAAAAGTTTAATTACATATCAGAACTACAGTTTGGTTTTCAAGAAAATAAAAGTACTAAAAATGCGTTAGAGGTATTTTCTAAATTAATTTTTGAAAATCTAAATAATAACAATGAAGTTGTTTCAGTTTTCATAGATTACAAAAAAGTCTTTGACACAGTGAATTTTAGTATATTATTTCAGATTTTGTATGGCATGGGTATTAGAGGTAATGTTTATGTTTGGTTTTGTAGTTATTTAAAGGAAAGATCATTTCAAGTTAAATTAAAGGACCAGTTTAGTGATGTTAGGTTAATGGAATATGGTGTTCCCTAAGGGTCATTATCAGGACCTGTAATGTTTATTATTTATATTAATAGAATTTTCCAGTGTATTAAAAATTGTACCATTCTGCCATGGAAGAAATAATAGGAAATGCAGCTTCGATCTTTTCCCGAATAGCTATAGATGTCTCTGATGGTTGCGCCTGCAGCGATCCTATCGGTCAATGTGAGTCTAAAAATACCCATTCCACACTCATTATTCAAACCATGGAAGAAATAGTTAATAATTAATAATAATAATTAATTATTCTTCCATGATTCAAACTGTTCAAACCAGTTCGTTGGAAATCACGTGGGAAAGTGGTGGGGTTTTTCAGCGTCGTGTTTTTCTAATTGTTGAAATGGAACGGAATGCTTATTGTGCAGCATATTGGTGCAACAATTTTAACGGTTGCAGGGTAGACAAGAAGATTTAGGATTTTGGAAGGATATTTCGAGGTGAGCTTAAAGAAGAGATACTGCATAAAACGGAATACTTGTGTTAAGTTGAGAATTACATGTTTTTGTTATTAGTCTTGATGCCCATTTCTGCTTTATAATTTAGGGCAAAATTTTGCCTGAGGGAGGATTTAATGTCTGAGGATATGAACTGTATGAAGAAGTATAGGGTCTGCACTGATCATTTTACAGATGATGATTTCCGCAGCAAATTCCCTCGGCCTCTCCTAAAAGCTAATGCCATTCCTAGTGTATTTGAAGGTATGAAAACAAGTTTGAATATTATACATGGTATACAGTGAAACTTCGATTTTATTATATACCGGTTTTTCGAATTTCGTTAACTTAATCCTATCGTATTCTAATTCTTGTAGATGAGTTGAGGGATTCTGAGGATGTTTTACATTCTCCCAAAGATCACTCAACACCAAACCATCTTGGTAAGTTTTAGAAAATTTTAGCATTTATTAATTTGTACTGTCCCCTTGCCTTTACCAACGAGTCGCCGGAACAAATATTATTGTTATTTATGAATGTATTTCTATCCGGAAAAGAATGTTGCATTTTTTTAAATGTTGTATTGTTATTCTTTACGTGAGTAAATAAAAAATCTTGCACCCAGTTGTTTTGTTTTAATTTGAGTCCTAAACTTATGTTGAATACGTCATCTAGCTTCTTAATTCAAATGTACCGCCAAAACCTGGTCTGCCGCTTGAGTTTAAATTAGGTGCACTTCAGTTCGTATTGACCACTAGATCGCTCTGCCATCAATGTGTTACCATTTTCCTTATGGGAGCTGCGCTTCCTATTATTCTTCCATGATTCTGCTATATGCAGATGATGTGGTTATAGTGTCAGTTCATCAAAATATCTGTCGCAGTTGATAACATCCAATATGACCTGGATAACATTGCAAAATGGTCTCATGACCAGGCTTTGGTAATTAATTTAAAAAAATCTAAGGTTAGAAAAGATGAAGTCAATTAAACTGTATTTACATAGACACAAGTGTTTACATCGAAATATTGATAAATCATTGTGTGTTTGTGATTATCTTGAACAAGTCACTGAATATAAATATCTTGGCATAACTTTTGATTTTATGCTAAACTTCCGTGATCATTGTGGAAAACTTTGTAAGAAATTAAACGTTGTTAATTATTAACTGTTTCATATAAAAGACTTTATTCCTATTTGTGATAAAATACAAATTTATTATGCATTGGTAGAGTCATTAAGATATGCTATAACTCTGTGGGGATCAATGAGATATTTGCACAAAAAGAAGGTTATATCCGTTCAAAATGGAATAGTCAAAATGTTATTTGTTAATTTGTATGATGATGTCAATGATAATTATACTGGTGAAAATGATGTGAATATAGTTTATAAAAAATTGAACATATTACCTTTAGAAAAACTCTTAATTTATGTAATATTAACACCATATTTTTTCTCTAATAAATTCAGATTTTGTAAAGAAAAACACCATACAATGCAAACTAGAATGTTAGTTAACTAGGATGTTGGTAAATATTATAACTTTTATGGTGAAAGAAGTATGAAATTAATGGTTCCTAAATTATTAAATATGTTACCAGTACATTTTCACGATTGTAACAGTATTTCTAAGTTAAAGGAAAAATTAATGATATATTTGTTATCGTAATGGTGTTGTAAGTGTACAATTTTATTTAAAGGTCGAGTCAACAATGTATTTAAATATGGCACCCTCTGATGAGCCTTAATTTTAGGCTCGGGGGGACCTATTCTTCATCTTCAATCTTAATATTTCTATTTTTGCTTTACAACTTTTATATCTGTTTTCTTTTCTAAGCTGTTATGCTGAATTTATTCTGTACTGATAGAATTCTTTACTTGTATTTGTTCTTACCTTAAATACATTAAAAAATAAGGCAAAATTATTATTTTGTATCGAAAAGAATACAGTCGTCCTTATTGCCGTAAATTATATTTTGAATATGTTTACGGAATTCACCGCTATATGGTGGTGGTGCTGTATTCTGGAAATTTACGAATAAGCAAAATATCTCCGAAATGGATGGTTCTACGAAAATTTGTTTCAAGGAAAACTTGGAAGAAAAATTATCCTCTACAACTTTGGTCCTCACGAAGATTACCAATAAGGCCGATTCACACTGGATGGGGAGGGCACAGTGAGGGCAGACTTTTACATTAATACCCTGCAAGCTGCCAGAAGCGTTTGGCACGGGGTGTCACAGCACCAATGAACTCTAACTAATACCTCTGTTGGACTGTCTTATTGCGTCTGGGAAAAAAGATCTGTAGTATTTATTGGTTCTAGCGATTGTTTTGACATATTCATCAGATGGACATATTTATCAGGTCGGAGTGGATTTTAACCAGTGCTCGAAATGGAAATTGTTACGAAACGGAACGCTTGTATTGGTAATGGAACGGAAATTTTCACGAAACAGAACGATTGTTATAAGGGATGGTATTTCTAAATGTCTGATGAAATGGAACGGTATCATCGGCACGTGTGACAAGCCGGATCAGCATTCCAGTGCATTCCAGCTCATTCCAAGCACTGATTTTAACCTGCTTCAAGGGAAAGGCCAATCATCATGTGCGAAATAAATTAGTCATTTAAAATATACTTTGTTAACTTCAAGGGGATATTCAGTACAGTGATAATATAATTCATAGTGTTTCATTGGTCTGGATTTGTGGTCAGTAGGGGGCCAGTTAAGTAAAATTTTCCTGGGTTGGGAAAAATTGCAGCCGCCCCTGGGTAATAGGCATTTTTGTGTTTTGCCCCTCTGCAAAATTTAGTGCCGATGCCCATGCAAGGATCAGTTGCATCCTATTCCCCTCTAAGGAGCTATAAAATTTAACAAAATATATCGTCATTTTAAATTCATATTTTAGATCTTATTCAGAAAATTTTCAGCAAAAAAGTAATCATCCTTTGTAAGAAGATATATTGGACTTTTGTATTAATTAGTTTTCCTATTAAAATATATTGATTGGTTATTAGTAGGGTAATCTGGGAGGTGAAGCAGCATAGTGGTGGGGGCATTGGTCTGCTATGCTGAGTGAAAGTAGGATTTTTTCAGAGGTTGTGTGGTCCCCTATTTGCATGATTAAGAGGAGAACACGCAAATCAGTGCTCCATCCTTTGGAAGGGACATAAAGCCGTTGGTCCCCTTGGTGCTTCTCGATAAGAGTAGGATAATGCTGGCAAAGGGTTTCTTTCCCCCTTGCTTTGTGATTTAGACTGAGAAGCCTACCAGCGCTAGAATCATTTGAAGTCACAATCCCAATTGTTTGTTTGGTAATTGATAACAATCTTAGTATAATGAACAAAAGACGTACGAAATTATATTTAATTTAATTGAAATTAAATTGGTGGCAGTTGATTAGAACATGTTTCCATTCCTGTTCCATAAGACAGATTTCTGTCAGCTATATATTAACAATCACTTGGGGCCATTGCTACATTGCTGTTTTTGTAGAAAAAGAGGTGCCGGTACTCCCAACCATCTCCACCGCCTCCTGCACCCTCTTCCCCCTTCTCTAACAAATTTCTTATGAACTTTTAATAACAAAGTTGATAATTAAAATCAAAATGTTTAATATTTATAGAACTCATTTTCACTTTATCCATACATAGTATGGGAAAGTATTGTGTTCATGAGAAAAATCGACTTTGAGATTTAAATGGAAATACACGTTCTGAAGTCCGTAGAACACATTTAGACTATTCTCAGAATGATGTGCGTCTGTGTGTGTGTGTGTGTGTGGATGAATGAATGGATGGATGGATACATGTATGTGATTGTGGGCGCTCTAACTCAAAAAGTACTTGTCATATTAATACCAAATTTCATATATAACACTTTAGCATGAGCACAAAGAACTGATTCATATGGATTATTTATGATGAAGAAAAGAACTTTAAAATGCTATTTCTCCATTGCACGAAACGCGCCCATCTGTGATACGTTGTACACTTTCCTTACTTGTTTATATATTGGTTCATACAATGCAAGATGTATAAAAAATCAGTCAGTTGAGCATCATTGTCCGGTACGTAACAATTGAGTACAATGAATACCACAAAGCGTCGGCGCTGAAAATTAACGAACACTTTATAGGTTCGTTGCAGTTGAAAATCATTCTGAAGGACTGATGAACATAACTGTTTCAAAATCATAGGAGAATTTACAATTAGGTGGATTGGAGAAGCTTCGTGGACAATCCGATGATGGGACATCTGTAATGAGTGGTGTTTACAGTGGAGTACGAAAAAGAATACAGGATATTCAGCCAAACGCCCCATACATACATTGCGCAAATCATGATTTAAATCTGGTTTTAAAACACGCTACATCAGATATTGAAGAAGTGAACGACTTTTTTGATGTAGTTGATTCAGTTTATGTATTTTTAGTGACAGTGTGATAAGATGGAATTTAATTAACAAAACAAATTCTGAGGAACCTCTAAAATCACTTAAACGTGTATGTGATACACGTTTTTCTTCTAAAAAAGACAGCTTGGAGGTTTATGATACGGATTTGTTGACGTAATAAAATCCTTAAATGTGTTAAAAATATTACAAGTATTAAAGGAATGGCAGATATTCTTCTGATTGATAAGTGAACTAGCTCCTAGTTTTCCAGCTGTATGCACCATATTCATGCTTTTCCTAACATTGTCAGTAATGAAACTGAAAATAATAAAAAGTTATTTACGAAGTACCATATCCGAAGAATGACTAAATGGCTTAGCAGTTCTTTCAATCGAGAAAGAAACAGCAAGAAAATTGGATACTTCCAAAATTATAGAGATTTTTGCTAAGGAAAAGGTCAGGAGAAAAAATATTTAAAGGATTTAAGTAAAACATTTTAATGTAAAGCTGTATTTATAAAAAATCATACAATATTTATGTTAAGCAAAATTTTCCATCTTCATGGAAAGGTTTTGTTTTAAAATTTTTAATAAAGAGATTTTTGCTAATAAATATTAGAAATTTTGTTAAATTTCATAATTACAAAAACTTGTATATTTTGATGTAATTTTATATTTATGTAATGTTATAAAACATTTATAAAGGCAAATGTGTTCATTTTTAATAAATTGTTTTGTTTTTAAATTCAGTTAGAAACTAATGTGGTAGGGGCCCACTTTCTCAATTTTGCACCAGGGCCCATGAAAGGATAGTTATGCCACTGAATGCAAGTGTAAAATACATTCAATTTAAGGCCAGTAAGGGCTGGTTCGAAAACTTTAAAAAGAGGTATAACCTGCATAACATAAAACTCGTGGGAGAATCTGCCTCAGCAGATCATGACGCCACAGCAATGTTTCCTGAACAATTGAAAAATGTGATCCAGGAGAACGGTTACTTACCGGAGCAGGTTTTTAATGCCGACGAATCTGGTTTGTTTTGGAAGTGGATGCCTTCTAGAACTTTTATTTCGAAGGATGAGAAAGCTGGTCCCGGATTCAAAGTAGCCAAGGACGGGATTGACTCTTCTCCTTTGCAGCAATGCTTCTGGAGATTGCTTCATCAAGCCTATGGTTGTTTACAAGTCGCTTAACCCCCATGCGCTAAAGGACAAGAATAAGGACCATCTCCCTGTCTTTTGGAGGTCTAACCGCAAGGCATGGGTTACTGCAGCCTTATTCACAGACTGGTTCAACAACTGTTTTGTCCCCGAGGTTGAGTGATATTTTTCGAGAAAACAACTACAATTTAAGGTGTTACTCCTCATCGACAATGTACCTGAGACATTCCAATTCGCTCATCCAAACATTGAGGTTATGTTTCTTCCTCCCAACACAGCATCACTTCTTCAGCCCATGGACCAAGGCGTGATAGCAGCAATGAAGAGTTATTATATTCGCCGTACTTTTAACCTTTAAATGCCGAAAGGGACACCGGTGTCCCAGCAAATTTCTGGGTAAGCCTGCCGAAAGGGACATCGGTGTCCCGCTTAGCTCCGAAGCCGCTCACAGATGTCGTTTCTGTCATAGAATCAAAATTTTCGGAGGAGAAGAAAGACGAGGCATCCTTCTTTTCCATCTGCTCTCCAAAGGCCGAAGGTCTTGCGTATTGGGGGAGGGGAGAGTAAACAAACAATTGAGAGTGCCTCACTCAAAGTGTACATCTCCGCCGAGGTGAGACACTCTCGCAACACAAAGAGATGCAATAAGCTGAACCCCAAAGGTCCCTTCCCTTTGTTATTCTTTCTTTTCCGCATTTCTGTTTTACTACGTTGCAACCCAAAGAGATGCAATAAACTGAACCCCAGGACTAAGCCCTACCCCAAAGGTTCCTTCCCTTTGTTATTTTCTTCTTTATGTTCATTCATTTGAGACCACGAAGTAGAGCGGATGAGGACTTGTGCGTTCAAAATATCTGTAGCTGTTCGTCTGTTTATTTTTTAGTGATTCCTTTATTTTTATATAACTAGTTGAGATAGGATGGCTAACAGCTACACCATCGGTCACCGCACTTGGAAATGGACAAAGAAATTATTTTTTCATTTAGTCGATCTAACTCTCCTAAATAGTTGGATTCTCCTTCCCTCGTGCGGTGGCGCATTTTCACATCGGCAATTCCGACTTTCCCTCCTGCGGCAAATGGTTGAAGAGGGCGCTAGGGCTCTTCCTTCCCAGTCTCTCTCAAGGGGGTGACCTAGTGCTAGTGGAATGCAAATAAAGCGCTTAAGAGGCCAAGGACAATAAGCATTGGCTCATTTCAGGGACCCTTATCTGTTTCCATGTGTGTTCCTCAAAGAGCAAAAACTCAAGGACGAAATATAGGTGCAAGGCGTGTGACGTGGGACTATGTGTTGAGCCCTGCTTTGAGGAATACCACACTAGCTTGACTCTATAGGGAAGAGTAAATACTGGGGTTGTGTCAGCTGCAGACTGAGCAGGAACAGCATTGCCAAAAAGTGACTAAATGCAGTATTTTTGCACTTTAATTTGATTTATATCAACAAGTTATTTCGGCATCGTAATTTAGTCTATTAGGGTTATATAACCCTGTTTATTTCTATAAATAGGCAGAACGATGTAATTCTCTGATAGTTTGCCCACAAAATGCTTTTTATTTGAACATTTTATCACCAATAGTTCACGAGATATGCGATTTTTGCAAAAGATGTACACAAAATATTTAAATGTCCAAAATTAAATCCGACAGCGGGACCCCGCCAGAGGGTATTTAAATCCGGCGGATAAAGGTTAAACACATCTTGGTTGCCATGGACAGGGACTCAACACTAACAGTGCCACAGTGTTGGAAAAACTACAACATCGCAGATTGCATAAGCATTATAAAAGATTCGATTGAAGAGATAAAGCCATCTACGTTGAACGCCTGTTGGAGGAAAATTTGGAAGGACGCAGTGAAGGACTTCAGGGACATTCCTCCGGTTGCTGTTGAGGTGCAGCGCATTTTAGAGGTAGCGAGACATTTGGAAGGTGAGGGGCTCACCGACATGCAGCCTACTGATGTTGAGGAGCCCCTTCGGTCTCAGGCCGAGGAGTTAACAGAAGGGTACGTTGAAGAAATTGCTATTCAATCTTCCAGTAGCGATTAGAAGGACGATGTTGTTATAGAGAAACGAATTTTGACTCTCAATAATGCTGATGGCATTTAACCTTGCTGACCATTTTATGGAAATTGATCCAGTTACAGAGCGTAGCTTAAACTTTAAGCGAGGGCTGGAAGAATTGTTGAGGCCCTATAAGGAGGTGGAGAGGGATTTGAGAAGTAAAATGATCCAATCATTCATTGAGTTTTTTTTAGAACAAAACTACCACTGATGCTCAAGCTAACCAAGATATCGTCGTACTAAATGAAGACGTGAACTAGAAGGATAGTCTACTTTTTTGGAGATAAGTAAATCTTGTTCTATCACCTTGTTCTTAAATTTTTTTCATATTGTTTTGTTAACCTTACAATCGGTTTTAGTAATTTTATCGTGGATTAAACAGAAAATAAAGTTTACTTTGTTTTTATAGGTATTTAATGCCATTTTTATTGTTATTCCCCTAACCCTGTATTTTCTATGGAACCTTGGTCTTGCCAACCGTGGTTTTGCCAACCGGGGCACTTTTCAGGAAAGTAACCCCCGCGGTTGGCGGGGGATTACTGTATACAATTCTATACAAAGGTTATAGAGAATTTAATTTCCTACAGCTTTCATTTGAAACAATTTTCTATAGTAGTTATTGTTTAGGAATTATTTATAAATAACCGGTTTTTCAGTTTCCGTCAAATATCTCCTTAAAAACATCGTTGTTGGTAATCTTCGTGAGGAGCAAAGTTGTAGAGAATAATATTTCTTCCAAGTTTTCCTTGAAACAAATTTTCGTAGAACCATCCATTTCGGAGATATTTTGCTTTTTCTTAATACCAGTATACAGCGCCAGCACCATGTAGCGGTGAATTCTGAAAACATATTCAAAATATACGTAATTTACGACTGTATTCTTTTACGATATGAAATAATAATTTTGCATCATAATGCTATTCATAATATTTTAAATATCTATACCCCAAATATGGAGAAAGTCATGTGTTGGCCACATCAGATTTTTTTAATATACAAGAAAATTCACGACTAGTGAAGCTTAAATTACAAGCATGAGGCAGAACAGATGCTATGTTTGGCGCAGTCAACTTAAGTATTCTACTATCTATCCCGTCAATACCAGGCGAGTTACCAGGTTGCAAGGACTTTATTATGGTAACTATTTCATCCGGCAATAGGGGTTCCAAATAAAACGATTCAAGCCTACTCAGTGCTGGACATGGGTTTTTCAAACATCATTTTTATGTGCTACGTTGATGTCATTAGCAGACTCAAAAACACTAATAAAGTAATTATTGAATACTTTTGCCAATAAAAAGGGATCAGTGACATCAACTTCTATTGTCAAGGATTGCGCACAGGTTGCCACTTCCCCCGTTAATTTCTTAAACAATTTCTATTGCTCCTTTATTTTACCATTCATCTTCCGAACCTGATTCATATAATAGTTATTTGAAGCATATCTTAGTTTGTTTCTTAAAGTATTTCTACACTTGATAAACTGAAGTTTTAAGTTATTATTATTTGGAAGATGTTTACTCTTTTTAAACAAGTAGTTTTCTCTCTCAACATGTTTTAACAGGGCATCCGTTATCCAAGGCGAAAAGCAGGTAGTCTTCCGAAGCATGGCCCCAGATCTGCTACATAAACCCTCGATTTTTCAAATCATGTAATATTATCTCCTAAAAACAACTGTCTACGGCAGCGGAAGATAAGAAAACATTCAAAAAAGCGTGGTGATTCCCTGTAGGTGCATTCTCTACAGAGTTAAAGGAGCGTCAGCGGCTCACGATGAATTCGGCAAACACAGACACCAGATGCAAACTTATTCCAGCAAAAGTATAGGTAGAAATTGAAAGTAAATCATTAATTACAGAGCTGCTTATTTTGATTAACAGTAATAAACTTAAACCTCAAGGAAAGCTTCAACATTATAAAAATACTAGGAGGCTCCACCCCCTGGCCGCTTCGCGACCCAACCCCCGCCCACCACTCGGCACTGCGGGCAGGGGTCTAGAGAGGGGAGGGGGGGCAGAGGGGGCAGTTGCCCCCGGGCGCAGGGTCTTAAGGAGCGCAAACTCACGGACCGATTTTTATCACTGAAAGCAGATTCGCTAGGAGGTCATGGAATAATGTAATATCCATTCCTGCATGAAGCGTCCGAACCTAAACTGACCTTACGGCACGAGGCGTTCGAAAGCGTATGCAGATAAGATTTCTTCTTTCTCTTCTAGGGTGTTATGAATGATGTCTTTGTGTTGGGACTATTTCTTCTCAATGTATGTATTTCTTTGATCCACAGATGATTTGTCTAGTCCAGGGGTGGAGAACCTTTTTTAATTGGGAGGCCAAATGTTACTTAACTGAAATCTCATCAGGCCACACATAGTTTTGCACGTTGCATAATTCACATTTATCGGAATTGAAGTAATATTAGGAAAATGCAATTTAATGATTTATTTATTTATTGAGAACAGGTTTTTATATTGCAGATTTTATAATATATTTAAAAATTTTGAAAGATTTAACACAATGACTTTTTAATACAAAAGAAAAAGTTTCCACTAATTTACAAAAACGTAGGTAAACTTAAAAGAAGTTAAAACAAATTAAAAATTGTAATTTAAATGTTACATTCAGTCATATACCGTATCTGCCTGAATAGAAGCTCATCCCAGATTTAAGCCGACCCCCCAAAAATTTCCACAATTTTTTGGCAAAAACGTAAATTTGGTGGATTTTATGCTGAAGTGTGCATGCACATCTTAGAATACATTATTCGAGATCAAAGAAATGTGTGGGAAAAGGTTTAGTTGTTGACATTTTGAAATATTACTCCAATTAATAATTTTGCATTGCTGAATAATGTTCCACATTCAGTGACAATAATTTCATTCATCTTCATTTTCACAAAAGGTCAAATATAGTAACAGCGATCTCGCCAAGATAATTTTTCATGCAAGTCTATTTCCAATGAAATTAGCATTTACATTGCGTCAAGAAATTGCATTTTTATTATTATACATGTTCCATGTAAAGTTTTACTGAAATTCAAACATTTGAGCATTCAAAGTCATCAACGCATATTGCTCAATCATCAATTTACGCAAGCGATCTCACCAAGATATTTTTCATCCAAGTCTATTTCCAATGAAATTAGCATTTACATTGCGTTAAGAAATTGCATTTTTATTATTATACATGTTCCATGTAAAGTTTTACTGAAATTCAAACATTTGAGCATTCAAAGTCATCAACGCATATTGCTCAATCATCAATTTACGCAAGCGATCTCGCCAAGATATTTTTTCATCCATGTATATTACCAATGAAATTAGCATATATATTGCCTTAAGAAACTGCATTTTTATAATTATACACGTTCCATGTAAAGTTTTACCGAAATTCAAACAGCTGAGCATTCAAAGTCATCAACGCATATTGCTCAATCATCAATTTACGCAAGCGATCTCGCCAAGATATTTTTTCATCCATGTATATTACCAATGAAATTAGCATATATATTGCCTTAAGAAACTGCATTTTTATAATTATACACGGTCCATGTAAAGTTTTACCGAAATTCAAACAGTTGAGCATTCAAAGTCATCAACGCATTTTGCTCAATCATCAATTTACGCAAGCGATCTCGCCAAGATATTTTTCATCCAAGTCTATTTCCAATGAAGTTAGCATTTACATTGCCTTAAGACATTGCATTTTTATAATAATACGCATTCCATGTAAAGTTTTATCAAAATTCAAACAGTTGAGCTTTCAAAGCCGTCAACGCATTTTGCATATTCATCAATTTATGCAAGCGATCTCGCCAAGATATTTTTATATATTTTCATCGTAGGTCAAATATTTACTTTACGAAAAATATAGTACTATCATTTGAATGCGAAGGCAATGAAAGACTTTGAGATTTAACTATAACCCAAATTTTCCTCGGACTCGCATTTAAGCCGAGGGGTGATTTTTTCATGATAGATTTTGACAAAAAACATCGGCTTGTATTCGGGCAGATACGGTATATCAAAATAAGGCAAATATAATATAATGACTTTTTTGTGACTGTTTCCTGTGAGCTAAAGACTTAATATTTTGTTCAAGCTTTGTAGTTTTTAGCCTTAACTGATCTTCCATATGAATGTCTGTTATCTGTGATCTCAGACACGTCTTGATTAAACATAAATGTGAAAATGTAAATCAAAAATTTCATAAAGCGCCTGCAAAACAGTACGTATTTATTGCGAGAGAATAGTCAGATTAATATAAGAGACGACGCGCATTGAAAATTCACTCCATCATTCATCACCAGTTGTGTGCACCCATTTTCGAAGACATGATTAAATATGCGTGGTTTGCGTCAAAATTAACGACGACAAGGAGTGTTTTTATGAACGTAAATGAAGTTTGTTTCCACGATAGCCTGCGTAAGAGGAAATGTGAATGCAAAAATGTTGCATTTGTTGTGTGTTCCTGGTGCCAGAAGCATTTGTGCTTTGTTTTTATGACAATTTTCATCCCCCACTTTGCCGGCACGCATGACAGATTTTTTTCAAAAGAAGAATATGAATAATTAATTTATAAGGTATTGATGTATAATACAAAATAATGATGCAAATTATTTTGTAGCAATAAAAAGTATAAGAATTTATTTAAAAAGATTGCTGAATCGCAACTATAAGATAAAAAATATATTCTTATAATCGAGAAAAATAGTACAATTTAAATTTTTACAGTGGTAATAAATTAATAATGGGAATTGTACATTTTTTCAGCATTAAAAAAGATAAAAATAAAAAAAAAATTCCACAACCGGTACTCGAACCCCGGACGTCGGGCTTACTAGCCCACGCCTTACCAACTCAGCTACGGCCTACTTGTCCTAGCGACGACTTTCACGAGTCTTAACGCACACATGGAAATCGGCCGAAATTCAAACTGCGATATCTCGACAACCAAGGCCTATTCACACAAACGGCAAGTTACACGTTAAATCGGAACACATCAGCTATCGCCATGTTAAATTTGAACAAAATCCGAGGGTACTAGCCTCCCTGCTCTCCTTGTCAGTTATTGTTCTTCATGAAAGAGGTAGCTGCCTGTACTTATTAGCTTTATCTGGATCCAGACATGCTACAACTTCTACAAGGCACTCCTTTATGATTTCCACATCATTATATGGCTTACAATTCTTTATACTTTGCTTCAGTAGCTTGATCACTCTGTCCAGTAACCATTTAAAAAAATGCTGTTGTCTTTTCTGGCATTTCAGTTTCAAAAGTGCAGATTTTCGTTCTTTTTCTTCTAATGATGCGTATTTGTGGTTCCTGTAAGGCTCATAATGCTGGTTTGCATTATATCTCTTCACTGTTGCAGTCATAGCATCACAAAGTAAACATATAATTTTGTTTTCCACAGAAACTACATAATACTGCAACTCCCATTGTTCGTTATACATCCTATTTTCTTCCTTAATAGTTCTGGGTCTTTTCTTTGTTTGACTTTTTGACATTTTATGGGTCGCCAAATTAAATTTCTATAAAATTAAATACAAGACTTAAATAAAGTTTTGTACAAATAATTTTGAAAGTCAGTTTAAAAGAATTTAATTAATTAATTGGTGACTGACTTACTCAAATAATACTGTTTCCTCTTGCAGGCTTAAAGGGGTTTTAAATTGACTTTAAATCTGTAATTGTAATACATCCAATTAAGTAATTATCGAAGTAGAAATATTCGGGCGATTTCATAACATTAAAAATACTAGAAATAGAAACTAATCTTTCATTTAAAATTCTGCACCAGTTTTGGTTTGTTCGTAAGCCTCTCAATAACATCTACGTACATTCACAGAAAAAAGTTGATATTCACATGAATAGCGGGAAGAAATGTATAAAACAACAATTCACTCACAGTTTACTAAAATGACTGCGAGATGTTGCAGAAGGAGTAATATATATCCTCAGCATCAGGTTGAAAGTAAACCTAAGATTGTATACTGAAAGAATATGTATGTACTCCTGTTAAAACATTGTACTACATTGTCCCAGAATGTATAATCCGCACTAAGCTATGACCATATTGCTCAAGCAACCTAAGTCTCTGTTTACATATCTACATGTATACACAAAATCAGAGTAAATTGAAAGATACAGACTTCGGCATGGCAATTTTTCAACTATTTTTTATTGAATTCCTCGCATTTAATTTTTCAAAATTACCTAATCGAGTTTTTGGTGCCCGGATATTCCATTAATATTTCAATTTCTATCTGTGTCAGTTGAATATTTAAAAAAATAAAACGAAATTAAAATAACTAAGAATACAAAGAGCATTTTGTTAATTTTTACTGGTATACGAGACAAAAAAATGTATTTCAAATTAATCTGAAACCTATACAAATCGTACTTTTTGAATTAAAACTTTCATAGACGCACACAGACATATATTTTTATTCATGACCTAGATTAATTTCACATGCATGCAATTAGGCACAGTAAAAAATTATTAAATTATTATAAATAAAAATATTCCAACTTCCTCAAACCTTAGCAACTGGTGATCCCTTCGAGTGAGAGAGCGCTGGCACTTCAATAATGTTTTCTATCGCTTTTGTAAGTAGTCCACTGAAGCATTTTTTTCAATTTTCAGCTCTGAGTATTAACGTATTCCTAAAAAACTAAGGTTCTGTGAGTTTTCAATTTATTTAAAATAATATATTCCTTTACTGTTCTTTCTTTAACTTTCCTACTAAAACCATATATGAATTTGAAGATGCATACGGAAGGCCGCACTCAGTATCACAAAAGGCCGCCAGTTCCCCACCCCAGGTCTAGTCTTTCTGTCCACTGGCTTTACGTCCACAGCCTCTATGTATACTGCCCTTATGTCCACAGTCTTTACGTCCACAGTCTTTATGCCCACTGCCTTTATGTCCACTGCCTTTATGTCCACTCTTATATTCCCACAGCCTTTTTTTCCAGTGCCTTTTTGTCCACTGTTTTTTTGCAGACTTTTACATATGCCCACAGTGAATATGTCTACAGAATTTATTTCTAAATATGAAAAATAGAGGGGGATAGATAGAGGGGGGAGGGAAAAAAGAGGGGGACATTGGAATCAATCGACTTGGAATTTTATAAGAATTACGAATATGAACCGAAAAAATGAAACTGAGGGCGGAAGGTAGAAGGAGGGGGAGGGAAAAGGGGGCGGCAGAAGAAATCTAAAGGAAACACAGTGGACATTGGTATTGATCGACTAGAAATTTCATAACATTTAAGAATATGAAGCAAAAAAATGAAAATGAAGGAGGGGGAGGAAACGGGAGGGCCAGAAGAAATCTAAAGGAAACACAGTGGACATTGGTATCGATCGACTAGGAATTTTATTACAATTACGAATATGAAGCGAAAAAATGAAAATGGAGGGGGTAGAAGGAGGGGAAGGGAAAACCGGGGACGGAAGAAATCTGAAGGAAACACAGTGGCCATTGGTATCAATCGACTAATACTTTTATAACTATTACGAATATGCAGTAAACATGCAAATGGAGAGGGATATATAATTTAAAGTAATCACTCAATAAATTTAATAAATGATGATCACAAAAAAATTTATTGCATTCATATTTACAAAAAAATATTATTTGAAAGCGCTCTTAACTGTCCCAAACGTTTATACAGCAAACACTGCGACTCGGACAAAATGTAAAGGTGGGAGAGGGTACGGGGGATGGAAAAATCCGAAGGAAACACAGTGGATATTGATATCGATCGACTAGGAATTTTATAACAATTACAAATATGAAGCGAAAAAATTAAAATGGAGGGGAGTAAAACGAGGGGGAGGGAAAAGGGGAGGGCAGAAAAAATCCAAAGGAAACAGTGGACATTGGTATCAATCGACTTTGTAAGAATTTTATAACTATTACGAATATGAAAATGGAGGGGGATATATAAATTAAAATAACCACTCTATAAATTTAATAAATGATGACCCCACAAAAAATTATTGCATTCATATTAACTAATTAATATTATTTGCAAAAGCTGTTAACTGTCCCAAACGATCATACACCAAACACTGGGACTCTGACAAAATGTCCCTGGACAAAACGTACCCAGACATAATGTCCCCCAATTAAATGTTTCAAACACAAAATAGGACTAAATGTTCCTGCGAACCAGTTCATTTCCTCTTAAGTGTGCCTCAATTTTTCACCATTATCGAAAGAAAGGTAAAACGAAACTGCAATATACTTTTGATTTCAAAGAATCCAAAATACCGAGAGTAAATAAGAAATCGATTAAATATATTCCACCACGTTACAGCTTCTCTAATTCAAAAGTGATACATTTTAAGATGATAAATGTATTCAAATTTTTATTATATTTTATTTTGAAGTGGATTCATGATTACATTTAGAGTATTATTGCATGAGAGTTTACAAAACAAATGTAATGGACTCGTATTTCCACAGCTGTTGAAGCTATAAAGAGCTGTTATTAAATAAAAATTGTTTTTAAGTTAATTTTAATTTCCTATTTTTATTGTTTATTTGGTAAATAGAATATCAAAATTATTATGATCTAAATAAAATATCGAGCAAAATCAAAAAAAATACTTACTAGTTATCAACTTCTAATCTATTGAGCAATTATATCATTTTTCATTTTAAATTATTCCGATATATTGGGAAGTAATTAATCGGTGTGTAAAAAGGTCAACAAAATCTTTCACATCTTTATTACGATTACCACGACAATATCCTCAAAAGAAGAAGAAAATATGAGAAAGAGACCGAAGAAATAAATAAAAGAAATACCCTTATTCTGCCAGTACGTATACGAAAGTGCACTCTTAGACTATTACAGTCCAGTCAGGGCGGCATGCCGCCTGTAATAGGACGCCACGGCATCGTCAGCGCTAGGGATGATTCAAACTGCTAAATTGTGTTTAAAAGAATCACATTTAGTTTTTGACAGATACAATGTATAACGTCTGTGTAGTATTTTGGATTTATCTATTCCGATGACTGGCAGTTCCCGCCTTGCTTCCTAGTGAAACAGGTGAATATTTCATCTCACGTCACCTGATATTACTTCACTATCTTCTTCTATTTAGTGCAAGGTACGTAAAATGTGCCCTAATATTTGTACATACAGAATATTTCTTTATTATTTTTTGGTATAGTGTATGATATTTTATTTCAAGTTTTAGGATTATTATTTACCCTAAATATGGAATCCAAAAAAGTATACACTACACCGGAGGAGGACACTAGTCATAGATACTAGCTGATCCTGCACAATCTTTGCGCGGTGAATTTTCAATTGATTTATAAAAAATTATGAAGTATGTAAAATAAGTTTATCTCAATAATTCACATTTAACCCTAAAAATGCATTTCCTTACACCAGGGGTCCCCAAACCACGGCCCGCAGAGTGATTTAATCCAGCCTGCCAGCCTTACCCAACCCAAACATCCCTCCCTCGAAATAATTTGTAAGGGTGAAACTTCCCTATAACCACACACACCCCTCCCCCCCTGGCCCGCGCTGTCATACATAAAGCCTGATGTGACCCTTTCAATAAAAAGTTTGAGGACCCCTGCCTTACACAGTAATTGATCGCGAACTTTTGTTTTTCTTTTTATTCAAATATATGTCCTTTCTTTTTTGTATACCAATCAATGCAACCGTTTACGTAGATTATCAATGAAGAGAAGATAACCATGTAATGTGTTTAAAAAAATAATGTGTGTCCCTATTCTCATTTAATTTTAAATTTATGCATGAGCCTATTTGCGTTAATAAACATTATGGATGTATAATATAATGGTTCTGCTTACAAAGAGATAAGATTCAAGCATTCAAACGATGATAGAAGATTCAACTCCTTTGATTGAATCATTAGAAACGCTTCCCATACGCAGTAAACTGAATACTAGCAGCTCGCTGCAGCTACGCTTGCAAATAATCTAAATAGTTGACCCTAGGTTAGATCTTTTTGTTCTCTATTTATTTGACGTGTTTCCCTATTTCTTTGTCTTTCTTGTACCCTCCTACATGGGCAATACTATGAGCTTCTGCATCTCTTTCCTACAATACTCTTCCTTTCTCTGGCAGCTGTAGCGGGGCTAATTGTTCTCCTTTTCACTTGTTTACCCCTTGGCATTTTTAAATTTTCTGCGATTTTACAGCAATACATTAGAGCAATTACGTGATCAATTATTACTTTCTGACGACTTAAATGCAATTCTCGAGTGGTGTAAAGAGTGGCAGTTAGAATTGAACTTAGGAAAGTGTTCCTTTATGAGATTCTGGGGAAACAAAAACATTGACACGACTAATTACACTGTTGAAGGCGTCCAGCTAAAACTAGCCGGTGAGGTGATCTTAAGGGTGAATTATCCAATATTTCAATTCGTACATTATCAACTTTTTTCAAATCTTCTGGTATGTCGATGCATGCGTAGATAAAATCAATGAGTTGCAAAAAAATATCATCAAAAGGAACATTCGAATCTTGAAAAGTCATACCGATGATATACTGCAGCAAAGTTTTGTATTTTTTTGCAGGAGGTGCAATAAGCAATGAATCTGACAGAATTTCAACATGGACGCCTATTAATTTATTCATCTCCTTAATCGTCTTCATTCCTAAAGTCATCCTTGTATTTAATTCAACATTCATGATTGATTTTGAATCTAACAAGGGAACCTCACTTGGTGTCACTAAAATCGGGCAATGTGAATATGTGGAATCGAAAGGGGGTGGTAAATAAATAACTATTCCAGATTTATAGCCCTGGAGTCCATGAGGGGGGAGAGTTACAATACACTATTCAAATAATGAAAGCATCACATGATTGTGATGGTGGGTGCTCTTAACTCGTAAAATACTCATTACATCATAACCAAATTTCATATATAATACTTCAATATGATCACAAAGAACATTCTTATTCATATTGTCGAATATTGTCTTCGCTTTGAAATCGCTCGAATTTTGCTTAAAATTCAATATTTCTTTAAAATATATCGATTTTGAAACGTTTCCTTGACGACCGACAGCATTGTCGTTCTCAGGATTTTCATTGTTGTCTCGCATTCATCAGTCTAGGCATGCTGCTGGAAATTTACGAATAAATTGATTATCTGCTAAAAGAAAGGTCTTACGAAAATTTATTTCAAACAAACCTTGAGAAATATTTTCTGCAACTTTAATCCTTACAAAGATTACGAATAAGGATATGTATAAGGATTTGAATTTTATTGTTAACAAGAAGTGGAATTGCTAACGCAATAAATCATTTGCACTTTCCAAAAACCTGTAATTAGCTAATAGCAAGATCTGATCCCGTCAAATACTTAGGCGTTACTTTAACAAGCAACCTCTCGTGGGATATGCACATACGAAATATATGCGGGAAGGCTAAACAGAAACTAGGATTCATCAAACGCATAGTAGGTAAAAGTGAGGAAAAAGTCAAAGAGACATGTTACTTCTCGTTAGTAAGACCGCTATTAGAGTACGCGTCGAGCATATGGGATCCGTACGTGAAAGGATCAATCTCAGAGTTAGAAAGAGTGCAGCGAAAAGCCGCTAGATTCGTCAAAAATTGTTACGATAGAAACAATAGTGTTACAGCCTTGATACAGGACTTAGGATGGGAATCACTAGCTGAACGCCGATCACGCTCTAGGTTAAAACTTCTCGAAAGATTTAGAACGCATATATTCTCCAGCGATGTCGAAGAAATAATAAGAGCGCCAACTTATATTGGTAGAACGGACCATCCTCGTAAAATAAGAGAGATAGCCTGTAGGACTGAGAGGTATAAAGGCTCGTTTTTCCCTAGAACGATAGCTGAGCAGAACAGAAGTTACGAAAGGAAATCAGCCGACGTAGAATGATACTATACATTATTATGCGCTTTACCTTGGTGCTATTGCACCCCCTGCCACACACCATTGCGGTGGCTTGCAGGGTGAACTATAGATATAGATATAGATCACAATGCCACAGAGTTACTCAATGCTAGTTTAATATCGCGGTATATGCAAAGGGGAAAATTTTTTAATTCTACCTTACCTTAGTTCCAATAATTATCGTTTCACCCTTATAGACGAACTCACAAACAGTTGCTTTCCTTCAAGTGTCTATCAACGACTGATTTTAACTTCTTACAGGACCTACTATAAAGGCGACGTCAATGCAAGCGTTTATTTAGATTATCAATGAAGAGAAGATAACAATAACGCTTTTCTTTCGTCTATTAGAAGGTTTAATTGGCCTTATATGAATCAGAGGTAACAATGAGTTTCCTTGGCAACGCCCGGAATGAGTACGAAAAATCTGCAAAATTTCGAAAAAGAGTATGTATTTCTGAAAAATTTGACCGTATATCGTGTAAACATTGCAAGAATAAGATAGTATAGAGCTTTATCCATCGAATAAAGCAAATAAAAAAGAAATTGGTCCATATTTACGTATTTTAATGAATGAAGGAAAAAAACCTTGCACTCTGAAAAATTGAAAATCCCGTGTAAACTTATGGGAACAATTGTCTCCTGGATTTGAACCCAGGGCATTATGAAAATGAAAATAGTTTTATAGGTACCTCCTAGCTCGTAGAAACAAAGCGCTGTTTACCGCATATCTCTACGACAAACGGCTTTCGAGATAGAGGGGTGGACGGACGGACACTTCAAAAATCAGGGAACGGGACTTTTAGCTGCGACCACCTCGCCGCAGCCATCTCGCCGTGAAGACTTCTCGCAGTGATTGTTTAAAAATTAACAGAAAATCACGTTCAACATGACATTCATGTCTTTGACTGATTTTCGTCTTTTTAGTAATAATAAGTGTTTAACATAATATTAATATTAAACGTGCTGATTATCATATGCAATTTACATTTTGCTCTAGCATAGCGACAAAAAACTGACGATCCGTACAGCTTGCAAGAAAAAGCCCAGCTTATTTCGTGTAGCTCATGTGTATAAGTGAAGAAACTTAATCGCTTGTCCATCGCTAATTTGATAAAAATACTTTGGGTGCAATTCATCTAACATGTAACTATACATGATTAAATTGAGTAAAAAATCATGATATTTACCGTCAGTGAAACTTTAGAAAATGAGGAAAAATATGTGGCCTGCCATTCCACCGGATCTGGCCCGCAAGCTTTTAACCATGTGTTCAATTTTGTAGTTGTTAATATTTTCATTAATACAGCTTAATTCCTCCCATTAGAATTTATTACGTATGTTTTCTACGGACTGTTTTACAATAATAATTCCAGTTGGATATTTCTGTATTTGAAAAATTATTATTTCTTTACCTTCGTTTCATTGACTATCAATTTGCGTGAAATGCTACATCTGTTTTCCATTCATGGCTATTCTTTGCTCTATATATTATATAAATGAAATTCTTGACTCGGTACAATCAAGAAATACTATCCGAAAAGTTAACAACTCATACTACACCAAATAACACTTATGGACGCACAGTATTTTTTGTAGATACTTTTCCTTGTTTGTAGTCTCAAATATATGAGCTATTAACAGTGGAAGCTATCTAAAAAGGTTAAAATATTTTGATAAATATTGTCGTTTTTTGTTTTTTTAAAATTTTTGATATTGACTTTTCTTTTTACTTTCTCATACGTAGTAATGAGAAAGTATTTTATTCATGAAAAAAATCGACTTCGAGATTTCAACGGAAATACATGTTTTGAGGTTCCTAGAACACGTTTAGACTATTTTCGGAATGATGTCTGTGTGTGTGTATGTTATTGTGGGCGCTCTAACTGAAAAAGTACGTACCATATCGTTACCAAACTTCATATATAACACTTTAGCATGAGCACAAAGAACTGATTAGTTTTTGGACAATAACGGTTAACCGGAAGTCGAGGTTTATTCGAAACCCGATTCGGTTTTTGCGATACTTCTTCTTTAGAACATCATTATTGTATATACAATTCTATACAAAGGTTACAGAGAATGTTATTTCCTACAACTTTCATTTGAAACAATTTTCTATAGGAGTGATTGTTTAGGAGTCATTTATAAATAACCGGTTTTTCGGTTTCCGTTAAATATCTCCTTAAAAACATCGTTATTGGTAATCTTCGTAAGGACCAAAGTTGTAGAGAATAATATTTCTTCCAAGTTTTGTTTGAAACTAATTTTCGTAGAACCATCAATTTCGGATATATTTCGCTTTTTCTTAATACCAGCCTATAGCGCCAACACCATGTAGCGGTGAATTCTGTAAACATTCAAAATGTACATAATTTACGGCAACAAGGACGTGTCTTCTTTTACGATACGAAATAATAATTTTGCCTAGTAATATTATTCATAATAATTTAAATATCTATACCCCAAATATGGAGAAAGTCATGTGTTGGCCACATCAGGTTTTTTAGAGATATTATTACATCACTGGCGATTTTAACGAACTATTAAATTGCAATACGTCTGCCCCGCCAACCAAAAACTTCAACTCACAAGGCATGCCGTTGAAAGATTTCCACTGAGTTAGCATCATACTGAATTCAATGGGCTTACATGTTAGCAATTGATGTAACATTCACCCTAGGATATGTAAGAATCATCGCTGTCCTTATATATTCACTATTACCAACAAAACATATGGTTTATATAGCAGATCCTGTCCTTCCAGCTATCCCTTTCTAATGTCTACAGAGCCCAGAAAATATTAAACATAAAGCAACGATGATGAAACTATGATTGTTTTCATTGTCATTGGTCACGTTTTTCAACTTGGACTCACTTCTAAGAAAATGAAACATTAAACTAGTACATACTATACATTTTATATGCTTTGCATATCGTTTGTATTGCAGATAATACCAAAGGTAAAAATTACAATTCGGAAGTAAACTTTTATCTATCTTCTCTAAAAATTCAACTCATGAATGCACTTAAAAACATCCGCCGCAAAAAGTCCCCGATCGTGGCGAAAGTCCTCGTGGTGAGACGGCCACGGCGAAAGGTCTTCGCGCTAAGACGGCCTCGGCGAGATGGCCTCTCCTAGATGTCCTAGACCCCCAAAATCAGAGACGTACCTAGGCGATACGGCGCCTATGGCAAAATTTTAAGAAACACCTTAGTTATGTAGGATATAATTTTTTTGCATTTCAGTAAAGAATAATAGCATTTTTATTACATATAAATCAACGTTTGACTATTAAAATAATATTTATTTATAGTAAAATGGACTTTTGGCAGTTTTTTGGGAACGTTTGGCGCCTTTTGCAAGAGGCGCCTATAGCAAATGCCACCTTTGCCATACCCTAGTTACGGCACTGCCCAAAATTATATATGTATAGAATAGATTATACATTATATGCATTCAAACATTAAGATCCCTCCATGCATATCACGTTCTTACTTTCTCCATACATAGTACGAAAAAAATCGACTTAGAGATTTCAATGGAAATACATGTTTTGAGGTCCCTAGAACACGTTTAGACTATTTTCAGAATGATGTATGTGTGTGTGTGGATGTATGTGATTGTGGGCGCTCTAGCTCAAAAAGTACTTTTCATATTAATACCAAATTTAATATATAACACTTTAGCATGAGCACAAAGAACTGATTACTTTTTGGACAATACCAGTTAACTGGAAGTTGAGGTTTATTTGAAACCCGATTCGGTTTTTGCGATATTTCTCTGATAACATGTCATTATTGTATACATTGACCCTTACAAAAAATGTAGAAAATATAATTTCCTACATCTTTTATTTCAAACAATTTCCATAGCAGTTATTGTTCAGGAATTATTTATAAATAATCGGTTTTTTCGGTTTCTGTCAAATATCTCCTTAAAAACGTCGTTATTGGTAATCTTTGTGAGGACCAAAGTTGTAGAGAATAATATTTCTTCCAAGTTTTGTTTGAAACAAATTTTCGTAGAACCATACATTTAGGAAATATTTAACTTAAAATTTCCGTTATACAGCACCACCACCATGTAGCGATGAATTCTGTAAACATATTCAAAATATAATTTATGGCAATAAGGACGACTGTATTCTTTTACGATAGGAAATAATAATTTTGTCTTATAATGCTATTCATAATAATTTAAATATCTATAAGTAGTAGGAAAAAGCCGGTCCTGGCACAAAATCCAAGTTGGCGTCTGGAAATGACTTACGCGTCACGTGACTTCCGGCAAAACAAAAGCACAACGAAATGCTCAAGTGCAGGAACCTATCATCGTAGGGGGAGGGAGGAGGGATAGGATAGGGGAAGGGAAGGGGGAATACCAGCGTCATCACAGCTTGAGGGTAAGTAAATAAAATAGATAAAAACAGGTTTGAACATGTTTCTTTTAACAAAATTAATTACATTAACATTATCTTCCATGCTTTTGTAAACAAGTTTAAGTTTGTCATTTCCAGAGTTATATTGAAGTAGTTCTTCTGTCGTGAACTTGCTGGGTCTGTACCATCATGGAAGAAACACTTCTATCATTTCTTCCTTATTGTCCAATAATGCCACAATGGTATCTCCGAACTTGGTGTTGATAATTTCTAAACTGGTTACTGAATATTCCTTGTCGATCACTAAATTTTCGATCCTTTTCGCGGCAGGTATTGTGGACAGTTTGTTCAGCTTTACTTTAAGAGACATCTACGGAGAAGAGGAATATGAGATAAACGAAGCCTTTCAATTGTTTAAACAAAAAGTGCAACAAAGAAAAACTAGTGCTTACCTTGCGAACCGTATGACACGTCTTACTCTGATCGCTTCTACGAGATGACTGTGCCGGAACTTGCAGCATGAAGGTTAATCCCAGGTGAACCATATGCGAGAGAACACGTCATATTCCGAACGCTTCCATGAGGCAACTGCACGGGACCTCGCGGCGTGAAGTTCGCATCCGGGCAGAGAGCTTAGCGTGGCCCGAAGGACATTCCCGGGGAGCGGAATGCTAGCTAGTGCAATGGAATATGATGTGCAAGAGAGTCTAGCCAAGGACGCACGGAGATGGAAGTCGTGTTTATAGCTGAGTTCTAGCGATAAAGTAATTTCTTGATGGGTATAAAATTATTTTTTTGAAAAATAAAAAATCCTTTGGGCTGGGATCGAACCAGCGACCTATGGATTTACAATCCACAGCTCTACCTACTGAGCTACTGAAGGCTTTTATCGAATAAATAAATTAATGAGATTTATACAGTTTATTGGTACGCTTTTAATATAATTTCAGGTGAGGTGTTGAAATAAAAGAGCAGCAGACAAGTTTTAACAGGTTTATTTTCCACAATGTACATAGAGTATTATGACATTTCAGTTCTTTTTATTAATGGGCAAGACATTGAAAATTTATCATGCTCTTTCTTAGGATCATCTTCTCTTTCCCAATGATATACATTTATGCCACATTTGCAGCAAATAGTAACATCTGAAAATCCAGCATAAATAAATCCAATGGCAGCCATCTTGTGAATATTGAAAATAAATTTATTTTTTGGATAACCATCAAATGTAAAAAGTCTGTGTTGCTCACTTTGAATATTCACGTTTTCCAGGAACCACTTTTTATATTTATAAGAATTGTTCAATGCACAAATGAACTTGCCACCTCTACGTCGAGGTAGCATGCAATGCATGCCCAACGGCGGTAATGTTTTCATCGATGGGCATCCGATGAGATGAATTTACATTTTTGTAAACCCATAACAAAGCCTGTTCGCTGTTTAAAAATTCCAAAGCCAAACCCACAGGTCTCGCACATAGCAACAATTTATTCCATTCCTCCTCGTTCAAGGTTATCGAGCATCGATCGACTTTAATGAGCACATGTCTTTTTCCAAAGTAATTCGTTAAACTTATAGGGAAATTGGTTGAGAGACCAGTTTTCTTACCAGAATTAAAATAATCGGTGATGGTTTCTTTTGGTTTATGAAATCATGCCAATCTGAATACTTTAGATAAATGCATCTCGTGCCTGAATGAGTTAACTGCACTCACACTTTACATGTATAATCGTCGAAAGTGACAGTGACACTTTTAGTTTTGTTGGTGTTTAAAAAGTATAAAGTTTCCAGTGCCAACTGCAGTGTATCGCACACTTTTCTCTTCTGTCTCGACTTTGGTGATGAGGCGGTCCATGTACTGGATGGTGATAATGTCGGCGATGGAGTAATCTGCCTCCGTTTAGGAAGGGGAACCGCTGACTCTACACCCGTAGACTTCTGCATCTTGAATGCTGAGTGTGTCACTTATATTCTGAGTATATATCTCAAGAGGAAGAGGAGGGGATGAGGGAACATTCTGGATAGGTCGAACATGGATCTACGTCGGTCTTTAGGATTTGGTATTTCAGCCAATGAGATAAGGAATGTGCATTTCTCAATGCGCAATTACTTTTACGCAATCGATGGCACGGGTTCAAACAGGAAACGGTTCAGAAGGAGGAGGAGTCTGGAGAAGGACAGTTGAAATCCTTTTTCATATCGATGAAGGTTCGGCCGGTGAGGTTGGAGAGAAAGGTGCATTTTTCTTCTTCGAATGCGTACAAGGCTGTGGTGTCCTCGATGATCATTTCCAAACATGGAAGCAAGTCAATGTAGGGAACGATGCCGTTGATGAAGGATGCAGTGTGACATGTCAAGGCATCGTTAATTTTCACCTTCTTGCCTCCAGCGACCCACTTGCTGGGCTTTTGGAAGCTGCACCAAAACTTTCACCATTCATGTCTACGGCCACCAACTCCCTCACGGTGCAGCTACCCTCAGGGTCAGAGCTCCACACCAGGTCTACGACGAGTCTCATCTTGTCGGAGTCTTATTCTCGAATGTTAGGATTTAACCGACGACGAAACTATTTATCTTGGAGCAGCATCTCTGCGATCGGGGTGACAGCATCTCCCTTCTCTGGTTCTCTCGAACTCGACAAAGAATAGTTCAGCGACCAGGCAGTCATTGAGGGGAGGATAGAGGTGGGAGAATTTGGAAAGGAAATGGTTAAGGGATTTCCCCGCAGACTTGTAGAGTGCATAGGGACAACAGAATTCCCCGCAAACGTCCGAATGAAAACTCTGGAGCTGAGAGTGATATCGAGTGAGAGAAAAAGGTTCTAAAAATTTTATTATCGACTGAACGAGAGGTGGATAACCGTATGAATCGAAATATTCCGCACTGAATCTGCTTAAAACTTGTACTGCAACCCAGTGACTCCCCGGTCGAGTAGAAGGATCTAAATTAATAATGTAAATTCCCGATGATAGTCTTTTCGGTAACTTATCCGAAGGAAAAACTATGCGAAAGAGCGTTCTCGTGCAATGATCCCGTCCGAGTAAAGTTTCTATATCGAACATGTTCATCACGAAGGCTTATGAGAAATTGGTGATGAAGTTTCGACTTTATCGATTTCCAAAGAAGAAACATATTCTGCATAAACGATATGTTACGGTTCTATCGAGAGCTTTTTCAAAGCGAGCATCGATCTTCACAGTACCTTTATCCGTCAAACCTACATGTTCTTTGTTACCGGAACCTTCGAGAGTCACATCGAATACTAAAACGAAGAAACCATGTGCGAACATGTCCAAAGTTATTTGATTATCCCTATCGCTGTGATGCAACCCCAGTTCCCGAAAACAGAGAATGATATTACCGGGTCCAACATTTCTGAGTGGTGAAATCCATGGAAAGACCTTGCGCTGGAATTTGAACCCCGTTGACGATGAGAGAGAAATCGGACAAAGAGTAATGAGAAAGTGCGAACGGATTCTTATCTCTCTTTCCTACGAACTCATCATTATCAACCATGGTAACTACCACAGTATTAGGTAATTTTCCTATTATGGCGTTATCTATAGAATACGATTGATTACCGCTTGCGATGGTGAACGTGTTTACTTCTACTCGCTTGAAAGGGTATCTCGGGTTGGTTTGCTCCAATGCTCTGGAATGAGCTAACAAAATAGAGGGGTTGATATCGAAATGCTGCACGAGTAGAGTAGCATCGATGATTTTCACATAGAAGTGCCCGTTACCGCTTCCATGAGATAGAAACTACGTCTAGCGAGCAATAATTTAACAGTTACATCGACTCCGTTCAATAAGAGAAGTGGCTGATTAAACACGTCAGCGTGAAGTCTTCCGTAAAGCTCCACTACTCTACTGTTTGCATATCTGCTTTTCCTCGTCACGTAGCCTATGTTTTTGTCATCCATCGCATTGATGTTTTCACAGCTGTCAAGATGCCACCCATCACAAGCCATTTTAGCATGACCTGCATCATACCCATAACTCAAAGAGTTTTTCCAAATAGCTGCGATAGTGATAACAATCTTCCGAAGGTGTGACCAGAGTACCGTTGAGATAGACGTTGCATTGTTTGAACAAAGAATGCAGAAGATTATTCACCACACCGGGTTGTACTTTTTCCCCTTCCACGAAATCTGAACAATCAGATTTGTAAATCTTAACTTTGAGATGTAAATAAAAACTGTTTAAATCCTTGTACGAATCTCCCGAATCTTTTACCACAAATTCGATGACTGATGATTGTCCAAAGAAGAGACCGGTTTGTAGGTAATGTTACGCTTAACCAAGATATTCATTTGCAAAGGTTGTGGATGGAATAGGTCCAACGAGGAGAGCATGTGCTCCATCTCAGCTATCTAGAAAATATATCCATATGCGTTTTCGTCTTAATGTGACATCTTTTTCTCCCCGAATGAGGTTTATCACGTTTAACATTCCTTTTTATCTTGATCAACTTTGGTCTTTTGCTGATACCTAAACCCGATTCGCTCATCGTTTTCATTTTTTCTTCTGCTTTTCTCTTCAAGTTCGACCTCGCCTCACTCAATCGATTACGTAATATTTCCTTAATCGGTCTTGTGCCTAGATCCGATAAAACTCCTAGGCCTGCACTAGCAAAACGAAAGAGCCCCGCCAGTAAACTACCCAATCCCCTCCCCCTCTGTACTCGGTAACTAGCACGATAAACAGGACCGATTTCTCCTCCGCATTGATTGGTGTAATATGCCACGTACCGATCTACGTTCCTTGACATCCTGAGCGATAATGATTGCTTTTGAGTTATTGTGAAACTTTATGAAGTGTAAAACTGACAGAGACGGTGTTGTTCCACTGATGAAAGGATAAGATTCACCGTCTTTTCTGGCGAGTAGTATTTCGATGTTCTCGATTTCTCTTTTCTCTACGGGAAAATAGTAAACAGGGTTGAAAAAATTGTGACCTTTTTCGTTTGCGCTGATGATTCGCAAACATCTGCTGAGCGAATCACCAACCAATTGAGGCTTGATTAAATCTGTATAAACAAAAATGTATCCCGTGTCACTATAAGGCGTGATGCTTCGCTTTTTCCTGTATTCCCCTTTTTTGTTGACATCTATCGAATTCTTTGGATTTTCAAATATGACATGGTTTATTTTTGCCACCATTTCTCGTAGGTTTTCTTTCGCATCGCTGTTCAACTCCTTTTGAACCTGATATATTACTTGCATAAATGTCATCTACGACTTGTAGGATCCCAGGGGCAAACCGACAAGCAAATCATTTGGTAGTATTTCGACGTGAAAACTTACGAATTTATCCATGGCTTTTATCATCCTTTCACCGACATCAATTTCACCCTTTTTCTTCGGTTCTAAAACAAAAGATAGTAATTCTGCAGCAGATGTGTAAGTGCCAGGAGGTGATCTTAAGGGTGAATTATCCAATATTTCAATTCGTACATTATCAACTTTTTTCAAATCTTCTGGTATGTCGATGCATGCGTAGATAAAATCAATGAGTTGCAAAAAAATATCATCAAAAGGAACATTCGAATCTTGAAAAGTCATACCGATGATATACTGCAGCAAAGTTTTGTATTTTTTTGCAGGAGGTGCAATAAGCAATGAATCTGACAGAATTTCAACATGGACGCCTATTAATTTATTCATCTCCTTAATCGTCTTCATTCCTAAAGTCATCCTTGTATTTAATTCAACATTCATGATTGATTTTGAATCTAACAAGGGAACCTCACTTGGTGTCACTAAAATCGGGCAATGTGAATATGTGGAATCGAAAGGGGGTGGTAAATAAATAACTATTCCAGATTTATAGCCCTGGAATCCATGAGGGGGGAGAGTTACAATACACTATTCAAATAATGAAAGCATCACGATTGTGATGGTGGGTGCTCTAACTCGTAAAATACTCATTACATCATAACCAAATTTCATATATAATACTTCAATATGATCACAAAGAACATTCTTATTCATATTGTCGAATATTGTCTTCGCTTTGAAATCGCTCGAATTTTGCTTAAAATTCAATATTTCTTTAAAATATATCGATTTTGAAACGTTTCCTTGACGACCGACAGCATTGTCGTTCTCAGGATTTTCATTGTTGTCTCGCATTCATCGGTCTAGGCATGCTGCTGGAAATTTACGAATAAATTGATTATCTGCTAAAAGAAAGGTCTTACGAAAATTTATTTCAAACAAACCTTGAGAAATATTTTCTGCAACTTTAATCCTTACAAAGATTACGAATAAGGATATGTATAAGGATTTGAATTTTATTGTTAACAAGAAGTGGAATTGCTAACGCAATAAATCATTTGCACTTTCCAAAAACCTGTAATTAGCTAATAGCAAGATCTGATCCCGTCAAATACTTAGGCGTTACTTTAACAAGCAACCTCTCGTGGGATATGCACATACGAAATATATGCGGGAAGGCTAAACAGAAACTAGGATTCATCAAACGCATAGTAGGTAAAAGTGAGGAAAAAGTCAAAGAGACATGTTACTTCTCGTTAGTAAGACCGCTATTAGAGTACGTGTAGAGGATATGGGATCCGTACGTGAAAGGATCAATCTCAGAGTTAGAAAGAGTGCAGCGAAAAGCCGCTAGATTCGTCAAAAATTGTTACTATAGAAACAAAAGTGTTACAGCCTTGATACAGGACTTAGGATGGGAATCACTAGCTGAACGCCGATCACGCTCTAGGTTAAAACTTCTTGAAAGATTTAGAACGCAGATATTCTCCAGCGATGTCGAAGAAATAATAAGAGCGCCAACTTATATTGGTAGAATGGACCATCCTCACAAAATAAGAGAGAAAGCCTGTAAGACTGAGAGGTATAAAGGCTTGTTTTTCCGTAGAACGATAGCTGAGCAGAACAGAAGTTACGAAAAGAAATCAGCCAACATAGGGTGATACTATTCATTATTATGCGCTTTCCCTTGGCGCTATTGTACCCCCTGCCACACACCATTGCGGTGGCTTGCAGGGTGAACTATAGATATAGAAGAAAGAAATGTTTTTCTGTTTAACTGACCAAATGCCTCACCATCCAGCACATTTCGACGATTGCATGGTAGCAACTTCCTGACAATTAAATGGATATTCTAGCAATAGCTAAGATTCGAATGATCCTAAAGAAACTCCAGCGATCGAGAGAGAAGATGATGACCAGTAGAGACTCCTTGAGCTCGCAAAGAGGCCTTCAGAGTTCTTGCTTTACACGAATAACGTTATGACATGTATTGAAGTAGATGACAGTGTAGTCAAAGAATGGCAAAATTATTCGATTTCATATCATATTTCAAAATACAATACGGCCTCAAAGCAAAGGAAGATTAATAAATATGTCAAAATGCAGTGATGTGAATTAAAACATTGATGGCTGATGTTTTATGTTAAAATCGCCATTCATTTTTCTGCGATACATTGTTTTTACGTTTTTAATACCTTTCCATCATATGAGGTACGTGTAATTACATGAGGGATCCTATACGCATCGTGCGTCGAATTTTGCGATTTGCCCAACAAAGCCCATCCTACATCAACTAGGCGACGACAACGGTATCCGAAACGCAAGCGAACGAGGGTTTCAAATTTGGTGCCCATAAGAACTCGCCGCCATGGGAGCATGTCATACCTGCTAATGTGACCAGAGAAGAGGATAAATAATGCAATGAATGATTTGTAGGTTGATATAAAGGAATTATAAAATGATGAAAACATGGTCCATATAATTTCGCTGCTACGTTGTAGATTGAGAAGTATCTAGAAGGAGATTAAATGGAATATTCAGATATGTATTAGGTTAATTTACGCGGTCGCTTTAGCCGTATCGATGGGTTAAGATAACCTGAGGATATTACGGTAACAATAGAATGAGAAAATTTCTTTTGATATCCCAGCACGTACGAAGAAGTACGTGAAGGGATGTATACGTGAGTGAGAGAATGAGCGAAAACGACTGCCTGTAAATGAGTGAGAGAAAATCACTGTGTTGGGTGAATGAGATGACGTTTGGGTGGTGTCTTTGAGGTTGTATGTGTGGAGGTTGTGTGTGTGTGTGTGCGGTTGTGTGTGTGTGTGTGCGTGTGTGTGGAGGTTGTGTATGTGAGGGTGTGTGTGTGCCAACAAAAACGCATCAAAAATCAGCTGGAATATATGCCACCCAACTTGCACAACAAACCCCTAATTATTAGTGCCTAATATATATACGACTTCGGTTCTGGCGAAATATCTCCGTTAAAACATCATTTTATATATATATATATATATATATAAATACTTAAGGAAAAGGAAAGGTAATAATAAAGGTAGCAACAAGGTGTTGGAGGAAGCCCAGTGGACACTTACCTAGAATGAAGAGCCGCTGGGGGTGCTGAGGACACACGAAAAACACAAAAGAACAAAAACTACACAAAAATGGAGCTTTCGGGCTGATGCCCTTCTTCAGCGACGGAGAAACACACACATATATATATATATGTATATACACACGTATATATAGTATATATACAAAGGTCATAGATAATGTAATTTTCTACAACTTTCATTTGAAACAATTTTCCATAGCAGGTATTGTTTAAGGTATTATTTATAAATAATCGGTTTTTTCGGTTTCCGTCAAATATATCCTTAAAAACGTCGTTATTGGTAATCTTCGTGAGGACCAAAGTTGTAGAGAATAATATTTCTTCCAAGTTTTGTTTGAAACAAATTTTTGTAGAACCAACCATTTCGGAGATATTTTGCTTTTTCTTAATTTGCAGTATACAGCGGCACCACCATGTAGCGTTGGATTATGTAAACATATTCATAATTTACGTAATTTACGGCAATAAGGCCGACTGTATACTTTTACGATACGAAATAATAATTTTGCCTTATAATGCTATTCATAAAAAGAATTTAAATATCTATACCCCAAATATGGAGAAAGTCATGTGTTGGCCATATCAGATTTTTCTGTTTTACATTTGAAAGAAAATATAAACAAAATTTTATTACTACTATACTGAATGAAAAAAGTTAAAGGTTGTCGCACTCGAAACAGATGAGAACAGAATGCTCCCCACAAACCAATCTGGTCACATTTTACGCAGGTTTTCTGACTTTCTGTCTTTTTGAATGCAGAAATCACATCGTTTCCGTTTCTTTTACATCTGGTCCGGACCTGGAAGCGCAAGTCGCACAACAAGTGCAGTTGCTCCTACTCCAGCTAGTTGTTTGCCTAGCTCAATTATAAATGAATGGCTCTTCCTTTTTTCTTCCTGAGGCCTTAACATCATCCAAATGATGTAAGCATTCATGACACTGACGTTGATCATATTGTAAAATATGACAAGGGGCCACCGTAGAGTCTTTCTTTTGATGCTATAGCAGCGAGTCTTCTGGTCCATAGTGTCAACTCCAACTTTTGTGGCATTGTATGTCATAATAATCTCAGGTTTTTTATTTTCTCCATCAGCAATGTTCGGCTGATGTACTCATGAGCGTGACAACCTTTCCCTTTCTGGGGACGTACGACACAATCATAGCATCTGGTTGAAATCCAAATATACTAGATTTCACTTCCCACCCTTTGGCTTCAGTAAATTCAGTAGGCAGCTCTCCTTTATTTCATCGGATAGTGCCCACAATCGTTAGTTCCTTGGTCAACAAATACTGGCCCTAATGGAGACTTGTGAAAAAGTTGTCACAAGTTATATTGTGCCCTGACTTCTCAATTTTGGTAACTAAATACTTCACCACATTTTCCCCGAGCTCCACTGCTCTTGGAATATTGTTATCTCGCCCTTGATATATTTTCATTTTCCAGCAATAGCTAGTTTTGCTATCGCAGATGGCCCAAATTTTTATTCAATATTTCCCTGGCTTGGAGAGTATATATTGTCAGAAGGGACAGCGGCCACAGAAAGTAACTAACTGTTCATCAACCGTCATATGCCATCCCGGATTGTAAGCTTCCCTCAGAGTGGTATCCCACATTTCAAAAACTTCCCTGATGGACTGTAACTTATCAGGAGACCTGTGTGCGCAACTAGCAGCAGCATCGTCAAAGCTCAACACACTCAGTAGAGCTTGAAACCGATTTCTTGGCATTATTTTATTCAAAAGTGGACGACCATTTTCTTTGCTCCATAATTGCGCCATTCTTCACTCTTTGACTTATAAACACCAATAAGAATCAAAATGCCCAGAAACTTTTTCAGTTCTTCTGGAGTCATTTCTGTCCAATTATTTTCGAAAATAATTCGTCCTTCCTTGTTGGTCCATCCACATATTTTTTGTAGCATCGGTAAACAGAAAAATAATGAAAAGCAAGACTCTCCATTAGCACACTCTCGATTAGCATATCGGGAAGGGCCTTGAGCTTCCTTCAAAATGTCTTTCTTGTTTCTTCTGCCAGTAACCAGCTGTATAAACACTCAAATTTACTCTCTTTGCTGCAATGTGCAGGCGGGCCTGTCAGGCCCGCTTGGGAAGAAACGCTACTTTTGTTTTCCTGCCTAACAAAGTTAAAAGCCAGAAAGCTGTTTACATAAAAATTATTATTGCTACAACTCAGGAAAAGTCAAATAATAGCAACGATCGCAGAAAACACTATGTGATTTTATCAGATTTTGAAAGTCTAATTGGGCCTCGGAGGCCCATCTGGTAGTTACAGGGTTAAAGGCATAACCAAAACTGATTAAGTTGATGGTGTACCTAATGTTTTATTCAAAGGCTTCTTAGATTTGGAATTTTGTGGTGCTCCCAGGCAAGAGTGTTTACCCCATTGTCATGCATGTAGCGCTTGTCATCGGCAGCACTAAGTGCTAGCTTATTCGTCTCCACAGTATGCACCTCATGCTTCTTTGATCATATCATACTCATTTTTCTATATTCTATAGAATTATCATGCAAGCAGGTCTCGTAACCTCGAATGTCAGTCTTTTGTCTATTATGGCTTTTGTTACACCTTTAGCCTTTTTTGTGTATTTCTGTCCTTTGGTTTTATAGGAGTACAGTTTGCTACATAATCCTATAAAATGTGTCATGATTTGTCTGCCGCACTCGTCTTTCATTTTCCATATCACCTTTTTATTAACGTCTGACAAGCATGGATGACACTTTGGATAGTTGGATGTGTCGTACAAGTCCAGTTCCATCAACATATCGTTGTAAAACTCATCTGTCTTTATTTCATAAATAAAACTGTCCGTGTCCATGTAGGCGAGTTTAATCCTTTCTCCGTACTTGGATCTCATTCTCTGATATTGGAAGTCATACATTAACGTTTTACTAAGATCCAAAATACACAAACCTATATAAATAGGCTTGTTCATTTTAATGATGGATTTGCATAAATTAACCATCACTAGATTTTAATTAATGATCGTTTGGTCTATGAAAGTGGATTTTGAAATTAGTTTATGCAACCTCTTTTCGTCGGAAAGCAATTCCAAATTTATCCTTTTCCGAACGTTTTCCATTGTTTTGCCAAATACCGCGTTATTCATTAATTTATAAAAATCTTTTTCGAACTTGTTGGTGGCAATTTTCCTACGTTCCGTGTTTAAATCAATGTACAACTTCAACCACGGAGATTGATCAAACTCGATTACACGGTAGATGGTCTTGAGTCTTAGTCCAAAGGCAAAAGCGCCTGTTTCAAATTTACGTAATGAGTGACATATTTCGTCTTATCGTTGAGAGTCGTCAACAGTTTCCTATGCTTACCACCAGGAGGTATTTTGTTTTTGGGGCATAATGGTAGATCATTATGTTCATCGTGGAGCTCTATCAGATATTCTAAATCAACTTCCAAAATATATCCCTTTGGATGATCCTCAGGTATTGTTGATACGTTAAGATTTTGAATTTAGTTAGAGCTAAGCCAGCGGAATCCACTATGGGGTAGATAATTACTCATCGCCCATCCATAGAGGTTGTTTGCATCCACATACATGATATAGCGAGACTCATCGTCAGGATTATAAGTGTCCAAATACTTATTATTAGCCTCGCTATATCTTTTTGAACATTGACTTATACCACCATGAATACCACGCTCTAACATTAATATCATGTCATAGTCGGTCATCAGCTCCAAGTTTATTTGAGTAAACTTGAGCATAGCGTCAAAGGTCAGACTGGGAGCGGTATAGTACCAAGCAGGGTCTAAATTGTAAGCATTGATACATATGTCTCTGAAATTCTGCAAAATGTCTGCCAAAAGTAAAATGTCAGTCTAAATATAAATCACTATAGTCTGCTAAAGTTTTACAATTAAACTCGCTTCATATCTGTTTAGCGTATTCATATTCATCATCACTAATATTGTCTTTTGTCAAGCTACTGTAAAAGTCCTTCTTCGGTGGCTAACACTCACCGTTCAATTTCTCCCAGCAGTCTGTAAATTCATATGGAAACATGCCCTTGCATGTGACTAAATCAAACTTGTCTCCAAATACATTTTTGATTTGCCGAAACTTGTCTCTTGGAAGATTTGATACCAGTTTAGAGAGAGAAGAAACCATGAATCTGAAGGTGTCTAGAAACCGTACCGTAAACCTCTCACCCACCGTCTTGGAGAAGGAAATGTACTTCTCCTCCGAATTGGGTATACAATGAATTAGTTTGTCATCGTACCCCAATTCTCTAACGATGAAGTGAGAGTCGTAACCGGGTAAATTGTCTATAAATACCAGTACGAAAGTTGGCATTTTAAACTGTAAATTGCAGAAATAATGAGCGGGGCCTCTATACATGCCTGTGAGGTGGCAATGCCAATGCGGATTTGTTATAATGCGGATTTTATTTCAAATTAATTTTTTTTAAATATAGATATCTTATGCACAGTGCGACTGCAGTTTAATATCTTATGATTTTTTAAATTTCGCACTAATCAAATTTCATAAAGTATATACGATCATCTGTTGGTAAGTTGTTTTTGAAAAACTACATAACTTATATTCTCCCTTCATCAGTTATGGTTGTAAAAGATATGTGAATCTTTCTTTCAGCTCAATTTGCTGCTTTATTACTTCTCATTTTTTGGAATACCCAAAGGAAAATTTCAAGCTCACTGTTAAATGTTAACATTATTCAGTGTATAATGGATAAATACTTTTAAAAAGGCATTTATTTTGGTCATATTACTTAATTGGTTAGATTAATCGGTTTGATCAGCATACAGAAGACATTTTGTTACTGCTCTGTTGTTGTTATTTCTTTGCTTCCTTTTGATTTCTACTTTCTCATACGAAGTATCGAGAAAGTATTGTTTTCACGAAAAAATTTGACCTCGAGTTTTTTACAGAAATACACGTTTTAGGTGTCGCTGAATCCGAAAAAGTAGTTTTTGCAATGCTGAATGCTGTCTGTCTGTTACTGGCTGTGGAGCCTAGATGGTAGACCGAAAATGAATAAAATCTCGTACTTAGGCATTTTATCATACTGAGCAGAGTATACATAGAAATGGTTGACATTGCTCAATAATTAAGAGTAGTTTATTCTATGCATTTTTAACAACAATCCGATTTTCTCGAAAACAGCTCTAACGATTTTGATCAAATTTCGTACAGTTACTTGAGTTTACATCTTCAATAATACTGTATAGTTCATATTTCTCAAAAAATGAATATAAGGCTAGTTTATTCTAGGCAACATTAACAATAATTCGATTTTCTCAAAAACGGCTCTAACGATTTTGATCAAATTTCATACAGTTACTTGAGTATATGTCTGCAATAATACTACTTATTTAATTTTTCTCAATGAATGATAAGGCTAGTTTATTCTTGGGCAGCTTCAACAAAAAATGGATTTTCTAAAAACTGGCTGATACGATTTTCATTTTCTAAAGATAACTAAACGACGCATTAATGTATGAGAAAGTTTGTACAATGTATGTTTTACTGATTTTTTTTATTGGATCAAAGATCACAATAAACACATCTTTGCCTGGCAAAAATATTGGGCATTTGAAAAAACAATGGATTAATATTCTTGTCTTCTTCCTTTCATAAACCTACTATTTATTTTTATTGCCTTAAAAATGTGTCATCTTGATTTATCAAATGAAAACTTTCATTTCTTTTCTCGCCAGGATATGAGTCACATTATAATTTATTTTTCTACAAAACCAAGATCAAAGTTATATAATAAGCATATTTTATATATATATATATATATATATATATATATATATATATATATATATATATATATATATATATATATATATATATATATATATATATATATATATATATATATATATATATATATATATATATATATATATATATATATATATATATATATATATATATATATATATATATATATATATATATATATATATATATAAATACTAAGGAAGAGGAAAAGTAAGTAGGGATATTTTGGGCAACTAGGTGTTGAAGGAAACCCAGTGAACACTTACCGGAAGTAGAGCCGCTGGGGTGTTGGAGAGACACATTTGTAGAGGTTAGAGCTTTCGGGATGATCCCTTCGTCAGCACAAGAGAGACACAAAATATATATATATATATACGAGGTGCTACCCAAAAGTTCCCAGAATGTATCTGAAAAAAGAGTAGACTTGTCCAAACTCCTAATCACCACCGTCCCCTTCACAGTAGTCCCCTTGGGAGCATACACAATGATCCCAACGTTTCTGCCACGATCAGAAGCTGTCCTAGAAGTCCTTTTGTGTCAGTGTCATCAGCACCTCCTGCGATTCGGCCTGGATCTCCTCTACAGTGTCAAATCTTTGCCCCTTCAACTTCATCTTGGGAAAGAGGAAGAAGTCACAGGGAGCTAAATCAGGCCAGTAAGGAGGGTGGGGGATGGCCGCCATGTTTTTGGAGGCCAAAAACTGCTGCACAGCCTGATCGGTGTGCGTGGGCGCGTTGTCATGATGGAGCACCCAGTTGTTCCTGCGCCATTTCTCTGACCGCTTTTGCCTCATGTCCTCCCTAGGCCGCCTCCGGACATCACAGTAGAACTTTGCATTGACGGTCTGACCTGGAGGGACGACTTCCTTGTGGATAATCCCATCAATGTCGAAAAAGCAGATCAGCATTGACTTAACATTGCTTTTGACTTGCCCCACTTTATTCGGTCGGAGTGAAGATGGACTCTTCCACTGGGACGATTGCTGTTTTGTTTCCGGGTCGTACCCATAAATCCAACTTTCGTCACCAGTTACGACCTGACCTGCTCCTGAAGTTCCACTACCACTTTTTTTGCGATAAAAACTATAAATTTACACTAATTCTACTCGGATTTTAATTCTGTCTTCAACACCTAGTTGCCCTAAATATCCTTACTTACCTTTCCTCTTCTGTAGTATTTTTAGTTATATATATATATATATATATATATATATATATATATATATATATATATATATATATATATATATATATATATATATATATATATATATATATATATATATATATAAAATAAGCATAATCTTTTTTAACAATTTGCCACTTTGTTATGTTCTTAATTGGGTACTGTGACTTCAGAAAATTAGTGGATAGACATTAAATTTTAATTTAAATAAATATGAACAAGTTAGGAAAGTGTGCAACGTATCACAAATGGGCGCGTTTCGTGCAATGGAGTATTAGAAAGAAATTATATACCTGTACATGAGGGAAATAGCGTTTTAAAGTTCTTTTCTTCATCATAAATAATCCATTTTCTTCTATATTAATAATATTACATGCACACGTAATAAAAATTAAACGTTTGTTTGGGAGATTGTTTATGTTAGCAACATTGAAGTAACCATGCAAGAAATTTTGTTCAACTCGATATAAGACTTTCTTGCTTGATTTTCTCGATAACGGCTAATCCTACGATAAAAATGTATAGGAAAGAAAATACTCTACTATACCAGTTCTACAACTTTTATTTGAAAAATATTTTGATATGAGCATTACTTTACGAGATATAACAAAAATTTAATTTTTTGTCCCCAGTAAAGTGGTACCCCTGATTGGCGTATGTGATTCATTTTTGCGATTTTCTTATTATATTTGATTGAAAGTCCTTAATATAAAATTTCATGAAAATCCGTTCAGTAGAAGCTGAGAACGAACATGCGGATGGACGGACGGACGGACCGACCGACGATAACAGGTGCTCACGCTGTAAGCGAAACACACCTAATAAAATATGTGCAACTATATTGATGGAAAATTTCCTTGGCGTATGAATCCAGATGGAAAGAATATTAAATAATTGTATTTTTTCGTATTTTCAATATTTACCTTTATAAGAGGTGTTTATTGTGATATATTCACATAACTTTTACAACCAATACAAGTGAAGTAAGAACATACGTACATTAGGTAGATTACAAAAACAACTTCCTAACAGATGATCCAATATCCACCGAATTCCTACATTTTTCTCTGCTGAAAATTTGGCTTCTTGGGTTGCAGGATTTTAGAGTTAGTCTGAATTAGGGTGACCAGGCATCCCGGTTTCCTCGGATTTGCCCTAGTTTTCAGAGTTTTTTCCTGGTGTCCCGATTTTTTTTTCAGTACGCATCAATGTCCCAGTTATTTTTCTTGTAATAGTGATGGTATATGCAGTAGGTTTTTTTATTCCCGTTTATACGAAATTATTTTGAAAACCAAACTCAATATTCCAAATACTATTTTATAAAAAGAATTTGCATTTAAGTGCTGGAAAATCAAAGACTCGGTATTTCACTAACAGCTGATTCTAAGAAAATACAAATTTTCTTATCCATGATTTTTATTTCACTCAAGTTATATAAGAAACTAAAATATTCACTGTGGTTTTTGAGCAATTGTTTGATCCAACACAAGATAAAAATAGTTACTCAGAAATAATCTTGTAGATTGTGAAATACTTGCATCAACCTGTGCAGATTCAAAATTGGGGTTCTTTCTTCGTGGCAGAATTTCGGTCTCTTGCATAAAGTTTGATTCAGCCTCTAGTTCTGTTGCCAGTTCTCGATCATCTATAATTAATTTATTTAACCCTATTTCTGACCTACGAGCTCCGAAATATTCCTGAATCTGCTCAAGAGAATTTATTGAAGCTTTCATATTCAAGAATGGACTTTGCAACAATTTACTTAATCCATTTATCTTAAATAGAATGTCATGCCAAACTTTCATTTTCAACTGTTTCCACTAACTACATGCCTAGTGAAATTATTGGAAAATTATTGTAGAAATGGTTGCGGTAAAAATACTTTCATACTTTTCAACTTATGCAGTACATACCAAGCGACTAGGGTGTAAGGTTCGGGAAGCATCTCTTATAGCTTCTCCCGTTCAAATGTCAACCTCACCTACCCGCGGTGCACCCCGTTTCAGCAGACGAGGCTATGACGACCGAGTGACTGCCGGAATAGGCGGTCCTCCCTCTATCTGCCAACGGCCTCCTAGGAGGGCGGATGAGCAGACTGAGGGCTAGGGCACCCTTCTGCCCTTGGAGTGGGAAACCACTCCTAAAGACGAATGAACCATTAACTGGTCAACGGCATAGGATAGAGAAGACAATGGGAAACCACTCTATTAAAGATCCTAATTGATATCCCTAGAAGATCGCATCCATGAGAAGAGTAGATTACTGATCATGGGCTTCGGAACCCAAGATCTGGCAGGGGAGGGAATAGGGCCTCTTAGGTCGTTATCAAGCGAAATCCCTACAACAACGTCAATGCCAGGAAGAATATGAAAATTGGGACTTGGAATGTGAGAACATTATTGAGGGCGGGTAAGCTAGAAGAAGCAAAATATGACATGAAGAAGAATGAAGTAGAAATTTTGGGTATATGTGAGACAAGATGGCAGGGAAATGGAGATTTTTACAGCGATGATGTTAGAATACCGTATTCACCTGAATCTAAGACGACCTTTTTTTCCAAATTTTCAGCTGTAAATATCAATAGTCGTGTTACATTCGAATACGAAGTATATTTAAGCATTTAATCAATGGTTTTTACAACAAATGGTATATTAGAGTAAACAATTCACAACAGCAAATTCAAGTACGTACATAAAGAAGTGAAATAAACAAATAGTAATAACAATAAGAAAAACATGATGGGAATAATAATTATTTAGACTAATAATCATCGTCAACGATCATAACACAGACAACGTACTTTCATCTTGCACATAATGGCAACCGCAATGTCAAAACAAATGAGAGCGGAAATCATTGGGATTCCCCTTTCAAACGACGCACCGCGATTCACTAAGTGTGACAGTAATTTTGAGTTGTGCATTCTTGATTTAAATGCACAACCCTTAAGTTAAAATGACAGATAATGTTGAAGTATGTGGCACAAGTGCAAAGGGAAAGTTAACATAGGAATTAGACGGAGCTAAGATACAAATTTTAAGCTGATCGTGATAAATTACGCCGAAAAAACTAATAACTGTGATGCAAGTAGAAAGTTTGGTGTATCTGAGGCAAATGTGCGTCGATGGAAACTCTCAAAACAGGAACTAGAAAAAGCCAAAGCCACAAGGAAGTCGCTCAGTGGTCCAAAATTAGGCCGATTTCATGGCATTGAAGAAGAAGAAGTAGTCAAGTTTGTGCGCACCATGAGGAAGAACGGTATGCCTGTTTCGACTGAAAGTATTATACTTAAAGCTAATGAAATTACTAGAGGACTTAATATATCATTGCAAGAATTCAAGGCCAGCAGAAGTTGGTGCGTGAGAATGATGCGACGAAATAATTTTTCTTTACGGCGACGAACTTCGCTGTCAGAAATTGCCGGAAGATTATGTAGAAAAACTTCTCGCTTACCAGAAATACGTAATTGGACTTAGAAAAACCAATAATTACCTTTTGAGCCAAATAGGAAATGCCGATGAAACTCCGGTTTTCTTCTACATGCCATCTAATTATACTGTGAACGAAAAAGGTGCGAAGTCCATCCTAATTAAAACTACAGGCAACGAAAAAATGCGAGTCACGGTAATGCTAGCGGTTTTAGCAGATGGGACTAAATTACCACCATATGTGATTCTAAAGCAGAAAACAATGCCTAAGAAACATTTGCAAAGTGGAATAATAGGTGTCAAGAAAAGGGGTGGATGACTAAAGAACTAATGAGAGATTGGTTACATGTGGTGTGGAATAGACGGCCAGGAGCTTTACTGAAACAAAGAGCAATGCTTTCACTGGATGCATTCAAGGACACTTATCTCCTGAAATTAAAAACATAATGAGTGCGATGATCTTATTGTAATACCTGGAGGAATGACATCGCAACTTCAAATTTTAGATGTTGCTGTCAATAAGTGTTTTAAAAATAATTTAAAGGTTTTGTATTCTGAATGGTTACAGAGTGGAACTCACACTTTAACACCAAAAGGAAATCTTAAGAAACCTGAAGTTGCAATGCTCTGCCAATGGATCAAGGCATCGTGGCAACAAATAAATGCAAAATTAATAGTGAAAGGATTTAAGAAATGCTGCTTATCTAATGCCATGGATGGGAGTGAGGATGATGTTTTGTGGGAGACTGATGATGAAGTTGAGAGTGATAAAGATAGTGAGCGTGAGGAAAATAGTGAAGGTTGCATAGACAGTGATGATGACTAACACAATAAAATGATTTTATGCAGCACTTGGATTGAAATGTTTTTTTGTTGTCCTGAAATGAGTGTATTCTTTCAATGTATTTACTTTATTTTTAATGTTATCTTAAAATGAATGCTACCATTTAATTTGTTTGAAAACCTGAATGGTTCTATTTGTGATGTGATCTTATGATTTTAAAATGTTAAAAGACAATGACATTCAAGAAAAGTATAAGAGAAAATAAATATTTGACAAGATTTATAATTTTTGTAGTAATGAAGGTCAGTTGGAGCTTTTTTCTCTTTTGGAATCATCAAAATGGGGGGTCGTCTTAGATTTATGGTCGTCTTGGATTCGGGTGAATACGGTAATTTGTAGTGGAGGAGTAAAGAGTGGAAAGAATGGAGTGGCAATCATGTTAAATGCAAAATGGGCAAAAAATGTATGTAACACATACCATGTAAATGATAGATTGTTAATGGTAAGAATAAGAAGCATACCGACAGATTTAATAATAATACAGGTTTATTTCCCAACAACAAGCCACGATGATGATGAAGTAGAGATGATGTATGAGGAGATAGAAGAGCTATTAAAAATGACAAAGGATAAAGAAAATGTTATAATAATGGGTGATTTTAATGCTGTAGTGGGATCTCATAATAGAGATAAAAATATAGTAGGAAACTTCGGATTAGGAAAAATGAATGAGAGAAGAGAAAGACTGATTGAATTTTGTGAACAAAATGAGATGGTGATTTCAAACACGCTTTATGAAGTCCCTAAAAGAAGGCGATATACATGGCAAGCACCAGATAATAAAAGATATCAGATTGATTATGTTCTTGTTAAGCAACGATACAGGAACCAAGTTAAAGCAAGCCATAGTTATCCAGGACCAGAAATAGACAGTGATCATAAACTTGTCTTGGCAAAGTGCAATATTAGACTTAAGAGAAGGAAGAGATCCATAAAGAAAAATTGGCGATTAGAGGGCTTAAAGGAGGAAACAATAAAAAAGAGTTTTGAGGAAAAAACAAATGAAATAATAGCTAAATGTGGACAACCAGCTAATTGGGATGAAATAAAGGCAGGAATAATAGAAGCTACTGACGAGGTTTTGGGAAAGAGGAAAATAGAACCTAAGAAATGTTGGATGACAAAGGAAATATTGAACCTGATACAAGAAAGGAATAAAAGAAGGAAAAGAAACGACATAGAAGGATGCAGAAGAATAAAAAACCAAATCACAAATAAATGCAGGGAAGCAAAGGAGAAGTGGGCTAAAGAAATTGCAGAAGAAATTGAGGAAGATACAAAGAAAGGAAGACAAGATAAAGCATATTATAGAATTAAAGTTCTCCAGTATAAAGCAAGATCAAAATCTATATTGGTTAATGACAAGAGGGGAAATTTATTAATGGACAGTGAAGAGGTATGTGATCGTTGGAAACAATACATAGAAGAATTGTATAAAGGCAGAGATATAGAGGTCGAAAAAGATTTTATTGGAAAAGCAGAGGAAGTCACTACAGAAGATATAGGCCCCTACATTACGAAACAGGAATTTGAACAAGCTCTTAAAAATCTTAAAGAGGGGAAGGCGACAGGTGTGGACAGTATACCTGCAGAATTACTGAAAAATTTAGGAAAGGATATGAAAGAACAAGTCTTGGAAATAATAAGAAATTGTTATGAAAAAGGAGAGATCCCAGATGATTTTATGAAAAGTAAAATTTACCCTAGCAAAATCAGGGAAGGCAGTGGAATGCGCTAATTACAGGACAATCTCCCTTTTATCACACGCCTCAAAGTTACTCATAAATATAATAAAAAATAGGATAAAAGGAAAGATGGAACAACAGTTAGGTGAAGACCAATTTGGATTTAGACCCGGTAGAGGAACTAGAGAAGCAATTTTGGCCTTAATTATGATATTGGAAAGAAGATTAGAAATGAACAGGAGTGTATACCTTACATTCATTGACTTAGAGAAAGCTTTCGATACGGTTAATTGGGAGTTGTTATTTAGATCCATGAAGAAAATAGGCATTGATTGGAAGGATAGAAGATTAATTTACCAGCTTTATCGAAATAAAAGTACAAAAATAAATATTAATGGGAGTGAAAGAGAAGCAAGGATCAGAAAAGGAGTAAGACAAGGGTGTCCTCTCTCTCCGTATCTATTTAATATGTTTATTGAGGAAGCTATAGAAGTCATGAAGGAAAAGACAAAAGGAATAAAGATAAATGGGAAAAGAATACATTGTATTAGATTCGCTGATGATATTGTCATAATAGCAGATTCGGAAAAAGATATGGCTAGAAAGTTAAAAGTGATGCTTGAAATACTTAAACACTGGGAATTAAGAATAAACATAAAGAAAACGAAGGTGTTGGTTATAAGTAAGAGTAACAAAGAAATAAAAACGAATATAAGGATAGATAATAAAAAAGTTGAGCAGGTAAAACAGTTCGTTTATCTAGGTAGTGTAATTACTGAAGATAACAGGTGCACGGAAGAAGTAAAGAGAAGAATAGCCTTGGCAAAACAAGCATTTCAAAACAAGAAGAATGTATTAACAAGTACGCACATTAATATTGAAATAAGGAAAGCTTTTGCAAAAGCATTTGTATGGAGTGTATTACTTTATGGAAGTGAAAGTTGGACTTTGAGAAAACATGAGGAAGCCCGTTTGGAAGCAGTGGAAATGTGGATATGGCGGAAAATGACAAGAACAAGTTGGACTGAAAGGAAATCAAATGTGGAAGTATTAAGGGAAGTGAATGAGGAAAGGAAGTTATTAAAAGAAATGGAAAGTAGGAAAGTAAAATTTGTTGGCCATGTTATAAGGCATAATGAGTTGATTTCAAACATTTTTGAAGGCAAGATTTTAGGAAAGAAAAGTAGAGGAAGACAGAGGAAAACTTATTTAGTGGACATCAAGGTGATAATGGGATGTGATGGATATGAAAAGCTGAAGAGAGTAGCAGAAGAGAGAAGCGAATGGTTGCGTCGACAAGGCTTAGCCTTTAGGATATGAATGAACCAAGCGACTGAAAAATATTTGTTCTCTATTAGATTTGCAGTATGAAAAGTTATTGACCCATTCAAAAATTCGCTGGTTAAGTTTATACAATACGGTTGATAGAGTACCTATTAAAAATGTTCGAAGCACTGAAAGCATATTTCTTTTCAGAAGAAAAGTCCCCAAAATGTATTGTGAAATTTTTTTAATCACCAGTAAATTAAGCATACTTCCATGCAATGCTTAATATTCTTGGTTTATTTAATAAACAAATTCTAAAAATTGAATGTTCGCAAATGAATTAAGTGCATGAAACGATTGGCATGTTTACATTATGCATTAACGAAAAATTTGTTCCTTTGAGTGTCCTCAGAGTTTTATCTGATAATAATATTCAGAAGGATGAAATAGAATCATTTAAAGAGGAAATATATGAGATGTACATAACAACCTGTAACTATCTTTGAAAAAATGGGTTGAACCCTTACTGAAATTGAAGTATATGGAATGGATGCTATTAAAAAGTTCCCCAGTTTGGGAAGAAGTGCAAAGTATGTGTAAAAATGTAATTGACATGGGCTTTCAAGTTGACGAAAGTTTATTATTTAATCAATTTTCATTGCTTAAAAATTTGATTTCAAAAGAGATGAAAGAAAGGAATGATGAGTGGCTTAATAGATCTTGCTACGGCCGGTGGTCATATTTTTTTTCAAAATTTGAATTTCTAGAAGAGACCTCAGATATGGAGAAACTATGTAACTTTTCGTTTGCCATTCCGGCACACAATAGAAATGTGGAAAGAATATTTTCACAAATAGACATTCAATGGTCTGATGAACGAAACCGCTTGGATATAAAAACCATCAATTCCATAATGATGTGTAAATTCAACTTTAATATGACCTGTAAAAGTTTTTATGACATGATTAAAAATGATGAAAATTTGATCAAGGCAGGCAGAAGTACTTTAAAATATGATTGAAAACACCATTTTCACCTAATATGTTTTATTGTAATACTGCTTAATTAATCATGAAATATGTAATTTAATTGTTATTTCACAAAATTATAGTTGATGTATTCTTTTGTTAACATATTTATTTGGTTTTTAGGATATTCAAGAAAAAAAATCAAAATACTCATTCCCCGGTTTTTTTAGAAAATGTCTTGGTTTTTCCCTTTCAAAATTTGTTTTGTCCCGGTTGTTACCAAAAGCATCTGGTCACCCTAGTTTAGATATATAAGATGCTTACATTAGTTCAAATAACTGCTAAGTAAACAATTCATCAATTTAAATTATCATAATTTCACTTCATATTCGTAATTGTTATAAAATTCCTAGTCGATCGATAGCAATGTCGATTGTTTTTCTATGGATATCTTCCGATCCCCTTTTCCCTCCCCCTTCTTTTACTCCCTTTCCATTATCTTATTTTCGCTTCATATTCGTAATTGTTATAAAATTCCTAGTCGATTGATACAAATGTCCACTGTGTTTCCTTGGATTTCTTCCGCCCCCCATTTTCCCTCCCTCTCCTTTTACATTTGTCCTAGTCCCAGTGTTTGGTGTATGAACGTTTGGGACAGTTAAGAGCGCTTGCAAATAATATTAATTTGTAAATATGAATGCAATAAATTTTTTTATGGTTATAATTTATTAAATTTATGGAGTGATTACCGCAAATACCCGCATACAACGCGCACTTTTTTCCCGATATTTTGGAGCTGAAAAGCGGGGTGCGTGTTATACGAGGGTACATATTTATCGAGGTATTTAAAAAAATGAATTACTTGCATAGATAAAGAGATGAAAGGTTGTTTTAATATGCATATTGGCCATAATAAGCAGGTTAAGTTAAATTGAATTTTATTATACTAGGCGAATGATCCCGTTTAAAACGGCCTTTGTAAACAAACAATATAAACAGAATAGGAAAAATTAAAAAAACTCCAATTCACCGTAAAGGCGGTACTTACGTGTCAAGACTCGCAGGACCACTTAGAGGACGCGCGTTTCGACAGCTACGCTGTCATCTTCAGCAATGTCAATGTGTGTAGTGTTAGGCGGAGTATTTATACTGCTGTTGACCGTTGGAGGAGTAGGGGAGGGGAAAGAGAAAGGTGTATTGGTCATTAACTGAAATAGAGGGGAGTGGGGGATAGGGCCAGCGTCGTTATTCATTATCTTGTTTTGGTTGTTGTGTATGTAGAGGCTTTCATAGGCGTCTAGTTTGTTTTCATTGGTGACCGTTTTCAGAAGTTTTAAATTTTTTGTTGTGATGGGATGATGGCAGGTGTTGATATGAGCTGCTACACTGGACTTGTCTATTCTGTTGTTTCTGTAATGGGCTAAGTGTTCTTTGAAACGTGTTTCTAAATTCCTTTTTGTTTGCCCAATATAAATGTTGTCACACTTTTCACATTTAATTTGGTATATGCCTGATTTCTTATGGGAGGGTATGCTATCTTTAGGGTTCTTAATGAGATTTGACAATCTATTTTCATTAACAAAAACTGTGTGTAATCCTATTTCGGAGAAAATTTTTTGAAGTTTTTTGGTAGCATAGGGGTAGTAAGGTAGCTTCATAAATTTTTTGGTATTGGTGTCTTTGTTGTTGAGTGTTGTGCAGTTTCTAAGGATCATTCTGTGTTGATGTTTTTTTAACATTTTATGAATGAGTTCTGGTTTAAAACCATTCTGAATGGCCGTGCGTTTTATATAGGATAATTCTTTGGAGAAATTTGTATTTGATAGTGGTGTATTGACTAATCGATGGATCATTGAATGAAAAGGTGCTAGTTTTTGTGAATTGTGATGGTGAGAACTCATGTGGATGTATGTGTTGGTATGTGTAGGTTTTCTGTAAATGTTGAAATGTAATTTGTTGTTTTTCCTCGTTAGAAGAATGTCTAGGAAAGGCAGAGATTTTTTATTTTCTGTTTCATGTGTGAATTTAATGGTGTCAAACTGTTTGTTTAACAAGTTTAAGAATTCTACAATGTTTCCTTTCGATGTGTCGAAAATAGCGAAGATGTCATCTACATATCTGAGCCAAATTTTAGGAAAATACGGAAAGGTGTTCTTACAAGTGCGTTCGAAATTAGTCATGAAGACTTCTGCTAATAAAGGAGACAAAGGGTTGCCCATGGTTGTGCCTTCTTTCTGTTGATAAAAAGAGTTGTTGACCTGAAAATATGTTTGTTGCATACAGAGGGAAGTTAGACGGATGTATTCGTCCACGACGTTGAAAATAAAAAACTTAAATTACGGAAAAAAATACTTTGTCTCACAAACAGCAACCCTAAAACGTCACCTACACCTAGTCCATCTAAGAATTTCGTTGTTAACTTTTCGAACGAATCGTTCCATAAAAATGAAATTGATCTTCTCAACAAAGGTCTCAAACACACTCTTCAATACCGAAAACCTCCGATAGACGACATAATCGCGGATATCGAATCTTCCATAAAATTCCTCCCTGAAAACACTAAAACATTCATCAGAAGTGCCACTTACCATCAAATAAAAAAAAATATCACCAACATAAATAAACGCCCAACACAAACACCGAAACCTTATCATACGATTAGTTCTTTAAACAAAAAAAATTGTTACTACCTAAAAGCAGATAAAGGAAACAACGTAGTAATAATAGACAAAACTGATTATCACAAAAAAGTTGAACATCTTCTCAACGAAGGTCCGTACGAGAAAATCACAAAAAACCCTCTTAACAAAATGATCACCTCTACAAAGAACGTTCTTAAAACATGTCCTACACTAATAAACAAACAACTCCGTTACCGTTTAAACATCTCAAATCCGACAGTCCCTAGAATGTACGGCCTACCAAAAGTACACAAACCTAACATTCCTTTAAGACCTATAGTTTCAGGAATCAATGCTCCCACATACAATTTAGCCCATTGGCTGAACAACGAATTTAACCCATTTATGCCGAGAACTATTTTTTTCAAAAAAAGTGAGGAAAAGTATGATTTCTCAATGTTCTTTTGATGCTAATGACTGTAAAAATAATTAAAAAATTGTTAGACTAGACATTTTCAAGATATGGCATGGGTCGTTAACGACCCGTTCGGCTCGAACCCACATTTTTGGGTCAAAGCTGAGTGAAGTGTTATTATTGTTATTACATGCAGTAATGGTTTGATTTCGATGCAGAAAAGAAAATTTTAACTTCAGAATTACCGATTTCGTCAATGTAACGTATTTATTAGCACTGTTTACATTTTTGTAAAACATGTTATATATTTTTATCGCGTGTGAAATGACGCGAAGCAATTGTCGTGTAGTGGAACTGCACACTTCAGGCATGCCTTTACAGTCTTACTTTTGCACTCTGCGCACCGTCGCCGTGGCTGCCCTGTGATAAGAAGGTGACCTCCGTGACTAGTTCGGGCAGGGGGTTGGACTCGCACAGCGTAACTCATAGGACCAGGTGTTTTGGCGCTGACTCCATATTTTTGGAGAAGCGCTTGAACTACAACTCGACGGAAGGCAAGTGCATCGAGCGTTAGTCCTTGGATGCGGCTCAAGATCCACGCATTACTCATTGCGACATCAAACAGCCAAAGGATGATAGGCGTGTACCATTTTTTCCCCCTGATTCCAATTCTGTAATTGGAAATATTGTTGTCCATCTGGTCAACACCACCCATGTTCCTATTGTATGATCGTATCACCAACGGCTGATCAATTTTTATTTTTTTCTTGTGGGCTACGGAGTATCGTCCTACCTGTTGTAAAGGAAGCACACCCTTATAATTTGAAAGAATATTTACAACATTATTGTCATTCCAGGTTACGGCAATAAGGTTGTCTGCCAGGTCAACAAGAGATTCGTAAGACCCCCTTGGGCGTCTCTTCATCACAGCCTTCTTGGGTAAAGGACAATGACCCATTCTGTTTTCCCTTACTGTCCCTGTTGCTTTCATTCCCCTAGTCCGCATTTCTGACAGGAGTTTAGCGCTGGTAAAAAAATTGTCAAAAAAGAAAGAGAATCTGATCCCTGGAAATTTCTCCATCAATTTTTCGGCGAATGTGATCACAACCGATTCTCCTAGACCAACGTCCCGAGGCCGCTCTGCTGGACCACCACCGTTGCGGCCCTGGTAAATGTCAGCTTGGAGACAATATCCTTGGCGCTGCGCTAGCACCCATGCCTTGTATCCAAAACGGATTGGCTTTCCGCGGATAAATTGCTTACACCCGTGGCGTCCAAAATATGGAATCATAGACTCATCGACAGAAACATTCGTTTCATCTGGAGCATTGCGCAAAAACGCCTCGTTCAATAAATTTAGAAGAGGTCTAATTTTGCCCATTTTGTCACGTTGGGGTAGGTGGTCGTTATCGCACACATGTAGACAGCTAAAAATCTTTTCGAATCGGTCTCGACGCATGGAGTTTGACACAAGATTGTTGTGAACATCATCAGCGTTCTCCCAAAACATCCGGCGCCGAGGTAGAGGTACATATCCGCTAAGACATAATATCCCTAGAAATGCATACATTTCATCCGTGGACAGCTGCAAGCATTCGTTATTGTTACGCATTGCATAATTTACCGAAAATTTCACTACACTCTGAATGATTTCGTCGTCTAGAAAAATCAGGAGGAAATCTAATGGATGGGAGTCTTTAGAGACTGATGCAGCAGATTCATGGTGAATATGAGGAGCTACATCGGTACAGGTTGGAAGATCCCCTACTTCCCAATTTCTCTCTTTGGCTTTTGCTTTGTTGAGGTGTTTTCTAATATTTTTTGATTTAGGGGGTCCCTCACCATCTTCACTTTCAATTCTATCTGGGTCTACTCTTTGCAAATCCTCAGCATCTGCCATCACAAGCTCCGCCGAGGCCCGTAGTTGTCGTCGGCTTAGGTTGTCCGGATTATTGCAATCCTCATCACCGGAGTCTTCATCAGTATATGCCCCTTCATCATCAGGAGGAGTGATAACGACGTCTGCCACGGTCCCTGGAATGTCATCAGGCTCCAACGACTCCAAAACTTCAATGATTTCGGCGACTGTTAGGTGACTTCCCCTACGATCACGAGAATGAAGACCCAATAATAAAATAGACAATACTTTCGGCCTCATCCTTGATTGGACGTAAGTGAATATTTATACACGAATACATCGTCTGTTTTTAGAATGAAATGCAGTAAATCTAAAGATTATTTTTTTAATAAATTATTTGCTGCTTACTCCTAACAGCAGACACGTGTAGGTTACACTAAACATCATAAGTTCTAACTGAATAATTATTTTCAGCTCTTTCAGGCAAGAAAATTATCAAGAAACCGTAAATTTTGACAAGAACACGAAATGCGGGTTTGTGCCGAATGGGTCGTTTTCGACCCACTCTCTGTTTCACAGACTCTAAATATATTTTAACTAGGCATACGGCATACAAGATTTGCACAAACAATCCTCGGACTCTGATAAACAAATATAGTTGACTATATATCGTAAATATGCATTTTTAATAAAGCTACTTACACTTTAAAGCGTCGAGACGTGTGTCCTTCTGCCATGTCGACTTCTATTGCTAGCATCGGTCAGGATACGATCACTGAATGAGTGCTGGTGGCGCAAAAATGTTGCATAGACTCTTAGCAACATTGTCTGTACGCTGAAGTAATCAATTTGTGCAACACTGTCTGAGTACGATTTTTTTTATAGATGGGTCGCCAACGACCCGTTCGGCATAAATGGGTTAAACAAATGCAGTTTCCTAATGATTCACGCATCAAAAACTCGACAGATTTCATCAACAAAGTAGAAAACGTAATTCTTTCAGACAACGAAATATTGGTATCGTTTGACGTAAAATCTCTATTTCCTAGTGTGCCCATAAAAAACACCATAGAATTTCTAAGAAGCTCACTACTAGAAAAAAACTTTCCCGGCCCGGTCGTGGACGAATACATCCGTCTAACTTCCCTCTGTATGCAACAAACATATTTTCAGGTCAACAACTCTTTTTATCAACAGAAAGAAGGCACAACCATGGGCAACCCTTTGTCTCCTTTATTAGCAGAAGTCTTCATGACTAATTTTGAACGCACTTGTAAGAACACCTTTCCGTATTTTCCTAAAATTTGGCTCAGATATGTAGATGACATCTTCGCTATTTTCGACACATTGAAAGGAAACATTGTAGAATTCTTAAACTTGTTAAACAAACAGTTTGACACCATTAAATTCACACATGAAACAGAAAATAAAAAATCTCTGCCTTTCCTAGACATTCTTCTAACGAGGAAAAACAACAAATTACATTTCAACATTTACAGAAAACCTACACATACCAACACATACATCCACATGAGTTCTCACCATCACAATTCACAAAAACTAGCACCTTTTCATTCAATGATCCATCGATTAGTCAATACACCACTATCAAATACAAATTTCTCCAAAGAATTATCCTATATAAAACGCACGGCCATTCAGAATGGTTTTAAACCAGAACTCATTCATAAAATGTTAAAAAAACATCAACACAGAATGATCCTTAGAAACTGCACAACACTCAACAACAAAGACACCAATACCAAAAAATTTATGAAGCTACCTTACTACCCCTATGCTACCAAAAAACTTCAAAAAATTTTCTCCGAAATAGGATTACACACAGTTTTTGTTAATGAAAATAGATTGTCAAATCTCATTAAGAACCCTAAAGATAGCATACCCTCCCATAAGAAATCAGGCATATACCAAATTAAATGTGAAAAGTGTGACAACATTTATATTGGGCAAACAAAAAGGAATTTAGAAACACGTTTCAAAGAACACTTAGCCCATTACAGAAACAACAGAATAGACAAGTCCAGTGTAGCAGCTCATATCAACACCTGCCATCATCCCATCACAACAAAAAATTTAAAACTTCTGAAAACGGTCACCAATGAAAACAAACTAGACGCCTATGAAAGCCTCTACATACACAACAACCAAAACAAGATAATGAATAACGACGCTGGCCCTATCCCCCACTCCCCTCTATTTCAGTTAATGACCAATACACCTTTCTCTTTCCCCTCCCCTACTCCTCCAACGGTCAACAGCAGTATAAATACTCCGCCTAACACTACACACATTGACATTGCTGAAGATGACAGCGTAGCTGTCGAAACGCGCGTCCTCTAAGTGGTCCTGCGAGTCTTGACACGTAAGTACCGCCTTTACGGTGAATTGGAGTTTTTTTAATTTTTCCTATTCTGTTCATTGCCTTCACCGTGTTCAGAGTTCTTCCTTTATTTAAACAATATAAAAATAAAACCAACAAACAAATGATAAAATTATAATATAATAATATTGGAAAGGGCTACAAATGAAAACAAAGGAATAGTTTTAAAAAATTAAGAGGAAAATAGTCTTATACCTCAATAATATTATTTTAGCTATTCAGTAGCTCTCTTATAACAACGTTCCTTGTAAATACTCTTTCGTTTAACAGCAATTGCCCTTGATTATCTTTATCCTTAACCCAAAATTTCAAATTATGTTTGTCATGTGTTCTACTTATGGCTACATACAGCTGTCCATATGAAAAGCAGTATTTGGTAAGTAATCACAATCAATCGTTCAATTCCACTAAACAGCAGTTAAGAACAATCTCAATAGATATCTCAATACACACGCAATCAGCGCATATACCTTAATTATTTAGATAACAATGTAATAGTTGTTTGTTTGGTTACCCTATAATTGGATTGACGCGAATTAAAAATAAACAGCACGGAAAAAATTATTTTCATAATATCTGTCCTATTCAGATAATGCGAATGCACAGCGCAAGCAACTGCCTTTAATATACAGAAAGACTTGGATAAGACAACGAAGGCACGTTAAAATGTCGTCGAAGTATTTCAAACATTAGCATGTTTTAAAATACGTAATTTACCGCATCTATCCATCCATCCAATTTACGTAAACGAATATAGGGTTATATGAGCATATATGGCTTGAAACAACAATGGCCGTTTCCAAGGCGATCATTGACGAAAATGAACGATTTTTCTTACATCGGCGAATTTAAACGTAAAATTTGCTATAGTTTTACCTTTAGGTGAGAAAAGACGAACAAAATTAAACGGCCCGTTTATTTTCCTTTAAAATGGTCCTAATTTGAAGGTCGTAGGTCAATTCTTTCTAATTTTAATTTCCAAAAGAGTAAAACTCTGAATGTCGAAAATTAAATTTTAGCGTGTAAACTTATGGGCCGAGATATGAGATTCATATGGAATGTAAAACATCTCCTGGCATCGAACGCAGGACTTATTTGAAATTTTTTTATAGCAATCGCTTTTTGAACGTATTCATAGCAATCCTACCGAATTTGGCTGGACTGGCTGAAGAAATGGCCGAGATATGTTGAGATATTTATAACTAACTGATGAGACCGTCCGGCCAGACACCGACAAAGACATCAAGCATTTTCTTATAGGAGATTATATTAACTTTAATCTATGCGAACAAAATATATGGCGTGATTGAGGTCCCGCACTTAAAGAGTCCCCACGCTAAGAAATATTTATTGTACTTATATAGTACACGCATTTATGAAAAAATATCGGTGTGTCATAGTGAGAGATGTTGCTTTAGTTCATGCATGTCCAAACTGCGGCCACCGGGCCACATGCGACCACTTTCACAATTTTGTGAGGCCCGCTGAATGATTTTAATTTTTAATGTACTTGCAGCCATTTTCGAGAGAAGAAATTCCAAAATATTGTCATTCAATTGTCATAATTTTATTTGATGTTTAAATATATATTCATATTGTTTTAGCAATATGGCCAATTAAAGTTTCTTAATATCGGTATAATTTGACCTATGAAACTCTGACCCATCAGCTCAGATTATCTTCCACAAAATTAAAGAATTTACAAATTGATGATCTTTTGAATTAAATAAATTTAAAATACTTTGTATAAAATTAAATGTTATTAAAGAAATATATATTATAAAAAAGAAAATAAAAATTTGTAATTTGAATTAAATGAATTAAAAATACTTTGAAGAAAACTTTTAAAGAAATATGCAATATAAAAAATAACGAAAATTAATAATTGTTTTAGCAAACAAATCCTCAAGACTTTTTCTGGCCACTATAAGGCTACATGAGATTCTATATCTAGACACCCATGCTTTCGTTATTATAATTTCCTATTAAAAATTTTTGATGCGTAAGATGCCCCACTCGCACCCTTGCACCGGGCCCCGCGATTTTCCTAGCTGTCTTTGACGTCAGTTTTAATTCATTGTTTTATCATATCACAATGATACTGACAATTTAACGCATAATAATAGAGAGTTAAATCAGTGGTTCTCAGCCAGTGTGCCGCAGCACATTAGTGTGCTGCGAGGAAGGGACTAGTGTGCCGCACAATCCGAAGAAATTTAATTTTTAAATTATGTATTTATTTAATGTACAATAAAATTATACAATTATTTCTTTACCAATCGTACCAATCTAATATAACTGCGACTTTCACTTGTTACGCCGGGTTTTATCTTTAAAAATGAGTATTTATGCAGTGAAATTAATTAGAGGTGGTTTGGTGTGCAGCGATGTTCTTAAGCATGCATGAAGGTGTGCCGTGGAGCAAAAAAGGTTGAGAAGTAAGGTGTGTAAATATTTTCTGAAAAATGGGGGAAAATAGTGGCCTAGTGATTAAAAACAATTATCCTGCGTGAAAAAAAATAAAAATTGCGGTGAATAAGTATTTACGGAAAAATTGGAGAAAAACTAGCACAAAAAATGAAATTTTACACGAGAAAAAAGTTGAACAACGCTGGTCTTGCACCCCAAGACCATGCACCGAAAGTCCTACTCCTTATCCCCTAGGCTACGGTCGCTTATGAACGAAAGAGCGAAGTTTCTAGGATTTATTAAGATTGGCCAATTTTTGTACTTTTTAATTAATTATTTCTCTTAAACTAAAAGGCGTTGGCCCCTAATTCCGAAATGGTATTTTATTTTTGACCTAAACTTTCCACTGGTAGAAGATGAATCAAATCTCAGAGTTACACTCCGTAGCCTCTCCTTGTCAGTAAGATCTGGAGATAAAAGTGGGTTAGATCAGCAGGATTTATGGAAATTCCTTTATCTGTTGAAGAAGCTCTTAAAAATTCTGATCAGTACATATATTTTTTAGTGAACCAACTCTTAAAAATTCTTTTGATGTTGCCAAGAAGCGTTGCATCTGTCGAGAGAAGCTTTTCTTCATTGCGACTTTTAAAAACCTATTTAAGTGAGTACTTGAACCATGCAAGTGATATCGAAGAAGAAGAGCAAGTGCCACAGCGGAGTTTTTATCATGAGAGTGAAATCAACTGAAAAGCAGGTCTGGGTATATGGTTGGAAAACATTATCGTCATTTTTTGTAGTTTATAGCCAATATATTTTTGAAATTATTCAATGATTCCTAAGTTGATTGCTGTAGAAACCGGGAATGATGAAGAAGAAAACAAGAATTTTCAGAGCTTGAAAAAAATATTCTAAACCCTTAGTCAATTTTGAGTTTTTTCAGTTTTTCTTTTTTGCAGTACACATGTGTATTCATTTTTGGATAAATAAAACTTTCTCACATTGTCGAGTGTCTGTTCTAATGAATGACCATTATTGAAATCCAAAAATTAAAAGGATATTATAGTAATATCCTAGTGGTTTAAGACTCTGAGGCGGGAGTCATCAAAAATGCTTCTGGAAACTGGTCCAAGTTGCAATGAATCACCCTCATATTTATCTATACGATATAGTGATACCTTAGCTTGTTTACGTTTAAATGGTCCCTGAGGCTTAAGAAATGGCAATTGTAAGCGGGTCAGTGAAAAATCTATCCAAAATATGTGTGAAGTCCTGCTTCGGGTTGCCACCTCATCATGTCTCACCTGAAGTCTTTGTGGTTATCGCTCATTCTTCGGGCTACACATTTGTTTTACCTGTATATTTCCTTAGGGTACGAACGCATACAAAGCAGGTTGCTGGCCAATTTCCCATTCAGATATGTTTGTTGCATGCTTGAGTTTTCCAGAGCTACCCTAATGGGGTATCAAAACAGGGAATTGCCTAAAGATGCCAGTACGCTAAATTGAGTACAGAAGACCCCGTAAACCCATCTCCCCTGGAACTTGGCAGCAAGAAAAAAGGTCTGGGGGTGCCAAGAAGATCCCTTGCCCACAGGCACCAAAGACCCTAGCTTTGCCATTGACTGTGGGCCTCGCTTTGCTTTCTATATCTTTCAAGCCAGCTCTGATTCTATAGGAAGTAATCAATTTGTAAATTAATAATTCTGATTGTTGATTAATAGATCCGTATACAATTCAATACATGGTGTATCGAACAAAATGTTAATAAACACAAAAATGTAGAATATAATGATTTTACTTATTTTACTTAAGGTTTCAGTATTCAAATGATTAGAAAAGACTCAAATCGTTATATAATAACTATTTACGTCAATATGTATAAAGATTGGTGTTGCTACAACAATAATGTCGAAGCTTAAACAAAAGCATGAAGCTAATATCACTATTCTTCCGTCAATTTGGAGGCTTAATCGACGCTAATTGAATCTGAGAGAACAATGAGTCGCCCTGACAACGTCCAGAATGAGTACGAAAAATCCACAAAATTTTGAAAATGAATGCGTATTTCTGAAAACTGACCGTTTAACATGTAAACATCAGAAGAATAAGAAAGTAGAGAGTTTTAGCCATCGAATAAAGTAAAAACAAAGAAAATCGGTTCATATTTACATATTTTGATGAATGAAGGAAAAAACCTTGCACAAATCAATAGGGTATCAGAAAAAGTTCACATATGATGATTTACAGTAATATAATCAAAGAATGTCAGGACTTTTGTTAATTTAAAATTAGAAATTATACCAACAGTAAATGCTAATGCTGTATACAAGGAGGTACTAACAGGATTTGGTGTGTGGTGTTTTTATTCAGAACTTCTGAATTTACTTGTCCTGCTGTTATGCAAAGCCATAATGGGTAAAAGCTACTTAAGTAATTATTAAGGTAAAAAGAAAGCCAAAAAATTTGAATAACGATTTAAAAACAGTGAAAATGATGATTATTAATTAGACAAAATAGGAAACATACCTCATAAACCGCAAGATACAAAGTTTGAAAAGATTGAGACTTTTTCTCTTCTCAAGCTCCAGAAGAAGAAAATAAGTGGTTAGCAAACCACCATACACAAAGAAAGTATCAACAATTATCAGTCCATTTATCATAAGAGATCCTCCAGGAGATCTATAAGCCTGAAAATAATAATAAACATCTTTAATAACACTAACAATGCAATTGAATTGCTTATTATTATGAGCTATCATTTAATTTCAAATGACGGATCAGAATGAATCTTATAACCAATACTAACAGAATTGCCCGTTGAATTTCAATGGATTTAGTGAATCTACTACAGCACAGCATAAAAAACTGGTTAATTTTATTTCTTATTATATCACTCGCTTAAGATCCAGGTATTCCAACAATGCTCAACCATAAATGAAGGGGAGCCATTAAGCAAAAGTTATATAATAAGCATAGCTTCCATCTCAATGTAATTGGGATTATGCTTTCCTTTTAAATCCCTAATAATTGGGTTGTCATGGAAAGGAAAATTTTATGTTCAAAAAACCTTAAATTTTATGGTTAAAAGCTTAATATTGGTGAAATTCTATGGTAGGAAACTGAAACTGTAGTTTTTCCTCCGTTTCTGGGTTCAAGTCTCATCTTCATGTTGTGATTTTAAGTAATTTTAAAGTGCAAATTAAAAATAGTCTACACTCATCCCTATGTGGCAGTTGCTGGATGTGGCAAAATATGTGACGTTGAATGATTAAATCATTCGCCATTTCTAATCGAAGTGACGGACAGAAGTACCAAAAAAATCTTGCAAGTCAAAAAATCAATACGTATTATCTTATAGAAAAATGTTAATCCCCTATATTGGCAGTACTGACTTATCCCGATTGACCAAACCTTGATCATTCACTAAGTTAAGATATAAGAAAAAAATATACCAAATTTGGTTGTTCTAGCTTTTATCGTTTAGCAGGAGTTCCATGAACAAATACACACACATAAATACACTTTCAAATATATAATACAGTGAGTCCCCAACTTAAACGGGTCCGAGTTACACGGATCCGTAGATAGCGGATACATTACCTAACTTACCAGCGCACTCGATTTTTAGTTCAACTGCCACTCAATAGGTGGCTTTACTAGTACAGCAATCCCTCAGTATACGAGCAATCGGTTTACGAGTTTTCGCTTATATGAGATGCACAAATTAATACTCAATTAATAATCAATCTATGATCGCATATACAATCTCCTTCCTCTTGCGAACCGACCGTTTTTCCCAGCACCTATTCTTGGCTTTCGTTGGTTCCCGAATCTTCTCGAATGCTCATAACGTCACGGCATCCCAACTTTAACGGTGTAACTATTGCTTATAAAATTTATAACATGGGATGTATTAGGAAATTAATTTCGCCATACGAGCACTTTTAAATTAAGCTCGTAAACTGATGGATTATTGTACGTTGATGCACAGCTGACAGCGTCGCTTTCGCCATTTGGATTTGTTATCCTGTGGATGGAAGTTGTGTCTCGTTACTGTACTGCTCTTCATAAACAAACTATAAACCCTCATCATATAAGCACTACTTTTTTAGCTTTAACTATCCATTGAAATGAACGTATATGTCAAAAAATGTATCGTATTTAAGCATTGTTGGACTTACACGGTTTTCAACTTACACGGCGGCCTTCAGAACGAATAAACCATGTAAGTTGGGGACTTACTGTATATACTTTTTCACTTACTATTAGCTTCTCTTAACAATTAATTATATTTGCTTCTAACGATCCATTTCTGAACGTATTGCATTCAAATATAACGATAATTTTATTTCCTATCATATCACTTTCGCCAAATCCAGCTTCATTTCTTGAGTAATTATGCCTCTATGAAATGTTTACTTTTATGTCTTGTATAAGCAAGAAACCCATAAAAAGGCAATGTACAGTTGACCATGATTGAACACTGGCTCTGGTAAATGTACACCAGATATGTGAGCCTATTTATGTTAATAAACATTAAAATGTAGAATATTATAATGATTTTACTTACAAAAAAGGTAAACTTCCAGTATTCAATAGATGAAGGAAGGTTCAAATGCCTTCGTCAATCATTATAAACACTTCCCACATACAGGATGTTGCTACATCGACTGTTTCGTTGCTTAAATGAAAATGTGAAGTAAATAACCCTAAACTTTCTCTATTTGTAATCTTCATTGAAGCTAATTGAATTGGAGGTAATAATGACGGCCACCTTGCCAATGCCCAGAAAGAGTATGAAAAATCCACAAAATTTTGATACAAATTGCATATTTCTGAAAACTTCGACTGTGTAACATGTCAACATTGCATGAATAAGATAGTATAGAGTTTTATTCATCAAATAAAGTAAAAACAAAAAAAAATCGGTCCATATTTATGTATGTTGATGAATGAGGGAAAAACCAATACTTATGTATTAATGGTGAACTCAAGTTTAAATTTTAAAATTCAAAGAAAAATGGGTTCTCTTCGGTTATCCTGGACCCCTTTTGAAAAATAATTTTTTGAGATAACCATTTCACGCAAAACAAAAGCTTGCAAACCCATGGCTGATATGCCTGTTGTGAAATTTATCCACCCGATCATTGGACAATGTGGAGGGATAGATTCTTTCCAGAGAGGCGACGGGGTGTGATAGTGCCTGGAGACGGCTATACATGATATAAAACGGCATTATAATCTAAAAAGAAAGTGAGCCGAAGGCTCGCCAATATCCTGTCTTACTAGGTAAATAAAAATTTTTTTTGACAAGTTCTCATTTTATTTGTTTGTTTTATTGGGTTCCCCATTAATACATAAATACCAAAAAACCTTGCAAGTCAAGAAGTCAATACGTGTTATCTTATGAAAAAATGTCAATCCCCTATATTGGCAGCACTGACTAATCCCGGTTGACCAAACCTTGATCACTCACTAAGTTAGGATGTAAGCAAGAAACGTATCAAATTTCGTTGTTCTAGATTTTTTCGTTTAGGAGGAGTTCCATGAACAAACACATGCACACACACACACATACAAGCTCTTTAAAATATATATTAGATAATGATTGTTATTTTATTTTCTAAAGAAATAATAAAATCAACTCCATAAAGATCTTAATTTCTGAAAAATGTGCAAACTGATGAAATACCAAGGAATTATAAAAATTGTAATTTTTTTAATGGTCAATTTATATGAAAAGCCATTAAAAGTTTTCAAGGAAAATTAAATTTGCTCTAAATACCTAAGACTGAATTTAAAATGAAACAGATATGAAAATTCCTAGAAATAGTTAGAAATATACGTACTTATATTTCAGTAAAAAATCATCCTTACCTCTTCAACTACCTCTGGATTAAACAAAGCTCCTCCAATGCAAGATTTAATGCGATGACCCATTATAATCAACATCATTGACATGAAACGTGACCCATGAATGCAATCTAATCTCTGATCAGATGGTTTTAATTGAAATATGCTCTTGAAATTCTTCTTTGCGGAGAAGCAAAGGAAAATCTGCTTCAGGATACCTATATAAGGTAGACAAATATCTGAGATTAACAAGTTGAAAGTATAAAAAATGTATTTTTAAAAACCAACTTTTATCTCTCTTAGCTCACACAACTTTTCTCTCCAACAGAATGGAAACTTGTGTAGTAGGAATACGAGAGTTACCGTATATTCCGGCGTATAAGTCGACTTTTGAAGTCTAAAAAAATTTTCCTAAAAGTTAGGGTTGACTTATATGCGAAACATAAAAATGTGAACCTTAAATTACAAATGAATAATATCAATATTTAAGAAGAACGTTGATCTTTCGCTGGAGGTGGATGCTATTTTGAATCAGCTGTTCCAGTATTTACATTTTATGACATTTACCATATTTACTTGTGTACACCACGGAAATTTTTTCCCGAAACGTCGGGGAAAAAAAGGGGGAGCGCATTTTACACAAGGATTTCTGCACAGGTTATATAAATTGTAACGATAGTAAATTCTCTGCAGTATGCATGCGTCTACGTTTATATTCGTAAAAGACGTCAAATTATATGAAGTATACGCATATTTGTGCGCCCAAGCAATCGTAAGTTCCGCTCGCACTGCAGGCAAAAACTCGCAAAAGTAGGCAGAAAAAATACACCGACTAACTATAGTTCATTGACTACTGAGGGTTTGCCGGCTTGAGAATAGGTAGGTTCAAGTTTGGTCCTTTTCACTCATCCACTTCAAGGAATCCGGAGTGGTGAAATTTTGTTGCGAATGAAAGATTTCATTTTTCAAAAGGAGGATGGAAATCCCCACCTCAAGTGTTTTGACTTGTTTGTTCGGAACCTTCCAATATTGACTCACAAGACAATACGTAAAAAAACTCCCCATCCGCGTAGGGAAGTTCCAGTTCATAGATGAACAAATATTTCGTGAAGCTCTGCATCGGTGTGTAATATTTCGTCAAAAACAGTGAAGTGGGGACAAAGTTGCGTAATATTACAACAAAAACAGTTAAGGAGGTTAACAAAAGAGGACTATTGGTGAGGAGATTTCTGCTAGTATCGTCATAGATCATCCAATAAATTGCATCACGTAGAAGGGAGAAAATGTTTAACTTGAGAGGAACTTGTTTCAGGGAATGGGAATCGGTGACTTATAAAAAAAACTTATTCTGACTGAAATTAATTTTTTCCCTCCGAACCGGCCCAAAAATAGGAGTCCGCGGGGTACACGAGTGCATGGGTTATATGAGTAAATACGGTATTTTAGAAGATTTAATTAATAATAATTAATTTTAGTACTGTATTTACTCACGTAATCCGCATCCTCGTGTACCACGTGCACCCCTATTTTTGGACCAGTTCGAGGAGAAAAAATAAATTCGTACTTTAATAAGTTGATGTCTACGGCGGCGTAAAATTAGAAAAAAAAATCAAAAAAGTAGGTGTGTTCTCTCCATGGTTCCCTCAAAGCTGCATGACTGCGCAGCTGTGCAGCAATTTTTGAAGTGCCACACACTAAATTTTTCAAGAGCGCACGATTGTGTGTATTTTAGAATATATCGGAACAGGACCGTGTCAATCCCGCTGCATATCAGTGCGCTATCATCATGTAGGCACTCATAGCGATATTCATTCCGCCCATGGATGAAAAAAATTAGAGGGAACTCTGTCGTCTCTCCCGGGTTAAAGGAGCATCAGCGGCTCACGATGAATATGGCGAATAGAGATACCGGATGCCAACTTATTCCGGCAAAAAGTGTAGGTAGAAACTGATAGTAAATTTTTAATGATGGAACTGCTTTTCTTGAGTAACAATAATAAACTTAAAACTCAATTAAAAGGTACAGCTTTAATATTATAAAAATATTACATCATCTCAATGTTGAAAATGCACCAACAGCAGTATAAACAGTGCATTTAAACCCTAAACGTTTCTTGGTCGTGTTGATATGCATAAACTTCGTAGAATTCTTCGTCTTTTGCGAGTATAAACGTAGATGCAAGTGTGTTGCAATAAATTTACTATCGAAACTCGTAATTTTTAAAACTTGGTCAGAAATCCTCATGTATGACCAACATTTTGGGAGAACAAGTGCATGGGGTACACATTTGCAATATTTTATTGAATTTTGCCACCGTAGAGATCGATTGTGATCACTAGGTATAGTTCATTTCGATAGCATCATTAGCAGCTGAAATCAATCGAATTATAGGAAACTTTGTTTAGTGGGTCAAGCTCTCCAAAAATAAGTTTCTTATGGTTGAAATTAAAACATCTGTCACATGGAATGCTCAAGAAGAATAGCACGGACTCTGAACAATATTTATATATATTTTTATTATTGTTTATTTCTGATTTGTTAAAACTTGGATTGTACATGACTTTGATTTTGTCTTAAAACGGTTTCATGAGAGGTGAAAAAGTGGGGGTCGACTTATATGGCGAACATATGCTTAATCATGTATTTTCATCCAAAAAAGCAGGGGTCCACTTATACGCTGGAATATACGGTAAATGCAAACGCTGAACAATGGAAAACTAATTTAAAATCAATAAATTAGAATTCCATTGTTGAACGCTGTTGTGAATTTGAATTACTTATTATAAGATTAGTAATTAAATATTTGAGTTTTAAATTCACAAAAGTAGCCAACATAATTGTTGAAATTGACCTAAAACCTATTCAGGAAACAAAGTATAAAACCTGAATCTCTATTCAAGATTCATTTTCACATAAGCAGTTTAAATTAATAAAAATCAGCACAAATGCTTATGGCGTCATTAGCCTAACGAATAAGGTGTTGGACTCCTAATCAGAAGAAAGGTGGCTCGAATCCTGAAGATTCCAAGATTTTTTATGCTATCAAAGGGGTTGAAAACATATACACATCTCCCTCGATTTACAATGTACACAGTTTCGGTTTTACATGGTCAAAAATATGTGACCACCCCTTGATTTGTACTGGATCTCATAATCAATTTGAAGATACTAATTTAATTCCTAATGTAATAATTACTAATGCAAGGTCAACAAAGTTCAATGATGAAAATATAATTAAAAAGTTTTCATAATTACCATATTTGTTAACGTTTATATTGCTGCTTTTTGTTTTGATCCTATTTAAGATAAAAGTTGAATTAGCTGCATGTGTGTGCCTGCGGGAAGGTTTTTTGTGATTAAAGTAACAAATTTTTCATTTGAAAAGCCAATGTTATTACTGTAGGACAATGGTGCACAAACTTTTTCTATCAAAGGGCCGCATTACACATTTTCTCCTAGTCCGCAGGCCACATTATGAAAAAAAATTATATTGAATACAGGCGACTCCCGAGATTTGACAGTTCGAGATTCCGACGCAGCCGATCGAACTGGGAGCTAGTTTACGCGAAGTAATTTTCGTCCCGACCAACCACGCAAGGTTTAGTTTCAATGTAGACATAGTTATTTCTGCTCTAATTGTTTGAATTTGTGCTGATTTCACTTTTTTTTCGGTTAATCTTATATTTAAATTTATTTATTTCATTGATATACAGTAGAGTCTCGATTATCCGAGGTAAAGTGGACCAAGCTAACCTCGGATAATGATAAACTCGGATAAAACGGAAGGTTCATTTTTAGGTATTAAAAATAGGCCTATGTATATGTATGTTCAGAAAATTTATTTTATACATACGTAACTAGATTAAAAGAACAATTTACTGATATTACTTAAACAAAATAGTCTTATAATGATTTCTGCCCAACTTCGGTCGATCGCTTTTTGGCTGCCATGTTATGTCACCTTTTTAGCAATAGAAGATCAGCAGGTGTTGATTCTTCTTGTTGTTCCACATATTGGAGTGCTTTCTCCAGTACAGCAAGTCCCTCGGTATGCGAGATACAATTAATTTTTGGGGTATCATCTTCTTTCTCACTCTGTTCTCTTTCGTTCACCATGTTGACTATCATGTCTTCTGTCAACACCTGTTCGCTATCTGCAGCCATCCAATCTGCATTGTCTTCTTCATATAGTGGTTCCGATAGTGGAAGATTTCGAGCCAAGTCGAACAAGTTGTCTAGTTCGGGTTTTTCTTCAATTTCACTTTCAGTTTACAAAATCTTTTGCCAAGATTTGATCAGTGTTGATGGCTTGATGTCTTTCCAGGCCTCTGCTCCCCAGTGACATATTTTATTGATGTTTTTAAGGCAATCTTGAACACTCTTGCCTTCTTCTATGCCTTCTAGGCATGGGCGTCGGCACAAAATGTTGCAGGGGTGGGCAAAACACAAAAATGCCTATCACCCAGGGGCGGATGCAATTTTTCCCAACCCGGGAAAATTTTACTTAACCGGCCCCCAACTGACCACAAATCCACATCACTGAATCACTATGAATTATATTATCACTGTACTGAATATCCTCTTGAAATTAACTTAAAGTATATTTTAAACTAGTAGCTATACCCGACGTAGCATATGCCGATCTAGCAGATCTTAAAGGCTCTTAATTAAACATTCAGGCATTTATTTTTTTTAACTTATATTTTTTAATCAAAGATTTCTCTAAAGACACAATTGTCAATTTCTAGGTTCTTTCCTGACATTACAGTAAGTGTATCAAACGATCTGACTCTTGATAGAGCAACATATAATTGTCCATGACTAAAACTGACTTACAAGGGGAACGTCAGGTCTGTGGGACGCCAATTTTGATGAAATAAAAATGGCGCGTTCTTTGATTTAAAATAACGGATACGTGTCCGCCACTTTTTGTGAATGCGCTCTTGTTTATGAGTAATAAATGTTTAAATATTAATGTCTTCAATTACTACGCTTAAGAAGCTAAACTTCTTTATTCGGTTCGTAAGGAAGCCGTGGATGGTTGGTAGGAATCTTGGCTACGGAGTTGGGGGTCCCGGGTTCGTAACCTGCTTGGTGACTTTTTTTTTCTTTTTTAATGATTTTTTATTTACGAGTTTCATTTTAAATTTTAAATGTGTTCTCAAGGATATTCCGTTTTTCATTTTTCATAGTAAAATTTAATTCATTGTAAATATTAATTTCGTTACCGTTCATATACATTTATAATTTTTTAAAGGCCTTATTTTTAATCATACATTTATATTAAATAAAAAGTACATATTATTTTTATAGTTATTTGACATCTAATATTTATTTCTCACAATTATTGGGATGGTAATTATAATAAAAACAATCAAAACATATGTATTTACGACACCATGCACAGCACAAAAAACTTGCAGCATTGCATGAGCATTTGAAGTGTAAGACATCCTTTGAGAAACACACTTGATTTACATTTAAAAATGCTGATCGATCTGTACATAATTTTGAAGCAAACCATGCATAGCGTAACATATTTTCAAATATAGGCGCCGATAACTGATTTTGCACCAAAGCATGAATTTTAATTGCATCTTCTCGATTATGTAATTCCCTACCTTTTTTAAGTAATGCAGGTGAATTTTGAATTTTCTTAATGAAATTTTTCACTTGGCGGAAAAAATACACATCGCATGGCTGACACATTGACGTACATTTCGGCGGAATTACTTTTAATGTACACGTTGGTATACAATTTTCATCAATAAAAATTTCATCATACTGGGCCACATTAGTCTGTCCACCCCAAGAATCTAATATCAAAACAAATCTGTTTACCTCCACATAAGGTTTTAAAATATGATTTAAATAAGATCTAAAAAGGTCCGACGTTAATTTCCCGGATTTGGAGCACGTGACATAAACATTTTTATATTGTTCTGTAAATCCCTTCACTTCCTCTGATACCCTAGGACCGAATCTACCGTTAGGTTCTTGCAAGCATATAAACACTTTCGGTAATAGTTTTCCCGATAATGACAATGAATATTGTGCGGTGTAGGAATGCGTGATTTTATTTACGCTCCCCACATACACCTCCGTTCTTTTCTCACCCTGGTGGGATAGTGTGCGCCGTATATTCACGCGGTATTCGCAGCCAGTCTGATCCGTGTTAATAACATAGTCCGGATTGAACGTACTAATTAAAGCTGCCGTTTGCCGTTGAAACATTCTAGCTGCCAATATAGTTTCTTCAAATGAGGCACAATCTCTCTTCGTGAAGTACTTCGTTACGTGGCGCTGCCTGATCCGATGCCTTCTTTTAAATCGGTCGACCCAAGATTGCGATGAGGTGAAGGAAAAATCTTCTGAAAAGAATTGAAATGCAGCCGACATTGCCCATTGTTGTAGTGCCCTCGTCGTGACATTTTCGTGAGTCGCCCTTGCTTCTACAAAACGGTCGTGTGTCCAACTATCGATGAGAGCGAATTTCTCCGCTGCAGTACCTCCTTTTTTAATATCATTTTCCCAGCGACTGATGAGATCTTTTCTTGTCAGCTTACTTGAGCCTCTTCGTTGCAGAGTTTTTAAACTCCACTGTGGATGAAGTTGAGCTATAGTCACCACCTTAATTTTCGTTTCCAACGGAACTGTATGACTTCTCGGTTTCTTCGGTGAAGGCTCAAATTCGGAACTCGAAGATTCAGAAGCAGATTGTTCAACAACGTCTTCCTTTCCGCTTCCAATGGGCGCATCGTGGAAATCCTCGGATATATCACTATAATTTTCCTGAATTAATACCTCTGTATCAAGAAATGTCATTTCGTCGTACATTTCCATAAATCGTTCAACCATTTCCTTGGCAATCAATTTTGATCGATAGGAAATGGGAGAAGTCACCGTTTGTGCGATAACATTACTGTCCCGTAGTAATTCTGCGAAAACATGAACCGCGTTGGCCAATTCCCGCTTTGTCTCGCCATCGATGTGAGGATCTGGTATTGGATCAGCAATCGAAGCCGAGCTTGTAGAAGGAAGTTCTCTTTCCATTACGTACAAGGCCTATTTTTAAGTAAAATATTTATGTATATGTAGAATACTGTCAATATAGAACCATAATAAAATTAAAACAAATAATTATTTTTAATTAACTTACCAAAATTCGCTCTGTAAATCCTCAGAAAATGAAAAAGATGTAACCACAAAACTTTCGCCACTAATATTCACTCCGAACTTCTCACCACAACGTTTCGCTACAAAATACTCAAGAGAACTATTTGTAAGTGACTACCTAACGGTTTCTATTTGTCGGACCAGATGTCAAACAGAATAAGGTCATAAATCGTCAGCGAGCGCGGATTATACTTTTTCTCTCTCTACCTTTCTTTCGTCGAACCAAAAAGAAACATTTCATAGAACTCCAAGGCGATCTTATAAAGTATACTATCTCAAAGTATACTTTGAAACATTGTGCACATTTCAAATGCTCATGCAATGCTGCAAGTTTTTTGTGCTGTGCATGGTGTCGTAAATACATATGTTTTGATTGTTTTTATTATAATTACCATACCAATAATTGTGAGAAATAAATATTAGATGTCAAATAACTATAAAAATAATATGTACTTTTTATTTAATATAAATGTATGATTAAAAATAAGGCCTTTAAAAAATTATAAATGTATATGAACGGTAACGAAATTAATATTTACAATGAATTAAATTTTACTATGAAAAATGAAAAACGGAATATCCTTGAGAACACATTTAAAATTTAAAATGAAACTCGTAAATAAAAAATCATTAAAAAAGAAAAAAAAAGTCACCAAGCAGGTTACGAACCCGGGACCCCCAACTCCGTAGCCAAGGTTCCTACCAACCATCCACGGCTTCCTTATGAACCAAGTAAAGAAGTTTAGCTTCTTAAGCGTAGTAATCGAAGACATTAATATTTAAACATTTATTACTCATAAACAAGAGCGCATTCACAAAAAGTGGCGGACACGTATCCGTTATTTTAAATCAAAGAACGCGCCATTTTTATTTCATCAAAATTGGCGTCCCACAGACCTGACGTTCCCCTTGTTAGATAGGTAAAGGCATTTTATCAAATGTTTGGCCTTGTGACTTATTGATTGTCATTGAAAAAGCCAATCATATGGGGAATTGTTTTCGTTTGAAACTGAATGGTAAATTTGTGCCTGATGGAATGAGTGAGATTATTGGAATAAGTAGTACCGTGTCTGAGTTTGTTGCACCGATCACTTTTGCTTTGATTACATGTGTTTGTATTCGAGTAACAGTAAGTCTTGTACCATTACATAGTCCTCTCAATGGCATTAGGTTTTTAAGGTGCATGATAACGGCTTCAGTTCATGAGGCATTCCGGCTGTACCCACATAATGTTTACGTGGATTTCTTTCAGTTAATTTATTAATAATAATGTGAATCAATTAATGGTGCAAATGACATCCCCATAGAAAACTATTCTATTAAAGACATATTTTACTATTCGTGCATTATTTATACCTCTCCCTATCCCCCCCTCTCTGTCCCCCTCATCCCCTCTTTGTCTCTCCCCTCTCCCTTACACCTCTCTTTCCCCCTCTCTCTTTACCCCCTCCCTCACCCTGTCTCCTTTTCCCATTACCCCCTTTATTACTACATTCCTGCATAACCCTTCTTCTCCCCTATTTCCCTCCCTCTCTCTCCCCTCCCTCTCTCCCTATCCCCCTCTCCCTATCCCCCTCTCCCCTTTCCCCTATCTCCCTTCACCTCTTTTCCTTTCCCTCTCTCCATTTCCCCTCCTTCTCTCCCCCCTCTTTTTTCCCCTTACCCTCTCTTCATTTAAACTACTTATAAAACACGTTATTTTTTCACTTGTAAGCTATATAGATGTTCATACTACTAAAAGGCAAGAATCCCATATAAAAGCATTCTAGCATTTCCATGGTAGATATAATTTCCCTTATAAATTTTAAAATTTCTCGTTTTTATGCAGTTAAAATAAAATATTTAAGCTAATTCAGCATGAATTTGTATTCTGTTTTCAAAAATAATTATTTTCACTCTTTTTTCTGTTTAATACTTCAAGTCCGGAGTTTGTATCATAATTTTAAGTAATTTTAAATGCAATTAAAAAATTCCTTGCACTGATTTCAATTTTTTTCTTATGGAGTAATAAATGGTTACTTGGTAACGGTAATCATCAAAGCATACATACCTAAGCATTATTTTCTTCTGAAGCTCAGGGGCAGTCAAATTTACAGCCTTTGTGACCACAAGGGGAACAAAAGAAAGTGATGGGGGAGGAAGGCAAAGAATGTAAGAGGGGTAGGGAAAGAGCCTCCGTGGGGGGGAATCGAAGCCCAATGCGGTGGAAATAGGAAAACCCATGTGCCGCCTTTTATTATCGGTCGCTGGGGTAGGTAGAAACTGGTGGCTTACACTGGTACTGATTTTGGTGTTTGCATCTAAACTTTAGCCTCGGCATATTTTTTCGTATTCAATGGATATGAATATGTCTTTTTTCAATGACAATGAGTTAGGACTAATGCAATTTGGGCGAATACGAGACCAACTCATTTGCCGCACCCAGTGAGTTGCTGCCCTAAGGCGGTGCCTTACCTGCTTACTGCCTATAGATGGCCCTGGTGGTATAAAAAGATAAGACATTTGTTACAATATAGCGATGTTTGAATGGCGAGAATTCTCATTATTCAGTAGGGGTAGCAAGCGTCTAACTATTGTAGGGTAAGAAAAATTATGAATGTCAGGGATGGACAAGTCTGTGGGTATCGAAGTGTAGTTTAATGTCTCCTTTTTACTGAGGTTCGTTGACGACTGACTTGACAATCCGAGCCTCCATGAGAGGACCATGCCTCAGTTACATTGTTGGGGCTGAATGCAGCCGCATTCTTCCTGAATCTTACACTATGTACCAACTGAAAACTGAAGTCGTGAGGAGCCATGATTTATGTGTGGTAAATAACCTGTGACCTTGACCGCAAGCTAAAAACAACTACAATGTATTTAGATGGGGCTGCCTCGGTTAACCCGGAACCTCGGATAAGCGGGCTCGGTTAATTGAGACATTACTGTATTTATAAATTTATCACTTGGCGTGATATCTAAAAGGAAATGTCGTTCAACTATTAGCACTTATGTGAAACAGAAGGAGAAAATTCTAGAACATGATAAATTCACGTAATTTGATGGCTGATTTGACAGATTTAAGAGAAGGGCAGGTTTGCATAACCTGAAATTAACTGGTGAGGCTACAAGTTATTTTGTGCTTTTTAATAACTTTTATATTAATTTCGCTGCGATATATAGTTGTATGTATAGATAGATGTAAGCAGGGATGTGCTCGCGTGAGTCGTTTGTAACAAACGACTCACGCGAGCCGAGATGCGGTAACATATCCCCCGATTATAACATGCAAGTCTATGGAAAAACTGCTTTCGACATTTGACGATTCGAGATTCGACCACATTTTCAGGAATGCATCCCTGTCGAATCTCGGGAGTCTCCTGTATAGAAATTTTAGGAAAATTTGGATTAAAATTTATTTTATTACATTTTACGGGATTTAAAAGTTTTTATTAAATAATGATTGTTTTAAGTAATAATTACAACTTAATTTTCTGCATAAATTAAACTTTTCATTTAAATAAGAAATCTCCAGGCCCGTGTTTACCATAAGGCAAGCTATGGGGGCCCAAAATTTAAGGGGCCCAAAAATTCAGATGGGAAATCATCTAGAATTTCTCAAGCATCCTTCACAATTGCGTCGTACTCCGTCGCATGAGGTCCAAGTGCACACATACACTAGATGTTAAAATTCATAATAGAAAACAACATCGCTGCGACATTCCCAAACATTGAAGTATTACTGCGAATAATATACTTCACAATTCCAATCTGTAATGCTACTGGTGAACAGAGTTTTTCGACTTTGAAATGCGTAAAAAACTATCAACTTAGCAGTATTTCGTAAGAAAAATTAAGTGTGTTGCGCTGCTTTGTGTTAAAAATGAGTTTGCTGATGAATTTGATTATGATGAAATGATTAATAAATTTGCAGTACTAAAGGCGAGAAAGAGAAAATTTTGAATACCTATGTTTATTTACTTTAAAATAAAGGGCTTCAACATTTCTACAGATGTACTTTATTTTTACACTTCTGTTATTTCTACATACTTTCCTTTTTAATGAAAAGAGGGGGCCAAAAAAATTGCCTAGGGCCCCGATTGTCCTAAACACGGCCCTGGAAATCTCTGACAGAAAATTAATAGAAAATAGGATCAATCAACCTTTCTATTTCAAAGTGAATTTAATTTGCCTCAATGCGATCGTTGAACTTGCATTGCCCTTGTTAAACACTTACTATATGGTATCAGGGGCGCAACCAGCAATTCATATTGAGGGGTGCAAAGTTTTTTGTTATAATAATTTATTTATTATTGCACAAAAAATTCAACTACTATATTAACTTACAAAACCAAGTCTAGTTTTCTTTTATTTTTTGATAGTATCTTTAAACCTTCATCTTCGTCTACTTTTATGTTTTTATAAATATATAATAATGTTAGTCCATTTAACCTGTCGTGATCAGTAGTATTTCTTAAATAGTTTTTTTAAGCACTTTAAAGTTGAAAATGATCTTTCTGCAGTGCAGGTTGTCACAGGTAATGTTGCCAGGATTTTCAAAAGTACAGGTGAACCCAGCTTAATGCGGCCCTAGCCAACGTGGATTCGTTATAATGCAGATTTTATTTAAAATTAAAATTTTTAAAAACAATATTGATATCTTATGCACAGTGCGACCGCAATCTAATATCTTATGATTTTTTAAAAATTTTGCACTAATCAAATTTCATAAAGTATGCTAAATATTGTGATATTTCAGCAGTGTTGTATAATATTGCATCGTCTGCTAGCCAGTTTCACTCTTTTCCCTGTAAATTTCACAGGTCTAACAAAAAATATATCTCCTTAGGCAGAAAACATTTGAAAACAGAAATAGAAATGATTCATACTTCATGTTTCTTTGGCATCATTGTTTCGTAAAGAATGTTTTTGATGATTTATTTTTTTTAAATCTATAATTTTTGACAACTACTTTATTACAATTTTAATTTATGGTATTAACATGTCATTATAAATAATAATAATACAATAACGCTACACATCAAAAAATTATATAATTTTGATCTACATATGAAAAAACATGTAGTACGCATGGAGGGATCTTAATGTTTGAATGCATATAATGTATAATAATATATAATCAGTGATGAGCTGGAAAAAAATTAAGAACCAGCTCTCTAAAAAAAGGGGGTTAGGATATTTAGATGATGGTGGCTGGAGGCCTATATGCCAGGGGCAGCATATCGCTCTAGGTTAGTAATACCGTTCTGTTAGCTTCACAAGTGTTCAGTTCGTAATATATTCCATTTCATACACTGTCGGTAATTGATTATCAGATAGGGCAAAATGTACTTGAAAGGACGAAATCAATAAATTTTCATATTTTCTAAAAATTTAACAACCGGCTCGCAAATTCTGAGAAAAATTAACAACAGGCTCGAGCGAGCTTGCAGGAGCCGGATTCAGCTCATCACTGTATATAATGATATATATTTTGCAGAAAACCAACATGCACTACTATGGGTTTGATCTATAAGCAGATCTGCAAGAGCATCGTCGATCAGTGCATGACTTTGTTGGAGGAGCACAATGACTTCACACGAGTGAGTGCCGTGAAGCGGGGCTGCGATGGACTATTTGAATGTTACCGACAAGTTTTACGTAATAAGCCAAAAAAATCTGATGTGGCCAACACATGACTTTCTCCATATTTGGGGTATAGATATTTAAATTATTATGAGTAGCATTATAAGGCAAAATTATTATTTCGTATCGTAAAAGAAGACACGTCGTTGCCGTAAATTACGTATATTTTGAATGTTTACAGAAACCACCGCTACATGGTGTTGGCGCTGTAGGCTGGTACTAAGAAAAAGCGAAATATATCCGAGATGGATGGTTCTACGAAAATTAGTTTCAAAGAAAACTTGGAAGAAATATTATTCTCTACAACTTTGGTCCTTAGGAAGATTACCAATAATGATGTTTTTAAGGAGATATTTAACGGAGACCGAAAAACCGGTTATTTATAAATAACTCCTAAACAATAACTCCTATAGAAAATTGTTTCAAAGGAAAACTGTAGGAAATTAAATTCCCTATAACTTTTGTTTAGAATTGTATATACAATAATGATGTTTTAACAAAGAAATATCGCAAAAACCGAATCGGGTATCGAATAAACCGCGACTTCCGATTATCCGTTATTGTCCAAAAACTAATCAGTTCTTTGTGCTCATGTTAAAGTGTTATATATGAAGTTTGGTAACGATATGGTATGTACTTTCTGAGTTAAGAGCGCCCACACTAACATACACACACACACAGACAACATTACGAAAATAGTCTAAACGTGTTCTAGGGACCTCAAAACATGTATTTCCGTTGAAATCTCGAAGTCGATTTTTTCATGAATACAATACTTTCCCATTACTACGTATGGAGAAAGTAAAAAGCTAAGCAGTTGACTCTGGACTCTTTTTTTAATAAAACTTCGTAGGTGTTCTGAGAAATATTTTGAATTTATATATGTCTACCGCTAAAAAGCTTTTTTGTCTTACTGTTTACTATGTAATTTTATAGTTTGTTTAATAAATTACGTTCTAAAAGTCCGTTAGAAATGTTTTATATTGAATGTGGGTTCAAAAATACCATTTGGGAAGTTATTTCCCTCTGGGCGCCTAAAGGTTATGGTGCCCCAGTGAACGCAGATTTTTGCTTAATGCGGAGACCTTAGGAACACATCCTCCGCATTAAGCGGGGCTCCCCTGCACATAAATATTTGGAAATATGTCGATGTTACACACTTGTAAACAGTCAATTGCAGATTTTGGCGTTAAATCCTTAGCTCAATAACTAAATTTCTGTTGCCACAAGTTATATTCAGCAATTAAAACATTCGTACTGCAGTTTTGTAAATGAAATACATATTTTGACAGTAAGAGTTCGTTTTGTTTCATAATTGGTATTATTTTTATCAGGAATTAAAATATTCAGTGATTGAAGTACAGTAGAACCTCATAAATCCGGCACTCGAAAATCCGGAATTATAAAAAATCCGGCAGTTTTTGAAAAGTGCACTTTTTAAAATTTTTGCCGCGGGTAGCCTGATCGACTATGGAACGATAAATGCACCGCTTCGCATCAAAATTTGCGAATTCTAGAACCAATTTGACGGCAGCAGTTACATTGTATGTGTGAGTGAGTCCAATTGTCAGCTGATCAATACATGTTGGTACGTGTTAGGGAATAGTTTCCACAGTATAACAGTATGAATAACTTGTATACAGTCGCGTGTTCAGATTCGTAGCGATCGCTTGTGTCTTTCATTAGTGTGATATTGCTCAAGTTCATATTGGAATGTCTTCAAAAAAACCTGAAAACCCCTCCAGTAGTATTATGAAGCGTAAACATAAATCTCTTTCTACTGAACAAAAAGTAGATTTTTTAAGAAAACTTGAAAAAGGTGCTTCAGTTGAGAGACTTTGTGAAGAATGTAGCGTAGGCAGTTCTGCTATGTATGACTTGAAGAAACGAAAAAGTGAGTTGCTGACATTTTATGCAGACAGTGACACTTTTAAGACCGAAAAACATTACACACTTCCAGGGTCAACGATGTCGATAGAGTATTGTTTGAATGGTTTCGACAAAGGAGAAGTGAAGGTGTACCTGTATCAGGGCTATTGCTAATACAGCAAGCAAAGAAATTCCATGATGATTTGAAAATCAATAAAGCTTGCGATTATTCGCAAGGTTGGCTTCATCGCTTCAAGCTTCGCCATGGAATACGAAAATTAGCAGTGTCTGGCGAAAAACTTGTGCCGATTCGGATGCTGCCGAAACATTTGTAGAGGAGTTTATGAAGTTAATTTCGGATGAAAATTTTACTGCAAAGCAAATATATAACGCGGACGAGACAGGATTATTTTGGCGATGTCTTCCTCGGAGCACACTTGCAGCCGCCGATGAGGATATGGCATTTGGAGTGAAGGAGTCAAAGGAGAGGCTGACGGTTCTTGCGTGCACAAATGCAGCAGGTACTCACAAACTAAAGCTAACTGTAATTGGTAAAAGTGCACACCCTCGTGCTTTAAAGGGTGTAAAGAATTTTCCTGTCAACTACCGTGCTAATAAACTTGCATGGATAACTTCTCAATTAATATTGGATTGGTTTGTGAATTATTTTGCACCGGAGGCACGTGCTCATTGTAAATCTAAGGGACTAGGTGATGATTGTAAAATAATTCTGACGTTAGATAACTGTCCTGCCAATCCTGATGCATCACTTTTGGTATTGGGTAAAGTGCGTGTGGTTTATTTATCTCCAAATTGTACATCTATTATTCAACCTATGGGTCATTGATTATTACGCTCACTGAAATGCTATTACAGACAGCAGTTTATGCAGAAATTGCTTGTTGCTTGCAATAGAGGCCAAGGTGTTGACGGATTTAAAAAGGAATTTAACATTAAGGACTCGATTTGGACTCTAGCTAAAGCGTGGACTGATGTAACGGCCGCAACACTGAAAAATACCTGCCATAATTTGTGACCTGCAAGCATGTTTGAAGAATGTGATGAATCACCACCAGATTTTCTAGGTTTCAATGTTAGTGACAAAAAGAGATTGGTGTGTGAAATTATGGAATTTGCTAATGGATCGACGAATAACGCTTTCACGAAGGGTCTGGAAGAAGATGTTGAAAACTGGATGGAAATCGACTATGAAGTGCCTGTAGTGAATCAGCTAACTGACGGAGGAATAGTTAAAATGGTTTTGGAACCCGAACGTGAGAATTATGAAAAAAGTGAAAGTGACGATGATGACAATGCAGCTGCAAACAAGCCTTCAATAGACCGTTGCATAGAATTAGTCACTGATACAATATCGGCTTTAGAGCAGCGGTCATGCATCGAATCACAGGATATGATGAATTTGTACCTAATTAAAGATAAACTTATTAAGGAAAGATCACAATGTATGATGCAAGCTGTGTGATATGTTCAAGACAATTTCGCAGAAAAACCTTCAAAAAGCTTCCAACACTGAAATGAAATGAAACTTGCATTCCCGCAACTAAAGACGCTGTCTCGACCTTATCGTCTAGCCATCGAGAGTAGAAACGAGACGTGTAAATTGGTAAGTGTGCATTAAATTTGCTATTACCTTATTCCAAATTCGTCCACTTGTTAATGATTCTGTCTTTTGTAAGTTTTGGCGTAAATTTTGGATTTTATTGTTATGTATTTTATTTTTTTTTACGTATAGGCCGTGATATGGTATGAAGGTGCAGTGGCATAGCCAAGGGTGGCAAGAGGGCAAGGCATCTATTATGATTTATTTAATATTTTTCATGTTTATTTACATACATTTTGTGTATGTATGTCATATTTTAAAATATTCTGGCGTGATTTCTGATTAAATTTTAAAATATATTATATAGATTACAAAAAACTTTCTTTTGTTTTATCCAGCATTAGGCCGATTTGCCCCTGGATACCTAGGCAATGTGCAACATTTTCAATAAACCGGAATTTTCTAAAATCTGGCTCGCGCTAGGTCCTGAGGGTGCCGGATTTATGAGGTTCTACTGTATTTCTTTGTGTTTGATGAATCTTTCCTGTACGTGTAATATCACAAATCCAACATAGGAGTAAACACTTATATGCAATAATAAGTTTCTAGTGAGTCTGTATTGTAATTGGAACGATGAGTTTGTCGAATTGCTAATCTGGGTATCTTTATTTGAAAATTTTCATCAATGATATCCTGGAGAATTGCTAATGATTTTTTATAAATATCTGAAAATATGACAGCTGCAGTATTTTGCATTTCTTTCAATTCTTGAATGGTATTTTCAGATATTTCCATGGCCTCAACTAAATGGAGCGGCACTGATTGCAGGATTTTACTTAGTGGCAGTGTATAGGAAAAACATTTCTTAATAGTGAACATTGCGATTATAAAATTTAAGGTTCTGATTGAATTCAGGAGCAAATGTGCTCCTGAGGAAGAATCTCTATCATCCCAGTTTTCAATAGTTTTTAACGCAGCAACCAAAGGCTAGAGCAATTTTTTCATTACCATTATAGATTCATGATGCTGAATACAACACGTAGGACACATCTTCTATAGATTTTCTCTTCTGTATGATGGGCATATTTTCATGATGTACTCCTTAGAATTGCATTTCTTTTTGGTGTGTTCATGAAGGAATAACATTTCTCAATAATCCCCATACTGTTCCGAATTTGTTTAATCTGGCAGGAGTCTGAAATTGCCAGGTTAAGGCAATGAGAGGCACAGTAAAAGGCAATTGGAAATTTTTCCAGGATTTTGGCTTGTATGCCGTTCAATTTGCCAGACATTGCTGCTTTACCATCATAACCTTGGCCTCTCAGGTAGTTAAGATCCAAATCAGTTTCATGTAGAAAATTGAGTAGAGTGTTAGCTAAATCTTCACCCCGAATAGAAGTTACAGGAACGAATTGCAAAAAATTACCATCTTCATCCACGAGTCTGACACATATCGCAAATTGTTCCTTCATGGATATGTCAGTAGTTTCATTGGCGAACACAGCAAAACATTTGCTTTTATTGACCTTTTCAACAATCTTTTTCAAAATTATTTCATTGCAACTATCTATAATTTCGTTCTGAACTTTCCAGGAAATGTATGTAGCGTTGGATGCAGCACTTTCCAAATGCGATTTTAGAATGTTGTCCCCAGAATCCCTTCAAAATCTTAATAACTGCTGAAAATTCCCTTCCTGGTGTTGTTGTTCCATAGGATCATCTACATTTATGCGACTCGAATCCCGATGCCTCTAAGTGCTAAACCATTTCTTCCACAAAACATAACAGTTTTTATTATTGGAATTAATTTGATTCTGTTTTCCCAGGCCTGACTTTTGCGACCAGTATTTATCAAATCAATTACTGATAGATTTTTACCATGGACAATATTTTGCAAGTTATCTGCATGCAACAATGAAAATTCGTGGTAATTTGATCTTGGTTTTTCTTTAATCTCTCATTTGATTTTCGCCAATTGAAGAAGGGCTCATTTACGAACTGTCCAAGAGTTTGACTGCTTGATTGCCAGGTAAATTGGTTAGCAAATAAAACGTAATATTTACAGTAAATGCCGTTTTCAACATTTGAATACGCCAGCCAAGAAAAATCTTTTAACCACATGTAACTAAATCTCCTCTTATTTTTCTCATTGCCAAATAACATACTTGGAAAAATGAAGCTTTTGGCTGGTTTCCAAATATTATCAATTAAGTTCACCTTTTCTTTGTTGTTCAAATGTTGTCCAATATAATTGGACAGTTCATATTTATCAACAAATTTACTGTTACATCTGGGTGTTGCATGTTCCGCTTCATTATATTTCCAAGGAAGGACGTAATTTTCTTCTGATGGTTTTTCACTCTGTGTTGTTGTTGTAGCTTCTTGACAAGTAGAGTTTTCGTCTTGATATTTACATAATTGCTTAGTGAAGTAATTGAGAAGCGAGGGCTGTTTTATCTTGCTCATATGGTGGCTGGTGGGTAAATGCCTACGATAATAATTATCTCATGTGCATGGGCGCCTGCAGTAAGGGGCAAGAGGGGACACTTGCTCTCCCCCCCTACGTTTCCCAAAAAATTTTACATATGGCATTTTAAAGTTTACGCTGGCACAAGCAGAGCTGACAGATCACGGTATCAACGGTGTGACTGCACTGGGCCCTGCATTTTCTAAAAATATTTGTTTTATTTGCAGCTGGGCGAAAATCTGCTGAAGTGTGGCTGCAAGTAAATGTTTTGAGTGCAGTAAAACTTCCATACTCCTGTTGAAACTGTATTTCCAAATGTTGATTGTAAGAAATATAAGGAATGCAGATGACAATGTAATTTTCCCGACATTTTTGTTGCCATTTGGGTTCTAATAGTAAAGGAACAAGTAATCCGAGCACTTGCTGAGAGACTTCCTGGAAACCCATTCGCAAAACGGAAGAAGAAAAGACAAAACACGTTAAAATAATTATTTGCTCTCTGGCATTATTCCAAGTGCCCTATGCTGGAATATAAAGTAACAGAGATATCAATCTTTGAAACTTTGGCAGAGCGGTACTGCAAGCAAGCGCACAGCCAGGGGGGGAGGGAGTTTTACTTCTACTGTGCGAATGAGAATAACAAATAAGCGAATATTTCAAATATAAACGAAATGAATGTTTCTGATCCAATGTAGGCAATCTACTTTTATCTATAATGAAAAAACCTACATCGTTGAGTAATTCGGAATCTTTCGATATCTGTCACGACAACTAACTCGCGTTGCTAATAACATTAGATGTAATACTTTACGGAGAATTTTAGAAGCAAACATTTTATCTGCGGTTGTAATACTACTCCCCTAAAATGAAAAGCAGGCCCTGCTTAAAATATCAATTTAAAAAAGTGTCTTTTTTGCTATATTTGTGTAAGTAGCCCCTGCGAGGTGAGCAACCAATGCTAATGGGTAAGCATTTTGGCCCCTTCCCCCTGAAAAAATTTCTGCGGGCACCCTTGCTCATGTGACATAGCAAATAGATATTAAAACAAACCCCGTTATAATGCGGGTTTTGGGAGACAGAATGTACACCAGCGTTATCGGCAACCCGCGATATTTCGGGAAATAATTTTTAAAAATGTGAAAGTATATGCGTTATAACAAATTTAATTGCAGAATACTATAATCTTAATTGAAGGGTCCAGTGCATAAACGAGGTGGCTCCACTTTTTGTCATTTTTGAGTTTCACGATGTTTCATATATTGAAAAATTCACCCGATGCTTTGGTGCAAGAAGAATGTAGTTCCGATCATTTGCTAGGGAGATACAATGGAAATGGTGCTGCTCCACTGTCTGGTTTAGAGCAAAAGAGAGGTGGCTCCTGGAGCCATCTCGTTTTTGCAGCACACGTAGTTCAGAGTTTGCTCCGTTCAAATCCATTTTTCTTTGAGACTCACAAATTTTAAAGTCAAATTAAAAATAAACTAAAGAGGCTAAATTATCACAAACAATGGTGTTTACACTACAAACAATTGGAGATAAAATAATATCGGCATTGTTATTCTATTGTTTCGAATATGGAATTCTAGAAACTTTAAGTGCGCCCCTCGTACAAGGAGCTAGAGAACTCTCTACCGGCAGATAGGTTCATTGTAACTTCTGTAGCATATAATACTTACTGAGTCATCAGTCTGCTGTGTGAGCTTGTGTTGCAATCATGGAGTGTGACAGTGATTTAGATATTATTCCTTCAGAGAGTAAATATAATCCATCCGACACTAGTAGCAGTGAAAGTAATGAAGATCATCAGCCTCCTGCTAAAAAGGGAAAGAAAAGATGCAGGGAAGTTGCAAAGTGGAAACGTATTGTTATAAAATCGAGAAAAGCTCAAGGGAAGCCATACACTAACTGGTGTGGTAAAGCTGTTCAAGCACGAAAGACAGGCCAGCCATGCAACTGTACAAGGCAGTGTTTTGAAAAGTGTCCTGATGATTTGAAACAGAAAATACTTGCCTCATTTAATGAGATTGGATATAAAGTGAATCAAGATGCGTATCTGTCCGGTCTTATAAAAGTGAGACCAATACAGCGAAGACGAATGAAAACTGGTGGAGGGATATCCCGACAGAAAACATTTGTGTACAAGGTAAGTGGGCCAACTACTATGAGTACAACTTCTTGTTTTTAATATTACGTTTAACGTATTAGACATAAAACAACCCATATTACTTTGTCTCGTTTAGGTTAGAATAGGAGCCACAGAACTTGTCGTCTGCAAAAAGGCATTTTGTGCACTTCACGGCATCTCGTGCAAAAGGGTTGAATTAATAGCAAATCACGTCATCAAATGTATGCAGCCCACTAGAACAACGGGGGAAACAGCAATCGTCCAAATAAAATCTCTGATGACCTGATCAAGCAAGTAGAAGATCACATCCGAGCCTTCCCTAGGAGAAAATCCCATTATTCTCGAGGTGATAATATGACAAAATATTTTCTTTCACCTGAACTAACAGTTACAAAGATGCATGCTCTGTACTTGCAAACGTATGAACCAGATCAGTACTTAATGTTGCAAACTGGCAAAGTAGTTAAACCAAAGATATCCTATAGCTTCTATCGAAGTTATTTTAACTACAACTTTAACTATTCATTTGCTCATCCCAGAAGTGACACGTGCAAGACTTGTAACGCTATTGAAAATAAAATGAAGATAATGACCAATGTTAAGGAGAAAGCAGCTTTGGCAGCTGAAAAGCAAGTTCATCTCAAGAAAGCCGAGGTATTTTATGAAGACCTTCGAAATAAAACAAAACTGACCAAACAACATGTCAACATGGAAACCATCACATATGATTTTCAACAGAACTTACCGCTACCTGTGGTACCTTCTGGTGATGTGTTTTACACGAGGCAGCTATGGGTCTTTTCTTTTGCTATTCACCAAGCCAGTACCTCTAAAACTCACTTTTTCATTTACGATAAAACTGTTGGCTGTAAAGGACAAAATAAAGTAATAAGCTTGTTGCAGTACTATTTTGAAAACATTGGACAAAAGCATTAAGGAGGTGTTCATGTTCAGTGATAACTGCTCTGCTCAAAATAAAAACAGTCTGATGGTGCAGTACCTATACACATTGGTCAAGAGCGGATGCTTTGACAAGATCACACATAGATTTCCAGAACCCGGACACAGTTTTTTCCCATGTGATCGAAGCTTCGGCCTTGTGGAGAAGGAGAAAAGAAAACGAGAACGTTTGTACTTACCATCAGAGTACCAAAACTTAGTAGCTAATACATCCAGGAAATTTAATGTGATAAATGCAACTCAGGACATGTTTCTTGACTTTAAGGCACATTTTGCACCTATGTTCAAGAAGGTTGTCACTAACAAGGATAAGCAGAAGTTCAACGTCACAAAATACCGCATTTTTGAATTCAGCAAAGACCACACAAATTAAGTACACTGTACTCCAAACGCAACAGGTCTCTACACTTTGGTATTTAACCTGGAACGTCCAGGTAATAATGAGGTTTCTGTTCCTGGTGAAAGACTGTACAAAGAGCCGCTCGCAACAACCCCAGCAAAGCTTAGAGATGTCTTAAAGTTGGCAAACACTTACTTGTCCCCAAATGAGCTTCCTTTCTACCATGCTATTAAATCTGAGAGTGAGACTGACCAGAGTGAATGAAAAACATTTTCAGCTACATATTACTGTAAAGAAAGGTTAATTTGATTGTATATGAAAAATAATTGTTTTGTGTACTTACTATTGTACGATAATTACATGTACTTCTTAATATTTGCACAATAAATAGTATAAGTATTTGTTGAATTTTAAGATATTTCAGTGCAAAAACGAGGTAGCGCCAACGATTATTTATATTTTAGCCATTGAAAACTAATTTTGTATTGATTGACAATGTAGTACAATTAAAGAGCTTACTTAGTAGTAAATGTCCAGAAAAAGAAAAAAATAATATCCTTAATTAGAAATTTTTGAAACGTTTTTTGCTGTTTTTCAAAACTTTGTAAAACTGGAACTATCCCGTTTTTGCACTTGACCCTTCAATTGTCTTTTGATGCAAGGGACATGCTTAAATCTGAATAAACTTTATATATTTTGAAAGAGGAAGCTTTGGCCTTTCTGGTAATGTATGCCTTGTATTTTTTATTATGTTTTTATAATTTATAATGTACGATAAAGTTTGTGCTCGATTTTTTACATAAGTACCATGCGCCTGAACCTTTCATCGCCTTTTGGCGTAACGAAGTTACGTAAATATAAATAAGCTTTATATATTGTGAAAGAGGAAGCTTTGGCCTTTTCAGTAATGCGCGACCTGTAATTTTGCTATTGTTCAAACGTTTTATAATCAACGTGAAAGTTTGCAGTGAAATTTTTGTTTCTGCGCCAAGAAGTTGGAGCGCAACCACATACTTTTGTCTAAATACGGAAGGCATATTCGTCCATCTGATTAAGATATACGTACTTTGATAGAGGAGGCTTTAGCCTCTTCGGTAATGCATGACCTGTAATTTTACTGTTGTTCTAACATTTTATAATCAACATGAAAATTTGTGATGAAATTCTCATTTTCCCACGAAATTACGATTCCTTTTTTCACTTTCTCGAAGAAGAAATTTAATCTTTTCCCTTGTATCTTTGTGGAGCCTTGTGAGAAAAGTGGTCGTCCGCTTGAGAAAGAAATATGTCTCCTATATACTAAATACACACAGCCCACTTCAGATGCTTCTAAAAATCGCTTTTCAATTCACCAAGAATGTTTTCCTCTTCGGTGATCCCTCAACAACCTTCAATGACCGGCTTGTTCCACTATTTGTATTGTTTGCATTGTTTACCTAGTAAGTCCTTCTGTCCCCCAGAAACACGAAATGGTGCATTAAAATGAAAGGCTAACTCAAAACCGTAACATGACTGATATTTTAGTGAATCAATAAGTATGTTTTATCGATATTTAACATTAGGGAAAACTAAATAAAACTGCATTAAAATCAATTTTTAACATAAATATACATTTTTTATTCATTACAATAATAATAAATGCAATTTATGGATAATCTATAATAATAATAATACACAGTTTTTGTCTTTCGTATTCCACGGACCTACGCAGTTTCGATTTCGCAAGTTGACCCATATAGACCCATGTAGTGCATGTAGACGAGAAAACGGTCATGCTTGGATATGATTCACGCAGTGGCGTAACTACCGGGGTGCAGGGGGTGCAATGCAGAGGGGCCCACTCAGTGGTGTAACCGGGATTTGGGGACCGGTTTATGTTTTTAGGGCCGCTTTTTTAGTCAACATAAAAGTCAACCAGAGTAACCAATATCGTACGAAATGGAACTAATCCCAAGAAACGAAAATTGTGTAAAAAACAATAAGACGAAATTAAGAAATGTCAGAAAATAACATCTTTTGTAAAACCATCTTCAATTCACTAAGGACAGGGATTGATCAGTGTTTTTAAAATAGTCCGATATTTTCTTTTGGCGCGACAGCTGATGGCATTTCTTCATCACATACATCTTAACCCTATTCCTACCAGGCTGTGACTTATTTATCGCATTACATCGTTACATGCATTTTGATGACATGCCAACTCGATCTATTTAACCATGTATAATATGTAACCATTAGTAATAGTGTCCAAATACATCATATCTTACAAATATATCATGTGTATCCCTAAGTCACATCCTGGTAGTTTACGTCAGTGATAGAGCCCGGTAGGATTAGGGTTAATGTTTTGCAAATGTAAAAGATGAAGATGATCACAATCACTCTGTCTCTCCATCCAATTCATCACTTCACTGATGTTATCCAATGCACATCTCTTCATTCTCGTTGTCATCTTCCAATAATTTTTCTGCTCTTCCGCAGTTCTGGACTTCAGCTACAATTTCTTATCATTCTTATAGACAGCAATGGGAGTTTAGCATCGTGGTAATATTTGAACCAAGTTGTTTACGAAGAAAATAAATCGTGGTAAAATTTGAGCCAAGTTGTTTACGAAGAAAATAAATCGCAGTAAAATTTGAACCAAGTTGTTTACGAAGAAAATAAATCGTGGTAAAATTTGAACCAAGTTGTTTACGAAGAAAATAAATCGTGGTAAAATTTGAACCAAGTTGTTTACGAAGAAAATAAATCACAGTAAAATTTGAACCAAGTTGTTTACGAAGAAAATAAATCGCAGTAAAATTTGAAACAAGGATGGTTACGAAGAAAATAAATGGAATTAATTTGGAGGACATGACTAGACCTGTGGTATATCTGAATCCACGGTATAGTGAGGTGCGTTATAACGGAGTTTTACTGTATTTACGAGTTTCGAATAATTATCCCTCAGTGAAGCAGTGTGGTGAGCATTGGCAGACGTTTCGATGCCTGTTATCGGCTGACCGTGCATAAAATGACAACACTAACAGTTCCAACATCCTTTTAGTTTCATTTGTTACATTTCGGCCCTTTATGTGAAGTGGACTCGCAATTTTGATTGCATGTCTTGTGCGATGTAGGGAAATGCTACAGTGACTGACGATTAAGAACATACATCCAAAGTTTTAATAACATCGCCGCCTCGATGTAATAATAACATTGTTGTGAATAAGACTTCCCTTTTTGTGGGGGATTGTCTTCCTTTCGGGTTAACATGGTAAATATGGCTGTGGTAAACACGGGTGGCCCAACTAGCTAACGTGTCACATTAGTGAGCGAGCACCTGCGAACTGAAACATAAAAAAATCTGTGTTCACGTGATGACGTCATCGCAACTTTCGTGAAGTACGTAACAGATTAGGACATTTAAGGTGGATTGACAAAACAGCATGACTAAATATTAATTCTTTTGAGTTTATGTAATGTAGTAACAATGCCAGTATGTGTTGTGCCATTGATGGTTAGATTGAATTAATATATTACATCTCCACCAAATGAAATATTCTCGAGTTACGGTGTAAACGCACCTGAAATCAAGGCGATGCCCCGCAAGGGACCAGAATTTTGTCCCTTAATTGCGGGCAATTCACAAAATCGAGAAACACTAAATCGGGTGATACATTATTTATATGGAGCTTTGGTCGGGGCCGCAAAAAAACTGCCTAAAATGCAGGTACACCTTAAATGGGAGAACCTTAAATCGGGATTCCACTGTAGTTGTTTTATAGGGCTACTGGGCTACCATATAGAACAAGAACATGTAACATTTCAAAGTAATTTCCCCTATGATAATGAATATAGTGAAACAGCTGACCAGTTTGAAGCAAATTTTGTCAACAGACACTAATCAGGCGACAAGAACAGGCACTGTGACTCGTCCGCCCATACCGCTACTGTGGCATGTGGCAATATGTGGTACTACTACTAAACGATTGACATGTGTCTGATAAAGCGCTGCAATCGCTAATCAATCGACGCCTATTGGCTCCACTGAAGTACTGTTTCTTAGATTTCTTATTTGATTCATTGCTACCCAACCGACGTGTAACCTAGTCATTACCTTAGCTTGGATGTGGACTGTTGAGTGTGGAGTGTAACAGTTTAAAATCTTCAGTATTAAATAATAGCAAAATACTTATACAAAATTCTTGGGGGGTGAAAATGCACCCTTGCACCTCCCCTGGTTGCACTACTGTCTGGTGTAATGTTTGTTATGTTCAGTCGCAAGATTAAACACAGATTTTCATTCGTCAACTGGTTCTGATATTTTGATTTGATCAATTTCATCAATAAAAAGCATGTTCTGATCTTTCAACAGATAGTGCTCTACAAGTTCTTCATACACTTCAAAATCTGGTGTTATACATTTGTGAGGTTGATGTGACATCTGTCGATTCATCTACTGCCAGTGAAAAGTAAATGTACTTATGGAATAGTTCCGAAGTTTTGGTTTCAACATCACAGGAAATATCTTTCAGTTGCTGTTGCACGGTCATCCGATTTAAGCTGATGGCTTCAAACTTCTTAACGCAATTTGTACAACGTAGCTTTTGAGACACAATACTTAAACATTTTTTCATAAAATCAACATCAGTAAAGGATCTCGAAGATTTAGTAATCAATTAGTATATATCAAAACTAACTTTGACAATCTGCTCTGTAGTACCTGAACACTTTTTAAAAACATTTTGTTGAGCTCCCAGTGACTGAATCAGGGAAAAAACTTCTGTTTTCTAAGATCCCCAGAAAACTTTTCATTGAATTCTGGGTGCTTTGTTTCAAAATGCAGTTTTTAGTTGTAGTCTTTTGGTACACTTACAATTTGGTTACAAATTAAAGAATTTTATCTTTTTGCACCACAAAACAATCTTTCAGTCCAATATTCTTGGGACACTATTTTTTCTTCCTCTAGAGTTCATTTCTTCATTTTCCATGTACTAGTCATTTTAACAAAGTCAATTCGGGCAACTGCAAAATACTAAATTAAATGAATAAACGAATATAAATTACGCCTTATTCATAAGCAAAAATAGAGGAAAAAGAAAGAATGTAAACCATAAACCACATAGGTTTTTGTTATAGATTAAATTTGTCATGGAATGCGAGGCTCGAGAAGAGGGAAGGCTGACTTCATGTTTGGTAGTTGTATACATACCAAAGCAGTGGGGAGGGTAAATAAACACTTGAGAGAGTTTATAAGTCTCAAAACCTTAGCCTTCCCTCTGAGATGTACTTCCAACACTCAGCAGTAAAATGAAGCGAGAAATGAGTTTTTGGGATTTATGAATTTCTTTGGGCTACCTAAACTGAAAAGTTTGGATTTTTCATACATTCCTCAACTTTATATGTAAACATGAACCCGCATACCAAACTTCAGCTCAGTAACTATTATAGTTATGAGTGAAAGTTTTGAACATGGTCCAGATATTCTGATTTTTGTCTGTTTTTCATTTCCTGGGACTCGTGAAATTTAGTGAATTTTCAAATTCAATCAAACAGAAAATATAATTTAAGAGTTTTATTTAGTCAAAAGTACTACTATATAAACACACAAAATAAAAAGTTATAAATTATAACTTATAATATTTTATTTGTCCAACATACCTCAGTATTACTACAAAAAATTAAGTCGTCCTCGTAAGGCCATTAATGACTTGCAGAATGCAGACGCGAGTAGCGAGTCGCTATTTGCACTCACAATTCTTTACGAGTTCCCACCTACTGAGTCACTGATCAGTCCAGGAGAATCATAAGGGTATTTCTCTAACATCCCAAATTATATGGATAGCCAACATGCGGCTTTTGTAGAGTAATATTACAGATGGTTTGGAGCCTAATGCAGAAAGGTTAGCCATCCCTGTCATAGAGGGGTTTCTCCAAATTCCAGTATTCCATGTTCCCCATTCTTGAGTAGGAATTAACGTCTGTTGTTTGTTTCCACAATATATTTACAGAACTCAAGAGTATCCTCACCTCCGAGGGCAAAAACATAAAATTCTCAAAAGAGAGGTGATAGGTTTTATTCAATAGGAGCGATCCTCCTCTCAGATATGCAACTTGCAACGACCACGGTTTGAGTATCTCTCGCTCTGCAAAAGTTGTTTGCCTTTCTTAGGAAGAACTAATCTGTGGCATAAATTTGAGAGAGTATGCCAAATACGCCAGAGAGTGCATCTTGGATTGGAAGACTGTGACTTCCAAATGAAGATGCGATCGCCAGTACAAGTACAGGTACAGGGTGGGTGGAAAGTAACTGAATATATTTATACCTGTATACCTCACAAGCAAAACCTACAACATGTTTGTATCTTTATTTCTCTCAAATAAAACCTACAAGGAGACTCACTCAACACTTGCCTAATTTATCGATTCAAAATGGGAAATGGGGAAAATGGGAGAACCGCTGACAATCTGTTGAGCGCCTTTTGATTTTTGGTGCTCCGATGTCTTGCTTTCCTTGCTTACCGCCTAGAGCTGACCCTGATTATAAGGCTTGGTCGACCCGACAGTCAGGGGGTACATTATTTCTGCAGTGCAGCATGTATGAATCATACTGACTTGAGGCTCACTTCGGGGTTTAAATACTAAAAAAATCCAATTTTAAAAAAGTCTCAAATGAAAATTTTCCGAGACTCGAGACAAGGAATCTCCCACTCTCTTCCCTAGAGCATAACATAATTTATGGATGATCCCATACAAATTGGGTTAGTTCCCCCATACTATAAAAAGAACCTGTCAATTTTTTACAATTTTAGAAGTAGAGACTGTAGAGAGATGGATGTTTCTAAAGTAAAAATAACTCCTTAACCATACAAGGTTAAGGAGTTATTTATACTTTTGAAACTTCATTGTTCTGGTTTGAGTTCTGGATCCGATACAATTTTTCCGTTCTGGATCCAGGAACCAGAATGATTTTGGAACCGTTCCTTGTTCTGGGTCCAGAACTATCCCAGCTCTGGTGAGCCATCATATATGTATAGTATGTATTAGCAAAATGCTAGCCTATGATGGGAGAGTGGAATGAATCTTAAAATACTGTCTGTCTACTATTGGAACCTTATTTTAGTCACGGATGTCATGTAATCAGGACAATTTGTATAATAGTGTAAAGTTAGTAAAACATTTGTTAGAAAAAATAATATAGTTTGCTGTACTATAGAAGAGATAGATGTCTGCCAAAAAGCTTACAGGATCAATAAAAAAATCTAGGGAAATATGAGATGTGATGTTCATTAGCTGGAGGAACAAAAGAAAGATGATATCAATGATGCACTCTGCAGAAATGATATCAACAACTGATAGGTTTGGGGAAAAATTTAAAGGCTGAAACTGTGGTGGAATATAATAAATATAATATGCATAGCGTGGACAATGTTAATCGGTATCTATCTTACTAGCCTTTTGTGCATAAGACTGTGAAGTGGCCAAAAGAGTTTTTTTTCTATATTCTTCACTGCACTCTTTTTTAATTCATTTATATTGTACAAAATATATAACAAAAACTTTAATTATGATTATTTAAAATTCATGAAGGAAGTGATTAGATGTTTTCTATTGATTAACAAAGAAATCATCATCATCAAACATTTCAGTGTATTCCTCAGAATATGTGCCCCCAAAAGGAGCAGCTGCTAAGGATCCACCCTATCATCATGTTGGAAAACAAAAGAACATTTGTTGCTTAAATTTCTAGCAAGCAATGCAGGTGACGCACGATTTACGTGCTTTCATTTTAACGCCATTTCTAATGAACAAATATGCAACCCGCCATAAGGCGAAAAAAATATTTTTGAACTAAAAATACTTTTTATAAAAAACAGGCATTTATTTGTCGACAATTTGATTGTACACTAAATTTAATGTAAGTTATCAACCGGAACAGTAGCAGCCCTACAGTATGTACAAATAAAATTGTACTTGCGCCACCATGCGCATTTCTACACCTTCGCTACCTTTGAATGTTACATTGTGAAGTCTCACTTGCATCGTATCACTCGCCGACAAAGTATACATACTGTTACATTGTGAAGTCTCGTGTTCATTTTCTTTCACCGCAAAAGTATAAATAGGTAGGCAGTTTAACTGTTGTCGTCTTTGATAGTGCTAACGTTATCCATTTAGCTCTCGTTTATCTCTGTGATTTTAATTCTTAATATTCTTTAATTTATCCCCCTGTGTTAAAATGAGCTTCAAAAGAGTTAGAAGTGATTCTAATATGGGAAGGAAGGATGTGAAAAAAGCTAGAAAGTCTCTTTCCTTAGAAATTAAAATAGAGATGCTTAAAAGGTTTGAGGTGAAAGAAACATTGACATTCGGAAAGCATTGAGACTCAGTGATTCTACAATAAGAACAATCTGTGACAATGCTAAAAGTATTCGTAAAATGGCTCAAACATCAGCAGATATCAGTGCAATGAGAATTATGAAAGCTCGTTCGGACGCTTTAGAGAAAATGGAATGGTTATTTGCCATGTGAATTGAACACCAAAACCAGCAAAACTGTCCTTCATCCATGGCCATCATTCAAAAGAAAGCAAGAAGTTTATATGAAGAATTGACAAAGAATGAGACAGATGTAGTTCATTTCGCTGCTAGCGATGGCTGGTTTGGTCGTTTTAAGAAAGGCTATGCATTCCATAATCTGAAATTTAATGCGTATTTGATAAACGCCACCACTGTTCATGATCAAATTCTGTCGAAAAATTACTTTCGATTTACTGCAATTTCAATGTATGCAATAACCCTCGGAACGTATCTATGGCATAAACCGGGTGTCGCCTGTATTGATAGAACTCCAGCAAGAAGATGCCAAGTGTGCACGAAAAATATGAAAAAGCTAATCGAGGTTGTTTTGCAAGAAATTCATGTTTCCTCTTCATCCAGAGATTTGTATTACAAAATATCATACTTTGAAAAATTATTAAAATTTATCTATAATATATGGTGTAAAAGATTCTTTCAAATTTGTATGGTAATCTTTGTTTATAATGAATATAATTCAAATTTTATGTAACCAGTCATTTCGTGGAGAATGAGCTTAGGAGTGAAAGTGTTAAACTGATTTTATGTATAGATAAAACCATTTTTCTATTTTTTTTGCTTAAAACCTGACTTTTTCTCCTTTAAATTAAACATTTAGCAGTATAAATTGCATATTGGTGTGTCTACACATTCCTTTTTAATACATAATGAAATTATAAATTGGCAATTATAAAGAAATTTACGATTTAAATATGTAATATTAGTTAATTTTAATTACCAAGAGTTTCAGGATAATTCTCTCCTACGGTTTGTGCTGAGTTGATTTCATAGGTAGTTCCAGCAACAACAAGTATCAGAAGGGCTGCAGAAAACACACTACAAAAAGAAGTCATTTAAATCAACATTTCAAAGTATTAAAATATCACATTTGATTTCATACTTATTTCAAATGGTTGTGCCCATAAACATCAAAAAATAGAATACAACACATTAAATTAGATATGAATGACATTTTAAGTACTTTAAGTCACAGGACATTCAAGTTAAATTGACCTGTACAAATTTTCTTAATAAAATTCATCATTTTATAACACCTTTATTATTTCATTAGTTAAACGATTCTGAGAATTTATCTTCAATCTCATACAAATAAAACAATGTTTCTCAGCAAAGACCCATGATGTATTTTATGACAGCTCCAGTAAACTCTTGATTATCTGGGATGATGAAAGTTAGAAGAGCCACAAATAATTCATAAACACACATATTCCAAAATTATTTTATTTATATCCTTTGCCTATCAATTCATCTGCACATATCACATAGTTTACATTCATTTTAATGTGTAGCCTGTTATCTGGGATTGTTTTGTTGATTTGTTTAGGTTTGTCCTCACAACGGTTCAGATTTTCCTCATGGGTATGATATTGTAATATTCAAATGCCCTTTTCTAGCAAAGTAGATATCAATGCACTACACTCATGTGCTCAGTGTTTCTTTCCTCTTCACCCTCTCTGTTATGTTCCTCACCTTGTTACTTTGCCTAGGCATTGGCAGTGTCTCTATCACTCATGTTGTGAAAGTTGGGTTCTAAAGCATTATGGTTCTCCTTGTCTACATTTTATTTTGGGCACTTGGGCACCTCAAGATATTGACCTATTTGAAAATAATTTTTTATGCCTACTTCTGGTCATGACTGACATATTTTCCTCATAGATATTGAATTTCAACAAAAAGTTTTTTTCGATCATCTCTATTGCAACAGTGTCATTCTTCTGCACAATAATACATGACCATGTTGCAAAGATTGCACAACCGAAAATAAGAATAGAGTTTCAATGGGTAGCCCTGTCACATCCTCCATTCTCACCTGATCTTTTGCCATCTGACTTCCATCTGTTTTGATCACTACAAAATAACCTGAATAAAAAACTCTATAACAACATTGATAAGGTCAAAACAGACCTCGATGCATTCTTTGACTCAAAGCCAACAAGCTTTTATAAGCAAGACATAGAAAAATATCCAGATAGATAAATAGATTAGAATATGTTATCAGAAAAGAGGGTGCCTATGTAGTTGATTAAAGTTAAAATAAATAAAGTATCAAATTATTTTTTTCAAAATTTATAAAAAATGACTTGGCTTGTGAAAATGAAGTATGAGCTATCACTGGCTGATTTGAATGTAGGAGGCAAATAAAAATCTCCAGAGCCAGCAAGTAAGACATTACTTATGTCAAAACCCTATATCAGGGGTCAGCAACCTTTTCAACCCTCAGGGTGCATTTATCAATTCAGAGAAGGATCGCGGACACCAACTGAGGGTACACAGAAACACCAAACTACATCAATGAATAGATTCAATACCTTATTTATTTTCAATCAAATAAATATTGTGTGATTTGAATACAAAATTTATTAACTATATTGGACAAGAAAGTTTAAATATTTTAATGCAAAAATTTATTTTATACATCTTTGACCAGTTGGTCATAATCAGGAATGTAATTTGAACAGTCTGCTCATAGGCAATCATCAAGATGGGCATCAGTCAAGCCTGATGGGAACTTAGATTTAATATGGTTCATTGTAGAAAACAACATTTCACATAAAAATGTATCGACTGGTTCCAGTACAGAACCCACCAAATCCCTTATTAAATTCTTGCAGATCTTCAGTATGATTAATGAAAGGAAGTGGATTGAATTCCTTATCTTTTATATTTTCTACTTTTACCGTAATTTTCTGGTTATAATACGCAACCTATATAATACGCACCCATGTTTTCATGAGTGAAATGTGAAAATTCTCTTATCACTATGTATAATACGCACCTAATTTTTTTAAAAGATCAGTGTAATTTTACTGGACTATGTGTATTACATATTGGAAGTTCTTGCCTTGCTGCCAAACTAGATATGTGTGATAGAGTTTACAAGAATATCACGTTACGTTCTGACTCTCCCATTAAAGATCGCTACATTGTATAAAAACATTTTGTTTCAATGTCATCTTTTGTGTTAATCTGGTTGGTTGGAATAATGAGTTCGCGCTTTGCTGCCAAACTAGATATGTGTGAGAGAGTTTACAAAAATATCACGTTATGTTCTGTCTCCCGTTAAACATCGATACAATGTATAAAAACCTCAGTCTCAATGTTGCCTTTTGTATTAACCTGATCAGTTGGAATAACAGTTCATCCTTTGCCGCCCAGCGACATCGTTGACGTGAGCATCAAGTTCAGTTCATACAAGCCTATCAAGGTGCGTAAAATGTTCTTGGTGACATAATTTACATAGACGATGAGAGAGAACAAAAGGTCGCTGAGGAACTGTTTGAGGACAGTGAGGGGAATGGTAATGAATTCCTAGGCTTTATAACTGTTTTCTACTCTTATGAAGCTTGACCTTGAAAATCGTAGTTGTATGCTTACTGCTGCAGCCAATGAAAGCTCGAGAGACTGTCGATGGAGAAGGGAGAAAGTCAGTCAGTCTCTCGCCATCGTGCTGTTCACATCGCTCCGAGCTCGACTGTGTTGCCAGATCTACTGCGTTTACACCTTAGCGTTCGCATGCGACTTTCTTCAAGAGCGGATATCAGGCAAGAGCGTACTACTTTCCCGTGCCTCTATTTGGCTATTCGCTGCACCACGGTCAAGCTTCATAAGAGTAGAAAATGGGTATAGTAATTCTGATAGCTCAAGTAAATAAATAAATATTCTTATTTTTGTTTTGAAAAACAATATTTAAGTGAATGTTATCAAAATGCATTGAAATGTACGATTTATTTGTAAAAACATGTTCGAAAATATAAATTATTTCTGTATTGAAAAAGTTGTATGCATTTATAACCATATATAATATGCACCCTAACTTTTTGTCAACTATTTCGAGAAAATAATGCATATTATAATCAGAAAATTACGGTAATTTCAAATTGAGGAAATACACAAATGAACTTCTAATGATATAATTTTTGTTACAGTAGTCATTACATGTTGAAATTTGAAGACTTTTGCACATAGTGCCTCTTGATGAATGATGCAGTGATATGTTAACTTTGGTAAAGCATTATCCTTACAACACAAGATTCTTCTTTTTCTCAAACCTGCTTAATATATGTGTTTTCCACTAGCCTTATAACCGCTAACTACCAACCGATGGTTGGGAGGCTCATTCTGGTGGGCAAGAAGGAAAAGAAAATCAACACCGAAACACTGAACGTAAAACGTTTCATAATTTTTTCTATGCTGTATATTTCTCTCTTAACAATGTTAAATCTTGAGTTCATCTGTGCTTTTAAAATAGCTACTTTGTAGCAAAATATCTCAGACTTATAGCGCAGCTGAATAATGAATTTAATACAAAATCTAACCCGATCCTATATTGATGCACCAAGGGAGGATGTGGCGGATGCGAAGTATCTGGACCCCCAAAATTCTCAGTTATTCAAGTATTGAGTTTAAATTTTGCAAAAAACGTTTACTAAAAGCCACTTTCAAACAGAGTTCCAATAAAGAAACACTCCGTAAAAGTTGTAATATTAAACCGGGGCTCCATAAATCATTCATTATTACTACAAATATTAATATCATAAGGCCCCTATTGATATTCTGGTTCAGACAGCTAAAAATAACTCCTGGGTGAGTAAACTTAAACACAATGGAACAGTTACTGAGGGTTGGAAAAATTCTCTGTCATCATTTACTTGGTCCATTCCTAAACAAATCTCATGAATAAGGAAGTGCATTGGTTCAGATTGACTATTGATGTCATTGGCATTCATCTCATGGATGATAAAATATTCTACTAATGTATTCCAAGACAATGTCTGTATGAGCATTTTTTTCATGCCCAAGTAAAAGGCAAGATCTCACAACATCCAACTACAGTAAACTCCCAGTTATCCGGAATGCTCAGAAAATTGGGTTTTCTGGTTAAATGAATATTCCGGTTGCTTGAGAGTTTTATTGGATAGGCATTTGGATACCAAAATAAGGGGCAGATGCAGAATTGTATATTTACCTTGGAATAGCTAATCTGTAGACTAGGTATTCTACTCACAATTGTTCTTAAATAATTCCTTGACATTCAAGGAAGTAATGAAACTCAAATATACAAGTATTCAACACATTTCATTGGAATATTTTAATATTTACTGACTACATTACATCCAACGGATTTTCTCGTATGACTACTGCTACTAGCTTCTCATTTGCTCTGATAACGACGGGAGGTAAGGGTTAACTTCGTCTAACCTTTAGGATTTAACGACAAAAAATATTGTTTCCTAGTCCAAGGAAAGGAGAGAAATTATCCACACTCAACAAAATGTATTACCAGAAATTCTTGAGGCAAATTGATACACAGGTAAACACAGTTAAGTGTTCTATATTTTCTTTAAAACCTTCAGCGCAAGTCTCACTTAAACTAGACATAGTTGAATGCGGTAAACATCACCAAAATAAACTGGTCTCATTGGCATTATAAATTTGATTAGGAGTTAGGCCATATTCCTTAACTAATGTTTCAAGAAAGTTACAAAATTTGTCGACAGCTTCTTGGTCTGCCAATTTTTTATCACCTGAAACATCAAGACGTCTGATCCTATGCCTAATTGTAAAACATGTTAGCCATCCATCTGAAAATGCACACGGTTTGCTAATCTCCATTTGTTTATAAATATCTTGGGCCTTTCCAATGAACGTTGGTTCAGAAATAGGTACTTTCTTGGAATGCTTTATAGAAAATCATGAATAAATAGCAATATTCAATTGCTCAAGTTTCAGCTTATGAAGAGTGCACCGATATTCAACTCTTCTAGTTGTCTCAGAAGATGTAATAAATTTCAGTAACCAACCCTCAAAATTTAAAATTTTCAAGTAACCTGTGCACTGCATAGGGAAAACCCTATTCTGCCTCCTGCGAAAAACATCCAACCCAAACTAATATCATGTTGTGCTACAGCTGCCTTCAAACTAATCTACAATCTGTGATTTTTAAATTTAACAGTCAATAAAAATCTTAATATCTCAACTTCTTGTCCATGTGGGTTAGCAGGTTTTTGAATAACTCCATCCAATTTTTCGTTATGCATTTGCCCTGCCTTGCAACAATTATTCCAAATATGTTAATTTCTATGTTCCATAATTATTTCTCATGCATGTAAAATAATGCATTATTAATAACAGTTATAACACGAAAAAGATAAAAATAAAATTAAGTAAAAAACCATTTTTAGTGTATGCACACTTATACTTAAAACTGCACTCAAAGGTAGAAAATAACTTTTCCCTGGACAAAAAATATTATTCAAAATTTGTATGCTTCGTAAAAGCTTTTTTAGGCATGTTTTTCTTCCAGCGTGAGCGCCTATTATCGTCAGTCTGTCCGTCTGTCTTTCTGTCTCTCCATGTGTCCATCTGTCCGCATGTTCGTTCTTGGCTTCTACCCAATGGATTTTCATGAAATTTGATATTAAGGACTTACTGTCACAGTTAATAAGAAAATCGCAAAAATGAATCACATAAGCCAATCAGGGGTACCACTTTACTGGTGATAATAAATCAACTTTTCGTCATCTTATAAATATTTTAGTGTGTGTGTGTGTGTCTATGTTCTTTATACGTTTTTACACCATTGAAGCTATCGAATTCAAAAGTTTCATGGGCCATCCCATGTACCAAAGGAAGAACTTGGTCTAAGTTTGCAGACCGTGGAGTCGCTTATACCCCATGGGGTCAACAAAATACTATTTCCATAAGAATGCATGGGAAATGGTGTGGAGAAACCCCAAAATGCCATGCAGCCTTTCACTGATGTGGATATAAATATACCTAAATATTAACTTACGTTCACGGGAAATGGCTTATTTTACGCATAAAAGGGTGAATATTTTAATTCTATGTTTTGCCGTATTATATGCTAAATCGCTCAATTTTCCTTTAAGCGCAAAATTTATCGGTTTAGATCCTACTCGCAACTCCTAAATTTAGATGACAATTACACGCAACCCCAGTCTATTTGCCTAGGGAAAAATACGTAATTTATAGGTTTTGAATAGTATTTATTATATTATACAATTAAGGGGGTACAGTATAAAGAATTAAAAAAATAATGATACAACATATAAAATTAATAAAATGATTACATTTAATGTGAAATCTGAGCCTGGATAGTTGGTATAATTTCATCGATAGTTGGTAATATACCGTATTCACCTGAATCTAAGACGACCTTTTTTCCAAATTTTCAGCTGTAAATATCAAGAGTTGTCTTACATTCGAATACGAAGTATATTAAAGCATTTAATCAATGGTTTTTACAACAAATGGTATATTAGAGTAAACAATTCACAACAGCAAATTCAAGTACGTACATAAAGAAGTGAAAGAAACAAATAGTAATAACAATAAGAAAAACATGACAGGAATAATAATAATTTAGACTAATAATCATCGTCGACGATCATAACACAGACGACGTACTTTCATCTTGCACATAATGTCAACCGCAATGTCAAAACAAATGAGAGCGGAAATCATTGGGATTCCCCTTTCAAACGACGCACCGCGATTCACTAAGTGTGACAGTAATTTTGAGTTGTGCATTCTTGATTTAAATGCACAACCCTTAAGTTAAAATGACAGATAATGTTGAAGTATGTGGCACAAGTGCAAAGGGAAAGTTAACATAGGAATTAGACGGAGCTAAGATACAAATTTTAAGCTGATCGTGATAAATTACGCCGAAAAAACTAATAACTGTGATGCGAGTAGAAAGTTCGGTGTATCTGAGGCAAATGTGCGTCGATGGAAACTCTCAAAACAGGAACTAGAAAAAGCCAAAGCCACAAGGAAGTCGCTCAGTGGTCCAAAATTAGGCCGATTTCATGGCATTGAAGAAGAAGAAGTAGTCAAGGTTGTGCGCACCATGAGGAAGAACGGTATGCCTGTTTCGACTGAAAGTATTATACTTAAAGCTAATGAAATTACTAGAGGACTTAATATATCATTGTATGAATTCAAGGCCAGCAGAAGTTGGTGCGTGAGAATGATGCGACGAAATATTTTTTCTTTACGGCGACGAACTTCGCTGTGTCAGAAATTGTCAGAAGACTATGTTGAAAAACTTCTCGCTTACCAGAAATACGTAATTGGACTTAGAAAAACCAATAATTACCTTTTGAGCCAAATAGGAAATGCCGATGAAACTCCGGTTTTCTTCTACATGCCATCTAATTATACTGTGAACGAAAAAGGTGCGAAGTCCGTCCTAATTAAAACTACAGGCAACGAAAAAATGCGAGTCATGGTAATGTTGGCGGTTTTAGCAGATGGGACTAAATTACCACCATATGTGATTCGAAAGCAGAAAACAATGCCTAAGAAACATTTGCCAAGTGGAATAATAGGTGTCAAGAAAAGGGGTGGATGACTAAAGAACTAATGAGAGATTGGTTACATGTGATGTGGAATAGACGGCCAGGAGCTTTACTTAAACAAAGAGCAATGCTTTCACTGGATGCATTCAAGGACACTTATCTCCTGAAATTAAAAACATAATGAGTGCGATGAATATTGATCTTATTGTAATACCTGGAGGAATGACATCGCAACTTCAAGTTTTAGATGTTGCTGTCAATAAGTGTTTTAAAAATAATTTAAAGGTTTTGTATTCTGAGTGGTTACAGAGTGGAACTCACACTTTAACACCAAAAGGAAATCTTAAGAAACCTGAAGTTGCAATGCTCTGCCAATGGATCAAGGCATCGTGGCAACAAATAAATGCAAAAGTAATAGTGAAAGGATTTAAGAAATGCTGCTTATCTAATGCCATGGATGGGAGTGAGGATGATGTTTTGTGGGAGACTGATGATGAAGTTGAGAGTGATAAAGATAGTGAGCATGAGGAAAATAGTGAAGGCTGCATAGACAGTGATGATGACTAGCACAATAAAATGATTTTATGCAGCACTTGGATTGAAATGTTTTTTTGTTGTCCTGAAATGAGTACATTCTTTCAATGTATTTACTTTATGTTTAATGTTATCTTAAAATGAATGCTACCATTTAATTTATTTGAAAACCTGAATGGTTCTATTTGTGATGTGATCTTATGATTTTAAAATGTTAAAAGACAATGACATTCAAGAAAAGTATAAGAGAAAATAAATATTTGAAAAGATTTATAATTTTTGTAGTAATGAAGGTCAGTTGGAGCTTTTTTCTGTTTTGGAATCATCAAAATGGGGGGTCGTCTTAGATTCAGGGTCGTCTTGGATTCGGGTGAATACGGTATTTGAAATTGCCAATCGTAAATCTGGTTCTACCTCAAGTCTAGAACGATGCTTTGTTTTGATTGTAGATAGACAAGAAAAAGCAGTTTCGTATAGATATGTTGAGCCAAAAGGAAGCAGTGACATTAGAGCTTTTTTTGAAATCTCTGGATACTCACTTTTGACAGAAATCCAAAACCTTTCTATAGTCATCTCTTTAAATCTTGTGTGTAGATTTTCGTCACGTGATAACTCAATCAATTGTTCTCTTTCTATAAGTGTGTTATTATTCGAACTTGAAATATCAAAGGAAAAAGGGTTACGGATCCACCCCAAATCTTTTTCAGGGAATTTTTCAAATCTTACATCAGAATTTATTATTAAATTTGTCAGATGAGTTGAAATTGTAGTTTTAATTTCACGTAAATCAGTATTTTTGTTCAAAATAAAATCGGATACATATGAAAAAATTTCGAAATTATCTCGTGTAATTTCATTTTTCCATAAAGCCATTTTTTTTAAAAAGATTATACTTTGTCGCTGAGAGTTAAAATGTTTGCACATCGACCTTGCAAACTCACATTTAGATCATTTAGTTTTCCGAAAATATCAACAAGGTTGCTAAGAATTGCTAGCCATTTTTTGTCTAACAAGGGAAGGCACCCAAGTGTAAGTGGCAGATCACGACCAAACTTCACAGAATGAAAGAAAACGAAAAATAATTAGACACGTATTTTCAGAAAGGCGTCTAATGAGGCCGCGTTTTCGAGATATTTGCAATTGAAAATTGAAAAACAAGTGGCCTTATTCTAATGCCATGACGAGTTATACCCTGACAACAGATGGCGGTAGCCTAGTGATAAAGTGTCGGGCTGCGAAAATTTTGTCGTGGGTTAGGTCCTCGACATCGCCGAATTTTTTTTCTCCTCCAATCAATGTCTTATGGCTTCAGTTTTATTTAAGTTGTCCAAATTAAATCATTGATAATTTTCTTTATTTTTTCAGGCCAGTATTTTAATTTTAAATCCATTCCAATGCACTTTTTACGACATACTCGGATTATATAGATACTTGATAAATATATATAACATTTTCTACGCACACTCTCCTCCATATTTCCACTGTAGAGTTGCATAGTTTACGTGCCGAATAAGGAGCACTTTATGCCACGTTCCCACGGTTTCTCGAGTCCTTTCGGTGCGTCCTGGCGATGGGCCCTACCGGGTGGGGTCGCTTTTCGCTCGCTCTCCTAGGGATGGATTAGGTAGCAACCTCCGTCTCACACGGCGTCTGCATTGTCGGTCAGAGAACCAGCAAAGCGCTCGAAAAAACCAATGTTCCCCACTTCACGGCGTGCAGCCGACAACAGGCGACCACATGTGACTAAAGGCAGATGCACAATTGCCTGGGAACAAGAACGGCAACGCGAAGAAATTAAATTAAATAAATTTTAAACGTATACATACGCCCCGCCATTTTTTTCGTTAAAATGTATTATTTGCTGTCGTTACTTTGTTATCTTGTTATACTGTTATCGTTGCTGTTCATTAATTAATTAATTAACTGCGGATAATTAACCACAGTAGCGATCGAATCCCCACACATTGTTTCTGTAGGTGAAATGACAATTTGAGGCGTAAACGTGAACGTGTCGCGTTCTATTGTGCACTGATAGGGTCGCTACCGTTACCGTTTGCTGCCATTCACCTTCCCGTTCTTGTTCTCGTTCCCGGCCAATTGTAACTAATGAGGCAATGGCGACCGATTAATGGCGGTATAACCATTATATATGAATAAATTACGGTTCCCTAATCCATCCCTAGGAGAGCGAGCGAAAAGCGACCCCACCCGGCGGTAGGGCCCACCGCCAGGACGCACCGAAAGGACTCGAGAAACCGTGGGAACGTGGCATAAAGTGCTCCTTATTCGGCACGTAAACTATGCAACTCTACAGTGGAAATATGGAGGAGAGTGTGCGTAGAAAATGTTATATATATTTATCAAGTATCTATATAATCCGAGTATGTCGTAAAAAGTGCATTGGAATGGATTTAAAATTAAAATACTGGCCTGAAAAAATAAAGAAAATTATCAATGATTTAATTTGGACAACTTAAATAAAACTGAAGCCATAAGACATTGATTGGAGGAGAAAAAAAATTCGGCGATGTCGAGGACCGAACCCACGACAAAATTTTCGCAGCCCGACACTTTATCACTAGGCTACCGCCATCTGTTGTCAGGGTATAACTCGTCATGGCATTAGAATAAGGCCACTTGTTTTTCAATTTTCAATTGCAAATATCTCGAAAACGTGGCCTCGTTAGACGCCTTTCTGAAAATACGTGTCTAATTATTTTTTGTTTTCTTTCATCCTGTGAAGTTTGGTCGTGATCTGCAACTTACACTTGGGTGCCTTCCCTTGTAAGAAATGTTGAGATAGTTTGTAATTGTGATCCAGAAGAAATATCCTAACTTCGTCTTTCAGATCAAACAAGCGTTGAAGCATTTTTCCACGTGACAACCATCTTACTTCAGTGTGAAGAAGTTTATTATAATCAGATTCCATTTCATTACACAGCATCTAAACAATATACTATTCAGAGCTTTCACTTTAATAAAATTGACCATATTTACAGCTTACTTATTTGAAGTTGGCTCTAGTGATTTTGCAGCTAAGGATTCTCTATGTATAATGCAGTGGTGAAAAGTTATATGTGGAGCAATCTCTTTAATTTTAGCCTTAAATGCAATGTTTCGGTCAAGTAATGCATTTGCACCATCTGTGCAAATCGCTACACAATTGGACCATAAAAGGGCGTTTGTTTGGAAAAAGTTATTTACAACATTGAAAATTTCCTCACCAGTCATTCTTTCTTTCAAAGGTTCGCAGAATAAAAAGTCTTCCAAAATATCACCATGGTAACAGTATCTCACATGAACAAGAAGCTGAGCAAGTTTAGCAACATCAGTTGACTCGTCCAACTGAATTTCGAAATATGAGGAATGTTTCAATCTGTTTAACAGTAGTAATTTTACATTATCTGCAAGTACTGTAATACGCCGGGAAACGGTATCTCTTGACAAAGGAATGCATTTTAAGTCATTACCATATTTTTCACCATGCATAATCGAAGACATTTTTATTGCGGCGGACAAAACGAGAGTTTCACCAATATTACATGCTTTCATTGTTTTTCCAATCAAATATGAAACTTCTAATGATGCCCTTAATGCTTTTTCCGGAACTGTTGTGTTTGCTCATAAAACATTTCTGCATTTCTAATGTATTCGCCTGTCTTTTAAAAAAAGTTTCATCCTTGTCCATTAAATCAGCATGCTTTGTTTCTAAATGTCTCTTAAGCTTGGTTGGTTTCATACTATCACCGGATAATATTTCTAAACATATTACACACCTCGGGTGTTGTTCATTATTAATGACAGTGTAAGTGAAACCATACTTCAAGTAATGTTCTTTGTATTTCCTGACCTTTTTGTCTGGTTTGAGCTGCGATGGCTCTGCTAATTCCACGATAGTTTTTGTTTTCACTTCACTTGGCTGGTTGCTTGTTTTCGTCTTTTTTGAAGTCTCTCTAGTTGGACTATCTTCCTCACCCTCGTCACTTGCTTTTCGTTTAACTTTTATTAGCCATTTATCCATGTCTATAATATGGGTATTTTTAAATAGGTATAACAACAAACACGGAGATGAAAATAAAGAACTCAGGTCTGACAGAAAGGCCAAAACAGACCAGAAAAGAGACATTTGGCCTATCTGAGAGGTTGATATGAGCTCAACTAAAAACAACTGAAGTACGGGTAAGTGCATGAGCCTCACTCAGGCTCTCTCTCTCTATCTCTCACACTTCACTGTCCGTGTATTTAACCAAGAATGTCCTGTCCATGAAACAGACTAACAAGTTTCAATAACAAGTGCAATAACAAAATCGTAGGTGGAAAATAAGATCTCGATTGTTCAACTACATTGTATTTATTGTCTCATATTGCGTGACATTATAGAAACTACTGTGCCACAGGATATGATAAAAGTATTATGTTTGAGTCTAATTTCTTTTAAAAACTCCTTAATTGGCGACCCTCCCTTGCGACCCCTCGAACTTATTCCATGACCCTCGGGTTGCGCACCTCTGGTTTAGATGACCCTTTTCCAGGTGGCAACAAAGCTAAATGTCTTAGTTGTTGTCCTCTTCAAAAGGAGATAGCCTGGTAAAGATTAATGCAAGGGAAATCCACGTCATGGCACGCCATAGAGGAAGAATAGCTAAGGCCAAGATAAAGGGTACAAATGGATTCATGCCTAAATATATTCTATGAATACTTTTAAAGTATGAAGCAATAAAAATTGTTGGTTCTTTTCCTTTATATCCCCCCTCTAATTATTTACTGATTACATTTTTAATTTGCCTAGTAACCAAGGATATTGGATAATGAGATTAGTAATAAACAATCAAATTATGATTATAACATTCTAAATTATACTATTTATTTATTCATTTTCACCATGTTTTGGTGGAGAGAGAACAAGGTTGGATGATTTCTACTAAGATATCTGTAGTCTACAGAGGAATTGTCTCACTTACTTGAGTTAATTTCAAGCTTGCTAACCCATGACTGATCAGCCTGTCGCGACATTTACAAACCCGATCATCGGACAACTGGGAGGGATAGTTTGCATCCAACGAGGCAAAGGGCTTGGTAGCGCCCGGAGACAACTAAATTTTAAAAAATCTGATGTGGCCAAAACATGATTTTCTCCATATTTGGGGTATAGATATTTAAATTATTATGACTAGCAATATAAGACAAAATTATTATTTTGTACCGTAAAAGAATACAGTCGTCCTTATTGCCGTAAATTATATTTTGAATATGTTTACAGATTTCGCCGCTACATAGTGGTGGCACTGTATACTGGAAATTACAAGTTAAATATCTCCGAAATGGATGGTTCTACGAAAAATTTGTCTCAAACAAAACCTCAAAATGTGTATTCCTGTTGAAATCTCGAAGTCGATTTTTTTCGTGATCACAATACTTTCCCCATACTATGTATGGAGAAAGTAACAAAGTGGGCCGAAGGCTTGCCAATATCCTCTCCATTTGTGGCGCAACAGTCAAGCGAGATATAATTATGATTATGACATCCTAAATTATACTATTTATATATTCATTACTTTCTCCATACATAGTATGGGGAAAGTATTGTGATCACAAGAAAAAATCGACTTCGAGATTTCAACGGAAATAAACATTTTGAGATCCCTAGAACATGTTTAGACTATTTTCGGAATGAAGTATGTGTGTGTGTGTGTGGATGGATGGATGGATGCCTGTGTGTGTCTGTGATTGTGGGCGCTCTAACTCAAAAAGTACTTGCCATATTGTTACCAAATTTCATATATAACACTTCAGCATGTGCACAAAGAACTGATTAGTTTTTGGACAATACTGGGTAACCAGAAGTTGAGGTTTATTCTAAACCCGATTTGGTTTTTGTAATATTTCTCCATTAAAACATCATTATTGTATATACAATTGTATACAGTGGTTATAGAGAATGTAATTTCCTACAACTTTCATATGAAACAATTTTCCATAGCAGTTATTGTTTAGGAATTATTTATAAATAATCGGTTTTTTCGGTTTCCGTCAAATATCTCCTTAAAAACGTCGTTATTGGTAATCTTCGTGAGGACCAAAGTTTTAGAGAATAATATTTCTTCCAAGTTTTCTTTGAAACAAATTTTCGTAGAACTATCCATTTCGGAGATGTTCAACTTTTTCGTAATTTCCAGTATACAGCGCCACCACCATGTAGCAGTGAATTCTGTAAACATATTCAAAATATACCCAATTTACGGGAATAAGGACGACTGTATTCTTTTACGATAGGAAATAATAATTTTGCGTTATAATGCTATTCATAATAATTTAAACATCTGTACCCCAAATATGGAGAAAGTCATGTGTTGGTCACATCAGATTTTTATTTTAGCTGTCATCACCGGGCGCTGCTGCACCTTTCGCCTCGCTGGAACCAAACTATCCCTCCCTGTTTTTCGGTGATCGGGTTTGTAAATGTTGCTAAATGTCGCGATGAGCCAATCAGTCATGGGTTAGCAAGCTATAAATTAACTCAATGAAGCCATTGTTCTTGTGTCATGGTAGCAAGGAGGAATAAATGTATCCCCTTTAACAACTGTAACATAATCAGTAAACAGTTATAGGGGGGATATAAAGAAAAAGAGCCAAATCGTTTGCTACTTAAAAGAAAACTCTTTCCGGAGTGAAGCCGGGCGTTTCAGCTAGTATCTCGTAAAGTATTGCTCATCAAAATATTTTTCAAATAAAACTTGTAGAACTAGAAAATTATTATTTTCCTATACATTTTTATCCTAAGAGTAGCCGTTATTAAGAAAATCAAACAATAATATCTTAATTCGAGCTGAACTTTGAAAATGTATTGCATGGTTACTTTTTACTTTCTTCATACGTAGTAATGGGAAAGTATTGTGATCATGAAAAATATCAACTTCGAGATTTCAACGGAAATACACATTTTGAGGTCCCTAGAGCACATTTAGACTATTTTCGGAATGATGTCTGTGTGTGTGTGTATGTGATTGTGGGCGCTCTAACTCAAAAAGTACTTGCCATATTGTTACCAAATTTCATATATAACACTTTAGCATGTGCACAAAGAACTGATTAGTTTTTGGACAATACCGGGTAACCAGAAGTTGAGGTTTATTCTAAACCCGATTTGGTTTTTGTAATATTTCTCCATTAAAACATCATTATTGTATATACAATTCTATACAGTGGTTATAGAGAATGTAATTTCCTACAACTTTCATTTGAAACAATTTTCCATAGCAGTTATTGTTTAGGAATTATTTATAAATAATCAGTTTTTTCGGTTTCCGTCAAATATCTCCTTAAAAACGTCGTTATTGGTAATCTTCGTGAGGACCAAAGTTTTAGAGAATAATATTTCTTCCAAGTTTTGTTTGAAACAAATTTTCGTAGAACCAACCATTTCGGAGATATTTTGCCTAAATTTCCAGTATACAGGGCCGCCACCATGTAGCGGTGAATTCTGTAAACATTCAAATTATAATTTACGGCAATAAGGATGACTGTATTCTTTTACAATAGGAAATAATAATTTTGCCTGATAATGCTATTCATAATAATTTATATAACTATACCCCAATTATGGAGAATGTCATGTGTTGGCCACATCAGATTTTTCATTGTTGCTAACATAAACAATCTCAAAAACAAACGTTTAATTTCCTTACGTGTGCATGCAATAGTTTTATATAGGAAGAGAATGGATTATTTATGACGAAGAAAAGAACTTTAAAATGCTGTCCCCTACGTACAGGTATATCATTCCTTTCAAATAGTCCACTGCACGAAACACGCCCGTTTGTGATACAATGTACACTTTCCTAAGTTGTTATGTTCTAATTCTTATACACCCAGACCCCGCTTTGCGTTGCAGTTACGTTCTTAAAAAACACGATGCAAACTGAAACGATGCAAATCAAAATACAATTTTCCATAAGAAACCATTGAAATATCGAAGATATGTACCGGCACTGCAATTTTCAAGAAAGTATATTTTAAGAAATTGTAAATTAATCATCATTTGCGTCTTTGATTATGAAATAAAAGAATGAATTGAAATAAATAGAAAAATAACTTTATTTTTCAACATATAAACATAAAAGAACAACTTTCACAAAACTCAATAATTTTACGGGGAACTAATTTGCTCAGACTCTGAATCTGTAGGCTTTATGGTTGAGACACCTTCCTATTCTTTTTTCTTCAAATATTTATGTAAAGTCTGCTGAAGAGCTCCTTTTTTTGGGCCATGTAAATTTCCTTGTAGCAACTGATATCATGCGCTATCGCCCGTGCTACTTTTGAACTTCTTTTCCTGTCAGGATTGTCATTCATAAATATCTCAATAGCTTTGTCGATCAAACTCAGGACTTTGGAGATTCGTTTTAATGTTAAAGTTGGTTGCATAGGAATTTCTTCCAAACTGTATTGCTCGTTAGCTATTTGTAAATCCAGTTGCATTAACTCTTCGTTGCTCATTTCTTGATTATATGAGGCAAACAATTCATCTATGTCACTCTCGTCCATTCCCTCAAAGTTATATTTTTCTAGCTAAGTTAGCTATTTCTTGACGAACCGTGGGCAATTTATCAACTTCTACAATGGCACCATCGCTGTCTTTTATTTTATGCACACATTCTGGCCATATTCTGCACCAAACACCATTCATACATGAAGGTTTCACCTCCTCCCACGAGCCTGAAATATTTTTTATTGCATTTATTATGTTGATTGTTTCCCAAAACTTCTGCATAGTAGGCTTATCTTGTCCATCAGTTACATTTAGAAGCTGTTTAAATGTACGTCGGAGGAAATAACTTTTAAAAGTTGAAATTACTCCCTGATCCATTGGCTGGATCAATGATGTGGTATTAGGAGGCAAAAAAATAAACTTTACGTTTTCTGATAAATCATCAAGGTAAACTGGGTGACCAGGAGCATTATCTAATAGAATTAATGTCTTAAAGTCTAAGTTCTCGTTAGTGCAGTAGGCTTTCATTTCAGGAATAGCATGAGTCAAAACCCAGTCTTTAAATAAAACTGCCATAATCCAGGCTTTTTTGTTTGCTCTTAGTGGACAGGAAGTCGATCCTTTGAATAGCCCTTCATAGCTCTGGGATTTTCTGAGTGGTAGACAAGAAGAGGTTTAAATTTAAAATCTCCCTCTGCGTTATCACCTAAAAGAAGAGTAAGTCTATCTTTGAAAGCTTTAACTCCTGGTGCAGATTTCTCCATTTTGGCAATATACGTAAGTTTTAGTTGATAGACGTTTCCAAAATAAGGCAGTCTCGTCCACATTAAAGACTTGTTTGGGAGTGTAGCCATCTTCACAAATTATCGCTTTCAGCTCTTCGGAGAAATGCCCTGCAGCTGCGGTATCTGCACTAGCTGCTTCGCCCTTTAGTGAAATGCTGTGTAGATTTGCGTGAACTTTAAACCGCTCAAACCAATCCTGACTAGCTTCAAACGTTTCTTCCATATCGGTAGCACTACAATCTGCACTATCATAGCAAGTTAACTTGTTTTTAAGATCATCAAATAAGCTTTTTGCCTTTGCCTGTATTACCATTTTGCTTAATGGATTTTGTATCCAAATAAATAGCAAAGATTCCATTTTTACCATCAGAGCACTTCTTGTGCGGGTCATCATCTTAGCATCTGAAGGCGTTGCAGATTTAGCAGCTTCCCTTATTTTACTTCCATCACGATTTTGAATAGTTCTCACCGTTGTAGGAGTCACACCAAGGGCTTTTCCTATATCCACAGCCTTCTCTCCAGCATCAAATCTTCGTAACACTTCTAATTTCATCTCCAATGTAATAGTTTTCTTTAACCTTTTGGTAATTCTACCAGCAGATGTGAGCTTTTCACTCATGACTGGGCTAAAAATAAATAAATATTAAAAATGTAAACTGAAAATAATAATCGAACTCATACGTTTATCAATCTAATAAATTTCACATACCTTTTACGTAAGGCAATAGAACCACAAAATAAAGTTTCTATGTATTATACAAGGCAACAGTACACACTAAATCTACATGTAAAAACTAAACCAATGAATGCCAAAGCCATGTCTCAGTATAAGTTCAGTAATGTTTTCTTTTTAGCTTTCTTTTGATCTGTTGCCTCGAAATCTCGCTCAAAATGATCACAATGACACTATGCTGCAAGACAGACTGCTGATTTCAAGGTGATCACAAACGTCACGAGAACATTCAAGTCATGTGACAACCAGCAGGAGGAATATTACATCGTGCTTTTCTTGTATGTCATTATGGGAAAACCACTAGATTTTTATTTTTGGCTTATCACTTACTCTCGGGAAAAACAAAGGCATGATCTTTTTAGAGACGACATTCAGTTTAACTTCATACAACTTTATTTAAAGATTGGTTAAGTAACCGAAGTTAATATTCCACGGTCTTTTCTGGAGCATATCACTTTCTCATGAGAAAAACCTTACCCAGGTTTGGAAGATCATGATGATTAAGATAATAGGGCAGGGATGGCAATTCAATGGCACTCGTGCCCAAAGAGGCACACGGGACGAAATGCTGGACACGCTTACTGGAACTTGATGTCATGTCACTTTTTTATTTTAGTATGCAAAAACGTCTATCCTACTTTCAAAATTTGTGTTTGAAACAAACCAATCAGTTCTCGTTTCATATTTGTCAATTTTCTCCAAAGATGAATAAAAAAGCATTATAATGTGAAAAAGAGAAGTGCACACGTGGTGTATTTCCTTGCAAGAGAATTTAATTTCGAGCAGGTAAGGAGTTGTTAAGAGAGTGGGTAGAGAGGAGATGCAAGCCCGTGTGAGTTCAGCAAGTGGGCCGCTCATGAGCTGCTGTGGAGGACTCTGCCTCCTGGCTTGTAGAAACAAAACACAGTTTACCTCATATCTCTACAACAAATGGCTTTTGAGATACAGGTGGTGGGGAGGATGGATGGACAGACACTTCCAAAATTATACGTATGCTAGCAGAATTTCCCGTTGAATTTCAACAGATTTAGTGAAGCTACTACAGCACAACATAAAAACTCTTTAAAATATATAGTAGATACATTTTAAATTACAATTAGCTCTTCTTAACAATTAATCATATTTGCTTGTAACAATCCGTTTCCGAGCCTATTGCATTATAATATAACGATAATTTTATTTTCTCTCATATTACTTTTGCCAAATACAGCTTCATTTCTTGTGTAATTATGCCTCGCTGAAATATTTACTTTTATGTCATGTAAGCAAGAAACCCGTGAATAAGCAACGGACAGTTGTTCATGATTGAACACTGACTGGTAAATGTACACCAGATAGTAGTTCAAACGTCTGGCGTTTGGTGGCACCCATGAGAGAAAGGGCTCGCTGGGAGGGTGATGAGTGGGTGTTTTCCTGCTGTATTCCAGGCAGAACAGTACCTCAGGTGAGGAAGGCGGTTCGGGCGGCGGCAAGTGGAATGGGATGCTCCAAGCTGCGGATAGTGGTGCATGTGGGCACCAATGACGTGCAGGATCGGGGTTCTGAGGAGATATTGGATTCCTTGAGGGATCTATGCTCCAAAGTACACCGACTCCGGCGGGTCATGGGGATCGACATGCGTCTGACCGTATGCAGCATGGTCCCACGGACCGACCGGGGTTCGACAGTTTGGAGTCGAGTGATCGCCTTGAACCGGAGACTCTGGAAGTTCTGTGGGGGCATGGGAGTAGATTTCGTGGACCTCGGGCCGGTTCTCGAATCGTGCAAGGTACCCCTTAACCGCTCGGGAGTTCACTATACCGCCGAGGCAGCACAGAGGGTAGGTGGTAGGATATACGAACATAGTAGATTTTTTTAGATTAGAGAGTATGTTAGTGAGCAGGTCATATACGGGGAAATTAAAGACTTGCGCTAATTATCATAATAAATTTATTAACTCTGACCATAGATCAATATGTAGGTCGGCTTTAGGGCACAATAAACCATGCGATAATACTATCAATAATAAAGCCGCTATTAGAAATGAGGGATGCACCTTCCAAATCGCTGAAAAAATTCCGAAGCGGCACATAGGTGGCTCCCTAAAAATTTTAACTCTAAATTGTCAGAGTATCAGGAACAAGGCTGCAGAACTTCAGAATTTAGTAGAACAAACAGAGGCAGATATAGTGATAGGCACAGAGAGGTGGCTAACCTCGGATATTCAGGACCGTGAAATTTTCCCCTTACGATATATTATTCACAGACGAGATAGGACAAATAGGAGCGGTGGAGGGGTGTTTATAGCAGTGAATAATACACTAATAAGTTCTCCGGTCAAGTTTGCTGAAAACAATATTGAAAGCACTTGGTGTACTATAAACAGTGAAGGTTTGGGAAACATTCATGTATGTGCATATTATAGGCCGCCAGCTTCAAACGCAGAAGAAATATATGATCTAGAGGCTCAAATAAACGCACTAAAGAAGAAGAATAGTAAAAGCATTATCATAGTAGGAGGAGACTACCCTCTACCCACGATAAATTGGCAGAGTTGTAGCTTCATACCATCCGGTAGGAATCGTGAGTCATGCAAAGCGCTAATAGACATCTTCAATAAACATTTCCTTATCCAGGTAGTCAAAAAACCTACAAGAGCGAACAATATATTAGATTTACTAGCAGTTAACATCCCCGAGCATGTTTCCGAAGTAACTGTTGAAGAAGGAATAAGTGATCACCAAGCAGTTCGAGTACTTTTGGATATAGCTGTCGCAAAATATCGTAAGCCTAAGCGAAAAGTATACATGTATAAAAATGCTAACTTTGAGGATTTCAAAGAGAAACTAACTCATCAAGGATTACGGCGATTTCAGCAAATCGACAAGCACAAAAAACGTTGATGAAACTTGTAAAGCATTTCTATCAGAAATTAGAATGGGTATTATACGTATATACCAAGTAAATTTATTAGCGATAATGGGGAACCAAGGTGGTATAATCGGCAGGTTAGATGTACCCTCAGACACCAAAGAAAGCATCACTCCAAATTTTTAACGCATCAATAACTGTAAGTCACAGGAGGAAGTAATTTCAAATTCACTTAAGTACAGAGATTGTCGGACTAAGACCAAAAAGGTTATGCGCAAAGCAGTAACAGACTTCAACAAAAAGACTCTTAGTGAACATCTAAGTGAAAATCCCAAATGCTTTTGGTCATATGTTAGAGAAGTTCAAGGTCGACGCCCAACCATAGCCCCGTTAATAAATGACCAAAGAGAGGTAGTTAGCGATAGCACAGATAAAGGAAATTTGTTAAACTTATTTTTTTAGAGCGTATTTACTACCGAAGACGTAAGAGCGAAGGTCGTGGCACCCGAACCAGGCAAGGAAAAAATGAACGATATAGTCATATTAGGGAAAGGGATAGCTCAACAGCTTAAAAATATCAAGTCAAATAAATCTCTGGGTCCAGAAGAGAAACCAGGTAGAGTATTCAAAGAGTTAGCACTGGAAATAGCACCTTATCTCGAAATAGTTTTCAGTAAGTCACTTAGTCGTGGCGTTGTACCTAAGGAATGGAAATTAGCCTTTATAACACCGTTACACAAAGGTGGGAAAAAAGACGACAGAGAAAATTACAGGCCAATTTCGCTTACCTCCCTATCTTGTAAGGTTCTCGAGCACATTATCGTTAGCTCCATGATGGACTTCTTAGATAGACAGAACTTGCTAAGTAAATATCAGCATAGCTTCAGGAAGATGAGATCTTGTGAAACACAGCTCGCTCTGTTCGTTCACGATATACTAAGATCAGGAGACCGTAAGACTCAGTTAGATGCAGTTTTCCTCGACTTCAAGAAGGCTTTCAATAAAGTTCCACACAGTAAGTTAGTGAAGAAATTAAATGACTGTGGAATTAATCGAAAAATAATCGAGTGAATCAGGGACTTTCTTAATGAGGATGAACAAATAGTAGTTATAGATGGATTTCAATCAGATTCAGTCAGCGTTACCTCAGGTGTTCCACATGGAAGTGTAATCGGCCCCCTCCTATTCCTTTTATATATAAACGACTTAGATAAGGTTATTTAAAGTAAAATCAAGTTATTCGCGGATGATACAGTAGTTTACAGAGAGATTAACAGTCCTAATGATCAATTATTACTTTCTGATGACTTAAATGCAATTCTCGAGTGGTGTAAAGAGTGGCATTTAGAATTGAACTTAGGAAAGTGTTCCTTTATGAGAATCTGGGGAAACAAAAACATTGACACGACGAATTACACTGTTGAAGGCGTCCAGCTAAAACTAGCCGATTCCGTCAAATACTTAGGCGTTACTTTAACAAGCAACCTCTCGTGGGATATGCACATACGAAATATATGCGGGAAGGCTAAGCAGAAACTAGGATTCATCAAACGCATAATAGGTAAACGTGAGGAAAAAGTCAAAGAGACATGTTACTTCTCGTTAGTAAGACCACTATTAGAGTATGCGTCGAGCATATGGGATCCGTACGAGAAAGGATCAATCTCAGAGTTAGAAAGAGTGCAGCGAAAAGCCGCTAGATTCGTCAAAAATTGTTACGATAGAAACAAAAGTGTTACAGGCTTGATACAGGACTTAGGATGGGAATCACTAACTGAGCGCCGATCACGCTTTAGGTTAAAACTTCTTGAAAGATTTAGAAAGCATATATTCTTCAGCGATGTCTAAGAAATAATAAGATCGCCAACTTATATTGGTAGAATGGACCATCCTCGTAAAATAAGAGAGAAAGCCTGTAAGACTGAGAGGTATAAAGGCTTGTTTTTCCATAGAACGATAGCTGAGCAGAACAGAAGTTACAAAAAGAAATCAGCCGACATAGGGTGATACTATTCATTATTATGCGCTTTCCCTTGGCGCTATTGCACCCCCTGCCACACACCATTGCAGGGTGAACTGTAGATATAGATATACGTGAGCCTAGTCACGTTAATATACATTATAATGTATAATATAATGATTTTACTTACAAAAAATGTAAGATTCCAGTATTCAATAGACGAAAGAAGGTTCAATTACTTTCTTCAATAGTTTTAAACGCTTCCTGAATAATAATTAGTACCTATTTACATTACTATCCATAAACATCGATCACTTCGTTGCTTAAACAAAAGTGCAAATCGAATAACGCTAAACTTTCGTCTATTTGTAAGCTTCATTGAAGCTAATTGAATCGGAGGTAACAATGACAGCCGCCTTGGCAACGCCCGGAATGAGTATGAAAAATCCACAAAATTTCGAAACAAATTGCGTATATCTGAAAACTTTGACCATGTAACATGTAAACTTCACAGGAATAAGATAAGTATATTGCTTTATTTGTCTAATAACGCAAAAACAAGAAAAATTGGTCCATATTTACATATTTTAATACTTGAAGGAAGAATACCTTGCAAGTCAAGAAATGGATTCATATGTGTTATCTTATGGAAAAATGTTAATCCCTTATATTGGCAGCACTGATTAATCCCGGTTGACCAAACCTTGACCATTCACTAAGTTAGGATGTAAGGAAGAATCGTACCAAATTTGGTTATTCTAGCTTTTGTCATTTAGGAGGAGTTCCATGAACGAACACACAAACACAAGCTTCAAAATATATTATAGTAGACTATCATAATTGCCTGTCAATAGGACGGGATATCTTTAGTTAGCCTTACCTCCCTCTCTCTCTCCCTCCCTCCCTCCCTCCCTCCCTCTCTGCCTGCCTCCCTCCCTGCCCGCAGTATAAATAAGAAATATTTTAGGAAAACAATTTGGGTAAATATTTTAGGAAAAACAAGTTAACCTCCATGTTAACCGAGGTGTGTGTTCGCCAAGGTCATTCCCCATCATTTCACTCATTTGATTACATTGTCTCTAATTAGTTTTTTTACACTGTTTCAAATTGTCTAATTCCTCTCATTTCGCTGGTTTGTATACATTGTCTCTAGGTAGTTTCCTGTCCCTGTCTCAAAATGTCGCAAGCAGTGTTCAACCATCTGCTTGCCTGTCAAGACCGTGTAAGCGTGCTTCGTTGTTTTTATTGTGTTTTCTTACATGTTCGTGTTTAAGTTATTTTTAGCTATGAGTGCTAAAAGAAAGAGTTATGCTCTCTTTAGAAACTAAACTAGAGGCAATCAGGCGAGTTGATAATGGTGAATCAATCAGAAAATTTGCTGCTGATTTAGGCGTAGGGGAAGTGACTGTTGGTGACTGGCAAAGAAAGAGGAGGGAAATCGAAAAATGGTGCTCTCAGAAGGTGAGTGGAAGTGTGGAAAACCTGCGAAAACAATGAAAAAGTGTGATTTTGAAAAAACGTCAGAGGCCATTTTTTTTATGGTTTACTCAAATGAGAGCTAAAGGGACTCCAGTAAGTGATCTTATGTTGCAAGCCAAAGCTCTTGAATTTCATAACCATTTCAAGGATGGTGAAGAAGAATTCACTGCTAGCTCTGGATGGCTGGAGAGTTGGAAGCGACGGTATGGGGTAAGGCAGCTATGCATAAGTGGGGAAAAATTATCTGGGGATTGTGAAGAAGTGACAAGATTCAGACAATTTTTAAAAAGTGATCGAAAAAGAAGAGTTGACTTTAGACCAACTCTTTATCTGTGATGAAACTGGTTTGAATTATCGGATGCTCCCATCAAAAACTCTAGCTGCCCGAGATGAGAAGACTGCGCCTGGTTACTAAAAAAAGGAGAGGGTAACTGTGCTAGCCTGCTCAAATGCATCAGGCAACCTAAAACTGAAACTTGCCTGTTTACTATAAATACCACAAGTTCCTGGATGGACGCTATTCTGTTTAAAGACTGGTTTGATAATGAATTTGTCCCTACTGTTGAAAAGTTTTTAAAGAAACAAAAACTTCCAAGAAAAGCTCTATTACTGCTTGAAAATGCTCCATCCAACCCAGATGCTGAATATTTGGACAGTGGCAATATTAAAGCAATGTTTTTGCCCCCAAACGTCACCTCACTTGTTCAGCCGTTAGATCAGGGTGTACTCAAGAACTTCAAAAGAAATTACAGAAGGTCCCTACTGAAAGCACTCGTTGAAGATATGGAAGAAGATTTTAGAGTTGAAGGCTGCCTGAAAAAGATAAACACCGAAGGATGTCGTTCATTGGGTTGCTGAGGCGTGGGAAAATGTAAAATCTTCGACCTTAGAAAAATCATGGAGGAAGTTGATCGAAATTGACAGGCCTAGACAGAATGAAGAAAACGCTGATGATGATGATAAAGGAGAAGATCATGATGAAGACAACATGACTGTTTTTGAACTTGCTAAAAAACTTCCAGCCTCTGGGCCCATTGAAGCACATGACGTAGCTGAATGGATGTGTGCAGGCGACGAACACGAACTTTCAGATGAAATGATAGTAAAGACGGTGGCCCAACAGGGAGAGGAGGAGAGTGATGAAGAAGAAGCGAAGGAAGAAGAAGCCAAAATATCTCATTCTGATGGACGAAAGGCAATAGAAGCTGCAATCTCTTACATCGAACAACAAGAGGAAGCGACACCGGCAGATTTACTACTGCTTAAGCGCTGGAGGAATATTGCTGCGAAAAAGAAAACACATAAGATAAAACAGAGGAATCTGACAGACTTTTTTCAGAAAAAGTAAAGGTTAGTCTACTGTTTAATAATGCTTTTTAAACGACTTTAGTGTGTTTAAATATAGGTGTTAATTTTACGATGTTTTTCCGATCATAATCTCTATTTTTACCTTAACCTCTGTATTATCCGAGTTTTTCAGTATCCGAGTTGGGCTCGGTCCCGATTACCTTAGTTAACGGGGGTTCTACTGTGTGTTTATATATATATATATATATATATATATATATACATATATATATATACATACATATATATATATACATATATATATATACATATATATATATATATATATACATATATATATATATATATATATATACACATATATACATATATACATATATACATATATACATATATACATATATATATACATATACATATACACACACACACACACACACACACACACACACACATATATATATATATATATATATATATATATATATATATATATATATATATATATATATATATATATATATATATATATATATATATATATCGATGCATTTACTGCACTGCAATCGTCATATACGTGCATAACTTACATAAATGAAGCATTTGTAACCAAAAGAAACACTGTAGGCCTTATTTTGCAAATAGGGTAAGCATACTAATCACCGGACACTGCAAAATGGAGAAACAAAAATTTACTCAAGGAAGTCTGAAGGAGAGGGTATATCTTCTACATCATAAGTCGAACCATCAAGAGCTAAACGCTTTCTTGCTGGAGATTTGGATGGGCTTCTTGAAGCAGCAATAGAAGGAGTAGGGCTTTGGGTTGATGTTGATGCTAGAGATGGACTTTCCATGGATGTTGATGGTGCTGGTCTTTTTCGGAAGTAGCTGTCTAAGGTTGTTTGTGAGCTAGATAGTCTTTTCTTTTCTCTGTAGATTTCTGTGTAACAGGCATAATCCCTTACAAGGTTAGCATTGACTTTCAAACTTCTTTCAAAATCTGGATCATGCTTTTCCAAAAGAGCCATGCCAGTTTCGAAATAACGGAAAGCTTCGGAGAGAATTTTGGAAGTTAGGCCTTTAGGCTCGGTGATGGATACCTCTTCAGGCACATCTTCTTCTTGCCTCTGCTCTAAAAGTGCCAGAAGATCTTCATTGCTGAGGGGCTGAGAATGGAACTCCATAAGTTCAGCTACATCTTGTGCCTCCACTTCCAGCTCTAACTGCCTTGCCATCTCCACAATATTTTCAGTCACTTCATGTACAAGATTTTCGAAGCCTTCAAATTCATCTAGCAACTGTGGACATAATTTTTTCCAGGCACCTTTCAGTGTAGAGATCTTAGCATCATTTCATGCATCTCGTATAGTCTTGATGCCATCTAAGATTGTAAAGCCTTTCCAGAATTTCTTGATGACTTCTTGCCCAGTTCCTTCTTCGATGTCTATTGCTGTAATACACTTGCTGAAGGTTCTTCTTAAGTAGTACAGCTTGAAGGCAGCTATGACACACTGATCCATGGGCTGCAGCAGTGAGGTGGTATTGGGTGGTAGGAATATAACTCGAACGTTAGGGTGCAGATCATCTAACGTTAGAGGGTGGCCAGGAGCATTGTCTACAAGGAGTAAAATTTTGAAAGGGATGTTCTTCTCCTTAGAATAACCTTTCACCTCTGGCACAAAGCAGCTGTCAAACCATTCTTCGAAAAGTGCTGCAGTTACCCATGCTTTCGCATTAGACCTCCAATGCACTGGAAGTCTAGTTTTAACATAGTCTTTCAAAGCTCTAGAGTTTGCCGAATGTAAATTAACATAGGCTTTAGCTTTAAGGTACCAGAAGCCTTGGCACCTAACAGAAGGGTTAGCCTATCTTTAGCTGGCTTGAAGCCTGACATGGTTTTCTCCTCTTTTGCAATGAAGGTTCTTGATGGCATCTTCTTCCAGAACAGCCCCGTTTCATCAACATTAAAAATTTGATCTTTCGTATAGCCACAGTCATCAATGATCTTTGGTAAGTCCCATGGAAAACTTTCTGCAGCCACAGTATCTGCAGCAGCTGCCTCTCCTTGCACGTTGATGTTATGTAGGTTTGACCTCTTCTTGAACCTATCAAACCATCCACGACTTGCTCTAAATTCAGCATCCTTTGCTGCCTCACCTTTCTTAACCTTCATATCATTGAAAAGGCTTTGGGCTTTATTTTGTATAATGGCCTGGTTTAAGGGAACATGGCGACTAGTCTGATCATCTATCCAGACCATTAAGAGTCTCTCCATATCCTAATTATAGTAGTGTTCACTGTAGTAGTACTTTTAACTTCAGCAGGAATTTGTTGTTTGTTTTTAATCACATTGTTAACAGTAGTGCGAGGGAAGCCTAGCCTTCAGCTTATCTCAGCTTGTGATACACCTTCATCACTAAGTTTAATCATTTTAATCTTTGAATCTAATGTAATAGCCTTACGACTTTTCTTTTCACCTTTATCTGCCATTATATTAAGTTATTTTATATTTTAATCACACAAAAACAGTATAATAAAAGTTATAAACAGTTTAATATTCACTTAGGCCTAGGCTAATCACAGAGCATAACACAAAGAGACGCTAATGTCCATAACAGCCTTACGACTTTTCTTTTAACTTTTATCTGCTATTATTGTTATTTTATATTTTAATCACACCAAAACAGCAAAATAAAAGTTATAAACAGTTAAATATTCACTTAATCACAGAGTGTAACACAATAACACAAAGAGATACAAAGCGAACCATGTTTGTAAACAAACTGACGACAGCGATGCCAGTATGTACTTGGAAGCCAATCGGGCCATAGTGTCATGCCGCTAAAGAGCCGTAACTCCAAAGCAAGCGCCGCAACTTCGGGGAATGGTGGCAATTCAAAAGGTCCATAAGTCCGAAGCGCTGTAATTCGAAGAGCCGTAGCTCAGGGTATGACTGTGTGTGTGTGTATATATATATATATATATATGTATATATGTGTGTGTGTGTGTGTATATATATAGGGCAACTAGGTGTTGAAGGAAACCCAGTGAACACTTACCGGAAGTAGAGCTGCTGGGGTGTTGGAGAGACACATTTATAGAGGTTAGAGCGTTTGGGATGATCCCTTCGTCAGCACAAGAGAGACACACACACACATACATACATACATATATATATATATAAATGTATGTATGTTAACACAGGACTTTCTCCATATTTGGGGTATAGATATTTAAATTATTATGAATAGCATTATAAGGCAAACTGATTATTTCGTATCGTAAAAGAATACAGTCGTCCTTATTGCCGTAAATTATATTTTGAATATGTTTACAGAATTCACTGCTTCATGGTGGTGGCGCTGTATACTGGAAATTAGGAATAAGTTAAATATCTTCGAAGTGGATGGTTCTACAAAAATTTGTTCCAAAGAAAACCTGGAAGAAATATCAATCTCTACAACATTGGTCCTCACGAAGATTACAAATAACAACGTTTTTAAGGAGATATTTTGCAGAAACCAAAACAACATTATTTATAAATAATTCCTAACGAATATCTGCTATGGAAAATTGTTTCAAACGAAAGTTGTAGAAAATTACATTCTCTATAACCTTTGTATAGAATTGTATATACAATAATGATGTTTTAATGGAGAAATATCGCAAAAACCAAATCAGATTTTGATTAAACCTTGACTTCCGGTTAACTGGTATTGTCCAAAAACTAATAAACTCTTCGTTCTCATACCAAAGTGTTATATATGAAATTTGGTAATGATATGGCAAGTATTTTTCGAGTTAGAGCACACACAATCACATACACACATTCATACACACAGACATCATTCCGAAAATAGTCTAAATGTGTTCTAGGGATCAAAATATCGAATAAACTATCGGTTTCTCGAAAAATTCCTATCATATAGACACAGACAACATTGAGAAAATCGTCAAAACGTTTTCTAGGGACCTCAAAATGTGTATTTCCATTGAAATCTCGAATTTGATTTTTTTTCATGAATACAATACTTTCTCTATGCTATGTATATGGAGAAAGTAAAAAATTAAATAACATGAATACTGCATTTGATTTATTTGTATTAAATTCATATCTTCGGTCATTTCAAGCAAGTTTTAATCTTATTTTCGATCTTTAACCCTTTATTTACTGATATTTTAAAAAATAATATATCTGCAATTTTTTAAATATAAATTTGTTTTTTATTTATTATTATACAATTATACAACTTTTTACAAAATTTTTTAAAAAAATAATGTCAAAATTTAACATGGGACTCGGAAGTCCCGTCAGGTCACAAGTCCATAAAACTGACGTAATTCATATGTTAAAATTTAGAAATCAGTTTGCAACGCAATTACAATTACTGATATTTTTATTATTAAAACATAACAAATTACAACGTTATGCAATGTGATATTCATAAAAGCAGTTCTTTCTTTCATTTAGGCACAGAAAAACTTTACAATATTTACATTTTGAATGAGGTCTTGATTCATTTTTTTGAGGAACAAACCTCACATCTTCCTCTTGCTGCCACAAATTTTTCTCTATTTTCCAGTCCTACTTCTGCTGGAACAGAAAATTTATACTTCCTTTTTTTGGCCTGTGTTGGGCTGACATGAGGCATTTGAACTGTATTACTTGGCCGTCCTCTCTTTTTAGGAGCTGCTGAAGCCTTCGTTAGTAATCCCTTTGTAACACTGCGCTTGTAAATTATGGAAGGAATATCTTCTTCTAGCTCACAATATATTATATACGAATTTACAAGGGTCATTTCCATCAGTCCATAATATAACCTCATCCACCTTTTTTTTGATTTTCGATCAATTTCATGGAGTGACCGTAACATACCTGATTTATCCACTCCTCCCATGTGATTGTTATAATCATTCACTATGATGGATGCATTCACTTCAAGTTTAGAACCATCCTTCTGTGTTCGTTTTACCGTTGTTTTTTCAGTGCCATGGTAATTAGATAGAAGATGCACAGATCGATTATCCATCCACTTCAGGTACAAAATACCATCATTGCTGATTCTATGGTCATATTCTCCTTTTTAAAGTTGTTTATCACTAGCAAATGAAGGAAGACCCTGTCTGTTGGACCTCACCGAATACGATATGCGAATGTATGGGGAATAACTTCTTTTACCCGCATTGTTTATGCAAACTGAAACTTGAAAAAATTACAGTTTACAGATGATTCCAGTTAAAAAGTTTATATTTTACATTTTTATTCCATCTTACCAAAGGCAGATACAACGTTTCTTTTTTCGAATGCTATTTTTCGTTCGATTTCAGTTTCGAACAAATCTGGTATTTGAAAAGCAAAGTGATATATGCAACACCGCATGACAACGTAAAAGAATCGCTTGAGACCTGACGGGACTTATCGGTCCCGCCACATATACAACGTAATAATTCCTAAACTATATGCAAGAAACTATTCAAATTGTGTTAATTATCAATTATATTTATTAATACAATAAATAAAAAATATTCTAAACATGCATGTTTCATATTGTTCTTACATTATGAGAAAATGTATGCATAGGTTCTATTGTAGTTACGGCTTCCTGCAGGAACTCAAACAAAAATCGTAAAAAAATATGATAAACGATAAATTGTCAGAAAAAACATCATAAAATACATGTACACCAGTTAATTAACATTCTAAATTAGTCATACCAGTTTAGAAGTCAGAGTGAAAAAAACTGAGTTAGATTTTTCTGACCGGGACTCAGAGGTCCCGTCAGTAAATAAAGGGTTAAGCCTTTATTTAAGTGCATATGCACGGAAATTACCGAGGACAACAATACTTTTAACCATGGAATCTTATTATTGAAATATTAAGAAATTTACCAAAACTCGAGTATAAATTCAGAATATGAGCGAATTCGAATGAGATTGAGTATTCGACTGTAAGAATAAGAATCCTCATTCATTTTGGCGTGTTTTAGCATTAATTTTGAGTAATTAACTTAATTTTAAGATATTTAAAAAAATAAAAGAATGAAAGCCCCAAGCCAAAAAAGTGTTTTTCATGTCCTCAGTACCCCCAGCAGCTCTTCAATCTAGGTAAGTGTCCACTGGGCTTCCTAGATTGAAGAGCTGCTGGGGGTACTGAGGACATGAAAAACACAAAAACGACACAAATATGGAGCTTTCGGGCTGATGCCCTTCTTCAGCGACGGAGAGACATATACTGTTTCAAGTGACACACTTGAGAAGATATTGGGAGGGGGAGAGGGGTAATGAGAGGAGTTCGGGAATAGGAGGAGGTAGGGAGGGGGAATGGCCAATAGTGTTATTGGAGGTTAAGACCGGGGGTGGAGAAAGAGTCAAGGAGAAAGATGTAGGCTAACTCCCACTGTCGAAGTAGGGGGCAGGGGTGTCATCCGGTGGGGCATGGATAATCCTTACAGTAAAGCAATTGTTAAAAGTTGCCTGGTGTAAATTAGCGTGAGAAGCCACCGAAAAGGGACGGTTAGTATTTACTCTGTTCCGGTAGCCATTAATTCTAATGTTGAGGGTGTTACTGGTGAGGCCAACATAAAAAGCAGAACAGAGGGTGCAGGTGAGGAGGTAAATGACGTTCCTCATGGTGCAATTACTTCTGGAGGGGATGGGGTAGGTGATGTTGGTGGAGGGGTTGGTGAATGAAAATGAGGGTGGGTGGATGGGGCATGTGAGGCAACAGGGTTTGCCGCAGGGTTGGTGGAGGGTTGGGAGTGGGTAGTTCTTTCTTCCACAGGATATTTCCCAAATTGGGAGGCCGGCAGAAGGAAAGAATGGGAGAATTAGTAAAGGGAGATTGGTGGGAGGTGGAAGTAAGAATTGGGTGGGCAGCATGGAGGACTTCCTTGAGGACCTTGTGGATCCCGGGGTGGAAGAGGGTAGTAAGGGTAAGGGAAGGGGTGGAATCAGGAATAGGAGTGTGAGGGTGGTGTTTAGTGGTTGCCGGTGTGACTGCCCTCCAGATCTGGTCACGGATCAGGCCCGGTGGGTAACCATGTTTTAGAAGGGCATCTTCGAGGATGGAGTAATATAGTAAGAGAGACCTCCTGTCTGAGCAAATCCTCCATCCTCGGCGGGCTTGGGCATATGGAATTGAGGTTTTGGTGTGTAAGGGATGGCAGCTTTGAAAGTGGAGGTATTTAAGGCTATTAGTGGGTTTAATGTGGATGCCGGTGTGGATTTTTCAGTCTAGGATGGAAAGGTTGACGTCCAGAAAGGTGATGTTAGTGGCGGAAGTATTGTAGGTGAAGGAAAGCGTGGGGTGAGAGGAGAGGCGTAACAAAAAGGATTGGAGGGAGTCAGGTCCATTGGTCCAGATGAGAAAGATATCGTCAATGAATCGTAGCCACAAAAGTGGTTTGAGAGGTGCGTTGAGGAAATGAGTCTCCCATTTCTCTGGGTAGCAATTTGCATAAGAGGGCGCCATTCGAGTGCCCATTGCTGTACCCGTAATTTGGAGATAATGGTGCCCTCCAAAAGAGAAGTTGTTCTTTTTCAGCACCATTTGTGCCAAGTGCAATAGAAAATGGGAGGAGGGCATTTTGTCAGTTGTTGTGTCAAGTAGTTTTCTGAGGGCAGAAAGTCCATCATCATGGGGAATATTAGAGTAGAGGGAGCAGACATCAATGGTAGCCAAAATGGTATTGGGTGGGAGGGGAGAAGGGAGGTGCTTAAGGCGTTGGAGGAAGTGGTTGGTGTCTTGGATAAAGGATGGCAGTAGACGGACGAGAGGCTGTAGGCGAGAGTCCACGAATGTGGAGATGCGCTCCATGGGGGAGTTAAAACTGGCAACAATGGGACGGCCAGGGGTGTTAGGTTTATGAATTTTTGGAAGAAGGTAGAAGGTGGGGGTATGGGGATTCTTGGGGATCATCAGGGCGATGGCAGAGTCGGTGAGGCCTTCCTCTTTTCCTGCAGAATGAAGATAGGAGGAAATTTGGGAGGAGTGGAGGCTTGTGGGGTTGGAGGTGAGGGGAAGACATCCAAAGGCCGAGGCCGATGCCGAATATCAGATTTTGGCAGAATACCAAGGCTGAAACCGAGCTTCGGTGCATCACTGTTATCAACTCTGAAAAGGGTCATAAAGGAATGGCTCTTTTTAGAGGGCATTAGATAAATATTTATCAAAATAAAATTGTAAAGCTTTGTGGAAATAAAATGCACATTATACCTGCAGTAAAGAAGAAATTCACATATTTTTTAATGTTTATGATTAGTGTTTAAATAAACTATATTGTTGACATAAGATATGAAACAATTATGTGGATGTGTTTGTTACGAAAAATTTCATTTTGCATATTATTTTTGTAATATTTGTAATGAATCAGTAATGTGTATGCTTGTTGATAAACTGATGTTGTGATGGATGATAGTCACATTATAATGTTAAATACATATATGCTTTTGGAATTATTTTGGATGGTGTGAATTGTGCTACATATCAACAAGTGCTAGAATGGATTATGTGTTAGAATTAATATAATTAATATACTGTACTGGCAGACAAGCCAATGTAGGCTTTGCTGGTTAATGTATTAATATATTGTGCATATATTGGATGAAGAAATACATGTACACATATAAAAAAAAAAAATAAGGTAAAATTATTATTTCGTATCGTAAAAGAATGCAGTCGTCCTTATTGTCATAAATTATATTTTTAATATGTTTACAGAATTCACTCAAGATGGTGGCGCTGTATACTGGAAATTTACAAATAAGTTAAATATCTCCAAAATGGATGGTTCTACGAAAATTTCTTTCAAACGAAACTTAGAAAAAATATTATTCCCTACAACCTTGGTCCTCACAAAGATTAACAATATAGACATTTTTAAGGAGATATTTCATGGAAATCGATTATTTATAAATAATTCGTAAACATTAACTGCTATGGAAAATTGTTTCAAATCAATGTTGTAGGAAATTATATTATCTATAATATTTCTGTCAAGTTGTATATACAATGATGATGTTTTAACAGAGAAATATTGCAAAAACTGAATCGGGTTTTGAATAAACCTCGACTTCCGGTTAACCGGTGTTGTCCAAAAACTAATCAGTTCTTTGTGCTTATACCAAAATGTTATATATGAAATTTGGTAATGATATGGCACGTACTTTTTGAGTTAAGAGTGCCCACAATCACCTACACACACACATCCACACACTCTTTTCTTCCTGTAATCATCATGCAGAATCCTTCTTTCATTATCATTCCTTGCAGCAATCATCCTCCTATATGCCTCCTCCTTTTCATTAACTGCTTCACTCACTGTTTCATTCCACCAAGCATCCTTTTTCATACAGCCCACTAAAGTCATTCCGTATACCTCTGAAGCACACTGTGTAACATTCTCTTTCAGTCTATTCCAAGCATCTTCCACATTTACTTTCCTTATATCCTCTTCCCATTCAGTCTGCTGGGCAGTTAATTTACACTCCAACACATTCATATACTTAATCTTTACCTTGCACTCTTGCAATCTCTATACTTTCACTCTAGTCTGTTGCACACCCTTACTCTTCCTCCAGGTCCACTCTAGAGACAACCAAAAAATGGTCTGTCCCTCATTCAGCTCCTGTCATCACCCTTGTATCCTTCACCAGATCTCTCAGTCTTTCATCATACAGAACTAAATCAATCATACTTTTTGAGTCACCCCTCTGCCATGTATACATGTGGATGTTCTTATGCTTATACCATGAATTTGAAACAAACAAACTTTTCTATGCAAATTCCAATCAAACTCTCACCATTATCGTTTACTCTGGGGTCACCGAAGGGGCCCACCACTTTCTCAGTGCCCTCCCGTCCGACACCTATCCACCCATTCATATCACCAAGTACAATTATTCTCTCACCTGCATCACAATTATTCAACACATCTCTCAATTTCTCCCAAAACTCATCTCTAACTGTTTCACTCTCACTATCCACAGGAGCATAAGATGCAACCAACAGAATTCTACTAATTCCTACTTTCATACGAACCCACAACAATCTGGGTGACACAAATTCCTACTTTCTCACATACATTTTAGCTCTTTCATTCAGAATCAAACCAACTCCTTGACTCCCATATGTACACACATCCACACCAGACCACAGAGCCAAACTACCATCATTCATTACCAAAGCATCACTCCCCTTCCTTTTTGTCTCACATACACACAGCACATCCAATCCTCTTTGCCATACACTCCTCTAACATTCCACGTGCCTAACTTCCACTCGCGTAAGTCGTCTAATGATGGGCCAACCAGTTTTGACCTCTGCCGCCCACCATGGCTTTGGTCATCCGAGTATGGCTTTGTTAGAGTAGACTAGGTTACCAGCCTAAGTCATACCCATGCCGACGCATCCTTCCCTGCTAACTGTAAGGCACATTACCGGTCAGTATTGACACATTTTGGCCAGACTGCCACAAATGCAACCGAAGCTCAGTATTACCCCAAGCACACGCTATTCTGTACAAGCTAGGATCCCTATTAGAGACTACCTTGCAAGCCAGCAATCTGTTGCTCGCATCCTACCACTAGGAGGTACATGCATTGTACTGACACACCCAGGATACACACAGACATCATTTCGAAAGTAGTCTGAACGTGTTGTAGGGACCTCAAAACATGTACAGGTGAGCCCTGCTTAACGCAGCCCTGGCCAATGCGGATTCATTATAACGCGGATTTTATTTCAAATTAAAATTTTCTTTTTAAATATAGACATCTTATGCACAGTGCGACTGCAGTCTAATATCTTATGATTTTTTAAAATTTCGCACTAATCAAATTTCATAAAATATCAAATTCTGAGAAAAATTAACAACAGGCTCGTGCGAGCCGGCTTCAGCTCATCACTGTATATAATGATATATAAATTGCAGAAAACCCAACACGCACTACTATGGTTTTGATCTATAAGCAGAACTGCAAGAGCATCATTGGTCAGTGCATGACTTTGTTGGAGGAGCACAGTGACTTCACGCGAGTGATGTGAGTGCCGTGAAGCGGGGCTGCGATGGACTATTTGAATGCTACCCCGACAAGTTTTACGTAATAAGCCAAAAAAAGCTAAGCAGTTTACTCTGGACTCTTTTTTAAATAAAACGTCATAGGTGTTCTGAGAAATATTTTGAAATTATATACGTCTACCGCTAAAAAGCTTTTTTGTCTTACTGTTTACTAGGTAATTTTATAGTTTGTTTAATAAATTACGTTCTAAAAGTCTGGTAGAAATATGTTTTACATTGAATGTGGGTCCAAAAATACCATTTGGGAAGTTATTTCCCTCTGGGCGCATAAAGGTAATGGTGCCCCGGCGAATGCAGATTTTTGCTTAATGCAGAGACCTCAGGAACGCATCCCCCGCATTAAGCAGGGCTCACCTGTATTTCTGTTGAAATCTCTAATTTGATTTTTTCCATGGAAACACTTTCTCTATACTACCCGGACTGCCCCGAGTTGTCCCTCAGCAGTGCAGATCGCGCTAATCTCATGGTGACTACAGGCACTGTGATATGGGCCTTTCCTTTCGACCACTTCACCGTCTATACTTGATGCTCCACGCTCCACCAACGTCTCTACCAATCGGAGCAGCGAGTAGAGCCGTGCAATGCGGCTCTCAGACTCCACTTCGAATCCAGTCGACACCGACTATCCGCAAATCCCCGAAACCCGGACTATGCGCAAATCCGAAAAATACGGACTATCCCCAAATCCGAAAAATACGGACTATCCGCAAATCCACAAAATCCGGAATATCCAAATCAGCACTGGTTTAAAACCGAAAATCCGGATTCCAAATCCGAAAATTCGAATAGTTCAAAATTCTAAAATCCGGATTATTCATAATCCGGATATTTTTTCCAGCCCTAGTATATAGTTTTACCCTGCAAGGAACATAGGATATATGGCGATAAAAAATGGGGCTGCCTAATTCAATAAATGCTGTTTTTCATCAGCTCCCCAGCTACAAAGCGTTCTCCACCATATATACTATAAGCATGGAAACTATATATTAGGAACGTTTCTTTACCTGCCATTTAAACATATTTCAAGTTCTCATATGTTCCTTATAAGATTTGCAATCCAGTACTAGGCCTCCACCTATATTTCGAAAACTCGAGCATAGAATCTTATTAATCTTATTAGTATATAAAACAAGTTCGGAAAGTGTACAACATATCACAAATGGGCGCGTTTCGTGCAATAGAGTATTAGAAAGCAATTATATACCTGTACGTAAGGGAAATAGCATTTTAAAGTTCTTTTCTTCATCATAAATAATCCAATTTCTTCCTATTTAATAATATTACATGTACACATAAGGAAATTAAACGTTTGTTTGCGAGATTGTTTATGTTAGCAACAATGACGAAGTAACCATTCAAGAAAATTTCTAAGTTCAACTCGATATAAGACTTTCTTGTTTGATTTTCTCGATAACGGCTACTCCTATGATAAAAATGTATAGGAAAGAAAATACTCTAATTTACTAGTTCTACAACTTTTATTTGAAAAATATTTTGATACGAGCAATACTTTACGATATATGACGAAAATTTAATTTTTTGTCGCCAGTAAAGTGGTACCCCTGATTGGCGTACGTGATTCATTTTTGCGATTTTCTTATTATATTTGATTGAAAGTCCTTAATATCAAATTTCATGAAAATCCGTTTGGTAGAAGCCGAGAATGAACATGCGGACGGATGGACGGACAGACGGACCAACTGATGATAGTAGGCGCTCACGCTGTAAGTGAAACGCGCCTAAAAAATGTTTTTATAGAAACTTCTCAACTTGTTGCTTTAACTGATTAGCTCTGCATTTCATTAGTTGATTTAATGTTTTCATTTTCTTTAGTCATTCAGTTAATGTTGAATATAAATTATACTGCAAAACAATTTCATATTTAAAAAATCTGATGTGGCCAACACATGACTTTCTCCATATTTGGGGTATAGATATTTAAATTATTATGGATAGCATTATAAGGCAAAATTATTATTTCATATCGTAAAAGAATACAGTCGTCCTTATTGCCGTAAATTATATTTTTAATATGTTTACAGAATTCACCGCTACGTGGTGGTGCTGTATACTGGAAATTAAGAAAAAGCAAAATATCTCCGACTTGGTTGGTTCTATGAAAATTTGTTTCAAACAAAACTTGGAAGAAATATTATTCTCTACAACTTTGGTCCTCACGAAGATGACCAATAACGACGTTTTTAAGGAGATATTTCACAGAAACCGATTATTTATAAATAATTCGTAACCGTTAACTGCTATGGAAAATTGTTTCAAATCAAAGTTGTAGGAAATTATATTATCTATAATACTTCTATCAAGTTGTATATACAATAATGATGTTTTAACAGAGAAATATTGCAAAAACCGAATTGGGTTTCGAATAAACCTCGACTTCCAGTTAACCAGTATTGTCCAAAAACTAGTCAGTTCTTTGTGCTCATGTTAAAGTGTTATATATGAAATTTGGTATTAATATGACAAGTACTTTTTCAGTTAAGTGTGTCCACAATCACATACATACATACATCCATCCATCCATCCACACCACACACAAACACACACACAGACATCATTCCGAAAATAGTCTGTTCTAGGGACCTCAAAACGTTTATTTCCGTTGAAATCTCGAAGTCGATTTTTTTCGTGATCATAATACCTTCCCCATACTATGTATGGAGAAAGGAATAAAATAAAATGAATTCGTTTGGAAAAATGCAATGAAAAGGCAGTAAAAATCCACTGTATCTGTCACACACATTGTCACAATTTATTTGGCATCAAGTAGTGCAGTTGATGCAGCATTAAATCATGCTCCAGAAATACGAAATAGAAAGTAATGAGCAAAGTGGTTACCTAAATGCAGTATCATAAACAGATAAAGTGTCGTCATGGCGGTCAGTTTGGCACACGTTTCTTGGAACTCTCACTTTCACTTTGAGACTCTTCGAAAAGTTTTGGCTTGCCCAGTCCACTGCTTCTAACATAGATTCTTCCACCTCAGATGGAGAACATGATGCTGGAATACATATCGCCCAGTGAAGTACATCACGTCTTGCTTTGGTTGGATCATTTATATTCTAAAAATAATACAAATAGACAAATTTTGGAATGAGATGCATACAACATGTGCAGACCAATTTTTCAACGTTATCATGTTAAATTATTCATGATGGTAAAAATTAAAATCAGTGAATAACTAATGTTAACTATTAAAATTATTTAAATATGCATTTAACCAACATGCCACATTATCACTGCTGTCATTTACAATCTAAAATGACTGGTAAGCATGAATATAGTTTTACATTAAAATTAAGAATCATCCCTTCTCGGCTTACACAGTAAATGCGTCAGTTGTACGGTAGGATAGGGCAAAAATTACATGGAGACTGCTACATGAAGAATGCACGTGTTGTATTTGTACATCCTATATCTAATTTTACAAGTGTCCGTCTGTCTGTCAGTCAGTCTCTCCTGTCCGTTTGTCCCCATTTATATTTCGAGAACTGTTCGTTCTAGAGATATACAGTAAACAGCGTTTTGTTTCTACTAGCTAGGAGGTCCCTGGTAAACTTTTCATTTTCATAAAGTCCCGGGTTCTAACCTTCGGAATCATTTATGTATTTTCCATAAGATAACACGTAAAAACTCAAATTTTCAGCATGCAGGCTTTCATTCAACAGCTCATATAAATTCAAAATATTGGCCTAAGAGCTACGGATCTGGATCGTTTTAAAGAAAAATGTTCAAAGATTCTTATTCTTATCACCTTTTTTCGTTTACAATTCTAAATTGCTTGCATTTTAACTTTAATGCACATGATTTGCATTAAATTTGCCATTTTAACGTGAAATACCTTGACGACGGACATTTTCGTGCTCGGAGTCCTATTGTTGTAAAACCGCATATGGCTTACGAGCGTAATATTAACGTTTTACTTGTATTATGCCTGTTGAAATATCAACAGAAGATTTATAGATAGATAGATTATTAATATTTGCATTTAAAATAATTAATAGCACACTTTTACATCTATATAATAAAACTCTAAGGCAATACGTGGCACACAATAACATTGTATTGCTAAGCAAGAGGATATATAAAAAGCTGAAACAGCTGTCACTGAAACATATCAGATCTTTGTATCATAATCTTAGTATAGTATTATAAAATCTGTATTAAAGATTATTATTATTAAGTAGATATTACTTTTTTTAAATTAATTTGCGTAAAATCTTATATGGTAGATTAGGTATATATCACAAGCCAGTAAAAAATTACGGAACTTAAATGATTAAGCGTTTTCATCTACTTAATAACCCGAATCCCTCTTGTTTGGTCAGAGACATTTTTGTTCAATGAGAATTTATAACACAAATAAATTCTATCATTTAGCATTTCAAGAGATACAGAATTTTTCTTACCATTGTAAAGTACTTAATGAATAAGCGGCATTGAACGCTATCATTACTTTACTTCTACAAAACAAATTATCAACAACTACATCAATTTAAATAAACACGACCACACTATACTTACCATTTCGGCAGAGGTACATCAGAATGTATTACATTTAGCCAAATCTTACGTGTTAAATTATTAATAACAGTAATTATTTATTTTTAAATGTATCTCATTCGCTATATATACATAACAACTAGAGATGCACCGAATACTCATTTTGGCTGAATATTAAAATCAGTATTTGGCCAATGGTATCATTCACTTTCCCGAATATCACTTTCCCGAATTTCATTTTCCCGAACGTTCAATTTCCCGAATATCACTTTCCCGAATCCTCATTTTCCCGAATACGTCATTTTCCCGAATCCTTGTTTTTCCGAATCAATCAATTTACGTTAATTTTATGTACATATACAACGAAAGACTGATTTTGTTCACATTTAACAATTAACTAATGTTATTGAAAATTGATTTATATGACATAATTACAAAAAAGTACAGAAGCCAATTTACAATGGAAACTCCTGAACGATAATTTAATTTACATATACAACGAAAGACTGTTTTTGTACCCGCAAAACTAAACAAACCCATGACTGACTGGCCGGTCTCGACATTTACGAACCCAATCACCGGACTGCAGGGAGGGTTTCTTTGGTTCCGGGCAAGGTGAAGGGTGCGATAGCTCCCGGAGATGACTACCCATTAAAACAAAGCGAGCCGAAGGCTCGTCAATATCCTCGGTTATTAGGCAAATACACAGACAGAGTTTGAGAAAAGGATTTGGTTTGCCATCAAACTAAACCTTGCTAACCCATAACTATTGGGCCTTACGATACATTTACCCGCAAAACTAAACAAACCCATAACTGATTGGCCAGTCTCGACATTTACGAACCCAATCACCGGACAGCGGGGAGGGTTTCTTTGGTTCCGGGCGAGGTGAAGGGCGCGGTAGCGGCCGGAGACCCATTAAAACAAAGTGAGCTGAAGGCTCGTCAATATCCTCGGTTAATAGGCAAATACACAGGCAGAGTAATCCGTGATGATTCAGGAAAATGATATTCGGGAAAATGATCATTCGGGAAAATGATCATTCGGGAAAATGACCATTCGGGAAAGTGATTTTCGGGAAAGTGATTTTCGGGAAAGTGATATTTGGGAAAATGATACCAAGTCTTTGGCCAAGGCCAAAGCCGAATATCTCCATTAGCATAAATTAGTGATACACATATCAGCTTCGGCCTTCGTAATCAGTCAAAAATGATTAAAATAATTTTTATCTTTTAAATTCTATGAGATGGAACTCTTTGGATCTCGGAAATTAAATTTTCGTCCATTTCCATAACAGTGTAAGAACACAACTTAAAATGGCGATAAAACTACAAAGAAAATGCTGAAATACAAACTATTTGCCACAACGGCGGTTGTGGTCGCTCGCTTCGAAAACAAGGTGTGTTGATCGCTTTGAAGACACTCGCTCATCGCTCAAACGAGTACACGCATTGACGCCAGAACTTGGAACACCGCCATAACATTACATTGTATTGTTTATCCGCTTAGTCGCTCGTACCGCCCGCGTTGCTTGTGCGTGGGATGGAGCCTCGCTTATTAATTTTTAAAATGATACTACTAATAAGTTCTGGGTTTACAAAAAATCTGCACAGATCCCCAATGTTGACTGTGAAAGTAGGTTACAATCGCAAGAATATTCCTCCCGGGGAATTTCCGAAATCATTTTTAAAACAGTACCAATCTGGAGTACCAGCTAATGAACACTAATATTTTCTATAGAAATCTATTTAAATTCTTTGTTAATATGAAGATATATACAAAGAATCGCAGCCTTGTTAAGTTTATTATATATTCTGTTATATTATTATGAAATTCAAAAATGAAACAAGAACTCAGTCGACATTGTGTCATTTTGGTTTTGGCACGATGGCGCTACTGTTTATACATCATATTACGTCATGCAAAAATGTGAACCAGATGTCAGAGGTTGTCTGCTACTTACACAGTACAGTGAAACATCAAAAATTCCAACTGATGATGAGGAGTATTCTAAATAAACGAATTGTCCACATATTGGAACACACAAATATATTATATGTCGTAGGCCATAAAAATGAGTAGCACATAATTGTCAGGCTGAATGCGAGATATGTGAATTGTATTGGCAACAACTCAATGTAATATGCTTTTATTTAGTGTTTTCAGCTTTCTTCTATTATGTCATTATCATTTTTCGTTTTATCAAAATAAAAATATATAGTATTCGGCTATTCGGCCATCCAAAGGCCCAAGCAGTGGCCGAAGCCAAATAGCAGATTTTGGCTGAATACCGATGCTGAAGCCGTACTTCGGTGCATCACTAATAACAACTAAGTAGAACTATATCAATTTAAATAAAAACAAAATATTTACCATTTTAGAAGTAATACATGATTATCCGTATTAATATCGCAACCAAATAGCAATGTCTCATGTTTATTTACTCAATGTCTCTAGCAATGTGATAAACAGATTCTGTATATCGCATTGAAATACAATATAAAGTTAAAACCATTTAGATACTGTATATATGCAACTATATATTAATTAATTAAATTAATATTTGAATTGTTTGCTCAGAATAAAAGTAATGGCTTCAAGAGCTACACGTTACGCTAATTATAATGCAAGAAGAAGAGCGGAACGAGCCATTCAATCTGTTGAGGAAGCAAATCGAAGAACAACTGAAAGAAATCAAGCCGACTGAGATCGAAGAGCCATTGAAGATGAACAACAACGAGAACAATTTAATCAAAAACAAAGAAGAAGACTGAGTTTGGAATCGAAAGAAAATCGACTACGCAAGAGAAGGCAAGCAAAACGACGTAGATTAAATGGACGTGCACCTGATGCAGATATTTCTCAACTTGAAGTTGCCATTGAAGAACATAACTGTGGAAATATGACGCAGATTTGCAATTACTGTGGTGCGCTTTATTGGCCGAATGAACTCAACACTTCTAAAAAATACACCAAACGCTGTCACGATGGAAAAGTTTCCCTCGAAGATTTATCTGAAAAGCCTGATTTACTAAAAGAGTTATTAACAACAAACTCACCTGAAGCTAAAATTTATCGAGAACATATTAGAGAATACAATGCTGCTTTAGCTTTTGCTTCAATGGGTGCTGAAATCAAAGCACCTCCGGGAATAGGACCCTACTGCTTTCGTATTCATGGACAAATTTTCCATAAGGTTTCTCCACTGTTAACGAACGAACAGAACAAACCAGGGTATGGCCAACTGTATATATTTGATTCAGGTGAAGCAACAAACAAACGTATGGATAATAACCAAGGCTGTTTACGAATTGTAATGGAGAGATTAGATACGATGTTATGACAAATAAATCCATTTGCTGATTCTTACAATCAAATGCATAGGATAACACAATCTAATCCAACAGTAAAAGTTAGAATGGTTTTTATGGAAGATCCAAACTTAGACTTAAGAAGATATAACGCACCTACTTTAAAAACAGAAGTTGCAACAATATTCGTTGGTGATGACGGTGAACCATCAGCCAACCGAGATATTTGCATTTACCTGATAGGAGATACTTGCAAGAACATTTCACCAATGAATTGTTGCAGTGATCCAATGGTCTACCCTTTACTTTTCCCGAGAGGCGAGTGTGGTTGGCACATCGGAATGGAACATGTAGAAGAAAAATGATCAGCTAAGCGAGTTCGAGTCACACAGTTACAGTATTTCGCTTATCAACTCACTGTGTGTAGTGGTTTCAGTCTCTTGCATAGCAGTGGAAAATTATTCCACCAATACGTCGTCGACGCTTACGTGAAAACGGAAGGAGCCCAATTGAACTATATGCGAATGAATCAGGAAGATTTAAGAGTTGAACTGTACCAAGGACTGTTAGATGCGATAGTCTCTCGAGCAAAAAATGAGAACACGCGAACAGGTAAGATGATAATATCACCTTCAACATTCCAAGGAAGTCCACGATGCATGCAGCAACATTATCAAGATGCAATGGCTATAGTAATAAAGTTTGGACGACCGGATCTGTTTCTTACTTTCACTTGCAACCCGACCTGTTCTGAGATTTTGAATGCAATGCAAGGCAATCAATGACCTGAAAACAGACCAGACATAATAGTTCGAGTTTTTAAAATGAAGTTAGCAGAGCTCTTGGATGATATTTTAAAATGCAATCTATTCGGAATTGTCATTGCAAACATCTACGTAATTGAATTTCAAAAGCGAGGCTTACCTCACGCTCACATTTTACTGACGTTAGATTCAGGTTCAAAAATACGCACAAAAGATGATATTGACAAGTACGTAAGTGCCGAGATACCCGATAAGAATGTCAACCCAAGGCTGTACGAGATTGTAATGAAGTGTATGATTCACGGTCCCTGTGGTACACTTAATCAGTGTTCGCCTTACATGAAGGAAGGTGCATGTTTTAAAAACTTTCCGAAGGATTTCAGAGAGAGAACTGAAGAAAACCTTAATGGATACCCTATCTACAGAAGAAGATCCAGAACTCCTGTTAAAATTGGTCAATATGATGTTGATAAATTTGAATGTAAGCAATTCCCTATACGATTAGCTTTTTCTATGATTATAAACAAGTCGCAGGGTCAGACTTTTGGCAAAATCTGTCTTTACTTACCAAAACCGATTTTTAGTCATGATCAACTTTACGTAGGTCTCTCACGAGTAAGATCATTTGACACTCTAATTATTGTATCTACAAATCAAGAGATCGAAAATTGTGTGTATAAAGAAATTTATGATACTGAGCAATAAAGTAAGACTAGCACGCAGATGCTCTGCGCGGGTAAAGCTAGTATGAAATATTTCATCATATACAACAGTTCTAATGAATATTCTGTTGTCGTATAGTAAATCCCTCTGGTTCTTATTTTCTGCTATAAAATTCTGATATTCTTCTCTCACCTTTTTCTCGTCAATCATCATCATCATCATATAAATAAAATAGAATGTGGGTGTGTGCATGTGTGTTTACGTTGTAACTCCAAAAGCAATAAACCTAGAAAGCTGAAACTTGGCATACATTCTAAGAGCACCCTGAGGGTGTGTACCTCGGGCTTATTTTTACTTTTTCCGTATACGTAGTATAGAGAAAGTATTGTATTCATGAAAATGCAGAAGAAAGATGGCTGCCGGCACTAGTGTTTTCGCCTCCGTGCCATTTGTTAATTTTCTGTTGGTAGCTGTGTGTGTTTGTGTGATTTTCCGATCGTGTTCGACTCGTGGAATAGGTGTTTCTCACACGGTGTTCAGTTGTGGGCATTATCCCAATATTATTTACAGTTTTTGGGAGTTTCACTTAAATTGCTTCAGCCGCCTCCACTTCCCGCCTGCGTCTTTTGCGTCGCCCGGGGACCCTGAGCGTTCCTCCTCGGCCTGGAAGCTATTTGCCTTCCTCATCCTACTCTCCGGTGACGTTAGCCTCAATCCTGGGCCCGTGTGTAATTTCTTTTACCAAAACGTGAGAAGTATTCAAAATAAACTCTCCATTGTCACCTCTCATCTTGCGGAACTCGCTGCGTTTGATGTGTTTGCGCTGTCTGAGACTTGGCTCAACAATAATGTCTTAGATAGCGAATTTGAACTTACTAACACCCATCAACTATTTCGTCGCGACCAGAATTCTCGCGGAGGAGGTGTTCTCTTAGCCGTTTCTTCCTCCTTCCCCACAAAACGTCGAGCGGACTTGGAGTCCAACTGCGAAGTGTTATGGACTGAGGTTGTTATGCAACACTACATTAATGGTGATCCCCAAAATCGTGGCAAACTCTTCGTTGGCTGCTTTTATCATCCGCCTGGTAGTAATTTATCAGTCCTTGAAGCCTGCTTTGATTGTTCTCCATGTACGTGCTCTTGGGGAGTTTATTCTCTTTGGAGACTTCAATCTGGGCATTAATTTGACCTCACCTTGCAGTGGTATTGGTGCCAACCCCCATGATGACTATTTCATCAATGGTTTAGGGCTAACACAATGTAATCCTTTCCCTACCCACAATTTGGCAACGTTGGATTACATCCTCTCTTCGACTGTAGTCCAATCTGTCTCCGCCGGTAGAAATATTTTTCCAGCGGATCACAAGTCCTTGCAGTGCACCCTTTCTCTGCCCCTTCCCTCCGCTTCAACGCCCCCATCCTCACTCAGGACCCTGAGAGCCTGAAACAAAGCGAACTGGCCTGCAATCAACCATGCTGTCTCCCTCCTCCCTTGGAACCTTCTGGACAGCGGCACCCCGTTGACTCCCTCGAGCTCTTTTACTACCTTCTCCACAGGGTAATCGCAAATTTCGTCCCTACTCGGAGAGTCTCCAAGAGGCATCTCATCTGGTTGACACATGAGACGACACTCACACTCACCAACAAGCGTGTCACTTGGAAACTATGTATAAGTCATCCCAACCCCCACACTCGTGACTCCTCCGTGGTCCTTCGTAAGCGTTCCCAAACCCTTCTTCGCCACAATTATATGAACCGCATTAAATCTATTACAAACAAAATGAGGGATAATTCCAAAAGATTTTGGTCCCTTGTAAATGTGAAAGGGAAATCCTCTCATGTTCCTGTTTGTGTTATATCGGACGACGCTTCATATTACGGTGATGATAGGCCATCAGCCTATAATAGCTACTTCTTCTCGAACTTTACTCCCCCCATCCCCGCAGTCCCCCTTCCACCTCTTCAGCCAGTCTGTCCTCACTCCCTCTCATTCATTTCCACCTCTCCTCAGGAGGTTTTCAGCCTACTCTCCTCTTTACCTCCACGTAAATCCACGGGTTCCGAAAATATCAGTTCTCTTTTCCTTGGTCGCACTGCCACCTCTCTCTATCTTCCAGTTTCTAAAATCTTCAGTCGTTTACACACCAGTGGCTCATTCCCCACAGTGTGGAAAACCGCCAACATAACCCCATTTTAAAATCTGGTTCGAAAAATAATGTTTTGAATTACCGCCCTATCTCAATCCTTCCAGTTCTTTCACTCCTTTTTGAGCGCATCATACATGACCATCTACTATCTTTCTCCCTTCCTTATATCTCGCCTTCTCGACACGGTTTCCTTCCTGGTAGTTCATGCTTAACCAATCTCTCTGTTCTCCCCCATTTGCAGGTTGATAGAACTGCGGCAGCAGATTTGAACGGATTTAAAATTTGCAGGTTGATAGTCCTGTAGCGGTAAATTTGAGGTGTTTTAAAATTTTCAGGTTGATAGAACTGCAGTGGCAGATTTGAATGGGTTTAAAATTTGTAGGTTGATAGAACTGTGGCGGTAAATTTTAATGGGTTTAAAATTTGCAGGTTGATAGAACTGCGATGGTAAATTTGAACGAGTTTTAAATTGTAGGCTGGCAAAACCTGAACTAAAAAAGCGAGATGAAATGCGCACGTGCTGCGATCTTAATTATTCGAGCATTGGCTTTGAAAGGTTGAGTAAATAAAAGAACGATATTTTTAAAAAAATTTTTTATTAATCGATATCGATGTAAACACTCCCAACCCTTTTAACAAGTTTAAAATTTTTATGATTTAAATTATTATACTCCAGCGTCTCCTCTTTGGATATGGTGTTATATTTTTTAGGCAGGAACACCTTTGCCCTCCATAGCTCCAACACCAGGTTTGTGATGATGGCCACTATGGCATCACCATAACGCGTCGTCGCCTTATCCATATTTATTATCGGGTAACTAACCTCCTCCACCAAGTCAGAGGCCTTCATTGACATGATGTGAGAATGATGCATAAGCCCTCCCCCACCTCTTCCGGAAGTGTGGAAAATGCGATGTTTCACTTTGCGGCACTCTCTGCGTAACCTTTAGCCCCGTGGTGTGAGTCGACCGTTCAGCGGTTCGTAGCAGGTTGAATAGAAGGTATGCCTTCCTTTATTCTCTGAGAGTGCGAAGTATTATCATTCGTTGTACGTCGGTTCGCTGTGAAGTAGACTTCGTATCTTTCTCCGAGAGTGCGGAATATAATTTGTTCTGCAACGATTCAAGTGATAACAACCATTCGCTGTGAAGTAGACTTCATCTCTTTCTCCAAGAGTGCAGAGTATCATTTGTTCTGCTACAATTCAAGTGAAAACAACCATTCGTTGTGAAGCAGATTTCGTCTCTTTCCACGGGAGAATATCTTTTGAAATGTAAGTTCTTTTAATTTTTGCTAGAGTGAAAATTCTCAGAATTAGCATTTTGAAATAATTTCTCTATTCTTATACAAACGATGTTTCTTTTTTTGTGAATGTTATAAATATGGTAGAGAGTGATGTTACTACGCGATTCAAAATAAATCTGTTTTTCGGGTACTACGTGACTCAAAAAAATTCATACCGATAAATACACCTTTGTTATTACGTGATTCAAAATAAATCTGTTTTTTTGGGTACTACGTGACTCAAAAAAATTCATAAAATTAAATACTTCTTTGTTACTACATGATTCACAATAAATGTTTTTTCGGGTACCACGTGACTCAAAAAAATCATAAAATTAAATACTCCTTTGTTACTACGCGATTCAAAATAAATCTATTTTTTGAGTACTACGTGACTCAAAAAAATTCATACCAATAAATATCCCTTTGTTACTACGTGATTCAAAATAAATTTAAAAATTTTCGGGTACCATGTTACTCAAAATATTCATACCTATAAATACCCCTTTTTTACCAAATTCTATTCATTTTCCAGCAATCCTCCAAAATGGAAACACTTTGCGACATCTGTTGGGTGTATAACAACTCTAGGCACAAGATAGCGCATGAAATGTCTGACGTACATCATCGACACGCTATCAGACAGGTTGGTGGTGAGAGGCAGGCAATAATTGAGATCGACTCGGCAGTCTGAAACCACCTCAAGAACTATTGGGTGAGTGGAAATGAAGTGCAAAGAGACTTGATCTCTTTTCTCAACTCTATCAGAGATATTGTTTTTGCAAAGGTCAGAGAACAATTAGAAAACACAGCCTTCAAAATTAACATTTTAGTGAAGGCTAATTTCGTAAAGGGCGAGAAAAATTATGATAGGTGGTTTAAAACCAAGAATGTCAGGGTCCTTCAGACCGATGATGTAGGTAATATTTTAGATAGTCTTTTCGGGAAACTAATGAAGAAAAAATCCGAACATCAGGCAAAAGGATCGGGGTGGTCTTTGAGAGAGATTATCAGCCTCAAGCTTAGAATAAATAAGTATACTCATTTGAGAGGGTCTACGTTTATCGAACTCCCACCACAATTAAAAATACAAAATCCGTCATCAATGTTCAAAATGATGATGAATTTTGTTTCAAATATGCTATTTGGACAAAAAATGTATCCATGCATTTTCGAAATACGACTGTGACGAGTTCCATCAGGGATATCAATGGGACTGCAGTGATTACCCTGTGGAACTCTCACAAATTTCCAAATTCAAAAAAGTTAATAAAATTTCAGTCAACGTTTTCGGTTTGGTTGAGAAAGATAACATGTAACTCATCAAAGTAGTGGACGAGGATCTCGAAGACCACCGCAACCTTTTGTTTTTGACTGACGGTGAAAAGAATCACTACTGCTGGATTCGGAACTTTGAGCACTTAATCAGAGCACAAATGACAAAATATTAGCACCGAATTTTTATTTGCAAATGCTGTTTCACTCACTTCCGCGATGAGGAGAGGTTAGGAGAACACAAACGCGACTGTAACACCAACGCTCCCTCGAAAATCGTGCTCCCCAGAGATGGAGACAAGAGGTTGAAATTTAAAAATTTTGCTCACTCCATGCAAGTCGTTGTTTATGCCAATTTTGAGTGTATCCTCCCCAAAATTCAAACTTGCGAGCCTATGCGGGATCATTCCTACTCAAAATTCGCACAAAAACATGAAGTGATGTCCTTTTGTTTTGTTTTGGTTCCCTTCTTTGGAGAAATTTTCGATCCTATTTTGCACTGCGGACCAGATGCCGCAGAAGTTTTCGTTAAGAACATGAAGGAGGTCGCGGAGCTCGTGCGGGGAGTGTACAAAAACGTTACTCCAATGATTTTGATGACGCCCGAGGAAAAGGTTCCATTTGAAACGGCGTCCACTTGTCACATCTGAGGGGAAGAATTGGGTGATGACCGCATGGGGAATGGGACTTTTAGCCGCAGCCATCTCGCCGCGGCCACCTCGCCGCAGCCATCTCGCCGCGAAGGTACATTTCGCCGCGGCCATCTCGCCGCGGCCATCTCGCCGCGAGGACTTCTCTCGCCGTGATTTATTAAAAATTAACAGAAAATCACGTTGAATATTCCATATTAGTTTTATTTTACATTATACGTTTATTTTTAAGTAGGTATATATGAAAATCTCACGGCCTATGTGAGCAATGCTGAGTTTACTTTCTGTAAAACATGACGTTCACGTGTTTGTCTGATTTTCGTCTTTTTAGTAATAATAAGTGTTTAACATAATATTAATATTAAACGTGCTGATTATCCTATGCAATTAACATATTGCTCTACCGAAGCAACAAAACTCTGACGATCGCGAAGAAATTTAATCGATTATCCATCGCTAATTTGATAAAAATGCTTTGGGTGCGATTCGTCTAACATGTAACTATACACTATTAAATTGAGTGAATTGAGATAAAGCAAGAAGATTTCGACAAACCAAAAAGAAGCGTTGAGTTTTCAAATACGAGTACCCAAATATGGAGTTTTGAAGTGATAAAAACTATGAATTGTTTTCATGCATGCTTCGTACTTTCTCATATACGAAGTATATTGAGAAAGTATTGTTATCGCGAAAAAATTCGACCTCGATATTTTTACGGAAATATACGTTTTAGGTGTTGCTGAATCCGAAAAAGTGGTTTTCGCTATGCCGTCTGTCTGTCTATCTGTCTGTTACTGGCCCTGGATCCTACACGGTAACGCGAAAATGAATGGAATCTCGTACTTAGGCATTTCATCATACTGAGCATTGACTATGATGAAATGGTTGACATTGATCAGTAATTAAGGGAAGTTTATTCTACGCATTTTTAAGAACAACTTGATTTTCTCAAAAACGGCTCTAACGATTTTGATAAAATTTCGAAACGTTACTTGAGTATAGGTCTGCAATAATACTACACATTTCATTTTTCTCAATGAATGAATATAAGGCTAGTTTATTCCAGGCAACTTTAACAAAAATTGAATTTTCTAAAAACCGGCTTATACGATTATCATTTTCTAAAGATGACTAAACGACGCATTAGTATATGATAATGTTTGTACAATGTATGTTGTACCGATTTTAAACTTTCTCATATACGAGTATATTGAGCAAGTATTGTTATCGCGAAGAAATTAGACCTCGAGATTTTTACTGAAATATACGTTTTAGGTGTCGCTGAATCCGAAGAAGTGGTTTTCGCAATGCCGTCTGTCTGTTACTGGCGCTGGAGCCTACTGTCCTTTCAAAAAGTCTAGATACCCGAGTGGGCGAAGATAGCCGGATTTCAGAATTTTAACAAAATCGGATATCAATAATAATGTTATAAAATAACGCTTCCACATATTTATATACAATAGATCTAGCTAATTACTATTAAAGTTTCCATTTGATTCATTGTAGGGTTTCGGAATTGTAAGCATTCAAAATAGTCTTATCGGGTTTGCATGCCTAAAAAACGTGTTTTTATTCAAATAATGCGCAGTATAAAATATTTAATGCAAATTAAAAATTTGGAATTTATATCAATTAACGTAGAAATAAATTCTCTGCCCGCTAATTTTCACCGCATCAAAATCGCTTTTAGCGTTTTCGAGATATACCTCTTTAAACTCGGGTATCTAGACTTTTTGAAAGGACAGTAGAAGGAAGAGCGAAAATGAATGAAATCTCGTACTTTTATCCTACTGATCAGAAGCAGGGGCGCGCCTACCCGGGGTGCAGTGGATGCAATGCTCTCGGGCGCCAACTTGCCGGGGCGTTTCTCGTCAAAGTATTTGTAGGCAAAATTTTTCTGATCCCTTGCGATACGCGGTCGCATGGCTCAGGGTCGCTAGAACACGCATCAGCGGCGACCGAAAATGGGTTTACCGTAGGAGTCGCCAATTGCTATCCCGACCCTAGCGAGAAGCTCCAGCTGAGGCGGCAGTCCTTTCGTAAAGTATCATCGACCTTTACCACAAATCCTTTCGCTGGAAGAATACCAGGTGCCTACCCTTTTTCTCACACTTATGGAGTCTTGGAAATCCTAAATCTGTTTTGAATCGGCTTGATATAGCTTTTGCAAAAACTAGCTTTCCTTACTCCTTCACGATCTCCCACATACGTTAACGTTCATATTCGTTTCTAAATAGTACCAAATTCAAATATTGAAACAATTTCTCCAAATACTGAGAGAATTATTGACATCTACTTCTTCGTTGGATTTTAAAATATCTTACAATGAAAATACGAAGTTGGGACTTTGACGTAGGAATGCATAAATAATTGAAGTTTTGTTTTCTTACTGTCAGAATAAATATCGAATCTAGTTTGGCTTGTATTGACAAGCCAAACTAGATTCGATATTTATTCTGACAGTAAGAAAACAAAACTTCAATTATATAGAAATATAGGAATTTTTGATTGATCATTAATGTAACGGACAGAGTTCTGAATTATAATCATATGTGTGGCGGGTTTTATAATTTTCCTTCAAGTAGATATTAAATGAAATGTTTATATTTACAATTATGCAGCTAATTTCTTCAGTCATTTCTTTATGAGATACATCTCCACACTCTACCGATGAAAAAAACCGTGTATGATTATACCACGAAATTTCGCTAGTAGGAGGGCGCCACAGAGATATCTTGCACCCGAGCGCGAAACACCATAAGCTTGGCGCTGATCAGAAGCTATGAAGAAATGGTTGGCATTGCTTAATAATTAAGGGAAGTTTATTCTACGCATTTTTAACAACAATTTGATTTTCTTAAAATCGGCTCTAACGATTTTGATCAAATTTCGTACAGTTATTTGAGTTTACGTCTTCAATAATACTACATAGTTCATGTTTATTCTAGAAAACTTTAACAATAATTTGATTTTCTTAAAATACGAAGTTGCCGCTTCGTTAATATGTGATTCACTTTGGAATACAAGTGGGTATTCTAGCTTTGCACATTCCACGTTCTTCACAACGCCAAAATTTCTCACGCTCATCGCTACTTAACCGCTCAAACAGATACACAAAACCGTCCACTAATAGTTTCTCCTTTCCACGGATAGACAGAATAATTTCCATTTTAAGGGATTAGTAAAAGTTAGAAAAACTTTCGGAATGTTATTGTAAAGTGAATAAAAATGTTCACTGAGCAAGTTAGCAAGGATCCACAGACGATATCACACCGTGAATGGGAACTCGGAGGACGGATGTTTACCATACGGTAGCAAAGATAAGACTGCCATAATCATGGTCGATCTTAGGCTATAGCTCGATTGTTTAGCGAAAGGCCGAATTGTCCTACCTTCCATGGTCATCGACACCCTCACGCTCCCATACCCTGTCGCCATGGGGTCCAAACCCCAACCAAATTCACTAATCCTCAAGTCCCTTGGTTCGTTCCACAAATTTGACATTAAGATAATATCTAACGACTTCCAGAAATTCCATGGGGAAATTTACTCATTTGAGAATTCCTTGAATCTTATGAATGCCTAGTGGGAGTAGTTTTATTTTCTAGTTCAGTTCCTCGTGCAGGTGGTCAATAGAGGAGGAAGCTTCTTTGATACTAAGTATAACAACTACTGAAATATATTTTTAAGGAAACCTTTATTTATCATTTTATACATGCAAAATATAATAGTTACAATAATAGTTAATAATTATTTTGATATTTATTAGTCACTTGCTTCAGTGCTATCACTTTCATTCTCCAAATTTATATTAACAAGTATTTCTTCAATTCCGTTCATTACACATTCTCTTTGAATGTACTCATTTTCTGTATTTTTTCTGGCATACTGTTCTCCACTCATTTTCACCTATTAAATTACGTTTCTCCTCCACTAACTCCTGCGTCGTCGCCTGCCATTGTAAAACGATCGAGCTATAACCACGGCAAATTATGCATGAATCTCATCGAGAGAATTTTTTGAAGCCATTAGTGCATCTCAATAAGTCGATTTTTAAAAATAGGGTATCCTCTCAGAAAGAAAAATTTATTCAAATGGTAATTATACAAAAACCTTGTTTTTGTGCTTTTTGATAGGCAAACTCATGCAATAATTTTCAAAAGTTTAAGACAACTTCTCTACATTAATGGCCGCCAGTCAACCATTCCTATGACTGCTGATATCAAGCACGTACACAATATAGGAAGTCTAATTTGGATTATACCCCTAGTTCCATTATAAACTCAAATGATACAGAAAATAATTTCTTCAGAATACGAATAAAATGTACTGAATAGACGCTTTAATAAAGTTTTCTAGATCAAAAGAGGAGATAATAATTTGCGTAAAAGCACATTTTATAATTATATGCATTTCAAAAATGAATGTAACTCATGATGATCATTCATGCGGGTTGACTTAAAGAATTTAATTTTACAGTCAAGATAACCTAATAAAAAAGAATTTCGGAATATTTAATTGGTTATTCTGAATTTTAGAGTTTCGTTTCTAGTTTAACTCACATTCGTTTACCATAAAAATTCCCTTAAACACTCGACTTACTAAAATTCAAAGACTTTCTCTCAGTTTATCAATACATACTGATGTTTTTCAACTTGGACTCGCTTCTAGAAAAGTAAAAACATTAAACTACTACACACTATACATTTTATATGCTTTGTATATCGTTTGTATTGCAGATAATACCATAGGTAAAAATTACAATTCGGAAGTAAACTTTTATCTATCTTCTCTAAAAATTCAACTCTGGAATGCACTTAAAAACATCCGCCACAAAAAGTCTCCGCGGCGAAAGTCCTCGCGGCGAGACGGCTGCGGCGAAAGGTCTCGCGGCGAGACGGCTGCGGCGAAAGGTCTTCGCGGCGAGACGGCCGCGGCGAGATGGCCGCGGCGAGATGGCTGCGTCGAGATGTCCTAGACCCACCGCATGAGGCATCATGATCACATTTCAGGGAAATTCAGGGGTGCTGCTCATTCTAACTGCAATCTCAATTTTTAAAATCCAAATTTCCTCCCCGTTTTCATTCACAATCTCTCTGGGTACGACTCCCATCTCATCGTACCTCAATTGGGCTATGATGAAAAGGAAATACACTGCATCCCCAATTCCGAAGAGAGGTATATTTCCTTTTCAAAGAGTGTGGGTGAAAACTTTTCGATTTTTAGATACTTTTCGATTCATGGCATCATCCCTTGTGAAATTAGTCAATAATCTTTCCCGCGAAAAATTCATTGAAACTGTGAGGGTTTTTGGGGAAAAATTAGAGCTGGTCACACACAAGGGCATGTTCTCCTTCAAATATCTCGACTGCTGGGAGAAATTGAACGACGAATGCTTACCACCATAGGGTGAGTTTTACAGCCACCTGACACAGGATGGGATTTTCAATGGTGACTATGAGTTTTGTGACATTTTTCCCTGCCCTCGGGACTTTGTCCCCAATCCCGAGGGACTTTGTTGATCAACACACCTCGGTATTGTGGACTAAGCCCGGCGAGAGAGACCAAGCCTGAACTAATCGCCCCTCCGCTGGACGCCGCTCCGCTGAGATGCCGCGGACTTTTCTGGGTGTCTAAATATATACCCTAAAAAGTGTGTTTACCCCTCCAGTCCCCTTCCAGCTCAACGAACTTTAAGACGGGAACTGCAAATCCACAAACTCCTCTTCAAATGTTCGCCAATCACGACTCACCACCTAGAAATTCCAGAGTCACCTGTGAACCCCTCCCCTCTTCCCCTGGAACTCTGTTCGAGGCAGTGAGCAGACTATCGCTGTTCCAAATTCAACCTCATTGGTCATGATAAAATTCGGGTTTAACCTCGAGTCAGAGGATGAGGCTGACTGATAATAAAACCTACATAAGATGATTGAATCCAACAGTCATCATGCAGTCGTTCACTGTTAAGGAGATCAAGCGCAGGAAGCGAGCAGCTTCTACTGAACCACCGCCATCGAGTCTGCAAGTTTCTCCACCAGCTTCACCATCGAGTCACTCGCCACCATCAGAAACCCTGCTGCTGTTGAAGACCTCATACGATTTGAATGATGTTGGAACAAAGTGTGTTAGTGTGGGGTGGGCTTCCTCAAAGTCTCCCTTTGCGTGCGTGAAATTATCCCAAGTGAATAAGGGATTTGTTTCCTTAAGGTATTGCGACTGGTTTGACTTTATGCATGAAAAAACTGCTATAAATGATTATTTTATGGAAATAAATTTAAACGATTATTCATTACCAGATGTTGAACATGAATATATGATTAATTTAATGAATGAACGAGGAGATGAGAAACTTTCTTTGCAAGTACTCCCTTATAATTCTTTACAGAAATGGAATCACTCTATGATATGTGTCTGCCGAAAACAGGAATGATGATTTCTAATAAAATTATCAGTTCATTTGGGATGAGTAAATGGATTTTTATGTGCAACTCCCAAAAAAATTTGCCTACCGCGATGGAATTGCATACGGAAACTGAATTAAAATCACAAGTAGTCTACTATTCCTTTCTCAACGTATCTCTCTCATTTCTTTCAGATGAAATCCTTAATGAAGAAAATTAAGGTATTCCAGGCCGACGTGCCATTTTTAAAAGTGGATGACTTACAAGGGGAGTGTCAGGTTAACGGGAAAGGGATTTGTCTGAAAATTTGCGAGCTGGTAGAGCTAGACTTGGGAATCATGATTTACCCCCCTTTTGGGCATAGACGGTCAATAGTTTAAACAATAAATGGATTTGTTTATTTAGACACCATTTAAGTACCTTGTTAGTTTCACTTATTCGCTATAACCGTGAGGTTATAATTGCCACTACGAAGTCAGAGGTCCCTGGTTCGAATCCTGGTGACTTTTTTTTTGCATTTATGTTATATTTATTTTTAAATATTGTTTTCAATTTGTATTTTTTCATATATTCTTTATTTTTTTACTTTTAACGTTTGTGTTATTTTTTCAATTTTTTTCGTATGTTCTTTATTAGAGTTACTATAATGTCTTAAAAGTTTTTCTCATTTTTTTAAAATGCCTTTCTCGTCTTCTATTACTTTCTTAAAAGGGATTTCACAATGAACCCTAACAGTTTCCTGGATGATACATATCGTAGAAGCAGCGGAAGCAATAATATTTTCGACACTGCGCACATTTGGAGAAACATTGTTCGCCAAAGTGACATTCTTAGATTTGGCTTCTCGGCTTATTGTCATACATTGAAATCCTGATAGAGATAAAATACAAAAATATGTAATGGCAACGCTATTACTAGAGCTCGTTCGCTTTATGCATTATCGCAAGTCGGAAGACATTCTCTCGGGCCGGTGCGTAAAGCGATTGAGCTAGATAATGTCGCGGGCGGAAGTGTGGGCGAGCAGTAGCCGCCGAGGTAGGGAGAGAGTTGGATGTTGTGAGTGACGTGTGAGGTGAATCGGTTTACATCAGCCATACAGCACACATTCCAGTGAATGATAATTTGTTGTAGGAGATCTGCAGTGAGATTTTCTTCCGCACTCGCCGGTCTTTCTAGTTGGTTTCTGACCTTTCAAAAGAGTTATTCTCAAGTAAAAGAAAGCACGTTTTATTTAATTTGTCGCAGTGGTAAGTAGTGATAAATTATTTAAGGGTTGTTTTATGATTTTATGATACGATGCCGGTTTCGTTAATGCGTTGATAAATTACATTGATGAGTGCTTCATCGATGATGAAAATCAGCCGACATGCACCGTGAAGGTAATTCCGCCAAAATGCACCCCCATATGCCAACCTTGTGACGTGTATTTTTACCGTCGGGTAAAGATCTTTATTTCGCGACTACAAAATGCAGCAGTTCTGCTGCAAGAAAAACGTGATATTACTAGTCGAGCAGACATGATAAAAATACATGCTCTTGTACACAATCAACTGTCCACTTCCATATTTAATGATATGGTTCTTTACGCCTGGTTCGCATCACGATTGACAAAACAAAGGAAATTCTTCCTCAATGTCAATAAGATAGTGTTTCCTAATGAAGTCAAAACGAATAAATGTCACTGTGGCGAACAATGTTTCTCCAAATGTGCGCGGTGTCAAAAATATTATTGCTTCCGCTGCTTCTACGATATGTATCATCCAGGAAACTGTTAGGGTTCATTGTGAAATCCCTTTTAAGAAAGTAATAGAAGACGAGAAAGGCATTTTAAAAAAATGAGAAAAGCTTTTAAGACATTATAGTAACTCTAATAAAGAATATACGGAAAAAAATTGAAAAAATAACACAAACGTTAAAAGTAAAAAAAATAAAGAATATATGAAAAAATACAAATTGAAAACAATATTTAAAAATAAATATAACATAAATGCAAAAAAAAAGTCACCAGGATTCGAACCAGGGACCTCTGACTTCGTAGTGGCAATTATAACCTCACGGTTATAGCGAATAAGTGAAACTAACAAGGTACTTAAATGGTGTCTAAATAAACAAATCCATTTATTGTTTAAACTATTGACCGTCTACGCCCAAAAGGGGGGTAAATCATGATTCCCAAGTCTAGCTCTACCAGCTCGCAAATTTTCAGACAAATCCCTTTCCCATTAACCTGACACTGCCCTTGTTAGAGGAGGGGAGAATCTACCCAATTCTGCAATTTTATAAAACCACTAGGCGAATGAGCCCGTTTAAAACGGCATTTGAAAACAAACAATATAAAAATAAAACCAACAAACAAATGATAAAATTATAATATTTGAATAAGATTGGAAAGGGCTGCAAATGAAAACAAAGGAATACTTTTAAAGAATTAAGAGGAAAACAGTCTTATAACTCAATAATATTATTTTAGCTATTCAGTAGCTCACCTATAACGACGTTCCTTGTAAATACTCTTTCGTTTAACAGAAATTGCCCTTGATTATCTTTAACCCAAAATTTCAAATTATTTGTGTCACGTGTTCTAGTTATGGCTACATACAGCTGTCCATGTGAGAGCAATATTTAGTAAGTAATCACAATCAATCGTTCAATTCCACTAAACAGCAGTTAAGAACAATCTCAATAGATATCTCAATACACATGCAATCAGTGCACATACCTCATGTATTTAGATAACAATGTAATCATTGTTTGGTTGGTTACCCTATAATTGCATTGACGCGAATTAAAAATAAACAGCACGAAAAATATTATTTTGATAATATCTGTCCTATTCAGATAATGCGAATGCACAGCGCAAGCAACTGCCTTTAATATACAGAAAGACTTGGATAAGACAACGAAGGCACGTTAAAACATCGTCGAATTATATCAAACATTAGCATGTTTTAAAAGACGTAATTTACCGCATTTATCCATCCGCTACTTACGTATTAACGGGGAGCCCAACTTAATATGTAAGTACCGAATGATTTCTACCAAGATATCTGTAGTCTACAAAGGAATTATATCTCGCTTGACTGTTGCGCCGTAAATAGAGAGGATATTGGCGAGCCTTCGGCTCGCTTCCTTTTTATTTTAGTTGTCGTCTCTGGGCGCGACCGCGGCCTTCGCCTCGCTGGAACCAAACTTTCCCTCCCCGTTGTCCGGTGATCGGGTTTGTAAATGTCGCGACAAGCCGATCAGTCGAGATGCTTTTGATAGCATTTTAGAAGAAATTGCTAAATATTGGCCACCAGAAATTAAAATGATTGTTTTTTCTATTGTTATCTATAACAAAGCGATCAATCAATACGCTTTTGATACCATTTTAGAAGAAATTACTAAATATTGGCCACCAGAAATTAAAATGTGATTGTTTTTTTATTGTTATCCATAACAAATTATTTAAATGTTAATTGGTTTCTTTTAATGTTCTTAAAATTAAAACATGCTTTAAATGGTATTTGTTTCGTATATATATTTTGAAGTTGGGATCCCCGTTAATATGTACTTAAGTACCATCCATCCAATTTACGTAAATGAATATAGGTGCGACCGCAGTTAGTTATAGTAAGTGGCAGGAGGGGCAGCACTAATTGTACTGGCAAGTGCTGCCATCTACCGGCCAGTTTGCATAACTAACTGATGAGACCGTCCGGCCACACACCGACAAAGACGTCAAGCATTTTATTATAGGTGATTACAAGATACGGTCCAGCAATAATTGCCGAGATTGGGGATAGGGAGAATGTTACCTGGTGGGGTAAGATATATCTTCCTAAAAAATATGTAAAAATCACGCAAGAAGAGGTTGATTTATATAATCAACAAGAAAATAAATTCAATTTCGTGAAAAAGGATGGTAATTTGGTGATTTACTGCCACCAGTAAATCAATAAATTGGCATCTTTTTTTACTAAAAAAATATTTGGGTGTTTCATTAAATCCTTCGCAAACCTCGGGTCTGGTATTGAGGCGAGTTTCAGCATAGACATGTCTCTAAGAATAAATTGAAAAAATCATCCTAAGCGAAGATTCATTAATTAGAATTTGTGATTAAAAACATTTTTTACAATTAATATTCAACCTTAAATTTGAATCTGTAATAAATCTTTTATTAAATATGCGTAAATTGAATAATAAATCTTTTCTAAAAAAATCTGACCTGGTATTGAGACGAGTTTCAGCATAGACATGTCTCTAAGAATAAATTGAAAAAAAATCATCCTTAGCGAAGATTAATTAATTGGAATTCACGATTAAAAATATTTTTACAATCAATATTCAACCTTAAAGTTTGACTCTGTAATAAATCTTTTATTAAATATGCCTACATTGAATAATAAATCTTTTGTAAAATAAATCGGACCTGGTATTGAGTCGAGTTTCAGCATAGATTTGTCTCTAAGAATAAATTGAAAAAAATTATCCTTAGCGAAGATTAATTAATTGGAATTGGTGAATAAAAATATTTTTACAATCAATATTCAACCTTAAATTTGAATTTGTAAAAAATATGCGTACATTGAATAATAAATCTTTTCTAAAAAAAATTAAATTTCTAAAAAAACATATTGGGCGTTTCATTGAATCCTTTGCAAACCTCAAGGTGAGAATCAGCGTAGACATGTTGCGCTTTTTATAGTTAAGATATTGCCAACCTACAATTTAGAACTCATTCAAATTTACCGCTACATGACTATCAACCTACAAATTTAAAACCCATTCAAATCTGCTGCCGCAGAACAACCAACGTGCAAATTTGAAACCCATTCAAATCTACCACCGCATTTCTATCAACCTGCAAATTTAAAACCCATTCAAATCTGCCGCCGCAGTTCTATCAGCCTACAAATTTTAAACCCATTCAAATCTCCCGCCACAGTGCAACAAACCCGTAAATTTTAAAACAATTCAAATTTACCACAAAAAATGACAACATAGCAATTTCGATATATCGAAATCGACTTGGCAACACTGCACAGATCACATTTCGCTCGTCTTTTGTTTTATTAGTTCACCACGCCACCGTTAGATGGCGCCACCGTTAGATGGCGCCACCTACTTCCAGAAAGTGGCTCAGAGTCGCTAAAGGGACCTTACTCTTGCAGGGGAGTGTCCTTGGGCCCCTCCTGTTTGCCCTTTTCGTCGATGATATCGCCGACTCTGCCCTTCTAAACTCTTGCAGCATCCTGCTCTATGCTGACGACTGCAAAATCTTTAAGAAAATTGATGAACCTTCTGATTCCCATTTCCTTCAGGCTACACTCACGTCCATGGACACTTGGTGTTCTGATTGGCAGTTAAAAGTCAACCCAGCCAAGTCTGCCCTTATGACCTTTACTCTCAAACGCAAGCCCATCCTTTCATCCTATTACCTCTCCCAAAAACTTATACCTCTTGTTTCCTCCCACAGCGACCTAGGTGTTATCTTTGACCATAAACTCAACTTTTCCACTCGTAAGAAAAAATTTTGCGAAAGCAATGTCCACTGTTGGAATTCTCTATAGGTTTACTGAAATTGCAGACCCTTTCGCTCTGAAATCCGTCTTTACTGGCTGTATTTTACCCATTATTGAGTACTGTTCCCCCATCTGGTCCACCGCCTCCCCTGTTATCCTTAATCAATTGAACCGACCAATGAATTTCTTTCTAGCTGTAATACGTCACCGTGTTCCCTCCCTCAGAAATTTATCCCGCGATGTGATAATGTCGACTTTGGATATTCGCCCTCTTCCTCACAGACGCGCAATTGCTGACCTGAAATTCCTTCATGCGATTATGAATGGCCATTATCACTCCAATGAACTTGTACCCTGTTTCTCTATTCATGTTCCCCCTTGCCCTACCTGCAATCTCAGTCTCCTACACTTGCCCAATTTCCACCTTTCTATATCGCAAAGATCCTTATTTTACAGAATTCCCTCAACATTGAACTCTATAACTGCCAACCATCCCTCCCTTGACCTCTTCTCCTTATCCAACTCCTTTAACGCCTTTCTCAAATGCTACCACTGGCTCTAATGTGTCTTGCTTCCTGGCCAGTCATTTTATTTTTTGTGTTGTCTTTGTTTAATGGTTCATTTAAGATTGTTTAATTTATAAATTTGTTTTTTTTTAAGTTTCTTATTGTATTTGTTATTGCATTCCAATGTAAAAAGTCAATTGTGGCTGTCTTGGGATTTTTTTTACTAAATAAATCATCTTCGAGATTTCAACAGAAATACATGTTTAGAGGTCCCTACAACATGTTTAGACTATTTTCGGAACGATGTCTATGTGTATGTGTGTATGTGTTTTTGGGCGCTCTAACTCAAAAAGTACTTGCCATATCGTTACCAAATTTCACATATAACACTTTGGTATGAGCACAAAGAGCTGATTACTTTTGGACAATACCGGTTAACCAGAGGTCGATATCACCGTAATGGCTGTTTCTACAAAACTTAGTTTAAAAAAAACTTGGAAGAAATATTATTCTCTACAACTTTGGTCATCACAAAGATTAACAATAACGACATTTTTAAGGAGATATTTGACGGAAACCGATTATTTATAAATAATTCCTAAACATTAACTGCTATGGAAAATTGTTTCAAATGAATGTTGTAGGATATTACATTCTCGATAACATTTGTATCAAGTTGTATATGTTACCATTAAAGTATATAATTCAGATAATGCATAGAATAACTGGTCATATGTTACCGTTAAAGTATATAATTCAGTTAATGCATAGAATAACTGGTCATATGTTACCGTTAAAGTATATAATTCAGTTAATGCATAGAATAACTGGTCATATGTTACTGTAAAAGTCACAACTGATATAAAAACAAAGCGAGCCGAAGGCTCATCAATATCCTCTCCAGTTGCGACAGAAGAATTATATCTCCATTGATTGTTGCTCAGCAAATTGAAAGGATATAGCATTGGAAGGATATATTGACGAGCCTTTGGCTCGCTTTGTTTTAATGGGTACGTGTCTCTGGGCACTACCATGCCCTTCGCCTTGCCCGGAAACAAAATATCCCTCCCCGTTGTCTGATGACTGGGTTTGTAAATGTCGAGACCAGCCAATTAGTTTCTGTTAATGTTGTTTTGAAAAATTAAGACACAATTTAAATGATATTTGTTCCCATGAATACCACTTTTGGTATTATTGTCGTATACGGGATAGCATAGATTGCATACAACAAGAATACCAATTATTCTATGCATTAACTGAATTGTATACTTTAACGGTAGCATATAAAATAATGATATTTTAATGGAGAAATATTGCAAAAACCGAATCGGGTTTCGAATAATCCTCAACTTCCGGTTAACCGGTGTTACCCAAAAATTTTTAAGCTCTTTATGCTCATACCAAAGTGTTATATGTGAAATTTAGTAGTGACATTGCAAGTACTTTTAGAGTTAGAGCGCCCAGAATCACATACACTAAAGGCCACCGCACACCGAGCGCTATACTATGAAGATATAATATAAAGATATATCGCTAACTTTTGTGCAACATGTAATTTAATGTAAGCCCGCAGACTGAAGGAAAAATATAGCTCGCTATAAGCTATAAAACCCCGCTATATAGCACGCGTTGTGGTCTTGACTATTTTAACAAAATATAGCAGAACTGGCGCATGCGCAGAATGCACGGGCGACCACGTGTACAGTGCTCCTAGCGTCATATAGTTGAAGTCTTTACTTGAGCAAGTATCAGGCTGCTTGTTTTTTTCTTATACAGTTTTTGACATGGAAGACACGCAAGATCTCTTCAAACTGCGTTTTTGTTAAATACTGTCCGAACTTTTCGTCATCGCTTTGTAGATCCTGAAATAAATGATGGAACTCTCCAAGTTGCTCTCTACTAATATTAATTTCATGAATCCACTTCCTCTTCTTTGGCTTTAACCCTTAAACCAAAGTATCTACTTTTTGTCTATTATTAGAAGTATGTGTATGTCAGACACGCATATAAAAATATTCAATTTTTATTGTTTTATTATTAAATTAAGTGTAATGATACATTAAGCTTATTCATTTATTACATATAATTACTATTCGCCATATACCAATGTAATATCTACATATTAATATTTAAAAATCTTTGCATTGAAAGTATACGTAATGTAAAAAATAGTTTGCGCTTACAAATCTCCACAACATATGTCACAAATCTTTTTGAAACATTGTAAGTATTTGGCCTTTGACATTTTATGCATTTATACATGGTATTTCAATTTTGTGTATACGGACATTAGCTACGCTTCCTCTTTCTTTCAGGTCTGTCGCTCTCAGATTTCTGTTTTGGTTTCGGTGTGCCATCCTTATTTGCTTCTTGTAAAACGCTTTCAATGAGCTTTTTCAAGTCTGAACGCAGATTTGGAACTGCAAGTCTGTTTCCTAGGTGTGGCCTCAAAAGTACTAGAGTTAATTCTTTCAAAAAATTGAATCTCTTTATATTTTTCCAAATTTTTGAAACATAAGTAGACTATGTAACTATCCACCACAGATATGTTTACAAACATATAAAATACTGCTAATGGCCAACGTCGACTTCTTCTGTTAGAAGAATAATTAGCGCATTTATGATCCATTACATCGACGCCTCCTTTTGTTCGGTTGTAAAATCCCACTATTTCCGGTTTATTTGTGTCGATGCATGGTTGATACCATCAGCACCGCTTCATTCTTTTTTGGAACGTAACTGAGCAACGTGATATCATTACTAAATCCATACAATGTCGAACCAATTCTCTTTTCCTCGATGGTAAAAACTTTGGAATTTTTGTTTTTTTCTCTTCAGTGTTCCTACGTACGCTAACTTTTTTCTCGTAATATTTGCACCAATTCTTTGATGTACTACGCCTTACGAGGTGCTAAGGCCTGCATCCATCCCTACTTCTGTAATAAATCTAAATTATAATTATATAATTCTAAAAATTGTTAAAAAAAGAAATGAAAATAATATTTATTTGTGTGTCCACCAGACATGCAAAAAATGTACGTTGTGAGAAGTAGGTGTCCACGAGACACTGTAACTTTTGGAAAACGATTTATTACGAACGGTTGAGAAATTGCGACTGCAAAAACAATGTATCACCCGCAGCAGGAAGTAATTTGAGGAAGGTACTGTGAGGTTTGGGCCGCCAGCTCAATCAGTGCAGCCACACTAACAAAATGAAAAATCATATGTGGTTGTCAGACACATACAGTGGTAAACATAAGTCTGCGTACGATCATCATTCTTTGAAAAAAATGACCAGAAAATCGGATCTAGTACAAATATTTCAAAATTCTTTGTCTATAAATGATCATACACATGCCAGCTATGAACACACACAAAAAAAAAGAAAATTCGTTCAGAGCCCCGAAAAAAACAAAGGAGAAAACCAGAACAAGCGAAAATTAAGCACAATAAAGTCTGCGTACGATTACAAAAAAATTGCAAAATAATCAAAAATAAGAAACCATTAATACTTTGTGGGGTATTCTTTTTGGTTTATCAGTGTTTTCAAGCGTTTGTTCATTGAGTTAACCAATTTTGAGGTGTCACTTGGAGTAATTTTCTGCCATTCCTCCTGCAGGATAGCTTTTAAGGCAGTCTTGGAAGTTATGCGATGTTTTCTGATGCGCCTTTCCATTATTTCCCACAGGTGCTCGATAGGGTTAAGATCTGGAGATTGTGGTGATGTGTGTAGCTGTTTTGGTACATTGTATAAAAGCCATTCCTTTACAATGTGGGCGCAGTGTTTGGGATCATTGTCCTGTTGAAATATATAATTTCTTCCCAGACCTAACTCTATTGCACTTTCCTTCAGATTGTCTTTGAGTATATTTAAGTACACAAACTTGTCCATGATAGTGTCGATAAAATGTAATTTTCCAACACCATTTGCAGACATACACCCCCACACCATGACACTGCCGCCACCATGTTTCACTGTTGGGTTTAAGTTTTTCGGGTTGAATTCTTCGTTCACTTTTCTCCAAACATGTTTGCGACCGTCAGACCCAAATATATTAAATTTGCTTTCATCGCTAAACACAACTTTGTTCCGAAAGTCTTGAGGCTTACCTAAATGCACCTTAGCAAATTCAGTTCGTTTTTTCTTATTAACTTCGGATACGTAGGGCTTGCATCGTGCAGCACGTCCGTGGTAGCCTGATCGTCTCAGTACTCTTCGCACTGTTTCTGGGCTAATTTTTTTGTTGTAGGAGTTATTTATGTCAGCTGTAATGTCAGTAGCTTTCAGTGTTGGGTTTAACTTCACGTTAGAAACAATTTCCTTCCCCTCCTCCCGTCTTATTAGCACTTTTGGGCGTCCCGGCCGTTCTTTGACACTAAGTGATCCACTCCTATAGAAATTTTCCACGACCCTTTGGATAGCTGATTTGGCCTTGCTGGTAATTTTTCCGATTTCTCCAAGAGATTTTCCCTCGTTTCGTAGCTTCATGATCACTTCACGAGTGTCTGTGGGTATTTCACAGCCTTTACGCGACATTTTGAACAATCAAAAGCTTCCGGCACTGCTATATCTTCTTTCGTTGCTGGCATGTGAATAACTAAACCCACAAAGAATGCTCATTGGCCTTTACAAATCATATACTACAGTTATACATACATAGTAGTACAAAGTATAAGTCTATTTTGCGATGAAGGTCATAAAAAGGAACATTGTCTTATACCGTACGCAGACTTTATTATGCTTAATTTTCGCTTGTTCTGGTTTTCTCCTTTGCTTTCTTTCGGAGCTCTGAACGAATTTTCTTTTTTGTGTGAATTCATAGCTGGCATGTGTATGATCATTTATAGACAAAGAATTTTGAAATATTTGTACTAGATCAGATTTTCTGTTCATTTTTTTCAAAGAATGATGATCGTACGCAGACTTATGTTTACCACTTCGGTTTAAGGGTTAAAGTCAACATTAACAGCAGATATGCCTCGGCCATCTTGTAGAACTAAGCGAGTTTCCCGGGAAAAAATAAAACATATTATAGTATCGGTTGTGCGCATATTTATATCTTATCGCTAGTTATAACATCGCACAAAAATATAGCGCTTTATAGTATAGCGCCCAGTGTGCGGTGGCCTTTAGATATCATTCCGAAAATAGTCTAATCATTTTCTAATAAACTGTCGGTTTTTCGAAATATTCCTATCACATACACACAGACAACATCGAGAAAATAGTCAAAACGTTTTCTAGAGATCTCTTAACGTGTATTTCCGTTGAAATCTCTAATACGATTTTTTTACTTTCTCCATATGTAGTATGGCAAAGTATTGTGATTACGAAAAAAATCGACTTCAAGATATCAACGGAAATACACGTTTTGAGGTCCCTAGCACATGTTTAGACTATTTTCAGAATGATGTCTGTGTGTGTGTGAGTGTATGTGATTGTGGGCGCTCCAATTCAAAAAGTACCTGTCATGTCATTACCAAACTTCATATATAACACTTTAGCATGAGCACAACGGTCTGATTAGTTTTTAACCGGAAGTCGAGGTTTATTCGAAACCTGATTCAGTTTTTGCGATATTTCTCCGATAATAGGTCATTATTGTATACATTGATCAAAGCAAAAGATATAGAAAATATAATTTCCTTCATCTTTTATTTCAAACAATTTTCCATAGCATTATTGTTCAGGAATTATTTATAAAAAATAATCGGTTTTTTCAGTTTCCGTCAGATATCTTCTTAAAAACATCGTAATTGGTCATCTTCGTGAGGACCAAAATTGTAGGGAATAATATTTCTTCCAAGTTTTGTTTGTAACAAATTTTTGTAGAACCTTCCATTTCAGAGATATTTTGCTTTTTCTTAATTTCCAGTATACAGCGCTGCCACCATGTAGCGATGAATTCTGTAAACATATTCAAAATATGTATACCTAATTTAGGACAATAAGGACGACTGTATTCTTTTACGGTACGAAATAATAATTTTGCCTTATAATGCTATTCATAATAATTTAAATATCTATATCCCCAAAATGGAGAAAGTCATGTGTTGGCCACATCAGATTTTTACTTTTTTCATACGTAGTAGTGGGAAAGTATGGTGATCGCAAAAAAAATCGACTTCGACTTTTCAGCAGAAATACACATTTTGAGGTCTCTTGACCACGTTTAGACTATTTTCAGAATGATGTGTGTATGTGATTGTGCCCGCTCTAACTCAAAAAGCACTTGCCATATCGTTAACAAACTTCATATATAACACTTTAGCATGAGCACAAAGAACTGGTTACTTTTTGGACAATACTGGTTAACCGGAAGTCGAGGTTTATTGGAAACCCGATTCAGCTTTTGTCATATTTCTCCATTAAAACATCATTATTGTATATACAAATGTTATAGAGAATGTAATATCCTACAACATTCATTTGGAACAATTTTCAATAGCATTTATTGTTTAGGAATTGTTTATAAATAATCAGTTTTTTCGGTTTCTGTCAAATATCTCCTTAAAAACGTCATTATTGGTAATCTTTGTGAGAACCAAAGTTGTAGAGAATTATATCTCTTCCAAGTTTTGTTTGAAGCAAATTTTCATAGAACCATCCATTTCGGAGATATTTTGCTTATTCGTAAATTTCCAGTGTACAACGCCACCACCATGTAGCGGTGAATTCTGTAAACATATTCAAAATATAATTTAAGGCAATAAGGACGACTGTATTCTTTTACGATACAAAATAATAATTTTGCCTTATAATGCTATTCATAATAATTTAAATATCTATACCCCACATGTGGAGAAAGTCGTGTTGACCACATCAGATTTTTTACTGAAATATCCTCTTTTCCGCTGATATAAATGTAATAAGTAAAAAAAATTGGTACAACATACATTGTACAAACATTCTTATATACTAATGTGTTGTGTAGTTATCTTTAGAAAATGAAAAGTGTATGAGCCGGTTTTTAGAAAATCCAATTTTGTTAACGTTGCCCATGAATAAACTTGCCTTATATTCATTTATTTAGAAAAATGAAATATGTAGTACTAGCTGGAGTACCCGGCATTGCCCGGGATAGACAACAATAAAAAACTGATTTTATTCACAGCCTTTACTGTAGTGCTTTTTGGTATACGATATTTTCAGTCTTTCCTTCTGGTGCATATATGAAAAGATTTTCAGAATTCCGACCCTGGAGCAGGCAACATAGAAGACGAAAAAAACTTGTAAAATATACTTAACAACGTAAACATATTTAAACTACTTAAATGAGATCAAACGCATGTTTTCAATCGACAGCACACGTTAACAAAACTGTTTCTACGATAAACAAACACCTTTAACAACCCCCGCCCTTCCAAGCCAAAAATTAAAAAATAAGCCCGAGGTGCACACCCTCAGGGTTTCCGAAGTACACATGCCAAGTTTGAGTTTTCTAGGTTTATGGTTTATTGGTTTTGGTGTTACACCGTTAACACTCAAGTTAACTAACACACATTTTCTTTTATTTATATTATGATAAATCAAAATATACAACTTTATCTGCGTAAATGTAGCTACAAAGAGAAAATAACTAGTATGTAACTTTCAATAATAAATTCTAAAAATCTGATGTGGCCAACACATGACTTTCTCCATATTTGGGGTATAGATATTTAAATTATTATGAATGGCATTATGAGGCAAAATTATCATTTCGTATCATAAAAGAAGACAGTCGTCCTTTTTGCCGTAAATTACTTATATTTTGATTATGTTTACAGAATTCACCGCTACATGGTCGTGGTGCTGTATACAGGAAATTACGAAAAAGTTGAATATCTCTGAAATGGATGGTTCTACGAAAATTTGTTTCAAACAAAACTTACAAAAAATATCATTCTCTATAACTTTGGTCCTCGCGAAGATTACCAATAACGATGTTTTTAAGGAGAAAACCGAAAAACCGGTTCTTTATAAATGACTCCTAAACAATGACTGCTATAGAAAATTGTTTCAAATGAAAGTTGTAGGAATTTACATTCTCTATAACTTTTTTATAGAATTGAATATGCAATAATGATGCTTTAACGAAGAAATATCGCAAAAACTGAATCGGGTTTCGAATAAACCTCGACTTCCGGTTGACTGTTATTGTCCAAAAACTAATCAGTTCTTTGTGCTCATGCTAAAGTGTTATATATGAAGTTTGGTAATGACATAGCACGTACTTTTTTAGTTAGAGCGCCCACAATCACACACACAGACCCATCATTCCGAAAATACTCTAAACGTGTTCTAGGGACCTCAAAACGTGTATTTCCGTTGAAATCTTGAAGTCAATTTTTTTCGTGAACAATACTTTCCCATTACTACGTATGGAGAAAGTAAAAATCTGATGTGGCCAACACACGACTTTCTCCATATTTGGGGTATAAATATTTAAATTATTATGAATAGCATTATAAGGCAAAATTATTATTTTGTATCGTAAAAGAATACAGTCATCATTATTGCCTTAAATTATATTTTCAATATGTTTACAGAATTCACCGCTACATGGTGGTGGCATTGTATACTGGATATTACGAAAAACATTTAATATCTCCGAAATCGATGGTTCTACTAAAATTTGTTTCATACCACACCTGGAGGAAATATTATTCTCTACAACTTTGGTCCTCATGGAGATTACCAATAACGATTTTTGAGGAGATATTTGACGGAAATCAAAAAAACCGACTATTTATAAATAATTCCTAAACAATAACTGCTATGGAAAATTGTTTCAAATGAAAGTTGTAGGAAATTACATTCTCTATAATATTTGTATAGAATTGTGTATACAGTAATGATGTTTTAACAGAGAAATTTCGCAAAAACCGGATCGGGTTTTGAATAAACCTCGACTTCCAGTTAACCGTTATTGTCCAAAAGCTAATCAGTTCTTTGTGCTCATGCTAAAGTGTTGTATTTGAAGTTCGGTAATGCTATGGCATGTACTTTCTGAGTTAGAGCACCCACAATCACATACAGGCACACACAGACATCATTCCGAAAATAGTCTAAACATGTTCTAGGGACCTCAGAACGTGTATTTCCGTTGAAATCTCGAAGTTAATTTTTTTCATGAACACAATACTTTCCCATTACTAACTATGGAAAAAGTAAAAAAGTTACGTCCCTATTCTCATCTAACTTTAAATTAATGCATGAGCCTAGTTGCGTTAGTATGCATTACAGATGTATAATATAATAGTTTTACTTACAAAAATAAAATTAATGATGAAATGCCTTGATGAAACACTTCCCAGGTGCAGTCAACAGTATAATTATCTTTAAATATTTATGTTGCGTTGCGTCATTAATTTCGATGCATAAATAGAAGTTTGAAGTGAGCAACGCTTTTCCTTTGTCAATTTGTTTAATTGGCACTAATTGTATCGGAGACAACAATGAGAGTCTTGTTGGCAACGCCCAGAAAGTACAAAAAATCCGCAAAATTTCAAAAACAAATGTGTATTTCTGAAAACTTCGACCGTGTAATATCTAAACATTGCAAGAATAAGACAGTATAGAGTTTTATCCACAGAGGCATATTTTTCCACTTCCATTATCTCAATGAAGAGAAGACAACCATGTAATGTGTCAAAAAAATAACTTATGTCCCTATTCTCATCTAATTTGAAATTTATGCGTGTGACTATTTGCGTTAATAAGCACTATAGATGTATAATATAATGGTCCTACGTACTAAAATGTAAGATTCCAGCATTCAAACGATGAGATGAAGATTCACCAGCTTTGAATAAATCGTTAGAAACGCTTCCCATATGCAGTTAACTGAATAATTAGTCGTAAATATTTACTTTTCTATGTATACTAAAGTTTGAAGTATTCTTTTTAGTAACTAATATTATCAGACTATGCGCTCAAGTCATATGATCATATAGTTCAACTCAATTCCTTCTGCAAGAGGTTTCTTTAAGTAAAGGGGCTCTGCCCCATACCGCTGTCCGGTTTACACCGGCGAGATTTGGTGCAAAAATAGAGCATACTTTTCTAGCTCTGTTTAAGAGCTTGTGTGTTAAGTCTTCCATCTCTTTTCCACATCCATTTGGGAGAATAACCCGTAAGTTGGTCAGAAATCTGCATTTTAAGTCATATTAGAGAGGATATTAATGCTACACACTAATTGATCACAGACATTTATGTTTATAATTTTCTTTGTTTCTTATTATTGAATAATATGTCCTTCCTTTTTTACATAAGAATCAATGCAACCAGTTAATTTGATTATCAATGAAGAGAAGATAACCATGTAATGTGTTAAAAAATAATGAATGTCCCTATTTTCATTTAATTTTAAATTTATGCATGTCTATTTGCGTTAATAAACATTATAGATGTATAATATAATGGCTCTACTTACAAAGAGATAAGATTCTAGCATTCAAACGATGAAAGGAAGATTGGGAAGATTCAACTGCTTTGATTAAATCGTTAGAAACGCTTCCCATATGCAGTCAACAGAATAATTATCTGTAAACTAGCTGAAAGTACCCGGCGATGCCCAGGTTTTGCCAGACGTCTTTGTGAATAAAATTATGTATTATATGGTAATACAATCATTTCACCTTTTGCGCATTTTTTACCAGAGGATGAAGACATTATAAATTAGAAAAATATGTTTTAATATTTATTTCAAAGCTTGCTTGTAAACAATATTTTTTGTTTTTCCTTCATTAGCATTAATAAATTTTTGCTTGATCCAACACGTGAACATGCAACATAGAGTTGGCCAAGAGAAAAACATTGATTTTCCAAATTAATGCCAGCCACCTTTAAAGAAAACAATACTTTCTCTATATTACGCATATTGGAGAAAGTAGAAACTAATTCTGAGCATGGGCATCGGCAGAAAATTTTGCAGGGGGTGCAAAACACAAAAATGCCTATTACCCAGGGACAGCCACAATTTTTCCCAACCCAGGAAAATTTTACTTAACCGGCCCCCAACTGACCACAATTCCACACCAATGAATAACTATGAATTATATTATCAGTCCACTGAATATCCTCTTGAAATTAACATAAGCAGTGATTCTCAACCGGTGTGCCGCCGCACATTACCTTGCCGCGAGGAAGGGACTAGTGCACCGCACACTCCGAGTATATTTAATTTTTAAAAGCGTTTTAAACAAACAAATTCAAATAAATTTTATGATGCAAGGAATTTATCATGAAACTACGACAGGAATTTGATTGACCTTAGCAGCGATTATACAACTTAAAATTATTACGCTACCTATAGATGTATTTTGGCTTAAAGTTAAAGGTATGAATATGCTTCAATATCTGAATATGCCATCGATATGACGTTCCAAATTCAACAGCGTATTCATGCGAATTAAGTTGTTCGTCAAGGGCTCATATTAAAAATATTAAAAGGACATGTATAAAGAACATAGTTGAAGATCTTCTTGAAGTTCTTTCGATTACTGAGCCAAATATAAAGTGTATTTGTATCAAAAAAGCAAGCCTAAATTCTCTGTCTAAGAGCATAAGATTTTTACACATTGTATTATGTATGGATTTAATGTACAATAAAATTAAACAATTATTTCAGTATTGCTTTACCAAACATAATAATCTAATAAAACTGCGACTTTTACTTGTTATGCTAGTTTCTATCATTAAAAGTATTTTCGCAGTGAAATTAACTAGGAGTGGTTTGGTATGCCACGATGTTTTTAAGCATGCATGAAGGTGTGCCGTGGAGCAAAAAAGCACTGACTTAAAGTATATTTTAAATGAGTAATTTATCCCGCGCGTGATGATTGGCCTTTCGCTTGAAGCAGGTTAAAATCAGTGCTCGGAATGAGCCAGAACGTATACTGGTACGTCGCTCCGTTTCGTCACACGCGCCAATGATACTGTCCCGTTTCGTCAGACATTTAGAAATACCGACCTTTATAACAAGCGTTCCGTTTCGTAACATTTTCCATTTCGAGCACTGGTTAAAATTCATTCCGACCTGCTAAATACTATATTAAAAATACACACCTTTAACAAACGACAACGAATGTAGACATGGGCGTCGGCAGAAAATTTTGCAGGAGGAAAAAAAACAATGACAATACAATATGTATAAAAACATACAAATTCATTTATTTATCAAACTATTAGCAAAAACAAATTATTCTCAAATGAATCACATTAATTTTTAAACAAAAATTGTAAATGCCTTGTGTCTGCTGCAAAATTTTCTACTACTTGGTCCATAAATATTTTTTTGTTTTCATTTACATATTTCCTATGTATGCTCAACATGCATAGCCCAGACAAACGATCATCACCCATGGTTGACCTTAACCAAGTCTTTACTCTCCTCATTGTACTAAAACTTCGTTCTATCATACAAGTTGAAATAGGCAAAGTTAGGATAATTAAAACTGCTTGCCTTATAGCAGGGTAAAGTTCTGTGTGATCAAGCAAATCAATGACACCATTCTTCAACTCAAAATCTGCCTTACTTGACCACATATCATACCATGTCATCACTTCGTTTTCAAAATTGTCAATTTTATAAATTTTGTTTACATTTAAAATTATATTTTTATACTCCTGGCATCCCAGTTAACTCATTTTTGTTGGACAGAGTATAAAAAGATGGAATTGCTTCTCATTTTTTGGAGAAAAACGACATTCAAGCGATGAGATAATCGAGTCTAAATATGGAATAAAAACTGAAAGTCAGTACTAATCCTCCACGGACAAATCTTTAAAATTGGAGCGATATGTCTGGTGTGCACATGTTCTTGGGGGAATCAGATTAACATCCAATTTTTTGGCTAGATCCTTCCAAAAAAATTTCATTAAAATGTTTATCTACATTTTGTCTGTGATTTCGGATCACTATTAAAAGCTTCAGTATATGGTCATGAACTTTCAAAATATCCAACTGAATTGCCTGAAAATCTTGAGTCAGTGATTCCAGCATTGATGAATAAGTCGAAATAATAATGAGGCCGAACAGAAAACTTGTTGTGCTTGCGACAGTGACTAGTTGATGTGCCTCTTGGCGTGTTTTACCAGACCCTGTTTCAGCAATTTGGTTTAATTTTTCATGAATTTTCAAAAAGTTTGTGGTGAAAATCCTAATACTTTTGTACTTAGAACTCCAACGAGTTTCGCATAGCATTGTTATCAATGGAATCAAACATCTCCTTGTAGGACTGTCACGAAAAAACTTTATAATGGCTTTAACTGAGCCAATGGTGTTCCTTATTTCTGATACTGCATTTAAGTCATGTACACTCGTTTTCAAAAGTCTATCCACAAATGGAGTGGCGCCACTTTCGCCCTCGTTGATGTATTTAAACTTCATCCATTACCTATGTATTCCATGACTGAACTAGAACCGAGTATTCCCACAGTGATTTATGTCCAGTATTTTAGTTAAATCATCTTTTTATCAATGATTACTGGAAAATAATGTTCAGAAGTGAATCGAATCCATCTATTTAAGTAATTTAAATCCTTTGCATCTAAATTTTCACAGACCTTTTGAAAGTAATATTTTATTTCACCGCATATTGCTACCGGCGATTTTGGTGTTTAGGCGCATTCATAGCATTAGCATTAAAAACAAAATTCTGTAACCGTTGCATCGATCAATTCCTTTCTCGATATCTTTTTGAATGAAACTCGAACGCAGACGTGAAAAGTAGAGAGCTTACAACAATTTCATAACATCTACATCACAGGTTTATGTGGCAGAGTGGATAGAGCGTCTGCCGTTCGTCCTTCCGTCAGTTATGTATCTCGTATGCAGGGATTCAATCCTCTGTGGTCTTAATTTTTTTTATTTGTTGCGATTACCACACTTACGTAGTAGTAAGTGAATTTTATGAAGCGATTCATTGACTACATATAATCGCTATTTTCTTGAAATAAAGGAATGGTGACGAAGTTTGCGCGAGTATTCATTGAGTTATAATTAGAAGTCAGGAAATGCCAGATTAAATTAATAGAATGTGCGACTAAAGTGAAAGAAGCGGAATCAAAGAATCAATATTCATATTTGATACGTCACTTTAGTAATTAGATCTTCGGTTACAGTGATTCGCTTGCCCTGCAATGAATTCCATAAATAAGAACAACAATGACTTCTATTAGCTCTTATTCATTCTTGTTAGTGTCGCTCGCAAATTTTTAGTAGAAGATTTTTCAATAATTTTTAGCACCGAGAGAAATGTCACAAATCACATGGAATATAAATTTAAATAAGATGGTCGGAGAAGCAAACTTCAATTGCAAGCCAAACATTTCTAGGAATTATACAAAATGCAAGCCTTGGTAAAGAAAAGACACAGTACATAAATTGCTTTTAATATTTTGTTAAATTACCATCACATTCAATTACCGATTCGAGTCTGGATCTCATCGACTCTACTAAATTTTCTAAGAGTTTGGGACGCCGTCCTAACGTAGCCGAAACATCCCTTACATGGGCTTCTAACGCCTCCTCATTCCTTTCGCCAGCGTATGACCATTCCTTCACCATGAGGCCCCATAGGATTGAGATCGGGCGAGTTCGGCGGCCACGGCAACACGATTACGTGAGGAGTATCCTCAAAAAAACGTTTAGTTAAATTGGCCTTCTGTATTGGGCAATTACCTTGCACGAAAACTACTTCCTCGCCTTCGGGAACTATTTTATTTATATATGGCCTTGCTGTGGAGTAGTTGGGAACTACCTGGAAAACTTATTGAGTTTTTTATCTTATTTAAATTTATATTCTATGTGATTTGTGACATTTCTCTCGGTGCTAAAAATTATTGAAAAATCTTCTACTAAAAATTTGCGAGCGACACTAACAAGAATGAATAAGAGCTAATAGAAGTCATTGTTGTTCTTATTTATGGAATTCATTGCAGGGCAAGCGAATCACTGTAACCGAAGATCTAATTACTAAAGTGACGTATCAAATATGAATATTCATTCTTTGATTCTGCTTCTTTCACTTTAGTCGCACATTCTATTAATTTAATCTGGCATTTCCTGACTTCTAATTATAACTCAATGAATACTCGCGCAAACTTCGTCACCATTCCTTTATTTCAAGAAAATAGCGATTATATGTAGTCAATGAATCGCTTCATAAAATTCACTTACTACTACGTAAGTGTGGTAATCGCAACAAATAAAAAAAATTAAGACCACAGAGGATTGAATCCCTGCATACGAGATACATAACTGACGGAAGGACGAACGGCAGACGCTCTATCCACTCTGCCACATAAACCTGTGATGTAGATGTTATGAAATTGTTGTAAGCTCTCTACTTTTCACGTCTGCGTTCGAGTTTCATTCAAAAAGATATCGAGAAAGGAATTGATCGATGCAACGGTTACAGAATTTTGTTTTTAATGCTAATGCTATGAATGCGCCTAAACACCAAAATCGCCGGTAGCAATATGCGGTGAAATAAAATATTACTTTCAAAAGGTCTGTGAAAATTTAGATGCAAAGGATTTAAATTACTTAAATAGATGGATTCGATTCACTTCTGAACATTATTTTCCAGTAATCACTGATAAAAAGATGATTTAACTAAAATACTGGACATAAATCACTGTGGGAATACTCGGTTCTAGTTCAGTCATGGAATACATAGGTAATGGATGAAGTTAAATACATCAACGAGGGCGAAAGTGGCGCCACTCCATTTGTGGATAGAATTTTGAAAACGACTGTACAACTAGATTTAGTCTGTGTGCAGCAAAATGGACGAAAAGAGCTTTTGGACATATACTGTTAAGCAACAGGACTGCTTAAAAAAATTGCATAGAGAGATCGAAATTAAAAAGGGTGCTGGTGACCCTGATTGGATAATCAAATATGAAAAGGGTGTGCCAAAACTTGTAAGGAAGTCACCGGAATCAAAAAACGAGCAGCAAAAATAAACTTAACGGTATATTATCAAAATGTGCAAGGTCTGAGGACTAAACTAAATCATTTAAAGCTTACTGTATCCAATAGTGATTATGATATTATTGTATTTACTGAAACATGGCTATTAACTTGTAAGGAAGTCACCGGAATCAAAAAACGAGCAGCAAAAATAAACTTAACGGTATATTATCAAAATGTGCATGGTCTGAGGACTAAACTAAATCATTTAAAGCTTACTGTATCCAATAGTGATTATGATATCATTGTATTTACTGAAACATGGCTATTAACTGATATAAAAAATGCTGAGCTTGACATTTGTGACTATAACATTTACAGGTGTGATCGCAGTGAAAAAACCTCAAAGAAAAGTCGTGGGGGAGGGGTATTGATAGTGATCAAATCATGTATTCAATCTCAGGTTGTGAAAACCAAGTTTGATAATGTTGAGCAAATATTTATTAGTGTGCTAAACAAGTCAACGAAATTATTAATTGGTGCTGTGTACTTGCCACTGGCCTCTTGTGATGAAGTATATAAGATGCATTGTGATAGTGTTGAGAACATCATTAATTCAGTAGATTACTCAGATATCATTATTTTTGGTAATTATAACCTACCAAATGTCTGCTGGAATGTTTCTCAGGGTAATGGTGGAACCCTACCATCTTAAGCTAGAACTGTACTTGAAAGCTTTTCCTTTCTAGGACTAACTCAAGTAAACTCTGTATTCAATCTATACAAAACTCAACTGGATTTAGCCTTTGCTAGAGCACATCAGGTAACTTCCATCATTGCCTCTGAACCATTAATTTCCTGCGATAATTATCATCCTGCCATTATCTATAATCTTAGCCTACATAGTGTACTTAACTATACTTCCTATTCCTTTAGCCTGTATGACTTTAAAAATTATGATTTTTTCTCAGTTTCCAATTACCTGGAATCTATAAACTGGCCAGGAATATTGTGCAATCTTACTTTAAATAATGCTGTATCTAGCTTTTACCCAGTTGTGCATGAAGCAATGGAAACATATACTCCTAGAATAGCTGTCTACAATACAAATTATCCAAAGTGGTATACTGCAGAATTGAAGAATACTATATGCTATAAAAAATGTATCACAAAGTTTATAAGATCACTGGCAAACAAATGGATTCCTGGAAATTTTCAGAAATGCGCAAAAAATGTAAAATTCTTACAAAAAATTGTTACTCCAATTATATTAGTAATGTTGAATCAAATCTTTCTTTCAGTAATATTAAGCCATTTTGGGGCCATATTAAAAATCTTAGAAAACAAGACAAATTACCAACTTTAATGCACTTAGACAATGATGTTGCTAATAACTACCTTGACATATCTAATTTATTTGCAAATTATTTTTCTAAGGTATATAGTATTGAAAAACCAGAAAGAACTCCTATCTTTAATTTCAATGAAACAGTCTCTTTTGGCTCATTGTCAGTTTCTGCTGATGAGATTTTAGCCAAACTATCCTCCTTACAATTAGATGTGAAAAAAGGTATGGGGCCAGATAATATTCCACCTGTTTTGATAAAGAATTGTCGCCAAGCTCTAGTTTACCCATTGTATATATTATTTAACCAATCCCTTTCCACTGGTGTTTTTCCTGAACTTTTTAAATCTAGCTATATCATACCTGTGCACAAGGATGGTGCTAAAAGTAATGTAAGAAACTATAGACCTATTACCATTCAATCTGTACTTGCAAAAGTTTTTGAATACGTTGTTGAAAAATTGAGTTTATCCATCAACTCAATTATAAAAAAAGAGCAGCATGGTTTTAGACCTGTCTTTCAACACTTACTAATCTCCTAACCTTTCAACATTTTACAAATACGGGTTTTGAAAATAAAATGCAAGTTGATACGGTATACCTAGACTTTTCAAATCTTTTGATAAGGTGAATCACTTTGTATTATTAGCTAAACTGGAGGCTTTAGGCATTTTTGGTAATGTATTGGAATGGATTAAAAGTTACCTCATTGATAGAAAATTAATTGTGAAGGTCAATAATTTTATGTCCGACTGTTTTGTGTCTACATCAGGTGTACTGCAAGGATCTCATCTGGGACCACTATTATTTATATTGTTTTTCAATGATATAAGCACTTTCATTGATCCAATAAATCACTTACTTTATGCAGATGATCTAAAAAATTTTCACATAATTAATAATCTGAAAGACTGCTTGGACCTGCAAACATGCTTGAAAAACTTTAAAAATTGGTGTAAAAGAAACTATATGGAATTAAATATCAGTAAAAGTTATGTAATGACATATGCAAGAATTGTGAATCCTATACTATATCATTATGAGCTAGATCAAAATCAGTTGTCTAGGGTGAACAGTATTTCTGACTTAGGAACTCATTTTGATTCTGCTTTAAATTTTAATGCCCATATCAAGCAAATAGTTGTAAAAGCATATAAAATGTTGGGCTTTATATACCGTGTCAACAAAGACTTTCAAGGTCAAGGTTTTAGAATACTCTATTGTTCACTTGTCAGACCCATACTTGAATACTGTTCTGTACTATGGTCTCCATATTATGCATCTCATATTACTCTACTTGAAAGAGTGCAGCATAGGTTCCTAAGAATGATTTAGTATAAAAACAGGGACATACCATTTCCTACTAACTACGAGATGATTATGGTAGAATTAGACCTACAATCGCTGCAGGTTCGCAGAAAAATTGCCAATCAACTATTTCTTTTCCGCTTAGTAAATAACTCCATAAATTGCCCTTCCTTACTACAAAAAATAGATTTTAAAATCCCAGCAAAGTGCGCATGTGATAACACATTATTTAATGTTCCTTATTCTACAAAAAATGACTCATTCCATCAAACACTTTTCCAGATGATGAGAGAGCATAATACAATTTGCACTGAAATTGATTTATTTAATACTGGCTTCATGTCATTTAAAAAGAAATTAAAAATAATATATGGAATAATAAATGCCTGATTGTCTATTTTTTATTTATTATTTTTTTTAAATATTACTTTTTAATTTTTTATAAATATGGTATGCATTATTTAACTTGTTTTTTTCTGTGTTAAATTCTAGATATACAATATAAAACAATATCCTTAATCATATTTAAATTCAAAATATTAATGAAAGGCTTATGTTTAAGGTTTGTGATAGGTGGATTTCCACCACCTTCTGTTATAACCAGAGAGCGGATTTTGCCCTAAATGCCTTTTCCCGTGCTCAGAAGTTTAGGCTTATGCTATATAAGTCCATTTTAGGTCATTACGATGACAATATGCTAATTTTATAGTGCCTATAATTGCCTTTTTCGTTGGTTAGTGCCTATTTCATGGATAAGAGCCTATAAATGCATTTTTGACCGATATTTCTCTGCTTTCAGAGAAAACACGTTTTAAGAACGTATCGGTTTAACTGTTAATAGCGGACATGCAGCTATCTAAGAAATAAACATTGCATTAGAAGGCTTTTAGAGTTTGTCTTTCGTAAATGTATGCCATGTCAACAGTATAATTTCATACACGGACAAGATTTATGTAGCTGTGGTAGAGGCATTCCAAACCGGCCAAATACAATCAGAATTTATTTCGTCCTGTGATCACGTATCCAATAGCGCAACGAAATTGCAGCAACAATGTTGCATCAAATGCAGTAATCGATAGGAACAAAAAATCTGGAGCAAGTTCCCGTTGCAGATGGTCAAGCAGTTTTCGCTAAATTGCAGCGGGTATTCCAGCGAAACCCTGGGTGGAAAGCGATATCAGAGGTTGCAGTAGTTTTAGAAGGGGGCAGTACAGTCGCAAATGAAGGCAAAATAAGTGCAAGTGAACTTGGCTCCCCAAAATTTTGCCCAGTTACTTCCTGTTAAGTTGAAAGAAGTTTTTCCCAGTATAAGAACGTTTTAACTGACAAAAGAACAATGTTCTGAATTCGCATTGAAATTTCAATGTTTGGAAAAACTGTAAAAATTTGGTTCTTGTGCATATGTGTATATGTACAATTTATATATCAATATATAACAATTCTTGCTAATTAATTATCTAAAACAAGCTCCCGCCCCTCCTTCCGCACCAGGAATAGCAAAATATATAAAGAGATAACTTACTTATTAACTATATAATACTGCATCTTCCTGATGACACTATGAGACACCTTCGTGCACTCCATTGACAATTCTTTACTGAATACCTGGCTAGCGATTCGTTGACTTGTTCTGCAGATATGGGGGTTTTCCCATTAAATCCCGAAGCGTAAGAACAGCCAACCAGCTAACATTACCGATCACTGACCCTATAATACGAGACAGAGAGGCGTAAAGGTTGGTCAAACCTGCTACCCCTGCTGCCAGCTTAGGTCGTGTCCACTTAACAAATATGTTTGAGTAACAGTTGACTTCGTTTGTTTCTTTCAAGAATATGTTTACATAAACCCAAGAGTATCCTAACCTCTGGGGGAATCCAGAAACTTCTCAGGGGGGAGAGAAAGAGGTGGTATTCAGTGGGAGCGATTGCGCCTGTCGTACGCTCAGACTTCTGTAGACCAAAGAATCTTCAATCAGTGTAACTCTCACTCTGCAAGAAGATATTATTTGCTTAGAACTAACTTGCAGCGCAAATTCGAGATATATTTGTACTGAATGCCTCTAAATGTAAGCAGGGCCGGGACAAAAATCTTTTGCCATCCCTGACGTAGGGCAAGGTTTAGGGGTTAATTTTTTCTAGCGTTCAGAAATCTTGGGAGGAGGGGGTAATTAGTTGATTCTAGGCAACTTTAATAACAATTGGATTTTCTAAAAAATGGATCCAACGATTTTGATTTAAGTTGATGTTTATAATGATTGTGCATAGTTAATATTTTCAAAATACGACGCATTTGTATATCAGAAAGTTTGTACAATGTACATTATACCGATTTTTTCATTTTGTACAGCATTGAGCCTTTGGAAATCTGGTCACTTTAATTTTGCTATTAAAAACAGATAATTTAATTGCTTTCATGTCTCTAAGAATTTCTCTCTCATACCATTATTTTCTTCCCAAACTCAGGAGCAGTCGAATTGACAGCCCTTGTGAGCACATGGGGAAACAAAAGAAAGCAATGGGGGAGGGAGGAAGGCGAAGGATGTAAGAGGGGTGGGGAAAAAGCCCCTGGGAAGTGTATCGAAGCCCAATGCGGTGGAAATAAGAAAACTCAAGTACCGCCTTTTATTATCGGTCGCTGGAGTAGGTAGAAAGTGGAGACTTGCACCGATACTGATTTTTGTGTTTGCATCGCATACGAGACCAACTTATTTGTCGCCCACAGTGAGGTGCCTTACCTACTTACCGCCTGGAAACGGCTCTGGTGGTATCAATAAATAAGATATTTGTTACAATAAAGTGACATATTTAAATGGCGAGAATTCTCGCCATCCGTACGCAACATGTTAAGTTTTTTCGCATGTCCAGTCTTTTTACATTTTAAAATAATATCTAATACAATATTTACGTTTTTACACATTTCCGGGGGGGGCACCTACCCCCTTCCGCCGCCCTCAGAATTTCTGAGATATCTCTGATACCTATGAATTGGGTCGGGAGGGTCCATGGAGGCCGGAGAGCACGTGAGCATACATGACAGTAATAGGATTTCGAGTTTAACAATGTAATCGGTTGGCAAGGCAACTTCACGTTAAAAACGCTAAATTTTGTCAAAATACGATATTAAAACGTTAAATTCGAAAGATCTAGATTCGAAAGCGATAAAAGACGATAAGAATAAGAAACTGCATTTATTTTTCTTTAATACAGTCCAAGTCCGAAAATCGTAGGTCAAATATGTGAATTTTAATAAGCAAAATAAAATAAGGTTGCAGGTCGAAATATAGATTTTTCCATGTTATCTTATGAGGAATGGAAATCATTCTCGGGAATCGAACCCGGGTCGATTTTTGAATTTTTTTTCGTAAATGGCTTCTACTTTAAGAACCGAACATTCCTACCAAATGTCAATCTTCTAGCTACTCGGAAAGTTTGTTAAAAATAGCATTACAGTTTCCCACCGACCGACGACGAAGTCAATTTCATTTCCGTAAATCTTTATGTTGCTCTGCATCATTAATTTCGAAGCTTAAACAAAAGTGCGAAGCGAATAACGCTTTTATTTAAACTATTTGAAGATTTAATTGGTATTAATTGAATCGGAAGCAACAATGACGGTAGCCTTAGCAACGCCCGGAAAGAGTACGAAATATCCGTAAAAATTCGAAAACAATTGCGTATTTCTGAAAATCTCGACAGTGTAACATGTAAACATTGCAAGAATAAGATAGTATAGAGTTTTAGTCGTCGAATAAAGTAAAAACGAAGAAAATCGGTCCCTATTTACATATTTTAACGAATGAAGGAAAAAAACCTTGCACGCTGAAAACTCGAAAATCCCGTGTAAACTTATGGGAACATGGATTCGAACCCGGGACTTTATGAAAATGAGAATAGTTTTCTAGGGACCTCCTATCTTGTAGAAACAAAACGCAGTTTACCGCATATCTCTATGACGAACGGCTTCTGAGATACAGGGATGGACACTTCAAAATTATATATAGGATGATACACACATTCATTTTTATGTATTCGATTATTGAAGACGTATACTCAAGTAACTGTACGAAATTTGATCAAAATCGTTGTAGCCGTTTTTGAGAAAATCAAATTTTTGTTAAAGTTGCCCTAGAATAAACTACCCATATATTAATTTTTTGAGAAATACAAACTATTCAGTATTTTTGAAGACGTAAACTCAAGTAACTGTACGAAATTTGATCAAAATCGTTGTAGCCGTTTTTGAGAAGATCAAATTGTTGTTAAAATACGTAGAATAAACTTCCCTTAATTATTGAGAAATGTCAACCATTTCTTCATATACTCTGCTCAGTATGATGAAATGCCTAAGTACGAGGTTCATACATTTTCGCTCTACCGTTTAGGCTCCAGAGCCAGTAACAGACAGACGCCATTGCAAAAACTGCTTTTTCGGATTCAGCGACACCTAAAACTTATATTTCCGTAAAAATCTCGGGTTCGAATTATTTCACGATAACAATACTTTCTCAATACTTCGTATATGAGAAAGTAAAAATTATTGATAATATTTTACATATCCAGACATCTTGTTTATCAATGGCGTAGGTTGCAAAAGTGGATTGTTTATGCCTTGGTCTTGTTCATTTCATTTTGTAAAATTGTTTCAATTCTAAAATTTCACCCAGAAATGGCGATAGCCGAATGGGTAGTGTGAATGGGCTGGGTTCGATTCCAGATGCTAGCATTTTTTACATAATTGCACTAATCAAAAATAGTCTGCATATGTATTTTAACTAGTAAAATTGTTTTCTAATCATGTTTTTATTGTATTTTTTGTATTGGTTTTTTGTCTTTATTCGCGTATTTTTCTATTTGTTTTTTGCCCTTTTTCACGTACTTTTTTGTACACAATGTTTCTGCATTTTCCATGTATAATTATAACATTATATTTATAACTACAAATTATTACTACAATACAACAATTACAATTGTTACTAGTGCGTTCACACAACCCGTTCGGCTATTGCCGATTCTGCGTAGAAGTTTAACGTTGACGGTACTTAACGCATCCATGCTTATACCTGCATTTTAAATTTCAAATATCTTTCAAACAAAGGCCTATTGGCAATAATGCTAACGATATTTTTAGTTCTAGTTTCATCTCCTAAAAGGGTTTTACGAATCTCAATATTAATGTTAGGGACTCCCCTTGTGAGTAAAAGTGAAGGGGAAACTTCGCCTCGGGTTATGACAGACAGGAATTGCCCTTACTGAATTAATATATATGTTGACTAGCTGCCTGTATTGCTCCGAAATCGGAGCTCTGTAGGAGTATTATGTTAAGAAGGCCCTCCAGCCAACCCAAACGTTTTTTCTAAAACCATTCCTCCAACCCAACCAAACGATATAGTTGAAACCCTTCTTCCAACCAACCCGACGATATTTTTCAAACACTTTTTTCAACATGCCCAACTCAACGATTTTTTAGGTGTGTTTCGCGTCCAGCGTGAGCGCCTATTGTCGTCGGTTTGTCCGTTCGTCCGTTTGCCCGTTCACCCGCCGGCCTGCATGTTCGTTCTCGGCTTCTACCCAACAGATTTTCATGAAATTTAATATTAAGGACTTACAATCAAAGATAATAATAAAATCGCAAAAATGAATCAGGTAATCCAATGAGAGTTACCACTTTACAGGTGATAAAAAATGAACTTTCCATCATATCTCGTAAAGTATTGCTCATATCAAAATATTTTTCAAATATAACTTGTAGAACTAGTAAATTAGAGTATTTCATTTCATATACGTTTTTATCTTTGGAGTAGCTGTTATCGAGAAAATCAATCAAGAATATCTTAATTGGAGTTGAACTTAGAAATTTTCTTGAATGGTTACTTCGTCATTGTTGCTAACATAAACAATCTCACAAACAAACATTTAATTTCCTTACGTCTGCGTGCAGTATTGTTAAATAGGAAGAAAATGGATTATTTATGATGAAGGAAATAATTTTAAAATGCTATTTTCCATGCATACAGGTACATATATCATTTCTTTCTAATACTCAGTTGCACGAAATACACCCATTTGTGATACCTGTACACTTTCCTAACTTGTTTATACCATTCTTCCAACTAACAAAACCCAGCGATTTTTTGATACACTATGTACATAGAGTCAGAGACATGAATGCAAACTGCAGTAAGCATATGCTAAGCATTGAGCATAATTACAGTGTATACCTCAGACGCGTAACCAGGGGGGAGGAGGTCTAATGGGCTTAGGCACCCCGCAAAATGCTAAATCTTGTCCAAATGTTTGCTGGAATGTTTTCGTTAGAATTGAGCTCCCCACCCACTAGAGAAAATCCTGGGTGTGCTCCTGGTATACCTTGACACTTGGTGCGCTTAAGCCGCAGGCCCAGATGAGCCAATACTCCGTAGCCAGGGTATAAAATGCCAGGTTACTGCAAGGTCATCAAAGATAGCAAAAAAGGATTGATTAGTGGATGAATAAATGGGTTAGCAAATAAATTATGGTTTATAACTAATCCATAATCTCCTTATGATATCACACAACAGGCATTTTGAATTGGTAAATGTAAACCAGATTCGTGAGAGTATTTCCGTTAATAAACAAAAAATATACAATATCATGATTTTACTTACGAAATAGGTACGCTTTCAATAGTCAAATTGAACTGCTTTGGCCAATACTTATATAATAATTATTTACGTCACTGCCGCCGCTGCGCACTGAGGCTCAGATCCCTATTCCAGGTACTCGCAGGCTCTCTTTGCACCCTGCGCATTACCTTCCCCTCCACTTCCACTCAAGCGTAGCTGAGTGAAAGTTGAGGGGAAGCTTTGCTTCGGGTTGTGACTGATACTGGCATTGCCCTTACTAAATTAATATATACGTTGATGAATGAAACCCACCTGGCCCATTGTTGCTAACTCTTCAACAGCATTGTTAGGTCAAATATGTAACATTGTTAAGTGAAAACGGGAGAAAAAGGCCTCAATCCGGGAGTAGGAGAATTTCTGGAATATTACCCTATTCCGGAAGAATCCTGGCGAATCCGGGAGGGTTGGTAATCCTATATACATTGAACATCCTTTCAAAATAACCACTTCTGTAACTAATGGCCCTCATTACAAAGTTTTGGAACAACTAAACTGCAGTAGTATAATTGTTGCACCCAACCTTTAACACCAATTTATGAGTAGGCATCCCTTTTGGGATCTGTGAATTTAAAAACTTAACCGTACAATTTTCTGCTCCATATCCATTTGCACCCACCGAGTTAGAAACTATTTATTCAGCAATAAATTGTTTTATAATAAAACTAGTCATTTCTCGTGCATAAACTCGCATCGTGTGAACCCGGCCTAATTGAATCGGAGGCAACAATGACGGTCACCTTGACAACGTCCGGAAAGAGTACGAAATATCCGTAAAATTTCAAAAACAATTGCATATTTCTGAATGATTCGAACGTGTTACGTGTAAACATCATAAGAATAAGATATTATAGAGTTTTATCCGTCGAATAAAGGAAAAATGAAGAAAATCGGTCCATATTTTAACGAATGAAGGAAAAAAACCTTGCACTCTGAAAAATCGAAAATCCCATGTAAAGTAATGGGAAAATATAATTGGCTCCCGGATTCGAACCCGGGACTTTATGAAAATGAGAATAGTTTTCTAGGTACCTCCTAGCTTGTAGAAACAAAATGCAGTTTACCACATATCTCTACGATGAACGGCTTTGGAGATACAGGGTGGGACGGATGGTATATATTGTATTGTGTTTATTCCTTTATAATATGTATAAATTATTGAGTGAAGTCACGATTTCATTTTTGGGTGCGAGAATAGCCCTTTTGCAAAACAATGAAACTAAATTTTCACTTTAATGAGAAATTTATGGCTAAACTTTTGATTCCAATTCATCGACTGATTTCACCAAATCACCCAAATTTTCTGGTATTACAGTTTACCCATTTATATTTGGAATGTTTCAATGACCTATTTGCAACAATAAGTCTATGAATTCACCAGGTGTGTTATCCCCTATTAAATATATGTGTACATTCTCATGTTTATTTAGAGGTTTACCTTTCTGCTTCCCTCTAAATAAAAGACTTTTCAGAGAAGGGCAAATTGGAATCACAACTTTTCCACTAAGCTATTTAACATTTAGTTAACTTTGTTTGCAAATACTCCGTTCCCAAATGTATACTGACAATAACACATCCTACAGATGCATTCTCAAATAAATAGAATATACAAATACATATGATGGAAATTTGAAACAATTAGGCCATTTTACAAAGGCGATGTCAATATCAGTTGTAACTTCAATTCTTATATAACCGACTAACTGCCCATACAGCTCCGAAATCAGAGCTCTGTAGGAGTATTACGTTAAGAAGGTCCTCCAACCAACCCAAACATTTTTTTAAATACCATTCTTCCAACCTAACCAAACGATATCTTTGAAACTCTTTCCAACCAACCCACTCAATATTTTTGAAAGCCTTCTTCCAACCAACTCAACGTTATTTTTGAAACACTCCTTTCAACATGTCCGACCCAAAGATTTTTTTAGACCCTTCTTCCATCAAACCCAATCCAACAGTTTTTTTGATAACCTTCTTCCAACAAACACAACTATTTTTTAAAACGTTATTCTTCCTTCTATTTGAAGGCTTAATTGACACTAATTTAATTGGAAAATGCACATAGAGTCAGAGACATGATCGCAGAACTTTAGTAAGGTATGCATTGAGCAAAGGTAGAAAGTGTATAACTTGATACTAGGCGCATTTAAGCCATAGGCCCAGATAATCAAATACTCTGTATATAATAACTACCGTATTCACCTGAATCTAAGACGACCTTTTTTTCCAAATTTTCAGCTGTAAATATCAAGAGTCGTCTTACATTCGAATACGAAGTATATTTAAGCATTTAATCAATGGTTTTTACAACAAATGGTATATTAGAGTAAACAATTCACAACAGCAAATTCAAGTACGTACATAAAGAAGTGAAATAAACAAATAGTAATAACAATAAGAAAAACATGCCGGGAATAATAATTATTTAGACTAATAATCATCGTCGACGATCATAACACAGACGACGTTCTTTCATCTTGCACGTAATGGCAACCCAATGTCAAAACAAATGAGAGCGGAAATCATTGGGATTCCCCTTTCAAACGACGCACCGCGATTCACTAAGTGTGACAGTAATTTTGAGTTGTGCATTCTTGATTTAAATGCACAACCCTTAAGTTAAAATGACAGATCATGTTGAAGTACGTGGCACGAGTGCAAAGGGAAAGTTAACAAAGGAATTAGACGGAGCTAAGATACAAATTTTAAGCTGATCGTGATAAATTACGCCGAAAAAACTAATAACTGTGATGCGAGTAGAAAGTTTGGTGTATCTGAGGCAAATGTGAGTCGATGGAAACTCTCAAAACAGGAACTAGAAAAAGCCAAAGCCACAAGGAAGTCGCTCAGTGGTCCAAAATTAGGCCGATTTCATGGCATTGAAGAAGAAGTAGTCAAGTTTGTGCGCACCGTGAGGAAGAACGGTATGCCTGTTTCGACTGAAAGTATTATACTTAAAGCTAATGAAATTACTAGAGGACTTAATATATCATTGTAAGAATTCAAGGTCAGCAGAAGTTGGTGCGTGAGAATGATGCGGCGAAATAATTTTTCTTTACGGCGACGAACTTCGTCAGAAATTGTCAGAAGACTATGTTGAAAAACTTCTCGCGTACCAGAAATACGTAATTGGACTTAGAAAAACCAATAATTACCTTTTGAGCCAAATAGGAAATGCCGATGAAACTCCGGTTTTCTTCTACATGCCATCTAATTATACTGTGAATGAAAAAGGTGCGAAATCCGACCTAATTAAAACTACAGGCAACGAAAAAATGCGAGTCACGGTAATGTTGGCGGTTTTAGCAGATGGGACTAAATTACCACCATATGTGATTCTGAAGCGGAAAACAATGCCTAAGAAACATTTGCCAAGTGGAATAATAGGTGTCAAGAAAAGGGGTGGATGACTAAAGAACTAATGAGAGATTGGTTACATGTGGTGTGGAATAGACGGCCAGGAGCTTTACTGAAACAAAGAGCAATGCTTTCACTGGATGCATTCAAGGACACTTATCTCCTGAAATTAAAAACATAATGAGTGCGATGAATATTGATCTTATTGTAATACCTGGAGGAATGACATCGCAACTTCAAGTTTTAGATGTTGCTGTCAATAAGTGTTTTAAAAATAATTTAAAGGTTTTGTATTCTGAGTGGTTACAGAGTGGAACTCACACTTTAACACCAAAAGGAAATCTTAAGAAACCTGAAGTTGCAATGCTCTGCCAATGGATCAAGGCATCGTGGCAACAAATAAATGCAAAAGTAATAGTGAAAGGATTTAAGAAATGCTGCTTATCTAATGCCATGGATGGGAGTGAGGATGATGTTTTGTGGGAGACTGATGATGAAGTTGAGAGTGATAAAGATAGTGAGCATGAGGAAAATAGTGAAGGTTGCATAGACAGTGATGATGACTAATTTACTTTATTTTTAATGTTATCTTAAAATGAATGCTACCATTTAATTTGTTTGAAAACCTGAATGGTTCTATTTTTGATGTGATCTTATGATTTTAAAATGTTAAAAGACAATGACATTCAAGAAAAGTATAAGAGAAAATAAATATTTCACAAGATTTATAATTTTTGTAGTCATGAAGGTCAATTTGAGCTTTTTTCTCTTTTGGAATCATAAAAATGGGGGGTCGTCTTAGATTCAGGGTCGTCTTGGATTCGGGTGAATACGGTATTTACCTTAATATGTATAAAGACTGACGTTGCTACAATGATAATTTCAATGATTATACAAAAGTGCGACGCGAATAATATAAATGGAAAATATACATAGAGTCAGAGAAATGATAGCAAACTGCAGTAAGAATATGCTATGCATTGAGCACAGGTACAGAGTGTATACCTCAGGTGCACAACCAGGGGGGAAGGGGGGCTTACAGGCTTACATTAGCCCGCAAAACCCTAAATTTTCTGACTTAAGAACCTTAAAATCTAAGAGTTTGTATTAACCACATATGTAGGTACTCAGGTTGAGGAGAAATGTCCAAATGTTTGGTGGAATATTTTTGTATGGATTGAGCCCCCTAGAGAAAATCCTGGGTGTGCGCCTGGTATACTTTGAAACTTGGCACGTTTAAGCCACAGTCCTAGATGGGCCAATACTCTGTAGCTGGGCTACGAAATGCCAGGTTATTGCGAGGGTGCCAAAGATAGCTAAAAAGGACTGATTAGTGGAGGAATAAATGGATAAGCACATAATTTATCGCTTATAACTAATCCATAATCTCCTTATGATATGACACAACAGGCATTTTGAATTGGTAAATGTAAACGCTTCTTTCAGCCAACCCAACAAAGCGATTTTTTGATACACTTTTTCCAACCAACACAACCCAACGATTTTTTGATACGCTACGTTCATAGAGTCAGAGACATACATGAATGCAAAACTACATACAGTAAGCATATGGTGTGCATTGAGCAAAGGTACAGAGGCTTTACCTTCTCCTCTACTTCCCCTAAAGTATGGCTGATTTAAAATGGAAGGGAAGATTTTACTTACAAAATTGGTATGGTTTCTGTATTCAAATTGAGCTGTTCTGGCTAATACTTTTACTTATATAATAGACATTTAATTTACTGTCACACTGAGTCTCAGAGCCCTATTCAACCTAACCGCAGGAGCTCCTTGCGCCTTGCACGCTACCTTCCCCTCCTTTTGCCCTCAAGCGTGGCTGATTTAAAATGGAAGTGAAGATTTTACTTATGAAATGGGTACAATTTCAGTATTCAAATTGAACTGCTTTGGCCAATACTTTTACTTATATAATTTATTTATTTATTTGTTCCAAAAACAGCATATTGGCCCAATTACATTGGAAACAATAAACAAACACAAAATAACAAAAATAACAAAGAAGCAGGTTAACATAATAAAGCAAAGTCAATAAATTATTTAAAAATGGAAGCTAATTGTTTTCTGAAGTGATTACCTAAAAAGATGTCAACTTTGGAGTGATGATGCAATAGGTTGTTGTATGCTGTTGGAATCCGGCAGAAAAGAGAGTGCTTAGAAATGGAGAGGTGATAATTGGGAATATGAAACAAATCATGAAGACGGGTTGTGCGTGATGGAATACGTAGGGCAAAATAGGATGACAATTCCAGTGAGCGATAGAAACCGTTAATGATCGAATGTAGGCAGGCAAGATCAGAAAACTGTCGTCTGTTAGAAAGAGTGGTTAAAGTTAACTTGTAGTTTGGATTCTGTGCATGGTATCAGACTATGGCTAGGAAAAACCTCTCTATTGACTCTAAACGTTTTAGATTTGTAGGAGCAGCAGTACACCAAATTGGAGAGCAATAATTTACCACAGGTAAAACACAACCATTAAAATACAAAACCATAGCAGCCGGGTCTTTTATTTTATTAAGTCTATATAGTATTCCTAGAATGGACATGGATTTAGATACGATTTTCTCAGTATGCTTGGAAAAGGTAAGTTTACTGTCGAAAATAACTCCTAGGTCATTGACCTCGTATCAATTAGAATTGTTTCACTGTTTATCCTATATGGAAATGGAATAAGGGAGGTTTTCAGGCTGAAAGGAAGAAATTACTTTTTGTTGGATTAATTTTGAGTTTCCAAATTGCACACCACTCTGCAAATGAAATAAGTGCAGCCTGGAGTAAAAGGCTGTCCTGGAGAGTTTATCATTGTGAGGACTTTGCAGTCATCTGCATAGAGTAGAATTTTACAAAGGTAAGATGTAACTACATCAACAACATCATCAATAAATAGAGCAAATAGCAGAGGACCTAAGACACTGCCTTGAGGTACACCGGATAGAACAGGAATATTTGAGGAGGAAACTCCATTGATTACAACTTTCTGAAAATGGGACTTCAAATAATCTGGAATTAATCTCAGATGTGGACCATGAATATTATATCTGCTAGCAAGTTTGTGTATGAGTAACTTATGGTCAACAGAGTCAAACGCCTTGCTCAAATCAATATAGCACACATCAAGTTGTGATCTTTCCTCAAAAGCCATTGTTACTTCGTTATGCAATATTGTTAAGTTCGTTAAACATGAACCTCTGGGTAGAAAACCATGTTGCTGTGCAGAAATGTATGGAAGAGAATATTGAAGTAAATTTCTGGGTATTATTTTCTCAAAGGCAATTGAAATTACTGGGAGATTGGAAATTGGAAATTGGATGGTAATTTACAACATTTGAGCTGTTTCCACATTTCAGGATCGGGGTGATATTTGGTAATTTCCATTTAGTCGGAAACACTTTACTTGCAAGACATCTATTGAATATAGTTGCTAAGGGGATGCAAAGAGTTTCAGCGGGGTTTTTTTTAAAGAAAATTGCACTAATACCATCAGATCTGGAAGGTTTATTTGTATCCAATGCTGAGAGAAGATTTTTAACTTCTGAGGGAGATGTGCTTAAGCGGGAAAGCGACTCTGATGTAACTGAAGTTACTTTAGGAAAATTATCAACTGATGAGGGAACAGAGAAGTTTGATGAGAAATAAGTATTAAATACGGAAGGACACTCATTACCAAGACCATTAATATTTCCATATTTGATCAAATTTGGTATACATGGTCAAATTAATAAGGGACCAAAAACACAATTAGTTTTTAAGTCATCAGTGACACTATCCACATATTGTTTATAATCCATCCTTAAAAGATATTTACTATGTCTTCTCATGTTATTGAAGACGTTTTTGGTTTCCGAATTTGGATTCCTTTTAAACAAGTGCCAACAAGCTAGTTTATTTTTTAAACATATAAACGTTTCATCATTCAAGTTGCTGCTGCTGCCACTCACTGAGACTCGGATCCCTATTCAAGGTATCCGCAGGCCCTCATTGTGATCCGCGCATTACCTTCCACTCCACTTCCACTCATGTGTAGCTGAGTGAAAGTGGAGGGGATGCTTTGCTTCGCTTTGGGTTGTGACTGGCATGACCTTTCCTTACTCAATTAATATATACGTTGGTCTTTTAATGTTTTAAACTCAAGAAATAGAATTTCACGTAATGTTTTATGTACTTAAATAATTAATAAATAAATCATCTTTCATTATGTGATTTGCTTGATGCAACTCTCTAGAATTGACTTTAATTGGACTGCCATGAGAAAAAATTTTTTTTGATTAAAAAAACTTGAGACCTTATGGTTAAAATTTTAATTTTGGTTAAGTCTAAAAACTGCAATGAAATTCATTTTCATACTTTTTTCCATTAATAGTCCTAAATCTCGAATTCGTACTATGATGTAAAACAATTTAATAATGAAAAATAATGTTATGTTATGCCACTTCCCATTTTGATTAAAGGAAAAAATTAAAAAAGGAATTTATTTTTAAACTAGCATAATTGCCCCTCAAATATGATGGGTATGGGCGACTTAAGATGAAAAGCCAAGTGATTCCTGAAAGTTTGATCAAAAATTTTTGGAAATCTTTTCAGTTATGCGCGGCTTTCCTTATTTTCCCATCTAACTCCATATAGTGTGACCGGATTTATTAGCTCATTATATAAAGAGATTTAAAATGTCAATCGAATATATTTAAAAACCATATAATTTTGTTAATATTTTTATTGAAAATAAAATCCCTTCCATTGTTCTTACATTCTTTAGTTGTTGAATTGTAGCACCAAAAACATTCAAACTTTAGAAATAAATAATAAATTAATAAATATTTTTTTGAAAGTTTGGCTGTTTTTGCCGCTATAATGTGTAAAAGAATGAAGTTTATTATCCCAGGAAACTTAACCACATTTTCAAATTACACAACTGACCCATGGCAGACTCACAGAATGATTCGCGTCAACACCAATACGTGTGGCTTCTATGTATAAGAAAATATTCCCAAGAAGAAGAATTGCCTACAAGTGAAGACGCAAAATGCGTAAATCAGGTTCTACTTATAACTAAATTTACATAGAATGGTTTCCGAGATTTAAGAAATTCCATATTATACCCATGCAAAACAACTTTGATGAGGTTATAATAATAAGGTACATAATGAATTGTTTCAAAATCAGTCCATTGTTTATAAATATATTCTTTTTAATGTACATACCTGTATTTTGTTCCATGCAGAGCTTTTGTAGTCATAATGAATCGAATAAGAATCGTGAGAAGAGTTTCTCATTCTTTCATCTTCCAGCAGATCAATGAAAGTGATTTCAGCCAAACAATACTGCCCGTATAGTATGTTTTTCTTGGATGATAGTGTGTTAGAAGCTTCAGAGAGATCCACATTGACTGAGACACATTGGTCAAAGTTTCCCATGTGGTAGGAGTTTCCACTTATAATTCCTTCAGGAAACTTAGTTGAGGCATCAAACACTGAGAAGTTCCCATAAAAGATGAAAAAATAATGTTTATAAATTTAATTTCCTAACTTATAATAATTTTAGTTACTACTAGTTGAATATTTTCTACATTACATAATTTATCAAAGACATTCTAAGGATTGCCATTTCGATAAACATCTAATTCAGTGCAGTTATCTAACACAGTGTTTCTCAAACTGTGGGCCCAGGGGGCTGCAAAATTATTTGAGATGTTAGTTGAAATACCATAATATAAAATATTCACGAATAATAAACTTTCATCAGGAAATTTTAGGAAATACGATGTGATAGAAATTATTGACAGTTATATAAAGTAAAGCAATTCATATTAAAGTTTATTATTACTTTCTGCATACGTAGTAATGGAAAAGTATTGTAATCACGAAAAAAATCGACTTCGAGATTTCTATGGAAATACACATTTTGAGGTCCCTGGAACACGTTTAGACTATTTTCGGAATGATGTATGTGTGTGTGGATGTATGTGATTATGGGCGCTCTCACTCAAAAAGAACTTGCCCTATCCTAACCAAACTTCATATATTACACTTTAACATGAGCACAAAGAACTGATTAGTTTTTGGACAATACCGCTTAACTGGAAGTCGAGGTTTATTCGAAACCCGATTCGGCTTTTGCGATATTTCTCCGTTAAAATCATTATTGTAGATACAATCCTATACAAAGGTTATAGAGAATGTAATTTCCTACATTTTTTACTTCAGATTTGTGAAGACCAAAGTTGTAGAGAATAATATTTCTTCCAAGTTTTGTTTGAAACAAATTTTCGTAGAGCCATCCATTTCGGAGATGTTTTGCTTATTCGTAAATTTTCAGTATACAGCGCCGCCACCATGTAGCGGTGAATTCTGTAGACATTCAAAATATAATTTACGGCAATAAGGACGACTGTATTCTTTTACGATACGAAATAATAATTTTGCCTCATAATGGTATTCATAATAATTAAAATATCAATACCCCAAATATGGAGAAAGTCATGTGTTGGCCACATCAGATTTTTTTTACTATTTTCACTTGAAAGGGGGCTGCATAACATTCAAGAAGGCTGTGACAGTTGAAAGTTTGAGAACCACTGATCTAACACCCAACTACTTTTGAGAAAAATAATTTGTCAAGTTTAAAAAATATGTATAAGAGAGAGATTGACTTTGTGAACTCCGTCATAACTATATAAGTCAACAAAAAAGAAAATATTGTATTATTTGGTAACTTATTATTCACATGACTGAGGAATAAGGAATAATATGAATCATGAGATAAATGTACACTAGGTATCCGCTGAAATGTGGCGCTGATATCGGAATAACACGATTTCTATTAGGTTCAAATTTTTAACTCTTTCAGAACATTTACAGTATTTTTCGTGATGTGTCAGTTTTGGCAAAGACAGTTTCATTTTATCTGGCTAATTTCATGTGAGAGAGAGAGAGAGGGTGAGGGGAGAGAGATGGAGAAAGTGAGGTAGGGGGAGGGGGGGAGAAGAGAGATGGAGGAGAGAGGAGGGGAGAGAGATGGAGAAAGTGAGGAAGGGGGAGAGGAGGGGGGGAAGAGAGAGGGAGGAGAGAGAGAGGAGGAGGGGGAGGAAGAAATACTAATGAAATAAATGTATTTGATGTGGAATGTATTTTTCATTTTTTATAACAAATTGACAAAAATAATAAATTAATATGAACATTAAGTAAACACTTCATTATAAACTATACCATTCATTATGTTATTTACTGGTTTATTAACACTTCCAGTTATTTGTATTTTCACATCCTGACATGACTTTGCTCTGGATACAGCTACATAAAGTTGTCCATGTCAAAAAATTGGTCTATGTAGTTAGACACTAAGCATGTATGTTCCTTGATATTTCCAGGTGTAACACGTAACAGTCTACTTTAAAGAGCAAATCCTTTCTCACTGAAGTCAGTCAAGCTATTCAAAATGAACTAATCTGAAGAATAGAATAAAATGGATGGCAACATTGTAAATAAGTTTTATGTCGTTACTAATAAATGAATTTTCATTAAAGATCTTTCAAATATCGCCGCCGCTCGCTACGTTCAGCAAACCCCGTTTTGCCCAATATAGAGAGAGATTATCATTTTGGAATGATTATGCAACCAAAAGTACTTTGCACAAAATTTGTGTAATTACACCCTTTCTTACTTTCCCTTGTCTGTAGCTCTTTGAAATGTTGACTTTGATGTCTTGTATAAGCAAGAAACTCTTGAAAAGCCAACGTGTAGTTGTCCATGATTGAACACTGACTCTGGTAAATGTAAACCAGATTCGCTGACCTATTTGCCTTAATAAACATGTAAAATGTAGAATATAATCATTTTACTTACAAAAAAGGTAATATTCCTATTTTCTGCAGTCTTCTTCATTTCTTGATAGCTTTAAAGTAGTCTGAAACCTTTTCCTACCTCTTTCTCTTTTTCCATACAGTTTTCCCTGTAGCACTTCTTTAATCATGCACTCTCATCTCAGGTAATGTCCAATCCAGTTCGCCTTCCTCTTTCTGATAGTCTGTATAATAATTTTTTCTTCTCCTCTTCTTAGTAGTACTTCCTCGTTTTTCACCCTATCTGTCCATTTTATCTTCAGCATTCTTCTCCATGTCCACATTTCGAAGCTTTCCAAGTATTTAATATCATTTTTCCTTAGCATCCATGTTTCTGCTCCGTACAAAGCTATACTCCATACATAGCATTTTATCAGCTTCTTGCTGATATCCTCCTTTATATTCCCCGTTGGTAGGAGTTTCTTTCCTCTGAAAGTGGCTTTTGCTTTCGTTATTCTAGTCCTGATTTCATCGATAAACTTTGCTTCTGTCGTTGTGATTGTTCCAAAGTATTATAGTGTGAAACTTGTTCTAATGGCTTTCCTCCAATACTTATGTTCAAATTTTCTTCTTCTTTACTTGATATTCATATGACCTTGGACTTTCTGTATTTACTATGGCAGTGGTTCTCCGACAGATCTGCCATGCAACTCACTCCGTGCAGATTTTTGGTTGCCACGATCCCCCATGATTTTTTGAGAAGTAATAAAAATGTATTTAAAAACTTTTTTATTTATACTTTTTTTATAAAGCGCACTGAAGAATATAAAAATATCTGGGCCTTAAGGAAAACTCTCATTATATATGATCATGAATTTCTAAAAAAAAAGACTTATGGCATATGTTGATTAAATAATTCACTGCATTATAAATCGTGTGGAATATTCTTGTTGTTGCACACATATTCGTCTGGCAAATGGAGGACCTGAGTTCGATACCCGGTCATAGCAGATTTTTTCACTTGTTTCCACATTTCCCAAAAAGAAATTATTCCATCAGAAATTCACATATCGCTATGAATTACAAAGATCAGAAATGTGACGACTAAGAAAATTGTGGAAGCCAGTATAAGTCGCCATATTAATTAAAGTTTTATTATTAAATTGTATTTCTTATATTAAATATAAGTTTAAAATTAACAACTGCTGTTTCATTGACTCGGTTGAAGATTAAAGGAAAGTGGACTGTATAAATTATTGACGGCAGACATAGGTGGCTCAATCACTGGACCTATATTTTCTCTTTACACTTAAATTATGTAACACACAAACACTGAAACGACTCCTCGATAGCACCATACACGTGAAAGTACACTCCAATCACGCTAGTTATCAGTGTTTTAGTCGCATCCCGTGGAGAGAACAAACACCACTTGACCAAGCGGAGCCCACCAACATGTCTCATAGTGAGGACGATCATGTCCGAACTGATTGTCATTCACAAAGGCGACCAACAGTGTTGCCTACCCTTTTAATACAATGTAACTCACTCTAATGTAACTATGAGACACACACAGTGTAACTCATCCCAATACAATCAGGAAAACAAACACAAAGCAACTCACTAATCTTGAAGATACCGGCCGCTGAAAAAGAATCACAATCTCTTTTTACTTTCTCCGTACGTAGTATAGGCAAAGTATTGTGATCACGAAAAAAAATTGACTTCGAGATTTCAACGGAAATACACGTTTTGAAGTCCCTAGAACACGTTTACACTATTTTTGGAATGATGTGTGTGTGTGTGTGTAGATGGATGGATGGATTTATGTATGTGATTGTGGGCACTCTAACTCAAAAAGTATTTGCCATATCGGTACCAAATTTCATATATAACACTTTAGCATGAGCACAAAGAACTGATTAGTTTTTGGACAATACTGGTTAACCGGAAGATTCGGCTTTTGCGATATTTCTCTGTTAAAACATCATTATTGTATATGAAATTCTATAGAAAGGTTATAGAGAATGTAATTTCCTACAACTTTTATTTGAAACAATTTTCCATAGCAGTTATTGTTCAGGAATTATTTATGAATAATCGGTTTTTCGGTTTCTGTCAAATATCTCCTTAAAAACGTCGTTATTTGTAATCTTTGTGAAGACCAAAGTTGTAGAGAATAATATTTCTTCCAAGTTTTGTTTGAAACAAATTTTTTTAGAACCATCCATTTCAGAGATATTTTGCTTTTTCTTAATTTCCAGTATACAGCGCCACCACCATGTAGCGGTGAATTCTGTAAACATATTCAAAATATAATTTACGACAATGAAGATGACTGTATTCTTTTATGATATGAAATAATAATTTTGTCTTATAATGCTATTCATAATAATTTAAATATCTACACCCCACATATGGAGAAAGTCGTGTTGGCCACATCAGATTTTTCTAACAATGAAATACAACAAATTCTAAAAATACACAAAAATTATAATTCTGGAGCCACCGGGAGTGGGCATAACTTAGTAATTAGTCTCTTGAAAGTCTAGAATTAAGACATGCTTCAATCTGGGTTGTTAGCGTGGTCACTTCCTCAAAGGTTAAGCACACAGTTCCCATAGCTCGCCGTAGATGATACTTGAATGATTTTACTCTAACTTCTCATATGCCGCCGAAATGTAGTGCTCGGGGTGGAATGAAGTGCCATATAATGCCCTCTTGTTGGGCATATCTATTAACTTGTAACTGGTGATCTTCTGCTTGGAAGTGCGCTTGTAGTCCTTGAAGTTCTCTTTCGGCTTCTATGAAATTCGTTCCGTTATCGCTGTAGATATTGTTGCATCTATCTCGACGCAACACAAACCTTTTCAGGGCTGTCAAAAAGGCTTGTGTGGACATGTTGCTGATGACTTCAAGATGGATGGCTCTCATAGACAGACATACAAATATGGCAATATAGCATTTGCTCTTTACCTTACTTCTGTGAGTACCGATTTTCACATATATGGGTCCAGCATAGTCAGTTCCACAATTAAGGAATTGTCTAGCGCAGGGGTTCCCAACCTGGGGTACATATACCCCCAAGGGGTACGTGGAGCCAAATCAAGGGGTACGTGAGATATTTGCTAAGTAAAAAAAATTTACATTTTCAAAAACTCAAAATAGCTTACTCAGTATCTTTGAAATTTGCTATGCCTCTGTTGCCTACTTCTATTCCTCACCAAAACTTAGATATGCAGTTGTAATTTTTTCCACATTTAAATTTGGGTTTTGAGCAACATCAGCCCATTGTTGATACCTATAAATATAATCGAAACATGAAGTATCACTTGTTGGATTTAAAATTATGTAATTAATATGTCAATACAATTAGAGAAAAACTTAGTGCTCATTGCATATTTTAATTTTCAATTAATCAACAAATGTTCAATCCAAAAATACAATGCACTTCAAAGTTACGCTTAAGATACACTTAATGTTTATTATAAAACTAGCTTTTCGTACCCGGCTTCGCCCGGGTGCATTTCGGACTGCAAATAGTTTTTTCCCGCTTAGAAGACAGCTTGAGAAAATGATACATACTAAAACTTCTCCTCTCCTTTCTGTAAACTACATTAGGAGTCTTGAAATAAAGTGGAAAGAACGCGAAACGAACCAATACGAAAACTACAAAAACCACCACGAAAAAAGAAATGAATTAAACGCTAACCAATAGCCGGTAGAAAAGGATGTAAACCGACAAATAAATAATCGTGGAACATAAATTAAGAGTACAACCAAAGAATATAAGTTCAATGTAAAAACCACCAAGAAAAAAGAAATGAATTAAACTGTAACCAATAGCCGGCATAAAAGGTGTAAACCGACAAATAGGTAATCAAGGAACAAAAATCAAGAGCACAACCAAAGAATATAAACATAGACTACAAAATGAACAACTAAGAACGAAAACAAAGAAAAAAAATGGACACGAAACGAAAGCAAATGAAAACAACAAACTAACCAAAACCAACCAACGAATAATCTCCTAAAGCTCAATGTCTCTGATGACGGTGACTGACGCTTTCTATTCAGTTGCTAAATAAACAACCAACAATCACAAAATAGCGTGTCGTAGTGATGAGTAAATGTTGATTACGCGGAACATGAGTTTTTATGTCAACATAATAACAGGAGAACCTAAATAAGAATACCTATTATTACTCTAAATGGATATAAAATTATTGATCTTAATTGTGTTTTCCATCGTAATTAATTGAATAATAGATTGAGATATTCGAACGAATCGATTTTAAATAATGTAGTAAAATGTTTTACTTTTCTAATGTAATTAATTACGTGAGTGTATCGGTAGTGTTTACATTTTACTCATGGAACCGCAGACACGAATTCTTAATTTTAGTTCAGAAGACATAATAAAGTTCAACAAAAGTATTATTCAAATAAAATCTTTCGAAATTCACTGTGTTACTTGTTCAAAATGTTAATCTAATTTAGTTCTCGTATTAAAATAAAAATTAATTTTAGAAGAAATTGCTAAATATTGGCCACCAGAAATTAAAATGTGATTGTTTTTTCTATTGTTATCTATAACAAATCATTTATATGTTAATTGGTTTCTTTTAATGTTCTTAAATTTTAAAACATGATTTAAATGGTATTTGTTTCGTATTTATATTTATAAGTTGGGCTCCCCGTTAATATGTACGTAAGTGACGACACCATGCAAATGTATATGCCAACGCTGAAATAAATTGTATTGTTATTATTATATTATGTATTTACCATCCATCCAATTTACGTAAATGAATATAGGTGCGGCCGCAATTAGTTACAGTGGAGGGGCAGCACTAATTGTACTGGCAAGTGCTGCCATCTACCAGCCAGTTTGCATAACTAACTGATGAGACCGTCCGGTCAGGCCGCGACAAAGACATCAAGCGTTTTCTTATAGTAGATGCTGGTAATGTTAAACTACACCTAATGAAGGAAATCTGATATTGATATAATCCTCATTTTTGGGGGTTTTGCCCCATTATTGCCCCTAAATAGAACAAAAAAGGCTGCGTAAGTCCTAGAGACTTGAAATTTGGCATGATTATAGAAATTACATTGCAACCTAAGATAAAATTATAACATCGGAAAAAAATTCCAATTTTGAAGGGGCGATTTTGCCCCTATTCGGCCCATACGAGTGTGGAAATTCTAAGGCACTTCTCATTGAGATACAAACTTGAAATTTGGCAGAAGTATGGGTTTTTACTTACAACAGAAGGAAAGCATCTGATTTTGTAAAAATTCAAAATCCTATTACCTGTTTTGCCCCATTATTGGCCCATACGAGTATTCAAGTTGTATGGCACTTCAAAATGATCTTCTAACTTGAAATTTGAGCCAGTTATATGGTTTCGTAAAAAATCGATTGTAAATAATTTCAATTTGTAAAAATAGTAAAATTTAGAAAACCTTGCAGAATGCAAGCACATATTAACATAGCATAGAGAAATGGACAGGAAAAATAGAAATTTACAATATTTTAATTTATTGGCCATTAAAAATTATAAACTTTAAAAAATCATTTCACCTTTTACGTACTTCTAAATGTTCTACAATGCTGAAATTTTTTCTGACAGTAGAATTTACCAAATAACGATAACGGAACTATTGAAACTTGAAAATGTTTATTTATTCGGCCGTTAAAAATTGATAAATGTTAAAAAAAGTAACTAATCTTTATATACCTTCGTACGAACTAGAAAGCTGAAAATTAAGGAATTGTGTTTCAGTTACAATTATATTTGAAAATTTTTAGAAAAGTTTATGATTGTGGCTGTTGAAAATTCATAAAGTTAAAACAATGCAATTTATATAAATGCAATTCAAGAGATGCTACATAGATGAAATTTTGTGGAAATGTGAAGTATTTGCAACAAATGATGAAAACCTATATAATTTTTACAATTATAAATTTTAGGGGTTGCTTATTTCCACTATTGTCCATAAAAAAAAACACGTAAATAGGCGCAGAGGTGCAAACATTTGTGTTAAAAATTATTTGTCTGCACTTACTCTATATATTAAGGTTAGAGGAAATGCTTGCAGAATGCAAGCACATATTAACTAGTATATATATATATCATGTGTAAGAAGCATCTATATATTATAGATATATAGGAGGATACAAAATTATGAGGCACTTCCAGATGTAGTAGAAAGTTGAAATTTGGTAGGATTATAGGGTTTTAGTCAAAACCAGATGAAAAAATCCGAAACTCTCGAAATTCCTATTTTGAGGGGCTATTTTGGCCCCTTTTTGCCCCATTTTTTGCCCATAAGAAAGCATGTAAATTGGTGCAGAGGTTTTTATATTTACATTTTAAAATTACTTCCCATCAAGATACGAACTCGAGACTTAAACTGTCGGATAGGATATAAATTGTAGTTTCTTATTTTTGAAGACAGAATTCAAATCCGAATAGAATTAGCGTAAATTTATAGTTTTTATTGCAAAAAAGTAATTTTTCTGGGTCTAACAATAGGCTTCCTTGGTAACAAGCTCTATCCTTTCATATGGGTAAGCTTTTAATGGGAATCAGAGGCTTATATTTTTATGCCTTTATTGCTAAACTATGTTTAATGAAGGAAATCCTATATTGCAATTATCCTCATTTTTTGAGCTCTTTTGCCCCAGTATTGCTCCATACGAGAACAAATATGAAGAGGCAGCTCCATATGAACTATAGACTTGAAATATGGCACCATTATAGAAAGTTCATTCTAACTGAAGATAAAATAAAAAAATAGCAGAATTCAAATTTTTAGGTGCGGTTTTGCCCCATTTCCACCCAATACGAATGTGAACATTATAAGGCACTTCGTAATGAGATACAAACTTGAAATTTGTCAGAATTATGGGTTTTTAGTTACCACAGAAGGAATAAATCCGATATTGTAAAAATTGATAACGTTATGGCTGTTTTGCCCCATTATTGCCCCATACGAGGAATAAAATTATAAGGCACTTCTAAATGATCTACAAACTTGAAACTTGACACGCTTACATGATTTTTTCTAAAGTCGACAGGGAATAATTCGAAATTGTAAAAATCCTACAATTTAAAAATGCTTCTTTATTATATATTGATGGACCTTACTTAGAATATAGAGGGTATATAAATTTCCAGTGCAAACTACAATAGTTTGAGCTGAAATTTAATACATAATTGAATCAAAGAAAATAATCACAGGAAAAATTGCAACAATATATATATTCTTGGCTGTTAAAAATTATAAACTATTTACTAACTTTTCATGGTTTAGGTATTTCTAAATCAATTTTGTGCAAAATCATATATCCGTATCAAATTTCAACTTTGTAGCTCATTTGGAAGTGCATTATAATTTTGCTCGTTGCATAGGACAATTATGTGGCAATACAGTTGCTAAGATTTCGATATTTCATGGTAACCAATTTCTTCTTTCTGTTGTAACTAAAAATCCATAATTCTGCAAAATTTCATGTTTGCATCTCATTAAGAATTGCCGTATTATTTTCACACTGGTATGGGTCATAAAAAGGACAAAACCGCCCTTAAAATTTGGAATTTTCGCAGTTTTATTTTATCTTCGGTTGCAATAAAGGTTTTATAACCAGGCCAAATTTTAAGTCTTTGGGTTATATGGAGCTACCTCATCATTTCTGTAGTCGTATGGAGCAATACTGGGGCAAAAGAGCTCCAAAAATGAGGATTATTACAATATAGTATTTCCTCCATTAGGCATAGTTTAACATTAAAGGCATTAAAATATAAGCCTCTGATTCCCATTAAAAGCTTACCCATATGAAAGCATTAAGACTGTTGCCTAGGAAGCCTATTGTTAGACCCAGAAAAATTGGCAATTTTTTGCGATAAAAACTATAAAATTACGCTTATTCTACTCGGATTTGAATTCTGTCTTCAAAAATAAGAAACTACAATTTATATCCTATCCGATAGTTTAAGCCTTGAGTTCATATCTTGACGGGAAGTAATTTTAAAATGCAAATATAAAAACCTCTGCACCAATTTACATGCTTTCTTATGGGCAAAAAATGGGGCAACAAGGGGCCAAAATGGCCCCTCAAAATAGGAATTTCGACTGTGTAGATCATTTAGAAATTCCATATAATTTTAATCCTCGTATAGGGCAATAATGGAGCAAAACAGCCCCTAACATTATGAAATTTTACATTCTAAATTTTTTTCCCTCTGTTGTAACTAAAAACCCATATTTCTGCCAAATTTCAAGTTTGTATCTCATTAAGAAGTGCCTTATAATTATCACAAGCCTATGGGGCCGAAAAGGGGCTAAGCCACCCATTAAAATTGAAATTTTTGCAATTTTACAATTTTATCTAAGTTTGCCATGATAATTCTAATAATGTGCCAAATTTCAAGTCTCTAGATCCTATGCAGCTGCCTCGCATTTTTTTTCTAGCATGGGGCCGAAAAGGGGCAAAACCGCCCCTTAAAAATGAGAATTTTTGTAATTTAATAATTTTATCTTAGGTTGCAATGAAATTTCTATAACCGTGGCAATTTGGGGCTGTTTTGCCCCATTATTGCCCAATTCAAGAACAAAAAAGGCGATGCAGATGCATAGGACCCAGAGACTTGAAATTTGCCACGGTTATAGAAATTTCATTGCAACGTAAGATAAAATTATAAAATTACAAAAATTCTCATTTTTAATGGGTGGTTTTGCCCCTTTTCGGCCCCATACGAGTGTGATAATTATAAGGCACTGACGTAGCTCCATATGACCTAGACACTCGAAATTTGCAATGATTATAGAAATTTTGTTACAACCGAAGATGAAATAGAAAAATAGCAAAAGTTCAAAATTTTTTAGTTGCGGTTTTGTCCCATTTCTGCCCAGTACGAGTGTGAAAATTATAATGCACTTCTTAATGAGATAGAAACTTGAAATTTGACAGAATTATGGGTTTTTAGTTAACACAGAAGGAGAAATCCGATATTGTAAAAATTTGTAACGTTATGGCTGTTTTGCCCTATTATTGTCCCATTTTTTCCCCATACGAGGAATAAAATTACAAGGCACATTTAAATGAGCTGCAAACTTCAAATTTGACACGCTTATATGATTCATTTTTAAATCGACAGGGAATAATTTGAAATTGTAAAACTCCCAACATTTAAAAATTCCTATTCATTATATATTGACAGTCTTACTTAGGATATAGGAGGATACAAATGTCCAGCCCAAACTACAATAGTTGGATAGCTGAAATTTAATACATAGGTGAATCTAAAAAAATAATCTGAGGAAAAATTGCAACAATATGTATTTTCTTGACCATTAAAAATTATAATCTATTTACTAACTTTTCATGGTTTAGGTAATTCTAAATGATCTATGAAGCTGAAATTTTTTCCATTGGTAGAATTTGCCATATAATGGAAACGGGATAATAGAAATTTGTAAATTTTTATTTGTTCGACCGTAATAATCTCTTGAATGTTAAACAAACTGACTAATGTTTATGTACTTTCTGAAGAGCAAGGAAGCTGAAAATATTAAGAAAGTTAGGAAATAATGTTCCAGTGACAATTACCATTGAAAATTTCCCTCAAGTTTCTTATTGTGGCTGCTAAAAATTCAAAAATTTTAAAGAATAAATTTTTATAAATGCACTTCTTGAGGTGCTACGTCGATGAAATTTCGCATAAATGTGAGGTATTCGTAACAAATTCTAAAAACCTATTCATGTTTTATAATTATAAATTTAGGGTTTGTTTTAACCCCAAAATTTTTCAGTAAAGAAAACACGTAAATCGGTGAAGAGGTCCAAACTTTTGCGTTTAAAAAATATTTTTCCGCTCTTTATGCTTGCAGAATGCAAGCACACATTAACTAGTATTATAGATATGATATATATATCATGTGTAAGAAGCATCTATATATTATAGATATAGGAGTATACAAAATTAGGAGGAACTTCCAGATGTGCTAGAAACTTGAAATTTGGTAGGATTATAGGTTTTTGATCACAGCCGAAGGAAAAAATCCGAAACTGGCGAAATTCCTATTTTGAGGGGCTATTTTGGCCCGTTTTTACCGCATTTTTTGCCCATAAGAAATCTTTCTAGCTGCCACAACGAGTGTTTGACGAAGGTTTCTATAAGTGCTTCGCATGATTCACGCTCTCTACCACCGGGATCAAAGCAATTATGATTCCAGTCTATTGAAGGTAAGTTGAAGTCTCCTCCTATTATAATGGCCCTCACTTTATTTTTCGATATTAGCGTTGCTACTTGTTTCTCGAGATTATGAATAATTTCTAAACTTGCATTTGGGAGGCCTATAAAATGCGCATATATCAGCTACAGTGTAATCGCTTCCTCTAACTCCACACCAAACACTTTCTATTTCGGCGTCATTAATCGGTAGTGGAAAACTTTCGTATGCCTTGCTGACTGCTATAAATACTCCACCTCCCGTCCGGATACTACGGTCCTTTCTAAAAATTCTATAGTCTTGAGGGAATACCTCCTGACTTGCAATCTCGTCAGTCAGCCAACTCTCTGTACCGATCACGACATCGGCTTCTAGACTGCGAATAATATGCTCAAAATCGGCAATTTTCTTACGGATGCTGCGGCAGTTCAATACGACGACATTTAATTTCTCACTGTCGCTTCTCAGATAAACCTCAGCCTTACCATTCGCAATCGTTTTAGGAATACATGCGTTCTTCATACTATTATTCCGCCAATTGGTTGATATAGCATTTTCTTTCTGATCGCGTTTTATTTCACCATTTTTATCGAAATCCCAAACGTTAACACTATTGACATCACACGCGCTGCCTGCGATGGGTGCATGAGTTGTGTACAGGAATAGAAAAATACGGTTGGAAAATTTTTGTTTGCGAATACTGCTCAAAGTAATTATCGTATTTTCATGTAATTATAATTAAAATAAAGATTAATTATTCAAACTGACTGAACTTAGTAGAGAATGTTTCATAATCTATCTATCTTCTATCCCATATGTAATTTTGGAAGTGTCCGTCCGTCCCCCCTCTATCTCGAAAGCCGTTTGTCGTAGAGATATGCGGTAAACTGCGTTTTGTTTCTACAAGCTAGGAGGCCCATAGGAAACTATTCTCATTTTCATAAAGTCCCAGGTTCGAATCCAGGAGACAATTATATTTTCCCATAAGTTTACACGGGATTTTCGATTTTTCAGAGTGCAAGGTTTTCTTCCTTCATTCATTAAAACACGTAAATATGTACCGATTTTCTTCGTTTTTGCTTTATTCGACGGCTAAAACTCTATACTATCTTATTCTTACGATGGTTACATGTTAAACGGTCGAGATTTTCAGAAATACACAATTGTTTTCGAAATTTAGCTGATATTTCGTACTCTATCCGGGCGTTGCCAAGGCGGCCGTCATTGTTGCCTACTATTCATAATGCCGATTAAACCTTCAAATAGGTGAAAGAAAGCGTTATTTCCCTCGCACATTTGTTTAAGCATCGAAATTAATGATGAATAGCAACATAAATATTTAAGGATAATTATTCTGTTGACTGCATATGGGAAACGTTTCTAACGATTTAATCGAAACAATTGAGTCTTCATTTCATCATTTGAATGCTGGAATCTTACCTTTTCGTAAGTAAAATTATTATATTATACAGCTGTAATGCTTATTAACGCAAATAGGCTCACGCATAAATTTAAAATTAAATGAGAATACATTATTTTTTAACACATTACATGGTTATCTTCTCTTCATTAATAATCAAATTAACCGGTTGCATTGATTCTTATATAAAAAGAAAGTACATATTATTCAATAATAGGAAACAAAGAAAATTATAAACATAAATGTTCCTGATCAATTACTGTGTAGCATTAATATCCTCTCTAATATGACTTAAAATGCAGATTTCTGACTGACTTATGGGTTATTCTCCTGAATGGACGTGGAAAAGAGACGGAAGACTTAACACGCAAGTTCTTAAACAGAGCTAGAAAGATATGCTCTATTTTTCCACCAATCTCACGGGTTTAAACCAGACAGCGGTCAGGGGCAGAGCCCCTTTACTTAAAGAAACCTCTAGCGCAGTGGTCTTCAAGGTGGGCGATAGCGCCCACCAGTGGGCGTTTTTGGATTTTTGGTGGGCGTTAAAGAACTCACCAAATGCAATTCTAATTTTTACACTGAATAATAAAATTCTATAAAAAAGCTTAATGATACGCACACATATTCTGTACAACTATTTTATGTACAACTATTACAGTTCGTTTGCCGTTAACTATAGTATCATATCATACTATACTAGCGACAATGTATTCATGCTGCGGTAAAATCGAAAGGCCCATGAGGGTGGTCGGAGTCTCTCGCAGAAGCAGCGAAGCGTATAAGTTTAATTTTATCAAATATATAAAATCATAAATTTTTAAACACTGTTATTACCACTGAGACCGTATTCGGTAATCTCACCTAACGACAATCCCACTAGAATTAGGGTTACCATATGTTCGGATTTTCTTAAAATTTACCGAGATTTTAGCAAATAATACCCATTTTTTCTGGTTATGCCCATCAAAATCTTAACACTATAGACTTAAACAATTAGATACCTTTTTTAAAAAAATTTACTACATTTTAGGTTTAAAATGAAATTTGTCCGGGTTTTATTATCAGAATATGGTAATCCTAACTAGTATGTGCCATTTAGGAAAGAAATGCTGAAAAGCGGCCAGTGGTTTAAAATCCCCAACGGGATACCTTCACTCACAATCAGATATTTGGTACATTATATGGGGAACGCAGCGAAATGAAAGAGAAGCGATATTAAGAGATACTAAGTATACTCTCTCTTCCCACGGACACTCATTGATTGTAAAAATGTTATTTCGGTATTCATTGACAAATTGGATTTATTCAGAAAAAACATCCTGCAAAAAGAATTTTACCAGTTTCCGGAACTACAAAACATCAAAGATGATCTTACAGCCGAAGACATAGACAAGTTTGCAGATCACCTTTCTGTCATTAGAATTGATATGACGACTCATTTTTGCGATGTAATAGACTTGAAAGTGGATGCCTGGATGGTGACTCCATTCATCACAAATGTGTGTGATGTGGATATTGAATACCAAGAGAAGATAATAGAATTAATTCATGATGATGAGTGTAAAGCCAATTTCAACCAAGGTGGATATGTACAACTTTGACAGAACAAGAAAATGCCCTCTTTGTATCCACGTTTGCGGAAGAAAATATCGTTGCTCTTGTTAGCTTTCCCAACTTCATATCTAGTGGAGAAGTGATTTAGTGCAGTCGACAATCTCCTGTTCAAAAAAAGAAACCGCATACAAATAACAGAAAGAGGAGATCTTCGAATGACCCTTACAGACTTGAAGCCTGACATTGATTCCCTGGTTTGTAGGCACCAAGCGCAAAGTACGCATTGAAAGGTATGCCAAATGCTTATTTTATCATTGTTTTGGGATTAATAAACATAATTAAATTAGATGTATTTTTAAACATTTATTTTATTAAAAACTTTATTGTTAAGTTGATACGGTAGGTGGGCTTAGTGGCGTAGTGAATGGGGCAGGGGGGTGCAGTTGCCCGGGCGCCGAGTTCAAGGGGGTGCAAAAATATCAAATTAGCACCCCCCCCCCCTCCGTAAATCGCTTTGCTACTGGGGGCGCAAAATTATTCTTTGCCCCGGCCGCCAGAAACCCTCACTACGCCACTGGGTGGGCGGTGAACTTATTTCAAAGGACAACATATGGTAAAAGTGGGCGGTGACTCAAAAAAGGTTGAAGACCACTGCTCTAGAGGAAGGAATTGAATTGAACTATATGATCATACGACTTGAGTTTATAGTCCGATAAAATTAGTTACTTAAAAGAATACTTTAAAATTTAGTATACATAGAAATGTAAATATTTACGGGTAATTATTCAGTAAACTGCGTATGGGAAGCGTTTCTAACGATTTATTCGTAGCAGGTGAATCTTCATTTCATCGTTTGAATGCTGGAATCTTACATTTTATTACGTAGAACCATTATATTATACATCTATAATGCTTATTAACGCAAATAGTCTCATGCATACATTTCAAATTGGATGAGAATAGGGAAATACGTTATTTTTATCACTTTTTCAAAAAGTTTTTCCTGTGTTAATGTTGAATGAATATCATTGAATTCTTTTCTATATAGTTCAAGAATGATATATATTTTTAACATTATATACATTTTAACATTACATACATTTTTAAATGAAAAACTTTTGAAAAAATCCAAAACTGAAAAACTTTCCAAGGTGGATTGCAAATTAAATAGGCAATTCATTTTCCAGAAATTCTCACATACCTATGTAGCTGGTTTTACTGCGCACTCGCTTAATTTGGGATATATCCCAAATTTGTATACTAGATGAATGAGACGATCACCTAATTTCATATAGGTTTAAATTTTTTGTACCTGGACTCATTTGTCACCTAAACCATATATCCATGATAATCTCGAAGTTGAATTTTGTTTCATTTGCCATACTTTGTAATATGCACTGCATGTATGGGATAGTAATAAATATATGTAAATAATGCATTATTGAAACAAATAAAAATCTATCACTTTATAAAAATGTTTTCTGGAATGAATTTACAATGTATATTAAGTGAATTTACAATATATTCACAATGCATTTAAAATTAATGAAATTGGAACATTTATAAATTTATTTCACAAAGAATTTTATGAAAAGCCATATAAAATGTATTTCAAATAATTTTATATATATGTTTATAAATGCATTTGAAATAAATACATTTACAAATGCTTTTGAAATGCATTTATGAATGCATTTCAAATAAATGCATTAAAAATATATTTCCAAATACATTTCAATATATATTTCAAATGCATTTAATATGTATATCTTTTAAGAAATGCATTTCAATTATATTTTAAATATATTTGAAATGCAACATATTTCCATGTGGGTTAAGACGAAGATGCGGCTCCACGTCAATGAAACGATTTCGTTTTTTAGTATTAATGCCAACCAGCGCCGAGAATCCCAACTCACACATGTACGTAGTGGAGAAGGGCAGAAGATACTCAACTGCTTTGTCCGATAGGGCTGGACACTCGGAACTAACGCTCAACCAAAACGATGTCAGTGCCTTTTTCTCAAACGCAGTTTTCAGGAAGCCATCTGGGGCGAAATCCAGAAGCTGTTCTTCTTCTGAATTTGAAAGGTTATTTGGCAATGTTCGGACATTGACAAGGAAAGGGTTCCTTATCCACTGAAAGCTGCCATCCGGTTCAGGGAAGTAGTCACGAAGACCTTATTTAAAGCTTTCCAAGTGCTCCTTCATAGTTTGAATTGCATCAGCATCGAGTTCTTTAGCTGAATTGATCATTAGGTCATTAAGGGATAGAAAGGAATCGAATTTGCCACGGTTAAGGCGTTCATTCCACATACTCAGTTTTACGATCATCGCTCCCACTTAGTCTTGAACGTGAAATATGGATATGAGCTTGCCTTGTAAGGATAGATTGAGGCTGTTAGCAAAGATATCTACAAGGTATGCTAATTAACATTGCCATTTCCAGTCATGCATACGCTCCCGCAGACTGAAGGTTTCATGCAAAAAACTTGAAGTTCTTCTCGCAGCTCAAACAGGCGAGTGAGGACTTTTCCACACGAAAGCCAACGTACTTCAGTGTGAATAGGAGCTGTGTGTAGTCACTGTCCGTCTCTTCGCAAATCTGAGAAAAAACTTGGGCATTCGGTGGCCTGCTCTTCACAAAATTGATAATTTTAACAGCTTCATCAAGTACTTGCATTACATCTACATGCATGTTCCGGGTGGCGAGTGCTTTCCTGTGTATACAACAATGACTTTGCTTCCGGTGCAACGGCTTGAATACGTGCAACAACTCCTTTCTTTGAACCGATCATGGCTCTGGCGCCATCCATGCTTATCCCAACACAGCGACTCCAATCCAAGTGACTGTCTTTGATGAAGTCATCAATAACTTTAAAAATGTCTTTCCCGGTTGTACGTGTCGGCACAGGTTGGCAGTGCAAAAAATCATCATTCAGCTCATATCTGACAAACAGCAAGAGATTAGATGAATTCACAATGTCGGTGGATTCATCGGCTTCCAGTTCATATTAGCGACTCTGTCGTACTCGTAACAATAATTGCTGCTTAACGTTTTCGACCAAATCTGTTGGGTTGGGTTCAATTCAAACAATGTGCTCCAATTTGAATCACATAGATAATCATTTGAATTCGGGGAAGACCCTACAAATTATTACTTCTCTTTGTTTTACGAGACTTTCACAGGGGGTTTTATTTATTTTATGTTAAGTATTATTGGAGCATTAATGGAGATGACATTATTTTAGTTTTTGTTGTGCAAATAATTTTCTGATTTTTAGTAATTTATTTTCTTCCGCGTACCCCTTGGAACCGTTTCGCGTACCACTGGTCTAATCCATTTTTACATTCCTCTATAAACTGATCTTACCATTTCAATTACAATTTTATTTCCCACTTGAATTCCTGTATTACATGCATTAAACGTTTAAATTGAGCTATTTCAAACTGTAGGCGGAAAATGATGAAAGAATAAGAAAATTTATCTTATATACTATGCGCGTAATGAAGCTGCGTGCGTATGAAGCCTCGCGTAATTATATCGGCGTATTTCTCGAGAACCGTTCGTCGTAAGATATGCGGTAAACGGCTATGAGGTCGCTGGAAAAATATTTTCGTTTGCTAAAGTGTTCCGAGTTCGAATCCAGGAGACAATTATATTTTCCCATAATTTTACACGGGATTTTCGATTTTCGAGTGTAAAGTTTTTTCCTTCATTCGATAAAATAAGTAAATATTTTCTTCTTTTTTGCTTTATTCGACGACTAAAGCTCTATACTATTAGTCCAGGAAAATTAGACGGTTTTTTACCAAATAGCGGAAAAAATTCGAACATAACTGATTTTTTGCAGAGTTGCTCAGACTGGCATCTATCATAGTTCAACATACTAAAAGTCCTCAATGATCCGGTGTGAGCTTCGGACGCCATATTGGAACAATTGCGCCCGAAATCAGTTTTTCGTGAATATCTCGCGAACTGTGACACCTACATGAAATGTTCGAAATAAAAAGATGCAGCGAATTAAACGTCGTACAGAAAAGGTTCTATCACTTTTTGTCGTCAGAGTAACCATTCTCCGTCAAAATAGCGAAAAACAAAGCAAACTCAATGAAAACGGCGAGAAACGTGGCGAAATCCGTATGAGTATGTGTTGGTAATGTCTCCGCATCGCTGTTTTTTTATATAAGTGCTTTGGTGGTGGAGGGGGGTGGTTAGGTGGAATGGTCACTGTCAAACCGGGGGAGGAGCATGACCCTCCCCCTAAAGAAATTCATTCGTGGAGAAAGAAGCGCTGAACGATATACCTCTGATGTTCACATTTACATCTTTTTATACTTATTTCCACACCACCCTGGAGGTAAAGTATATGGCGCGTTTTTTTAATGTGGTATCCCCAGTAGGTGTAGTCCATAAAATATCGTTCAGCTTATTCCAATCTCAGTCTTTTAACAGCTCTACTGGTCGTTGGTTCATCCTCAGTAGATGTAGAAGGAAATACGTCACCACACTCCATTCTATCATCATCGAATACATATAATATATAAACTGCTATGATGCTCACAATATCGGTAGCAAAGCAATGAAGGCGAATGTTGGAAAAAAATTTGGTAATGTAAAACTTTCGCGTAAAGACCGAGTAGAAACAATAGCAATGGTCAATAATTTTTTTAATTCCAGGGTTCTGTTGTCACTGCCGATCCGTTGCTCCTTTTTCAGCGTATTTCAGTATTTTTTAAGTCTGAGGAAGAATTGAATTCTTACTTCCAGTATGAACTTGCTCCTTTCGCCTTTTCTCTTTTTGATGAAAACGGCATGCGAAAAACCAACAACGCAGCGCTTTATGCAGTTTTTGAAAGGAAATGTGATCCTACGGTTCCGGATGATTGCACCTGCATCATAGATGGAGGATGGCTTCTACATCGCGTTATTTGGCCTACAGGTAGCACATATTGTAGGGTCGAAATTTTGCGGATTTTCGTACTCATTCCGGGCGTTGCCAAGGAGACTCTCATTCAGGGGCGGAGCGTTCGTGTTAACCCGGCTAACACTTGCAAAACCGAAATTGAAGAAAGCTCTTTATTTCCATTTGCGACTTCTGAAACTGTTTCCATGCTTATTTGGTGTTCGCCTGTGCATATACAATCTATGCATACATATGTGAATGCCAATAAAGCGCAATAATAATAACGCGGTCTCTTGAGCTTTTACAGTGTTAGCCAATTGATTCTTGCTATAGTGCGTTTCCCGAAGTCGTACGGGTCAGATTCGCAGTATTCCGTCCGCATTCGGGTTATTTCGCTTAGGCTACGACCCAATGTTGCCACATTTCGATTTTCGCTCACTTCAACAGCAGCTGTGGACGAGTGAAGTTCTGAGAGCAATCGTGTCAACAGCGCTCGTCAAGAATTTTTGAAAGGCGTGGGAAATTTAAGAGCTCTTATTGGCTGACACTTTCTCCCCCTCACCCTACAAGTCTAACCGTAGACACGCCTCACCCGTACGATCTCTGGAAACGCAGTTATAACGTTTGTAGGGCCCCGTCTAAGCGCTCATCCCCGTCGGGAGCATGCGCAGTCGACTCATAGCCAGAGATGACGTAGCGGGAGGAATCCCCCCAATGTTAGCCGTTCTCCCAGTGCTAACGCATGGTTTAGCGGGTATTTACGTGTTTGGTGGTGCATTCGTGCGGGTGACGATTTTTTGTGTTGAGATCCGCCACCATGGAAGAGAGCGATTGTGACTGCATTATCGAGTAATTCGAGTTTTAAAAAGATATTATAAATAAAATGAACTCGGAATGTAAAATTGAAAACGCGGATTATCACATGCTTCCGTCATATTACATGAATTGTCATTTCGGAAGGAGGGGGGAAGGGGGGTTTGGGTTTGGGGTTAGGCTAACACATCCCTAGAACCCACGCTCCGCCGCTGCTCGCAATGTGTTGCCCCGATTCATTTAAGACCAATTAAACCTTCAAATAGAAGAAAGAAAAGAGTTATTGTTATCTTCTCTTCATTGATAATCTAAATAAACGCTTGCATTGACGTCGCCATTACAGTAGGTCCTGTAAGAAGTTAAAAGCAGTCGTTGATAGACACTTGAAGGAAAGCAACTGTTTGTGAGTTCGTCTATAAGGGTGAAACGATAATTATTGGAACTAAGGTAAGGTAGAATTAAAAAATTTTCCCCTTTGCATATACCGCGATATTAAACTAGCATTGAGTAACTCTGTGGCATTGTGATCACGTAATTGCTCTAATGTATTGCTGTTAAATCGCAGAAAATTTAAAAATGCCAAGAGGTAGACCAGTGAAAAGGATAGCTATTAGCCCAGCTACAGCTGCCAGAGAAAGGAAGAAGAGCCAGAGATCAAAGGAAGAGTATTTTAGGAAAGAGAAAAAAACACGTAAATATTGACCGATTTTCTTCGTTTTTGCTTTATTCGACGGCTAAAACTCTATACTATGTTATTCTTGCGATGTCTACATGTTACACGGTCGAATCATTCAGAAATAAGCAATTGTTTTCGAAATTTTACGGATATTTCGTACTCTTTCCGGACGTTGTCAAGGCGACCGTCATTGTTGGCTCCGATTCAATTAATGCCAATTAAGCCTTCAATAGCGTAATATACATCCATAATGTTTATTAACGCAAATAGACTCACGCATAAATTTAAAATTAAATGAGAATAGGGACACGTGGTATTTTTTTAAACACTTTACATGGTTATCTTCTCTTCATTTATAATCTACATAAACGGTTGCATTGATTGTTATACAAACAAGCTAGGAAAGTGTACAACGTATCACAAATGGGCGCGTTTCGTGCAATGGAGTGTTAGAAAGAAATAATATACCTGTACGTAAGGGAAATTGCATTTTCAACTTATTTTCTTCATCATAAATAATCCATTTTCTTCCTATTTAAAAATAGTGCATGCATACGTAAGGAAATTAAACGTCTGTTTGTGAGATTGTTTATGTTAGCAACAATGAAGAAATAACCATGCAAGATATTTTCGAAGTTCAACTCGAATGAAGACATTCTCATTTGATTTTCTCGATAAAAATGTAGAGGAAATAAAATACTCTTCTTTATTAGTTCTACAACTTCTATTTGAAAAATATTTTGATATGAGCAATACTTTACGATATATGACGAAAATTTAATTTTTTGTCATCAGTAAATTTGTACTCCTGATTTGCGTACGATTCATTTTTGCAATTTTCTTATTGTATTTGATTGAAAGTCCTTCATATCAAATTTCATGAAAATCCGAGAACGAACATGCGGACGGACGGACAGACGGACAGAAGGACGGACAGACGGACCGACAGACGATAATAGGCGTTCACGCTGGAAGCGAAACGCGCCTATAAAGGAAGGACATATATTTGAATAAAAAGAAAAAAAAAGTTCGCCATCAATTCCTGTGTAAGGAAATGCATTCTTACAATTAGAGTTAAATGTGAATTATTGAGATCAACTTATTTTATATACTTCATCATTTTTTATAAATCAATTTTAAAATTCTCCGCTCAATCTTTGCGTGGGATCAGCTAGTACTTTGTTAATTCATGATTGTTCAAATCTTATATAATAAAATTGAATGTCTGTCCCTATGTTCCTTATACATTCTCACGCCCTTTCATCTATCGGGACCAAACTTTGCAAATTGACTACATATGACTCTACGAGTAACATAGGTACCTGGGATTTTCAAAATCGACCAGGGTTCGATTCCAGGAAACAATTTTATTTTCCCATAACTTTACACAGGATTTTCGATTTTTCAGAGTGCAAGGTTTTTTTCCTTCATTCATTAAAACATGCAAATATGGACCGATTTTCTTCGTTTTCGCTTTATTCGACGGGCAAAACTCTATACTATCTTATTCTTGCGATGCTTACATGTTAAACGGTCGAGATTTTCAGAAATACGCAATTGTTTTCGAAATTTAGCGGATATTTCGTACTCTTTCCGGAAGTTGTCAAGGCGACCGTAATTGTTGCTCCGATTCAATTAATGCCAATTAAACCTTCAAATAAGTGAAAGATTGGGTTAAGGCGCGATCCCACCTACTCTACGTTACGTGATGCCACGCGACGTGACGTGTTGTGACGGATCGTAAACCGACCTACTCCACGTTACGTGTTGGGACGTGTTGCGATGTCAGTCTCTACCTTCAATTCTGTGCGTAAACATGTAAATGACACAGTATTTCTGCCGTGAAAAATATATTTAACTCTGGTTAAATATCAGGGATGGAAGTTAGTAGCAGCGATTCTGACGAATACATTGAAAAATATCGTAGCTTTACAATGCATAAAGTTATTAAGTGATAAGTGTTAGCATCGTGTTGCCTTCATAATATGCTAATGGAGTACCGTGACTTTGAAGATGATAATGATAATAATGATGAGCCTGCAAGTGGATTAATACACCTATATTCAGTTCGTCGTAATCACACTTTGAGAGTATTCCATGTACGAGAGAAGTTTACAATTTTTTCAACTCTCTGATAGGAAGTGTACTACGGCAGTATGATATCATTCGGGACGGAAGATCAAATTAAAATCATGTACATACACGTACATGAATCAACACAGAATTTAAAAAAATATGATTAATAAATATAAATAACATATCGTAGTACGGTGCAAATTATAACTTTAAATTCAGTTGAATAGAAAATCTTCCTGATAATATATTATTAATATTAATGCATAGCAATACTTAAGAATATGTATATGTTTTATAATATAGTTGAATAAATATATTGCTTACATGGAACATCTAAATCGCTGCCCATTTATTCCCAAGCTTAATTTCTAATGAAGAACTTTGCCTGTTATATAAACATTCGTGCTCTCTAACTTTTTCAATAAATTTCTCGTCCATCTTATTTAATCGCAACGACGATTTCGTCCAAAAAAATACAACAGTATCGGTAACTTCGCTGGACTGATGTATCATATCACGTCTGAATAGCAAACCCACCTGCTCCACGGCATCGAATGACGTCACACTACGTGTCGCGACGTGATGCCGATCTGAGCGGCCAGACCGCGGCGACGTGGGGTCAGAACACAACACGTAGCGTCGTGTAACGTTGAATAGGTGGGCTAAGGGTGCATTTGAAAGTATGTACAACAATGTGTTCAGATATGCGTTACAACACATCACGTCGCGTGGCATCGCGTAGCGTAGGCTAGGTGGGATCGCGCCTTAATTATTCTTTGACTGCGTATGGGAAGCGTTTATAACGACAATTCATCGTGTGTATGCTGGAATCTTACCTTTTAGTAAGTAAAACCTTTATATTATACATCTGTAATGCTTACTAACGCACATTCATAATACTCTCCATAGAAGTCACTCGACATCAGTTTGTGGTTGTGAATAAAACGTCTAATCTATACAAGTTTTTCTAGGACGCCAACATTTCCCCAGAAAGTGACAAATGCTTCTTTGGTTCGTAAATGACACACATACCGCACAGCAATATATGGGGCATTTGCTGTAATTAGAAGTTAAGTATGCTTTATTAAATATTCGATCCCATTTTGAATGTTCTTATAAGTTAAAATTCTTAAGATTTATGGATTACAGTGTAAAGGCGACTTTCTCTTGGTCACTTGGTTACGTGTCTGGAATAATCCGGGCATCACCGGGCACTTTCAGCTAGTATAATATAACAGTAATTAATAATGTAATTACAGTATTTAACAATTAAATAATTTTTGTCAATTAAGTGTTATTCACTTTGCCCATACTCTCACTCCTTCTACCTCTCTCATACACGTATTACCACCGTCCGAGAATAGGAACACCCAGTATGCGATATAAGGGTCACTTTTTTCAGAATTACAATTGCTACCTTTTTGGTTTTTTGTTTTTTTTATATCAACAACGTATTTTGTGGGAAATAAAACCTAAAACCAAAAAGTAGTATAATTAAAGCAATTATAGGAAAAAAACTGCGCCAAAATATCCTTTCTAAGTCTGTTTAAGGGGTCGTCCAAAAAAAGTATCCGATATTCGGTAAACTTACCTTACTCACCGGCGTTTTCTATGAATCCATTAACAGAGAAGTGTGACTAGAGCGCAAGCATGAAGTGAAACTCCTTTGTCAACAAGGAAGAAAAGAATGACGAATGTTCACAAAAGAGATAAGATACATTACAATAAAGAAAAAAGGTAAAAATGATACAAGAGGATACGAGAGGTTGGCGAATTGATGCGAAAACTGCGAGAAAAATTATAAAATACTACATTAACTGGCATTGTATGTTAATTTTTAACACAAAGTCATAAAGTCTTTTTAGATTGGCACTTTCCAGTATTGTGTGACCGCTCAACACTAATAGTCGCAAGAGATGCAAGTTTTAAGGAGGACACTAGAACAAACCTCGGCGAAACAGCGAACCTTAGCGGGCGCCAAGGCGCTCGCGGGCACCGCGTTGGGAAGCCCTACCATAGAGAGTCTTTAAACATCACGATTTCACCAAGCAATTATATATGGGTAATATAACCTAGTTTTATTGCTTTAATGAAATAGTCTTTATTTTAATATCAAATATTTAATCTTAAAATTATAGTAACCTCATTTTTTGTTTAGACCTGCTGATTCCCTCTTGTCTACGCACAATGGGTATCTAAGAGGTAGTGCAATGAAGGGCTGGTCAGTTTAAAAAGTTTAGGAAGAAAGGTGACTTCCCAATATGTGTATAACTGTTCCTAGTCCACTGCACATCACACTTTCTACAAATCCTTTAAGTTTTCACGGGCGTAAAGAAAAGCTACTGAAGTGTGAGGGGTAATTTTGAAGTTGCTGCTGTTTAATTCTAAATATTCTCCCAACTAAGATATATTTTTCAAATAAATACTTACTCTGCACAGCCCAAAGGGTGAAATTCCGAAGCTCTCTGAGGAAAGCGTTACTCTGATTCCTGCAAAGTTCGTCCCGCCCTCTGGAGGCAATTTGAGCGACTAGAAGAGGAAGCACAGGCACCAGATGTGCTTGGCCTCCTTCTACACTTCCATACGGAGCACCCACCATAGCCATCAAAGCGACGACTAATACATGAACGTTGGCACTCATTTATTTGGTTCGCTCTAGGTGGACCGTGCAGGATGATGCTTTTTCTCACCGTGCCGATGCCAGGACGTCAACACCGTGACATCAGATCGCGTATCGTTCTCCGGTGAGGCATACGCAGACAAAGAACGAAGACGAAAGTTGATCCCGGCATAAATATAGAGGCATAGGCTGTGGAGGGGAGGGCAAATTTATTAAGAGTTGCGATAGATTGCAGCCCTATTAGGTAGCCACGGCTTCCCCTCTAACCGGTTTAGCCGACTGCAATGACGCGGGCAGTCGCATGCACCAGCAAGGACGACGACGGCGCCGCTTTAAAATTATCCACAGAAACGTTACCTAATAAATGGCTTAAACGAAGATGTCCCTTAGAGGGGCAGTCTTTGAATGTGAGTCTAAAAAAGGAGTTTTTACCCATATATATATATATATATATATATATATATATATATATATATATATATATACACTACGGAGGAGGAAAGGTAAATGAGGATATTTAGGCCAACTAGGTGTTGAAGGAAACCCAGTGAGCACTTACCGGAAGGACAGCCGCTGGGGTGCTGGAGTGACACATTTGTAGAAGTTATTGGAGCTTTCGGGATGATCCCTTCGTCAGCACAAGAGAGACACAGAATCAGTCGTGTCTCTCTTGTGCTGACGAAGGGATCATCCCGAAAGCTGCAATAACTTCTACAAATGGGTCTCTCCAGCACCCCAGCGACTTTCCTTCCGATAAATGCTTATTGGGTTTCCTTCAACACCTAGTTGTCCTAAATACACACACAAACACACACTAGTTAATATGTGCTTGCATTCTGCAAGTATTTTTAAATTTTGGCATTTTAACAATTTCGAATTATTCCCATTCGAATTTGTTCAAAATCATATAAGCATGTCAGATTTGGAGTTTGTTGTTCATTTAGAAGTGCCTTATAACTTTAGTCCCCGTATGCAGGGCCGTTTTATCCATTAGGCACAATAGGCACAGTGCCTAGGGCCTACGAAAATGTTTGATGCTTGAATAAATGTTGAAGTATTGTTGAAATAATTTCAAAAGCAAAATTATAAAAATGCTTTCCAATATCTTTAATAGCAAAAAATTAAATTTAATGTGTGTGCATTTTAATATATTTGATATGACGTAGAGTTGAGCCTTCGAATGCAAGAGTGCCTAGGGCCTACGAAGGTCTTAAAACGGCCCTGCCCGTATGGGGCAAAACAGCCCCTAACATTTTGAATTTTTACAATATCAGATTTTTTCCTTCTGTTGTAACTGAAAACACATAATTCTGCAAAATTTCAAGTTTCTATCTCATTAAGAAGTGCCTTATAATTTTTACATTGGTATTGGACATAAATGAGGCAAAGCCCCGCCCTTAAAAATTTGAATTTTTTCAATTTTATAATTTTATCTTCGGTTGCCACAAAATTTCTATAATAGTGCCAAATTTCAAGACTCTAGGTCCTACGCAGCTGCCTCGCCTTTTCTGTTCTCGTATGGGGCAATAATGGTGCAAAACAGCCCCAAAAATGAGGATTATATCAATATCGGATTTCCTTCATTAGGTGCAGTTTAACATTAATGGTATTAAAATATAAGCCTCTGATTCCCATTAGAAGCTTACCCATATGACAGCATTAAGCCTGTTGCCTAGGCAGTCAATTGTTGGACCCAGAAAAATTACCACTTTTTTCCGATAAAAAATATAAATTTAAACTAATTCTACTCGGATTTGAATTCTGTCTTAAAAAATAAGACACTACAATTTATACCCTATACGATAGTTTAAGTCTCGAGTTCGTTTCTTGAAGGAAGTCATTGTAAAATACAAATATAAAAACCTCTACACCGATTTACGTGTTAACTTATGGGGCAAAAATAGGGAGAAAAGGGGCCAAAATAGCCCCTCAAAAAAGGAATTTCGAAAGTTTTGGATTTTTTATTTCGGTAGTGACCAAAACCTATATTCCTACCAAATTTCAAGTTTCTAGCACATCTGGAAGTGCCTCATAATTTTGTATCCTCCTATCTATACTATATAGACGCTTCTTACACATGATATATATATATATCCCTTCCAACTGCCACAGTTCACTGCCTCAAAGTCGGCGGAAGGGTGTAAATGGAGGCTAAAGGGCGAAGAACAGTGGTGTCCTCGGACACTGGTAGGTTCAACCATGATGTGAAGTCTTTCTGCAATATCTCTGGCCAAAGTGAAAGAGGTACCAACCCGCTCTGGGCCAGCGTGGTGTTTTAAGGCCCACAATCCCCCCATGACATGTACACCCATAAAAACGGCCCTCATTCTCCGGAGGCTGGATTGTCTCTGACCTTGGCAGTGGTCAGGAACAAGGCATGAAGGCAGAGGGTGCTAAGAATCCCCGGAGGTTAAACGCCCAGTGCCACTCTTTCTCATCCTTACCCAATTCCTTTAACCTCAACCTAACTACCTTTAACTGCCGGACTTTGTCCAGTGAAGATAAACTTCAAGAGCTCCAAGAAGAACTGGAGAAGATCAAGTGGGACATTTTAGGGCTTAGTGAGGTGAGAAGAAAAGGTGAAGGCCTATTGGAGTTGAAGAGTGGACATATTTTTTATTACAGAGGAACTGACACAGGAAGAACAGGAGGAGTTGCATTCATCATCCACAAAACATTGAAGAATAATGTCGTGGAAATGGAAAGTTCATCCGAGCGGGCTAGTGCTTCAAATTAATAAAAGATATCAACTTCAAATAGTCCAAGTTTATGCGCCAAAGTCATCATACTCGGATGAGGAAGTAGAAGATTTCTACCAGGAAGCTGGAGAACTCCACGACAATGAAAGCTGCCGTCTAAAAGTGGTCATGGGTGATTTCAATGCCAAGGTAGGAGAACAAAAGGAAGACGACAGCGCAGTTGGAAAATGGGGCTATGGAGACAGAAATGAATGAGGGGACCGACTTGTAGACATTGCTGAATGTACTAGTCTATATATAATGAACACTTTCTTCAAAAAGAGTCCCAATAGAAAATGGACCTGGAAAGGACCCAATGGTACCAAAAACGAAATTGACTACATACTAGTCAATAAGAAGCAATTGGCTGAAGGTTGTTCCATCCTCAACCAGTTTAAAACTGGAAGCGACCATCGCTTGGTAAGATGCACAATAAAATTCAACTCAAAGTTAGAAAGACAGAAGCTTATAAAGAAGAAGCCTAAGTCTATTATCAACAAGCAGGTGCTAAAAGAACGAAAAGAAGAATTTCAGCTCCAACTGAAAATTCGATTCAGTGCACTGGAAGACTAAGAAGTTGAATCCCAATTTATAGAGATCCTCAAGGAAACTGCTGAAGAAATAGGCGGAACAGTTAAAACAAAGCCAGAGAAAAAGTTGACCGAAAAAACAAGACTGCTGATGGAAAAAAGAAGGAAAATGATAATTACTAAAGTTCCTAAAGAAATGATCCATTTTGCAGAACTAAACAAAACTATAAGGAAGTGCATCAAGGAAGATGTGAAAAAATATAATTATGAGCTAATCGAGAAAGCCATAGAAAACAATAGAAGTTACAAGAAAATGAAGCAACATCTCTCGATCGGAAAGAGACAGCTGGTGGCCCTGATGCTAGAAGACGGCTCCATAACCCATAGTAGGAAACTAATCCTGAAACGGGTACAAGAATTTTACACCAAGCTGTATGAGGATCCTCTAGGAAATGACGAAGTAAATGATGATGGAAACATGCCCACCGAAGAGGTCCCAGATATCCTTCCAGAAGAGGTGAGACAGGCATTCAGAAGTATGAAGAATGGAAAAGCATCTGGGATGGATGGTATCACAGCGGAAGTATTCAAAGCATTGGGTAATCATACGGAAACAATTCTCGCTAAGATTTTTACTTCATGTCTGAGGAAGAAAAAGTTACCAGAAACATGGAACCAAGCATGTATTATCCTTCTGCACAAAAAAGGTTCTAATGAAGACTTGAATAACTACAGACCAATCAGTCTATTCCAACAGTCTACAAAATATTCACCAAAATACTCACTATGCGCCTTCAAAACATCTTGATTCTGCCCAACCCAGAGAGCAAGCTGGATTTCGCAGTGGGTAAAGAACGATGGACCACATCCAAGTCGTGAGAGAGGTAATCAGTCGGACTAACGAGTATGAATTACCTCTATGTATGTGCTTTATCGACTAGGAGAAAGCATTCGACTCTGTCCGAACTTCGTCGGTGTTACGTGCACTAAAGAAACAAGGAGTAGAAGAAACGTACATACCCTTGATCAAGAATATCTACGAAAGTGCGACAACATCTGTCCAGCTGCATGAAGAGACGAGTGCCTTTAAGGCCGAAAAGGGAGTCAGACAAGGGGATACTAAGTTAAGATACTAAGTTATTTACCGCAGCTCTAGAGGAAGTATTCAAAACGCTATACTGGGAGGAAAAAGGCATAAAGGTAAATGGAGAATATCTGAGTCACCTGCGCTTTGCAGATGATATCATACTGTTCGCAGGGAGCCCAGAAGAGCTCCGTAGAAGAACTGAAGAGCTTGAGCAAGCAAGCCGAGAAGCTGGACTTAAGATGAATCTTAATAAAACAAAGGTTATGTACAACTCCTTCACAAATTCTGAGAAGATACATATCAACGGAGCAGAACTCGGAGAAGTAACCAGCTATGTTTACTTAGGTCAACTCATCACTACTGATGGTTCGCTTCTTGGAGAAATCAACCGGAGAGTGAAGATGGCATGGAGTGCTTTTGGCAAGAATGCGAACATCTTTAAATCAAATATTCCAGTCTTCCTAAAAAGGAGACTGTATGACCAATGTGTTCTGCCTGTTCTGACATATGGTTGTGAAACATGGGCCATGAATGCCAGAATGATACAGCGCCTGCAAACAACACAGAGGTGCATGGAGAGATGCATGTTAGGGATCACCCTAAGAGACCGCAAGAGGAACGACTGGGTAAGAAACAAGACGAGTCTGTGACGTGATTAGAAGAGTGAATGTGCTAAAATGGCAGTGGGCGGGCCATATTGCTAGAAGAAATGACCAGCGTTGGACGTCCAGTGTCATCGAATGGATCCCAGGAAACATCAAGAGACCAAAAAGAAGACCGAAAGACAGGTGGGACAGAGAGCTTGTTAAGTTCTTGGGGCAAACTTGGAGGTGGGAGGCAGTTGACAGGGAAAACTGGAAGAGTCTGGGGGAGGCCTTCATCCGTCAGTGGACTGAAATAGGCTGATGATGATGATGATATATATATATATATATACTAAGGAAGAGGAAAGGTAAGTAAGGATATTTTGGGCAACTGTGTCTCTCTTGTGCTGATGAAGGGATCATCCCGAAAGCTCTAACCTCTACAAATGTGTCTCTCCAACACCCCAGCGGCTCTACTTCCGGTAAGTGTTCACTGGGTCTCCTTCAACACCTAGTTGCCCAAAATATATATATATACTAGTAGACGGTGCTTGCAATCTGCAAGCATTTTCAATTTCTGCATTTTTACAATTACGAATATTTCCCAATTGAATGTGTACAAAATCAAGTAACCCTGCCAAATTTCAACTCTATAGCCCCTAAGATTTTGAACTTTTACTATGTTGGATATTTACCTTCTGTTGTAACAAAAAACACATAATTCCGCCAAATTTGAAGTTTGCATCTCATTTAGAAATGTCTTATAATTTTCACACTCGTATTGGGCAGAAATGGGGCAAAACCGCCCCCAAAAAATTTGAATTTTTGCAGTGTTTTAATTTTATCTTCGGTTTCAACAAAATTACTATAATCGTGCGAAATTTCACGTCACTAGGGGCCGGTTTCTTGAACGCTAGTTATGGAACCGATAAGTCTATGTACTACATAACTTATGAAAAATTGCTAAAAGCAGTTTCTAAAACGTTCAATAGCACTTATTGGTTCCATTAGCCTTTCCATAACTTATCTCTACCTATGGGTACGGTTAAGATGTTATGAGTTCCATAAGAAACTAAGATGGCGGATGTTTTGTCATAATATACCTACGCCTAGGTCATATGGAACTACCTCACCTTTTTTGTACTCGCATGGAGCAATACTGGGGCGAAACAGCCACAAAAATAAGGATTATTACAATATCATATTTCCTTCATTAGGCATAGTTTAACATTAAAGGCATTAAAATATATGCCTCTGATTCCCATTAAAAGCTTACCCATATGAATGCATTAAGCCTGTTGCCTAGGAAGCCTATTGTTAGACCCAGAAAAATTACCACTTTTTTGCGATAAAAACTATAAATTTACGCTAATTCTACTCGGATTTGAATTCTGCCTTTAAAAAAACCAAACTAAAACTAATATCCTATCCGATGGTGTATGTCTAGATTTCGCATCTGGACGGGAAGTAATTTTAAAATTCAAATATAAAAACCTCTACACCAATTTACGTTTTCTTATTGGCAAAATAGCCCCTCAATATAGAAATTACGGCAGTTTCGGATTTTTTCCTTCGGTTGTGTCCAAAAACCAATATTCCTACCAAATTTCAAGTTTCCAGCACATCTGCAAGTGCCTCATAATTTTGTATCTTCCTATATGATATACTATACTATACTATACTATACTATACTATACTATACTATACTATATAGACGCTTCTAAAGCATGGTGTGTATATATATATATATATACATTAGTTAATGTGTGCTTGCATTCTGCAAGCATTTTTTAGTTTAGCATTTTTACAATTTCAAATTATTCCCAATCAATTTTTACAAAATCATGTAACCGTTCAAATTTAAACTTTGAAGCTCATTTAGAAGTGTATTATAATATTATCCGTCGCATAGGACAATTATGTGGCAAAACAGTCGCGAAGATTTTTAATTTTTACGATATCAGATTTATTCGTTCTGTTGTAACTAAAATCCCATAATTCTAACAAATTTTATTTTTGTATCTCATTAAGAATTGCTTCATAATTTTGTATCCTCCTATATATATACTAGTAATATGTGCTTGCATTCTGCAAGCATTTTTAAATCTTAGCATTTTTACAATCTAGAATTGTTCCCTATCGATGACGTACAAAATCATATAACCGTGTCAAATTTCAAGTTTGTTGCTCATTTACAAATGCGTTACAATGTTATTCGTCGCATAGGGCAATAATGTGGCAAAACAACCGCTAAGATTTTGAATTTTTACAATATCGATTTTTTTCTTTCTGTTCTTACTAAAAAACCATAATTCTGCCAAAATTCATTGTTGCATCTCATTAAGAATTGCCGTATAATTTTCACACTCGTATGGGGTATAAATGGGGAAAAACCGTCCCTTAGAAATTGGAATTTTTGCAATTATTTTCTTTTATCTTCGGTTGCAATGAAATTTCCATATTGGTGCCAAATTTCAGTCTGTAGGTCATATGGAGCTGCCTCATCTTTTTGTTCTCGTATGGAGCAATACTGAGGAAAACAGCCCCAAAAATGGGGATTATATTAGTATCGGATTTCCTTCATAATCGTAGTTTAACATTAATGGCATTAAAACATGAGACACTGATTCCCATTAAAAGCTTACCCATATGAAACCATTTAGTCTGTTGCCTAGGAAGCAACTTGTTAGACCCAGAAAAATTACTACTTTTTTGCAATAAAAACTATAAATTTACGCAAATTCTACTCGGATTTTAATTCTGTCTTGAAAAATAAGAAACTACAATTTATATCATATCCGATAGTATATGTCTCGATTTTGCATCTTGACGGTAAATAATTTTAAAATTCAAATATAAAAACCTCTACACCAATTTACATGTTTTCGTATGGGCAAAAAGGTGCCAAAATAGCCCCTCAAGAAAGGAATTTCGGATTTTTTCCTTCGGTTGTGATGAAAAACCTATATTCCTAACAAATATCTAGTTTCTAGCACATCTGGAAGTGCCTCATAATTTTGTATCCTCCTATATTACCCCCCCTGCCATCCACCAGTCTAGTGATTTGTAGGGTATTATGTAGATGTAGATATTAATGTGTGCTTGCATTATACAAGCATGTTTAAAGTTTAGCCTTTTTACAATTTTAAATTATACCCAATCAATTTTGTACAAAATCATATAACCGTATCAAATTTCAACTTTGTAGCTAATTTAGAAGTGCATTATAATTTTATTCATCCCATAGGACAAATATGTGGAAAAACTGTCGCTAAGATTTCGAATTTTTACTATATCGGATTTCTTCTTTCTGTTGTAACTAAGAACCCATAATTCGGCCAAATTTCATGTTTGTATCTCATTAAGAATTGCGATATAATTTTCACACTGGTAGGGGGCATAAATAAGGCAAAGCCGCCCGTAAAATTTGGAATTTTTGCAGTGTTTTATTTTATTTTTGCTGCAGTTAAATTTTTATAATCAGGCCAAATTTCAAGTCTCTAGGTCATATGGTGCTGCCTCATCATTTTTGTCTTCGTATAGAGCAATACTGGGGCAAAACAGCCTCAAAAATAGGGATTATTACAATAACGGATTTTCTTCATTAGGCATTAAAATATATGCCTCTGATTCCCATTAAAAGCTTACCTATATGAAAGCATAAGCTCTGTTGCCTAGGAAGCGTATTGTTAGACCAAGAAAAATTACCACTTTTTTGCGATAAAAACTATAAATTGACGTTAATTCTACTCGTTTTTGAATTCTGTCTTCAAAAATAAGAAACTACAGTTTATATGCTATCCGATAGTTGAAGTCTCGAGTTCGTATCTTGGCGGGAAATAATTTTATAAAGCAAACATATAAAGCATTTTTAAATTTAACATTTCAACAATTTCAGATTATTCCCGAAAGATTTTGTACAAAATCATATAACTGTACTGTTGGAGATAGAGACAATCGCCCTTCGTCGCTCATTTGTTTTGGACCAGCAGACGACGCTAAAACTCTCACGAAAGCGCCGCGTGAGGGCGTTGACTTCCAGCTAGCAGCCGAAGTGGAAGATCGGGGGGCAGAACGTGAAAAGGAGCCTCGGGGAGCAAATACAATTTCATAATCCTTTTAAAATTGTAACCGCCTAATGGAGACTCTTTCTAATAAAGGTGCTGGAAATCTGATTTGGAGTTTCGCCAATCCTGGTCCTTCCCGTCACATTTTTTGGTCCTTCGGGCCGGATCCGCCTTGATTGCTGGATCGCCCGGATTTCCCGGATCGCCGGACTGTCCGGATCGCCGGATAGCCCGGATCGCTGGATCGCCGGATTGCTTGTATTTCACATTTATCAGATTGGCATGGGCGGATTACAACACACCGGATTTTACACGGCGAGCACATGGTCGTCTTTGCTCTTCACCGGAATTAACCTTGGCTACTTTCCTTTTCGGCGATTTACTAACTGAATTTAAACATGCATCTATTTCTGGTCGATTACTCTTCGATTTTATTCTCTGGAAATTCAATTGCTCGTCGAATTTATATTGCTGGGTTGTAGTGCATGTTTTCCCACTCCGGAAAATTCAAATAAACATATTTCGCTGGTTTCATCATTTGAATTTTATCTACTGTAAATTCTACTGTTCGTCGAATTGATATTTCTGGGTTGTGATAAGTTTCTCCTCTGGTAAATTAAAGCAAGCATATTTCGCTAGGGGTCATCATTATCAAAGGTTAATTTCTGTTTCTAAGGGGATAATCAACATGTATTGGTCTTTAGAGCATTGTGACTTGGTTCTGAATTACATTATCTTTTGAATTTTCCAATTCCGCTATTATCAGGATGGACGAACTAACTGCTCGTCAGAACGACTTGTTCGGTCGAATGGATCGTTCCTTTAGAAATTTTAAGAAGGAAGGAGCAGTCAAAATGACGCGGATTAGTTGTGAGACTCGGTTAGAAGGTCTTGAGAAAGCTTGGAAATCCTTCGAGGATAATCACGAGAAAATTCTTGAGACTCAGGGGGTCGATCTCAAGGCTGAATATTTTACAACGGACTTCTTCTGTAGCACCGAAGAAATCTATTATGATAGGAAGAGTGAGTTTAAAGAATTTTTGTTTAAACTGAGTGGTGTGTCGCATTCAAATTCTGTGAGCGAGACCCCAAACTTTCCTCGGCTGCCTCGCATAAATGTTCCAACTTTCTCTGGTGAGTTTCGTGATTGGGAATCCTATCGCGACCTCTTCACTTCGCTAGTTATATCTCGGACGGATCTTTCAAATATTTCGAAGTTGCACTATCTCCAAACTAGTCTTGCTGGTGAAGCGTCTCAAATTACGAGGTCCCTTCCTCTCACGGGTGATAATTTCGAAAGAGCTTGGAGGATATTGACAGAAACTTATGAGAATAAACGGCGGTTAGTGAATTCTCACGTTGCTACTTTGTTTTCATTGAAGGCTGTACAACCGGTAACCTCGGCTGAACTGAAAAGATTACTCCACGCTACAATTAATCCACTACTAGCGTTAGAAGCTCTCGAGCGCCCTATCGAGCAATGGGACGATTTAATCGTGTATTTGACTGTCAGTCGTCTAGATGATCAATCTCGAAGGAGTGGGAGACGTCCTTTGGAGGATCTCAGGACCCGCCGAAATTTGAAAAGCTGAGAACATTCCTGGAAATTAGATCCATGACCTTGGAAGCTATTGAGCATAGTTGCGGGAAAAATATTTCGCATCCTCGTTTTTCAAGAAAATTACTTAACTTTTCCGGTGCTAAAGCGCAGATCTATCAATGTTCAGGCTCTTCAGATGTGAAAGTCCACCACCTGACGAAACAAGCTCCTACATCCACTAGAAAATGTTCTTTATGCTGTAAACCACATTTTATATTACACTGCGACGTATTTCGCTCTAAAACGCCGCAACAGCGAAAGGAGTTCGTTACTGTTAAAAGACTTTGTTACAATTGTCTAGGTGTACATTCTGTAAAGCAATGCAGCTCAACCAAGCGCTGTCGGTAATGTCAAGGCAAACACCATACCATGCTTCATCTTGCCTCATGTTATTCTCCTATTTTAGAGGAAACATCAGTAGATAATGTAACACAACCGGATGAGGCGAAGGACACTCCTCAGTCAATAATTGCTGGAACCGCAGCTACATCGGCCAACCCTACAAGGACTGTTTCTAGGAGGGAAGACACCGTTCTTTTGGCCACGGCTTGGATCTTCGTCACTGGCGCTACTGGGGAAAGAAGTTTAGCTAGAGCACTTATTCATCAGTGCGCACAGTCTTCGTTCATATCCGAATCTCTTTGTCAACGATTACGGTTAAAGAGGCGTCCCGTGCTGGTGCCAGTCACGGGAATTGGAAGCAGTCGTCAGACTACTTGCAAGGGAGCTGTTGGCTTTACTATACAGCCACGATTTCTGTCCACTTTTTCTTGCCATGTCGACGCCTTTGTACTGCCGAAAGTGACGTAATACACACCGGTTCTTGAGACATTGCAGTCCAACTGGACACTAGGGTGTGCCAAAAATGAAAAATTTCCAAAAATTCACCGCGACAACCCGTAAAAAGTTTCCTTTTGATGCAGAAACACTCCTTGCAAAATTTGGTGGAAATCCGATTACTTTTAGAGGTCGCTATTTTGTTTCAAAGTTTCAATTTTTATGCGAGAATACCATTGTCACATATTCCTTCATATCTCATCACCAATAAGACATACAGAAAATGTTTAAGAAGGTAAATTGTTAGTTTTGAGGTGTTCTATCGATTTTGGCCCATACTGGTTTTGAGGGACGTGTTTTAGATTTTCAATTGCCTACCTCAAAGGGGCAAACACGTTTTTTTCCAGCTGGACAGCTTAAACAGTACCATTATTCAATACATGAGTTTTGGATTGGTAAGAAATGAAACTTAATACATGCTTTATGCTAGTTAATGTCAAGAAGTTCAAAAATATAATGCAAAATGTAAGGAAAACTTGTGAAACATGTCACATAATACACAAAATATTTTGCTAATTTTCACGCCTGTTTAGCATTAGTACACTTTGGAAAGGTCTTCCTGTGCTCCGCTACAGTCTGAAGAAGAGCCTGTTTATCCTCTTCTCCATTTGTAAGAATGGTATTGTACGTTTCCATCAGACCCACACCTCTTTCTGCGCTGTCGTTCATGACGCGCAAATGCTGCACTTTGCGAAGAGCTTCCTTAAAGCTATCATGTGACTCCCATTCTGTCGGCTCAGTGTCCATAAATGTAGGAGAAATACCAAGGCGTTCAAAGAAAACAAGTGATGGCTTGCTGGCAAAATCATGGAACTCCAGACAATCCACGTCCACATCGCCTTCCCTTATGAAAGCTCTCTTTGGTGGATTTTCCAGGCCATCCCTCTCCCGAAAAGCCTCCACTATCTTCTTTTTCGCTTCGTTTGTCACCATGAGGTCAAACAATGCAAGGGGAACCATTATAGCACTCAGGTACCATAGATGTTTCGAAAATTTATCATAAGCTGCCTTCCACAAGCGTGACCTCCTGGCTTCCTTCATTAATTGTTTCAGCATACGTAGGTCATTGTCCGGAGCCCGCACAGCCGCAGCAGATGCGAACCAGAACTCGACATACGCGGAAACAATAAAAACAGTTGATGCTCGGAAGGCATTTTCTCCTGTTGCAAGATGAAATTCTGCCCTAAAGAGCCAAATTTTCAGAACATATTGTATATTGCCTTGGCCATCCAACGCGCTCTGTGAAACGCCCCGGGCTGCTTGAAATCATCACTGATTTTTGACCACCCGGTATTCTCCTGACGTATCGTCGTCATGTTGGTTGTCTTCCTCACTACTTCCCTCTAATTCCACTTTAAGTTCAAAGCTTCTGCTACGAGAGGCTTCCTTCTCTAATCTTGCTGTCTCTCTTTCTTATCTAGTTAATGATCTCTTCTCCTTCAATGCCAGTTTCACATCTGGTGATCCCATAATTTCCTCCTCAATCATGCTCCCTTTGCGCAAGGAGAAATTCCTGGTCTTCTTTAAGTGTCAAGGCATTTTCATGAACAATATCAAATATGCAGTCCACATCTTTAGTGAAATCCTCTCTATGAGCTCTCTGAGCTTGTCTGTTGCACGACTCACCGCCTGCGTTGGTATACTGGCCTTATTCCAGAAGTTGACAGTTTCTTCAATGGCATGCGTAGCACCGTGCCTTAGTGTCTCTTTCAGTGTGTTGTGGCGATGGAAGAACAACTGCAATACTTGACAGGTTGATGGAAGCTTACATCCTAATATTTTATCATTCGGTTGACCTATGAGCCAAACTTTGGTGTCACTCCTCCGCTGCATTTTGAGCGCGACTGCAGAAATGCGCACGAGATATTACTATAGTCATTTCACCAGCTAAAGTCTCTTGGCCTTGAAGTTAGCAGCAGCCAAATGGAGACTGTTTGTTTGGGAAGGTAGTGGGGAGGAACCCAGTCTCACTCCTGCTCTCGAAGAGATCACATCGGGATGCGTTGCCATTAGAAATTGCGTAGTATATCAGCTGAAGGCGAAAATCCGCAAGAGCTGGCAACGCGCACCGGTATCTGCTGTCCTGCACGAAAGTTGAGAGGGGCGATGGAAGGGAAAACGTTCGTGATTGGCTACTTACTCTAAGTAGGCCAAGAGACTTTAGCTGGTGAACCGACTATAGCATGAGGGATATTTCCAGGAAGCAGCGAGAGAGAGCGCTGGACAGGCACAGATTTGCACGGACGGACGGAAAGCGGCGGGCGAGGGAGGAGCAGAGGGGGAGGGGTGAGGAAGGGGAGAGGTAGGGGAATGGGGGAGCGGGCAGCAATATCCCTGCCACACTGAACACGTTAAACAAAATTTTCTGTAGGTCTTACAGGTGACGAGATATGAAGGAATATGTGACAGTGATATTCTCGCATAAAAATTGAAACTTTGAAACAAAATAGCGTCCTCTAAAAGTAATCAGATTTCCACCAAATTCTGCAAGGAGTGTTTTTGCATCAAAAGGAAACTTTTTACGGGTTGTCGCGATAAATTTTAAAATTTTTTTCATTTTTGGCACACCCTACTGGGCACATTTAAGGGGATTGACTTTGGCCGATCCTCGTTATATGGATCCTGGTACGATCGACGTGCTGTTAGGGGCAGCAGTACATGCACAGGTGGTCGAAGGCCAAGTTATGAAAGGTCATGAGCATGAGCCAATTGCTACTTTGACATCACTGGGCTGGATTCTCTCAGGAGAGACTAAATATGGCTTTACTAATGCCTTTTCTTCTCCTAAGGTACTACATTGTGTTGCTGAGCAAGGGCTGGATAAACGCGTGCAGCGTTTCTGAGAACTGGAGGAACTGCAGTCACGACCAAGACATCTCAAGCCTGATGAGCAATCATGTGAGGATCACTATGTTGCAACTCATACACGTACGCACACTGGCCGTTATGTCGTAAGGATTCCATTTAAATCAAACCCTGGTAGTGGCTTTCCTCGATTTGGGAATTCCTACTCGTCGGCGGTGAAAATGCTGCTCCAGATGGAACGCACGTTTCTTAAGGATGTTGGACTTCAAACTGCCTATTCAGATTTCATGCGTGAGTATGAAAGTTTAGGTCATATGAAACCTGTTTATTCTACTCTAGAGTGCAAGGACCAGGATACTTGTTTCTTTTTGCCTCATCACGGGGTCATAAAAGAAGGCAGCACGACTACTAAATTAAGAGTAGTTTTCAATGGTTCTTTGAAAACTGATGGCAGCATTTCACTCAATGAGCTACTTCATACAGGTCCGAATTTACTGCCTGATCTTTCGGACTTAATACTTCGGTGGCAGAAATATAGATTCGCCTTTTCTGCTGACGTTGAGAAGATGTTTCGGCAAATTCTGATTCACGAAGAGGATCAGCACTTGCAATCAATTGTATGGCGATACAATGTTAATGATCCCAATGTCTCCTATAGGCTGACTACTGTGACCTACGGTCTGGCCTGTGCTCCGTTTCTTGCTTCTCGGACGCTTAAGCAACTGGCTCAAGACGGTGGAGCGGTTCATCCTCTTGGGGCGCAAATTCTACAAGAAGAAATCTATATGGATGACATACTTTCTGGTGGGCACTGCCTAGATACTGCACTTGCGAAACAAATGGATCTCATCAATCTGCTCAAGGTGGGCGGTTTTCCCTTACGTAAATGGCTGTCAAACGCCCCGGAGTTACTTTCTTGGTTAGCCCGTGATCTTCTTGCTGTCGATTCATCGTTGTCATTAGGTTCATGTCCTTCTTTTGCTGTTTTAGGCTTATCTTGGCAACCTACATTAGACTATTTCCATTTTTATATAACCGTAGAGCCGACTATGTAACCACCTACCAAAAGGTCTGTTCTTCCTAGGATCGCAAGACTTTTCGATCCACTAGGATGGTTAGCTCCGGTCTTCATCACAGCTAAAATCTTTATACAGTCGCTGTGGCTACTCAGGTTGGAATGGGATGAGGAACTGCCTTCTGCAGAATCAAATCATTGGGTCAATTGGTATTCAGAGTTACCTAAGCTGGCTGATTTGAAAGTACCTCGTTGGTTAGGGTCCTCTCCAAACGCTTGCTTCTATGAGATGCATGGCTTTGCCGATGCCTCGATGAGGGCATACGGAGCAGTACTTTATCTTCGAACTGTTGCTGAATCTGGCTCCAAAATCTCTTTGCTTTTATCTAAAACTAAGGTGGCTCCGGTGAAAACAATCAGCATTCCCAGGTTGGAATTATGCGCAGCTCATTTGCTGGCTCGCATCACTAATCATTGCTTGAAAATTCTGCAGCTTGAGGCTTCATCTGTACATCTCTGGTCTGACTCACTCGATGTTCTCTACTGGTTAAGAGACCATCCTTCATGCTGGAAAACCTTTGTTGCTAATCCTTGCTCGGAGATTCTAACACTGATGCCTCAGGCATACTGGCATCATGTCAAGTCGAGTGACAATCCTGCAGATGCTGCTTCTCGTGGCGTATCACCGACTCTCTTTGGAGAACTCTCCATATGGTAGCGAGGTCCTCCTTGGCTATCTAATTGTAAGAGCCAAGAGCCTTGGTCCTTGCCTCAGATACTAAGAGAGCCTGACAAGCTTAACGAAATAAGAGTCACCACACATGTTGCTACCACATCTACTCCGGAAATTTGGGAACTTCTCTTCAGATTCTCAAGGTTACCTAAACTACTTATAGTAACTGGATATTGTTTACGCTTCATTTCAAAGCTTATTACAAATCTCTCTATCGGTAAACACAAATTCTTCCTTATTCAATCTTGACATATTTAAACTGGTGGGAAATAGAAGCGACTCAAATTTGTCTGCTGATGAGCTAGAGCGTGCACGACTGGTATGGGTGTACTTGGTTCAGCGGGTCTACTTTAAAGCAGAAATCAGGGCCTTATCTGCTAACTCGGTTGTATCAAGGGGCAGTCAATTGTCTTATCTGAATCCTTTTTTAGATAAGAGACTGCTACGAGTAGGGGGCAGATTACGGCATTCCTTGCTCAGCGATGACGAGAAACATCCGTTGATCCTGCCTCATGCTTGTCAGCTCACTACACTCATCATCGAACGCTGCCATCACCTAACACTTCATGGCGGTACTCAACTCACGCTGAGTACGCTTAGGAGGCAGTACTGGGTACTTCGAGGGCGACAGGCGGTAAAGTCTGTCATACATCGTTGCACGACTTTCCTGCGCTATAAGGCTAGTGCAGCTTATCAGCAGATGGGAAATCTCCCATCGCTTCGGTTCAAACCTGGTCGACCCTTCCAACATTCATGTGTTGATTATGCTGGACCCATCCAAATAAGAACCTCTCATGGTAGAGGGCGCATTTCTTTTAAATGTTACATTGCTGTGTTTGTGTGTCTCAGCACGAGAGCAGTTCATCTGGAGGTGGTATCCAGCTACTCAACAGAGGCTTTTCTGGCGGCCTTCCGACGCTTCACGTCTGGTCGGGGTCATTGCACTACGCTCACCAGCGATCGGGGTACCAACTTCGTTGGGGCTGATGCAGAACTACGTCAACTCTACAACCTGGCGTCCAAGCACTCACGAGACATCGCACACTAGCTGGCCAAGGATGGTACATCTTGGAGATACAGCCCTCCAGCGGCACCACATTTCGGTGGCATCTGGGAGGCTGCGGTTAAATCGATGAAACATCATCTACGACGAGTCATCGGCGATCATCATCTCACCTTTGAAGAGCTCGCTACTCTACTGTGTCAAGTAGAAGCCTGCTTAAATTCAAGACCACTCTTCGCAGATTCTGATGATCCTACGGATCTTCAGCCCATTACACCAGCTCATTTTTTTAATCGGGACATCCTCCTTTTTAATTCCAGAACCTGACTTGTCTAATGAGGAAATACCTATCAGCAGGCGCTGGAAACTTCTGACCAAGATGACCCAACATGTCTGGAATCGCTGGTCTTCGGAGTATCTACAGGCGCTGCAGACTCGCAGGAAATGGACTGCAGCAACGCGCTCCATACAACGGGGCGATCTGGTGCTTATAAGGAATGAGCTCACACCACCAGCTAAGTGGCCGCTTGCTCGCATCTTGGAGACACATCCTGGGGACGACGGCCTTGTTCGAGTGGTCACACTGAGGACGGCTACATCTACTTTCAAACGGCCGATCGTCAAGCTCATTCTTCTCCGACAGTCAGAGTCCGCTGACTAAGCTAAGCTGCTCTTTTTCGGCACCTCTTCTTTACTTCCTCAAAACCAATTAAAGATGCTGGATCGTTTCTGGAAACGAGGTGGGCGGAATGTTGGAGATAGAGACACACGTACCAAGTTTCAAGTTTGTAGCTCATTTACAGGTGACTTATAATTTAATCCCCCTATGTGGCAATAATGGGTCAAGACAGCCCTTAAGATTTTCAATTTTTACAATATTGAATTTCTTCCTTCTGTTTATAGTCAATTTGTTTTAATATTTATGAATTTTTAATGACCGAATAAATAAACATTTTCAAATTTCTATATTTTGATATCGTTATTTGGTAAATTCTACTCTCAGAAAAAATTTCAACATTGTAGAACATTTAGAAGTACCTAAACCATGAAATGTTTTTTTAAAAGTTTATATTTTTTAACGGCCAATAAAATAAAAAGTTATTGCAAATTTCGGTTTTTCTTGTCGATTTCTCCATTCCATCTACATTTTCTGAAAATTTCAGCTCTCCATCTATTGTAGTTTGGGCCACACATTAGTATCCTCTTATGCCCTATATCCTCCTCTGTAGCATTTTTACAATTTCGAACTATTCCGAATCAATTTTGTACAAAATCATATAACCATGTCAAATTTCATTTCTTTATCTTTAGGAGTTCCTTATAATGTTCGCACTCATATGGGACAGAAATGGAACAAAACCGTCCATAAGAATAAGATTTTTGCAAAAATTTATTTTATCTTTGGTTGCAACGAAATTTCTATAATCGTGCCAAATCTCTAGGTCGTATGCAGCTGTCTCGCCGTTTTTGTTCTCGTATGGGGCAATACTGGGACAAAACAGCCTCAAAAATGGGGATTATATCAATATCGAATTTCCTTCATTAGCCGTAGTTTAACATTAATGGCATTAAAATATAAGCCTCTGATTCCCATTAAAAGCTTACCCATATGAAAGCATTAAGCCTGTTGCCTAGGAAGCCTATTGTTAGACCCAGAAAAATTACCACTTTTTTGCGATAAAAACTATAAATTTACGCTAATTCTACGCGAATTTGAATTCTTCCTTCAAAAATAAGAAACTACAATTTATACCCTATCCGATAGTTGAAGTCTCGAGTTCGTATCTTGACGGGAAGTAATTTTAAAATGCAAATATAAAAACCTCTACACCGATTTACTTGTTATCTTATGGGGCAAAAATGGGGAGAAATAGTCCCTCAAAATTGGAATTTCGAAAGTTTTGGATTTTTTCCTTCCGTTGTGACCAAAAACCTATATTCGTACCAAATTTCAAGTTTTTAGCACATCTGGAAGTGCCTCATAATTTTGTATCCTCCTATATCTATAATATATAGATGCTAGTATATATATGGTCGTTGGTGCCTGGTCTCCGTCGTGAGCAGACGTCCTTTCTCTTTGGCTCCCGCAGTTGCTGTTACCTGCCGTATCCCGTAGTATAGCTGTCTTTAGCTTGCTGTAGCTATAGCTTAAGTACCTTTAGTAATATAATAATTTTAGTTTTTATTATTATTATTTTTTGTTGCATGTCTTAGATTATTCGTCATAATTGTAATCATTATTCGGAGAATATCCGGAGTCCACGTTTTATTTGTAGTTTATTCTTAGTGTTCCCACTTATAATATCCTACGTTACCAAATCCAAATAGATACTTTTATATTCTTAACTAATATTTAACTAACCTGGTTAATTTAGGGCTAATTTAGTTTCAACTTTGTTGTATATTAGATGTAGTGCTGTTTATTCACTTTTGTGACTTAAGTTTTCGTTTCGTTAATTTAAGGATAATTTAGTTTCAACTTCGTTGTTCATTTATTATATGTAGTGCTGTTTATTCACTTTCGTGACAAAGTTCTCGCTTTTCCCTTCTGAATTTTATACACGATCTTTATTCTTTTATTAGTTCTACTATCCTAAAGTTCTGATAATACCACGTTTCTTTTTTTCTTTTTAAGTGTTTAGGTGTTAAGTGTTTAAGCTCTACTAACACCTACTTTAGGGATAAGTTATTTTATTTAACATTCACTAGTATTATTTTCTTTCTCGTAGATGTAATATTTAGTTTTAACTAATAGATATCATTCCTGTGCATAAAATTTAGTAAAGCAAAGGTTTTATATTTTTATTTGTGTATTTCGGAACCCTCCTTTCACTTCCTATTCTTGTAGTCGACCTTGACTCAAGGCTTGCAGGTCGATACTAACGTTGTTTGTATAGTGAATCACCCCCTCCCTGTCACTTTTTACCTGCGTTAACCCTAGATTGCAGCGCTTAAGTCAGCCGACGAATAAGTTAGCCGAGTATTTTTAAGTTATATTTTTAAAACATTTAGCTAGTTCAGATTAGTTTAGAGTTTAGGATGGCTACCCCAAGGACTCCCGTTTCCTCCTTTTTGCGCGACGCTGGTTTGGAGGCCATGAGGTCTCGAATCACGGAGATTGAGAGGGTGGTTGTGGACCTCCTTCAGAGGGTGGAAAACTCCGAGTCGGCTTTGGTGCTTGTGAGTGGTGCGGAGACTTCCCCGAAAGCGAACCGCGCCAAATTGGCGGCTCGGGTTAGCCTGGGTGCGGAAGCCAGTAGAGCGATCGGGGTTGTCCGTCACTCCTTATCGCGGGCTGAGTGTGTTCGGGCCGGGAAACCCGATGAGTGGAGGGTGGTGTCCACTCGGGGGGAAGGTGGGGGGGTGCTGCGGAGGCAGAGAGCTGGGAACACTTCGGTGGACCCTCTTCCTGTTAGTAATAGGTTTGCGGTGTTGTTGGAGGACGACTCCGAAGCCGTTGCGCCCGCACCCGCTCCCGTCTCCTCGGTGGGCACCACGCCCAAGGGGAGCTCGGGGGGAAAGACGGGACTGTTAGTGTTAGGGAGCTCCAATGTCCGGCGTGTGGTGGCGCCTTTACTGTCACGGGCCCGCCGGGAGGGTGTTCATGAGCGGGTGTTCTCCAGGTGTATACCAGGAGGTACGGTGCCCCAGGTGACGAAGGAGGTCAGGGCGTCGGTTTTGGGCACGGGTTGCTCCTCGTTGCGGGTGGTGGCCCATGTTGGGACCAATGACGCCTCGAAGCGCGGCTCCGAGGAGGTTTTAAGTTCTTTTAAGAACTTGGCCGCTGAGGTTGCTCGTGTCCGAGAGGAGTCGGGTTCTGATGTGCGGCTTACCATCTGCAGCATTGTCCCTCGGACGGACTGCGGTTCTATGGTTTGGAGCCGTGTGGTGGGCTTGAACCGTAGGCTGTGGGACTTCTGTAGGGGCAATGGAGTGGACTTCGTTGACCTGAGGCCGGTGCTGGACTCATGTAGGGTACCCCTAAACGGTTCTTTTTTCCACTACACGGCCGAGGCAGCGGATGCGGTAGCGCGTAGGGTTTTTGAACACGCTAAGGTTTTTTTTAGGTTAGACGAGGATAACACCAATATATCTGTTAGAAAAGAGTCCGCCAACATTAACCTAGGGAGTCCAAGAATAGCGGTAGAGTGAGAAGTAGAAAAATAAAATTGTTAGATCAAGTGGCAGGGAAATCCGGAACGAAAATATCCGTAGAAAACACAATAAAAATTATTATTATGAACTGCCGAAGCATTCGAAGGAAACAGGGTGATTTTTGCCACTTAGTTAAAAGACATCGTGCAGACGTTGTATTGGGAGCTGGCTCTCGGGCGACATTAATTCTAACGAGATTTTCCCACCAGATTGCGTGGTATATCGCAAAGACAGGAGGGAAAGAGTCGGAGGTGAAGTTTTCATCGCCGTCATAAAGAGTATATCAAGCCAATTAGAGGAGATTAAGGTCAGCGAACACTGCGAAACGATATGGTGCTCCCTTCGTACGAGAAATGGTAAAAAATTATTTTTTTGCTCATTTTACCGCCCACCTGACTCGGGAGTAGAGAACATTAGAGAACTCAGTCGTACATTGCAGGTGATAGCTAGGAGAAAGAACGATCCAGTAATCATTATTGGAGGAGACTTTAATCTTCCATCGATCGATTGGAAATCCGTAACCTATGTTAGTGGTGGAAAAAATAGAGAAGCTTGTCGTGCATTAATTGAAGCGTTTACTCTAAACTCTCTAGAGCAAATCGTCAACGAGCCGACGCGATATGACAACAATGGAAACGGAAACATATTAGATCTGCTAGCCACTACCCACCCACTATCGACTAGAAACCTACAAATCGACGACGGCATAGGTGATCATAAAATAGTAATTGCCGACTTCAAATACACCCCTGCGACAATATATAAGCCAACGCGATTAGTGTATATCTTCAGTAAAGCAGATCTCCCAGGTTTAAAAAATTACGTTACAAACCAAATAGCGACATTTATCAATTTTGCGAATAGTAACAGCGTAGATGACTCTTGGACGGAAATTCTGCGAATCATTCGAGAAGGGCTAAAAACGTTTGTCCCAACTAAAGCAATTCGTGATCGCAAGGACCCGCGGTGGGTGAAACCGAAACTCCGTGTCTTGCTCAAGAAACAAAGACGGCATCACGCGCGCATAAAGCACCTTAAAGAAGTTGGTAGGGACCACACGAACGAGTATTTAATACGTAGAAATAGTAGTAAATCTGCAAGAGACGAAGCGCGTAAGGAATTTGACGCCTACCGATCCACGACACTCTCAAAAACGACTCAAAAGAATTTTGGTCGTACGTGCGAGAAATGCGAGGAGGTCAGTCATCAGTACCTCTTCTACGTACAGACAACGGTGAAAGTGTACACGATTCATTTACTAAGGCTAGTATGTTAAATCGGTTCTTTGAAAATTGCTTCACAATAGACAGCGGTGATTTCATTGATTTCCCTACTCGTATAGACTCAAATATGAGCGACATAGAAATATCCGAAAGCGGTATCGTTAAATTATTAAAAGAAAATCGCCAGGGCCTGAAGCCATACCTGCATTCATTATAAACTCGTTAGCAAACTAATTAGCTCCGTACCTTAAGATTCTATTCAGAAAATCTTTAGATGAGGGTGTAGTTCCTTTGATATGGAAAACAGCCCACGTTACAGCAATACATAAAACGGGAGGTAAATTAAAAGTGGAGAACTACCGACCTATATCGTTGACGTCAATCTTCTGTAAGGTTTTTGAGCACATTATCGGTAGCTCAATAATGCGATTTCTCGAAAGCAAAGAAGCGCTTAATAGAATCTAGCATGGTTTCCGGAGAGGCAGGTCATGCGAGACTCAGTTAGCTCTACTCACACAAGATATTGTGAAAGCAGCGGATAAAGGAATAGGAGTTGATGCAGTATTTTAGACTTTAGGAAAGCCTTCTACACCGTTTCTCACGTGAAAATAGTGCAAAAATTAAGGGCTTATTCAATTAACGAGGAAATTGTACATTGGATCGCCTCGTTTCTTTCCGATAGAACCCAGAGAGTAGTCCTCGATGGAGTTGCATCAGACGTCGTCAAAGTGACTTCCGACGTGCCTCAGGGAAGTGTAATCGGACCTCTGTTATTTTTTATATATATAAATGATTTAGCGGATAATATAAAGTGTAAAGTCAGACTCTTCGCGGATGACACACTTGTGTATGGAGAAATCAACACAATACACGATCAGGAGAATTTGCAAAAGGACCTTCAGGCTATTACGAAATGGTGTAAAGATTGGCAACTCGATCTGAATATAAAGAAATGCGCCGCAATGAACTTTACGCGCTCCACGAATTTCAACCGTTACCCGTACCAAATATCTGAACTAAAGCTAAAATACGTCAATAGCTACAAATACCTAGGAGTAACTCTCAGTAGCAATTTGTCTAGTAGAGAGCATATCAAAACCGTTATAGCATCGGCAAACAGAATTCATGGGCTTTCCTCTAGAGTCCTACGGGGATGCCCCTCGAATGTGAAGGAAATCGCATACTTTTCCCTAATACGACCCATCGTGGAATACTGCTGCACTGTCTGGGACCCTTTCGAGGAGGGCCTAACTAGAGAGCTCGAAATGGTTCAGCGTAGAGCGGCTAGATTTGTAAAAGGAGAATATCGGTATGATGCCAGTGTGTCAGACATATTGAGGGATTTGAAATGGCAGACGTTGAAGAGTAGAAGAATTGATTACAAAAGGAAACTATTTGAAAAATTCGAAAGCTCCGAATTCGTTGAAGACGTACGCGGCATAGTCGTCCCCATCGGTGTTAGCGAACGTAATGTTATGTCAGAGTACAGGAGAAAATATGTCGAAACAATCGCTAGAACAGATAAATACTATAGATCCTTTTTCCCAGACGCGATAAGACAGTCCAACAGAGGAATTAGTTAGAGTTCACTTGGTGTTGTGACACCCCCTGCCAAACGCTTCTGGCGGCTTGCAGGGTATTGATGTAAATGTATATATATATATATATATATATATATATATATATATATATATATATACATATATATATATACAGTGTGGTACCCTGTTTCCGGCATGCTTGGGACCTGAGGGTTGCCGGATAAGGGGTTTTTCCGGAATTCGGGTAGCCAGGCATATAATATACAAACAAATGCGCAAACGCACAACCTAGCACTGTTATCCTTTCTTTTGAGTCTTTAAGCCCACTGGGTGCTGATTCCTCTGGTGCAACAACAGTTTTTCTAGGAATATACCTCAAATATAAAGAAGTCTCGTCAGCATTATACACCTGCTCTACAGTAAAAATATGAGCCAAAATCACGAGAATACAAGCCTTCACCATCGACTGGTTATAAAACCCATCAGTGGCGCCACCAACAAACACAAATTACTGGGCGCGCATTTTAAATATTACACTTTGTCTGTTTCCGGTTTTCGGAATGTTCCGGATACCGGGTAGCCGGATATAGGGTCCCACACTGTATATATATCTTATATAATAAAATTGAATGTCTGTCCGTCTGTTCCTTATGCATTCCCACGCCCTTTGAGCTATAAGGACCAAACTTTGAAAATTGACTTCATATGGCTCTACGAGTAACATAGGGTACCCGGGATTTCCAAAATCGACCCGGGTTCGATTCCAGGAGACAATTTAAATTCCCATTAGCTTACACGGGATTTTAGATTTTTCAGAGTACAAGGTTTTTTTCCTTCACTCATTAAAACGTAAATATTGACCGATTTTCTTCGTTTTTGTTTTATTCGACGGGTAACACTCTGTACTATCCTATTCTTGCGATGTTTACATGTTACGCGGTCGAATCATTCAGAAATACGCAATTGTTTTCGAAATTTAGCGGATTTTTCGTACTCTTTCCGGACGTTGTCAAGGCGACCGTCATTGTTGCCTCCGATTCAATTAATGCCAATTAAACCTTCAAATAGGTGAAAGAATAGCGTTATTCGTTTCGAATTTTGTTTTAGCATCGAAATTATTGCTGTAGCAATGTCAACATTTATACATAGCAACATAAATATTTACGGATAATTATTCAGTTAACTGCGTATGGGAAGCGTTTGTAACGATTCAGTCAAAGCTGATCAAAGCAGTTGAATCTTCCTGTCATCGTTTGAATGCTGGATTCTTATCTCTTTGTAAGTAGAACCATTATATTATACAATCCCTTGCTGTCTTGCATCAGAATACCGCCATATCCCTGGAGGACAAAATCAAAAAATCAACTCCGGCCTCACGGGAACACATTCTAAGTGTGCATAAAGACGCTGTCTCACAAAAAGAAGGCCATAAGACCCGGCTCATCAGGAAACTTTCCTTCCTTTGCGTCAAGCACTTACAGATGGGACTCCCACTACCCCTCCCAACCAGGGTAATAAACCACGCCCTCCGCCACCCCTGCTCGGACAGAAGCCCAGCTTAGCCGATCTTTTCGGACTTCCAACCCCTCTCCCTCTATGCATAGCAAAACCCAAACCGAGGTGCGGTGACCCCATCCTCAGACATCGCTCAAATACACCTCCCCACTCTCGACACAACCCAGACCTAGAGGACTTAGTTAACCTATCAACGCATGACCTCAGCCCCCCAGAACGTAAATTACTCTCCCTGGGACTCTCTTTCTCTCCAACTTCGAAGTTCGACCACTTCCGCCTCCTAGCGGACACACAGTCCTACGCCCGTTTCCTCCGACTGAAGTTAAAATACAACACCCCTACACCATCCTCTGTGAACCCACCCACACCCATCAACCAAGCCGAGCCCCTTTCTCACTTCAAAATGCCATCCCAACACATACCCCCACACTTCCCCCCCACCACCCCCTAGAACAATACATCTCTTATATTCCAATGCCATCTCTCACCCGGACTTCCCAAAATCCCTCGACCACTAAAGGCTGTTGCTAACGGGTAGGTTCACATACCACCTGCTTCCGCAGCACCACCCCACGACTACCACGTGTAGCCACCCTCCACTCATCGGGCTTTATGGAGGGAGTCGTCCGTACCCGTGGAGAGAGAGCGCAAGACTCCTCGATCACCCAGCCGCCATCCCGGCGCGGAGGGATCTCGAGGAGCGCCTCATGTGTCCCACTCGGACACAAGACTCCTCGGCACCTTCCACCCTAGAGCGGAGCTCCGCAATTAACTTCTCAAGCTCCGCGACCCGGGCCCGCAAGGACTCGCAATCAGCAGCACTCTTGAAGAGAGAAACACTTTCAGAAAGCGTTTACTTCAGTGAGCAACGAATTTGAGGAACCAGCTTTGAATGATGAGGGATATTCGATGGAAGATTTGATATTCTCTGAAACAGGTATCGCGCACCAGCTAGAGTCGATTAAGGAAAATAAGTCTCCCGGGCCGGAGGGCATACCCGCGCGTGTGTTGAAAGAGCTAGCCTCGGTAATCGCACCTTACTTGAAAATAATATTCGAAAAATCCGTTGCATATGGTACCGTTCCAAAAGACTGGAAGCTGGCATACGTAACGCCCATCCACAAACGCGGTGATAAAGAGAACCCCGAAAATTATAGACCGATTTCCTTGACGTCATTATCGTGTAAGATTCTAGAACATATAAACGTTAGCTCTGTTTTGCGTTATTTAGATGGTCGTTCTTCGCTAAGCAAAAACCGACACGGGTTTCGGAAAGGCAGGTCATGCGAAACGCAGCTCGCTCTGTTCGTAAACGATTTGTTGCAATGCGGAGAGAAAAACACTCAGGTTGATGCCATTTTCATTGATTTTAAAAAAGCGTTTGACAAAGTACCCCATAATAAATTAATAGGAAAACTAGGAAAGTACGGTATAAACCCTAATATCGTGAGTTGGGTAAAAGACTTCCTCTCAAACAGAAAGCAGATAGTAGTTATTGATGGGAAATCTTCATACCCCGTAAAAGTCGCATCAGGTGTTCCACAGGGAAGTGTCATAGGCCCACTACTATTCCTTATATATATATATATACGATATCTGCTCGGTAGTTCGCTGCAAAATAAGACTTTTCGCAGATGACACCGTTTTATATAAGGAGATAACGAGTCAGGATGACCAAAAATCGCTCCAGGAAGATTTAAACGCCCTTCTAGCATGGTGCAAAGATTGGAAAATCGTAGTTAATCACAGCAAATGTTCCCTATTGAGTTTCTGGAAGAGTAAGAACAATGAATTAGACTCGGAGTACAGAATTGATAGATTGAATATCCAATCTGCAGAGTACGTTAAATATTTAGGAGGGGGATCGTAGGCGCAGCTAATAAGAAATTGGGCTTCGTAGGCAGAATAGTAAGAAGTAGCACAGAACAGGTACGAGAAACGTGTTATTTATCATTGGTCAGATCTCAGGTCGAATACGCTTCCAGCATATGGGATCCGTACGAAAAGGGACAAATACTTGAGTTATAAAGAATCCAACGCAGAGCAGCCAGATTCGTAAAGCAAAAATATGAGCAAAAATTAAGTGTCACATCACTCTTGAAGGAGTTGAATTGGATATCGCTAGAGGATCGCAGAATTAGCGCTAGATTAAGGCTTCTGGAGAAATTTAGGTCGGAAGTTCTCTTAGAGGAGGTCTCAGGAATATTAGAGTCACCTACGTACATGGGCAGGCACGATCACGAGAATAAAATACGTGAGATCGACTGTAGGACCGAGCGATATCAGAGCTCGTTTTTCCCGAGGACCATACGGGATCGTAACAGGAGAGTGATTCCCACGAGGGACGTTATTAGGTAGTTTTTGGTGTGCTCACCCCCTGCCACCCACCAGTCTGATGTATAACGTTTGACGTAGCCAAATCAATAATTTCGTTGCTTAAACAAAAGTGCGAAGCGAATAACGCTATTCTATCACCTATTTGAAGGTTTAATTGACGGTAATTGAATCGGAGGCAACAATGACGGTTGTCTTGGCGGCGTCCGGAAAGAGTACGAAATATCCATAAAATTTCGAAAACATTTGCGTATTTCTGAAAACTATGACAGTGCTGCATGTAAACATCGCAAGAATAAGATAGTATAGAGAGGTGGTTTTCAAACTGGGGTACGCGAGGACTTTCCAAGGGGTACGCGGGCGCTGATAGTTTTGAGGGTAATAATTTTCCATAAATTGAAAGAGCTAAATCTGCAGCTCCAAGGTTTTGACAGTAATATATTTAAAGCATGTGATAAGAGAAATGCATTTTATAAAAAATATTATATTGGCAAAGGCGTGTTGAAATCAACAATATTTAGATTTTCCAGTCCCTTTCTTAATATATCGTGTTAAACAAAGTGGCTCTAAGTAAAAGACTAACATGTATAATTAATAGTCATTTGATAAGTCTTGGTAAAGTCTTTTTGGTATACTTTCCAGAAATTGAGAAAGTGGATGACTCTAATGACTAGGTAACAAATCTTTTTGCAAGTCAAGCGGTTTACAATTCTTTACTTTCAAGAAAATTGAAGGAGGAACTAATCGAGTTGTCAGCTGACAGATCATTAAAAATAATTTTTGATGGTAGCTTACTACATATGTGATTTTTGGCATATCTCTCAGAAGGAGTTAAAAGAATTGAGTGACATTGCTATAACAAAACTCCTTCCATTCCCATCTACTTATTTATGTGAACAAGATTTTTCGGCGCTTACATCTATAAAAACGAAAAATAGAAATAGAATTAATTCTGATCCCTGTCTCATTCTAGCAATAAGTAATATTCATCCACGGATACAGGAACTATTTGAAAACAAGTTAGGAAAGTGTAGAACGTATCAAAAATTGGCGCGTGTCGTGCAATGGAGTATTAGAAAGAAATTATATACCTGTACGTAAGGGAAATTGCGTTTTAAAGTTCTTTTTTTTCGTCATAAATAATCCATTTTCTTCCTATTTAATTATATTACATGCACACCTAAGGAAATTAAACGTTTGTTTGTGAGATTGTTTATGTTGGGAACAATGAAGTTCAAATCGAATTAACACATTTATGTTTGATTTTCTCGATTACTGCTACTCCTAGTATAAAAATGTATAGGAAAAGAAATACTCTTCTTTACCAGTTCTACAACTTTATATTTGAATAATATTCTGATATGAGCAATACTTTACGATACATGAAGAAAATTTAATTTTTTGTCACCAGTAAAGTGTTACCCCTGATTGGCTTACGTGATTTATTTTAGCGATTTTCTTATTATCTTTGATAATAAGTCCTTAATATCAAATTTCATGAAAATCCGTTCTGTACAAGCCGAGAACGAACATGCGGACGGACAGACAGACCGACGATAGAAGAGAAACGCGCCTTAAAAAACAGTCACATCATCTCATTATGAGATGTACACGTATTTCAAATAAAACTTTGATTTTTATTTAAAATAATTGTTTAACCAAATTTGTAGTATATTAACATTGTTTTCATGCCATATAATAAAATGCCAGATAACAAAGCTTTTGCTGTATATAGAAGTGCATCGTAGAATGAAAGATCTGTTTTCAGGATACATCATTTGATGGCCAAGTAGCAAGTCCTTCTAAAGCATTTCTTTTATTTAAAAATATGTGAATATTTATAATATGCCGGATAATATATTCTTTGTAATTATTTTAACTTATGATGTATATATAAATAAACATACTCATTAAAGGATAATCATAATATAAAAGTGCACAAAACCATAAAATACCTATAACTACATACCTGTTAATGAGAAAAATGTTGGATGTTAACTTCAAAATGTACCAGGGGGTACATAGCTTTTCAAAATTCTTTTAGGGGGTACTCGAGCGGAAAAGTTTGAAGAGCACTGGTATAGAGTTTTAGCAACAACGAAGAAAATAGGTCCATATTTACGTATTTTGATGAATGAAGAAATAAAACCTTGCGCTATGAAAAATCGAAAATTCCCATGTAAACTTATCGGAAAATATAATTTTCTCCTGGATTCGTACCCGGGACTTTACGAAAATGAATATAGTTTCTATGGACCTCCTAGCTTGTAGAAACAAAACGCAGTTTACCGCATATCTCTACGACGAACGGCTTTTGAGATACAGGAGGGGACGGACGGACACTGAAAATTATATGTAGGACTAACTATCCCCGCGCAATGTTTGCGCGTTTTTTTTCCAGTAATTTATAAAAAATTATGGAGTGTGTAAAAAAAGTTAAAAAAGTGTATAAATATTTTAGAGTATATGTGTGTGTATGTTCTTTATATACTTTTACACCGTTGAAGCTATCGAATTCAAAAGTTTCATGGGCCATCCTATGGACCAAAGGAAGAACTTGGTCTAGGTTTTCAGACCGTGGGGTCTCTTATACACGATGGGGTCAACAAAATACTTTTTCCATAAGAATGCTTGAGAAATTGTGTAGAGGAACCCCAAAATGCCATGCAGCCCTTCACTGATGTGGATATAAATTTACCTAAATATTAACTTACGATCTCGGGAAATGGATTATTTTACGCACGAAAGACTATTTTAATTCTGTTCGTGTTTTGTCGTATTACATGCTAAATCGCTCGAAATTTTTCTTTAAGCGCAAAATTTATCAGTTTTTTCCAGGCGGCAACAAAGCTAAATTTCTTAATTGCTGTCCTCTTCAAAGGGAGAGATATCCACGGAAAGATTAATGCAAGGAAAATCCACGCCGTGGCTAACGCCAAGATATGCCTAAATATAGTCTATGAATACTTTTAAAGTGAGTCAAATGATTTTTAAGGAATATTAGAACATTGTTATCTTTTACCATTAACATTGAAAGATTTATCGCAACAAGTTGTTGTTTATTGTTTACGTTTTGGCTAATAGTATTGACATAATCCACATAATTTTATTGCTGCTTTAAACAGCTTTAAAGGCTTCGGTGCATCTATCCATGTGAATATTAAGTAAGATGTTAATGCGTAATTATATTAATGGTAAAACTTTATAATACAATATATAAAAAAGTAAATATTAATGTAAGCATCGCTTGCGTAATTAAGGAATGGGGAACGTTTGCCCCGAGCAATAAAAATCGTTTGCTACTTTAAAAGAAAACTCTTTCCCGAGCGAAACCGGGGGTTTCAGCTAGTAATTCATATTTAACTATACCACATAAAAAACTCGACTTTTCGGTGTGCCGGCTTTCATTCATTTGCGTATATAAATTCGAAATATTGACATACGAGCTTCGGACCTGGATCATTTTAAAGAAAAATGATAAAGGATTCTTTTTCGTATTCGATTTGAAATCACCCTCATTTTAAGTTTAATGCACATAATTTTAACTAAATTTTCCATTTTAACGCTGAATATCTTGACGAGGAATATTGTCGTGCTCCAAGTACTATTGTTGTAAAACCATGTATAGCTTACGAGGGTGGGGGAAGATGTTTCAATAATCCATGGATATTGTTAAAGACCTATTTAATAGAATAGTTTTCTATGGGAATATCATTTGCACCATTCTTATTAATAAATTAAATGTAAAAAATCCGCGCAAACATTGCACGGGTTCAACTAGTTACAATAATTTTTCTTCCATTAAAAATTTCATGTATCATTGCATCTGTCTTACCTATAATATTATTAATCATTATTATTTTTTTGTTTATTATGTTTCTAAAAAACTATATGTATATATACGCATAATTAACAAAAATTAAACATTTTATGTTCGTCAATTTTTTATACGTCAAAATTGACCTGGGGTACTTTTTTTTCAAAAAGAAGAGTGACTTTTTAGAAAAAGGTTGAGAAACTGTACATAGTAGTTCGTCAAAAATGACGCGAGTAAATAAAATTTAAAATTATGTTATCTTACCGAAATTTCCGACGCGAGAGCAATTATTTCCTAAACATAATACAGTTGCATATATTCTTCCAGGAAAGAGCATTAATGTATATTCAATATAATAATTTACGAATGTTGTTTACTTTGGTTCCTATATAAATCATTCCCCCCGTCCCCTTTCACTCTATCTATTCCTCTACCTCACTTTTCTTCTTTCCATCACTTACCTCTAGAATCTCTCACGGAACCGCGCCACTCGACCCTCGCCAAGCCATATTTTTATTCCACGCGTCGTGTGCTGGAATCCGGACACTCACGTGTGCCTTGAGAAATGCGTTTCTCGTCGCGTTTCAAATGTGTGACGCAAGTATCGTTTTTCTCTCCCGTTCTTCGTCTTTCGATATGTTCGAGGTAAAATCGCCTCTGCGTCACTATGTGCTGAGCCAAGACCACCTAGAGCAGGGGCCTTCAACCTTTTCAGCCTTGAGGGCGCATTTGTGAATTTAGAGAAGTATTGCGGGCGCCAATTAAGGGTACATAGAAAAATAAAATTTTGGTCTCTTTCCAGAGTCTTAAGCTCCATTAAGAAAATTATTGAAATAAGCCGCATTTACGTGAAAATGCAGAATTGGTTTAGCGAAAACGGTCCTTCAAAATCGAGAAATATTAACCGATACGGATACGAACCAATTTGCTAACGTCGACTCTGCATATATTTTTAATAATTATAGGTTAACTGTGACCATTGATGTTTCTATTTTGGTAAAAACATTTTATATGCTGAAAGAACACTCTTCATAATTACATAAACATTTTCAACACTTTACTAAAGTAAAGTTGCATAATGTTATTAATACATTTACAATAAATGCTAAATTCATATACATTAACATACTATTTAAATTATTTATTCATAATATATGAGATATTAAAACTAATAATGAAAATCTACGATTAATATTAACGATTAAGTGCTACAATAAATATCACTACATTAAAAAAGTTAATTACAGTTACATTAGAAAGGATATTAGAACATAATAGTTTTTTATTTTATTCTTAAAAACATTAGCTGAATTAGGAAAGGACTTAAAAAAGAAATGCAAGTTGATTCATTTATTTACATGCAAATAATATAACATATATCAGAATTACAAAATAGACAATTTTTTAAAAATTACAAATTAAATGTTTGCAATTTTCTTTTTTTATTTTTGTCACAATTAAAAATTTTCTCATTCTCTTTCTTACAGTAATTATTCAACAGAATATTCGTTGAAATCCAAATTATTAATTTAACAATAATTTCTGAATCATGGCCATTACTGCATGAATTTTCAGGTAACAATAAATCTTGATTCATTAGGATTTGAAAAGTAACTTCTGCAGCTATGCTACGATGATTAATTGCATTTACAAAATTGGTATTTCTTGTTAATTTTTCTACAACAATGTAGTTGGTCATGACAATATCCACAACAGCATCATTTGGATAACATAATGCACTCCTATCCACACTGTTAATATACATGTGATGCATTAATGTCTGCTCTTCATTTACAATCAGCATTTTACAGTATTCACAATTCATTTTTTTCAAAACAGAGTAACAACAATACCCAGCCAAATACATAATGGGTGATATGCATAATAAAGAACAATTACTCTTTGCTCGCGTTTTCTGAGTAATTACTCGCTTTCGTATGAATAAAGTCTATGAGAGATTACTCACAGAGTAAGCAATTGCTCCTTTAGGAAGTAACTGCTCACGGATCTCTTATTCAGGAGTGATTACTCCAATTTCATATGCATAAAAACATACTCTTGCTCACGTGGGAGAGCAATTGCTCCGTATTTTTGGAGTCACGTCAGTACTATACTCCACTTTATAGAAGTAGCACGATGGCGGAGTTTATGGTTATGGTTCGGTCAGAGAAGGTCTATAAGGATCGCAGAAGTAGTGCTGAGAGAGATTTCAGGGCACTGTACAGATATAAAAGTCAAAATGTGGAATGGATGTCCCACCATTTCCTCGGGGAAATAGCTGAAACACGAGGCGGTGTGTTGTCAAGCAGTGAAAAAATGCGAGTTTTTCTGCGATATGTCGCTGACTCCGGTTTTCAAACTGGGGTTGCAGAAGATGTTGGCATATATCAGTCAACTGTGTCCCGGACAATCAGCGAGGTAATGGACAAAATACTGGTGAAGTTGAATGTTTGGATAAAGTTTCCTCGTTCCACGGAAGAATTCAATGAAGCCAAACGTATTTGGCAAGATAGATACACATTTCCGGGGTCTATCGGGGCTATTGATTGCACACACATTGCAATCAAAAGGCCACGTATCTTTGGAGACGAATTTATCAATCGGAAAGGGTTCGCCAGTTACTTGCAACGCAGTTGATAAATTTACAAGTGTGGATGCATCATGGCCAGGCTCCGTGCATGACTTGAGAATTTGGAGGAATTCCGAGGTATATAGGGTGATGTCTAATAATCTCGCTAACGCATTACTATTAGGAGACGTTGGATACGCAATTGCTCCTTGGTTAATGGCACCTTTTGGTAATGTCCACATACCAGATCAAAATGCGCGCGCCGTTGACGTCATAGCTGTGACGTAGGAAGAGTAACTTCTCGATAAACTGGGAGTAATTACTCACCAACTACAGAAATGCTTTATGCATATGAAAATGTGTAATTGCTCAAAGAAGTGACCATTCTCTCGATGATGTTGCTCTTGCTCATGAGTAGTTACTCCTGAATAATTACTCCTTTTTATGCATATCACCCAATAACAGGCAAATAATCACCACATTTTTCCACGTCAGACTGCTCCACATCCAATTCATAATCAGACACTTCCATTTTCCAAATATTTTCATCAGCACTCAAATTTTCATCCTGAAAAATCTCTAAGAGAATATTTATATCTTTAAAGGTCAGGCATAATGTAAGCAGGGATTTCATTCTCAACTTCTTCTCACTTTCATAAATCTGTCTTATGGAAATATTCTACTGACAACCTGCCAGTTGCCTATATTGACCGAATCTTGCTTCCAAAGACTCTGTTTGAAACTTTCCAGGTAATACATAGGCGAAATTTAATTCCTCCAGGCAGTACTTGGTAATTTCAAGAATCCCATGTGTAGTATGTTTTATTGCACTATGGGTTTCTTTGCTTAACTTCCCATAGTTACCTTTGAAGCTTCAAATTATTTATGGTGATTGATTAACTTCCTTATTTTGCAGTAGTAATGTAGTATAAATTTAGTAGTATTATGTAGTATTAATTTACATTTCATATATCTTCACTCATAGTGTTTCATCCCCCTGACTATGAAGTCAGAGATATACAATGACCACGGGCAACTCACAATGATATTACAACAATGACAGTGTTATGCATTTTCTGGAATATCTTAAGATTAAGGATAAACTTTGTAAAGAAAGTAAATGTAGTTCTAAAAAATGTGAAAAACCGTCTGGTCGCCATCTTTGAACAACTGCCACCATATTTGACAGCTGCTGATTTCTTACTTAGATAATGGTTTTTAACATTCACTAAACATATTAGTAACAGAGTATTTAAGAATGAATAAATTCCTAGTATTATGACCTTAAGAATGACAACCTGTTTTGTGTAGGTGGCTCTTGCCCAAGTCCAGAAATACGCTCTTCCGCTGGTTTTCCTTTAATTACCACAGCAGTTTTCATGCTAGCAGTGCACAGGTGGTATCAATGAAAAGCTTAAGGAATTTTCTTTTTCTTTGTTACAGCACAAAGAAGTGGAATTTTGCGTTATATGGAAGTTATGAAGCAAATAAACTGAGATAAATTGAGAAATTTTCAGTTTTCCGCTATTTCCGGGAAAACCGTAAGGTTTACAGAAAAAATGCTAATTATAAAAAATATAAAATAACTTACAAGCTTTCAGATAAAAGAACTAACATTACAATCGGATGAAAGTTAGCCGAGATATTAACGATTATAATAAAGCCTCCGCCGCCATCTTCAATGGCCGCCATTACGGTGTTCTACACGGAATTTGAGGTGGCTCGCTATCTGAAAAATTTACTTTTGCACATACCTATCTGCACACCAAGTGGCATATTCCAATCAAAAAGTTCAGGCTTTTTCAGTGTACCGCACCGACTAAAAGAAGTGGCAATTGCAGACTCTTCAGCTCGAGTTCTTCTTGTATTAGGACTTGCTTTTGTGAAGGTTGATCCAGATAAATAGGAAGGACAATTTGGTAACTGTGAAGGAATTGAACCTTCACAAAGGCGAGGAACTTTCAATTTCACTGATATAGTCTTTCCTGTTTTATCATTGAAGGCAGTTGTCTCTCTTCGGATATCTGATGGTTTAAAGTGAAGTTCACAAACCTAAAATGAAATCATAACATTCATAAAAATCCTAAATATTTGGTTTATATATAGAAATTAAAATATTTAAATATAAATAATTACTTTTTTCAATGAAATGAATACAAAATTAAGCATACCATTCATAAAAATTCTGATTATTTGGATTAATTTTTAAAATAAATATGAATCTTAAATATTATTATTAAATTTTTTCGTTAATATTAAACATAAATAATACTTTTTTCTCTCAAGGATATGAACATGAAATTAAGTTTGAATTGACAGATACATATGAATATAATTGTAACACATAAGTAAGGATAAAATAAATTTGGGCAAGCTCTACTTTGTAGAATGTATGTACATATATCAAAAATTCCATTAGGAAAGAAACATTAAAAGAAATTATATTGTATTATTTATTTCCAACCAATTTCACTTGCAATAGTATCATCAAATATACCAAAAGCAAAACCGGTGGGTGATTAATAATGATGTAGAAGTACAAAAATTGTTTCTTTTCTAATATAAAAACAAGATTTTAATACATTTAAACGTTAAATTTAGCAAGTGTTAGGCATGATAAAAAAATATTTGTTTAAAGATACATCAGACAAACAAAATAACTTAAACACTAACCATATCTACGTCAAATATTTATATGAATCACTGATTTGAGAATCCTGTAAAATGATATTTTGAGTTATTTCAAAAAGACATTCTTTCTTGTTTCAAAGTATGGAATTTTAATATGAGTTATATGCTTTTTCCTAAAGTCACATCCTATCTATAGTAAAATAATGTAATTACCTACTACACTTATTATCAGACTTGAAGGAATTAATTTAAAAAATTAAAATGTTGGTTAAATTAAGTTAAACTCAATTTAGTGTTAACTTATTTAAAAGCGCACTTCTCATAAAAGTAACTTGCGTAAGATAGTTTACTCAAAAGTTAATTTTGTAAGTTCTTTTCCAGAAAACCATCGACTTACTGAGAAAAATTTTAACTAGCACAAAGTATGTATATACACAGAGCCGTCTCTAGGATCCGCAGGGCCCCGAGCGAGAGGGTTTCCGCAGGCCCCCTACTTTTCTCAGAAAAATCAAATTTCTCATCTACTTACAATTTTATTTTTGTTTTCAAGTTTACATTAGTATTATTCAGTATTATTATTAGTATTTTTCAATATAATTATTAGCATTATTCAGAAATACATAAACAAATTTTAAAAATTAGTAATTGTTAAGGTTTACACAAATAAACAAAATAATAACCAGCCCACTACAATTTTAAAAGTTTACTTTTCTAGCTTTAATATGTGCAAATATGTGGATTATTGTTGATTTCTCAATCTTATCAACTTCCTCATGTTCAACTGACAAAAGAGATAATCCAGTCAGTCTCTCTTGTGACATCGTCGATCGTAATTTTTTATTAATTTTAATTTTGAAAACGACCTTTCAGCTGATGCAACCTGTCACTGGCATTGTAAGAGTTATCCTACAAAGTATTTCTATGTTTCGATATATTTCCTGCAATCTATTTTTGTGTAGGAACTTCAAAATATCAATTATGCTATGATCTTCTGGCACAACCGTTGATAACATTCTTAACTCTTCACTAAGTTCAATTCCATCTATGTCGCTCTCTGAACTTCCTTCATCCTTCAAAACTTTCTCTAGATCGCAGCAGACTCTCTGTAAATTAGATAAATCCCAATTTTTAATTTGGCTTATGCTGTTCATGAAACCAAATCTAGAAATGTACTCACTGTACTGATCAAAATGCCACGACAGAGAGGTTAGTGCCATGTCTATCACTCACAGAAAGAAATCCGTTCTAAACCTCTTCTTCGAGCTTTCCTGTGCATCATCTTCTCTTGCGCAATCAGAATGTCTCCTTTTTACATTTTTAGAAAACTCTATATCAATTGACATATCATTGGCGACTGTTTCGGCTACTGATATGGCTTGATTAAACCCTTCATTTCTGTATATATTTAATGATGACTTCAAAGCATCCAGATGTTTAACTGCAATATCCAACGGAATTTGAGCAGACTGTAGAACCTTACTTAGTTTATTTACAGTTTGTAATATGTCATACCAAACAATAACAGATAAGATAAATTTAAATCTGTTTAATTCATGGGAAAGGAGTGAATTTGCCTCGCTTTTTGTCTTCGGATCTTTACAAACTTCAGCTATCTCAAGTAAAGCATTTTTTATTTTTGGTAAATGAAAGCGAACAGCTTTTACGCTTGCGAGTCAGGACTCCCACCTAGTGCTAAACAAAGGTTGTAGAGATATATCTGCATAATTCTTTAAGATACTCCATCTTGCCAGTGAAGCTGCGAATAAAGTATACAATCTTTGAATTATACCAAAAAATGACACCGCTCGTGGACAGGAATGAGCCATATCACTAAGAACCAAATTTAAGTTGTGTGCTCCGCATGGCATGAAAAAAGCTTTATAATTTAAACTTAAAATTCGTGCTTGAACTCCTTGTTCATGACCTTTCATATTTGCACCGTTGTCATACCCTTGCCCTCTGCAATATTTCAATGAAATTCCCATATCATCTAATTCTTTCAGTAGAGCTTGGCTAAGTCCTTTTCCTGTAGTATCTGTGACTTCAGGAAAGTTTATGAAGTGTTCAACTACTTCTACATTTCTGTTTTCATTATGAACTATTCTTAGAATTACTGACCTTTGCTCTTTGTGGCTCATATCTGGAGTACAATCCAGAATAATAGAAGTATTGACTAAACCCCTCAGACCCCAATGCCGACTTTGACTTTGATGATGGAAACAGCTTACAGCAGAAACAAAAGATGACATATTTTTCTTCACAATAAAACAACCACGTCCTTCTCACCTTCTCCCCATTTTTCAAAATCCTATAAAAATGGTAGTCAGGAAAGCATCTGTGCTCTGAGTTCCGAGGATAATTCCTCATTTTTTCTTCAGTGTACTTCGGACACATTTCTACTGAAAGATCCCTATAAGAAGGAGTAATAAATGTAGGCCATGTACCGGGGTCTGACGTAAAATTAAAATTTTCAGAGCTTACAGCAAGGTGACTGTGACTAATATTTATGGAAGCGTTATTCACATCACGGGAAGAAAAGGATGGCGTACTCGGTGATGGAGTCACAACGAAATGAACGTGTTTGGCAAATTGCTGTTCATTGTCACTATTTGTTGAAACCTCGATTCCTACGTCTGAGGAAATCATTGCTTTACTTTCACTTTTACACGATATGATGTCACTTAGCGCTGGAAAGGTCTTGATGAACTTTTTTAATGTTCCATTTTGTTTCTTCAATTGTTCTTGTACTTCTTTCACCCTTTTTCTTTTTTGTGATCTACTCTTCTATTTTCTTCCTATATCCCTCTCCCTGGAGGCACTCATTTTTTCATGATGGGATACTAATGAATATAAAATACGCGAATTTTATTTTAAAAGTCGTATAAAAAGAGTATCATATTCTTTTATTACAATAATGAAGAGATATCGGTACTAACCTTTAAAACTAAAATTCCCAGACTACGTCCAAAACTTCCAAAGAATAAAAGGTTCACTATTTAACAGAGATAGCATTCTAAATTAATTTAAATGGCCCATGAGTATGCATACTGAAATATTAAATAATATAAATGAATGCACTAACCTTCTGTGTTAATGTCAAATTCTTCATGAAAATGTCTAATAAATCCAGGTGTCCTTTTGTTTGCAGATAAGATTCACATGCCACAAGAAAATGTTCTCACAGTTGATGTTCCTTCTACCACAGTTTTAGGAGAACTGAGGAGATGCGTTTCACTGTTTTCCTAAGTTCCAAAATGACACCAGAGCTGCAAGCAATAAACCGAACTGAATGTGGCTGAAAAATTGTGTCCTCACCCTTGTTTTTCGCATATCCCTTCTGAATTCTACTATATGGGATAAAGTGCCGCTTTGCGCATTCTGCACTATTTTTCAGTGGACAATCCCATTAGGGAAAGGGAAATGAGTCTGTAGTGTCTGGTGGGAACCTCAAAGCTCGGGCGGCACTTCTTACTTTGTAAGTGGCATTGACCTTGTTGAAGGCAAGATAAGAATTTTATTGTGCATGTCTTCCCTTTCCCGAAAGGAATTCGGATATGGAAAAGCAGGCTAGATCTCCGAAAGAATGCCTGGGAAACGGCGTTGTCGGGGTCTATGTCGATGTCTGCCAGATGTTTTCAAAGGCCGAATTTTGCAACTGACGTCCTCTTGTGTGTCTTGGAGGCAGGGACATAGCTTTCTCCTAATTCTTGGACGAAGTGGTCGCATTGCCGACTCCTCTATCCTCAAGTTCATGCATTGTATCGACTTTTTGCATGGTTTCCCAAGAGATGTTTCTTGAGATTCTCCAGAGAATTCATTGAGAAGCAATATTACCGAATTATTTTTTTAAAATGGTTTGATTGGTAATCGAGAATATGAAATAACAAATTTTAACGAGAATTTTCGAGACATAATTTATCGAGCATAATCTCTACTAGAGTTACTCGTAGGCGCGGGGCCCCCCATAGGCGTGGGGCCTGAGGCGACTGCCTACCCAGCCACCCCCTTAAGACATATACATATTTAAATTATTACGAAACCATTTCACATTATCTATTGGAATTTAACTAGAAAATAATTAATTGAATAGCAATTGTTATGTTACAGTTTCGGAAAGACTAACGACCAAAATTTAGAAGTTAAAGGAAAATAAATTTAACGTGTTAAGTAAGAATTTTGCCAAAAATTAACTTTTCAATTAAACTTCAACTTGTTAACGAGTTTCTCACTAGTCTGCTTATTATTACAACAAAAATTAGTCCTATTACAACTCAAACAACGCCAAAATAAAGACATGTTATTTCACAAATCAGCGATGTGTTTATCTTTAGAAAATTAGATTCATGCAATCCGTGAAAGACGATTACTTCTAATATATTTATAATACTCAAGTGGTAAGGACATACCTTGCTGTGTTTAGTCGGTGTGAAGTTTCCTCTCATTATAGCTCTCTGCCACTTGGATGCCAGAACAGGATCACTAGGGAAACTAAAAACTTGGACTTTAGGTCCAGTTTTATAATTTCCCTTGCAACCTGGCACAACACAAGGATGAGGCATATTGTACGGAACCTACAACAACACCTTGTTCTTAAAAGAACAGTTAAATATCCCTCTCAAACCTCTCAAATAAACCTCCACGTATCAACAGTAACTATTTTCTCGAATACCAGTATGTCTACTGTTGGTCGGTTAGATGCTTGGTTAGATTGACTTTGCGTGACGTCACAACGCACAAGCCTTTAGTCTAGGTGGTCTTGGCTGAGCTGTTTAATGCAGGCATTTCCACATGACAGCGCGTCTTTCGTGTGTGTGTGTGTGTGTGTGTCTGCGTGCGTGAGCACGTGACGAAAGAGGAAACGACCACGCCTAGAATTTAATTATTTTCAAAATGTTGTGGAAAATATATACCACAATGTAAAGCAGGACAAACATGTTATTAAATAAAGCAACAGTTTTCATGAATATTCATTTATTACTAATATTGAAACAATAGTAAACACTAAAGTGGAAAAAATGGCTTCAAGAAATTTCGGTAATATTGTTCAAAAATATTTTTTCCTTAATTAGAAACTCATTTTTTATTTAACTGCAAAAATATAAAAGTATGACTAATTTTCATTGTATTTAGTTAAATAAAGGGAAAAATAAGTGATTTTTAAAATAAAAAATTCAATATTTATTTTGTCCTCCACTGACAGCCTGGGATCGCCTTGGTATGGAAGATATGAGATTTTTTTATTTTTTTCTTTGGTTATTTCATGAAACCAAACTCTGATGATGGACTCGAAAAGTTCAGTCTTGTTTTTTGGTTTCTTTTGAGCCACAATAATCTTCCAACGGTTCTCGATTGGATTAAGATTGCGACTGTTTCCAGGCAATTTAAGTGCTTGTATTCCTTTATTTTTAAGATATTCTTGTATTTGGAGTAGAAATAGAATAGAATAGAAATGTTATCCATTGGGAGTAGGGTTTCCAGACGTCCCGATTTTGGCAGGATTGTCCCGACTTGACAACGTGTTTCCCACATCCCGACTTATCCTTCGAATGTCCCACTTTTTAAACCTTAAATGGCCGACCATCGCCATATGGCAACAGGGAGTCTCCCATGCTTCAAGTGTACATTTTCTGCCTTTAGAGTGTTCTTTTTCATTTTTCTTATTAGTGGATGATTCACGTTAGAGTTTTGGTTATTTAGTAATGAAATGCCTCTCACATTATTTTTCACATAATGGTGACAATGTAACTTTAATACCTTGAAAATTCGTTCAGCCGTGAAGAGAGAACAGAGTGAGCTGCCACCTTACAATAAAGGTTAAAGGGTGGGGACATGTCGCGGCCGTTGAGTGTAGGACGGTATTTATATTATAGGTTGTGTTCCTATTGTTGCTTGTATCTACTATATGTTGCGTGGGAGACGTTTTGCGCCGCATAGATGAGTAAGAAATTGCCGGAGAGGAACCTGCGGTGTGTACTTGGAAAGTCCCACGGGCTCCTGAATGTGTAGTATCTGCATTTTCCAGTTAGTGAAACCCTTACTGCACAGTCGCTTTCGCTCACGTAATCCGATTTGTCAGATGTATTTGTTCAGTAGTAGAGGTGACAAAACGTGGATGTTACCAACAGCTTCTGTGCCAATTCATACAGTGATTTCGAAAGGAAGTACACAAATCTACATTTGGCCTGCACAACATGAGGACAATTAAGAACGACCTTGCAACACTGCAGTATATATGTAAGTGCATAGTGCAAGGGCGGATCCAGAAACTTCTCAAGGGGGGGGCGATCGCCCCTCCACCTATCGAATCTGCCCCTCCCAACTGCCCTATATTTTGAAAATCCCTACCCCTATTAGTCTCCTTCTTTCTCTTGCTATACAGACCTAATTTGTGGCGTATAATTGAGGATTTTTGCACGGAATGAATTTAAGAAAGCACCCAGTGGAGTGCAATGGGGTTATCCAAGGAGGTGGTGATCCCCCCCCGGCGTAGTGCTACTGGCAACAGTTAGTCTACACAAGAAAAATATTCTAGTGCATAACCTTTGGTGAGTGACATTATTCAAAATTTTTATACATTATTTTTCTTTCTGTTGTGTCCTCCTTTAGATTGCAAAATTGTGCTTTTCTTATAAATTTTAATTAAATTTTAATATCGCACATATCTAGATACTAAAGCTGATAAGAAAATTCGAGGAGAGGCAAAATCAAGCATAAAATATGACTAATAAATTGAATTTCAAAATTATTTTTAAAATATGTAATGTTTGTTTGAACGTTAATGTTTGTAAAATTTTATATAATAATAGCCGTCGTCTGTTGGTTGGTTGGTCACGCTGTGCAAACGCTAATAACTTGAGAAATAATAATGATAGAAACTCGAAATTTGGTAGGGATGCTTGATTAACACTTATTCAGAGAATGACAAATTTAAATAGCAAAAAAATTTCTTGGTTCGCTCCAAGAGAGGCATTTCCATTTCCCATTACTTAACATGTAAAACACGATTTTTCGACGTGCAGGCTTTTATTCATTTGGAAATTAAAATTAGAAGAAATTAACAGACAACCTTCGGATTTGAACCATTTTGAAGAAAAATTTATAAAGTTTCTTATTCCGTTCGTCTTTTTTCGCCCACAGTTCGAAATATTCCATGTTAAACGTTTAATTTACATATTTTGTGGAAATCTCGCCATTTTAACGTGATGTTGCTATGTCGACCATTATCATTGTTACACCTCAAATTATTATTATTGTATACATCCTTCTGGGAATAAGCGTGCCTTGAGTGCTTCAATACGAGAGAGAGGAAGGAAGGGGAGAGATTGGCGTGTTTTGTGGAAAAATTTTAAGTATCAACAGTGTCATTTTAGAAAAAATGGAAATAAACAGCATTCTTAAATTAAATTCTTTGTAAACCATACGTGCTTACGAATTTATATTGTTATTCTTCGAATTAATTTTGTAACAATGGCCGAAGTTTGGAAAGGAATATAAATTAAAATTCAATTAAAATTAAAAGGACATTTAAAACTGTTAGCAGGCAATTTTTGAGGAAACAACAGTGGATATTTTAATGAATTGATTTGTTTTTATAAAAGGAATTTTGGTGCTTATTTAATACAGAGTAAGTTCTAAGGCTTATAATCCATTTAAATCTAATAACAGTGGCTATTATAGTTTAAAGAAAGAACTTTATTTATTCACTTTAAAGAATGAATTAATTTTAGGCTAGCATTGCCTATTATAAAAGGAGTTACTTTGGAATTTACAGTATGTAAAGTGGAAGTAGTACTGAATTGACTCAAGTATATTTCAAAGCAAAAATCAATTTAAAACTATTGAAAGTTGTTGTTTCTGAAACTGAGAAGTCCAGAGTGGTGAGCGGATGCTAAACGATGTTAAGGCACATTTTATTCCAAAATCTATTTAAAGTATTATCAGAGGCAATTGAAGATTGAACAAATTTTTTTTACAGGAATTCTGCCTATTTCATGAAATTGAAATGCTAATGCATTAATCCATTAAAATCTGTTAATTCTGGCTATTTTAGTTGAAAGAAATATATGTACGTGGTACTTTTATTCACTTTTCAGAATGAATGAATTCCAGGTTAACATTGCATATTATAAAAGGATTTTCTTTGGAATAAGAAGTTTGTTATGTGGTTATTTTAACTGAATTGAATCAAGTTCTCTTCAAAGTTTGAAATCCATTTAAAACTGGTGAAAGTGGTTGTTTCGGAAAATGAGAAGGCAAGAGTGCTGAGCAGACGATAAACGATATTGAGGTACATTATATTCCAAAATCTATTTAAAGTATTATCTGAGGCAATTGAAGATTGAACCAATTTTTTGGAAACGGAATTCTGCTTATTTAATGAAATTGAAATCCTAATGCTATAATCAATTTAAAACTAATAACAATGGCTATTTTAGTAGAAAGAAAGGTACTATTTTATTCACAAGGAATTTCTGTGAGATTTTAGTTAATTAATTAAAACAGACTTATAATAGGTATAGAAATATTCGATGGTTAAAACAGTGCACAATTTTATTCTTGCGATTTTTACATGTTGCATTGATGAAAATTTAGATTCATTAAACCCGTTGAAATTCAATGGGCACTTATGCTAGTATTTAATAATATACATGAAACAGTTTTTGATATAATTATGTCTTGAATTATTATCATTAAATTGTTCCGACTTGTCCCGACTTATAATTTCAGAAATGTTCGATTTCATCAGATGTCCCGACTTGTGATTTTAAAAATCTGGCAACCCTAATAGGGAGACACATTTACAATGAAAACTGAAAGAAAATGTAGTGCTTACCTTCTTTGCTCTATGGCATGGTGCTGAATCATCTTGAAAAATGCAATTTTTTACATCTCCATACTGGTCATCTATTGTGGGAAGTAATTTTGCTTTCAGGATGCCAATATACACATCAGCATTCACGGTTCCTTTCACAAAGTGTGGCCGCACTACACCATGACTGCTGATGCAGCCCTGCACCATTTGGCCTTGAGGATGCTTCGTGGTGGTGTTTAAGCATGATGGGTAAAATTCCTCACCTTTTCGCTGCCACACAATCTTTCCATCGGAGCCTTGGAGGTTAAATTTAGATTCGTCAGAGAATATCACCTTCTCCCACATTTCTTCTGTCCAGCTGACATGCTCTTCAGCTCATGCCAAGCGCTGCTTTTTCATTTTGTCCATCAACAAAGGTTTTTTCTTGGCCAACGAGCATTCAGGCCTGCTTTGCAAAGTCTATTTCTTATAATGCGATTACTCACAGCAACTCCAGATGATTCCTGCCACTCTCATTTCAGATCTACTGAGGTCAGTCAACAGTCTTGAAAGCTAAGTCTCTTCAAAACACGATCATCAGCTCCAGTTGAAGCTCTTTGACGACCTCTCCCCTTGACTCGGTTGACATTTCCAGTCTCCTTATACTTCTTTAACAATCTTGATACAGTTGAATGATTAAAACCTATCCTGGATGCTATTTCTCTCGTACTTAACTCTACCGATGATAATGCAAGCACACTTTTCTTTCAAGGCGTTAATTCAATTCTCTTGCCCATGATAAACATCTTGTGTGAACGGCGCTCACTCAGTAACTGACAGCTCTCTACACTCCCAAGCTTGTACTGCCAGGATGATGCAATAAACATCTTACTATTGCATCATCTTTTATTCACATTGAAGTTAGCTACACAACAGAGCACAAATTTTGACATAATAATGTAACCTTTTCAAATAATTTGAAAAACTAAACAAAAATCATGACTTTTATTAGGTGTTGCAATAATTTTTTCCACCACTGTGTGTGTATATATATCAGGGGCGTATATTCTAGGCTAGCTGCGAAGCCCAGAGAATTCAAACAAATAAATATATTTAGGAACGTGTGTGAATTCATTCGCTTTGACTAATTGTAAGAGAACTGTTTCGCAAACAACGGCTCCTCCAGGGCCGCTGACGCAACCCGCTCAACCGTGTCTTCGCTGAGTGTTGGCGAAGCTTCTCTCACCAGAGGAAAGTTGAAAGGTGATGGAGGGGGGGGCGTGAGTCATACGTTCCAAAGTCTTCGCTGAGCGTTGAGATAGACTTGGGTGGTGGCTTACCCCCGCGGTGGTAAATACAAATTTTGCGCGAGTTATTTTAATTGTGGCCTATGTGTAATTATTGCGTCTTATTGAATTAAAATGAGTGATATTATGTGTGCTGCATGAGTGCTTAGTCTTAGTGAATTAAAATGAGTGATATAATTAAAGAATCGTTGGAAAAGACACCAATTTCTCAACTTAGGTATGAGGATGAACTTCAAATTGTGAAGACTGGAAGGCCTCAACCAGCACTGCTACTTCGGGCGTTGTTCATTTTCTGTCTACGTTCGACACTAATTTTTTCTTATTATTTTCCACAAAATATTCGCATTTTCTGATGTTTTGTTTGACATATTGCAAAATAAAAACGTGGACATTTCTTACTGTACCAACAAAGTTAATGACTTCTGTGAAACTTTGCAAAAAATTAGAGATGAAGATTTTGATCAAGTATGGATAGAAGCTAGAAGTCATGATGAAGATGAACCAAGACCAAAACGACAGAGAAACGATGATGATCGTTCCAAATACTTATGTATTTTTAATGAAATTCTGGATACACCAATGACTCAAACAAAACTCAGGTTTGAGTCTCAAAAATATCTTAAATTCGTGTCTTTATTGGATACGAACTGTTTGGATAAATTTTGTGAAAGCTTTCCTGAACACCTACTGTCAGAACTTAAAGAACCTTTTTCCTCAAATTTTTATACAGTTCGTCTCAAAAATGAACTGAAGGTGTTTTATTCTCTTGATGAATACAAAAAGAGATCAGTGGGAGACGTTACTTGTTACATGAAGTTAAATAATTTGGACATTGTGTTTAGTGAGGTGTACAAACTGACAGAACTAATTCTAACGTTCCCGTCGACAATTGCAACTGCCGAAAGAAGTTTTTGCGCATTAAAAAGGGTCAAGAGCTATCTCAGAGCCACGCAAGGACAATTCCGCTTGAGCAGCTTGGCTGTTTTATCTATAGAGAAAAACATTCTTCTAGATATGAAAAAGTACTCAGAAGAAACTTTTTATGAAAACGTAACACTCAAGTTCACACAAAAGGAAAGAAGAATGGAATTCCTGTACAAATGAAGTCTTCAAAGGTAGGCTGCTATAATACTGTCGCGAGCACTGCAACCACGACGGGGTAGTCCCCATCGGACGGTACTATCGTAGGGACGGGCCCGTTGGACGGGACCGACGGGACTGTCCGTGAGCGGGGGAAGGGAGAACCTTCGTGGCCTACTTACGAAAGACACTGAGAATGTTCGAGTCGACACGTGAGGAAGGTTCTCGAAACCTATTGGACGGTATATAAAGTCGGCAACGGGAAGCTAAGAGGCCGAAAGCAAGTCGAGGTCGGCGAGCGACGAGAAGGGAGATAAAAAAAAAAGGAGTTGTACGAGAGTATTGGAAATAAACGAAAGGAGTTGGAGGTGACGTGGCGTAGTGGCGAGGGCGTTGGCCTGCTACGCTGAGCATACCCGGTGCGAACCGGGTGCGAATCCTGCGAAAGTAGGTTTTTCTCAGAGGTTTAGCGGCGCCATATTTGCGTGTTTAGAGAACACGCGAATCAGCGCTCCGTCCTTCGGAAGGGACGTAAAGCTGTTGGTCCCCTTGGTGTTTCTCGTTTAGAGTAGGCTAATGTCAGCACCGGGTTTATCTTCTCCCTTGCTTTGTGATTTAGGCTAAGTAGCCTACTAGCGCTGGTAGTCGTTTGAAGTCACAAGGTCCTACAATAACAATAACGAAAGGACTCAACGGAATTCAGCGGTGTTATTTGTACAAATCTCTCACCCCCCCCCCCCCCCCCCGGATCGTAACAATACGCTAAATTATTTTGTTATGTTAGCATGCACCTAAAATATTATTTTATTACTTAACAACTCAGAAAGTTTGCTATTTCAGTTTTTGAAAATATTCCTTGTTGAGGTGAGATAGCCCACGTCTTGAACTCGGGATACGCCTCTGAGATATATATATATATGGGTGATTCAAAATTATGTATACACACTTTGATAATCCATAATTCGTAAACCATATTACCAATTTGAATGAAATTTTTTTATTTTACAGCTGAAATACAATATCACAATTTTAACAATGTTTAAATTTTTACAGATTAACTGATATCCATGGAAAGGATGGAGAACACGCAGCTGAGTTTTGATGAGAGAAAGGCGATTCTAAAATGGTACTGGAAATTTGAAAACGTCCTTGAAGTTCAACGTGCATGGGACAGACAATATGGAACAACGGCACCAACTCGTCTATCAATAACCCGTCTGCGTGATAAATTTGAGGAACATGGAACTGTGCATAGTATCAATAAGACAAGCTGTGGGAGGAAAAGGACGTCAAGTAGTATCGAAAACGTTGAAGCTGTCAGGGCCGCAATTGACCGTTCCCCAAGGAAGTCAACAAGATAGTGTTCACGAGAACTACAATTGAGTCAGTCAAAAGTATTTAGAATCTTTAAGGACATACATTTGAAGCCGTTTGTACCTCGATTACTGTATGCAATCCAGGAAGATGATCCAGATCAATGAACACAATTTTGTGAGTGGTACGTTCGAAGAAATGGTGGAATCAGTACTTTTGAGGGTGCAATTGTATCGTCAGATGAAGTCACGTTCAAACTGAATGGTCATTGAATAGTCATAACTGTGTTTACTGGGCCAGTGAAAATCCTCACTTCACCTTGCAGAAAGATGTTAACCTGACAGGGATCACTGTGTGGATGGGACTCTCCTCTTGTGGGATAATCGGACCTTAAAGATTCAATGGTACTGTTACTGGAGAGTTATCTTGATATGCTAAGGAATTATGCAGTACCCAATATCAGAAGCATGTTTTCGGACACATTGGTGTATTTTCAACAGGATGGTGCACCCCCACATTTTCATAAAACTGTGTGGGAGTACCTGGACAGCAAATTTCATGAACAATGGATCGGTCGCAGGGGGAGTGCTTTTGAATACCCTCCAAGGTCTCTAGACCTCAGTCCCTTAGATTTTTTTGCATGGGGATACCTGAAAGATATGGTGTACGTTAAGAAACCACAAACATTGGAGGATCTGTGGATGGCAATACAGCAAGAAGCACACAAAATTTCAGCTGACTTGTGCACTGCAGTATGTAGGACTGTTGAAATAAGATGTCATTTATGCATCCATGTTGGCGGTTGACATTTTGAACATCTCACTTGAGTTTTGTTCATTATAAAACTTACTATGTACTTCAGCTGTAAAATAAAAAAAATTTCATTCAAATTGGTCATATGGTTTACAACTACTGTATGTTTATATTACTGCTATTGAAGATTGTAATTGCATAGGTTATGAATTAGTTGCATTGATTTTTTGTGTAATGTGTTGTAAAAGCTTAACATTATTCTTATGGTATAACATGTATAACTTTTATGTTCCTATTATAAGCAAGAAATATGGTGAGAGAATGATAGAATATATGGTACCTATGTTTGTAAATAAATATGGTAATATTGAATTGTATTTGCAGAAAACATAAACATCAGCATAAAAAAAATTAAGTAAGAAAGAGTTTACTAATTAATATGCATGAGGTATTAGATAATATACAAGTATATGCATATGAATGTATTAACAAAGGTTTATTTTGTTCATAAATTTATATTGATAAAAGTGAAATTTAATATACATTTGTTGTATTATTGTAACTGAAGATTCTAATTGAAGAGGTTCAAATTTAGTTTCACTAACCAGACTGGTTTTATATGTTGCTACATGTGTCATAGCTGCGTATTTAACTAATTAATAAGATTATAAATTGATGTAATTTGTATTGTATAGCGTCCTGTCGACAGGCCAATTGCCTGACAGAACAGAAAAAGTTAATAAATTTATTTAAAAAATCGGTACAGTATACATTGTACAAACTTTCTCATATACGTACTAATGCATCGTTTAGTTATCTTTAGAAAATGAAAATCGTATGAGCCTGTTTTTAGAAAATACAAATTTTTGTTAAAGTTGCCCAAGAATAGTCTTATATTCATTCATTGAGAAAAACGAAATATGTAGTATTATTGTAGATGTATACTCAAGTAACTGTACGAAATTTGATCAAGATCGTTAGAGCCGTTTTTGAGAAAATCGAATTATTGTTAAAGTTGCCTAGAATAAACTAGCCTTATATTCATTTTTTGAGAAATATGAAATAATTGTTATTATTGAAGACGTAAACTCAAGTAACTGTACGAAATTTGATCTAAATCGTTAGAACCATTTCGAGAAAATCGGATTGTTGTTAAAAATGCGTGGAATAAACTACTCTTAATTATTGATCAATGTCAACCATTTCTATGTATACTCTGCTCAGTATGATAAAATGCCTAAGTACGAGATTTCATTCATTTTTGCTCTACCGTCTAGGCTCCAGTGCCAGTAACAGTCAGACAGACAGACAGACAGATGGCATTGCAAAAACCACTTTTTTGGATTCAGCGACACCTAAAACGTGTATTTCCGTAAAAATCTCGAGGTCGAATTTTTTCGCGAAAACAATACTTTCTTGATACTTCGTATGAGAAAGTAAAAATTCAAAATGAAAATAAGAGCCTTTTCATCAGACATGAAATAATATTTTAAGCCTTAATTTAAAAAAAAATTCATTCAATTACAGTACATAGAGATAACCGACGAGTTTTCAAATGAGATAGCGACTTACTATATTCTACATCAACAAAATCACAGAACTCCTTTAAACATACTGTTCGAACAGTGAACGTGTGAAAATAAGAAAACAAGCAATTAATTAATAAGAAAACATATGCATTGGAAATCTCGATCATTGAAAACAAGTACGGAGAGTGCTCCTATAAACTGGGACAATTGGGCATCCCGAAAAAAATTTTCGGGTCACTGGGACAGATGACTAAAATCCGGGATAAATCCTGGATAACCGGGACGTATGGACACCCTACGCATGTCCCGCATTGGCTGCTTATAAATCTCCCGCATTGGCTACTTCGAAATCTGACTGCTTCATTTTTATAATAATAATAATATTTATTAACAGGCAGAGCCCAATTTCAAAAGTACATCCTCTTAGACAGCAGTAAATTTGTGCATAAATAAGAATATTAATTCATATATAAGAATTAAACAGAAATACAAGTCAGTATCCATAAGAATACAAGTAAAATAATTAGTAATTACAATTACTATATGTTATAGTAAATTATAAAATAAAAATTCCAAATACAATATTTCATATACACGATAAAATGAGCGAAGTACATAACAGAGACATTAAAAGAGCCCTTTGACTTTATTCTTAAAAGATGTCAACGAAGAATGGAAAAAATCAATTTTTTCACAAACTTTGTTACCTTCTCGCATCATTCTCAGTATTGGTAGGAAGTATATATAATTTCTATAAGTATGGGGGACACTAAAAATTTCATTATTCCTGGTATGAACAAGAGGGACACGAAGATTTATCTGAGAAATCAACACTTAATGTTGTTATTCAGAATATTGAATAAGGTAATCAGTGCAGTTTGCTTTCTCTTAATTGAAAGCAACTGTAAATTTGTTCTGATCATCAGTTCATTATATTCCCCTCTGATCCTTACAGTGTGAGTTTTGTGTGCAACTATTCTTAAAAATTTGCGCTGGACACGTTCAATTGTTATTTCATTGTTGTTATAATAGGGTGACCAGATGATGGAGCAGTATTCTAAAACAGGTCTAACTAGGGAACAATATAGCATTATGAGACATTGTATATTATCAAAATCCTTGCAAATTCTAGTAATGAAGCCTAACATTTTATACGCCTTGGATATTATTACATCAATATGGGAGTTGAAACTAAGTTTTGAGTCAAAAAGGACTCCTAAGTCTGAAATATGATTAACTCTGGTGAGAGTTTGGTCATGAAGATGGTAATCAAAGAGAATGGTAACTTTACATTTTTGGACGGAAATTACATGGCATTTACTTACGTTTAGTTCCATGCAGTTAATGTTACACCATTGCTCAAGTCTGTTTAAGCAGCCTTGTAGTACATATATATCCTCTATAGAATCAACAACACGGTATATTTTTAAATCATCAGCATACAGCAGATGCTTAACAGGATGTAAATAGCTGCTAATGTCATTAATAAATAATAGGAACAATAATGGTCCCAGGTGAGAACCTTGGGGTATACCAGATGTCATAACAAAAGCAGTTGACTTAGAGTTATTCATTTTTACAACTAATTTTCTATGATATAAATAACTTTCAAACCATTTCAACAAGTTTCCATGAAATCCATAGGCTTCTAATTTGTGCAATAAAATAGTGTGTACAACCTTATCAAAAGCTTTGGAGAAATCGGTGTATATAACATTGACTTGGTTATGATTCTCTAGGTATAATGCAATGTTGTTTAGGAAAAGTAATATATTTGTTGCAGTTGATCTTCCAGGTCTAAAGCCATGTTACTCTTCAGCAAGTATGTTATTTACAATTTGACTTAGTTTATTTATAACTAGGCTTTCAAAAATCTTTGCTAATACTGATAGTATTACTATAGGGCGGTAATTACAAACATTACGTCTGTCACCATATTTAAAGATTGGTACTACGAAGCCAGTTTTAAGCAAGTCAGGGAAGATACCTTCTGAGAGTGACTTGTTGTAGAGTATGTATAATGGATAAATTAAAGAGTTACTACATCTGGATACAAATATAGGAGGAATGTCGTCAGGGCCTGTACCTTTTGATATGTCTATATTTTTAATTTTAGCACAGATATCTTCAGTGGATAACTTCAGTGAGCTTATTAATGTAGTGAGGCTAAAGTCAGAGTTTGGTAATGTTTTGGGTAGCTTGGTGTTGTAAACTCTGGAGAAATGATCTGCAAAAAGGTTACAGATATCTTGAGGATTGTTACATATTTTATCTTGCAGATACATTTCTGTAGGAATTTTGTCTAGCTTTTGAGAGTTTTTTACGTGAGACCAGAAATATTTAATGTTGTGTGTGATACTGTTTTGAATATGTGATAAGTAGTGAGTGTAACAGGATTTTGAGAGGGTTTTGCATCTTTTACGAATTTCAGAAAATTTTAAATAATCCTCATAATTGCCTGTAGTTTTGTACTTATTATGATGTGCCTTCTTTAGATTTATACAATTTTTCAATTCAGGAGAAAACCATCTAGGGTAATGGCTACTTTTTATTTTAGTCTTTGGTGTAAATTTGTCTATGGCTTCATATAGTATTGAGTAGAAGCAATCAAAGGCATCATTAGTACTAGAATTACATAAAATACCAGGCCAATTGATGTTTTCAAAGTGGTAGTTAACTTGGTCAAAATGAAAATTTTTGAAATCATACATTATAATTGTACTAGTGTAATGCCCATTGAAATATCAACGGAAGAATTATAGATAGATTGATTATTAATATTTGCATTAAAATAATTATTAGCACACTTTTACATATGAAATATTTCGTCATATATTACATTTCTAGTGAATATTCTGTTATCGTTTAGTAAATGCCTTTGGTTTTTATTTTCGGCTATAAAATTATGTTATTCTTCTCCCACCTTGTTCTCATCAATGCTGCATATAAATGTCGGTGTGCAAAGACTGGGAAATAATTATATGTATACGTATATAACGTAGGGAAAATAATTAAATTTCGTGCACTTAACATTATGATTGTTTTAAAATTGTACTCTGTACTTACGAAGAAAGAAAGCTTACTCGAATCCTCAATAATGTTCTCCGTCGTTATGTATTACATATTTAAAATAAAACTCTTTAAAATATTTAAATTAAAAACTAACTAATTAATCAATCAGCGGAATAATTTCTTTGAATACTATCTGAACAAAAACAAATCAATTTATTTCAACATTGTAAACTGTTCCCTTGATGATTGAATGGATTGTTGCATTGGAGATCCATATTAACAAAAAATAAACTAATTGTTTATCGTAGAAACCGTTACAATAGTTTTAAATTGATTTTTGCTTTGAAATATATGTACTTAAGTCAATTCAGTACAACTTCCACTTTACATACTGTAAATTCCAAAGTAACTCCTTTTATAATAGGCAATGCTAGCCTAAAATTAATTCATTCTTTAAAGTGAATAAATAAAGTTCTTTCTTTAAACTATAATAGCCACTGTTATTAGATTTAAATGGATTATAAGCCTTAGAACTTACTCTGTATTAAATAAGCACCAAAATTCCTTTTATAAAAACAAATCAATTCATTAAAATATCCACTGTTGTTTCCTCAAAAATTGCCTGCTAACAGTTTTAAATGTCCTTTTAATTTTAATTGAATTTTAATTTATATTCCTTTCCAAACTTCGGCCATTGTTACAAAATTAATTCGAAGAATAACAATATAAATTCGTAAGCACGTATGGTTTACAAAGAATTTAATTTAAGAATGCTGTTTATTTCCATTTTTTCTAAAATGACACTGTTGATACTTAAAATTTTTCCACAAAACACGCCAATCTCTCCCCTTCCTTCCTCTCTCTCGTATTGAAGCACTCAAGGCACGCTTATTCCCAGAAGGATGTATACAATAATAATAATTTGAGGTGTAACAATGATAATGGTCGACATAGCAACATCACGTTAAAATGGCGAGATTTCCACAAAATATGTAAATTAAACGTTTAACATGGAATATTTCGAACTGTGGGCGAAAAAAGACGAACGGAATAAGAAACTTTATAAATTTTTCTTCAAAATGGTTCAAATCCGAAGGTTGTCTGTTAATTTCTTCTAATTTTAATTTCCAAATGAATAAAAGCCTGCACGTCGAAAAATCGTGTTTTACATGTTAAGTAATGGGAAATGGAAATGCCTCTCTTGGAGACGAACCAAGGAATTTTTTCGCAATTTAAATTCATCATTCCCTGAATAAATGTTAATCAAGCATCCCTACCAAATTTCGAGTTTCTATCATTATTATTTCTCGAGTTATTAGCGTTTGCATAGCGTGATCAACCAACCAACCAACGGATGACGGCTATTATTATTATATAAAATAGTCTCTTAATTGTAGTTCTTTGGACAGTGTTAAGTGGTAGTCTATGGCGGGGTGGTATGCGTCACAGTCAATTATGGGGTCAGGAGTGACATGTGAGGTTACCTGGTCAGAGTTAGAGAAGCAAGATCAAGTTGGGTCCCATGGTAATTAAAAATATTGTTTACTTGAGTTAATCCTAGGAATGAGGAATTACTTATAACTATTCTTGCTTGAGGAGTTAATACCCCATTGTAACCTAGCAAATGATCCTTTTCAGGAAGAGCATTATTATAGCAGACTTCAGGCACATTGTAATCACCGAATATGTAAACATCAGAGACTGGAATGGAATTCATTATGTTTTCAACTTCTAAACAGTGAGTTTCATAAACTTCGGGTGAAGACCTTAGAGGCATATAAACTGAGCCAATTAGAACCTTAACATGATTACTATTGATAGATATAAAGACATGCTCAATATTGTGGGAAAGTTGAATGAAGATAGGTGCAGATGAGTATTTGTTATGAATTGCAACAAGTTCTCCACCACCACGTTGTTTAGCGGAAGATTCTGCATTACGGTCACATCTATACACATTATAATTGTGGAAACCAAGCTCACTATCACTGATTTTGTCAGATAACCACGTTCCTGTCAACACAATCACATCATGATGACAGCATGCCACATTGGAAAGCAAATCACTGAGTTTAGTATTTAGTCCTCTGACGTTTTGGTAGTACGCAACTAGTGATGCATTATGATTAGTTAGGCGTTTTAGTTTTTTGAAATATTTTTGGGGAGCCATTAATGTATTTTATAGTTAAACCCACTTCGCCTTTATCCAATCGCCTACGTAGTTCCTCCTGGAGCTTTTTATACTGCAGCTTTTGCGGTGGAGTTTGATCAGGGCTGATGACAAACTCTCTACCATTGCACAGACTCTTCTTATTCCTGAGGACTTCTAAAGCATCGAAGGAGTTTCTTAGAATAACTTTGGGTACTTCCCTGTAAACGAGAATACCTTAAAAAATGAACGTATTTTTATGATTGTTTGATAGGATATAACATTGAAAGGATATTTTGACATTTTGTTGTATTTACGATATTTTATTTTATAAACAACATTAACAGAAACTGATTGGCCGGTCTCGACATTTACAAATCCAATCTCTGGACAACGTGGAGGGTTTCTTTGGTTCCGGGCAAGGCGAAGGGCACGGTAGCGCCAGGAGACGACTACCCATTACAACAAAGCGAGCCGAAGGTTCGTCGATATATCTTCTCAATTTGCGGCACAACAGTCAAGAGGATATAACATTGAAAGGATATATTGACGAGCCTTCGGCTCGCTTTGTTATAATGGGTAGTCGTCTCCGGGCGCTACCGCGCCCTTCGCCTCGCCTGGAACCAAAGAAACCCTCCACGTTGTCCGGAGATTGGGTTTGTAAATGTCGAGACAGGCTAGTCAGTTTCTTGTCCGGTGATTGGGTTTGTTTCTGTTAATGTTGTACGTAAGTATGGCATGGGGATAATACGTAAGTACCAGGTCCTGCGAAGGGTCCTGGAGGTATTCCCGTTAACAGGAAAGTACCTAACTTTGAGAGAGCGGGATTTATATGAGTTAGGCTTACCTAATCGAAGGACCCTAATGCTGGTTAAGTCAATATTTTCCAGTGGTTGGAGTAACTCAGCTACACGGGAAGCGTCGGTAGTGTTGTTTTTAAGTGGAGGAGGATTTGTGGGTTCCGGAAGGTTGAAGAGAATCACATTCGAAGAGTGCCGTCGTCGTTCCTCTATTTCCTCCATAATTTTATCAAGATGTTCGTCTTGTATGGGGGCAGATTCCAGGGCGGCAATTCTTTCAGTCAGCTTATGGATTGTTGTAGACGATTGTTCGATGTGTGATTTCACTAGGTTATTTAGTTCACTGATAGCTTGTAGGATGTTAGCAAGAGAGGTGTCTGATTTGATTGCTGGATCTATGTAATGTTGGATTCATCGTGATATCTTTCAGTTTGTTTCTGCAGTCAATACAAAACCAATCAATTTAGATGAATCTCCAAAATAAATTAACCATAGTATCATTTTAAGATACAACATTTTGAATGAAATATGCATATCTTACACACTTTGGTTTTTACTTAAATTTCTATTGAAATGGATTGAAAATAACTGAAATTTTAAAATGACAAACTCAATCCAGATTTTCCTACAATCGAGTATACGGGTTTTACATGACGTCATTGGAAGTGCACAATTGTAATAAATATCGGCAATCCATGAAGCTTTAACCCTGCATCGGGCGCATTGGATCTGTGAGATACAAGGTGGCAATTTTATGCTGTCCTTCTGCGATAACGACAGAGGGGAATCCCGGCATTGTAGTATTTTCCTAGTTAGCCGTCACAAACATTTTAGTGCTGCCCCGACTGTTGGCCGGTGTGGGTGTGTCGCTCATTTTATTATTTGTATGTGAGATACATTGCGCCCGTTCAGGTAACTCTTGAAATGCTTATTAATGATATTTTGAATCTAACTCACATATTAACCAAAGTAATTATGTTTTTTTCATAGGATATTTCTTTATGCAGAAATGACAACTGAAAAGAGACATTTTGATCCGGGTAATCCAAGGGACATTAGAAGATTGTCAAATTATTCCTGTAAAAATTGTAATGAGTATTTTTGTTTGGAACATGCCTTGATGATCTGTTCCAAATGTTATAACAATTTTCAAAATTGCGTGGATGACAGCGAAAAAGACTGATCTTTTTTAAAGTGCAGTATATTTACAGCCTATGTTTATATGGTTTTGTTTTTCATGGTTACGCTTGTGAAATTTTGTATACCTTGAGTTATTGTCATTACTATTTAGTTTTATCTTGTTCTTAACATGAAAGAATGTTTTTCAATTGCCTTATTCTATAAATATGATAAAAACGTAACACTGTTTTTTGTAACTATATAAAAAATAAATATTAAAAAAACAAAAATATATCATTAAAATATTTTAAATTATCAAAATAAGCAAATTTATGGGTTGTATCTCCCAGATACATTGCGCCTGTTCTCGTTCGTTTTGGTATTGCGCCCGATAGAGGGTTAAAGGTTCTTCTAAAGCTAAAATAAAGTGAAAAGTGTGCAGATATAAACAGCCAATAATTTTCATTAAAAAAACATCAGACACAATGCGATCGGAATGCGCAGCCCACTAGAGGGCAGGGCGAATCGGGTAAGTTGAGTGTGTGTTCCGCAGGTATGTGTGATCTTATCTGGAACTAAGGAGATTGTAGCGTAAGAATGTAAATGTTCTCTCGAGAAATTAATAGCTGTATTATATGTGTAATAGTTTGGAAATGTCGGGTGAATATAGTAACAGGTGCGTGATGTTTAAAATTTCTGAATTGAGATTTCCGAGAATTACACGATGTCACAAACGGGCATTTCTGCAGTTGAACAGAGCTGTCATTTCATTAAAGTTATAGATCTAAACTTTTATAATTGATGAATCACAATTCTTAAGTAAGTTAAAGTGATAAGTGAAAACCTGCTTCTTGGGTGCAATTTTTCAATGTTAATTAACTGAAACATTTTTCAGAGATGGATAATCAATCAGGTCAAGTCTTGGAGGGAGAGAATACTCCCACTGACTACGATTTAAAATTTCAAGAAGATCTCGAAAAAGCTCGAGCACTTAGTTTGGAAAGTTTGGCCTTAGAAAAATTTCGCATGCAGAAATTGGAACGATTGAATGCAAGAGAAAGTAATTTTTCAATCAGTAAGATGTGTTCTTTCTTATTCGCCCAACATTTGAACTTTATTATATCTCTTTTCTCTCCTTTGTTATACGCCTGTGTGGTGGTAGTTTGTTAGAAATTATTTTTTATAAATTATGAATAACTACTAGTTTTATTTATTTTTTTACCAAATTTTCATTGTATTCTCAGATGTCATGGATATTTTACTCATGCCTTATTTTATACAAATCAGTAATTAGTATTTCTTCACTTTTTCGATCCATAATAGTTGTTACGGGTCCTGTAATTTCAAAGTTTGTCTTCATATATTATTTATATTTCATTTCTCTGCAGCAGTTCCTATCGTAGAGGAGTCCGATGATGGCAATACGACTGTACAGAATAAGGAGAACCGACTGCAAATCAAATCCAGGCCCAGGCCAGGGTCTTTTAATTCAGGAGGGCCTCGTCCTTTGCAAATAATTGCTCCACCACCTTCTGCTCAGCGTAGATATAGTGCAGCAGCGGCAATGTCTAATCAACTTGATGATAAAGATAATAACTACAAGGACCTTATATCATTTGCTAGTCCATCATCTCCTGAGTCTCCAGCAAAAGAAAGAATAACTTTTGATGAACTGAAAGAAGTCCTCTCTGCTCAGGTATCTTATCACAATTTTCAGATTTAAAACTGGAATTAACTTATGTTAAGATAAAATTTCTGAACTTTGGAAAATATGGTTGACAAAGAAGTTGGAAGTAATATTAGTGCCTTTGCTCCATGACTAATTTATGAATAATATGATTAATGCTTTTGAAAAGAGAAGTTTTGGCATAAGTACATTTTACTAATGAATATCAAAAAGTCAAAAATGCTAATTTAACTTCCCAGCAATGCATTCTGATTAATCAAAGACATTCAATATGATTGGTTACTTTGTGTAGAAAGCATTAGTAGTTACAACTACACCGGGACCAGGAACGGATCCAGAAACTTCTCAAGGGGAGGGCGATCGCTTCTCCACCTAGCGAATCCACCCCTGCTAACTGCCCTATATTTTGAAAATCCCTATCCCTATCAGAATCCTTCTTTCCCTTGCTATCTGGAATGAATTTAAGAAAGCACCCAGTGGAGTGCAATGAGGTTATCTAAGGAGGGGGCGATCACCCCCTCCCCCCCCACATCCCGTCGATCCGCCCCTGACCAGGACATATGTTACAATAAAAACTTCTGTAGAAGATTCTATGTTGTGGCTAGCTAAATTCAGGTTACTTTCTCATATGCATATGGCAAAAAAGATAACTTCCAGACTTTGAAGGAAATACATGTCTTAGGTGTCCAAAGAAGCAGTTTTTGCCATGCCATATGTGTGCAGCTCTAGTCTAAATGATTTAAAGAAATCAAATTAGGTACTCCTTGGTTATCCCGGACCCCTTTTGAAAAATAATTTTTTGCAATAACCCTTTCATGCAAAACGAAAAAACCCATGACTGATCTGCCTGTGGTGGCATTTACCCACCAGATCACCGGCCAATGGTGAGGGATAGTTTTGTTCCAGAGAGGGGAAGGGCATGATAGCACTTGGAGGCGGCTACACCCAGTGGCGGATCCAGGGGGGGGGGGGGGGGGCGATCGCCCCCTCCTTCGATAACCTCATTGCACTCCACTGGGCGCTTTCTTAAATTCATTCCCCTCAAAATCTTCAATTATACGCCGCAGATTAGGTCTGTATAGCAAGGGAAAGAAGGATTCTGATAGGGGTAGGGATTTTCAAAATACAGGTCAGTTGGCAGGTGCAGATTCGGTAGGTGGAGGGGCGATCGCCCTCCCCTTGAGAAGTTTCTGGATCTGCCCCTGGCTGCACTCGATATAAAAGGCATTATAATCTAACAAAAAAGGGAGCCGAAGGCTTGCTAATGTCCTTGGTTACTTGTAAATAAATTTTTTTTGTCAAGTTCTCATTTTCTTAGTTTGTTTTAATGTTTTCCCTGGGAAAAGGTTACAGGCAGTCCTCGACATCCATACATTCAACATCCGTACCACTTGCTCTTTCATACATTATAAATTGTAGCCCCTAAACTGCCTTTCGTACTCCGAATTTAGACTTTCGTACATCAGCTGATGGACAAACATTTCGAGCTATCGCTGTCTGTCAGCCAACACTTTTAATAAATTACCAAATTAAAGTATGCACTTTTTACTGACTTTGCTTTCATTTCAGTCATCACTCTCTTTGGGGCCATGATTAGGCAATATTACAAAAAAACTTATGAAAATAGCAAAATGCTTTAATGGAAAAAAAAGGGATTTAGCATGTGCACTACAGGTGGTCCTCAACTTTCTTGCGTTCAACATGTGTACAACTCGCACTTTAATAATAATAATAATTTATTTATTTACAGCCTGTAATCACATTGTATTCACAAATCACAGAATAAGTTTCATTAATCACAAAGTACCGTATATACATGTATATTGTGCCATCCCTCGTAGTATACGATCCCTTATTTTTTGCCTCAAAATCTTGATTTTATCCTATGTATTGTGTAATGTGCGAGTTGGAATTTTTTAGTTCCAGTAGCGCGACCTTTAGTTCCTATTAAAATATAGTGTTATCTTTAGTTTTCATACGATTTCTATCTTCATGAAAGTTAAGGGAAAGCATTTAAATGTATAACTGTACTTCTGATTGAATAACTACCTTTTAATTACCTATATTTATGTAATAATGAAGAGAAAATGAGTGAATAACTGTGATTATCACAGTTTGTAGCTCACTTGTCTGTTTTCTGTTTACAGTATTACCGGTATAATATTTTGTTTTATATGATGTAATATTTTGATTAAACTACAGTATAATAATTTTTCCTTCTATCCATACCGCTTTCATGATGAAAGTTTCATCAATATATAAAATGGTTAAAAAATGTACGCTTGGCAACTCAGTCTAATACTGTGAGCGTTAGAATATGTTGTGCGAACGGCTACCTGATTTTACCTAGGTCTTTGCATGTAAACAAACATTCATTCTTACGTTTATTTTATGAATTTTTGGCAACTTTTTGGATGTTTCTTTTCATAATGGAGGTAGAAAGATTAAATAAGGTTATATGAGAACTTCATTAAATCTACACCTCTGAACCGCCTTTTGTATGCCGAATTCAGACTTTCGTGCGTCAGTGAAATGACAAACGAATATCTCGAGTGGTGCTGGTTGCCAGCCACCAGTTTCAGGCACGTCGCCATCTTTGTCTGTACAGCAGTGTTTATTTGTGCATTTATTTAAATATTGTATTGCATTTTACCCTATCTCTCTATATTATAAAATCGATGATTGTGTCTATAAGGCCTCTGTTCAAAAAACTAAACATTTATACCATAATTAGAGATTTTATAATATTTTTTGGCTCTCTGGGAACAGAACCCCCAAAATTACATGTAAGTCTATTGCTCGACATATGTACATTCGACTTCCGTACACATTTTCAGGAACACATTATGTAATTATATTTATTATTTATGCATACTATCAACCAGAGTACTCTGAAGAGTTGAACAACGGTAGCTTACGTATGTCAATTTTCACAAAATGTCAATTTATTCAAAAATAACTTTTTATTTTCATTAGATTTCATTCAGTTATGCAGCTTGGAGTCATAAACAATAATACATAAGCCATAGTTCTAAAAAAATAATTACAGTAAAACCTCTATATATCGAAATGGATGGAACCAGATTTTTGGAAATCTTCCTAACTTCTCCATCGCTACATTGTAACTATTTCCCCCCTCCTTTTTCTTTTCCGTTTTCCCCCCCCCCTCTCATTTCACCCCATGTGTTAATCTTTGTCTTTTTGATCGGCCTACTGACGATGGAATCCTTGATTCTGAAATGCGCATTTAGGCATTTTTTTTGGAAAGGAAGTGCTCGTGTGTGTGTTTGTTTGTTTTGTGTGTATTTATGAGTGTGTGTGAACAAAGTAAAGAAGGCCCCTGGTGTTGGAGTAATTCCCCTTAACCTGGAGTGGGTGAAATTGCAGGTGTGTTTGATCACTGGCGTGGAGTAGACTCCCCTTAACCGGAGTGCATGTATTTTCCTTTTTTTAAAAAGTATTAGTATAGTTATTAGGAGGTTCTTCCATTTATCTTTGTAGTTGTAAATAATTTTACTTAAAATATGCGATGCAGATGATGAAAAAATTGAAAGCATAAATTTGTACATTTTTCATCAATAAACCAAGACTACATATTACAGGATTTTACAGGATATTTTGATGTCATTAACAGGATTTAGAAAAAAAATTGTTGCAGACCTGCATTAAAGCATTAAATTATCACCAGCTGACAATTTAAAAACATATTTTCAAATTAAAATATCTGATGTGGCCAACACATGACTTTCTCCATACAGAACAACGACTATGATTGCTCTCTCAACATCAGCATTCTCAGAAACATTTATCAGCAAATTACATCCGAGAATGATTTTAAAGCATTTTCAATAGTCTTTATTTAAAAAAACAATAGGTAAATAAAATTTTTATATGTTTCTACGGGTAACAAAATACAGATGCACGATTAAAATTACCCTTGGCAGCGCAATCAGTGCTACCTACAATTAGAAAATTTTATCATAGCAACTGAAACAATTATATCACTTAGCAATGTATTTAACATAAGTTAAGAGGAAAAATCAAAATATCTCTTAAACTATCGGTTTTCTGAAATAATTTTCAAACAAAACCTGTAGAAAATTACATTTTCCGCAACTCTATAATAACAAATATTTACGTAATTTCAGTTTTAAATATAATCTGATGTGGCCAACACATGACTTTCTCCATATTTGGGGTATAGATATTTAAATTATTATGAATAGCATTATAAGGCAAAATTATTATTTCGTATCGTAAAAGAATACAGTCGTCCTTATTGCCGTAAATTATATTTTGAATATGTTTACAGAGTCACCGCTACATAGTGGTGGAAAAGGTTAAATATCTCCGAAATGGATAGTTCTACGAAAATTTGTTTCAAAGAAAACTTGGAAGAAATATTATTCTCCACAACTTTGGTCCTCACGAAGATGACCAATTACGACGTTTTGAAGGAGATATTTGACGGAAACCAAAAAAACCGATCATTTATAAATAATTCCTAAACAATAACTGTTATGGACAATTCTTTCAAATAAAAGTTGTAGGAAATTACATTCTCTATAACCTTGGTATAGAATTGTATATAAAATAATGATGTTTTAATGGAGAAATATTGCAAAAACCGAATTGGGTTTTGAATAAACTTCGACTTCTGGTTAACCGTTATTGTTCAAAAACTAATCAGTTCTTTGTGCTCATGCTAAAGTGTTATATATGAAATTTGGTAACGATATAGCAAGTGCTGTTTGAGTTAGAGTGCCCACAATCACATACACACACACAAACATCATTCCGAAAATAGTCTAAACATGTTCTAGGGACCTCAAAACGTGTATTTCCGTTGAAATCTCGAAGTCGATTTTTTTCGTGATCACAATACTTTCCCATTACTACGTGTGGAGAAAGTAAAAACAGTTGGAGACTACGGCGAGATGGATATTTAAAATTTTTTAATCTTTGACTGTACAAGGTAAGAATATTTAGAGGTGAAAGAAACGGTAAAATTAAACAGGGTAAAGAAAGAAACAAAGGAACAAACAAAAATTTTTACACTTACAGGTTTACGAGGATAACTCCTTGCTGGTGGCCTGGCGTGAAACATTCATTCACTCCCAAAAGAACTAATGCTGTCAGAACACTCACTCACACATGCACTCAGGTTAACGGGAAAGGGATTTGTCTGAAAATTTGTGAGCTGGTAGAGCTTGACTTAGGAATCATGATTTACCCCCCTTTTGGGCATAGACAGTCAATAGCTTAGACAATAAATGGATTTGTTTATTTAGACACCGTTTAAGTACCTTATTAGTTACGTTTGCTCGCTAAGCAGTTTGGCCGTGAGGTTATAATTGGCACTACGAAGTCAGAGGTCCCTGGTTCGAATCCTGGTGACTTCTTTTTTTTTCATATATGTTATATTTATTTTTAAATGTTGTTTTCAATTTGTATTTTTTCATATATTCTTTGTTTTTTTTATTTTAACGTTTGTGTTATTTTTTCAATTTTTTTTCGTATATTCTTTGTTAGAGTTACTATAATGTTTTAAAAGTTTTTCTCATTTTTTAAAATGCCTTTCTCGTCTTCTATTACTTTCTTAAAAGGGGTTTCACAATGAACCCTCACAGTTTCCTGGATGATACATATCGTAGAAGCAGCGGAAGCAATAATATTTTTGACACCGCGCACATTTGGAGAAACATTGTTTGCCACAGTGACATTTATTCGTTTTGACTTCATTAGGAAACACTATCTGATTGACACTGAGGAAGAATTTCCTTTGTTTTGTCAATCGTGATGCGAACCAGGCGTAAAGAACCATATCTTTAAATATGGAAGCAGACAGTTGATTGTGCATAAGAGCATGTATTTTTATTATGTCTGCTCATCTAGTAATATCACATTTTTCTTGCAGTAGAACTGCTGCATTTTGTAGTCGCGAAATAAAGGTCTTTACCTGACGGTAAAAATACACGTCGCAAGGTTGGCATATGGGGGTGCGTTTTGGCGGAATTACCTTCACGGTGCATGTCGGCTGATTTTCGTCGTCGATGAAGCACTCGTCTATATCTATATCTACAATTCACATAATTGTGTGTGGCAGGGGGTGCAATAGCATCAAGGGAAAGTGCATAATAATTAATAGTATTACTCTACGTTGGCTGATTTCTTTTCGTAACTTCTGTTCTGCTCAGCTATCGTTCTAGGGAAAAATGAGCCTTTATACCTCTCAGTCCTACAGGCTATCTCTCTTATTTTACGAGGATGGTCCATTCTACCAATATAAGTTTGCTCTCTTATTATTTCTTCGACATCCCTGGAGAAAATACGCGTTCTAAATCTTTCAAGAAGTTTAAACCTAGAGCGTGATCGGCACTCAGTTAGTGATTCCTCTCCTAAGTCCTGTATCAAGCCTGTAACACTTTTGTTTCTATCTTAACAATTTCTGACGAATCTAGCAGCTTTTCGCTGCACTCTTTCTAACTCTGAGATTGATCCTTTCTCGTACGGATCCCATATCCTCTACACGTACTCTAATAGTGGTCTTACTAACGAGAAGTAATATGTCTCTTTGACTTTTTCCTCACTTTTACCTTCTATGAGTTTGATGAATCCTAGTTTCTGTTTAGCCTTCCCGCATATATTTCGGATGTGCATATCCCATGAGAGGTTGCTTGTTAAGGTAACGCCTAAGTATTTGACGGAATCAGCTAGTTTTAGCTGGATGCCTTCAACAATGTAATTCGTTAATCTGTTAACTGTTAATCTCTCTGTAAACTACTGTATCATCCGCGAATAACTTGATGTTACTTTTAATAACCTATCTAAGTCGTTTATATATAAAAGGAATAGTAGGGGGCTGATTACACTTCCCTGTGGAATGCCTGAGGCTACGCTGACTGAATCTGATTTAAATCCATCTATAACTACTATTTATTCACGCTCATTAAGGAAGTCCCTGATCCATTCGATTATCTTTCGATTAATTCCACAGTCATTTAATTTCTTCACTAACTTACTGTGCGGAACTTTATCGAAAGCCTTCTTGAAGTCGAGGAAAACCGCATCTAACTGAGTCTTACGGTCTCCTGATCTTAGTATATCGTGAACGAACAGAGCGAACTGTGTTTCGCAAGATCTCGTCTTCCTGAAGCCATGCTGATATTTACTTAGCAAGTTCTGACTATCTAAGAAGTCCATCACGGAGCTAACGATAATGTGCTCGAGAATCTTGCAAGATAGGGAGGTAAGAGAAATTGGCCTGTAATTTTCTCTGTCGTCTTTTTTCCCACCTTAGTGTAACGGCATTATAAAGGCTAATTTCCATTCCTTAGGTACAACGGCATGACTAAGTGACTTACTGAAAACTATTTCGAGATAAGGTGCTATTTCCAGTGCTAACTCTTTGAATACTCTAGCTGGTATCTCTTCTGGACCCGGAGATTTATTTGACTTGATATTTTTAAGCCGTTGAGCTATCCCTTTCGCTGATATGACTATATCGTTCATTTTTTCCTTACCTGGTTCGGGCGCCACGACCTTCGCTCTCATGTCTTCCGTAGTAAATATGCTCTGAAAAAATAAGTTTAACAAATTTCCTTTATCTGTGCTATTGCTGACTACCTCTCCTTGGTCGTTTATTAACGGGGCTACGGTTAGGTGTCGACCTTGAACTTCTCTAACATATGACCAAAAGCATTTGGGATTTTCACTTAGATGTTCACTAAGAGTCTTTTTCATGAAGTCCGTTAGTGCTTTGCGCATAACCTTTTTGGTCTTACAAGGAGAGGCTACGGAGTGTAACTCTCAATTTTGTTTCATCTTCTACCAGTGGAAAGTTTATGTCAAAAAAAATACCATTTCGGAATTAGGGGCCAACGCCTTTTAGTTTACGAGAAATAATTAATTAAAAAGTACAAAAATTGGCCAATCTTAATAAATCATAGTAACTTTGCTCTTATGTTCATTAGCGACTGTAGCCTAGAGCAGGGGCCTTCAACATTTTCAGCCTTGAGGGCGCATTTGTGAATTTATAGAAGTATTGCGGGCGCCAATAGGTGGTACATAGAAAAATAAAACTAAAAGAAATGGGTTAGATTCTTTATTTTCAAACAGATAAGTATATTGATTTAAATACAAAATTTATGAATAATAAATAATGACAATCTTGATATTTTAATGAGAAAATTGAATTTGTACTTCTTCGGCTAGCTTGTTGTAATCGGGAATTTAGCTTGAACAGGCTGCCCGTAGGCAATCGTCAAGATGTTCATCAGTCAAACCTGACGGAAGCTTAGATTTAATATGGCTCACAGTAGAAAACACTGTTTCGCATAAATACGTCGATCCGAAACAAGAGTAATTTTTTATAACAATGCTCCGTAGCATTGGATATTTAACCTTATCAACAAGATTCTAAAAGTTTTCCTTATTAAAATGAGCTTTTAAGGATATATCGTTTTGAAAGACAGTGATTTCCAACTGAAGCTCTTCAATTTTTACACTTTTAAATACTTAACTGATAGCAAAGCAAACTCAGTGACGTTAATAGGCATGAATGGATTCAACACGAATGTAACGAATGGTTCCAAAACACAGCACTCACTAAATCTATTATTAAATTCTTGTAGGAGGTTTTCAATATAACAAACGAAAGGACTAGGATCAAATTCCTCTTGTATACTTTCTACGATTACATTCAAATTGGGGAAATATACCAACAAATTTCTAGCTATATGAGTTTTCCATAAATTTAATTTACTTTTAAATCCATTTACTGAGCTAATCATTTCAACAAGCTTACGATTTTTGCCCTGTAATTCTAAATTTGGCACATTCAATTTTTCTGTTACATCGGTCAAAAAAGCTGGATCTAGTAACCAAAGGTTATTCTCTAATTCAGGATACATTTCTTTTTTTGGCCCTAAGAATTCCTTAATCTCACTTATGAGGCCAAGAAAACGTTGTAAGACTTTTCCTCTGCTGAGCCACCTCACATCCGTGTGCAACAAGACATCTCCGTAAACAGCACCTTTATCACTTAAAAATGATTTAAATAAACGATGGCTTGTAGCCGACGATCTGACGGAATTTATAATTTTTGTTACAGTAGTAATTACATGCTGAAATTTCAACGCCTTTGCACACAGTGCTTCTTGATGAATGATACAATGATACGACAAAAACTTCGGGAATGAATTCTCTTTGCGACACAAAGCAAGAAAACCGTTGTTACATACAACCATTGAGGCAACTCCATCGGTTGTAATTGCCACTAACTTTTGAACAGGGATATTATTTTTCTGAATGTAACTATTAAAAACACCGAAAATATCTTCTCCTCTCGTTTGCCCAGGAAGACGGTGTATTTTCAGGAATTCTTCCTTTACGGTGAAATCCTGAAAAGCCATTTTTACAACAATTGCCAACTGATCGATATCAGTAACATCAGTGGATAAATCTAGTTGCAGCGAAAAACATTCACTTAGTTCTAAATCCTGAATCAACAGCGATTCTATATTTCTACTGTCCTCGAAATAGTTCAGCTCGAAAGGGGGATTTTGCTCATGGATGCAGTTATTTCACTTTTGTTCTTAAACTGATTGAAAAGCTTTGCTTCTTTGACTATTTCGCTGTCTTGGAATGGCTTCTTTCGTTTAGCTAACACATGGGCAATTTTGAATGACGCAATAGTTATATTTTTAGACTCTGCACAAGGTTTTACGAGAAGAGCTTGTTGTACGGATAAATTGTTTCAGTTCTTGTAATTTTTTTCTTTCGAACTGATAAATTAACAGGAAATTCATTACTGTAAATTTGTATGAAGGCTCAAAAAATGTCTTTCAATATTACTTTTCTTTAGTACTGCCACACTCCCAGAGCACAATAAGCACACAGACTTGCCGTTTATAATCTACGAAGAAAAATTGCTCCTCCCAGTCGGAGTTGAAGAAATACGTTCTTTTCCTCTTTGCCATGATCTTAAACACTAATTTAAAATAAAAAATGAAATGAAATTCTCAAAAATTGTTAAATTAAAAAAAGTAAATTACAAAAAAGAAAGCGGAAGGAATTCATAGTTAAAATTCAAAAGCATATATCATAACTATATTTACCAATTATTTCTAGATGAGATTAGGTTAAATTATTGTCTTTGCAGTATAATATTAGTGAACAAGATTCTCCTTTTCCCAAAACTTCGTGTTTTCACTAACTTTGCTACCACGAGCTACCAACTGGGGAGTGTCATTCCGATGTACGAGGCGGGAGTAGGAGACTCAACACAGTACATATCGTGTAACAATGAAATGTTGAACGTAAAATGTTACATTGCTTCTTTCCTCTCTTAACAATGTTAAATATTGAGCTTTCCTATGGCATATAATTAGCTACTTTGTAGCGAATTACCACAGACTCAGCTTAAAAACGAAATCTGTATAAAATTTTATCCGATCGTATCTTATGCACCTCCTCAGTAAATGACTTGCCATAGCCTTAGTAGCGGGCGCCAAAGAATTCTATGAAGGGTGCCGGTTTGAGGGGCCCTGGCCTAGAGGATAAGGAGTAGGACTTTCGATGCATGGTCTTGGGGTTCGAGACCAGCGTTGTTCAACTATTTTTCTCGTGTAAAATTTCATTTTTCGTGCTAGTTTTTCCCCAATTTTTCGGGAAATACTTATTCACCACAATTTTTATTTTTTTCACGCTGGATAATTGTTTTTAATCACTAGACCACTATATCCCCCATCTTTCAGAAAATATTTATACACCGCTATTTGCGTATTTTATTCCCAACCTACTCCCCCAAGAAAATTAGCCGTGTCTGTCCATCACTACATTGACACTCTCCGTAGACATTGGCGTATCGTTTAAGCTGTGATATTCTGCCGTAATTGCACTTCCACCCTTTACATCTAGTTTGCGTTTCCCGCGCATTCCTTTGGATGTTAATCGTCGAAAAAAACGATAATATAAATATTCATGGACATAGGGGCAGCATATAAATAGCTGCGAGCGGCGCGAATTATTTCTTAATGTAAATGAAGTTTCGTTCATAGACGAAATTAAAATAAATCGCTGCAACAGTGGCAAGCGTTCATTTATATGTTGCTCCTGGTGCCATGAATATTTGTTTTCCATGTTTCTTCGACGATTATCATCCAAAGGAATACGCTGGAAATTCATACTAATTTTGAAAGGTCGAGGGTGTCATCCCAGCGACGGGCAGATGCAGAGCGAGGAGCTCGCAGAAATTATTCTTCGCAATCATACCTTCCGATGCTATATGTCTGTACCAATAATAACTGATAAGATGGGTTACTTTATTATTATCCGCAAATATATTTTTTTCTTGAGCTCTCGCCATAATCTTCTTCACGCAGGAAAAATGATTAAAACTTACGATAATAAATTCACGGGATTTTTGAAGGTGTAAGTTTGGAATAAAATACGAAAATAGCGGTGTATAAATATTTTCTGAAAGATGGGGGAAATAGTGGTCTAGTGATTAAAAACAATTATCCAGCGTGAAAAAAATAAAAATTGTGGTGAATAAGTATTTCCCGAAAAATTGGGGGAAAACTAGCATGAAAAATGAAATTTTACACGGGAAAGAAAGTTGAACAACGCTGGTCTCGTACCCCGAGACCATGCATCGAAAGTCCTACTCCTTATCCCCTAGGCTACGGTCGCTAATGAACATAAGAGCAAAGTTACTATGATTTATTAAGATTGGCCAATTTTTGTACTTTTTAATTAATTATTTCTCGTAAACTAAAAGGCGTTGGCCCCTAATTCCAAAATGGTATTTTTTTTTGACCTAAACTTTCCACTGGTAGAAGATGAATCAAATCTGAGAGTTACACTCCGTAGCCTCTCCTTGTTAGTCTGACAATCTCTGTACTTAAGTGAATTTGAAATTACTTCCTCCTGTGACTTACAGTTATTGATGCATTTAAATTTGGAGTGAAGCTTTCTTTGGTGTCTGAGGGCACACCTAACCTGCCGATTATACCACCTTGGTTCCCCATTATCGCTAATAAATTGACTTGGTCTATATGTATTAATACCCATTCTAATTTCTGATAGAAATGCTTTCCACGTTTCCTCGATGTTTTTTGTGCTTGTCAATTTGCTGAAATCGCCGTAATCCTTGATGAGTTTCTCTTTGAAATCCTCAAAGTTAGCATTTTTATATATGTACACTTTTCGCTTAGGCTTACGATATTTTGCGACAGCTATATCCAAAAGTACTCGAACTGATTGGTGATCACTGATTCCTTCTTCAACAGTTACTTCGGAAACATACTCTGGGATGTTAACTGCTAGTAAATCTAATATATTGTGCTCTCTCGTAGGTTTTTTGACTACCTGGATAAGGGAATGTTTATTGAAGATGTCTATTAGTGCTTCGCATGACTCGCGATTCCTACCGGATGGTATGAAGCTACAACTCTGCCAATTTATCGAGGGTAGATTGTAGTCTCCTCCTACTATGATAATGCTTTTACTATTCTTCTTCTTTATTGAGTTTATTTGAACCTCTAGATCGTATATTTCTTCTGCGTTTGAAGCTGGTGGCCTCTAATATGCACATACATGAATGTTTCCCAAACCTTCACTGTTTATAGTACACCAAGTGCTTTCAATATTGTTTTCAGCAAACTTGACTGGAGAACTTATTAGTGTATTGTTCACTGCTATAAACACCCCTCCATCGCTCCTATTTGTCCTATCTCGTCTGTGAATAATATATCGTAAGGGGAAAATTTCACGGTCCTGAATATCCGAGGTTAGCCGTCTCTCTGTGCCTATCACTATATCTGCCTCTGTTTGTTCTAGTAAATTCTGAAGTTCCGCAGCCTTATTCCTGATACTCCGGTAATTTAGAGTTAAAATTTTTAGGGAGCCACTTATGTGCCGCTTCAGAATTTTTTCAGAGATTTGGAAGGTGCATCCCTCATTTCTAATAGCGGCTTTATTATTGATAGTATTATCGCATGGTTTATTGTGCCCTAAAGCCGACCAATGTAATTTATCAATGCATTAACGAAACCGGCATCATATCATAAAATCAGAAAACAATCCTTAAATAATTTATCACTACTTACCACTGCGACAAATTAAATAAAACGTGCTTTCTTTTACTTGAGAATAACTCTTTCGAAAGGTCAGAAACCAACTAGAAAGACCGGCGAGTGCGGAAGAAAATCTCACTGCAGATCTCCTACAACAAATTATCATTCACTGGAATGTGTGCTGTATGGCTGATGTAAACCGATTCACCTCACACATAACTCACAACATCCAACTCTCTCCCTACCTCGGCGGCTGCTGCTCGCCCACACTTCCGCTCGCGACATTGTCCACCTCGATAACTTTACGCACCTGCCCAAGAGAACGTCTTTCGACTCGCGACAATGCATGAAGCGAATGAGCTCTAGTAATAGCGTTGCCATTACATATTTTTGTATTTTATCTCTATCAGGATTTCAATGTATGACAATGAGACGAGAAGCCAAATCCAAGAATGTCATTTTGGTGAACAATGTTTCTCCAAATGTGCGCGGTGTCAAAAATATTATTGCTTCCGCTGCTTCTACGATATGTATCATCCAGGAAACTGTGAGGGTTCATTGTGAAACCCCTTTTAAGAAAGTAATAGAAGACGAGAAAGGCATTTTAAAAAATGAGAAAAACTTTTAAAACATTATAGTAACTCTAACAAAGAATATACGAAAAAAAATTGAAAAAATAACACAAACGTTAAAATAAAAAAAACAAAGAATATATGAAAAAATACAAATTGAAAACAACATTTAAAAATAAATATAACATATATGAAAAAAAAAGAAGTCACCAGGATTCGAACCAGGGACCTCTGACTTCGTAGTGCCAATTATAACCTCACGGCCAAACTGCTTAGCGAGCAAACGTAACTAATAAGGTACTTAAACGGTGTCTAAATAAACAAATCCATTTATTGTCTAAGCTATTGACTGTCTATGCCCAAAAGGGGGGTAAATCATGATTCCCAAGTCTAGCTTTACCTGCTCGCAAATTTTCAGACAAATACCTTTCCCGTTAACCTGACACTCCCCTTGTAAGTATTCAAAGGAACACTGATATGTATTTTGGGCACGATGTGCCCATCATCAGAAGGTGATGTGAAATGATGGTATGGCATGTGGCTTGGGAATTTTATTGGTGAAGTTTTTGTGTGACAGTGAAAGGAGGAGGGAGGGTTGACCGTTAAACTGTAACGAGGGGAATGGGGGAGAGGGCCGCAATTGTTATTCATAACGGTTTCTTTCTGTTTTACAATGAGCATGTTTTTGTAGGCGTCTAGTTTGTAATCATTATGTACCGATTTTAACAGTGATAAATTTTCAGTGGTGATGGGATGGTTGTATTCTTGTATGTGAAATGCTACACTGGAATTAATAAACCTACTGTATTTAAAATGTGTAGTATGTACTTTGAAACGAGTTTCCAATATATGTGTCTGTCCTATGTAAATTTTGTCACAACCACCGCAAGATATTTTATAAATACCTGATTTCTGTAGAAATGGTATGGTGTCTTTCGGATTGTGGAGGAGGTTGGTGAGTTTATTTTGGTTGACTTGTACAGTTATAAAACCGTGTTTGGATAAAATTTTGCTAAGTTTGTTTATGGTTCTTGGGGCGAAAGGAATTTTAATATATTTTGATTTGGCTGAAGAAGTGTTTGTGAGGGTCGTGTGTGTTTTGAGAAAGTGTGTGTGCTTATGTTTTCATAGTATGTTATGAATTATGTTTGTGTTGTAGCCATTCGGTGTAGCAACATTTTTTATATGAGTAAGTTCTTTTTGAAAATCTGTTTTGGAAAGTGGTATATGTAGGAGTCTATGTATCATGGAATGGAAAGCTGCTAACTTACGTGAAATGTGGTGGTGTGAATCATTAGGTATGTATATGTCTGTATGTGTAGGTTTTCCGTATATGTTAACGTTGCGGACACGCGTCGCATTTCCAAGTCTTTGGTTAAAATCTTTTGAACCACGTAAAAGGTCAGATTTAGTTCCCTAGCCATCTCCCTGATTTTCAATCGATGATCACTGCACACGAGTTTTCGAACCCGGAGGACGCTGTCATCGGTGATGGAGGTCAATGGACGACCAGAACGAGGATCGTCTTCGATCAATTCTCGGCCATCTTTAAATTTGGCATACCACTTTAAAATCTCTCTCTTGCCAAGAGAATTGTCCCCGAAAGCCAATTTCAACAGTTCAGCAGTCTCCATAGCCGATTTGCCCGTTTTGAGGCAAAGTTTGATGCAAACTCTTTCTTCCAATTTTTTGTCCACAAGTTAAAATCCAGTGAAGTGACCAAACACGTGCTCACTCAATCGGTTACTACTCGGCACTGAAATGACGGAGGAAGAAGCTTCGGACGGCATTGTGGTCAGGACAAAACAAGCATTCCGTCCCCCCACTACCACCAATCTTACTTCACACAGTAACCAGTGGCGGCGTTACTGTTCGAACTTTTCAATCACACCTTGTATATATCTAATGTTCATTGATTTTGAGAAAGCCTTTAACCACGTGGAGCACAATTACATACTTAAATCATTAAGTAATATAGGCATTAATGATAAATATATTAGAATTATAGGATGTGTACATGAAAATGCCTCTTCAAGGATCAAAACTGATCTAACGGGAAAAGATTTTAATATTAAAAGAGGAGTAAGACAGGGGGATCCAATATCACCAATGTTGTTTAATTTATTCTTGGGAGATGTTTTTAGAGACCTAGATTGGGAAGAGAAGTGATTAAAAATAATGAGTGAATCACTCAGTAATCTAAGATTCACGGACGACATAGTCCTAATTGCAGAAGATTATAGTGAACTGCAAAAGATGGTAGAAGAGCTAGTTGAAGCAGGAAAGAAATGAGGACTCAAAATAAATACATCAAATACAATAATAATGACAAATTTCCAGGAAGAAGATATATATTTGAATGGGGAGAGGTTGGAATATGTGAATTATTTTACCTATTTGGGCAGGGGTGGGCAAACTTTTTGGCATGGTGGGCTGCATTGGTGTTTGCAAATTCTTCAGCATTGAAAGGTGCCAATGCTTATGCAGGCCAGATTAGAGTTTAAATCTGGAATTGCTTAGATTCTTAAGCATCATACATAAGTAAAAAATAAGCACAAACAAGGATTTTACGGCTAAATTTTCAAAACTAATGGTTTTATTGTCATAATTTTACCAAAAGTAATATGAAATTGTGTTAAATTTTACAGATTGCTTTTTCACCAAACTTTGCGGGTCGCATGGTCGAGGGCCACGGTTTGCCCACCCCTGTATTTGGGACAGGTTATTTAATTTCAAAATGCTCGAGAGGTAGAAATAAATCAAAGAATAAAGAATGCCTGGAAAGGATATTGGTCCCTGGGTCAATTCATGAAGGGAAATATCCCGATTTGCATGAAAAGGAAGCTAATGGTTATGTGTATACTGCCCGTATTAATATACGGCTCCCAAGTATGGTCACTTACCCAAAATAAGAAAATTAACTTAGAATATGTCAAAGATCAATGGAAAAAAGTCTTTTGGGTTTGACCAGAAAAGACCGTGTGAAAAATGAGATCAGTAGAGAAAGAACTAAAATCAAAGACGTAGTTCAGGAGGTAAAAAAGTTGAAATGGTCTTGGGCAGGACACATGTTTCAATCTGATAATAGATGGACCAGGCTTATAAGTTGCTGGATCCCATACAAAAATGCAAGAATTAGAGGATGCCAAAGAAGATGATGGAGGGATGAATTCAAAGCATGAGGGAAGAACATGGACAGAAACTATAAGAAACAGAAAAAGATGGAAGGAATTAGGGGGGGTCTTTGCCCAGAAGTAGGACATAACAGGCTTACAACAGTGATAAAGTAATACAGCATCGCTGTACTTAGTTTCAAAGGTAAACTTAAAATTTATATTTTATCTTTAAAAAACTTACCCAAATGAGTGGATTAAAGAGAAGAATCAGTTCAGTATTCAAGTGTTAGTTTTTTTACTTTGATCCTGAATTCAAATTGTTAAACACCGTTCCATTTCTTCAATGATGGGATTTCCGATTTTTCAAAGTGCAAGGTTTTTTCCTTCATTCATCAAAGTATGTAAATATAGACCGATTTTCTTCATTTTTTTATTCAATGACTCTATACTATCTTATTCTTGCGATGTTTGCATGTTACACGGTCGAAGTTTTCAGAAATATGCAATTGCTTTAGAAATTTAGTGGATTTTTCGTACTCATTCCAGGCATTGCGAAGGACACACTCATTGTTGCCTCTGTGTCAACTGACATCGATTAAGCCTTCAAATAGGTTAAGGAATAGTGTTGTTCACTTCACACTTTTGTTTAAGCATCAAAATTATTGCTGTAGCAACGTAAAACTTAAAGAATAGAAACGTAAATATTTACGGATAATTATTCAGTTAAATGCATATGGAAAGTATTTCTAACTATTTAATCAAAGCAATTGAATCTTCCTTTCTTCGTTTGAATGCTGCAATCTTACCTTTTTGTAAGTAGAACTATTATATTATACAGGGCCGGTTTCAGTTAAAAATGTGTAAACTAGGTAAAAATTTGTTGCCCCTCTGGATATCAGAGGCATGAAATAAATTCAGCTAAATATATTCAGAAAATAGAGATAAAACGTTCACTGACCTTATAACAAAATTACTATGTAATGGTTATGTTACTGAGTGTTTGGACAGGAACTCAATTTATTTCAATTAAAGTAACCCTGCCTCTAGTAATAGTGGACTGTATTAATTTGGTAATTAATAACCACCAATGGCTCAATTGACTTACCTCTTAGCCGTAGTGGTTTCCTTAGTTATTCCGACTCCGTCTCCTCCACGGCCGTCTGGGTTGCTTGCGGTTAGGACGACTTTCTAACAACTGATTCACACTCAAAATCACATACAAACGCATTACTAGGTAAGCCAACGAGCCCTGGTGGTATTTCAGCAAACTAAATAACACCCACCAAATTTGATAATCAAATTTAGATACCGAAATACCCAGGAGAAAGGCAACTAATGATAAATACCTTAAGAATAACAAAAAAATACCATAATTAATACTGTGTTGCTCCTAAGGGAAGGAGTAGGTTATGTTATTTCTTCACTCTGGAGGGGGCTTTCACCAGAGACTTGAACAAAGGATAGCAAGCCCACGGAAAAAGGGATATGAGAATGAGCAACACTACCTCAATGAATAATCCTTAACCTAAATGTCTTAAGCTAAAATAAAGAAAGAGAAAGAAAAAAAAAGAAAACTTAAATACTAATTCCTAATGATCAACTGGTAGTTTAACCAGTTTAGACGTAGGTCTTTTAAAGACCCCATGTTTTCCTCGTATAGTAGCAACCCTAATTCGACTATCCGATCCTGGATGAATTCTTTCTATTCTAGCAAGTGACCAGTTCAGAGGCATGTTCCTCTCACCCTTTACAATAACCAAATTGCCTTCTGAAAGATTAGGATGATCCTTTGACCATTTAGCTCGTGATTGGAGTGTGGTCAAGTATTCATTGGACCAACGATTCCAGAAATGTTGACTGACTTGTTTAGCAAGTTGCCACCGAGATAGTCTGTTAATATTTGTGTCCAACAGATTGTACTCAGGTACACTGACTAAAGGTTCGCCTATGAGAAAATGACCTGGCGTGATTGCTTCACATTCATTAGGATCTGATGACAAAGCAGTAAGTGGTCTTGAGTTTAAGACTGCTTCAATTTGGCAAAATACAGTGGAAAGCTCCTCAAACGTGAGCGCGCGATCGCCAATAATTCGTTTCAGAAGGTTCTTTGCAGACTTCATGTTTGATTCCCACAAACCTCCGAAATTTGGTGCATAGGGTGGATTAAAATGCCATACGATTTGCTTACTTTCAAGCTTAGAAGATATCTTACCTTCTCTAAATAATGATTGGAACTGTTTATTGATTCCCGTAAGATAGTTATTGGTACCCACAAACCCTGTTCCATAATCAGAGTAGAGGTCTGAACATAGGCCTCTTCTTGACACAAAGCGATCCAATGATGCTAAGAATGCCTCAGTGCTTAAAGTAAAAACTACTTCCAAGGTACACGCTTTAGTTGCTAAGCATATAAATATGCACAGATAGGCTTTTGAATTCCTGGAGAACCTCCTTAGAGATTCCTTAATCAGAAATGGTCCTCCAAAATCTACTCCTGTGTGTAAAAACACACGTGCTGACAAAACTCTTGCTGGAGGGAGATCTCCCATTAATGGGACTTTGGGTACAGCCTTCAACTTAGTACATGTGAAACATTTCATGATACGGTGACGAATCACGCTTCTACCTGAAATGATCCAAAATTTAAATCGCAAAAGATAAAGAAGCATTGTTGGCCCAGCGTGCAAATATGCTTTATGGTAATTATCAATGATGAGATTTTTTAAGGTGCACTTTTTAGGCAAAAGCCATGGATGCATACAGTTGTAAGCAAGATTGGCATTCTTTAATCTGCCGCCCACCCAAACACAACCATTTGAATCAAGAAAAGGAGTTAATCTTTGAATTGCTGTTGAACAACATTTACCCTTTTTTAACATCTCAATATCTCTTGGAAAATACTCTTTGTGTTACACGAACACAACACATTAAGGCAAACTCAAGTTCAAACAGTGATAATGCTCCTCTTATTTGTTTCTTGAATGCAGGATTAGTGCTGAATTTAAAACGTAAACAATACGCTAAAACTCTCTGTAATCGAGGCAGCGAGGAGAAACAATCAATAAATGAAATATCATACTGATGCTTTGCTGCCAACATAACATCCCGATGTTTACTTTTGAGTTCAGGAAGATTATTAGACAAGTACTCGTCAACAGAATCTAACTCCCAATGCTCCAATGAGTCAGTTACCCACAGAGGTCCATGCCACCATAATTCAGATTCTACTAACTTTTGGGGAAGAAGACCAGGACTTCCAGGGTCAGCCGGGTTTGACTTGCTAGAAATATGGTTCCATTCAATAACTAAGCGACACTCATTTATTAAAGAGACTCTGTGGGCCACGAAAGTGTTTAGCATATGAGTAGAAGTTTTCAACCACGCAATAGCAGTTTTTGAATCTGTCCAAGCAAATATACGCTGAGTATTTATCCCCTTCGAAGATAAAGAATCAAAAATGAAATTAAACAACTTAAGTAAATAAAACAGCACCCAAAAGTTCTAATCAAGGTATTGACATTACCTTAACAGGTGCTACTCTTGTTTTAGCCATCAACAAATGCACTTTACCAACCTTTGAAAGATCACCCGATCGCAAATAAACAACCGCACAATATCCACGATCGGATGCGTCACAAAATCCCAGTAACTGAAAATAACAATGAGAGTTGTCAACGATGCCTTCTTTAACAATACATCTGGGTATTTTTATTTTAGTTAGGCAAGGTAACTGCCCAAGAAAGGTTTTCCAAGCCTTCATAATCTGTGAAGTCAATTCAACATCCCAATCTACCTTTCCTTTCCAAAGTTCCTGGATTAAATGTTTCGCCCAAAACACAGTTGGACTCACCCAACCCAGAGGGTCAAATATCTTTGCTATAGTTGATAGAATTGCACGTTTACTAGCCATGAAAAGATACCTTAATTTGGAACGCAAATTAAATCATGACATTCAATTAAGCAATGATTATCATGCATTTCTGAGAGAATATTTAGACCTTGGACATATGTCTCAAGTGAGATGGGGATCGGGAAATTATTACTTGCCTCATCATGTAGTAATCAAGGAAGCAAGTAAAACTACTAGACTAAGGGTTGTTTTTGATGGATCTAGCAAATCTGCTTCTGGTTATTCTTTGAATGAGATGCTTTTGAAGGGTCCAAGTTTACATCGAGATATTGCTGATCTGATAATAAGAGCCTCTGTTCGTGGTACGGACCCAGGCCATGGTGTTATGGGACGGGCTGGATTTAAATACTTCTTTTCCTTACGGCTGGTGGGTATTTAACACAATTGACCGATTTGAAAGCACTTTGTTATAATCCTCTTTATGTTTTTATTAATAATCCGATTTAGATGAAATTTTTGGAATATATACGTTATAGTACGTTTATTATACCATATGTTTTAAATATCTCTATTACAATAAGATTATGCATTATCACACAAAGAAATAATAAAAGTTTTTCCCACACAAATGTTTAACACTTAATCACTGCTTTTAGTGCTAGATTTGTTCCCATGCACTTCAACTCCATTCAAATGAAGTGCTCGAGTTCTCTGCATACATCAGCTAGTCGCTCCGTTCTCCTAACGACGTAGCTATTGAGAGCCTCTTCCTACTTTCTTTTTCTCTTCCAAACGCAGACGCTGTGGCTCTTGAGAAATGTTTATGAATAACATCGCATGAATGGTACAGATGAGAACGAATGTGAATCACCTCTATCTGGCCCATTCTCCTTACTTTCACAAGGTGATGCTGAAATAAAGCTTGTCTTATCATCAGCTGATTTTTAAATGTTAGCATCTCAGCAACTGAATGAAAATTGAATTATTAAGTTAGAAATATTATTGACATTAACGTGAAAATACACGGAGCTAGTATCACTATCATTTGAGGAATCATTAGATTCCTTCAAAATTCTCTGCAAATCTTCATCACAAACACCGTGTGTACTCCTACTAGCCATGTCTGTGCAATAAGGAGTAACGATTCCTCAAATTTAATTAGGAGTAATATCCTTTGAAATGAAGGAACGGATATTAAGTCACTTAATCAATAAGTATATTTCCTTAGAAAACAACTCCACCATTTAAAGTTAGTACTGTGCAGAGGCAAGAAATCGAATGGAAACCAAAGGGTCAGAGCGATTCTATTACTTTCCAGCGATGTAAGCTCTCTTTCAACAACAAAAAAAAGTGTTTAGATGTGACATCTACCATTAATAATTCCTAATGGTTGATGTCACTAAGTGCATCTGAATAATTTTTCTTGGGTTCTGTTTATAATCTCTTTCGAAACCAACTCCATATCTTCTCATGCTCACATACATGAGTCGGAGAGTGGGATAAACAAGCAACAGTCTCAAGGGGCTCAGAATATAAGCTTTAGCTGTCAGCATATCCTGCTTGATAACTAACTGAAAGATTAATAAACTCTTGGAATGGTATTAGCATTCGACTCGGCAGTTTTGAATAGATGTAATATTATTGAGCCTATTACTTTGAAAGATGATATTTTTTTATCAAAATTTTTTACGAATAAGTTTCTTAGAAGAAATAGCCGTGTCTTACATAAAGAAAGAGATTGTCTTAAAGTGATTTAGAGATATAAATAAACTGTTAGGAATTTACAGATATTGAGTGTGACGAAATAAAACAAATGAGTTTTACTCGCGTCAACCAGGGGAGCTGGTGTCATCACAGCAGATGAAATTTAATTTTTACTAAGTAAAATATTAGGAAAAAATATTTTTCTCAGCGGTCACTTAAGAAACAAACGTTTTACTATAAAAATGTGAAAGCCAATTGAAAAATAATAAAAATATAGCAAATTAAAACCAGCGCGGCATGGATCCGTACCACGCACAGAGTCCGGCAATAAGGTAAGAAATTGAGGTCCGTACAATGCATAGAAGCCGGCGTAGAGTGACTTAAGTACCAACTGGCCTGCCGATAGAGTGGTATTTAAATCTACCCCGTCGCTGAATGGTTAACTCACGCTTCCAGCAAGCCAGTTGTACTTCTCGAAATAACTGGTCTGAAAATGACGTATGTTTTAGACTTTTGCACTAGGTTGGGAAGCTCAGGAGTTGGTTGGCCAAGTTTTACTATTTCCTGTTTTTCATTGAAAGAACCTGTAGAAAATGGTCAATTTAAAAGGTCTCAAACCAAGCAAGAAGACATTTTTTATTCAATTTTCACATGTTAAAACTATAAGCAGCAAGAACAACAGTCAACAAACTGATTGACAAATAGCTTCCTAAACAATTACTTTAGATACAGCGCATGCGAAAACTATGCTTCGTATCACACATATAAATTGACATCAGCTCAGGTTTCTCTCAATGCTCTCAACTGAAGCGTGCTTCACTTTGCCTGGCTGAGGCGGTATCTCCCTCCCCCTCTGTCGCTTCTCCTAACTATGCACGCTACGCACTTTGGTCTGGCAGATGCGTGCGCAGCTTCCTGAGCTGAATCAGAAATATCTTTGCTTCAGTAGCGAGCTGGCTGGCTGGGACCGATTGCCGAGTGGTGCTGACTGCTGAGTCGGTATTGCAGAGCGCTGTGCAATACTGTTCTACATTATTCATGAGCATTTAATTTTACACCCCGTTTTATTTTTTGAGTTAATGAAGCAGTGCTTCAGTTGCTTCATCTGTATGCACGCCACTGGTTTTGAATTAAAAATGTACTATAAGTTGCTGAACCAACTAAACTAAAGTGGGGATGTGAGGGTGTAGGTATTCATAATAGACTTAATAAATAAAATCATTTTAGTAAATTTAGTGGATTTTTTGTACTCATTCCGGGCATTGCGAAGGACACACTCATTGTTGCCTCTGTGTCAACTGACATCGATTAAGCCTTCATATAGGTTAAGGAATAGCGTTACTCACTTCACACTTTTGCTTAATCATCAAAATTATTGCTGTAGCAACGTAAAACTTTAAGCATAGAAACATAAATATTTACGGATAATTATTCAGTTAAATGCATATGGAAAGTATTTCTAACTATTTAATCAAAGCAACTGAATTTTCCTTTCATCGTTTGAATACTTGATTCTTACCTTTTTGTAAGTAGAACCATTATATTATACATCTATAGTGCTTATTAACGCAAATTGGGTCACGTAAATTTAAAATTAAATGAGAAAAGGGAAATATGTTATTTTTTAACAGGTTACGTTGTTATCTTCTCTTCATTGATAATCTACATATATGGTTGCATTGATTGTTATATAAACAAGTTAGGAAAGTGTACAACGTATCACAACTGGGCGCGTTTTGTGCAATGGAGTATTAGAAAGAAATTATATATCTGTACGTAAGGGAAATAGCGTTTTAAAGTTCTTTTCCTCATCATAAATAATCCATTTTCTTCCTATTTAAAAATAGTGCATGCACATTTAAGTAAATTAAACGTTTGTTTGTGAGATTGTTTATGTTAGCAACAATGAAGTAAGCATGCAAGAAATTTTCCAAGTTCAACTTGATTTAAGACTTTCTTGTTCTATTTTATGGATAACGGCTACTCCTATGATAAAAATTATAGAAAAAGAAATACCGTATATACTCGAGTATAGTACGAGTTTTTACGACCAAATTTTTATTGCAAAAATTGGGGATCGTACTATACACGAGTAATGCATTTGAGGATTTAAAATTCATGTATCTTCACCGGCATTTTCGGTGAAGTTATGCCACCCGCACGCATTCTAATGGTAGGCTAATCTTAACAGTGAGGTCCTTTATCGTTGTTATGTTGCTTCGTGAAGAGTAGAATCTTTTTCATATATACAGCTTCAAATTCACAAATACTTCATATCAGTGAAGATTTACGGACACTTCCTTTCTTGAATTTTATGTACGTACATCTTTGTTTGCTTCTTTTTACAAGGGATGGATTGGAACGAGTTGGACTAAAAGTATCGTAGACGGCGTAACTTTATGGAATTTTGACATCTTGGAAAAAAGAAATTACTTTGTAATATTCAACAGTCTTTATTGTTTCTTCAATCACACACCGATCGGTTTCCACTACAAAGTCATTCTAAAGGTGTTACGTCGGTTAGTAACACCATTAGAATGATTTTGTAGTGGAAACTGGTCGGTGTGTGATTGAAGAAACAATAAAGACTGTGGAATATTACAAAGTAATTTCTTTTTATCCGTTATCCCTACCTATTAAGTAGATGAGTGAGTGGAACCATTACGTACGCGGAACGTAATCCAGACGTACTAGAATTGAAATGATTTTATTTCATCTTGTGCAATCATGATTCATATCACTTTTTATTAAATGTTTTAGGAGTAAGATACTTAACTTATCCGAATTTTAGTGTACTCGCAAGAAATACTATTTACGACATTTACGGTCTATTCTATGGTGGTGTGGAAAATCAAGGCCGTTCGATATATCTCGCTCGTAACCATCGAGCTATCGAAATGAAATATATCGACCCTAGTGGAAAGCTGGGGTCGTACTATAAACGAGATATATGAAAAACTCAGGTTTGTTCACTAAAAATTCAGGGGTCGTACTATACATGGAGTCGGCATATACACGAGTATATACGGTACTCTAATTTATTAGTTCTACAAGTTTTATTTGAAAAATAAAATAAGTTCTGCTCGCGAAGAGAACGGACGTGTTTCTCTTGCGCTCCGAAAAGTGAAAGTTCTGGGGTGACGACCGGGGTTGTGACCATGACATGGGATAGGCGACTGGACGATTCCGCCATAGTAAAGTGTTCGGGTTGTAGGAAAAAGGTGAGGAACGGTGCGCAGTGTGACTTATGCAGTAATTGGTACCACTATAATTGCACTAGGAGTGACGTGGAGGATTTCCTGAAGGAGGACTGGAGATGCCATACTTGTGGGTCCAAGAGAGAGAAGATGCTGCTGAAGGAGGAAGTAGAAATGGTGGAAAGACTTAACGAGGAGCTAAGCAGTGCAAGGAGCAAAATAAAAGAGCTACTTACCGAAAATCAGGAGCTGAGAACGCTAGTAGCAGAATTAGAGGCAAATAGTGCCAGAGTGGACGTTGATTACGGTGGAAGATGCCTCGACACGAGAAACGTAAATGCCGCGAGGCGGAGGGGAAGAGGGCTAGCAATGGGAAGTGAAAGCGAGCCCTCGGCCAGTGCCCAACCGAATTCCAGGAAGGACATGCAAGGACAAGAAAGAGGAAGAGAGGAGGAGGGTGACAGCAGGGGGCAAGAAGCTCAAGGCACCTCTTGCATTAGTAGCAGAAGGGTGCATCAGGCTGGGGAAGGGAGAGCCTTTCTCAGGCTTAGAGAGGAGTGGCCAAAAAACGAAGGGAGGGAGGATAGTGGTCATGAGAACGATGACTTTACGATGAGAGTGATGGGAGATTCCATCATCCGATTTGCGGGGGAAGAATGCAGAAAGGTTGGTGCTTTATTGGAGTGCTATCCAGGAATGAGGATAGAACAATTGGAAAGACGGATTGGGCAGTTAAGCGATGAGAGGAAGGAGGAAGTGGTGGTGATTCATATAGGGACAAATGATATAAAAAGGGCAAAATCGGACGACCACATAATCGGTTATGTTTGGGACCTATGCACTGCTGCAAGAAAAAAATTTACAGCGACAAAAATCATAGAAAGTGGAATATTAAGGAGAAGAGACATTACATGGGGCAGAGTGTTATACATAAACGAGGGAGTAGAGTGGGTTTGCCAAAAGCAGGGTCTGTATTTCGTGGATCTGAATTGCTGGATTGGGGATAGGGATCTCGGGCGTGATGGAATGCACCTCAATAGGAGAGGCTGTATGATATTTGCTGGTCTTTTAAGGGATGTGATTAGAAATTACAAGGCGACCAGTCAATCTCATGTAGAGGAGGGAAACTAAGTGGTGACATAGGAGGTGTTAATATGGGAGGGTGGGTAAATGTGAGTGGGGAGGTGAGTAACGAACGTGAGCGGCAAGAGGAAGCATGGAGGTCAATCGATATTTGTGGACATGCAAATGGAACTCCAAAGAAAGAAGCAGTCTACAGATGTGAGACTCCGGAAGGTGAGGAGTGTGGGGGCTTGGTTGTCTCCTCCTTCGGGAGCCAGGGAGAAGGCTGCGGAGAACGTGCAGAATGGAATAAAAGAAGAATGGGAAGGAGACGTAAAAGGACTTAAAATCAACACAGTAGAAGGTAAGGGATTAAAGATTCTCCAGGTTAATTGTCGAAGTGTTAGATGTAAACGAGATAATTTTCTGTCTTTAATTGAGGTTTGTAAACCAGATTGTATCATAGGCACAGAATCTTGGTTAAATCAAGACATATACTCAGCAGAAATTTTTCCATCGGGCTTTTCAGTGTATAGAAGGGACCGCGATGAAAGAGGGGGAGGGGTCTTTATTTGTATAAAAAGTGAAATTATGAGTAAGTTAGAGTGGAAAAGTGTGGAATATGAAATGTTATGTGTCAAGTTATATTATGGAAACTGTAAAAAAGGAATTGATGTCATAGGTGTGTATAGGAAACCTAATAACGAAATAACTATGCTGGAGGTTCTGGCTCATAAGTGTTCGGAAAAAGTTGACAGTTATATGTTAATTTCCGGGGACCTAAACCTCCCCCACGTTTAATGGGATGGGGAAACAGAATGTGAAGGGAAATTTCAAATTATTGTTAATAGGCTAACGCAGGAGGAGGGTTTTACGCAAATAGTGGATGAACCCATGAGGGGCAAAATATTTTAGATGTTTTTCTTTTAAGACCTTGCATAAAACCCGTAAACTTCGAAATAATTCCTGGGTTAAGCGATCACTCTGCAGTAAATATAATATTAGAAGATTTTGAGACACAAGTATTTAGTGAAATGATTACTCCCATTTGACGATACAAAAAAGGGAACGCTGAAGGTTTCAAATTATTTTTAAGGGAAGCTTATCCACAGTGGGCTGGAACAGGGGCAAATATAAATGATATGTGGCTAAGATTTAAAGATATAATTTTTGGAGCACTATTGAAATTTGTTCCAAAGAAAATTATTAAAAATAATAGTGATCCTGAATACTACAATGGGAAAATTAGGAGGTTAAAACGTAAAGCTAGAAAAGTTTATAATAAAAGATTTTTAGGGGATGCATATCGTTGTGAGTACAAAAACATAATCAAAAATTTAAACACTGAAAAAAAGAAAGCGAGGGAAAAATATTTGCTGGGAATTCTAGATAAGAAGAATACAAATAAATTTTACAAATATATTAGAAGGAAAAAGGACAACAGGGAAGACAAAAATGGTACAATTGTTTTTGAGGATGTGGGCATAGCCAATGTCTTGAATAACTGGTATGCAAAAGTCTTTAAAGGAAGCGAGAGAGAGGCTGGAAATATAAATGTCATAGAAGAAAATAAAAAATCTACACCTGATGAGGCAGGATTAAGAGCAAAAAACGTAGCCTATATTAAAGTAACAGATCGAGAAATACTCAAAATGATTTCAAAAGAAAGGTCAAATAAATCAGTAGGACCAGATAATATATCAATAGATGCTCTAAAACTAGGTCAAGAAGCAGTGATCCCATATTTTAGAATCCTTTTCAATGTGTCAATCAGTAACTAGGCACTACCTTCTGATTGGAAAGAAGCTAATGTTATTCCGGTATTTAAAGGTGGGGATAAATCAAAAGCAGAAAATTACAGACCAATAAGTCTAACGTCGGTAACATGTAACGTGATGGAAAAAGTGATAGCTCAATATATCCGTAAATACTGGGATGAGAAAAATTGGCTGTTTAAAAACCAATATGGTTTTAGGAAAGGGCACTCCTGTGAGATGCAACTAGTAGGCTTATATCAAGATATTGTTGAAGTCATTAATGCAGGGGAAGAAGTCGATGCAGTAATCATAGACTTTAAAAAAGCGTTCGACGGCGTATCACATGTCTGCTTATTTGAAAAAATAGATAAACTAGACATAGACTGGAGAGTGAAGGGTTGGATAAAAGACTTTTTGAATGGGAGAAAGCAGAGGGTAAGAATAAAGCAAGCATATTCAGAAGACATAATTGTTACATCAGGCATTCCTCAAGGGAGTGTTTTGGGTCCATTGCTATTCCTGACTTACATTAATGACTTACACGAAAGTATAGACTCTGACTTACGGCTATTTGCAGACGATTGTATCATATATAGAAGAATAAGAGGAAGAGAAGATAAAGATATCTTACAAGAGGATTTGGGTAAATTGGAAAACTGGATAAAAGTCAACAAGATGGACATTAATGTTAGGAAAAGTACACACATAACTTTCACAAACAAAAAGAACACTGAATTAAGGAATTATAAATTACTCGGAGATTTGTTATTAAAGCGTGACAACATTAAATACCTGGGTCTTAACATATCGTCAAATCTAGGATGGGGCCAACATATTAAAAATGTGGTGAAAAAGGCATTTAAAAGCCTTCACTGGATAATGAGGAACCTGGGAGGGAGTAACAAGAATATCAAGGAATTGGCTTATAAAAGTATAGTGAGGCCAATACTTGAGTATTCTACGAATGTATGGGATCCCTGCGAAACCACGTATGTAAATAAAATAGAAAAGGTCCAAAGAAAAGCTGCACAATATGTTCTGAATAAATTCAAAAGAAAAGAGAGTGTATCAAAGATGATAGAATTATTGGGATGGGAATCATTACAAACAAGAAGGAAATTAAATAGACTGTGTGGAATGTACAGGATCGTAAGTAACGAGGGGGGATGGAAAAATTTCAGTAGTAGTTTAGAAACCCAATTTTTACAGTAAAAATGATCATAAATTTAAAATCAAATACAAACCTCAAAGACTAGAAGTTGTAAAAAAACTCCTTTCTTAACAGGTATTCAAGAATGGAAAGATTTACCTGGAGATATCTTTGACCCCTTTCCTAAAAACCTGAAAATCTGTAGGAAGAAGTGCAAAAAATATTTGGTCTAATTGATAAAATTATAAACGAGTTATGAAATGGACATGGTGTTAATGTTTCTATTGTACCATTACCACCAGGCCAAGAGCCTAATTGTAGCGTGAATACGTAAATAAATTACGAGATATGATGGAAAGTTGATTTTTTTATCATCATTAAAGTGGTACCCCTGATTGGCATACGTGTTTCATTTTTGCGATTTTCTTATTATATTTGATTGTACGTCCTTAATATCAAATTTCATGATTATACGTTCTGTAGAAGCCGAGAACGAACATGTGGACAGACCAATGATAATAGGCGTTCACGCTGGAAGTGAAATGTGCCTAAAAAGGACGTACGTTTTATATACAGTAAAACTCGTTTAATACGTATTTGAGGGTACCAACTCATTGCTTCGTTCTAAGCGTGACTACGTTATATACGAGAAACATGGTTTTTGGCCTATACATCCCATATAACACGTATACACATACAGTAAAAGCTGTGCTATCCAGCTATTTAGAACCGACCAGCCTTAGATACCGGCAATTACACAAATACATTTCATTTTGTATTTCTTTTTCTTTTTTATGAATTTTTGTGTGAATTGCATTTGTGTAATACCGCAACTTCCACTTTAAAATTTCTTAAAATATAAGATGTATACATAGGTATTACGTATTTACTCCGTATACTTCTGGGGCTGCCGAGTAAGCATGGCGTTTTTGGTTATGTAATTTGCATTGTCTAGATGTTTTGGTGTACTTCTACAATTTCCAGTTTTATTGATTTTTATTATTTTAAAAATTACCCATCCATTGAATATGGCATCAAAATAAATACCTAAAAGCAAGGAACAGGAGGGAAAAGGTTGGTTTAACGCTAACACGAAAGCTGGAGCTGATCAAACGAATTGAAAAAGAAAAAAATGGACCAGCCATAGCAAAAGAATTCAACATCGGATCTTCCACGCTGTACGATATCAAGGCTCATAAGGCTAAATTAATGAAATTTGTGTCATCTTCTGAGACGAGTAAATCAATTAATAAACATCATATGCGTCATAAGCCAAAAATCGAGGAACTGGATAAAATATTATATGACTGGTTTTCACAGAAATGTTCAGAAGAATTAAATAATTTCATCCTTTTCTAATAGAGTAAATAAAGATAAATAAGAAAGATATAATCCAATAAATTCAATTTTGGGAACAGGTTCACTGCCATAATCCCCAAACTTCCCGGACGCCCTAAACTTTTCAATAGTGTTTTTGTTTTGCATGTAAGCATAGCAATGTATTAAATAATAATGGGTAAATAGTGTGTATATCTAACTACGCGTGGAAGAATTAAAATGGAAAATGCAAACCCCATGCATATTTATGTTTAGGGGGTATGATAGTGAACCTAAGCCCAATTTTGTTTGGTTATTGCTAAATTTGTGATGTCAAAATCTGAAATCGCTCCCCTAACCGGATATTTCTCCTAATCGGCTTTCCACAATCCCCAAGATAGCTGGATAACACAGCTTTTACTGTATTTGTATATTCAAAGAGATGCTTATCTACTTCGCGGCATGTAAAATGTTCGACTGCTATTACATACGATTTTGTAAATGGTCAATTAATATTATTATTATGGTCATTAATTTAAATAAACATTTCACATTTTTAATATCAATTTCAAAACAAAGGGAGCGTGGAAATTCGTATGGAGGGGGTAGATGGAGGAAGGGGACCTCTACAAACAAGTGCGCGGTAAACGGGCGGAAACTATTCATTACTTATCGTCTGCTCGCCAAAATTCGTTATATATGGGGCATTTTTTGCCATGGGACCAAACATTTGTTCGTTACAGCCGAGAATTTGTAAAATGCGTGTTTGTTACATCTGAGAAATTTAACCAATGCCCTTATGGAGAAGTTCAAGGGACCGAGACATTTCTTCCTTATAGCCGAGATTTCGTTTTAGGCATTATCGTTATAAACGAGTTTTTCTGTATTTTGAAGGGTGTGTTTGTTAGTTTGTTCATGGAACTCCTCCTAAAAGATAAAAGCTTGAACAACCAAATGTGGTACGATTCCTCCTCACATCTTAAATTAGTGAATGGTCAAGGTTTGGCCAACCTAACTTTTTTTTATTGGGTTATTTTTGAGCCCATTTTCCAATTTCAATAGGCCATAAGAGTAGCACAGGTTTCTGTGCAAGCCAGTACAAAAATACTTTTTTAAATTACTTAAAATTGAAATAGGGAACCGGGAAAAAACTTTTATATAGAAAAAAGAATTTAGTTGCTTATTCTTGAAAGCAGAATTAAAATCTGTGCTGAGTTAGCTTCAATAATTGATTGTAATCACATGAAAAAACTTTTTATTCTCGCAGTTTTTATTTCGCGCATCAAATGTTCATTTCGCTCGCATACCCGAGTTTGCCAAACCCAGTGACAGTTTGAAGCGCGGAATAAAAACTGAGTGAGTGGGGGGTATAACAGAAAAGTATCTAATTTTCTTTACGTTTTCATTTTAATTAATTAAATAAAATTTGAACAACAATAGCAGTACAAAACGTATTATTTATCATCCTGGATTATTGCATTCCTAATAAACAGGATATCTTGGAGTATTAGACAAACTCTAAAAGATGATGACAGAGATAGTCGCTGAAATGTTGGCCATTAGGTTCGCTGCAACCCGGCTAGAAACCCGGGAAAATTTCATCACGATCATCTGCCGGGAAAGTTTCAAATCTTCATTTTCCCATAAGTTTACACATAATTTTGAGTTTTTGTAGAGTGAAAGATATTCTTCTTTCATTCATCTAAATAGGTAATTATGAACAGGTTTTCTTAATTTTTGCTTTATTCGATGGTTAAAACTGTGTACATACTATCTTATTCTTACGATGTTTACGTTACATGGTCGGTCTTAGAATCACTAACTCTGTTGAAATTCAACAGGCAGTTCTGCTAGTATTTGAGTAAAAAGAAACATAAAATTAAGGATCATTTACAATATTGTGATCCCCAAGCTTACCGAACGCCTAAAACTTTTTACTATTCTTTTGTTTTGTTTATTAGATGGAAATTTCGAAATCTTGTTTTATTTGTAAGAAGAATACTATCATTTGTTAATGAAGTTTTTATTTTGTTATGTATATTAAACAATTGTTGACATTGATCATAAAATACATTTGTTTAATTTCAATATGTAGTATATTGCCTGGTAATTGAGGATATTGGCGAGCCTTTGGCTCGCTTTAGTTTTAAATGAGTTGTCGTCTCCGGGCGCTACTGCACCTCGCTGGAAATAAAACTAACCCTCCCCATTGTCTGGTGATTGGGTTGGTAAGTGTCGCAACAGGCCTGATCAGTTTTGTGTGAAAGTTATTAAATTCAAGTATGTGACTGTGTAGGTAGATGTCGCCATAGGCCGTAGTTCTCATTCTGCCCGATAGGTCGTCACCACATGTACATCAAAACCCATCGAGACTGGGGATCACAGTAGTGTACCTAAGCCAAAATTAAACATGAAAGATCGCGATCAATTACTGCGTAGCATTAATTTCCTTTCTAACATGACTTCAAAAATACAGATTTCTGACAGACTTCGCATAATAAATTGTCAATACGCGCACACAGTCATGCCCTCAGTAAAATTCGAGCTCGCGACCTTACATTGAGAACCAAATACGTTAAAATCCTATATCGGGGAAGAGAGTATAACAAAAGATCAAGTCCCAAAATAGCAAGCGACATAAGAGTGAGGGACAAAAGAGCAAGTGGACATAAGAGCAAGCGACATAAGAGCTAGTGGACAAAGAGGAAGTGGTCATAAGAGCAAGTGGAAAAAAGAGCAAGTGGACATACGAGCATGTGGACAAAAGAGCAAGTGGACAAAAGAGCAAGTGGACAAAAGAGCAAGTGGACATAAGAGCAAGTGACCAAAAGAACTAGTGGACATAAAAGCAAGTGGACAAAAGAGCTAGTGGACAAAAGAGCTAGCGGACATAAGAGCAAGTGGACAAAAGAGCAAGTGGACAAAAGAGCTAGTGGACAAAGAGGAAGTGACCAAAAGATCTAGTGGACATAAGAGCAAGTGACCAAAAGAGCTAGTGGACATAAGAACAAGTGGACAAAAGAGCTAGTGGACATAAGAGCAAGTGGACAAAAGAGATAGTGGACATAAGAGCAAGTGAACAAAAGAACAAGTGGACATAAGAGCAAGTGACCAAAAGAGCTAGTGGACATAAGAGCAAGTGACCAAAAGAGCTAGTGGACATAAGAGCAAGTGGACAAAAGAGCTAGTGGACAAAGAGGAAGTGACCAAAAGAGCTAGTGGACATAAGAGCAAGTGGACAAAAGAGCTAGTAGACAAAATTGTAAATGTAAATTGACTGAAGGAGGGTGTAACAAAGATTTCCAAGACAATTAGGGATATATCCTAAGGAAAATCATTCGAATATGATATCATTCAACTAAATATTTTATAAAAATTACGAATATGCAGCAACAAATGAAAATAGAGGGCGTAGAATGAGGGGGTGGGAAGGGGGGCGTAAGAATTCCGAAGGAAACAGTCGAGTATGATATCAATCAACTAAGGAATTTATAAGAATTACGAATATGCAGCAACAAATGAAAATGGGGGGGGTGAAATGATGGGGAGGGAAGGGGAGCGTAAGATTACCTAAGGAAACACAGTCGACTATGGTAACAATCTACTAGGGATTTTATAACACGAATATGCAAGAAAAAATGAAAATGCAAGGGGGTAGAAGGAGGGAGAGAGCATATGAATTCATAAGGAAACAGTCGACTATGATATCAGTCAACTAAGGATTTTATAACAATGATGAATATGCAGCAACAAATGAAAATGTAGGGTTTGAAAAAGAGAAGGTGGAAGGTGAGGGATAGTGAGGGTGAGAGTTTACCTCCCTCCCTCACTCTAAACCAGGGCTATTCAATAAGCGGCCCAGGGGCCACATCCGGCCTGTGAGACATCTCATACTGGCCTGCCTATTTACTCACTCAATTATGTTTTTTTTATTTGAGGTTTGAAAAAGAGGATTAAAAATATTATTTGACGTTATTGTAGTATTTAATCTGACTGTACATGATTCTTAAATACGTATTATGAAAACCTATCTTCATTTAATTGTTTCAAGTTATCGTCTTTTCAATTTTGAACATTGCCTGGCAGGCAACAATATATCAAACTGTATCCTGCTGGTCCTGGTCCCCTCTACTTGCTACCACTCATAAGCAGCGTTCGGGCACTGTCGCCTGCCTGGGGAAGTGAAGAGGGTTCAGGTGGGAGAAGTCGGTGACAGTGTTGCCACATTTACCTCTCAAGAGATACGTGCGGACAGCATAAGATTGAGGGTAATTTTAATCGTTGGGTATGCAGAGTCATTTTCTTTTGTAAAATTAAATTATAAAGAAGCGACGTACGAGCTTTGGACAAACACCATTTTAAATAAAAATAAACGTAGTATCTTATTCTTATCATCGATATTTCCCTTCACTTCGAATTACTTCAATTTTAACTTTTATCTGTATCTCACGATGCATCCCGTCCCAGGACGGGAAGGTTGCACGTGCAGTTTGTTTAGTCTAGCGAAGCGTGTATTGCTCGGAAAGGATCGATTTCTTTGAAGAGTCGTCAGTTAAGGTCTTTTCTTCATGAAGAGAAGATACCAGTCAGTTGTTTTGTTGTCGCTGTCCTCGCGTGTCCGTTCATTCTCCTAAAGTTGTGTGTGCTTTTCGTTTTAACGTTACATCAATGTCGTTTTAAAATGGCACTTTCTGCATTATGTAACAAGAAAAGAAAACTTGACACTGAAAATCGCCGATTTCAGTCAGAATGGACCGGTAAATACCTATTTATACTACCAAATACCCCAAAATCAAAACCGATGTGTCTTTTATGTAACGAGTGTGTTTCAGCAGTTAAGGAATACAATTTAAAAAGACATTATGAAAGCAAACATAAATCGTTTGAACAGTCTTACCCAGCTGATTCAGCGATACGTCTTTCTAAAATTGACTCACTTACAACATCGTATCAAAGAGGGAGTGCCATGATGATTCACACGTCATCCCAATGGGAGAAGGCAACTGCGGCGTCTTTACGTGTGGCTTGGTTATTGGCCAAAAAGCAAAAACCATTTACCGATTCTGAACTAATAAAAGACTGTATTTCAGCAGTACTGAATGAAGTTATTAGTGATGAACAAATCAAGTCGAGTGTGATTGCTTCAGTGAAACAAGTTCCCCTTTCAGATACCACTACAGCTCGTAGAGTTGAAATTCTCGGATCAGAGTTGTTCCACATGATCTGCATGAGTTTGCAAAAGTTGGAAACAATGTCCATTGCGCTTGATGAGTCAACGGATGTAACTGACATCGCTCAGTTATGCGTATTCATTCGATATTTTGATGGCAGCTGTTTTTGTGAAGATTTGCTAGTGCTACTCCCACTAGAAACAAACACTACAGGAGAAGTTATCTTCGAGAAGATTAAAAACTTTTTCAATGAAAATAGACTGGAACTGGGAAAGATATGCCTCCTAGTTACGGATGGTTCTCCGTCCATGACAGGAAAGGTGAGTGGGTTGGTTGCAAGATTGGTGGATTTATCTCATCAGATGCAGTCTTTACACTGCATTATTCACCGAAGTGTGTTATGTGCCAAATTTTCATATGATCTAAAGTACGTGATGGGTATGATTATGAAAGTAGTAAACTTTATTAGATCAAAATCAAGCCTTCAGCACAGGCTGTTCCGTAAATTACTCGCTGACATGTCTGCTGAACATCAAGATCTTCTACTCCACAATGATATTCGCTGGTTGAGTAAAGGTCCAGTTCTGGAGAGATATACTGAGCTCAAAAGCGAAATCTCTGTTTTTCTTGAATCTTGTACTCTCAAAGGTGCTGCTGAGTTCAAACCATTGCTACAGGACAATGATTTTATATGTAAAGTTTCCTTCTTGTGTGATATATTTGGCCACTTGAATGTACTGAATGAACAACTGCAGGGAAAAAACAAATGCATTATCGATCTCGTTGAAAAACTAACAGCATTTCAGGCGAAATTAATATTATTTTCATCTGATTTAACATCTGCAAAATTGCTTCATTTCCCTAAAGCACAAGAAGTCCTTTCCATTTCCTCCGAAAGTGTTATTCATGTCATGAAAGATTTCCTAACTAATCTGAAGAACAACTTTGAGGAACGATTTCATGACTTCAGTGTTAATCATGGCGTTATGGAATTTGTAAGCAATCCATTTACTTTCAAAAGAGAAGACTTTTCTGAAAAGTGCAAGCAACTTCTTCCTCTAATTGATGAAGGTCCATTGCAGCTGGAAATCGTTGATTTGAAGTCGTCATCTGCTCTGAAAGATCACTTCAAAGATGTGGGTATGGTGCAGTTTTGGATTGATATTTACTCAAACGTACCGTATTCACCTGAATCTAAGACGACCTTTTTTTCCAAATTTTCAGCTGTCAATATCAAGAGTCGTCTTACATTCGAATACGAAGTATATTTAAGCATTTAATCAATGGTTTTTACAACAAATGGTATATTAGAGTAAACAATTCACAACAGCAAATTCAAGTACGTACATAAAGAAGTGAAATAAACAAATAGTAATAACAATAAGAAAAACATGACGGGAATAATAATTATTTAGACTAATAATCATCTTCGACGATCATAACACAGACGACGTACTTTCATCTTGCACGTAATGGCAACCGCAATGTCAAAACAAATGAGAGCGGAAATCATTGGGATTCCCCTTTCAAACGACGCACCGCGATTCACTAAGTGTGACAGTAATTTTGAGTTGTGCATTCTTGATTTAAATGCACAACCCTTAAGTTAAAATGACAGATCATGTTGAAGTACGTGGCACGAGTGCAAAGGGAAAGTTAACAAAGGAATTAAACGGAGCTAAGATACAAATTTTAAGCTGATCGTGATAAATTACGCCGAAAAAACTAATAACTGTGATGCGAGTAGAAAGTTCGGTGTATCTGAGGCAAATGTGCGTCGATGGAAACTCTCAAAACAGGAACTAGAAAAAGCCAAAGCCACAAGGAAGTCGCTCAGTGGTCCAAAATTAGGCCGATTTCATGGCATTGAAGAAGAAGTAGTCAAGTTTGTGCGCACCATGAGGAAGAACGGTATGCCTGTTTCGACTGAAAGTATTATACTTAAAGCTAATGAAATTACTAGAGGACTTAATATATCATTGCAAGAATTCAAGGCCAGCAGAAGTTGGTGCGTAAGAATGATGCGACGAAATAATTTTTCTTTACGGTGACGAACTTTGCTGTGTCAGAAATTGTCAGAAGACTATGTTGAAAAACTTCTCGCTTACCAGAAATACGTAATTGGACTTAGAAAAACCAATAATTACCTTTTGAGCCAAATAGGAAATGCCGATGAAACTCCGGTTTTCTTCTACATGCCATCTAATTATACTGTGAACGAAAAAGGTGCGAAGTCCATCCTAATTAAAACTACAGGCAACGAAAAAATGCGAGTCACGGTAATGTTGGCGGTTTTAGCAGATGGGACTAAATTACCACCATATGTGATTCTGAAGCGGAAAACAATACCTAAGAAACATTTGCCAAGTGGAATAATAGGTGTCAAGAAAAGGGGTGGATGACTAAAGAACTAATGAGAGATTGGTTACATGTGGTGTGGAATAGACGGCCTGGAGCTTTACTGAAACAAAGAGCAATGCTTTCACTGGATGCATTCAAGGACACTTATCTCCTGAAATTAAAAACATAATGAGTGCGATGAATATTGATCTTATTGTAATACCTGGAGGAATGACATCGCAACTTCAAATTTTAGATGTTGCTGTCAATAAGTGTTTTAAAAATAATTTAAAGGTTTTGTATTCTGAGTGGTTACAGAGTGGAACTCACACTTTAACATCAAAAGGAAATCTTAAGAAACCTGAAGTTGCAATGCTCTGCCAATGGATCAAGGCATCGTGGCAACAAATAAATGCAAAATTAATAGTGAAAGGATTTAAGAAATGCTGCTTATCTAATGCCATGGATGGGAGTGAGGATGATGTTTTGTGGGAGACTGATGATGAAATTGAGAGTGATAAAGATAGTGAGCATGAGGAAAATAGTGAAGGTTGCATAGACAGTGATGATGACTAACACAATAAAATGATTTTATGCAGCACTTGGATTGAAATGTTTTTTTGTTGTCCTGAAATGAGTATATTCTTTCAATGTATTTACTTTATGTTTAATGTTATCTTAAAATGAATGCTACCATTTAATTTATTTGAAAACCTGAATGGTTCTATTTGTGATGTGATCTTATGATTTTAAAATGTTAAAAGACAATGACATTCAAGAAAAGTATAAGAGAAAATAAATATTTGAAAAGATTTATAAGTTTTGTAGTAATGAAGGTCAGTTGGAGCTTTCTTCTGTTTTGGAATCATCAAAATGGGGGGTCGTCTTAGATTCAGGGTCGTCTCGGATTCGGGTGAATACGGTATTTCCAAATGTAAGAAAACTAGGTTTCTTACTCTTAACTATGTTTGGGTCAACTTATGCCTGTGAATCGGCCTTTTCCCACATGAATGCAATCAAGTGCAACACGCGAGCCTCACTGGGAAACAAACGATTGCAGGACTGCCTCCGGATAGCTTTCACAACTTATGAACCTAACTTTTCCAAGCTAGTGAGAGACAGGAAGTGCCACTTCTTGCATTAACAAGACATGGTAGTGTTACAGTGCAGTTAACTTGGATGTGGCATGTATGTTCTGAACTTAATTAACATCTGTTTATAATTTTACTTGTCAGTTACTTTCATTCAAATGGACAACATAAAAGTGAACTTACCATATTTTTTTATTGTTCAACGATTAGCATAAGTTTGTGACTTCAGAAGTAATATTGATCAATTAAAATTCAACATAAATCCATAAATAGCTAAAGTTAAATTTTTCAGTGTAATGTTTTCTGTTTCTGTTTTGTAAATTTACTTTTAACTTTTTGCATTTATTTACGTTAAATGGATAAATATTTCCTGTTTCTTTTCAATGTATATATTATTCTACTGGAATAATACATTATAATAAATACAGATGTAATCATTATATGCAGTTCTGTAATTATTACCTCCTCGTCAACGATCTAATCCTAATATATAATGCTAAGGCCTAGTTAACAACAAGTCTGGCCCGCCTAAGTACTCAAGATTTCTTAAGTGGCCCGTTGGAAAAACTAATTGAATAGCCCTGCTCTAAACTTACAATGAATTTATTCAATAGTTGAAGCTTTCATTTGGTGGAACTGCATCATATTTATTCAAGCAGTAAAAATCATAAAATAAAAACCGTAAAAACTATAAAACAATTGTTCAAGTTCTACAGGCAAAATAAAATTATAACCGGTTTCGAGTAGTCATAGCCAACCTCAGGTAAGGGAAGTGAGTGAAGCAGCGAATATATAGGCAGCCGGTAGGGGGAAAGGAATGGGAAGGGGGGAGGTAAAGGGTAAAAGGTATGAGTGTGGTAAAAAGGAAAGGGGGGAGAAGATGTGCCAGGTATTTGAGGCAGCCGCAGAGGAAATAGAGGCTAGTAGTGGGGAGTGGCTTAAGAAATGGAGGTCATTAGTAATGGTATGCTGGTTGTTTTTGAGATGCAATAGGATTTCCAATTGTTCGAGGTTAATTGAGCTTAAGTGGATTATGTCTGGGGTAAAATCGGAGTAGTGATTATTTTCGAAAAGATGTTTAGCATGGTGAGACATGTCGGATTTAATTTCTTTAGCCCTAGTGGTAAAATCTCTCCCTGTCTGGCTGATGTAGATTGATTCACAATCTTTACAACAAAGTTTATAAACACCACTTTTTGAAAATTTGTCAATCTTATCTTTCACGTTTAATATTAAATTCCTGATTGAGTTAATATTGTAGAAAGCGGGTTTAAGTTTATCTTTGGGAAGAGAATTCGAGATATTGAGGGATAAATTTCCAATGTATAACAATCGGCACCAATGTGACTTATTTTCCTTAGGGGTTGGGGTAGAAAAGATCTTATTAAGCAGGATTTTCTTTTGTTTTTTAAAGAGGAGGTTGTCAATGAGAGACTCGGGATAGCCTTTAACTTTAGCGATGTGCTTAATTATGCGCAATTCTTTGTTAAAATTAAGAACAGAAAGAGGAATGTTAGTAAGCCGATGAACCATGGAGTGGAAATAAGCCTGTTTTTGAGCTGGGTGGTGTTTTGAGGTATAGTTAATGGCATGATCAGTGTAGGTGGGTTTGCGAAATATGGGGATCTGAAAACTATGATTGAGGCGATGAATAGTTAAATCAAGGAAATTAAGAGCGGAATCCTGTTCAAGTTCATGAGTAAACTTTAAGGAGGGGTGAAGGGAATTTATAAAGGAGAAATACAAGAGCAGTTGCCTGGATGTCCCATTCCATAAACATAAAATGTCGTCAATGTATCGAAACCACTTAATGATATTAGGGAGAAGAGGGTGGTTTGAATTAAACAATATAGTTTCAATGGAGTTCATAAATATATCAGCAACTTTACCACGTTTTAAAGTTTTTACGGTTTTTACTGTCTTATGGTTTTTACTGTCTTATGGTTTTTACTGTTTGAATAAATAAATTACGATGAATTGTCTTTTAGTAAATCTTTATATCTAAAAATAAATGAAATAAAAATTTCTTTTTTATGTTATCAATTTTATATTAAGTTCATTAAAAACCTACAAATTAATTAAATTTAGACATGGGGTGTCATCTTTTGTGATTGATTCTTTAATTTCGAAAAATAGCATCTAGTATTAGAATTCTAATTAATGAAATTTAAATGCATCTTGATATAAAATTTGTTGGGCTAATCAGCTGAGCAAATATCTACAGGATTGTTTGATGTTTGGAATGTTGATATATATAAACAAGTTAGGAAAGTGTACAACGTATCACAAATGGGCGCGTTTCGTGCAATAGAGTATTAGAAAGCAATTATATACCTGTACGTAAGGGAAATAGCATTTTAAAATTCTTTTCTTCATCATAAATAATCCATTTTCTTCCTATTTAATAATATTACATGCACACGTAAGGCAATTAAACTTTTGTTTGTGAGATTGTTTATGTTAGCAACAATGAAGTAACCATGCAAGAAATTTTCTAAGTTCAACTCGATATAAGACTTTCTTGTTTGATTTTCTCGATAACGGCTGCTCCTATGATAAAAATATATAGGAAAGGAAATACTCTACTTTACCAGTTCTACAACTTTTATTTGAAAAATATTTTGATATGAGCAATACTTTACGAGATATGATGAAAATTTAATTTTTTGTCCCCAGTAAAGTGGTACCCCTGATCGGCGTACGTGATTCATTTTTGCGATTTTCTTATTATATTTGAATAAAAGTCCTTAATATCAAATTTCATGAAAATCCGTTCTTTTTCACATAGTAGAATTTTCCTTCCAATTTCAATTTTCAAATATCTTCCTCCTTGGTTGTTTGCCTTAAATAAAAGAAGCATCAATAGTGTATTGCAACTCCATTGAGCGTTCTGCGATTTTTTTCATTGAGATTATGTAAGTTATTTTATCTATATACCTGACTTTTGCACCACCATTGCTGAATTACATCTAGACATGATTTCTACTTATTGACACACTGTTGATCTGCATATTTATTATTCATAAAATTAGTCTAATAAAGAGAAAAATTACAAGATAGAAATATAGTAAACCTATTTCCCTCATTATTCTGTCTCTTCCTGTTTAGTGAATAAATATCTTCATTTTATACGTCTTACTATGCGCTAAAAATTAAGATTCATTGGAACATGGACAGCTTTATGTTGACTTTTCGAGGATGAGAAGTTTTGATTCTGTCATAGTCTTCGGTCCTGTATTTAAAGAATTACTTATATAAGATTTCTCCGGATAGGATGTTAGTTGGGGCGATAAGTGGGTCCTTCAGGAGCAGGAGGGAATGTTGGAAGAAGACGTGGTTCCAGGTTACCAAATCTTTTATTATACTTCACATTCCGGGTCCCAATCTCCGACCTCCACTTAACCGAACCCTTTTCCCAAGCATCTCTCAAAAGGCCCTAATCATGCGGCGTCCTCTTATTCGTCCTTACACACCGCTGACCCTGCAGCACTGCACTTGCTACTTCGGGGGAGGGTGCAAAGTATAGATGGAAAGTCCCGTGGTCGCTGAGTACTGCATTCCCAGGAACGCTTGGTCGGGATGGTGAGGCAGGAAGTGGGTGGTAGTGGTTATGCGCCACACTGGCACCAGAGGCAGGAAATGGGATGGGGAGGGCTCCTGGAGTTGGACACTTACACTTATGCAATAAATTTAATATAAAGGTGTTTTATAGATTTGCTGCATAATTAATTAATTAACTAAACCAAGGCCTCCCATTACGTTGGTAGACATTAATTTGTCTCTGCTGACATGGTGGAAAAATAAATTCCTTAACCAGTAGCACTAAAAAGACTTTTATCCCTGATGGTAAGGTGGTACGGGAAGTGGAGGACTACTGTGAATTCAGTATGTGGTAATTTTGATTTAAACTTATTTTGATTGATGACAAGGATGGTCAGGCAATATGTCATTTTCATTAAGTATAAATTACCTTTGTTAAGTTAATTTACCTGCAAATAATTTTTTGACTTAACCGGATGCTACGGTGTGTTAATCATTACGTCATTTGTTTTTTCGCCATTTCTGAACTTATTTTTGATTAAGTTAACTTGACTGAAAATTCTCTCCACTTCAGCATTTGATCATGACAATATTAATTCTATTTCAGAAATATTTTAAAATGTATTTTCTACCATGCAGTCTTTGAAAGAATTAACTTCATGCCAAAACTTTACAGTATCATATTTTTCTACACAATTAACTAAATTGTTTTTATTATACTGTTGAGTAATTAATTCTACAATATTATCTGGAATTTTTAACGCCTCTGAAAGTGGTGTTATTGCTTCCTTAAAGCCTTAAGTACATTTTCAACTGAAAAATAATACTTTTTGCAATGATTTTATATTTTTCGGTAGACTTTGCTTTAGGTAAATGAATAATGTCATTAAAAATTGCCTGTAACTTTTCCTTAATATATGTTATTTAGCAGATATTATTTTGTGTTTTAATTAATTTTAATTTAATTTAAATATGGCTTTGACTCAAAATAATCTTATACATTATCAGTTAATGGGTCTAGTTTGCACAACGGTGAAACAAACTTTCTTCCAGTTGAATTAATGAATAACATAAGATCTTTTAATAATTTAGTAGAGTCAGCATTATTAGCTTCAAAAGCTTTCTTTACTTGCTGAACTTATATTAATATTGATTTGAGAGATAGCATGTAAACTAAAAAACAATAAAGTAACATTTCAACAGTGGAACATTTTTTTGAATTATGTGCAATATTAATATGAAATTTGAGTTCCTCATATTGTTCAAGTAGTCTTGATACAGCAATTTCAATTGGGATCCAGCAAGTTTGACTTGACCGGACAGTTACTGATATTATTATACGACATTTTATAATTGCCTTGGCTTAATTTGGATTTGATGAATTAGTTGCACATTTCTGAATAATAAATTCCAAGTTCACAAATTACTGAAGTAGCTTCAGTAATTCGTAAAGGAAGAATGAAAAATCAGCCATTATGTGAATGATTTGAAGTACCATAGTGCCAATCAAAGTACCACATTTTGGGAAACCCTGCTATAGAAGATTCTAACATTTTTTAAATTTCGTAAATTTAGCAAAAACCTCCAAATTCATTTTATATAAAATATAATCCAGAAAATTCACTACTCGCTATTTAACATTTTTGTATCCCAGACGACCGACTAAATTAGTTACAGATAGAGGGAAATACCTGAAATTAGTCGGTGCGGTACACTGAAAAACCCTGCACTTTTTGATTGGAATGTGCCACTTGGTGTGCGGATAGGTATGTGCAAAAGTAAATTTTTCAGATAGGGAGTCACCTCAAATTCCGTGTAGAACACCGTAATGGCGGCCATTGAAGATGGCAGCGGAGGCTTTATTAAAATCATTAATATCTCGGTTATCTTTCATCCGATTGCAATTTTAGTTTTTTTATCTGAAAGCTTGTAAGTTATTTTATATTTTTTATAATTAGCATTTTTTCTGTAAACCTTACGGTTTTCCCGGAAATAGCGGAAAACTGAAAATTTCTCAATTTATCTCAGTTTATTTGCTTCATAACTTCCATATAACTCAAAATTCCACTTCTTTGTGTTATAACAAAGAAAAAGAAAATTCCTTAAGCTTTTCATTGATACCACCTGTGCACTGCTAGCATGAAAACTGCTGTGGTAATTAAAGGAAAACCAGCGGAAGAGCGTATTTCTGGACTCTGGCAAGAGCCACCTACACAAACCAGGTTATCATTATTAAGGTCATAATACTAGGAATTTATTCATTCTTAAATACTCTGTTACTAATATGTTTAGTGAATGTTAAAAACCATTATCTAAGTAAGATATCAGCAGCTGTCAAATATGGTGGCAGTTGTTCAAAGATGGCGACCAGACGGTTTTTCACATTTTTTAGAACTACATTTACTTTCTTTACAAAGTTTATCCTTAATCTTAAGATATTCTAGAAAATGCAGAACACTGTCATTGTAATATCATTGTGAGTTGCCCGTGGTCATTGTATATCTCTGACTTCATAGTCAGGGGGAGGAAACACTATGAGTGACGATACATGAAACATGTAAATTAATACTACATAATACTACTAAATTTATACTACAATACTATTGCAAAATAAGGAAGTTAATCAATCACCATAAATAATTTTAAGCCTGGAAGTAGATATAATGAAAATCCCTGCCTCTGTTTTCAGCGTGCTAAGGTAAGTTATCATCCTCATCTTCGGCTTCAGCACTGCATTAAATAAGGGCAAATGATTGAAATCATTCTAAAGTGTATAAACTCAAGTAAACCGTGTGTTTTCAAATGTTTTCTTTAAAAGTAAAGAATACTTTGTTATAATTGCCTTTTGTTGCAGCAGTTTTGAGCGCAGTTTGTGCAAAGAAGTGTGCATGGCACCTGTGCCTTCCAACAGGAGCATCTTGTTTGGCAGCCAGTGGAGCAGCCACACTTCACTAGTTCTCTGCACGTATCCCAAATCGGAGGTAGAGATGACCAGACAGGTTGCCACTGTCTATCGATAATGGTCCAGCCCCATCCATTTGGACATGGTATTGGGTCGTTCACTGAGCAGGCATGGCCCCAAAATTGACCTGCTTGATATGTGGCATGAAGAGAATGCTGCTCCAAAGCTGCTGATGTGGGTGGCAACTTATTCAAAGTGGGACTCTTAGAAGTGAAGAGAACTTTTCGCACTTCATTCAGGGAATACTCTTCGCCACCTTTGCAGTATAGGAGAACTACATACTTCTCTAATACTTGAAATAACTCATCAGGAATGGAGGGTAGGGGACGAGAAATTGCTTCAAAAGCAGCTGTAACTTCAGGGAAGGATTTCCATACATGCCATGCACTCATTTTTCCTTTCATTGAAAATGATGAGGTCGTGTCGGATCCAGTGAAAGAGTGAAAGCTTCTCAATGCATTGGCTTTATCTAGACCCAGAGATTCAACCATGGCATGCATACAAAGGTATCGTTGTGCCTTGTCTTCACCGAAAATAATCCACATCTCTTCAAGTCCAGCATTTTTCAACATGGGAAAGAAAGAAATTGCCAGGACAACCACATCTGTGTCCGCAGTGAAAATTAGAATTTTCTTTGCCCCATGCTCAACACTATCTTTGGCATGCAGGAATATTCGGCCGTCGGCTTCTTCTTGTCTGCAATGTTACCCCTACGTCAATAGAGAGTCTATTGACGTACTCTTAGGTTTGGACGACTGTGTGGTACCACCAACTTCAGTGAAGACGTGAGTCCATTGCAATGATGTCAATGCATAATTTCCAAGCAGCATGAAAAGTTCTTTTATTTCATCACAACGCAGGAACTAATGCCAATTTTTGGGTAGAGAGTTCTCCTCTGCTACCTTACGTCGAACACCAACACCTCTGCTCTTCCTAGTCTGTTTCTTCATGCTTACAGTGGTGTATGTATCCCAGGCAATGTCAATTCTTTTTGCATTCAAACTCTCAACATCATTAAAAAACGGTTTCTGTACTCTGTGTTGCAGTAATCTGCAAATGTTCGTGAGCAGCGTGGACACCATCATAAATGATGGTGTCACAAGATCCATGGAATTGGGGCGCTTCTACCATTTCTTCAAGGACTTGTATTAACTGATATTTTTGACAAGCTCGTAGAACACCATTGGAAGAAAAACAAGGTGGAGTACTGGTATTTTCATGTTGAAAGAATTTATCCAAGTTCCTATTACGACTAACAATAAAAAACCTGGAGAAAAGCTCAACATCATTCTTCAGATCATGAATTATTGGCGACAAAGACTTTTTGCAAACAAAACCAAAGAATTTAGTTCCTGTTTTCCATAATGGAGCAAACAAGCAGGTTTTCGCTCCCTGGATCAAGCGCTCTCTCACAAAGTTACGGTATAGGCCTAAGCCCCTTTCCTTGGTCTTGACTAATGCACTCACACGTTCCTTGTCAATTACAACCTTCGTATCCCAAACAATAAGATCAGAGGAGGATTCTCTGAAAGGATTTCCGAATTCAAGAAAACTATCTTTGAGAGCTTGCTTTTTTTCCTGGAACTTGACCTGGAATGCGGAATACTGTTCGTGATGGAGGTGTTTGTTTGACTTACTCGGAACTTCAAACTCATCCAGAATGCTAATCAACTCTGGACCTGCAAGCATCAACCTTCTTAACATTGCAGGATCTTGCAGCAAGCCGACAGTGCCACCATCTCCTTTTATGACTGCGTTGTGCTGTTCGTGTGCTTGGTCGACAGCTATCGCAGAGAACGGATTGTTTGTCTTACGAATTACAAACTGCCCATTACAGAAACACCTGTGAACACTGGGTGCTTTCTGTTCCAGTTCCTCCAAATCTTTTATGTGGACGGATAACCAGCGTGCATAATTCTGGTGGTCAAGCAAGAAAAACCAAGGCATCATGTTTTTCAGGGATTGCCAGAAGAGTTCATATTTCCCTTCCCTAACGGATTGAAGAAAAGAGAGAAGAAGGATCTCATCGTTGAGAACCAGAAACCAAAATCTAAATGTTGGAGATAGAGAAGATTTCTCTGCAATCCATTCTTCAAAGGATTTTTCAGGGCTATCGGCTGTATATGAATCTTCCAGTAGACTGTAGAGAACTGAGGCAGTTTTTTGATGTATTACTCTAGCCTTGGTTACATGAGTCACTTTAAGATTAGCTTCTGCACTCGCTTGTGTTTATGCCTGAATTGGTAATCACACCTACCCAGCCGCTACCTCGGAGGATTTGTCCAAGCACTTTCAAAAAAGCCTGTTCAATGTGGAAAGGAGCAAACAATGCTACGAAGGTGGACTCCCCATAAACCTCAGGCCAGTTCCACTGAACTAATTTAGTTAAGGCGTACAAAGGTTGGTCTGCACATATGACAGGAACTTGCCCCGGATTCAGAAAATTTGTTAACTTCCTGATATGGTCCATTGCGTGTTTGAGCATCGATGCTGAAGAAGAGTCATCATTAAATAGGTGCAGAAGAGAAGTAAGGGCAATGTCGAAGGAGCAATCGGCCTGATTTGTGGCATGGAAAGAAGCCCAGGTGAGATCTAAAGGGCCATCCTTTCTGTCAGTGAGCACATGATCTAGCCACTCTCTTTCATTTTTCCATTCCAGACCTATGATAGAAGGTAACATTTTGTCATAAATGAGCTCACAGGCTGTTGGCGTAGATGGCTGCTTGGTGTGAAGGGTTACTGCCTTTACGATGCTGTAACTGTCAGGAAGCTGAGGAACTGTATGACTCCTTTGGCTAACATGGCAGAAATTAGTAAGAAAGTTTCGAGGATCTCCTGTTTGGCCTTCGACAGGTATTTGAAACAAGGAAATACCTGTTCCATGGACAGATGACTGTCCTGTGGTGCTGCTATAGCTGTGGTCTATATTGTTGTAGGCTCCAACAGTGCTTTTAGCACCTTTTTGGTTAGGTGCCTTCCTCAGTGCTTCTCACTGGTGCTTTCTTTTGTTCTCCGTGGAATTCCCCAGGAGAAAAGCATTCATTGACCACGGTTAAGAGCGAGGATTGACTTCATTTGACAGCTGCTGATTTCTTACATAGATAATGGTTTTTAACATTCACTAAACATATTAGTAACAGAATATTTAAGAATGAATAAATTCCTAGTATTATGATCTTAAGAATGACAACCTGTTTTGTGTAGGTGGCTCTTTCCTGAGTCCAGAAATATGCTCTTCCACTGGTTTTCCTTTAATTACCGCAGCAGTTTTCATGCTAGCAGTGCACAGGTGGTATCAATGAAAAGCTTAAAGAATATTCTTTTTCTTTGTTACAACACAAAGAAGTGGAATTTTGCGTTATATGGAAGTTATGAAGCAAATAAACTGAGATAAATTGAGAAATTTTCAGTTTTCTGCAATTTCCGGGAAAACCGTAAGGTTTACAGAAAAAATACTAATTGTAAAAAATATAACATAACTTACAAGCTTTCAGATAAAAAAACTAAAATTACAATAGGATGAAAGATAACCGAGATATTAACGATTTTAATAAAGCCTCCGCTGCCATCTTCAATTGCTGCCATTACAGTGTTCTACACGGAATTTGAGGTGACTCCCTATCTGAAAAATTTACTTTTGCACATACCTATCCGCACACCAAGTGGCATATTCCAATCAAAAAGTGCAGGGTTCTTTCAAATTTTGGGATGTACCGCGTCCACTAAATTGGCAGTGCTGCTCAAGGGACAAAACTTTCTCTCTCACACCCTCTATTTCTACTCATGCGCAGGGGCAGAAGTCGAACTTTCAGAATTTGTGCCCACATGTGGAAACAAAAGGTGATCGGGGTGTTAAGTAATTAGGGTGGGGGATGGAAGGTCGGGAGAGCCCGGAAAAACCCACCGCAGGGAAGAATAAAAGAAAGCACAGTAGCCCTCTTGTTCAAAATAGTTCAGCGTAGAGAGGCTAGATTTTTAAAAGGAGAATATTGGTATGGTGCGAGTGTAACAGAGATCTAAAATGGCAAACATTGAAGAATAAAGGAACTAAATACAAAAAAAAACTATTTGAAAAGTTTAAAAGCTTCGAATTCATTGAAGACGTCCACAGCATAGTTGTACCCATATGTGTTAGTGAACATAATGCTAGATCACAGTATACGAGAAAATGTCGAAACAATCGCTAGAACCAAGAAATACTACAGATCTTTTTCCCAGACGTGATAAAACAGTGCAACAGGGGCGTTAATTAGAGTACATTTGGTGCTGTGACACCCCCTGCCAAACACTTCTGGCAGCTTGGAGGGTATTAATGTAAATGTAAATAGATCAGTGCAATAGGCTGGTACTAGAAGTATCCACGAAAACTAATTTTTTGTATTCGCATCTGACACAGCCGGCTAATTTATCTATATTAATTAGAAATAAATATAATTTGTTGGCTATTGACGAAGGTTAGAGATATGAAAAACACAGTTTGGAGGCCCATTACTTCCGGGGCCCCGATGCATAGCATCTGCAGCATATCCCATCACGCAGGTCCTCGGCACAGTAAGAGGTGCTACCCAAAAGTTCTGGGAATGTAGTCATAAGCTACCGTACGCTTACCTGAGGTTCTAATCTAATTTATGAGTACAAATTACAATACAGTCCTGATAAAATTAATAATTTCATACAACGACTTTCAAATGCAGATTGGAAGATTGTCTATGAAGCAACTACAGTAGATGAAAAATTTAATAATTTCTATGAAGTTTTTCTATACCACTTCAACTGCTCATTCCCATTAGTGAAACAAAAAACATGCTACAATGCAATGCGAAAATGGATCACTCCAGAATTAAAAGAAATGGGTAGATATTTATGTGATCTTCATGCCAAAACAAAACTGTCAAACGATGATACATTGATGATAAACTACAAAATTGTATTAAAACAATATAAAAAACAAATAAAAACATCAAGAAAACAATTCAGTGATAACCATCTCATTAAAGCCACTTGCACTTCGAAAGCTGCTTGGCAGATAATAAAAAATTCAACTCGACCAAAACAATCTCAAACAGATAACTTCCAATTACTTCTAGACAAAAATATATGAGGTGCTACCCAAAAGTTCCAGGACTGTAGCCATAAACTACCGTAGGCTTACCTGAGGTTCTAATCGCCACCATCACCCTCGAAGTAGTCCCCTTGGGAGTTGATACAACGATCCCAGCACCTCTGCCAGTCATGGAAGCACTTCTGGAACTGTGATCTTCAAATGCTGTTCAGCACTTACTGAGATTCCACCTTGATGTCCTCAACAGTGTCAAATCTCCGTCCCTTAATACGAATTTTCATCTTGGGGAACAGAAGGAAGTCGCAAGGGGCTAAGTCGGGGAAGTAGGAGGGACGGGGGACCACTGCCATGTTGTTCTTTGCCAAGAACTGCTGCACAGACAGAGTGGTGTGTGCGGACGCGTTGTTGTGATGCAGGAGCCAGTCTTGTGTGCGCCACTTCTCCGGCCGTTTCCGTCTCACGTCCTCTCTCAAACTGCTGATTCACTGTCTGACCTTGGGGAAGAAATTCCTTATGGACAATTCCCTGTATGTCAAAGAAGACGATCAACATGCTGTTGACATTGCTCTTGACATTGCTCTTGACCTGCCTTGCTTTTTTCAGTCACGGAGAAGATGGAGTCTTCCACTGTGAAGACTGCTGCTTGTTTTCAGGGTCGTAGCCATAAAATCAGCTTTCATCACCGGTAATGACCTTTGAAAGAAAGTTAGGGTTGTTTCTAACATGCTCCTTGAGTTCCCTGCAGACACTCAGTCGATGTTGGTTCTGGTCCTGGGTCAACACGCGGGGCACGAATTTGGCTGCAATTATTCTCATGTTTAGTTCATCAGACAGAATTTGTTGACATGTTCCGTAGGAGAGGCCAACAGTGCTGCTGACATCTTGGATGGTACGCCAACGAACCTCGCGAATGACCTGTCGCACTTTTTCCATGTTTTCATCGGTTGTGCTCGTTGAAGGCCGACCAGAACTTTTGGAATCTTCGGTACAGACATTTGTCCACGTTTGAAATGCGAGAACCACTCGAAAGTCTGGGTTCTACTCATAGCCTCATCACCGAATGCTTGCTTACGCATTTCATGTGTCTCGGACGTGGTTTTGTCAAGCTTGAAGCAAAACTTGATGCAGACGCGCTGCTCCTTCAAGTCTGCCATTTCACTACACAAGAAAATCGCAGAACGCCGGTAACAATGGGTTGAAAAAACTCGCGTGAAAAGAAAACACATGCACACACACACCTGAAACTTCACACACTGCTTCATAAAGGATGTCTTCAGCACATCCTAGCGGCAGAAGTCCCTACTACTTCCAGTTAGCGCTCCACGTGGCCAGTCTCAGGACTGTTGGATAGTACCTCGTATAGTGCAATGTCGTTAATAAAGGTGTAAATTAAGAATCGTTATAAGAAGGACGGATGAGAGCTTCTTTAAAACTATTTGAAAAGTTCAGATTGAAAGGATTACCCAAGAAATTTTTCCATCTCCCCCTCCATTTTCATTTGTTTTGCACATTCGTAATTGTTATAAAATCCTTAGTTGATTGATGTCATGGTAGACTGTGTCCTTAAGAATTCTTTTATCATTCCCTCCCCTTCCTTATACCCTTCTCCATTTTCATTTGTTGCTGCATATTCATAATTTTTATAAAATTTGTAGTTGACTGATATCATAGTCGACTGTGTTTCCTTAGGAATTCTTATGCTCCCCTTCTCCCCCCTAATTGTACCCCCTCCATATTCGTTTATTGCTGCATATTCATAATTGTTATAAGTCTTAGTTGATTTATATCATAGTCGACTGTGTTTCCTTATGAATTCTTATGCCCCACCTTCCTTCCCCCTCATTTTACCTCCTTCATATTCATTTGTTGCTGCATATTCTTATTTGTTATAAAATCTTTAATTGATTTATGTCAACGTTGACTGTGTTTCCATAACAATTCTTACATCATACCCTCCCCCTCCTTATACTCTTCTCCATTTTCATTTGTTGCTGTATATTCGTAATTTTTATAAAATTCGTAGTTGAATGATATCACAGTCGACTTTGTATCCTTAGGAATTCTTATGCCCCCCTTCCCTCCCCCTCCTTCTACCCCATCTATATTCATTTACACTTTCCATCAGTCAATTTACATTTACAATTTAGTCTACTTGCTCTTTTGTTCACTTGCTCTTTTGGTCACTTGCTCTTATGTGCACTTGCTCTTATGTGCACTTGCTCATTTGTCCACTTGCTCTTACGTCTACTTGCTCTTACGTCCACTTGCTCTTACGTCCACTTGCTCTTACGTCCACTTGCTCTTACGTCCACTTGCTCTTACGTCCACTTGCTCTTACGTCCACTTGCTCTTACGTCCACTTGCTCTTACGTCCACTTGCTCTTACGTCCACTTGCTCTTACGTCCACTTGCTCTTACGTCCACTTGCTCTTACGTCCACTTGCTCTTACGTCCACTTGCTCTTACGTCCACTTGCTCTTACGTCCACTTGCTCTTACGTCCACTTGCTCTTACGTCCACTTGCTCTTACGTCCACTTGCTCTTACGTCCACTTGCTCTTACGTCCACTTGCTCTTACGTCCACTTGCTCTTACGTCCACTTGCTCTTACGTCCACTTGCTCTTTTGTCCACTTGCCCTTAGGTCACTTGATCTTATGTGCACTTGCTCTTTTGTCCACTTGATGTCCACTTGCTCATTTGTCCACTTGCTCTTATGTCCACATACCCTTATGTCCACTTGCTCTTATGTCCACTTGCTCTTATGTCCACTTGCTCTTATGTCCACTTGCTCTTATGTCCACTTGCTCTTATATCCACTTGCTCTTTTGTTCACTTGCTCTTTTAGGACTTGCTCTTTTTTCTGGCAGCGACCGGAGAATTGCATTATTATAGTTAAAAGTGAATTATTGAGATCTACTTATTTTACGCACTTCTTAATTTTTTATAAATAATTGAAAATAAGCCACAGAAACATTATGCGGGCATAATAAGTAGTCAAATATAGCACAAAAAATATGAATCAAAAAATGTCTGTCCTTTATTTAAATATAAGTTACTCATTCAGTTGGTTTTCAACATTTACCACAAAGAGCTACTAACAAGAAATTATCTACAGAGGAAGTAGGTATTTATAAAAAAGAATTTGTATTTTTATATGCATTTTTAATAAATTTTCATAGTTAATTATACATACAGGCAGACATTGTCTTTCGCTGGGTTTACGTTCATGAAAACACCACGATAGATGAAATCAAGAAAGCGAAGTAATTAAAGCAATGGGAAATACTGGGTTTGGGTCCCATCCCAGCAAGAGTTGATAATTTTTACTCTGTATTGGTTACTGCAGAAAAATAGAGAAAGAGGTGGAAAAATTAATTTCAGTGAAACAGAGACTTAAACAAGATAAAGGAACACGAAAAAAGTATCATAAAATAAAATCTTACTTAACCTTTATCCGCCAGATTTAAATACCCTCTGGCGGGATCCTGCTGCAGGATTTAATTTTCGACATTTAAATATTTTGTGTAAGTCTTTTCCAAAAATCGCATATCTCGTGAACTATTGGTGTTAAAATGTTCAAATAAAAAGCATTTTGTGGTCAAACTATCAGAGAATTACATCGTTCAGCCTATTTGAGGAAATAAACAGAGTGAAATAACCCTAATAGACTAAATTACGATGCCGAAATAACTTATTGTTGATATAAATCAAAATAAAGTGCAAAAATACTGCATTTAGTCACTTGTTGGCGATGTGGTTCCTGCTCAGTCTGCAGCTGACACAACCCCAGTATTTACACTTCCCTATAGAATCGAGCTAGTGTGGTATTCCTCGAAGCAGGGTTCAACACACAGTCCCACGTCACACGCCTTGCACCTATATTCGTCCTTGAGTTTTTACTCTTTGACAAACACAGATGGCAATGGATAAGGGTCCCTGAAATGGGCCAATTCTTATTGTCCTTGGCCTCAAAGCACTTTATTTGCATTCCACTAGCGCTAGGTCGCCCCCTTGAGAGAGTCTGGGAAGGAAGAGCACCCTCTTCAACCATTTGCCGCACAAGGAAAAGTTGGAATTGCCGATGTGAAAATGCGTCACCGCACGAGGGAAGGAGAATCCAACTATTTAGGATAGTTAGATCGACCAAATGAAAAAATAATTTTTGTCCATTTCCAAGTGCAGCGACCGATGGTGTAGCTGTTAGCCATCCTATCCCAACTAGTTATATAAAAATAAAGGAATCACTAAAAAATAAACAGATGAACAGCTACAGAGATTTTGAACGCATAAGTCTACATCTGCTCTACTTCGTGGTCTGCAAAAGAATGAACGTAAACGTAGTAAAACACATATGCATATATGTGGAAAAGAAAGAAGAAAATAACAAAGGGAAGGAACCTTTGGGGTAGGACTTAGTCCTGGGGTTCAGTTTATTGCATCTCTTTGGGTTGCAATGTAGTAAAACACAAATGTGGAAAAGGAAGAATAACAAAGGGAAGTGACCTCTGGGGTTCAGTTTATTGCATCTCTTTGTGTTGCGAGGGAGTGTCTCACCTCGGTGGAGACGTACACTTTGAGTGAGGCACTCTCGATTGTTTGTTTACTCTCCCCTTCCCCAATATGCAAGACCTTAGGCCTTGGGAGAGCAGATGGAAAAGAAGGATGCCTCGTCTTTCTTCTCCTCCAAAAATTTTGATTCTATGACAAAAACGACATCTGTGAGCGGCTAAGCGGGACACCGGTGTCCCTATCAGCAGGCTTACCGACAAATTTGCCGGGACACCGGTGATCCTTTCGGCATTTAATGGTTAAGTTCCGTCTATATGTGCGATGTGTGCAACACACACTGGCGGCCAAACAACGGGGGCGGTCGATTAATCATCAGTCATGTACAGCATTTTTAACAGTAATGTGGATTGTATTATAATATGCCGTATATTCTTACATACTTATTGGCTATGGTAATTTATCATACCAGAAGGTATTTAAAAAAATTGTTTTAAAGAACGCTTAAAAAGGGCAGTTGTGGCGACCAAAAAACAATGCCACATAATCCTCCAACTAAATGCTATATTTTATGAGAAATAACAACATAACAGCAAAACAAATGCTCTTGAGATGTAACAATAGTCTCGCAACTTAAACACTTCGTGAATATCAAATTATAACATAACAGCAAACAATGCTCTTGAGACGTAAAACTAGTCTCGCAACATAAAACACTTCATGAATATCAAATTATGGTTACACTCTGTCCTCAGAAAACTTTCAGCACACACGACTTGCGAGGAAAATCTTCTCGACTTGTAGGATCCACTCCTCTCTCTCTCTCTCTCCGTCACTCGGAATCTTACTCTTCCCGGCGGCGACCCTCAACTGACGCTCTCGTGGTATATCTCGTTCTCTCGAAAGCCGCGGTCATGTGATGGAGCGGATGAGGGGAGATTCGGCGGGTAGCTTAAATGGGCGACTCCTTGACTTTGCATTGGTTAATTTCTTGATTACGTTATATAACCATGAGAGAAAGGAGGAAATGGGAAATAGGGGTAATATTCGCCCTATATAAAGCGCGTTGCTATGGGCCGAGCCATTTGGCGGAGAGGCTTTTGCATTTCTATTCGGCGATTACAAAAGATGGCGATAACGAAGGACTGGCGATATTCGATGGTTGGCGTTTTTCGTCGCGTTTATCGACAAGTGCTTCGTTAAGTGAAGAGGTGCGGGGAAAATCGCTGCACAGCCAATGAGAGCCTTGCACATGGCACCACTGGTTCCATAGTAGAATTGAGAAAAATGTACGTCTGTTGCCTTACTTGCAGGAGCTAAATTCAAAATAGGGCAGACCTTGTCTTTCTTGGGGGTTACATTCCTGAAAAACTCTGAAAAACTCCATCAGTAATAAATCTTGCATAAAACACAAAGCTTAAGCATTTGCACTATGTCAAATCTGATCAAATACCCCAATGATTCTGAATAGGAAGGGTCAAGAGTTGAGGGTTGAGTTTTCCCCTCAGGACTTCCCTGTTGTCAAAAAGAAAGGAAGCTCCTGGACAGTGATACCCGCTTACATTTTGCAACTTTTCACATGTGAAGGGCACAAAAGTGTGGGAGTATTGTTCCCTAAAAATATATAAAAGTATATGTAAGACACATGTATCTATTTTCTTTAATTATGCATAAATTACATTAATGCACTTACATAAATGTTTATATATTAAAATAACAAACATTTTTTCGGGACTGACTATGAGAGAAAATCTAAATAAAAGGTGATTCATTCCACATGTAAAAAATTTCGCGTAGCCTTTTCTGTGATTTTTCTCTGCAAAAGAGCAAAACATGAGACTGCGAAAGACAAACTAGTCGTAAATGCAGAACTGTAAAAGATCGAAATACGCAAAGGATAAAGCCGCAAAAGACAAGGTCTACCTTATCACTCGAAATGCTTGAAATTACAACAAATACTATGCTTTGAATCATTCAGGTGAGAATGTAATAACAGCGTTATCACCCGCATAGATGGGATTGATTTCTGCTTTACAGCAGAGTGTACAAATTTTTTTTTTAATTTCCTCATATGGAGATTTGTTTTTAGTGGAACGGGTGCAATTTTTATTTCGTAATTGGGAGGTTTCGTATTTATTGAAGGTTTGTAATATAGAGGCTTTCTATATAATTTTAGTTTAGTGAATTTTTCAGGACCGGCAATAATTTTTGTTACATGGAGTTCTTCGTTCTAAGTGAGTTTTTAAGGTTTTACTATATTAATACAATTTACATACCCAAGACATTTTCTGTGATTTTGTAACATTAGGTTTCCCTGTTACAAAAGAATAATGAGAAAGTTTATATTGAAATGATTTTAATTTTTAGTTTGAAAAAGATTCCAATAGATAAGGTTCAACTATAGTTGAACCTCCCAAATCCAGCAAACTTGGGACTACCTGAGCCATGCTGGATCTTGGAATTTGCCTGTTTTCAGGTGGTCATAATTTTTACTTTCTCCATACGTAGTAATGGGAAAGTATTGTGTTCACGAAAAAAATCAACTTCGAGATTTCAACGGAAATACACATTTTGAGTTCTCTAGAACACGTTTAGACTATTTTCGGAATAATGTCTGTGTGTGTGCGCGCGTGTGTGTGTGTGTGTGTGATTGTAGGCACTCTAACTCAAAAAGTACATGCCATATCATTACCAAACTACATATATAACACTTGAACATGAGCACAAAGAACTGATTAGTTTTTGGACAATAACGGTTAACCGGGAGTCAAGGTTTATTCGAAACCCGATTCGGTTTTTGCCATATTTCTTCGTTAAAACATCATTATTGTATATACAATTCCATACAAAAATTATAGAGAATGTAAATTCCTACAACTTTAATTTGAAACAGTTTTCTAAAGCAGTCATTGTTTAGGATTTATTTATAAATAACCGGTTTTTTGGTTTTCTCCTTAAAAACATCGTTATTGGTAATCTTTGTAAGGACCAAAGTTGTAGAGAATAATATTTCTTTCAGGTTTTGTTTGAAACAAATTTTCGTAGAACTATCGATTTCAGATATATTCAACTTTTTCCGTAATTACGAGTTTCCAGTGCGAAACAACGTAGCGGTGAATTCAGGAAACATAATCAAAATATAATTTACGGCAATAAGGACTCCCGCATCCGTCTCTTCGCTCCGTGCATGCCCACTCTCGACCTCAGCGCTGCCACCGAAAACAAAAACATTTGGACACTAAGGTGGCGTTTCCAAAATACGTGTTACTCATGCTCCCTCCCTGTAAAAGAAAGTTGGTGATTAATAGGTAACAGGATGCAGGTTTTCTATGTGAACAGCTCCGGCAGCCATCCTGCGAAGTGTCGCCAGTTCGTAGATCGTGTCTGAGTTCTTCTTCTTGATCTTGAAAAGGCCCACGAACTTCTGTTCTATTTTTGCCGATCGTGACTTCGAAGCATCGGAATGTACATGATTTCTCTTCCATACCAACATACCTATAGAGTATTGCACCTCCCTCCTCCTTAAATTAAAGTAACGAGCTTGCCTTTCGCTCGCCTTTTCCATCGTGATTTTAGCTTGCCTATAACAGTTAGTCAAACGATCCGTCAATGCTCTGTGATATTCTAATGGGTGAAACGGAGCATTTCTCCCCTCAGCTATTTCTCGGAATGCCTCAGTCGGGGCTCTTAGCTCTCTCCCCAAATTAAGGAATTCCGGCGAAAAGCCAGTCGTTTCTTGCCAAGCAGTCCTTAGCGCAAACATCAAATGGGGAATATTTTCATCCCAAGTTCTTTGCGATCCTCGACAATACATGGCGATCATAATTTTTAGCATTTGAATACACCTTTCTGTGGGGTTCGCCTGGGGGTGGTACAGAGCAATGTGTATTAGTTCAATGCCATAGGCGCACCGTAGGATTTTAGAACGAAACTGCGGCCCATTATCACACAGTAAAACCTCAGGACAACCCCAGTGATTTATTACGTAGCTTAGCATATGCTTTGCTATATCGTCGGATCGAATGGACGAAAGCGGAATGGCTGTTGGCCACCAGGTGGCAGTGTCTAAAAAATACAAGCACGTACCTTTTTCCCGATCTCGACCTCAGAAGAGGTTCTATTATGTCAGCGGACACTATGGACCAAGGGGGTACCATTTCCGTAGGTTTCATCATCCCAGCCTTTTTATGCCGTTTGACTTTATATTGTTGACACATCATACACGCTTTCACGTGTCGGGAAACATATTTTAACAATGTGGACCAATAATAGAATCTGCGCAAACAATTATACGTTTTATAGGTTCCTAAATGACCAGCCGATAGCCCGTCATGATTTTCACATAACAAAGCCTCTCTGAACTCCCGTGGAACGACAAGTGTGGTCTCAGTGGAGGGGTTTCCACCCTTACAGGAATTCTGATAAATGAGTCCATCTATTAAAACGTTCTCGGGCTTGTCCCCAGGTCGATGTTCGAGATTTTTATACAGCTCTAAATACCATGGATCATTAATCTTTTCCACTTGCCACTCAGGGGCACCAATAAAGTATATGCTTGACAAGGTGCCCGGTACGACGTGGGACTTTCCTTTCCGATGAACTATTGTGAAGTTAAATTGTTGGAGTTGGGTAATCCACTGGGCCAGCCTCCCTTTCAGATTTCACATCTCAAATAGCCATGATAGAGACGCGTGGTCGGTGTTGACTTCAAACTGATAGCCCTCTACATAGGACTCAGTGACGCTATAGTTACGCTCCGCTGCATTAAGCGTGTGAGAAGCGTAAGCTATCACCTTTTCGCCCTCGTCAGATCATTGGCATAACACAGCCCCGACCCCTACCTCAGAAGCATTGCACTGGATAGTAAAGGGAAGGTTAAAATCAGGGCAGCTGAGAACTGGGGCATTCGACAAATAATCCTTTAGCTTCCATTGCCAGATCGAACGTTTCCTCAAAAGACGAGTCAAAGGTTCGGATATCGTAGCAAAATCTGGGATGAATCTACAATACCAGCTTACAAACCCTAAAAACCGTTTTAATTCAGAACTATTTCTGGGAACGGTAATTTTTTACTGCGTCGGTCCTTTCTGGATCTGCCTCCAACTTTTCGTTTCCCACGATGTATCCCAAAAATTTGATTTTCCTCTTGAGAAAACAACATTTATCCCTATTTAGCTTACGACTTACTTATGACCTCTTCCTCTTCCTCCTCGTCTCGAGGCCAACACACCGACTCCTGGAAAGTATTGTGATCACGAAAAAAATCGACTTCGAGATTTCAACGGAAATACACTTTTTGAGGTCCCTAGAACACGTTTAGACTATTTTTGGAATGATGTTTGTGTGTGTGTGTGTATGTATGTGATTGTGGGCACTCTAACTCAAAAAGTACGTGCCATATCATTACCAAACTTCATATATAACACTTGAACATGAGCACAAAGAACTTATTAGATTTTATACAATAACGATTAACCAGAAGTCAAGGTTTATTCGAAACCCAATTCGGTTTTTGCCATATTTCTTCATTAAAACATCATTATTGTATATACAATTCTATACGAAAGTTATAGAGAATGTAAATTCCTACAACTTTCATTTGAAACAATCTTCTATAGCAGTTATTGTCTAGGAGTTATTTATAAATAACCAGTTTTTGGTTTTTTCCTTAAAAAGTGTCATTATTGGTAATCTTCGTGAGGATCATAATTGTAGAGAATAATATTTCTTCCAAGTTTTGTTTGAAACAAATTTTCGTAGAACTATCCATTTCGGAGATATTTTGATTTGTCTTAATACCAGTATACAGTGCCATCACCATGTAGCGGTGGATTCTGTAAACATATTCAAAATATAATTAATTTACGGCAATAAAGATGATTGTATACTTTTGCGATACGAAATAATAATTTTGCCTTGTAATGCTATTCATAAAAAGAATTTAAATATCTATACCCCAAATATGGAGAAAGTTGGCCACATCAGATTTTTTACTCTTGTGATCACGAAAAAAATCAACTTCGAGATTTCAACGGAAATACACGTTTTGAGGTCCTTAGAACACGGTTAGACTATTTTCGGAATGATGTATATGTGTTTGCATGTGTCTCTGTGTGTGTGTGTGAATGTTTGTGATTGTGGGCACTCTAACTCAAAAAGTACTTGTCATATTGTCACCCAATTATATATATAACACTTTTGTATGAGTCTGAAGAGGTGATTAGTTTTTAGACAGTAACGGTTAACTGGAAGTTGAGGTTTATTCGAAACTCTATTCTGTTATGACGTAATATCTCCGGTAAAACATTATTACTTTCTCCATACGTAGTAATGGGAAAGTATTGTGTTCATGATAAAAATCGACTTCGCTATTTCAACGGAAATACATGTTTAGACTATTTTCGGAATGATGTCTGTGTGTGTGTGTTTGCATGTGTATGTGATTGTGGGCGTTCTAATCCAAAAAGTACTTGCCATATCATCACCGAACTTCATATATAACACTTTAGCATGAGCACAAAGAAGTTATTAGTTTTTATACAATAACGGTTAACCAGAAGTCAAGGTTTATTCAAAACCACATTCGGTTTTTGCGATATTCCTTTGTTAAAACATCATTATTTATATTAAATTCTATACAATAGTTATAGAGAATGTAAATTCGTAAAACTTTCATTTGGAACAATTTTCTATAGCAGTTATTGTTTAGGAGTTATTTATAAACAACCGGTTTTTCGGTTTTCTCCTTAAGAACATTGTTATTGATAATCTTCAGGACCAAAGGTGTAGAGAATAATATTTCTTCCAAGTTTTATATGAAATAAATTTTCGTAGAACCATACATTTCAGAGATATTTTGCTTTTTTACTTTCTCCATACGTAGTAATGGGAAAGTATTTTGTTCACAACAAGTATCAACTTCGAAATTCAACGGAAATACATGTTTTGAGGTCCCTAGAACACGGTTAGACTATTTTCAGAATGATGTCTGTGTGTGTGTGTGTATGTGTGTGCGTGCGTTTGTGATTGTGGGTGCTGGAATTCAAAAAGTACTTGCCATATTGTCACCGAACTTCATATATAACACTTTAGCATGAGCACAAAGAACTGTTTAGTTTTTGGACAATAACGGATAACCGGAAGTCGAGGATTATTTGAAACCCGATTCGGTTTTTGCGATATTTCTCCATTAAAACATCATTATCGTATATACAATTCTATACAAAGGTTATAGAGAAAATTATTTCCTACAACTTTCATTTGAAACCATTTTCCATAGCAGTTATTGTTTAGGAATTATGTATAAAAAATAATCGGTTTTTTTGGTTTTCGTCAAATATCTCCTTAAAAACGTCGTAATTGGTCATCTTCGTGAGGACCAAAGTTGCAGAGAGTAATATTTCTTCCAAGTTTTTTTGAAACAATTTTTTGTAGTACCATCCATTTCGGAGATATTTTGCTTTTTCGTAATTTCGAGTAGACAGCACCACCACCATGTAGCAGTGAATTCTGTAAACATATTCAAAATATAATTTATGGCAATAAGGACAACTGTATTCATTTACAATACGAAGTAATAATTTTGCCTTATAAGGCTATTGATAATAATTTAATTATCTATACCCCAAAGATGGAGAAAGTCGTGTTGGCCACATCAGATTTTCTTGATTATTTAGTTATATAGCTCTGGTAAACTAGATAGCTTCATATGCTTAGGCTTTTATTTGATTAGTTTACTTTGTATTAGGTAAACACTCGTGATTTCCCCTTCTGTCCTGAAGCTACATTGCTCAAGTCCGGCTATTAACTCGGAAGTTAACTGAATACGCTAGTTGTTGAGACTTTCTTTTAGCATAACTTCATCTTCTTTCTCATTATGCTTACCTTCCTCCTGGTCTTTATTGAGCTCCATTTGTATATGAAGTATCTTGGTCTGGATTAATCCACTGCTTAAGATTTTCAGTCTCTTAAGTTAGATGGTAATTTTTTGGTTTCAGGGTTTCTCATATGAAGGGCATAATCCAGTAAGTCATTGATCACATGAGAAATGCCAGTGGTGTATGCCTCTTCTTCAGGAACATCTCCATCTAAAAATATCAATCCTGACCATAATTTGTGCCAACAATTCTTGAGAGTGATAGCAGGCACACTTTCCCATGCTCGAACTTGTTCCCAGATGCAATTTTTGATGTGATACTGTTTTATGAATTTACCAACAGAAACTCCTAAAGTAACTGCACTTAGCATTCTTCTCATGAATTCAGATCTATATGAGCACTTTAATGATCTTATGATACTCTGGTATTTAGATACCTTATGTCCAATGGGTGACTTCATCATTAGCAGCAAGTGTTTTACCAGTCATCCAATGCCAAAATAATGCGGTCTCATTCCCATTATAGGTCTATTTGGGCATTAATTTTTCATCTTCCACTAGCTTGGCAAATTCCTCAATGAATGCAGCGGCAGCCTCCTTGTCAACTGAGTGCTTCTCACCACACACATTATGCAGTGTAATTGCAGTGTAATTGCATGTTAAATTTCTGTAGACAACCTTCACTGTAGGCACATTCACAATCGAGGTTAAGTTCATCATGAAAAAAATTAGCGTGCTCCTTAAGTATTTGCCCACTAATGGTCATCCCCTCATGACATGATTCTTGAGGCAGTGACTGACTAAATAATGTAATAATGTTATTTGTCACCCCTCTCAGTGTTGCTTAGTATTTATTAACTTTTATGAAGATAAAGTATATGAAGTAATTACATTTCATATTTTTAACTTTATTGATTCCCCTAAAAAATATGGTAGGAAAATATTGATGAAATTAATTTTAACTTATTTTGTATTAAAAGTTTTACGCATAGCTTTGTATAATCTAGCCATATAGTCTTGTTCCTTAGTGAACTTTGTCTTCCTACTTCAAAATTATAATTTATTTAAGACATACATTGGTGTCTTTTTAAATATTATAAATTGAAATTGAATTGAAAAAATTATCAACTCAATCTGTGTATACTTAAATTACCTTCAGAAAAAATATTTCAGAATAAATAGTTTAATTTTTTTCCCAACAGGATGACAACCCTATTTCATATGCTGTACCTAAAATGTTTTCTGATGCAAACAACAGTGTGGGAGAAGCTGCCATGGCTTTGGAAACACCAATTTTGTGCCCATCTTCGTCCTATCCTCATGACCAAGTTACCGTACATACAATATGTGCGAAATTACCAGCTTCAAAGCTTCAGTATGTGGATAATACCATTGTTCAAAATCCTTCATTGATGAGGCAGAGTTTATATCCACAACTTCCTTTAGTCATGCCTGCACATAATAGTATTTTCACTTCCATGGTCACTCAAAATAAGAAACCATTAGCTGTCACAAGTGCCTTGGATTCTACTCTAGATGTGCTGAGATATGTGGGTAAAAAGGACAATAATAATTTGATAGACCTTGCTCCCTTTCGGGGAAATGAGGATGGATCCCAAAATAGAGACAAGCATGCAACAGCTTCCGTTCGAGTTAGTGTGCTTGAAGCATTTGACCCCCTCTTGCTAACCTCTAATGCCACTGCCAACATTTCTAAAGATAACAAAAAATCATCAATGCCAGTTGTTGAAGAATCTGTCCAGGTTGTAGGAGAAAAAGCAGATGCCAGAAGTTGTTCTGTCTTTACAGTCAAGGAGTTTTTTGATGTAGCAGAAAAGCCAGTGATGGAGCAAAGTTCTCAACTCGTACTTTTAGGCCGAGCCACAATTGATGATGATGGCCACTCTGAAGGTTCAAGCATATATGATATTCATGATCCATTTGATTTTATGAATGCCCTGCCATCCCAATGTGTTCCATCACAATCGGATCTGACATATGCCACAGTACTGAAGGATTCTCCCAGAAAAACAGTAGTTGAGTTTGTTGAGATGGAAAGTGCCACTTATTCTAAACCTCCTCCACTACCACCTCGAACTTCAGTTAAGGGAGCTGATGAAAAGAGACAGTCCAATTACCAACGCAGGGTAAGTTGATCACAGTATCATTTGAGTTCTTTACAATTTTATGAATACTTATTAAAATTTTGATAAAAATACAGTGTTTGAAGCTAGTGAAGAAAGCTATACCTAAAACATCATCATTGATATCATGTTTTTGCTGTTAGTATTGAATTAATTGAAATAATAATAATTATTAGCATTTGTTTTAATCATGGGTTGATCTCTCTTCAATAAATGTAGGATAAAATCCAAGCAAGTTACTGCAGAATTAAGAAGGAGCTGGTAAATTTTGTAGAGATAATAATATAGATTTGCTTATAAAAGTTGCTGACAGTATGGCAGGAATTGAGGGTATCTGACTTTTGCATTAAGTGTATGATTTATTTCATGAAGTCCTTTATGAACTAATTCTGTGCTTGAAGTGATGGTTAGGTGAATATAAATGTTCTCTTGTTTTATTGTGTTTTTATTAGATAGGCAAGGACAGAGTATTTTTTGATCTTGTCAGTATAAGTCTGTGCATGTTTCTTGTGAGTTGTAATACCTACAAGCAGAGCCGTAGTGAGGGTGGGGCAACCGGGGCATGTGCCCAGGGCACAGCTTTGTAAGTGGGTGCCAAATAAAATTCTTATTATACATTTGATGAAATGTGGTTACAGTTTTGCTTTTTTGATCTCTTCGAAATTTATAACGGCCAACCTCTGGTTCAACCGAAGGGCCATGACTACCAAGTCATAGGTGAACGTGTGCAAACTTAATTGGCGGCTTTTAGTATGCCTCTACTCTTTATGCTCTGAATGTAATTTCTTTTATTTATCCTCGTCCCCAAAAATGTGTGCGCCCTATCGCATTGCATTAGCGGAGCAGAATTTTTGCCCAAGTTGTCGATAAAAAGTAATTATTGAGGGGACCTTTATTGATTTTATCACTGTGAAATCGAAAAAGATGAGTAAAATCACTTCAGAAATAATCCAAAAGTTGCTCCTAAATTAAACGTTTGCAAACATAATCCTCTTGCGCGTTTCATACCACCAGAGCATTCGCTTAATTTAGCTTGTTATCATTCCACTGAAAAAACTAACCGTCAAATTAGGGAGTTTTTTGAAAAGGTATAGAAACTGTTCCTTAATTTTGCCGGTTCCACATCGAGATGGGTTGTACTAATAGAGGTCATAAAGGTGATGTTAGAAAAACATGGCGCAACACGATGGTCATCAAGAGAAAATTCTGTGAATTCATTGGGGTTACAATTGAAGGAATTTTATACGGTGGTAATAAAATTAAAGAATGAACATAAATGCAGAGATGTTGGAAGTTTGCTAGAACAGATATTTATATTTTGGTAGTAGTAGTAATTAGGTTTTTAGGTGTGTCGACAGCTAAGGTCATTTTGCACTGTCAAATTCTGCTAGAGAAAATCAACATACATCACAACATCCATGCCCAAAGCGGGATTCGAACCTGCGACCTTTGGGTTGGAAGGCAGGCGCACTGCCTACCAGTCTAACCCGGCCATTTATATTTTTCTTGTTATTTTGGGATGATTGTCTCCAACAGATCAACCACCTCATTAAATCTCTTCAGGGTGCCAATGTAACTGTGGATAGAGCCGTTGACATGATCTGCAATTTGGTACTGGACATAAAAAGTTCAATGTCAAGACTGGAAGAGTACATGTAATAGGCAAAGAAAATTTGCGATGAAAAAGGAATACCTGATGTGCTCTCGAAAATAAGAAAAAGAAAAAGGAAAAATTCATGAAACGATGGAAACTGAAGCGCTTTCAATACCTGAAACAACAGAAAATTTTAAGTTGTGCTTTATATAGTATGACCGAAGATAAAATGATAAATTCCTGTGAAAATGCTGCAAATAGGTAATGAAAACAATGTGTATGAACGGGAGTTAATCGAATAAGTTTGCAGTTTGAAACACCACCTGCCTTCGAAAAAAGTGTAAAAATTATGCAGAAAGAAATATTGGAATGTATTCCTAATGTGGAAAATTTTTATGAGAATTTTCTTGACATTCGTCACATCACTTTCAACCGGAGAGCGTTCTTTAATAAATTGAAGTTGATCAAAAATTACATACGGTCATCATTGAACTAAGAAAGACTTTTTGGTCTAGCCATCTTATCTATAGAATAAACTTTTAAAGATATAGAGTTCAGTGACATAATGAATGTTTGCCGCAAGTAAAGCCTGAAAAATAACTCTTAAAAGAAATAATTGTTTATTTCAATTAAATACCCCTTTAAAAATATGAACTTATTATTTTATTAGATCATTTTGGGGCACCAAAAAATCCTCTGCCCAGGGCGCCAAAAGGGATCACTATGGCCCTGCCTACAAGTGTTATAATTTTAGTTTTCTTGTTTGCTACTATGATACCTTGTTATTTGGTTATATTGTCTTGGTGTTTGCTATTTTTCTGTCAAAATAGAGTGACTCCCATTTACTACTATTGATTCTGGCATATACCATATTTTTCGGGTGATAAGATGCACTTTTTTTTCCAGAAAAATAACTCCTAAAATTAGCCTGTCTTATAGACTGAAGGTAAGATTACAGTGGGTCCCCCGTTATTTGCAGAGGCTACATACCAGAAAATTGTCGTGAATACTGAAATAGTGATTACCGGAGAATTTTTTCCTGTAAAAATACGTTATATAAGGAGAGGTTATGTTCTGATTTGTCACTAAAATTGCTCATGTGAAGAAAAAAGGGGAATGTTCTCATAAGATTTCATGTAATAAGGGAGATTAAGTTTAAGTTGTTGCCACTGTACACTATGACATCCAAACTAAGAAAACAAGTCCGTTTACGGGTGGTCCTGTCATGAAAGGGTTAATATACAGGACAGTACATACACTGAACATTGCATAATCTTAATATAAAATAACTTAAAATTACATAAATACGAATGAAAAAAACACACACATAAAAAACTCACATGCGCACACAAAAATAATACACACTCACACATATATTGTGAGATGAAATTTGTGAGAATCTCGGATACAGTATATTCCTGGCACAATTCCAAAACAAAGCATCTGATGCTGGTGCTTAATAGCACACATATGGTAAGATGGTGTGCTAGTTCATTCCTTATGCTAGTTTAAGCGAATAAAAAATAATTGCGACAGGCGGCTAGGAAAATCACAGGGCCTGGTGGAAAGTGTGCGCTTGGGGCCTATTAGTTATGGAATAAATCACAGCTGGAAATGAAGCATGAAATGACCTTTCCTAAATGTATTGGTTAACAAAAATAAGTTTTCCCTGAAAAACACCCTTGGAAATTGGGGTGTCTTATAGCCTGTTGTCTTATCACCCGAAAAATATGATATTTATTGTTCAACATGATTTGCAAATATGGTGGATGGTTATAGGATTTTATACTGAAGGAAATTTCATTAAGCTGGAAAGAAAGAAAAATTTCTTGTTTGCAAGGTTGAGGTTCCACCTTAGAAAACAAAGGATGTAAGTAGGAGTTTACAATAGAAAATTGCCTTAAATACAGCTAAATTGATAAAAATTAAAATAATAATGCAAAGAAAAAGAAAAAACACAATAATACGTTAAATATGCTATAATAAGAGGATTGTATTAGTTTAAAAAAAACATGATCAACTGTTATACAAACAGTGAGGTAACATACATTTAGTTAAACCAGTTAAACCAAGATTTAAGAGTCCCACATTTAATTTTTTCCCCCATTTAGTGTTTATCTTTTGCAGTCCCTTTGTTTTGATATTTTTACTTTCTCCGTACGTAGTAATGGGAAAGTATTGTGATCATGAAAAAAATCAACTTTGAGATTTCAACGGAAATACACATTTTGAGGTTCCTAGAACACGTTTAGGCTATTTTCAGAATGATGTGTGTGTGTGCATGTGTGTGTGTGTGCGTGTGCACGTGGGGAGGAGGATGTATGTATGTATGTGATTGTGGGCGCTCTAACTCAAAAAGTACTTGTCCCATTAATACCAAATTTCACATATAACACTTAAGCATGAGCACAAAGAACTGATTAGTTGTTGGACAATACCGGTTAACCGGAAGTTGAGGTTTATTCGAAATCTGATTCGGTTTTTGCGATATTTCTCCAATAATACGTCATTATTTTATACATTGATCATTACAAAAAATGTAGAAAATGTAATTTTCTACATCTTTTATTTAAAACAATTTTCCATAGCAGTTGTTGTTTAGGAATTATAAAAAATAATCGGTTTTTTCGGTTTCCATCAAATATCTTCTTAAAAATGTCGTAATTGGTCGTCTTCGTGGGGACCAAAGTTGTAGAGAATAATATTTCTTTCAAGTTTTGTTTGAAACAAATTTTCGTAGAACCATCCATTGTGGAGATATTTTGCTTATTCGTAAATTTTCAGTATACAACGCCGCCACCATGTAGTGGTGAATTTTGGAAACATATTCAAAATATAATTTACGGCAATAAGGACGACTGTATTCATTTATGTTACGAAGTAATAATTTTGCCTTATAGTGCTATTGATAATAATTTAAATATCTATATCGCAAATATGGAGAAATTCATGTGTTGGCCACATCAGATTTTTTCAGGTGAAAATCTTTGCCATCACAGAGAAATGCATATTTGCTGATTTCGTGAAATGGTGTACATTGACTGGGATTACAAATTTGCATATCATTGGTCCACAAATTCGCAAAGTTTTGAAGTTATTTTTCGGTTAAACAACACCTTAGTATTGATAAAAAACACAATAATAACAAAAATTGATAAACATTGAATAAATGAAATGGTATAATACATTTTCAATGGTTTTGTTCCATTTATAATCCTCAAATAATAATAATAATAGTGACGTTTGAGGGGGCTGAGAGAGGGCTATACCCCAGAGCCACTCATGGGAAAGGCCTCCTCAGCTGGGAGACATCATACCAGGGTGCCTCCTTAAGGTTGGCGGCAGATGACCTCAGACACCAATGGCAGCAACCACAGCCCAAGTCTGTAGGGGTACTGTTAAATCTTAAACCCATTGAAAACTATGAAGATGAGTAGAAATAATGGCCTCAGAAAAATGCCTTGACATATTATTTTGGCATTTTAAAATGGTCAAATACTGACCTTGAAAACATTACGAGAAGAATACATGTCAGCTTAAGTGATCATCGCATGCACCGTCCAAAATCAGCTATTGAATGCATTCACTTATCTACGGAAAACGGAGAATGGAAGTTATTGACACCACCCATCTATGTGCTGCATAAATAAATGACTTAAGGAAATACTTCCTTTCTAAAAGTAAAGAATGAACAATGTACGATGACATATGCAAAGCAGATGAAGACATAACACCACTAAATCTAAATCACCCAATTACTGACACAAATGATCAAATCCTCTCAGAACATAGTATAGAGCAGGGATGCCACCAATTTTTACTTTCTCCATACGTAGTAATGGGAAAGTATTGTATTCATGAAAAAAATCGACTTCGAGATTTCAACGGAAATACATGTTTTGAGGTCCCTAGAACACGTTTAGACTATTTTCGGAATGATGTCTGTGTGTGTGTGTGTGTGTGTGTGTGTTAGTGTGGGCGCTCTAACTCAAAAAGTTCATACCATATCGTTACCAAACTTCATATATAACACTTTAACATGAGCACAAAGAACTGATTAGTTTTTGGACAATAACGGATAACCGGAAGTCGAGGTTTATTCGAAACCCGATTTGGTTTTTGCGATATTTCTTGGTTAAAATGTCATTTTTGTATTTACAATTCTGTACAAAAGTTATAGAGAATGTAATTTTCTACAACTTTCATTTGAAACAATTTTCTATAGGAGTTATTGTTTAGGAGTTATTTATAAATAACAGGTTTTTCGGTTTCCGTTAAATATCTCCTTAAAAACATCGTTATTGGTAATCTTCGTAAGGACGAAAGTTGTAGAGAATAATATTTCTTCCAAGTTTTGTTTGAAACTAATTTTCGTAGAAACATCCATTTCAGATATATTTTGCTTTTTCTTAATACCAGCCTACAGCGCCAACACCATGTAGCGGTGAATTCTGTAAACATTCAAAATATACGTAATTTACGGCAACGACGTGTCTTCTTTTATGATACGAAATAATAATTTTGCCTTATAATGCTACTCATAATAATTTAAATATCTATACCCCAAATATGGAGAAAGTCATGTGTTGAACACATCAGATTTTTTTTCTAAATCCTGTTACTGACATCAAAATATCCCGTAAAATCCTGTAATATGGGTCTTGGGTTTTTTATGCAAAATGTACAAATTTATGCTTTAAATATTTTCAGCACCTGCATCGCATATTTTATGTAAAATTATTTACAACTGTTTATGCAGAGCCCTGTAACTTAAATGTAATCATTTTTTTAATGAAATTTACCTTACATTACAAATCAACTGTATTAGCATAGAAAGTTTTCAAAAATGTATTCAAGTTTTAAATATACGAGGTGTGATCAAAAAATTCCTGGACTGGCCACGTGGAGCGCTAACCGGACATAGTACGGACTTGGGCCGCTAGATAGTGCTAAAGAGCTTCATTGTGAGGCAGTGTGACAAGTGTCACGTTGATACACGCAAGCGTTTTTTTTCACGAGCGTTTAGTGTGTTAGTGGTGTTCTGTGATTTTTGCGAGAAGAGAAATTGCAGACTTGAAGGAGCAGCACTGGGATGAGTGCTGTTTGGTTTCTGGGTCGTAGCCATAAACCCAGCTTTCATCACCAGTGATGACCTTGGAAAGTAAGTTTCGGTCATTTCTGACCTGTTGCTGGAGGTCCCTGCACTTTTTGAACATTTTCTTTGGTTCTGCTGGTTGAGGGCCGACCAGAACGTTCAGAATCCGCAACCGACGTTTGCCCACATTTGAACTGTGAGAACCACTCGAAATTCTGGGTTCTGCCCATGGCGTCATCACCAAATGCTTGTTTAAGCATTTCTTGGGTCTCCGACATGGTTTTGTGGAGTTTGTAGCAAAACTTGATGCACATGTGCTGCTCCTTCAAGTCTGCAATTTCTCTTCTCGCAAAAATCGCCGAACAACACTAACTCTACTGCACAAAAATGCTCGTGAAAACAAACCGCTTGCGTGTATCAACGTGACACTCTGCACACTGCTTCACAATGAAGCTCTTTAGCGCTACCTAGTGGCCCAAGTCCGTACTATGTCTGGTTAATGCTCCACGCAGCCAGTCCGGGAACTTTTTGATCACATCTTGTACAGTAAATTGCACAAATGCATTGAAAACAATAAGTAACCATACGCCTAGTTTACAGGACAGGCTTTAGATTAGGAAATCTGTTAGAATAATTTTCACTTTTAACCACTCAACTAGGTAATTTTTTTTATCAAGTCTCACCCACAGTGGGTAATTAAATAGATAAAGTTAAATATCATCCAGTTTCCACAAATATAAAAGAGCGTAACTGATAAAAATGCTTCTCTTAGAAACGAAACGTCTCTTTCAATTCTCAGAAGCAACCTGAGCCTTCCATATACATTACTAGCAGGAAAAACATTCATAAATAGCAGGATTACCCTTAAGACAAAAGTGCATACAGAGAAAAGTGTGAGTTTTCACAAGGGAGTGTGAAAAAACCCAGTGTGTCATAAACGGTCATTCAAGTAGTACACGGAAATGCAACCCGCAACGCATACGCAGAGCTCCCTTATGAAGACCTGCTTCTCAAAGAAAAAGGAAGACAAGGCCATCTGTGGTAGGTAGGACGAAACTAGAAGAACCCATCTATAAGTGCGAGATGCTACGGGACGGAAAATCCCGGCATACCCATAGCAATCAGCATTAAAAATGCCATGATGTCTAAATCCGTCATACCCAGCAACGGTGCATCCAGCCATGACGTCTATACACGGCATACCCAGATGAGTGGTTAATGATATCAATACAGGTAGGCCCCGATTTACGCCGGGGTTACGTTCCACCACCTCAGGGTCGTTAGCTGAAGCAGCGTAAATCGAGGAATAATTATAATGTATTTAAATGAGATAGGTTCCTTCTCTAAGAAAATTGAACCATAAGAATTAATATAAATGCTTTTCATTTAAATATTTGTTTTTATTTTGTAATTGTGAGATATAAATAATATTTTTAGATAAAATCTAAGTAATAAAATAAAAATTTAACTTACTACATCGGTCCTGTAGAGCCATCTTTGGAGTATGTAGTAACGCCACTGTCTGTCCCCTTTGTTATGTTCTTTGACAGTGGTGGTGGATTAATGGGATGGGCCTGGTGGAGGGTCGTCTGGGTCGAGTGGTTCTGCAGGTCCTTTGTCCTTAGAAAAGAACTGCAGTAATGGCGTCTGCTGAGTATTTCTCTTTCTCTCTTCTAACATATTATAGTAGGGCTTCAATATGTTAGTAACAGCTCTTTGGATGGAAGAGCTGCGTTCCCAGTCTGGGTCATTATCACATAGAGTTTCACAGCCTGTTTGTAATTGTGCCAAAGCTGATTGAAGTGTCTTTGTGGTGAGGCTTCTAATTGGTACAATCTCCTGCTCTTCCCCTTCCTACTTAGAGTTCTGTTTAGCCTGTTGTGCAGCCAGCTCCTCTAAGTCCTCCTTTGAAAGAGGCTCACCATGGCTTTGTAGCAACTCACTGACATCATCAATGTCAACCTTGTCAAGGCCAACATCCTCAGCCATCCGAGTGACATCTTCAACCACTGCTGAAATTGGCTCAAACTCAAGAAAGTAAGACACCGCATCAGGCCACAATTTCCTCCAAACTCCATTCATGCATGATTGTGACACTTCTTTCCACATTGTAGCAATGTTACTAATGGCCTTAAGGATGCTGTAGGACCTCCAGTAGTCCCTCACAGTCACTGAGTCAGATGCCTGCACTGCCTCAACAATCCCTTTGAAGGTCGTACGTAAATAGTACGCCTTGAAGGTCGCAATAACGCCCTGATCCATTGGCTACAACAGTGAGGTGATGTTGGGTGACAAATAAATGACCTTCACATTCAGAACGTCGTTAGGAATATCTTCAAGGTTGGCTGGATGACCTAGAGCATTGTCGAGAACTAAAACAACGTTGTTTGCTGCACAAAATTGGGCCACCTCTGGACAAAAGTACGAAGTGTGCCATTCACTAAAAAGTGTTTGGGTCACCCACGCCTTCTTATTAGAGCGCCAGAAAACAGGAAGTCGAGTCTTCACAATGCCCTTCATAACACGTGGATTCTCGGAATGGTACACTGACATCGGCTTTAACTTAAACGTGCCTGATGCATTACCACCCAGAAGTAATGTAAGCCGATCTTTTGCAGCCTTAAAACCAGGGGCAGACCTCTCTTCACAGGCTATGTACGTCCTACCAGGCATCTTCTTCCAGTATAGCCCTGTTTCATCAACATTAAAGACTAAGTCAGGGGCGTAGCTGCCTCGGTCCATTAACTTTTGGAATATGAGCGGATATTCCTCAGCACCTGCAATGTCGGCGCTAGCCGCCTCACCAGTAATTTTCACATTGTGAATTCTGGTCCGGTTTTTGAACCGGAAAAACCAGCCCCTGCTAGCCGAAAATAATTCAGTCCCTCCCAATTCCTCATTAATTTCTTTGAACAAGCTTCTAACCTTGTCCATAACCACTGCCTGTGTTACAGGAATGTTATTTTGGTTTAAATCGTCTATCCACAGCACTAATAACTTCTCCATCTTCTCCATTATCTCACTCCTTGAATAAGTTGTTCTAGAAACACATTAACAATTGCTGTATGTGATTGCTTGATTTTCTCAGCATTATTCATAATGGTCGTAACAGTAGAAGGTGCTAAGTTTAAGGCCTTGCACACCTCTGAACACCGCTCACCAGATTCCATACGACTTCAATCGTTAGAGATTTGCGGCTTTTTTAACATGTGCAGGCACAGATTCACCACTCCGCTTAGAAGACATGGGTGCACAGTTTATTTAAAGTAATAAGGCACTAATGAACACAAGAAAGTATTAAAATTTAAGGCACAGCTCACAACACGTGCACACTAGCGGACGAGAAGTAAGTAAATGACGACGACACTACCGTCGCATAGGTATCTATTTCCTCTGCTGCGTTTACGCTTGCATTTTCAAATTTTCTTTTTATATACAGAGTGATTCTAAAGTAGCTTTACAACTTTCGATGGAAGTATATTTTTATAGATAGGCGATACAAGCTGCTTTAAAATGTAACATTGTAGCAGAACACATCAAGCCTGCCAGTCGTAATTCTATATACCACCACCATAAGTGATTCTGTTTTGCTGCAATCTCATGTTTTAAAATAGTAAGTTACGCCTATTAATGAAAATATACATTCATTCAAAGTTGTCAAGCTACTTTTGAATCACCATGTATTTTAAAAAAATTTTTTTTGATTTTTTTCTTTATAATTTTAAAAAGGCGTTAATGTGAAACGGCGTATAATAAAGCATCGTAAATTGAGGCCTACCTGTATATTGGTGCAACAAAATTAGACAAAATGAAAAAAATTTCTACTGATTTCACGGTTTCACTTCAGATATATTATTCAACCGATGTTGCCGTAAAATATCAAAATCGAAATTTTGGAAGTGCGGGCATTACAGAATTTCATTTTTCTTCTTTCTCATACGAAGTATCAAGAAAGTATTGTTATCGCAAAAAAATTCAACCTCGAGATTTTTACGGAAATATACATTTTAGGTGTTGCTGAATCCGAAAAAGTGGCTTTCGTAATGCTGTCTGTTACTGGCTCTGGAGCCTAGACGGTAGAGTGAAAATGAATGAAATCTCATACTAAGGCATTTTATCATACTGAGCAGAGTATATGTAGAAATGGTTGACATTGCTCAATAATTAAGAGTAGTTTATTTTACGCATTTTTTACAACAATTTGATTTACTCAAAAACAGCTCTAACGATCTTGATCAAATTTTGTACAGTTACTTATGTTTACGTCTTTAATAATACTGTATAGTTCATATTTCTCAAAAAATGAATATAAGGCTAGTTTATTCTAGGCAACTTTAACAATAATTCGATTTTCTCAAAAACGGCTCTAACGATTTTGATCAAATTACTTACAGTTACTTGAGTATACATCTACAATAATACTACATATTTCATTTTCTCATTGAATGAATATAAGGCTAGTTTATTCTTGGGCAGCTTAAACAAAAATTGAATTTTCTAAAAACAGGCTCATACAATTTTCATTTTCTAAAGATAACTAAACTACGTGTTAGTACCCATATATGAGAAAGTTTGTACAATGTATGTTGTACCGATTTTTTTGTAATATTGCCTAAACTTGGCCCCAAAGAGAGTGATGATTGAAATGAAAGAAAAGTCGGTAAAAAGGGCAGAAAAAGTGACGAGTTTGGAGAAGAAAATTGAAGTTTTAGATAGGCTCGCGCATAATGAATTTGCTTCATCAGTTGGTAAATTACTTGGTGTGAACGAGTCCACAATAAGATCGATTAAGAAAAGTGAAGAAGCGATCAAGAAAGTCCTGCTGAGTGCAACTGTCATTCACAAGAAAGCCAAACTACTGCACAATCATTGTCTCAAATTGTTTCGCGGTCTGTTAACGGGAAATCGCCAACGTCATCGAAGCATGTGTAGATCGGTTCCTTGCTCTTCAATAAAATGTGGGGTTTATTCAGAACGCCACAGTACGTATTGTATTATTATATTTGTTCTTCTCCTTCACAATTGAACACACACTCGACCTGCTTAAGTCCTATGAGTGTCTGATTGAAGCTAAAGATTGGCCGCTTTCGGCATATCTAATTATTTCCATCTTCACTTTATGAGCCCTACGTTTCTTTCCACTTGTTTTAGCACTTTAGTTTTCTGTTTATCACTCATGTTTATAAAATAGTACATGTAAAATGCACAAACAAAGAATCACTGCTGTATGTACAAACAAAGACGGTAACGTTGCCGAGACTCAGTAATAATAATAATTTATTTATTATTCACCAACTTTACAGTGGTATTAATCTTATCAAATTTCAGTACAATATTTAAAAACATTACATATAATATGTATATTATTACATAGCATACTTTAATTTGGTAATTTATTAAAAGTGTTGGCTTGGCTGACAGACAGCGGCATTATGCGATAGCTCGGAATGTTTGATCGTCAGCTGACGAACTAAAGTCTGAATTCGGCATTGTTCGGCGTACAAAAGGCGGTTTAGGGGCAAGAATTTACAGTGTACGAAAGAGCGAATTGTACGAAAGTCGAATGTATGAAAGTCGAGGAATGCCTGTACCACCGAATTCCAAATAGTGGAAAAATGGCCAAATACCGAATAGTTTTTGAACATTCGGTACATCCCTACTATATATTGATTTCTTAATACTTCATCGTACACAATATTTTGAATCTTGTGAGTTTCTGTGTCGTTTTTAGCTCCTGTAATTTTGATTTTGAGACGCGATGGATCGTCACCGAGAGAGGGCCACATGTAGCTGACCGTGACCAAATTTTGGCTTACTCTGATCGATGTGAATGCCCACTCGGTTAAATGTTTGGCCTTGAGATTTTTTAATTGTCATAGCAAAGGCTAACCATATGGGGAATTGTTTTCTGTTAAGAATAAAAGGTAAATCATGATTATCTCGAGTATTTAAAGAGGTTTGGGGTATTGTAACGACATTTAAGCAACTGTCAATTCCAAATTGCCACTATGAATCCTGTTCTTACTCATGTGATTTGTATAATCATTTCATGATTTTTTGAGACACCGTAAGATGTATCGCCAATAACAAAACTGCTGTAATATGTCCTGTTGTTAGCAACGTGGGTTATTATTCAGTTGCGTACTAACGCATGGTCTTCCTGGAGTCCATATAAGCCATACAATAACGCTCGAGAAAGATAATTTCCATCTCCAGTGATGTGATGCCCAATTGACCCTGGCCCTGAAGTAGAAGAGGGAGTTGGCCCTGATAAGGGTGGTGAAATATAAGAGAAAGTTGTGCCTGATAAGGGACCTTTTGCATGTGAAGGTGAAGAAAGTAATGACAATCTCCATTATAGTCAGAGCACGACTGCTGGGAAACTTGGGCTACCTCTCGCCTGGCAGAGCTGGGATAAGTGTGCCTGCGCACAATGGTCATTTTCCGATCACACGTCACTTAGTTATGACCTTAGATTATAATATAGAAAGATACCAAAATTCATGACTAAAAGTTGGGGTGCGTAAATTATGTGGTGGTGAAAATCACGTAAATACAGTATTCATCAACAAGCCCACAGCGAAGCATATGACACCATGATGCCAAGCATTTTGCAGAATGAAGAACAAATGGCGGCGTAATTCCCCTTGTTTGAATGTGATTTTAAGTATCACATTATGATTTTGTTAAGCATATTACCTATTTTAAAATACCTACGTTGCCCTTGAATTTAAAACGGCAGAACATGTAGAAAAAGAAGGTACAAATGCAAAGGGAAAGATATTAAAAGGAATGAGATGTAGTTATGATGCAAATTTTAAATTGATCATGATAAATTATGCAGAAAAAACAATAATTGTGACACTAGTAGAAAATACAATATTTAGACTAGAATGCTTCTATTTTAATTTTTTAACAATTGGAATAGCCTTCCGATGCAATTCAAGCACTAATTTTATTATGTAAAATGTTAAAGACAGTTCAAGAAAATCATAGAAGAATAAAAATTCCTCCCAGGTTTGTAGATTTTTTTATTTTTTTGTAGTTATGTTTGCCATAAAATCTTTTTTTCTGTTTTGAGTCATCCAAGTGGGGGGTCATCTTAGATTCAGGGTCATCTTGGATTCGGGTAAATACAGTAATTCCAATATACAAACCACTTCTTCAAGTAAAATATATAAATATGCAGAATTAGCCATAGCATTAAAGAAACCATGGAAATTAAACAATGTAAAAGTAGCACCTATAATAATATCCTCCACTGCTGTTATACCAAAAGACTTAATAACCCAACTAAATGCCTTAGAACTGACCCACCTAACACCTATTATTCAGAAATCTGTTATTCTCGACACGTCATATTGTCAGATGGTTTTTAAACAATGATCAAATGAGGATGAACTTGACATAGTCTGTTCATTCCCATGTAAACCACTTTCAAGAGAAAGTGAGGTATGAAAATAAAATAATAATAATATTAAAAAAATGATAATGATAACATTTATTGTTACATAGTAGAGTTATTAAATAAATGTTAATACAGTGTACAATTTGATTTATATTCACAGAAAATAATGAGGGAAGTGGGAATTAGAGGGATCGTGGATGGGCTCCTCATCAGAGAGTTTGCTTGGTGCATCCTTGAGGACTTCCCATCCAGTTCCTCTTTCTCCCATTCTCATTGTAATACACAATAAGATCCTGCAGAACCTTTTGAAGATTTGTCTGCAGGTGCCTACAGAGAAATACATTTCCCTTCTTTCCAGTGTCGTTGTAGCAAACTTATCATGAATATTTCAACACATTATACTATATACACTTTTGTCTTAGACTGTACAACACATCATCATAGATAACAACTGGGTCATTCCACGTCAAAACGGTACAAGGTTGGACCTCGATGTCTCAGAATTTGATGCAATTTACAGGGCGTACTTGCTACAGCACTAAACGAAGCCGTGCCAAGCCTTTTTGCGAAAATGTGATTTTTACAGGAATTACAGAAACTTGAAAATTCCAGGTTTTCTCTGCATGGCGGCAGTTTTTACCAAATATCTCAAAAACCATTAGAGATAGAGATGTGCAGTTGCGCTCATTCGAAAGAGGAGATTAATGCACTTTGAAAGCATGTGCCGCAGTTGCTGTCTGTCAAAATGTAGTGTGTTCCGTTAAAGTGTTCAAAGTTGAATGGCATATTGAGCAGCCAAATATTTTTGGCTGATTTTTTTATGTGATATACCGTTCATAGGTCCTCATGTGTGCCAAGTATGGTTTGTGTTTTTCCATTTAAGGAAGAAAAAAAATATTTTCGATCGGCGCACACGAGTGGATGACGCAGCTCATCCCTGCGGTATGCTGCTCCACTCTGCATTCGTCAATTTGACCGCACACGGAAGGGTTGTCATTCGTTGTGGAGTGGGTCCCATGATGATAACGGAACCTGGTGGCTTACCTGTGACTCCGTGCTCGGGTCAACTCATTCTAGGAAAGTGGGGCAAGGGGAAGGAGGAGCGCATATAGGCTAGCAGTGCAGCCGTCTCTGAGTGCTTCGGTGACTGTTTGTTCGTGTACAGAGAAGGAGCTGGAGTGACCTGCGTTGCGTGTCAGATTAAGTGTAGTGCTGCACCATCAGTGACAATGGCTGGTGAAATAGTGTGTTCAATTGGTAGACATCTAAATGAAAAGTGTTCGGATGGCCCTTTCATCGACAACAGTCAATTTTCGGAGCATGCCTTGCATCTCTTCAAGCAAAGACCTGGTGCCGTAGTAGTCCAAGTGTGTCAGAAGCATGATAAGTCCTTTCACAAAAACTACTCAGCATTGCAGAAAGTTCGTTTCGATCCATTTGCCATGCATAAGACCAAGGTAAGGGATGCACTCCGGACAGTCAGTGCTGAGCTCAGTGACAGATGCGTGGGCATTTTCAGTAGCATTACTGAGGGCAGAAAACTTCGCATTACGTGCCTAAAAAAGGTACATGCCGCACTGAAGGAACATCAGACTGGTCAACACATGGTCATGCTGAGCCAGAGCCCGAAGCAGGACCTTCAGGCTTGCAATCGGAGGTTTCTGTGACTCCGTCAGATGGTAGCAAATCACTGGGTCTCTCTACTTCTGGAAGCGAGATGGAGGCAAGCAGTGGCAGCCATTATTCTCACCAAAAGTGTGCGCTAGATGGAGTGAACACTGCTGGGAAGGAGTTGGGAGTATCCCCCGTGAGGCCAAAAGTGCTGCAGAGATCTAAATCAAATCCCCTAAAAAAATACAAGCAGATGAAATCTGTCTACCATTAGTCTCTTGAGAAGGCAAGGGGTAGTAAGCTGACAGAAGAAAGCAGCCATTTGTCGAGTGATGATGAGATGGACTACGAGCTAGCGGGAAAGGAGATGATCATGCAACTAAAGAAGAAGTTTAAAAACGTACAGGAATTCAGTGCCAAGATAATAGTCCTCTCTGTCCTGCCTGCAAGTTGGCCGATAGGAAAAATAATGTGTGTTTTTGGAGCATGGAAACATCTTGTAATCAAAATGAAGGAATACGTCGAAAGCCAGGGCATTTTGTGTACGCCTAACCCCAAAAAGGGAAAATCACTGTCAGACGTGACAAACCAGAAGGTTCAGGAGTTTTACAGGGAGCAAGATATCAGCCGAGAGTTGCCCGGAAGGAAGGAGTGCAAGAGCGTCCAGAAGGGTGGTCAGCGCATTATGACACAAAAGAGGCTTGTTCTTGGCAATATACAGGAAATTTACAGAGTTTTCCAGAAGCGGTACCCAAATGAGAAGGTAAGGCTCTCAAAGTTTGCCTCCCTGCGTCCCCCTGAATGCATTCTTGCGGGAGCATCTGGCACCCACACAGTGTGTACGTGCCTCAGACATCAAAACCCGAAACTTATGTTCGATGGAGCGAAGCTGGGACAACTTCAGCTGGAAAACTGCAATAAACCGTTCACTTCGTACAGAGACTGCCTGGGAAGTACAATCTGCAATCCACCCCAAAATGATTGTTACTTTGGCCCATGCGACAAGTGCCCAGGAACTGTCGCACTGCGAGAAACCATGTAAAACCTCTTCAGCGTGAACTATATAGATGAGATTACATATAGACAATGGGTGCAAGTGGACCGGTGCTCACTGGAAGAATTTATCAAGCCTTTTGATGAATTCATAGACGCATTTTTGGAAAGCATTCTGGCTTTGATACAGCATGACTTCACCGCCAAGCAGCAGTCGCAGTTTTTTAAGTCTACGAGAGAAAATATTAAAGTTAGCGAGGTGGTAGTTGTCGGTGACTTTTCTGAAAACTACTCATTTATTCTTCAACATAGTGTACAAGTAGTACACTGGAATGACCGTCAGGCGACTGTACATCCATTTGCTGACTACTACAAGCCCAGTGAAGGTGCAGACGTGGTACCAGTGAATTTAGTGATCATCTCAGACCACCTCTTCACAGCACGACTGCAGTGTACACATTCCAAGAGGCTTTGATTGCCTCTCTCAAGGAAAAAGTGCCTGGCTTCTGCAAAGTAGTGTACTTCTCTGATGGATGCGCAGAGCAATATAAAAATCGCTACAATCTCTAAACTTGCTGTGTCATAACGAAGATTTCCGAGTGCTGGCTGAGTGGAACTTCTTTGCTGCCTTGCACGGCAAAGGGCCAAGCGACGGGCTTGGTGGCACTCTGAAGAGACTAGCCGCCGGAGTGAGCCTGCAGCTTCCAGAACACAATCAGATTCAGTCTCCCATCGAGTTATACCACTGTGCAGAAGCAAACGTAAAAGGAATGCGTTTTAAGTTTATGTCAGAAGAAGATGTTAAAACTGCGGAAAAGGCATTGTCGAAGAGGTTCCGGAGTGCCCCGCCGGTAGATGATGTGCAAAAGTGCCATGCAGCTATCCCTGTATCTCCAGCGATATTGTGCATGAAGATGCTGTCATCTTCTCTTCAAGGACGCTTGGTCCAGCTAAGAGATTTGTAGGATGATGCTGCTGATGACGAGACACCCGCAAACCGATCTAGACAAGCATGAAGTGTTCACTCAGGGTTCAATGACACACTTGGTATGTCACACTTATTCTCAGGTCCTGAATTTCGCTGTATTCTACTTGATTGTAGGTCTAGAACACGGGAATCGTCATCCATGACCGAAGAAAACACCAGCAACAAGCAGGGACGAGCCTTGTCCATGCCAAAAAGAGGGACAACCGCAAAGAAACGGCGAACTTAATAACCCACCTAGATGAGAAGTGTCCAGGAGAATTCACAAAGGATACATATATGTTAAAGTTTTTAAATGATAAAGCAAATGTGCCTTACATAATGAAAATATTTTGTTTCAGAAACATCATTTATACTTCATTTTTCAGTACATCTAACCAGGGGGATTGCGAATTGAGAAAGAAAGCAGTTTGGGTGTCTGGGGTAGGCAATCAGGGTTGCCGTTTTAGCGCTTTTCGTGCTAGATTTAGCGCTTTTTGGGTTTGCCTAGCTCCTTCTTGTCGTCAAAAGCGCGATGGCACTATTTTAGCGCTTTTCATGATTTCTAGTGCCAAATTTGACACCTTTCTTGATTTTTCTCGACCAACATCCTACCAAATATCTTGTGTGCTTTAGAATCCTACATTTCCTATTCAAAGTTTACGCTAGTTGAAATATGGTCCTATAATGTGTAAGAGGTTTCCCTTACGCTAAACAGCCAGATGGCGCCTGGCAGACACGACTCTTGGATTAAAGTTTTCAGCTATCCTGCTAGCGAGAAAGAAGGACATTGTATTGAGAAAGTCACCGTTTGTAAACATATTTGTAGTTTATGGCAGTAAGCTCACACTTAATTAGTTTCTTCTTCATGTCTTCATACCTGCTGACTTGGACCCAATTTTTCATCAGTTCAAGTGGTCGTTTTATTTTTCCTGGCGTTTTATTGCTTGGCCAGTGCATCATCCACTTCTCATTCTAAAGATTTCTTCAGAGAGAAGAAGTCGAAACATCCCTGGATACGAAAGAAGTACGTGTAGTTTTGTTTGTATTGTGGAAATAGAAAAAACAGCATTTTGCAAAAGAAATGGAAGACAGTAAATTGCGAATGGAATTACCCCGTGAATTATTCACTGAAAAGTGCTGCTTTTACTGCCGGAGATCTTTCCTGAGGCAACAAGAGCTAAGGTGTTAAACCTGTAAGTCCGAAAGCTACGTTAATTTTAATTAAGGCTGAGAAGTTAGCAATTTTGATTTTGTAACATTTAAGCATTTTTTCATTTCTGTACGAAATATTTTAAGACTATAAATAGCACTCTCACTGTAACTTACCCACCGAATATCTTGACTTGAATTCTTTATACATATGTTATTGTGGTTGAATTATAGGATATCTTGAGCAGTATCTTAGGCTCCTATTGTAATATAATGATTTTATAGATCTTTTTTCTTAAAAAATGTTTTGCAATGAATTTATATTTTTGTAGAGTTGTTTAATTTAAATGATTATGTATAACGGATAAAACAATTGTAATGATGATGATATCGTCCCCTCTACAGAAAAAATCCAGATCTATCACCAGCACCCCCTTCTGCATAAAAGCCTGTGGTCGCCAAGAATTACAGGAGCAACCGACAGAAAACATTGTAGTTGCAGGAACTTAAATCGTTTCCACGTGGAATCTTTTGTTTTGAATACATTTAATAGAGTGTTTACGATAATGACTCCCTTTTGTTTGTGACAATTCAAATACCATGAACTTTTTTAAAATCTATTATCCTTTATAACATTAAAAAATTGTGTGTAACTTTATCCCTCTGTGAAAATAAGTAAAAAATACATTCAAAATTTTCGTGTGGAGTGGCTCAGAGACGCTAAATACAAGAACTGGCTCCGTTGATTTGAAGGTGATAATTTAAAATGTTTTTGTAAATATTGTAAATGCATGATGTCGGCTAAGTTGAGTGACATTGAGAGGCATCGTAACACAATGAAACACAAAAAAGCCGAAGAGCCCTATAGTTCTCAACATCAAAATATATTGCCATTTAAGAAAATTGGCAAAGGAGAAGGTGCAAATGCAAAAGCAGAAGGTAGAATAGCTATATTCATAGCTGTACATTGTCCGTTAAGGATAGTTGATCACTTGAGTGAAATTTGCAAAGTTCATTTTGCAGACAACAAGGAATGTAAGGATTTCAAACTGCTAAGGACAAAATGTATAGCACCACATTTTGTGGAAGATTTAAAAGCTGATTTAGGAAATAGAAAGTTCAGTTTAATTATTGATGAAAGTGTGGCGACCAAAAAACATAGCCACATACTCCTCTAACTAAATGCTATATTATACCAGAAATAAAGTAACAACATACGACCAAACAAATGCTCTTGAGACTTAACAATAGTCTCGCAACTTAAACACTTGATAAATGTCAAATTATAGTTACACTTTTAAATGTCAAATCACTCTGTCCTCCGGAACCTTTTAACACACCACCCTTGCGAGGAACAACTCTTCTCGCTTTGGTCTCCGTCACTCGACTCTCTCTAACTCTCGCTCACCGGCGGCGACCCTCGGCTCTCGGTATCTCCGGATGCCTCTGCCCTCGTTCTCTCGACGGCCACGGTCCTGAGATGTCGCCGTTCAGGGGAGGTTCGGCGGGTGGCTTAAACCGGCGACTCCTCGACTTCGTATTGGTTAACTTCCCGATTACGTTATATAACTATGCGAAAAGGAGGGAATGGGAAATAGGGGTAATATTCGCCCTATATAAAGCGTGTTGGTGTGGGAACCGCCATTCGGTGAAGTCTTCGGTGTTCTGTTCGCCGACTGCTAAATGACGCCGACAGCGAAATGCGCCGGGGCGATATTCGGCGATTTTCTGCGTTTTCGTTGCGTTTATTCGACAAGTGCTTCGTTAAGTGCGGAGGTGTGGGGAAAATCGCTGCATCCTCCCTCAGAAAATGAAAAAAATTAAAGTTTTGAAGGGTGGTGGGAGATTCCCTGGACCATCTCTTCCCCCAATTGTCCACACCCTTTCTCTGTAGCACTTCCTTAATCACTCTTTATATTAGATCACACACACGAATTCTCTTTAGTATTGTTAATATAATTTATTTAATGTCATTGGAATAATTCAAACATATTGGGAATAATTCACTGGAAATGTTATTTTGTTCTGATAATCCGAGTCTGCGACCCTGTTCCATTTGAAGTTCTCAGGGGAAATGGAAAAATATTCACCACTGATTAACACTGTTCAGGTTTAGTACGCTCCTTGAAGGCAGGTTTGGAAAGTGTTCACTAAGTACTGGAGTCGGATGTCTTCTCGGATGGAAATTCAATCGCCCAACTTATGTCTTTACCATAGCGGATATTAATTATCATGAAGGGTTCTGGTGTGTGGTTTCAGAATAGCACCAATGAATTGAGATACAAAAACTTATTGCCCACTCCTTGCCTTAGGCTTACAATAAGGGCACATTAAAAGACAATGGATATTATAAGAAAAAAGGAGTTCATGGTAGTTCCATGTGGGAAGTACCAAAATTTAACAAAAGATTATTTTGAATTTAAAGCATTAAGTAAAGTAAACAGTATTCTATGCTGGGCACTTACCAGCAGTTATTTTCTAAGACAAGGGCTCAAGTCAGTATGACATTAACCATTTTGAGCTTAGTAAGTGGTACAGATAATTGTTATAACATTAATTAATTTTCACACTGGTACAGATAATTATTATAACATTGGTTAATATTTAGAATAGTCCAGATAATTATGATTAGTGAAACAATTTTAAATTAGTATATTTCCCGTTTGAGATGCACAGCTGTCTTGACAATAGTATACAGTGTAATAAACATTTTAAGGTACACTATCCCAATTGGGAAGAGTGCACAAAAACTATTGTGGTAATAGTGGCATTATTACCAGTAAACATAAGAAATGCATGGCTAGGTTACTTTAAATAATAAAAATTTAGAGCCATGGAGACAAACATAAAGGTCTTATTATCCTTTATGCTGCCTCGAACATCATCTTTGTATTCACAAAGGCATAGCATAAGCCGAAAATGGATATGTTTTACCAGATTCTCATCTGGGGGCTGATTGCAATGATGCAGTATCATTGGGCGATGGGGTCGCTAATTCCCTACGCCGGCACATACAAGATATAATAACAGAATTACTGATGATACAATTTTAAATGTGATATATTGGCAATTCTCTCCTTAGTGGGTGACAGTTCCAGAACAGCTGTCACAGGAGATAAAAAATTTTTAATCGAAAATGGACCGACCCATTGTGATGTGAGTTTGGCGGTTTGGTGGAACGCCTTTGAACTAGTAGGAAACCTTTTATACAAGACCATATCACCAGTTTTAAAGGGATTCCCTGAATGACTTCTATTAAATGCCACTGCTTGTCTAAGTCTTGTCCTTTTTAGATTTCTTAACACATCTTGCCATAGGGCCTGCCTTTCAGATTGGGTTAATGTCTCCGACAGAGCTTGCGGAGGAATTCTCCAGAAATTTGTTAGAGGGTGAGGAAGTTCTCTTCCCATAAACACCCTCGCAGGAGTATATCCTGTACTGCTGTGCTTGGCAGAATTGAAGGCAAAGGTTAAGCTGGGCACAAATTCATCCCACTTCCTATGGTCATTTTGGGATAAGATGGTTAAGGCATATTTCAGGTTGCGGTGGACTCGTTCAGCTTGGTTAGGTTGCGGATAATAAGGGGCTGTGAAAATATGCTTTATGCCATATTTAAAGCACATATCTGACAGGAGCGCAGATCTGAATTGGGTTCCGTTATCAGAAACCAAGAATTTAGGATAGCCAAATTTAGGAAAGATTTTATGAAATAATGTGGAAACAACTTGGGAGGCTAACTGACAAGGAGAGGACTTGAGGTGAAATCCACGGATTCCTGTCATACTTTGCGAGTAGGTAACTTCACTCCCCTAGTGTACGTGTGCAAAACGCTAGGTGTAGATAGGCAGTCGTTATTGAGAATTTAACGATTAAAAATTTAAGGCAACTGAAGCTCAAATGAATACAATAATAAGCCATTAGTTGCTAAGCGAAACGGTGGTCTAGTGGATAGAGACGCGGCCGCCGAAACTTATTTTCGCGCGTTCGAGACCCGTTATCGCGAATTATTTTTTTTGTTTTTTATTTCTTCTTTCATGACACAATAATGCATCATTTATATTTTATCGGTATTTCCTGCGAAAAGTTCGCATTTTCCGCGATTGTGAAATTATTTACGTTAACCTGTTTTATCTATATTTAATTTTGTGTATATTATTAATACGAGATAGATATAATAACAATGATATAATAACAATAGATATAATAACAATGAAACGCTCCGAGAATAGACTCGTGTAGTCCAAAGTTCACTACATTTGCTTGTGAAAGATTTCAACGGTGCTGGAGTGGTCAGTCGGTGGAGAATATTCACAATCAAAGCGAATGGTGCAAGCATGGAGACTGTAGCTGGTAGTTCGGAATCTCACGAAAATGTGCCTGTTTTGTGTGTTACACAAAAACAAGAACTGACGGATGCGATAGAATATTGTATACGACTGCTGCGAGAGAAAGAACTGCTCACAGATAGTGTCAGCGCTTCAATTTCCATCCGTTCTCAAGGCATGGGACGCGAAATCAAGAACCGTATCACAAATATGCTTTGTGAAATGGTATTTGCGGATGAAGAAGAACTGTTGGAAGAAACAGAGTGTGTTGATGATGAAGACGTCGCCATGCAAAGGGAGGAAATTAAAGGAATGGATGTCGAATCACAGCATTCTTCTCCTTCCTCTTCATCATGTAATGAAGAAGTCACGAGTGCGGATAATATTCCGTTTTCAATGAAGGTCAAAGCTGTTAAATTGTCATAATTACATCCGACGTGGAGTTTTAAATCATTGCGATCGAAAACAACGCGTCACTTACAAAGCAACTTGCAGTTATGGAGATGGAAAAAGCAACTGGAAGGTGGTGGAACGTTGGCTGATAAAGTAGTGATGATCGAATCGTACGTATACGATCGCTTCAAGGAAGCTAGGCAAAATCTCCATCTTGTCATCACGAGAATGCTACAGCAATGGGCAATCGCTGCTGCGTTTCAATACTGTGGTGATAATTATGCTTTCAAGGCCTCTCACACCTGGATAGTTAGATACACAAAATTAAATATAGATAAAACAGGTTAACGTAAATAATTTCACAATCGCGGAAAATGCGAACTTTTCGCAGGAAATACCGATAAAATATAAATGATGCATTATTGTGTCATGAAAGAAGAAATAAAAAACGAAAAAAATAATTCGCGATAACGGGTCTCGAACGCGCGAAAATAAGTTTCGGCGGCCGCGTCTCTATCCACTAGACCACCGTTTCGCTTAGCAACTAATGGCTTATTATTGTATTCATTTGAGCTTCAGTTGCCTTAAATTTTTAATCGTTAATTTCTCAATAACGACTGCCTATCTACACCTAGCGTTTTGCACACGTACACTAGGGGAGTGAAGTTACCTACTCGCAAAGTATGACAGGAATCCGTGGATTTCACCTCAAGTCCTCTCCTTGTGAGAGCGTAATGGTTCAATGAAGGTAAATTTGGTGAAACCGTCAATGACTGTAAGTGCACAGGTATTCCCACTTCAACTTCTGGGTAATGGACCAACAAAATCTATATAAACTCTCCCAGGGGTAGTTAGGAGTAGTAGAACTCATCTTTCCAGGGGGAAGGGTGTTCCTAGGTTTACAGGTTTGGCAGTCATGACAGGTTCTAACCATCTAGGCTATTTCAGACTTCATGTTACTCCACCAAAACTCCCTACAGATTCGCTCAGAAGTCTTACTAACGCCCATATGTCCAGCAGTTGGTAAGGAATGGAAATAGGAAAATAACATGGCCTTGAGGGCCTCTGGAACAACTACTCTACCCCTTTTAAGTCTGCTTGTTCCATGATATAATAACTCATTCTTAATGAAATAATTGCGGGATGGGCTTCCTTTTCTGATTTGCTCTATCAGCTGTTTTAGCTGCGGATCTGAATTCTGGTGATCACGAATGTTTGTGAAGGACAGAGGTATTTGATGTAACAGCATAGAACAATGAATTGGATCCTCAGTTGGTTGGTCAACCACTCTAGATAGACAGTCTGCTACCCTATTTTTAGAACATGGGACATGATGGATTACAAAGCGAAAAGATGACAATTTTAAAACCATTCGTCCAATTTTCCCCAGTTGCTTGGGGTGTTTAAACAACCAGGTTATTGCCCCATTGTCTGTATATAAATGGAATGGTTTTGGCTGGAGATAAGTCCTGAATTTTTCGACCACCCAACAACAAGCAAGACACTCCAATTCGTAAGATGGCTGCCTTTGTTCAAAATTATTCAAGGTTCTACTAGCATAAGCTATGGGCTTTAGCTTCCCATCGAACGTTTGGTGAAGAACCCCCCCAAGTGCCACCTGACTGGCATCCACGAACAAATGAAATTCTTCCTCAAAATTAGGAAGTTGAAGTACAGGGGGAGAAGACAGACGTTGTTTCAGTGTGACAAAGGAATCTTGCTGCAAATTGGTCCTTTTAAAATGACATTTTTCTTGCGGAGTGCATTCAGAGGGGCTGCAATCTCCGCATAATTTGGAATAAATTTGGAATAAAAACCGCACATACCGAGAAAGCGTGAGACCTCCTTAACTGACTTAGGAACAGGGAATGCAGAAAGTGTTTGTGTTCTCTCTGGGTCAGTGGTAAGTTCGCCATGGGAGATTCGATGTCCAAGGAAGGTAATGGATTCGTGGGCCAATTTCATCTTCTCTGGATGGACCGTGAGACCAGCTGCCCTTAGCTTCTCCAAGACCAGTTTGACATGACGAAGATGTTCTGGCAGACTCTTGGAATAAATGCATAAATCATCAATATATGGATACACACAAGAATATTTTAAATCACCTAGCACCTTGTCAATCAACCTCGAAAAGACCTGAGGAGATGTGGTTAAACCAAATGGAAGACGATTATATTGATACAGCCCAAACAGTGTGACGAAGGCGGTGTACTCCTTTGAAGGCGGTGTCAAAGGAATTTGATGGAAGGCAGAATTTAAATCAAGAATGGTGAAATATTTGGCCGAACCCAAATATTGTAGGGCATGTTCTATCGAAGGCGTAGGAAAAGTATCGGCCTTGACCTGCTTATTGAGTTTACGATAGTCGACCACAAGTCTTTCGGAGCCATCTCTCTTGGGGATGAGAAAGGCAGGTGAACTCCAGTTCGATAACGAAGGCTGGATAATACTGTCAGCGAGTAACTTATCGACATGAGCCCTCATCATGGCCAATTTTGGCGGGGAGCATTGATATGGAGGGGATCTGACCGGAGTTGAATCGAGCAATTCAATCTCATAACACATCAGGTTGGTTTGGCCTAACTGTGAAGAGATTACGTCGGAATAGCCTTTGTTGGACGACTAAGGTTGGCTTCGCCTCCGGAGAAAACATGTTCCCTGTTGGAATGGGTTTTGCTTGCAAGTGGGGCTGCATTTTGGCATTGCATATGAACAATTGATGACGGGGGTGAATCGGACGAAGCTGACGAAGTGTTGGAATCGAAGTGGAAAAAGAATTTCTTATCTGGACAGTTTTCAAAGGAAAACGTGTCTTGGTAAATTACGATTCGCATCCTTTTGATGAAATCCTGACCCAATATCATTGGGACAGGCAAATCGGACAAATAGAATGTATGTCGCCACGATAAGTTTTGAATGCGGACCGTCAATGTAACGTATCGTGTCAAGATAATCCGAGCTGCAATGATATTCCGACATGTAATTTTACACTGTTGGGTTCGTCCCGGGCGGGGAATTTTACCCCAAGTATTAATGTCAAGCATCGACAAGGAGGAGCCGGTATCTAGTAAAGCTGGAATTTTTGCGGAATGAACATCGCAATTTACAAAAGGCATGTCAAGTTGGTCATTGACATTTGAAAACGAAATGGCTGGGCGGTTTCTCGCGGATCTCGCGGAGCGATTTTCTCTAGCTCTTCGCCGACAGTCGCGGAAAGAATGTCCGCGATTATTACAAAAGGAACAAATTGTTACAGGGGGGAATGCAACCGACTGTGAATTGGGAAAAGGAAGTGAATTTGCTAAGTTTAACGGCACCTGGGCCACGGAATATTCGAGGCGATTCATGAGCCCCTTCGCTGCATGACTCATCAAACCCTCCAGCTGAACTAGCGTCTGGGGGCGGGTAGCGAAGGTCAACGTGGACTGCGAAATAGGATTCAGCCCTTCCAATACCAATTCTATAAATTCTTCATCAGAATACGGTTTTCCGAGTGCTTTCGCGGCAACTTGCACGGAATAATAAAAGTCGCGAGGGGACTCGTGCGGCATCTGAAGTCGTTTGACTTTGGTTGTTAGAAGTCGTTCGTATTCCCTTTTTGAGACGAAAGTATCCCATACTTTAGTTATTATATTATCCCATGGAAGTCTCTGGTTAACAACCGCGAGCCAGAATTGGCGACAATTCGCCGGAAGTTTAGACAGCAACAGAGTAAACAGATAATGTTCTGGAATCAAAGACAAAGACAAGACATCGTATACCGCTGATATGAAGTTAAACCAATTCTCCGAAGTGGTTTCTTGGAAAGGGGAAATTTCAAGCAACAGCTGATTAGCGACTTTTACACAATCCGCGAAATGAGGCTTCATTTCACCCCCGTTCGACAGGGTCTCTTCTGCAGGTTCAGGAAGCAATCCAACGCCCCTTTTACTGCGTTCTTTAGACATATTTAATAGGAAATAACAGGATATTAAACAAACGGCAATCTCGAAAGGAGATGGAATTAATGAGATGACAAAGCGGAATGATTCACAATACAATCAAATACCAGGAGAACTATACCAGGAAAAACCAGAAATACTCATACACAAACTAGAACTATCCCACAAATTGTTGATCCTAAATAAACCGAACATATAGCAACCTTATAGTTAGATTTACAGAATACATCTCCCCGGTGCCTCCACTTATGTGGCGACCAAAAAACATAGCCACATACTCCTCTAACTAAATGCTATATTGTACCAGAAATAAAGTAACAACATACGACCAAACAAATGCTCTTGAGACTTAACAATAGTCTCGCAACTTAAACACTTGATAAATGTCAAATTATAGTTACACTTTTAAATGTCAAATCACTCTGTCCTCCGGAACCTTTTAACACACCACCCTTGCGAGGAACAACTCTTCTCGCTTTGGTCTCCGTCACTCGACTCTCTCTAACTCTCGCTCACCGGCGGCGACCCTCGGCTCTCGGTATCTCCGGATGCCTCTGCCCTCGTTCTCTCGACGGCCACGGTCCTGAGATGTCGCCGTTCAGGGGAGGTTCGGCGGGTGGCTTAAACCGGCGACTCCTCGACTTCGTATTGGTTAACTTCCCGATTACGTTATATAACTATGCGAAAAGGAGGGAATGGGAAATAGGGGTAATATTCGCCCTATATAAAGCGTGTTGGTGTGGGAACCGCCATTCGGTGAAGTCTTCGGTGTTCTGTTCGCCGACTGCTAAATGACGCCGACAGCGAAATGCGCCGGGGCGATATTCGGCGATTTTCTGCGTTTTCGTTGCGTTTATTTGACAAGTGCTTCGTTAAGTGCGGAGGTGTAGGGAAAATCACTGCAAAAGTAATGATATAAGTGCTACAAAAATGTTGGATATTGTAATACGATACTATTCAGATTTTAGGAATCAGATCGTGGTAACTTTTCTTGACATGATTGAGCTCAGAGAATATAACGCAGAAGGAATATGTGAAGCGTTAATAACATCGGTCAGAAATAATGGATTAAATTTGCACAGGCTTATTGCACTTGGTACTGATAGTGCATCAGTAATGGTTGGTATAAATAATGGTGTGTATACAAAATTAAAGGCTGAGATTCCCCATCTGCTTCTTATCAAGTGTGTCTGTCACGCAACCCAACTAGCAGTGTCCCATGCTGTCAATGAGTATTTACCACGAAACCTACACTTTCTTATTAAAGAAACGTATAATTGGTTCTCACATTCCCCTGTTCGACAGGCTAAATATAAGGATCTATATAGTTCAATGAATGATGGAGTTCCTCCTTTGAAGTTAATTCAGTATAGACAGACAAGATGGCTGTCGATTGGATTTACAATTGTGAAAATTCTGCAGCAATGGTGTGAGCTTGAGAAGCATTTTGAAACTGCTAGAAGAAACGAATGCTGTTATACAGCAAAAATTTTGCATTCACTGTTTAATGATAAGAGAAATTTGTTGTTTCTTTTATTTTTTAAACCAATTATCGCAGAAATGCAAATGGTGAATAGGAAATTTGAAGCTGAAATGAATGATCCTTCAGAGTTGCTGAATGACTTGTTACTTTTGATTGATTCTATAAGTTCTAAAGTTGTCATTCCAGGAATAAGATTGACTAACGATACTGTAATTGAAAATAAATTAGATCCGAATCCGTACTTGGGCTATGAATTCGAAAAGGAAATATCTGATTGCAAACTTACAGAAGAAAACAGAAAAAATATTCGCGTTAGCTGCGCGAAATTTCTGGTGGAACTCATTAAACAACTTCGTCAGCGTTTGCCTTAAAATATTAATGTCTTACAGTCGATGTCGTATTTAAGTGCACATCATTGCCTAAATCCTGTAAAGCAGGATATCCTGGATCTAGCAGAAATATTCTACAGTGATGCGGGAATTCTTACACGCATTAATTTTCAGTCGAGAAAATTACATTACGTTAAATGGATTGAAACCTCTGAAACAACACGACTTTGGGCAGAAATTACTGCACTAATGTCACATTTTTTGCAATCTATTTTTAAACTTAAAAATCTTGATGAATATATGTAATAAATTTAGAAAAATATTAATGGCGATTTTTGTGTTTAGCACATTATTTAGCGCCTTTTATTTTCAGTTTAGCTCCTTTTTAGCTCTTTTTGAAGGTCGACCTAGCACGAATTCAAATTTTCAAACAGTAACACTGTAGGCAATAGGACAGGCGGGTGCGTCATCCACCGATGTGCACCGATCGAAAATATTTTTTTTCTTCCTTAAATAGAAAAACACACTCACCATACTTGGCACACATGAGGAGCTATGACTGGTACATCACGTATAAAAAAATCAGCCAAAAATATTTGGCAGCTCAATATGCTGTTCAACTTTGAACATTGAACACTTGAACGGAACACACTACATTTTGACAGACTGCAACTGCGGCACATGCTTTCAAAGCACCTCAATCTCCTTTTTCAAATGAGTGCAACCACACATCTCTATCTCTAACAGTTTTTGAGATATTTGGTAAAAACTGTCGCCATGCAGAGAAAAACCTGGAATTTTCAGGTTCCTGTAATTCCTGTAAAAATCACATTTTCTCAAAACGGCTTAGCATGGCTTCATTTGGTGCTGAAGCAAGTACGCCCTGTATATTGCGTCAAATTATGAGACATCGAGGTCCAACCTGGTACCGTTTTGACGAGGAATGACCCAACTATATTTTCTAGAAATTGAAAATCTGAAAATTTCGACCGCGTAGGGTATAAACATTGCAAGAATAAGATAATTTAGAGTTTTAGCCATCGAATAAATCAAAAACGGAGAAAATCAGTCCATATTTACGTATTTTAACGAATGAAGGAAGAAAACCTTACACTCTGAAAACTCGAAAATCCCGTGTAAACTTATGGGAACATATAATTATCTCCTGGAATTGAACCTGGGACTTTAGGAAATTGAGAATAGTTTTCTAGGGACCTCCTGGCCTGTAGAAACAAAACGCAGTTTACTGTAAATCTCTACGGCAAATGGTTTTCGAGATAGAGGGGGGGACGGACGGATGGATGGACGGATGGATGGACGGATGGACAGACAGACAGACGGACGGACGGGGGATACATCTTACAGCCTATTTTAAAATTTTGACGACATGAGATGCTTCACATGCAATGCAGAGGGGCACCAGTCAAAGAACTGCCCCCTGAAAACTTGCCCTCCCTCATCAGACCAAACACAAAGAGGCACCTCTTTGATTTCGGCAACTTCAGGATGGATTCCCAGTGTGAACGAGCCTCTCACGACCCTGAACGTAGCCACCTCTACCAACACTTCCTCATCAGCTTCGGCCCCCTCTCCTTCCCAGTCGACCCTCACCTACTCCTATACCCCTTCCCCATCAATCCCTCTTCCTTCCTCCTACACCCCTCCTCTGTCTACCCCAGGTCCTTCCACACCTACCAATGAAAAGATGGCTGTTCCTAGCCCTCCTTCTTCCCTAAACTAAGAGATGACCCTTGCCAAGACCATGGATCATCAATCAGCCGATCAGAGCAACCACGGGTGAGAAATTCTCACTCCACTGGATTCCCCTGCAGATGGAGCAGGACCCATCATGAAGAGGAAACAATCCGAACAGAGAAGGAATAAAGATGCTCCCACATCCTCTAGGAAGCATGGGTCGACGGAGAAAAGAAGAGCTAAAGAATAAGAATAATAATAATTTATTACCTCCTTACAGAACAAAATACAACAAGTAATACAAACAAAATAGGAAGCTTTAGGTAACTCCAAATATCAGACCTGTGGTGGGGTTACCATAAAAATAAAATAATCTAATAATCTATGCGTTGCCTAACAATGCTTATTTCTATAACTAACAGTGTACATAAAAAATATAATTTCCCAAGTATTACATCGTTGAGAAATTAATTTCATGAATTTTGTAAAATAAAATTTCTATATTATTAATACTAAATAACCATTTTTTTACTTTTAATAAAGACGCACTTTGCCTTTTTTCTAATTTCACATGAATTGGGAGTAAATTAAAAACTTAAGGTGCGATATACACAAAACACCTTTGAAACAAGGAAATATTAGGTTTAGGAAATAATACATTGCTTTTTACACGTAAGTTGAAATTATGGATCCTTGAGAACAAATTCTACATATTACCACTTCGCACATAGAAACTTTTCAGGACTTTATAAATATACATATACCTTAGGGGCAATATATTCAAACTTGCAAATAATGGGAAGGAATGACGAAAAAGGTTTTTAAGTGTAATATCTCTTATTATTCTTTTCTAGAGAAACATAACAGATTTAATTGTGTTTTTATATGCTCCCCCCAACAATTTAAACCATAACTTAATTTAGAATGAACTAGAGCATAATAGATGGTCTTAAGAAAAGACAACGGACATTTATTACGAATAAAATAAAACTTTGATAAACAATGTCTCAGTACTGATGCCACGTTATTAATATGATAATTCCACCTTAACGAGTAATCCAAATTTACTCCCAAATATTTAAAAGTCGAAACACATTCAACAGAGAAACAATTAACACAGTTTACTCTTAAACATCCAGAATGATGATACACTATGTTCGTCTATATTATATCTATTACACAAATCATACATCATATACTTCATCTTTTCACTTATTTCTAGTCTATTAAAATAAAACCATTTACTAAGGAAACACAAGTCATCTTACATTTTACATTTTCCCAAAAATTGTCATCATAACTTAATGCAACATCATCAGCAAACACTGTCAAACACCCATGAAAATTATAATCACACAAGTCATTATTTTTAATCAAAAAGAGAAGCACAGACCCTTGGGGAACACCAGCCTTTATAGTTTTGTACTCACTGTAACAATTTTTCACTCGTACACATTGAGTGCAGTTATATAAATAACTTCTAAACCAGTCTAATATAATAACTCTAATTCCAGATCGATATAATTTCTCTAATAAAATTCTATGTTGAAGTGAGTCAAAAACATTTTTACTTTCTCCATACGTAGTAATGGGGAAGTATTGTGATCACGAAAAAAATCGACTTTGAGATTTCAAAGGAAATACACATTTTGAGGTCCTTGAACATGTTTAGACTATTTTTGGAATTATCTCTGTGTGTGTGTGTGTATGTTATTGTGGGTGCTCTAACTCAAAAAGTACGTGCCATATAGTTACCAAACTTCATATATAACACTTTAACATGAGCATAAAGAACTGATTAGTTTTTGGACAATAACGGGTAACCGGAAGTCGAGGTTTATTCGAAACCTGATTTGGTTTTTGCAATATTTCTTTGTTAAAATATCATTATTGTATTTACAATTCTATACAAAAGTTATAGAGAATGTAGTTTCCTCCAACTTTTATTTGAAACAATTTTCTATTGTAGTTATTGTTTAGGAGTTATTTATAAATAACTGGTTTTTCGATTTTCTCCTTAAAAACATCATTAATGGTAATCTTCGTGACGACCAAAGTTGTAGAGAATAATATTTCTTCCAAGTTTTGTTTGAAACAAATTTTCGTAGAACCATCCATTTCGGAGATATTTTGCTTTTTACTTTTTACTTTCCCCATACGTAGTAATGGGAAAGTATTGTATTCATGAAAAAAATCGACTTCGAGATTTCAACGGAAATACATGTTTTGAGGTCCCTAGAACACGTTTAGACTATTTTCGGAATGATGTCTGTGTGTGTGTGTGTGTTATTGTGGGCGCTCTAACTAAAAAAGTACATGCCATATCGTTGCCAAACTTCATATATAACACTTTAACATGAGCACAAAGAACTTATTAGTTTTTGGACAATAACGGATAACCGAAAGTCACGGTTTATTCGAAACCCGATTCGGTTTTTGTGATATTTCTTCGTTAAAACATCATTATTGTATATACAATTCTATACAAAGGTTATAGAGAATGTAATTTCCTACAAATTTCATTTGAAGGAATTTTCCGTAGCGGTTATTGTTTAGGAGTTATTTATAAATAACCGGTTTTTCGGTTTCCGTTAAATATCTCCTTAAAAACATCGTTATTGGTAATCTTCGTAAGGACGAAAGTTGTAGAGAATAATATTTCTTCCAAGTTTTGTTTGAAACTAATTTTCGTAGAACCATCCATTTCGGATATACTATTTCGCTTTATCTTAATACCAGCATACAGCGCCAACACCATGTAGCGGTGAATTCCGTAAACATTCAAAATATACGTAATTTACGGCAACAAGGACGTGTCTTCTTTTGCGATACGAAATAATAATTTTGCCTCGTGATATTATTCATAATAATTTAAATATCTATACCCCAAATATGGAGAAAGTCATGTGTTGGCCACATCAGATTTTTTACTATTGTGATCACGAAAAAATCGACTTCGAGATTATATCGGAAATACACGTTTTGAGGTCCCTAGAACACGTTTACATTATTTTCGGAATGATGTGTGTGTTTGTGTGTGTGTGTCTGTGGATGTATGCCATTGTGGGTGCTCTAACTCAAAAATTACTTGCCATATTAACACCAAATTACATATATAGCACTTTGGTATGAGTACGAAGAGCTGATTAGTTTTTCGACAATAACGGTTAACCGGAAGTCGAGGTTTATTCGTAACCCAATTCAGTTTTGATGAAATATCTTCGTTAAAACGTTATTATTGTATATACAATTCTATACAAAGATCATAGAGAATGTAATTTAGTTCAGCTTTTAGTTCAAACAATTTTCCATAGCTGTTATTGTTTAGGAATTATTTATAAATAATCGGTTTTTTCGGTTTCCGTCAAACATCTCCTTAAAAACGTCGTTATTAGTAATCTTCGTAAGGACCAAAGTTGTAGAGAATAATATTTCTTATAACATATTATTATAATATTTCTTATAATATCTACTTTCGCCGTATTTCCCTAGCTTGTTTTTGGTGTTTGTATTTTATTGTTAACAAGAAGTGGAATTGCTAATACAATAAATCATTTGCACTTTCCAAAAAACCTGTAATTAGCTGATAGCAAGTTCTGAAGAAAGAAATGTTTTTCTGTTTAACTAACCAAATGTCTCACCATCCAGCACATTTCGACGATTGTATGGTAGCAACTTCCTGACAATTGAATGGATATTCTAGCAATTGCTAAGATTCGAATGATCCCAAAGAAACTCCAGCGATCGAGAGAGAAAATGATGACGAGTAGAGACTCCTTGAGCTCGCAAAGAGGCCTTCAGAGCGCTTGCTTTACACGAATAACGTTATGACATGTATTGATGTAGATGACAGTGTAGTCAAAGAATGGCGGAATTATTCTATTTCATATCATATTTCAACAAACAATACTGCCTCAAAGCAAAGGAAGATTAATAAATATGTCAGAAAGCAGTGATGTGAATTAAAACATTGATTGCTCATGTTTTATGTTAAAATCGCCATTCATTTTTCTGCGATACATTGTTTTTACGTTTTTAATACCTTTCCATCATATGAGGTATGTGTAATTACATGAGGGATCCTATACGCATCGTGCGTCGAATTTTGCGATTTGCCCAACCAAGCCCATCCTACATCAACCAGTCGACGACAACGGTATCCGAAACACGCAAGCGTACAAGGGTTTCAAATTTGGCGCCCATAAGAGCTCGTCGCAATGGGAGCATGTTATACCTGCTAATGTGACCAGAGAAGAGGATAAATAATGCAATGAATGATTTGTAGGTTGATATAAAGGAATTATAAAATGATGAAAACATGGTCCATATAATTTCGCTGCTACGTTGTAGATTGAGAAGTATCTAGAAGAAGATTAAATGGAATATTCAGAGATGTATTAGGTTAATTTACGCAGTCACTTTAGCCGTATCGATGGGTTAAGATAGCCTGAGGATATTACGGTAACAATAGAATGAGAAAATTTCTTTTGATATCCCAGCACGTACGAAGAAGTACGTGAAGGGATGTATACGTGAGTGAGTGAATGAGCAAAAATGACTGCCTGTAAATGCGTGAGAGAAAACAGTGTGTTGGGTGAATGAGATGACGTTTAGGTGGTGTGTGTGAGGTTGTGTGTGTGTGTGTGAGATTGTGTGTGTGGTTGTGTGTGTGTGTGAGGTTGTGTGTGTCTGTGTGAGGCTGTGTGTGTGTGAGAGAGAGTGCGTGTGTGTGTGTGCCACAGAAACGCATCAAAAATCAGCTGGAATATATGCCACCCAACTTGCACAACAAACCCCTAATTATTAGGGCCTAATATATATACGACCATCAATCACTTGATTACCCCTTCGATATAGACCACCCAAAACACGAAATTACCCCCTGATTTATGCCACCCAATTTGCATTGACTGCCGCTATAACATATTCCTCCCTAGATGTATCAAACTCCCCACGCTCTTCTGCCAAGCAATATATACTCTACTGCACCAAACATACACCGAATGCCCCTATGCTTATATAGCTCACAAATTCTATAGATATTTTCCGGGATCTGTTAGTTGGTTTGTTTGTCGGATGTAACGCTAAACCCGCTCGCTAGAAAAAATGAGAATAATGATATTTTCATTTTGCCATGACCTCGGCAGGATTCAAACCGGCGACCATATTGCTAACCACCCCCTCTATCGATAACTCGAGAGAAAAAAAAGATGCAAACTCTAAATTTGGCAAGGAGATTCACATATGATAAAGTGGTGACGAAAAAATCTCAAAAAAAGTGCTGGGTTCGATTCCAATGGAAGGCATTTACATCTCCCATTAAAATAACTCAATAAAATTGACTGTATGCTTTCATTATTCTTACTTTCTGCATATACATAAGATAGAGATAGTATTATTTTCATGAAAAAAATCGACTACGGAATTTCAACGGAAATACATGTTTTGAGGTCCATAGAACACGTTTAGACTATTTTTGGAATGATGTGTTTGTATGTCATTGTGTGGGTTCTAAGTATAAAAGTCCTTGCCATATCGTTACCAAATTTCAAATATAACACTTTGGTATGAGCATGAGGAGCTGAGTGGTTCTTAGACAATACCGGTTAACCGAAAGTTTAGGTTTATTCGAAACCCGATTCGGTTCCGGTGAAATATCATTATATATATATATATATATATATATATATATATATATATATATATATATATATATATATATATATATATATATATATATATAGTATATATACAAAGGTCATAGATAATGTAATTTTCTACAACTTTCATTTGAAACAATATCCATAGCGGTTATTGTTTAAGGATTATTTATAAAAAGTTGGTTTTTTCGGTTTCCGTCAAATATAGCCTTCAAAATGTCATTATTGGTAATCTTAGTGAGGGCCAAAGTTGTAGAGAATAATATTTCTTCCAAGTTTTGTTTGAAACAAATTTTCGTAGAACCATCCATTTCGGAGATATTTTGCTTTTTCTTAATTTGCAGTATACAGCGGTCCCACCATGTAGCGGATTATGTAAACATATTCAAAATTAAGTAATTTACGGCAATAAGGACGACTGTATACTTTTATGATACAAAATAATAATTTTGCCTTATAATGCTATTCAAAAAAGAATTTAAATATCTATACCCCAAATATGGAGAAAGTCGTGTTGGCCACATCAGATATATTATATTGACAAACAAACCTGCTACATGCTTGCTAAGATTAACAGCATTATAAACACTCTTCAAATAATTATTTAATGCATCTTTGGTTCCCATTCTACTTCTAAAACCAAATTGGTTGGGCTTAAATAATTCTATTTTATCAAGAAATTTTAAGTCTATTTTTGACAAGGTTCTCCAAAATTTTCGAAAATATCGAGAGGAGTGATATAGGTCTGTAAATTTCAAGTTTTGTTCAGTCTCCTTTTTATGCAATGGAATAACAACTGACTTTAAGTTTAAACAGAATTCAACAGTTGAAAGACTCCAATTACATACATATGTAAGTGCGGTAGCTATGTAATCAATTAACCCGTCAGCGTCGTCATGCGTACTGGGAACGTCGGACGGAAACTCCACATGCGGTCGTCATGCGTACTGGGAACGTCGCGGAGGTCGCTAGCTTTCTTTATTTTTTTGACACAGTAAATTTTCTTAGATATGGATAACCTTTATATATTTTAAAAGAGGAACCTTTGGCCTTCCTATTGTGCTTAATTCTGTAATTTTTACTCTCCATCTTTTTACTTTTATTATACGTTAAGTTTTGTGATTAAATTTTCACGTAGATAGGAGAATTGGGGAATTTTGGCTTCTAAAAAAGCTCCTATTCAACGAAATCTTTGCACGAAAGCAACTGTGAGGTGTAAGAAGAGGATATAGGCCCCATTTGTCTGCTATCAGACATCTCCAAGTTCGGAATCAAGACCTTCGAGCTGTGTGATTTGACTGGCTACTTATGGTCATTTCTTGTATACACGGGGAAGGATACTGTGTTTCATTTGCCCCTTGTCTCAGCTAATGTAAACAAGACCATGGAAATAGTTTTGAATAGGTAGGCCAAAGGTTCCTCTTTTAAAATTATGAAGGTTACCCATATTTAAGAAAATTTACTTTGTCAAAAAAATAAAGAAAGCTAGCAATCTCCGCGGCGTACCCAGTACACAGGACGGCGCTGAGGGGTAAGAATCCTTATTTGAAGGTTTTTTTTCTGAAAAACTTACGGGGAAGAAGTTGAAATCCAAGATAAAACAGTAGATGTGAAGTACTCCGTAAACTTTGAATAAAGAAAAACTGAGTAAATGGCTTCCGTGATTGAGTGAAAGAATTCATAGGCGTATTTCACGCGAATAATAATAACTAAGACGGTGTGAAAAACATAGGTAAATATGCATAGTTTTACGTAAAACCTCAAAAAATTTCAGTCAAATTCCATAAATATCTAATAAGTTACGAATTTTTATATGGTTTCGCGCAAAAACTGCGAATTTCCCTAAATCTCTTCCGACCTGCGTGACGTATTATAGTTAAATGTCCTCCGCGCTTGAGGGGTTAACTTCTTCAGAAGATACCCATAAATACAATCAAACCCAGGTGACATTATTGGGAAGTGACTTAACCAACAATACTATTTCATTTTCAGACACTAGCTCTAAAAAGAGTGATTCATGCGAATTAACAATAGGGCAAAGGTTTTTAAATGAACTTTGGCTGTGCATATCATATTTTACTGTTTCACAAGCTGTAAGGAAGTAATTATTAAATGCACAGGCTATTTTAGAAGGGTCATCAATGACTTCACTTTCCAATTGCAGAGCAAGAGCTTGATTGACTGATGATTTTTCCCCATATATTTCCCTAACCAGGTCCCACTGTGCTTTGGCATTTCCATTAAATTTTTCAAATTCTTTCATTTAATAATTATTAGAGGCAACTCTCAATTTAATACGTAAACTATTTTTTAATTTAACAAACTTCTTTTAAGCTTATACAGTTGGGGTGTTGCCTGACTTTTTTAAGTAAATATTTCTTTCTATCTATTTCTTTGAGCAGTACATTAGTTATCCATGGTTTCAGTTTGTGTACCGTATTCCTCCGAGATGTAGTATATTTTGAGATATAGATACTATTTTGCAGCAACTCCTTCATGATAGAAAAAGCTTTGGATGCATTGCATTCATTAAACACAGGAGTCCAGTCAATTTTACTTATCTGCATCCTTCAAAATATTAAAATTTATTTTTACTACATTTTCAATTTTTTCGCCATTAGCCACATGATTATTAATTTTAACGGAGAAAATAGATAATGCAGTCATTGAATGATCTATTATACCCAAATGCCAAACATCTGCAGTAATATTTAACTTGTATGAATTAAAAAATCTAACAAATACATGATCAATACACGTTGAAGAGGACATTAATTCTAGTTGGCTGATTTAATATACATGATAAACCATAAGTACTCATCAAATTATTATAATAATCCGAACCATTATTTAAATTCATTAAATCAATGTTCATGTCACCAACCACAACAAGGTTTCTTCCTGCAATACTCAAAAGTGGTTCCAATTCAATTAAAAAATGATCCACTGGAATGTTTTGATCCCTATATATACTTAGAAGGTCAAAATCAATTCTGCCAAAGTTCAAAGTTATATATAAACAATCAGCTGCATTAAACGTCACAGACTTCAGCATACACTCTAGATTAACATTAACATACACAAGAACACCTCTGGCTTGATTTACATCACTGCATTTGGCATATACATTAAAAGTAGCTATTTTATATATATATGTCAGAAAACACTACACCACTGTCCAAATTCCTCGTCGGGGAGGCACACCCGAAAATAACACAACACGTCCAAGGGACTCCAACTTTATTTAAACCCGAATTACACCAGCATTCTGCCCTCCAGCAGAAGCTCTTCCACGAGTCAACACACGGCCCACACTACCACGAGTCCCGTCACACACTGTTCTCTCTCGCGTCACGTGATCTCCCAGTACTCTCCTTCACCGTCCTGCTTCTGGCAGCACTTCTCGGGGCGGTCGTCCTCGCTTGCGTAACAGTCGGCCTTTCCTGACATCGGGGCCGTCCTCGGTCCCGGTCCGGTCTGCCTCCGGTTGAACTGCTCCTCTGGCGCTCGCGCCGTTCTCCATCCGCTTCTCGTCTTCTTTCCCTCGGCTGTCCGCGGCCTGGTCGTCATCTCCCTCGTCCTGGCTGTCTTCTGCCTGGTCGTCATCTCCTACTTCGCCTTGGGGGGGCTTACACCAGGGTTTCATTCGGTCTGCACTAAACACGGAATTGAACGCTCACTGTGTCCTCTTTGCCCCTGGTATATCCATGAGAGAATACCTATCTCGAGCTAGCACTTCTGAGACAAGATACGGACCCTTAAATTTCGGAGCTAATTTTCGCGAACACCCTGTCGCTTGAGCTTCTCGTTCTACGATGACTAAATCTCCCTTTTGGTACACTCTCGGCACCTTGTCTTTGATCGTAACGCTCCTTCTGTTTTTTCTGCGTCTCTGATATCTTTACTAACGCTTTTTCCCTCGCTTCGCCTAAGGTCTCTCTAGTCTCATCGAGTTCGCTTTCTTGCAACGCCAGTATAACACGGTTTTGCAATGAATTCCTTGGGTTATAAGCAAACAATAGCTCATAAGCGCTCTTCTCAGTAGTTTTATTTGACATAGAATTCATGGCGAATTGGATGTTTCTCAAATCTGTGTCCCAGTCGCCTCCATCCTCTTGTGCATACATAGTGGATATGGCGTTTGTAATGGATGCGTTTGATCGCTCTACTTGTCCATTTGCTCGAAGGGTAGCAGCCGCATTTTTATATGCTTTATCTGGTTTCTTTCGCATAATTCTTCAAATTCCTTCGCTGTAAATGCCGTACCTCGATCTGTAATTAAACGCTCAGGACACCCAAATAAACTCGTAATCTCACTGATAGCTTCGCACACTGGCTTGGTTTTTGTGGTTTTCACTGCCTTTAGTAGGATGAACTTTGTAAAGTTGTCTTGATACACGAGAACATACTCGTTGCCCCTTTTACTCCTTGGGAATGGCCCTAAGTGGTCCACGTGAACTGTGTGAAATGGGATGGCTACACGCTCTAAACTGTGCAACTGCCCCTCTTTTTTACCTCCCGGTCTCTTATGATAAGCACACTCAATGCAAGCTTCAATATATTTCTTTACCCTTCTTCTCATCTTCGGATACCAAAAATATCTCTTCACGTGTTCTAGGGTTTTCTCTTCTGCATAATGTCCCATGTCATCATGACTTCCCTTTAGAATGCGCCAAATAGAGTTCTTAGGCACAACCCAAAGGACCCCACCGTCTACCTTTCTACAGACACGGTTGTCTTTCAGCACATAGTCTGTGTGGATCTGCCTATCCTCATTGGCGACCACAGGTTGCTGTAAGGTGCGATGTATTTTCAGGATAGCTACATCCTGCAGCTGCATCGTTAGTAACCAATCATCCTGATTTATTCGCAACGTGAAGATTTTCAAGTCTGCTGTATCCGGTTCCTCGGAATCTCCCACGGGATTTCGACTGAGGGCATCAACGTGACTCATGTTGCGTCCCGGTCGGTACTCGATCATGAAATCATACTCTTGTAATCGAAGCCACCACCTCGCTATCCGCGGTAACAATTCTTTCTTGGACATGGTGGTCTTTAAAGCATTACAGTCAGTAACAACTTTGAAGGGTCTGTTCAATAAATATATTCGAAATTTGTCTACGGCTTCAACTACTGCCAACGCTTCTAGCTCATAACTGTGATAGTTCTTCTCTAGATCTGTCGTCTGTCGGCTATAATATGCCACAGGTTTTTGAGATTCTCCTTCTCGACGCTGTAAGATAATCCCCGCTAGTCCATTCTTACTGGCGTCAGTGTGAACTTCATGTTCGGCATTTACATCAAACAACGCAAGTGCTGGACGCTCGATTAATCTTTTCTTCAGCTCTTGAAATGCGTTTTCTTGTTTCTCTGTCCACTCGAATGCCGTATCTCTCTTCGTCAAGAGCGTTAATGGCTTGCTCAACGTAGCGAATCCTAGTACAAATCTTCTAAAGAAGCTCGTCAAACCAATAAATTGTCGCACTTCGTGAACATTCTCCGGCCTTCGAAATTCTTTAACTGCCTGAATTTTTCTCTCGCCTGGTCGGTTCCCATCTTTGGTTATTTCAAAGCCCAAATAGCCTACTCTAGTTTTGAAAAATTCACATTTTGATACTTTTAGCGCTAGCCCCAATTTCTTCAGTACTTGCAACAGTCTTTCTAATCTCTCTAACCCTTCCTTCACCGTTTTTCTGGGTATCAACAGATCATCCATATAGACTAGGACCTCTCCTGGTTTTGTCATTCGCACTACCCTTTTTATCATTTGATTAAACACTGCAGGTGCGTTTACTACTCCGAAAGGCATTTTTGTGAACTCGTACAGACCACTTGAGGTGACAAAAGCTGTCAAGGGTCTCGTCTCTGGGGCCACAGGGATTTGATAGTATCCCGACGCCAAGTCTAAAATGGTAAAATAACTGTTTCCTGCAAGCGCGTCTAATTGTTCCTCAATGGCTGGCATGGGGAATTTTATTTTTTTCGTCTTCAAATTCAATGCTCTGTAATCGACGCACAGCCGGTCTTCTCCGTTAGCTTTCTTCACTAACAATGCTGGGCTTGCGTATTCTGATGTCGACTCCTGCACGATACCCATTTTCATTAACTCATCGACTGCCTTTTGCATAGTCGCTCTTTGGGCGTACGGTAGGCAATACGGTCTTAAATTCACAGGGTGGTTATCCAACAATTCTATCTCGAAACTGGCAGACTCTACTGTACCCAGTTCACTCAAATTCTTCGCAAAACATTCTCGATACTCGTTCACCATTTCGTATACTGCATCCTTCTCCCCTTCAGACAGGTCGTTATTCAAATTTATTTCTTCCATTTCTATCCCGGTCCTCTCTTTGACATTTCGAACTTTGGCTTCCAAGTTACTTTCTTCCTCCTGCCCATCAGTCTCTCTCCTAATTACAAGTTTCTGATAGCTCTTCTCAACTCGAATCCCCGATTGGTCTAGGGCGCTTCGTCCTAGAATTATGGCATCGTCTTGCGAACAGTTTGGGACCATAAGCACTTCTACCTCAATGCTTACTTTGTCCACAACAAGGGTTAACTGTTTGGAGCCTATTACGTTACTTTTCCCACAGCCGAATCCAATCAGACTTTTTTGACTCGCAAAGTATTCTACACCTAGCTGTTCAGCGACATCTTGCCTCATGGTCACAACATCGCTCCCTAAATCAATGAACCCAACAACTTGTTCATCATTAACCTTTATCCATTTATAATATTCGTCTTTAATTTGGTCGTTCGGCACCGAAATTCTTTGGACTCGCCTTTTCATTTCCAAATTCCATCTATTAACTTGGGTTCCCTGAGGGCATTCCTTCACCATGTGTCCCTCTTTATTGCATCGGAAACATCGCCTGCTCTGCTGTCGTTCCGGGCAATCCTTAGCCATGTGTCCCTGGCCGTTACAATTATAACACCTCGCCTGCGTTGTCTGCTTATTTCTCCTCACTACATTACCTTCGTTTGGCGGTTCAATTGGGACACTATAACGGTTAGCTAAAAACTGTCTTTCACCTAATCTCGCTCTTTCTGTAATACTTTCATAGCGCTTTATCTTGAGCAGTAACCCTTCAACATCTTTGAACTCACACAAAGCCAGCGACCTTACTAATTCCTTGTCACCTAAGCCGTTCAAAATGTATTTAATCAAGGATTCTTTATCTATGTTACCTCGTCGCGCTATCGCTTTCATGGCATACACGTATGACTCATAGGTTTCGTCGCGCTGCTTCTTCCTCTTCGTGAGACTCATGTGGACATCGGCCTGATCAGCTGTTGATGGGAAGCTATAAAGTAACCTTTCTTTAAAAGTCTCCCAAGAATACACTTCTTCCGCGACACTATTTAACCACAATTTAGCTACTCCTCTCAGCTTATTCACCGCGTGAGTAAGCAATACGGAATTGTCCCACGAATATGTGGAAGCGACCCCTTCCACTCGCCGCACCCACTGTTCGGCGGTAAATCCTAAGGTCGTCGACGCGTCAAACTCGGGCAACAATCTTTCCGCCATGTCTCGGTGAGCAACTACAGTTGTCGCCATGGTACTACAATGTCCCACTTCCATTATTTCTCTTTTGCGGTCTAACAACGTGCGCTCTCTCTCCAGCAACTGTCTTTCTCGTCGTAGAATCTCACGTTCAAGGTCGTTATCGCTCGCCCTAGGCGCTAAGTGGTTCTTTGGTCGGGTCACAGAGGGCGTCGACATCGCTCTCGGTAGCTCAGGAAAGCTCGCTGCTCGTGTCAAGAATGCCTCGCTTACTCCTGTTCCCGCCACTGGATACGTCATTTCCGGTTCCCCAGTAAACGCCATGCGGTCGCTTTTTTTCTGCTAATTTTGCTTTTTCAGGTCTGTTTCGACGCTCACAACCCTAGTTATACTTGGGGTATTGTTCACTCGGGAATCAGTTTTCTTTCACGTACTTACGGAGGAGTACAGTCTTCATCGGCAAACAGTCGGCTCTCTCACGACGTGCTCCTTTCCGAAAACTGGTTTTTGATCTTCTTATCCTTATCTGATCCCGATCCCACCGCTCCTCTGTCAGAAAACACTACACCACTCTCTAACTTCCTCGTCGGGGAGGCACACCCGAAAATAACACAACACGTCCAAGGGACTCCAACTTTATTTAAACCCGAATTACACCAGCATTCTGCCCTCCAGCAGAAGCTCTTCCACGAGCCAACACACGGCCCACACTACCACGAGTCCCGTCACACACTGTTCTCTCTCGCGTCACGTGATCTCCCAGTACTCTCCTTCACCGTCCTGCTTCTGGCAGCACTTCTCGGGGCGGTTGTCCTCGCTTGCGTAACATATATATGTATCTGGATTCATCCAAATTTCAGAAAGAACAATGATATGAGGTTTTTGTTTTAAATTGCTTAAATGAAGCAGGAAAAGGTCAAAATTACTTCGTAAACTACGAATATTTTGATGAATTAACAATAAAGAACCATTACAATTTAACTCATTAATTCCTGAAGGAAACATAACCACAATAAAATCACAACATACTTCAATCATCCATACATGTCAATACAAAAACAGGCTCCTTTTCCACTTTTCTCATAAATATTTTACTTCCACGTATCCATACAAAGGCATAATTTTTAGACTTTTTCACATCTCTCGCTGCATTGAGAACTTTCCGTCTGCCAAGGCATAAGGCTTCATTGATGTATATCGGAGCATCAGAAGGTGGAATCCCATCGAGGGTCAGATGCCGGGTTAAAAATTTCTCTTAAGCCTGCATTTTTCCAAGAAATTTTCCTTCACTTGCAGGCTATGAAATCTCACATGTATACCGCCAGATGCACCATTTGACTTGGGCTTGGATCGGTAACAATAGTCAATGCAGCTTTCACTTATCTGTATGCCTAAATCAGAGCCCATTTTACTCACTAGTTGTGGCAAGTGTTCATTGGGGCTAGACGGAATGCCATAGATCTCAACGTTATTAGCCAACATTCTTTGTTCTAGGTCATCTGAGCGATTCAAGACCTCAGAAACTTGCTTCTTAAGAAGTAAATTTTTGTTTTTCAAAGCATCAGTTTGTTTGTAGCACTTGTTTAATTTTTTACCCTGCGCTTCAATAACTTTAACACTATCATCCAGTCTTTCATAAAGTTTATTTATCGAATCACCAAGGTTCTTTTTCCGTCACTTTAAGTTCCTTCTTAATGCCCAGGATCAGAGAGTATATGTCCTCAAAGGATTTACCCTCAGATGCACTTTTACTTGCCTCAATAACCATATCAGAATGCAAACTCTGCCTATGCGCAAATTGACATTCACAACACTTCCACATTTGCTTACTGCCTATAATTCCATTTACGTCTTCCTTAGTGAGAGGATTTTTGAGGCAATGCCCGTGAAAGTTCCTACAACATCCAGAACAAGTGATATGGATGGTGTTGCGGGTTGACTTGCGACATACAAAGAACAGACTCATGGTGTAATAGAAACTGTCACTTGTATAACACGTGGCACTTCTCAAAAATAACTTATTTGCATTAACTGTTAGTGTAGACCACTTGTTAAATGCAACAGACTAGGTTTCTGAGCATGTTGTAACTAAAACACTCACTAAAGGCAACGCATAACCTTGAGTGAATGAAACACTCAATCGATAGCCTTTCAGCAATAAAAAATTATTATGACAGAAATTCAGGCTTCTCAACTTTATCCTTAGGAGAATTACAGAATTTTCTCAAAGAAGTGAGGGGCAGTAACAACCCCAAAAGCATGGTCAACAAATACACGAGGGATAAGGACTCGCCCATTGACACGCTGTTTGAGCTGAAGACCATGATAAACAAGATAGTGCTTGGCATGTGCATACAGTCGTCCTTATTGCCGTAAATTAGGTTTATTTTGAATATGTTTACAGAATTCAGCGCTACATGGTGGCGGCGCTGTAAAATGGAAATTACGAAAAAGTTGAATATCTCCAAAAGGGATGGTCCTACGAAAATTTGTTTCAAACAAAACCTGGAAGAAATATTATTCTCTACAACTTTGGTCCTCACAAAGATTACCAATAACGACGTTTTTAAGGAGATATTTGACGGAAACCGAAAACACCGATTATTTATAAATAGCGTAATTGCCCGTCAATATGATGGGATATCTTTAGTTAACCTTACCTCCCTCCCCCTCTCTCTCTCCCTCCCTCCCTCCTCTCTCCCTCCTCTCTCCCTCCTCTCTCCCTCCCTCCTCTCTCCCTCCCTCCTCTCTCCCTCCCTCCTCTCTCCCTCCCTCCTCTCTCCCTCCCTCCTCTCTCCCTCCCTCCTCTCTCCTTCCTCTCTCCTTCCTCTCTCCCTCCCTCCCTCTCTCCCTCCCTCCCCCTCTCTCTCCCTCCCTCCCTCCTCTCTCCCTCCCCCTCCATTAAAATCCCTCTCTCTCCCTCCCTATCTCGTATTAGAAACATTCAAAGCACGCTTACACCATAAGGATTGTTTTAACAATAGGATTTTGAGGTCTAACAATACAATTTGTCACCATGGCAACATTCCGTTAAAATGGCAAGATTTCCATAAAATATGTAAATTAAACATTTTACATGGGATATTTCGAACTGTGGGCGAAAAAAGACGAACGGAATAAGAAACATTATAATTTTTTCTTCAAAATGGTTCAAATCTGATGGTCGTAGGTTAATTCCTTCTAATTTTAATTTCCATATGAATAAAAGCCTGCACGTCGAAAAATTGTGTTTTACATGTTAAGTAATGGGAAATGGAAATTCCTCCATTGGGGTCTGACCAAGGAATTTTTTCGCGATTTAAATTCGTCATCACCTGAAAAAGTGTTAATCAAGCATCCCTGCCAAATTTCGAGTTTCTATCTTCATTACTTCTTGAGTTATTAGTGTTTAAGTTAGAATTATAGACAGAGAAAAGTTAGCGTTATAGACAGAGAATAATTAGCATTATAGACAGAGATTTGCTTTTTATTATATACGATGATAGCAATAAAAAACCATAACTAACTATCTAAGAAAAAACTAACGGTAACGATAATAAACGGTAACAGGAAAAAAGCATTGAAATTCGCAAAGTGATACGTCAGTCAAGGCTCATATACTTTCCCTTCTAGCGGCTCTTTATGGCTAATGGACTCGTCCGGACCAAAATTCATCTACTGCACAGGTGCTCTGACGTCAGCTCCCCCTTAAAGCATCTCCTTCTACTTCTTTACATTCTCCTCTCACGCTTCTCCGACTGCCATATTATGCCGCATGAGATATAGGAATCATCTATTTATTTACTTGTCATCTAGCTATTTATTTATTTCATCTATCATGACCACGTCACTTATGAGTACGTGAGAGGGTTGGCAAACATACATACACACGCACACACACACAGACATCATTCCAAAAATACTCTAAACGTGTTCTAGGGACCTCAAAACGTGTATTTCTGTTGAAATCTCGAATTCAATTTTTTTCATGAACACAATACTTTCCCATTACTACGTATGGAGAAAGTAAAAATCTGATGTGGCCAACAGATGACTTTCTCCATATTTGGATATAGATATTTAAATTATTATGAATAGCATAATGAGGCAAAATTATCATTTTATATCATAAAAGAATACAGTCGTCCTTACTGCCGTAAATTACATATATTTTGAAATGTTTACAGAATTCACCACTACATGGTGGTGGTGCTGTATACCAAAAATTTACGAATTAAGCAAAATATCTCCAAAATGGATGGTTCTACAAAAATTTGTTTTAAACAAAACTTGGAAGAAATATTATTCTCTACAATGTTGGTCCTTACGAAGATTACCGATTACGACGTTTTTAAGGAGATCTTTGATGGAAGATGAAAAAACCGATTATTTATAAGTAATTCCTAAACAATAACAATAACTGCTATGGAAAATTGTTTCAGAATTAAGTTGTAGGAAATTACATTCTCTATAACCTTTGTGTCAAACTGTATATACAATAATGGTGTTTTAATGGAGAAATATCACAAAAACCGAATCGGGTTTTGAATAAACCTCGACTTCGAGTTAACCGGTATTGTCCAAAAACTAATCAGTTCATTGTGCTCATGCTAAAGTGCTATATATGAATTTTGGTAACGATATGGCAAGTACTTTTTGAGTTAGAGCGCCCACAATCACATACATCCACACACACAGACATCATTTCGAAAATAGTCTAAACGTGTTCTAGAGACCTCAAAATGTGTATTTCCATTGAAATCTCGAAGTCGATTTTTTTTGTGAACACAATACTTTTCCATTACTATATATGGAGAAAGTAAAAAGGTGAAATGAATGTATTCAATGTGCCAGGATATAAAATTGTGTCATGTTACTATCAAAATTGACAATGGAAGGTATAACACCAGTGAAAGTGTCATCCATCGAAAAATTGTTGCAATGTTTTGCAGCAGAATACAAAACAAAGCTCAAAGTGTACCTTATTATTTGTGTTTACAGATCTCCAATAGTGATATAAATGTTTTTATATATAACCTTGAAAAGATGTTATGTGAAATGGTAACTCATGATATCACTGTCATTCTTTGTGGTGATTTTAACATTGACCTCCAAACATAAAACTCCCAAAAATTGCTACTGTTAAATCTAACATCCTCCTTCAACTTGATTCCCACAATCCACTCTCCAACAAGGGTAACTACATTCTCAAGTACCACAATTGATAATATTTTCATCACAAACTCTCTCACAAGATACTCAAGCAAAACCTTAGACCTGGGCTTTTCAGATGATTTTGGACAACTCATAGAACTTCCAACAGAAAACAATAAACTATGACTAGTAGGGCAGTCCTGGATCTTCGATCCTCAATGCGATTTAAATAAACTGAAAGTTTAGTGAAATAATTTTGATTGAATAATAATGAAATGCAAATAATCTAAATAGTTCGGCCTTAGGTTAGATCTTCTTTGTTCCCTATTCATTTGACGTGTTTCCCTATTTCTTTGTATTTCTAGTACTCTCCGCTCCTCATCTACACGGGCAATCCTATGAGCTTCCGCATCTCTTTCTCTCTCTTTCCTACAATACTCTTCCTTTAATCTCTGGCTCCTCTTTTTTTCTCTGGCAGCTGTAGCTGGGCTAATAGCTCCACGTTACCTTAGTTCCAGTGATTATCGTTGCACCCTTATAGACGAACTCACAAACAATTGCTTTACTTCAAGTGTCTATAACGACTGCTTTTAACTTCTTACAGGACCTACGATAAAGGCAATGTCCATGCAACCGTTTATTTAGATTATCAATGAAGAGAAGATAACCATATAATGTGTTTACAAAGCAACATGCATTCCTATTCTCATCTAATTTTTAATTGATGTGTGAGCCTATTTGCGTTAGTAAGGATTACAGATGTGTAATATGATGGTTCTAGTTACAAAAAGGTAAGATTCCACCATTCAAATGATGAAACAAAACAAAAAAAAATTAATTGCACAATTTAAAATAAAACTCAATATGCTGGTAGCTTGTTTGTTATACACATGTTATTGACACAGATAGAAACGCTTCCCATACGCAATCAACAAAATAATTATCCGTAAATATTTACGTTGTTTTGCTTCATTAATTTTGATGCTTCTGTTAAACAAAAATGCAAAGCGAATAATGCTATTCTTTCACCTCTTTGAAGGTGTAATTGATAGTAATTGAATCGGAGGCAACAATGACGGTCGCCTTGGCAACACCCGGAAAGAGTACGAAAAATCTGCAAAAGTTTGAAAAAGAATGCGTATTTCTGAAATCTTCGACTGTGAAATGTATAAACATGGCAAGAATAAGATAGTATAGAGCTTTAGCAGTCGAATAAAGCAAAAAAGAAGAAAATCGGTCCATATTTACATATATTAACGAACGAAGGAAGAAAACCTTGCACTCTGAAAAACTGAAAATCCCATGTAAACTTATGGGAAAATATAATTGTCTCCTGGATTCGAACCCGGGACACATTAGCAAACGAAAATATTTTTCCAGGGACCTCATAGCCAGTAGAAACAAAATGCCGTTTACCGCATATCTTTACGACGAACAGTTCTCGAGAAATATGCCGATATAAATTGTAAACATACTTCTAAAGCATCAACATAAAATTAATATATAGTTAGATTTATGAGTACAAATTACAATACAGTCCTGATAAAATTAATAATTTCATACAACGACTTTCAAATGCAGATTGGAAGATTGTCTATGAAGCAACTACAGTAGATGAAAAATTTAATAATTTCTATGAAGTTTTTCTATACCACTTCAACTGCTCATTCTCATTAGTGAAACAAAAAACATGCTACAATGCAATGCGAAAATGGATCACTCCAGAATTAAAAGAAATGGGTAGATATTTATGTGATCTTCATGCCAAAACAAAACTGTCAAACGATGATACATTGATGATAAACTACAAAATTGTATTAAAACAATATAAAAAACAAATAAAAACATCAAGAAAACAATTCAGTGATAACCATCTCATTAAAGCCACTTGCACTTCGAAAGCTGCTTGGCAGATAATAAAAAATTCAACTCGACCAAAACAATCTCAAACAGATAACTTCCAATTACTTCTAGACAAAAATATATGAGGTGCTACCCAAAAGTTCCAGGACTGTAGCCATAAACTACCGTAGGCTTACCTGAGGTTCTAATCGCCACCATCACCCTCGAAGTAGTCCCCTTGGGAGTTGATACAACGATCCCAGCACCTCTGCCAGTCATGGAAGCACTTCTGGAACTGTGATCTTCAAATGCTGTTCAGCACTTACTGAGATTCCACCTTGATGTCCTCAACAGTGTCAAATCTCCGTCCCTTAATACGAATTTTCATCTTGGGGAACAGAAGGAAGTCGCAAGGGGCTAAGTCGGGGAAGTAGGAGGGACGGGGGACCACTGCCATGTTGTTCTTTGCCAAGAACTGCTGCACAGACAGAGTGGTGTGTGCGGACGCGTTGTTGTGATGCAGGAGCCAGTCTTGTGTGCGCCACTTCTCCGGCCGTTTCCGTCTCACGTCCTCTCTCAAACTGCTGATTCACTGTCTGACCTTGGGGAAGAAATTCCTTATGGACAATTCCCTGTATGTCAAAGAAGACGATCAACATGCTGTTGACATTGCTCTTGACATTGCTCTTGACCTGCCTTGCTTTTTTCAGTCACGGAGAAGATGGAGTCTTCCACTGTGAAGACTGCTGCTTGTTTTCAGGGTCGTAGCCATAAAATCAGCTTTCATCACCGGTAATGACCTTTGAAAGAAAGTTAGGGTTGTTTCTAACATGCTCCTTGAGTTCCCTGCAGACACTCAGTCGATGTTGGTTCTGGTCCTGGGTCAACACGCAGGGCACGAATTTGGCTGCAATTATTCTCATGTTTAGTTCATCAGACAGAATTTGTTGACATGTTCCGTAGGAGAGGCCAACAGTGCTGCTGACATCTTGGATGGTACGCCAACGAACCTCGCGAATGACCTGTCGCACTTTTTCCATGTTTTCATCGGTTGTGCTCGTTGAAGGCCAACCAGAACTTTTGGAATCTTCGGTACAGACATTTGTCCACGTTTGAAATGCGAGAACCACTCGAAAGTCTGGGTTCTACTCATAGCCTCATCACCGAATGCTTGCTTACGCATTTCATGTGTCTCGGACGTGGTTTTGTCAAGCTTGAAGCAAAACTTGATGCAGACGCGCTGCTCCTTCAAGTCTGCCATTTCACTACACAAGAAAATCGCAGAACGCCGGTAACAATGGGTTGAAAAAACTCGCGTGAAAAGAAAACACATGCACACACACACCTGAAACTTCACACACTGCTTCATAAAGGATGTCTTCAGCACATCCTAGCGGCAGAAGTCCCTACTACTTCCAGTTAGCGCTCCACGTGGCCAGTCTCAGGACTGTTGGATAGTACCTCGTATAGTGCAATGTCGTTAATAAAGGTGTAAATTAAGAATCGTTATAAGAAGGACGGATGAGAGCAGTCCCGGAACTTTTGGGTAGCACCTCGTAATTACAAAAACTTTAGAAATAGTTAATACATTCAACAATCAATTCTGTTACCATCCAAAAACAACCCCAAATAAAGTTCCAGCTACCTGTGAGCACCTAGATAGTAATAATACATCTAACTTGCACACAATACAGGGTGTCCCAAAAGTTCGAATACATAGGCCATCTTTGTTATTTTTCTGAAAAACAAAAACTGTAAGAGACCTAAGTTGTTTGCAATAGGCTACTTTTTGGCTGAAATGTTGAAATTTTTTGTCTAGGACCTTCCTTTCAGCCGCTACATTCTTGGCTCATCAGTGTTAAAGTGCTGTGCGGTTGTGGAAATTGACCCAAAAGTTCGAGTACATAGGACATCTTTGTTATTTTGCTGAAAAACGAAAAAGTGTAAGAGACCAAAGTTGTTTGCAATAGGCTACTTTTCGGCTGGAATGTTGAAATTTTTTGTCTAGGACCTTCCTTTCGGCCTCTACATTCTTGGCTCATCAGTGGTAAAGTGGCTGTGTGGTTGTGGAAATTGACCCAAAAGTTCGAGTACATAGGACATCTTTGTTACTTTGCTGAAAAACGAAAAAGTGTAAGAGACCAAAGTTGTTTGCAATAGGCTACTTTTTGGCTGGAATGTTGAAATTTTTCATCTAGGGCCTTCCTTTCGACCTCTACACTCTTGGCTCATCAGTGGTCTCCTTGCTCCATTATGTTCCACACCCACACAGCCACTGTACCACTGATGAGCCAAGAATGTAGCGGCCGAAAGGAAGGTCCTAGATGAAAAATTTCAACATTTCAGCTGAAAAGTAGCCTATTGCAAACAATTACAAGTGATATAATAAATATGTACAAAAAAGTAAGCATAAGAAAGGAAAACATTAAAAATATAAAATAGCAAATACAGAGTATTGGGTCACAAAAAAAGATGTCTAAGATAAAAAAAAGTACATACAAAAAAATATACTACATACAATAAAATACAATACATGCAATAAAATACAATATATACAATAAAATGTCTACATTAATTTAAAATATTTGAGTAATTTCTTTTTAAAGGTTGGAAGAGGATCATCGATAATATCAACATCTGTTACACTAATTATGGAGTTAAACTCATTTTGTATTCTAAAAAGAACAAAGTTAGAAATTAAGTTGTTTTTACATCTAAGCGGATGAAACAATAATGTATGACGCATCCTCCTAAAAGGTATGCAGATATCTAATTGGGATAATAAAAATGAAGATTGAACAGAACCAACCAAAACTTTTTTTTAAAAATAACTATCTGCTATATAGCAATGACAGTTGAGTGGAATCAATCCAAAACTTTTACATAAACTTACGTAATTATCCCTATGATACACAATTTTAGATTTCCAACAAAGTAGTTTAACAAATCTTTCCTGGATCTTCTCAACCACTGAAATTTTAGTTTTATAAGAAGGATTCCAAATTACGCTGGCATAATTAACACACTGTAAAACAGACAAATTGTACAATCCAAGCATTTTGAAATTTTTCCATTTTGAACACCAATTCGAAAGCCTATCTAGATCAGCCTGAAATATTAAACAGTCTCTTTGAGATTTAATAGTATGGAAAATTTTGCTATCATCTGCAAACATAAGGCAGCATGAATCTTTAAGACTATTGGGAAGATCATTAATATAAATATTAAATAAAAATGGACCCAGAATAGAGCCCTGTGGGACCCCAGAAGTTACAGAAAATGCGTTAGATTTATGACCATTGATAACAACAACCTGAGTTCTTTCCCTTAGATAGCTAACTAAAAGATCAAAAAGTTTACCACTAATGCCAAACTTACTGATTTTATGTGCAAGTAGAACGTGGTCGACAGTATCAAAGGCCTTTTTAAAGTCGGTGTAGATAGCATCCACTTGTAAACCATTATTAAGAGATGAGGCTATATAATGATGATATTTAGCAAGATTAGTAATGGCGGATTGGTGCGGACGAAAACCATGCTGCCTAAATGAAAATTTAGGATTAAAGCCACAAGCAATTTTATGATGGACTATGCATTCAAATACCTTTGGTAAAAGAGATTGTAGCGAAATTGGCCTACAATTCGTGACAGTTTTTGTCCCCAGATTTAAAAACAGGAGTAACAAATGAAAGTTTCCATCTATCAGGATAGACACCTTTAGATAAAATATGGTTAAATAAGTGCCAAATTGGTTGAGTAAGAACTTCACAACACCTTATATAAAAAACTGATGGAATGCCATCAGGACCTGGGGATGAATCCAAATTTAGAGACTAAAGTGCTTTAGTGATTTCTTCTCTAGCTATACTTAGTGAACTAAGATGGAATTGAGAATCATTGTCTTCTGATGGCAGTGTAGAAGTAGTTCTTGATTCTTTATAAATGGAATTGAAAAATTCTGCAAATAAAGTACAGGATTCTTTTACGTTTTTTGAACTCTTATTTTTAAAAGTGACAACAGAAGGAATTCGCCTAACTATACGTTTTTTATTCAAGTAACCAAAGAAAGCTTTTGGATTGGTGGAAATAGAATTATCTAAATTTGATAAATATTCAGAAAATTTTATTTTTGAAGGCGTTTAAAGGACGAACGAATTGAACTAAAATCAACATAGTCACTGAGTAGACAAGATCTTTTCCACCGCCTGTGAGCTCTTACTTTGGCCTGGTTTAAGCTGATGAGGTCACGATCAAAATAAGATGGGTAACTATATGACCTTGTTTTAAACTTTGGCACACAATCCTCAATGCATGCAAGCATTAAGGAATAAAATAGTTCACACTATCCATTAATATCAACAACACTATCGAGTAAGAACAATGGACATTTTGAAGTCAGATCACAGAGTACTTCAAAGTTTGCAGACTTCCATTTGTAAGAAACAGCAAAAGTTTTAGTTGAACGCTTAGTATTAGACATATCAATGAATCAATTCCCATGTGATCAGATTTAACAATGTTCTGAGGATTAACATTAACATTAACACTCACGTTATCGGGTAAGTTCATGAAAACTAGATCGAAGAAGTTATTTCCAACCGTGGAAAATGGAACTAGTTGCTTTAAATTAAAGCTACCAATTATATCCAAAAGAGCCAGGTACTGATCCGATAGACTGCTACTAGAGGGTGCCAGGGAAGAGATGTCCAAGCTGGTGTTCATTCTATTAAAAGGCAAAAATCCCATATAAAAGCATTGTAGCATTTCCATGTTAGACAAAATTTCCCATTGTTATAAATTTTGAAATTTATCGTTTTTATGCAGTTAAAGTCAAATATTTAAGCTAATTCAGCATGAATTTGTATTCTCTTTTCAAAAATAATAATTTTCACTCTCTTTTCCATTTAATACTTCAAGTCCAGAGTTTGTATCATAATTTTAAGTAATTTTAAAATGAAATTAAAAAATGGCTTGCACCGATTTCAGTGCTTTTCTTATGGGGTTATGAAATGAAAGTTTGGGGTCAAAAAGACCCCCTCAAAATGGAACATGTTCGGATTTTCGATTTTTCCTGTTGGTTGTGACCCATGACTGATCAACACCTCAAATTTCAAGTTTCTAGCATTTCTAGAAGTACCTAAACTTTTGTGTCTTAAACCAACACACGTACCTAGTACCTCTTTGGCGGAAACATACCTAAGCCTTTTAATATATAGATTATAACTACATAGCTTTATCAATTGGGTAATATTTTTCATGAATATTACCGTATATACCTGAATATAGACGAGGTTTTGTTCCAGTTTTAATGGCCGAAAAATTGCTCGTCGTCTTATAATCGCGCAGTGCATAATAGTTTGACTGACAGAGTAGCAGAAGGCAGAGATAGGTAGAGATGGGAAGAATCGAATAGCTATAATCGAAATACAGGCAGACCTCATCTTTTGCGGCTTTATCTTTCGCGGTTCCGCATTTGCTACCAGTTTTGTCTTTTGCGGTCTTATGTTTCGCTCTTTCACGGAAAAAATCACGGAAAAGGCTGCACGAAATTTTCTATATATGGAATCAATCGCATTTTCCTCACTTCTCTCATAGTCAGGCCTGAATAATGTTGTTACAGTATTCTCATATGTAAAAATATTTACGTAATTAAAAAAATCGATACGTGTATCTATTTTTTAAAAGTATATATATAAGACGCGTGTACGTGTCTTATATATACTTTTAAATATTTTTAGGATGCAATCCTCCCACACTTTTGTGTCCCTTTGCACGTGTAAAGTTGCAGAATATAAACTGGCATCACCGTTCAGGAGCCTTCTGTCTTTATTACGAGAGGGAAGTCTCCAGGGGAAAGACTGAACTTTTGACCCTTCCGATTCAGGATCATTGGGTTATTTGCTCAGGTTTGACATAGTTCAAATGCTTAAACTTTGCGTTTTATGCATCATTTATTATTGGTGGAGTTTCGCAGAGGTTTTCAGGAATGTAACCCCAAGAAAGACGTGGTCTGCTGTATTTGGGGAATTAACCCCTGCAAGTTAGGCAACTTCCGTTCATTTTTTTTCTCGATTCTACTACGGAAATTAAATACGACTATTTTCTGATACTTTTTTCATCTTCTTTTAACTTGTTTAAGTTTCACTTTCATTGAAGTTAATTTTTCCATCTCTTTCTCTATTTTTCTCTGGTCACCAATACAGAGGACAAATCATTGCGTAATAGTTATGATGCAAATTTTAAACTTTTAGTGGCGAAATATGCGAAACTAACAATTGTGCAGCAGCAAGAAGGTTTGGTGTCACCGAGGTAAATGTGCGGCGGTGGAATAAATTGCAGGAAATGCTAAAGTGTGCAAGTTCAAATCGGAAAGCATTTCGTGGGCCTAAAGAAGGACGTCATAAAAATTTAGAGGACCAGTTAATAACATTTGTGCCAAATATTTGTTCCAAAATATTCAATTGAAAATTCCAATCAAAATTGCTTATTTCAATTGGTTCAATGTTCATTACTCAATGGTATGATAAACCTCTGTCATTGTGTGCATAATAAATTTTTCCTTTCATTAGGACTTAAAAATGAGAGGTCGTCTTATAATCAGAGTCGTCTTATATTCGGGTATATACGGTATTTCCATTAGCAGTTCAATTTTACTGGGTGGAGAACGTTTATGATGCTACCGTTCTCCAAGCTGTGGAATAAAGAAAAATTGAAATGACCTTGACTTTAAACGATCAATTTGTATTGAAAACTGATATTTTTATCTTTACAGCAAAAAACAAAGAGTCGTCTTTATGAAAACATTCAAGTAGTGAAACTTCAGTCTGCCCATCATGATGCTGATTTGAAAGCATTTCACTCCATGGTGAAGAAACTACGAGGTAGCTGAATAGTTATTTTTTATACTTATTGAGAGTATCACCAAATACTTATACTTAACAGATGCTGCATTATGTTTTAGGTGAATTTATACATTCAGATTCCTGCACAAATCCAGGGTTAGTTATCAGTCCAACTCTGGAAAGCAGTTATATCGAAGGAACAAGTATAAAATTGATTGTTCGTGCCAAAGCCATTTCTGGTCCTATTACTTTCACTTGTGATGGTAAGTTAAATTTCCTATAAACTAAATTTAAAATAAGAAATAGTTCTGTAAATTCAGTTTTGAAAATGATCTCTTATTATTCTCAACTTGATAGATTTAAGAAAAATTAAGTTAAATTTTTGTGTAAATTATATTTCAGATTCAAAATTATTTAATCATATTGTCAGATCAAGATGATTGTAACTGTTCAAGTTTATTGTGTATAATTGTCTCCTAGGGTGTTCTATTATTTTAAAAATAGTCTACCATATATCATGGCATATAAGTCGACCTTTGAAGCTTAAAAATAAAATTCCTAAAACTTAAAGTTAACTTATACACCGATTATAAAATGTGAACCTTAAATTACAAATGAATGACATTGATATTTACAAAGACAATTGATCTTTTGGTGTATGTGATCGCCATTTTGAATCAGCTGCTCCAGTGCTTACATTTTATGAGATTTATTTTAGAAGATTTAAAATAATTATGTGAGGTTGCAAACCTTTCATATGTAAAGATATGCCTATTTAAGCATGAGTTTAACAAAGTTACAACTAAAACTATCGAATAAAGCCTTGAATACAAGTAGAACACCGTCGGTGATTCTTTGCATTTTCCAAAATAGGAAATTGTAAATGTAAAATCGGGTGAATTTCCATTGTCAGGACTCGAAAAATGTGAAAATTCACAGGAAATGTAAATTAGAGGAAACGTAAAATTGGTTAAAATTTTACATTGTTCTTATGAGTATTTGGCTGGGACCAGACAAAAAGTGAGTAAAATCGGTAAAAATGTAAAATTCGAGAGTGCAAAATCGAGGTTTCACACTATTACAACTACTTAACTCAAGTGAGGTATGTTTAAAGTAATTTTAAAATGTTTGATTAATTACTACTAATTAGGGAATAAATTAGTGATTAAAAATTTAATATTTCCCTGGTATTATTTCTGTTATTACAATAAAACCTCTACCTTACTAACTCTCTTAGAACAAAGAACTCCATATAACGAAAATTATCACCGGTCCTGAAAAATTCACTAATAAAACTATATAAAAAACCTCTATATTACGAACCTCTGATAATTACGAAACCTCCCAATTACGAAATAAAAATTGCACCCGCTCCACTAAAAACAAACCTCCATATAGCAAAATAAAAAAAAAATATTGTACGCGCCATTGTAAAGCAGAAATCAGTGCCATATATGTGTGTGTTAACTTTGTTATTATGACCCCACCTGAATGATTTGAAGCATAGTATTTGTTGTAATTTCGAGTGAGAAGGTAGGCAGGTAGACATCGTCTTGTGCGACTTTATCGTTTGCATATTTACATCTTTCATGGTTTCACATTTGCAACCAGTTTTGCTTTTCGCGGTCTCATCCTTCGCTCTTTCGCAGAGAAAAATCATGGAAAAGGATAGGTGAAAATTTTTATGTGACATGAATTGCCTTTTCCTAACATTTTCTCTCATAGTCAGGCCTGAATAAATATTGTTGCATTATTCTAATATGTAAAAGTATTTACATAAGTACATTAATATAATATATATGCATAATTAAAATTAGATATACGTGTCTTATATACGAGGTGCTACCCAAAAGTTCCCGAAAGTTGAACATCGGGCGGGATCCGGTTGTAGTACGGACTAGTGGTGCTCGGTAGTGCTGCATGTATCCTTTGTGAACCAGTGTGCGATGTGGCTTCGCACTGAGTGCACGCATTCTTTTGTTCTATGCGGTTTTATAACGTCATGTTTGTGTCGTTTTGCGATTTTTTTTGTTGAAATGGTGGACGTGAAGGAGCAGCATGTGTGCATCAAGTTTTGCTTTAAACTTGGCAAGAGTGCGGCGGAAACTCACAAAATGCTTAAACAAGCATTTTGTGATGACGCTTTGGGTCAGACACAAACCTATGTCTGGTTAAACTGGTTTAAAAATGGCCGAACGTCAGTTGATGATGACACACGTTCTGGATGACCTTCAACCGGCACAATGCAGGAAAATGTTGACAAAGTGCATGAGGCTATCCTCGAGGACTGTAGGCAAATGATCCATGACGTTTGCAACATTGTGGGACAGTCATACAGGACATGCCAGTGCATTTTGTCGGACAAACTCAACATGAGGTGGATTGCTGCAAAATTCATGCCAAGGCTGCTGTCTGACGACCAGAAGCAACATCGGCTGGAAATCTGCATGGAACTTCAGGAGCAGGTCAGAAATGACCCAAACTTCCTTTCTAGGGTCGTAACTGGTGACGAAAGTTGGGTTTATGGGTACGACCCTGAAACAAAACAGCAATCATCCCAGTGGAAGGGTCCATCTTCATCCCGACCGAAGAAAGCGCGGAAAGTCAAAAGCAATGTTAAGTCAATGCTGATCTGCTTTTTTGACATCGACGGTATTATCCACAAGGAATTTGTCCCTCCAGGTCAGACTGTCAATGCAAAGTTCTACTGCGATGTCCTGAGGCGGCTTAGGGAGGACATGAGATGAAAGTGGCCAGAGAAATGGTGCAGGAACAACTGGGTGCTCCATCATGACAATGTGCCCGTGCACACTGCTCTGGCTGTGCAGTAGTTTTTGGCCACCAAAAACATGGCGGCCATCCCTCACCCCCATTACTCGCCTGATTTAGCCCCCTGTGACTTCTTCCTCTTCTGCAAGATGAAAATGAAGTTGATGGGGCAAAGATTTGACACCATAGAGGAGATCCAGGCCAAATCGCAGGAGGTGCTGAAGACGTTGACATAAAAGGACTTCCAGGACAGCATCCGATCGTGGCAGAAACGTTGGGATCGTTGTGGACGCTCTCAAGGGGACTACTTTGAATGGGACGGTGGCAATTAGGACTTTGGACAAGTCTACTTTCTAGTTTCGCGGAGTATTTCAGGAATGTAACACCCCGAGAAAGACGACGTCTACCTTATTTGTAAATCAACTCCTGCGAGTTAAGCAACCACCATTCATATTTTATTCCCAATTCTACTACGCAACTTTAAAAGATTTTTTTCTGATACTTTTTTGTGTTCTTTTATCTGTTTTAAGTTTCTCTTAATTAATTTTTCTGTTTCTTTATTTTTCTGCGTTCACCAATAGAGAGGACAAATGATCCATTCTTGCTTGAATTGGAACCAAACCCTGTATTTCCCATTATCTTAATTACTTCTCTTTCGCAATTTCATCTTTCACAATTTCGTCTTTTGTGGTCTTCTCAGAAACGTAACCTCCGTGAAAGATGAAATCTGCCTGTATGTATAATTAAGTATGAAAATTTATTAAAATCACATAATAAAATATATGTAAATTCTTTTTATAAATAAATTTTCTATAGATAATTTCTTGTTGGTAGCTCATTATGGTAAACGTTGAAGGCGTACTGAATACATAACTTTTATTTAATTAAAGGACTAAAAATATTTTTTCATTGATATTTTTTGTGCTATATTTTCATTTACTTTTATATGGCTATTTATTGATATAGGTACTATTGTCTCTAATGTATATACAGGCAGTCCTCGACTTTCATACATTATACATTCTCACCCCTAAACCGCCTTTCGTATGCCAAATTCGGACTTTGGTACATCAGCTGATGAACATTACGAGCTATCACATAGCAGCACTGTCTGTCAGCCAAGCCAACACTTTTAATAAATACCAAATGAAGCAAAATGCATAAATATAATAAAATTCAAAAGAGTAATAGCTTCTTGGCTGAAATCTAAATCATTCTACTCCATTGATGAGTTTTTAGAAAGTGACCTAGCAGATTTAAATTTCTGAAGACAAAACTAACCTTAAAGTATGCTATATAATAATATATGTATTATATGTAATGTAAGATTTGTTTGTAATGTTTTTTAATATTGTACAAACGGTCCTTGACTTTAGTATGTTCTACATTTGTACATTATACATTGACACCCCTGAACCATCTTTCATATGCCGAATTTTTTGAACGTCAGCGAAATGACAATCGAACATTATGAGCTACCAAGTGGTGGTGCTACCTGACAGCGAACAGTTTCGGAAGCATTGTTTATTTGTCCAGTTATTTAAATATTTTATTGTATTTTGCCCTATCTCTCTATATTATAAAACCGTAATGGTCATCACCATGGTCATGAACACACTAATTTTGTGAATAACTCGATTAGAAATAAACTTAGAAGCCTGAAATTTATCAGGATTTCAGTGTTAATGAATCTTTACATTCTGACTAAAAATATTTAGAAATAGGTCACGGGTTTGACTTCAGAGGTTGAATGTTGTTTCCCATAAGGTATCACGTAAAAATCACCTTTTTGGTTTGAAGGCTTTCATCCTTTTACTCTTTAAAATATCTTAAAATTAAGTTATCAACGCGAAATTTGATCTAAAACATGCCAAAATGAATGAGGATTCTTATTCTTACCGTATGATACTCGATCTCATTTGAATTCTCTCATACAGTAAAACCTCTATATATCGAAATGGAAGGGACCAGATTTTTAGGCATTTTGATGAATGGAGGTTCACTATAAAGAGGTTTACCGTAAGACCTTCATATTATTATTCATAAATGCACAAACTGGTAATTAAAAGTACTATTGTCTTTTTAATTACTATATTAGTATATTTATATATACACAACATAAATTTAATATATTTATAATATAAATACCAACCTAACTGAACAAAAAATGAATGTGTACTCTACCTATTGTTTACTGGAAAAAAAGCTGGTAATTTCAGTCTGTGTCATCTTTTTCTTAAATTCATTGGATACAACATTTTCTGTTTTATTTAGTAGCAAGAGATTATCACCACTGCAATCCTCCATATTCATAAAAAATCTTTCTAGCACACTCAAAGCCTCTTGCACTTCACTCTTTTTACTTTCTCCATACGTAGTAATGGGAAAGTATTGTATTCATGAAAAAAATCGACTTCGAGATTTCAACGGAAATACGTTTTGAGGTCCCTAGAACACGTTTAGACTATTTTCGGAATGATGTCTCTGTGTGTGTGTGTGTGTATGTTATTGTGGGCGCTCTAACTCAAAAAGTACGTGCAACATCGTTACCAAACATCATATGTAACACTTTGACATGATCGCAAAGAACTGATTAGTTTTTGGACAATAACGGGTAACTGGAAGTCGAGGTTTATTCGAAACCCGATTTGGTTTTTGCGATATTTCTTTGTTAAACTATCATTATTGTATTTACAATTCTATACAAAAGTTATAGAGAATGTAATTTCCTACAACTTTCATTTGAAACAATTTTCTATTGTAGTTATTGTTTAGGAGGTATATATAAATAACCAGTTTTTTGGTTTTCTCCTTAAAAACATCGTTATTGGTAATCTTCGCGAGGGCCAAAGTTGTAGAGAATAATATTTCTTCCAAGTTTTGTTTGAAACAAATATTCGTAGAACCATCCATTTCGGAGATTTTTTACTTTTTACTTTCTCCATACGTAGTAATGGGAAAGTATTGTATTCATGAAAAAAATCGACTTCTAGATTTCAACGGAAATACATGTTTTGAGGTCCCTAGAACACGTTTAGACTATTTTCGGAATGATATCTGTGTGTGTGTGTGTGTTAGTGTGGGCGCTGTAACTCAAAAAGTATGTGCCATATCGTTACCGAACTTCATATATAACACTTTAACATGAGCACAAAGAACTGATTAGTTTTTGGACAATAATGGGTAACCGGAAGTCGAGGTTTATTCGAAACCCAATTTGGTTTTTGCGATATTTCTTCGTTAAAATATCATTATTGTATTTACAATTCTATAGAAAGGTTATAGAGAATGTAATTTCCTACAGTTTTCATTTGAAACAATTTTCCATAGGTGTTATTGTTTAGGAGTTATTTATAAATAACCGGTTTTTCGGTTTCCATCAAATATCTTCTTAAAAACATCGTTATTGGTAATCTTCGTAAGGACGAAAGTTGTAGAGAATAATATTTCTTCCAAGTTTTATTTGAAACTAATTTTCGTAGAACCATCCATTTCGGAGATATTTCGCTTTATCTTAATACCAGTATACAGCGCCAGCACCATGTAGCGGTGAATTCTGTAAACATATTCAAAATATACGTAATTTATGGTAACAAGGACGTGTCTTCTTTTACGATACGAAATAATAATTTTGCCTCATAATAGTATTCATAATAATTTAAATATCTATACCCCAAATATGGAGAAAGTCATGTGTTGGCCACATCAGATTTTATTTGTTGATGGAATTATTTCCTCTTCATCATTTTCTTCTTCTTCCTTATTAGTCTCTGCTATAGTCTCCCTTTCAACTTCTATCTCCACTTCTTCTACCATTTCTCCCTCAGTTGGTGCACAAGTTAATAGGGAAGTGTCAGCATTAACAAAATCATTAAATGATGTTTGAAGATGAATTATTTTATTGATTTCATCCTATTCCAAAGGTTCATCATCTGATACTTCATCTTCCTCATATGTTGTCCTCATAAATCCTGCCTTTATGAAGCATTTATTAATAGAGGCTGATTGAACATAATTCCATGATAGGCAGAGCCTATGCATGGCCTGCAATATATTCCATTTACATTTTGTAAGATCATTTGTTTCATCCACATTTCTTAAAATATAGAGCACCAACTGCTGTCTGTAATTTCTCTTAACACTAGAAATTATGCTCTGATCTAATGGTTGCAGTTTACTTGTGGTATTTGGAGGAAAATACATTATTTTAACATGTCGCAACACGATCCCCTCAACTTTATGAGCAGTGCACTGATCCAGAAAAAGAACTATTTTTCTATTCTTTATGCCCATCTTTGCATCAAGCATCCTTAGCCACTCACTAAATAAAGCTGCAGTTGTCCATGACTTTTTAGAATTTCTGTATAAACGGAAGTTTTTTTATATTCTTAAAACATCTGGGTTTTTTATATTTCCCAATCACAAGTGGCTCTAATTTCTCAGTGCCATCTGCATTGGTACAGAAAAGCACTGTAAATCTCTCCTTGTTTTTTTTCCCTCCATGGCAGGGTTCTCCTTTAACTGCAATAGTTCTATCTGGGAGTAAGTTATAAAAAAATCTAGCTTCATCTGCATTGAAAATGTCTTTAGGATCATAACTCACTAAAATTGTTTGCAGAGTGTTTTTCCACTCTTCTACCACAATTGTACTTACAGAAGCTTCTTCCCCACACATTTTTAAAGTTCTTAGGTTCCAGCGCACTAGAAACTCCTGAAGTCATCCATTTGACCCTTGAAAGTCATCTATTCCCATTTTCAATGCCATTTCCCTAGCCTTCTGTTGTAGAATAGGCCCAGATATAGGTATGCTTCTGGCTCTAGCTTCCATCAACCAATCAAACACACATCTAATTCTTCATTTTTCACTGCCCGAGATCTTTTATTGATGAAACCTTGATGTGCTGCTACTTCAGTTTCTTTACGTTTATTTAAAATAGATGTTAGAGTCGATGGTGGTATGCCAAAGGTTTCTGCCACATCTATTTTTCTTTTCCCCTCATCAATGGCTTGGAAAATTGCTAACTTCGTTTCTATTTTCAGCAGCCGTCTTTTTCTATGATTTACCATGTCCATTATGCGTCTAAAATTAATTTATTCATAAACATATTCATTAATTACTTGTGTATTATTTGTAAATATTGCACTTAATATTATACAAGGCATAATGAAGTATATTGTTATACACCTAATAAACTTTAATTATAATCGGAAAATTAATGCATTAATAATTACATGAAATTTGTGATATAATAAATAATATACTCACGTGATTAAGGACAAAATTAACGTTAAAAAACACGTATTTGTAGATTATGTATCCACTATAGCTTAATGAAACAAATCAATGTGGTATAACCAGTAATTTTGACAAGCTCCTCGTATTAGGCAAACATAAGCACTACACGCTCATAGAAACTTGACGCATACCGGCGTATAGCTGGACGCCTGCATGAGGGGATAAACCGGGACGTGTGAGGGGATTCATCAGGCGAGAAATCTTCGCAGCAGAAGCAGTACCTATCTTAAATATTATGTCTATGTAACATTATAGTAATGTATTCACGGTTCTTTTCAGATGTGGTAAAAAGTGATACGTACGTAGCAGTGGTGCGTTGTTAACCTCAGGACCGCGAAAGAATTGACTTAAATATTGTCTTTGCAATGTTACAGTTATATATTCGTGGGTTTTTCATAGGCAGTAAAAGTAACATGAGGATCACAAAAGAATTGACAATTAAATGCCTTTGCAACACTGTAGTCATATTTTCAGGGCTCTTTTCAAAGGCTGTGAAAATTACTAAATACGTAGCAATGGTGTGTTAGCTGAGGATCGAGAATTAATTTACGTTTAAATGATATATCTTTGCAACATTTTAATAATATTCTCGTGACACTTTTCACGAGTGATTAAAATTGATACGTACATAAGTAGCAGTGATGTGTAACTTGAGAATCACGGAAGAATTGACTATTGGTGCTTGCCGTTGTTTCCTTTTAGAAGGGGACCGTAAATCTGAGCGAGTATATATATATATATATATATGGAGGTTTACGATAAACGGAGGTTCACTAGATAGAGGTTTTACTGTATTTTGAATTTGTACTCGAGGTTTGGTAATTTTTTTAACATTTCAATAATTAGATTCCATTTCATAATTAAGAGCTCCTTAACCATAAAAATTAATTTTTACAGTTAAGGAATTCTTAATTTTGAAACATCCATTTCGCTGTAGTCTCCAAACCCCTTTTTTAATTTCTAAGATTCCATGGTTACCGATATTGTTGTCCTCGGTAATTTCCATGCATATGTACTTAAATAAAGGCTTAAAGATCGAAAATCAGATTAAAACTAAGATATGAATTTATGAATGAAGCGGCGAACCATTAGCGGCAATCAGTCGCTCATTGGACTTAAGCCGGTCGATTGTCTGTTCATTTGTGAAGGAAAAGGATGACTGTATTCTTTTACGATACAAAATTAATTTTGCCTTATAATGCTATTCATAATAATTTAAATATATATACCCCAAATATGGAGAAAGTCATGTGTTGGCCACATCAGATTTTTACGTTATATTGTTATATTTCTTGTTACGTTTCTCTCTCGTGTGAGTTGGCCTTTCTAACACATGTTGGCGCCGCATCGTAAGTTTTCATGCGAGTCTATTCTTGCTAGCTGGCTTGCTAGCTAGCTAGCTCGACTCTTTGCAATGACTGTTGAGGGAAGGGAGGGGGGCACTCGCCCCTCCTCCCCACTTTTCCCTCCCTCTACCTTCTCTTGTTTCGGCGTCTCGATGCCGAGAATGACGTGAGGCATGGAATCAATCCTTCCTCATGGCGGTCTATTTTTTCCTGGTGCTGTTGCCAATTCAGAGGGAAGGATGAGCGTTTTGAGTGGCAGAGGACTCTCCATGTCAGCGGAAAAGTTAAACAGACAGAATCTCGAAGATAATGTAACTCAGATTTTAACCTTAACCCTCTAAGCGTTAAGTTTATTCCCCCTATGTGTAAGTGCCAGCATTGGGTTTTTCCTTTCTCAAACAAAGTATCGAGAAAGTATTGTTATCGCGAAAAAATTTGACCTCAGATTTTTATGGAAATATACGTTTTAGGTGTCGCTGAATCCGAAAAAGGGATTTTCTCAATGCTGTCTGTCTGTTACTGTCTCTGGAGCCTAGATGGTAGAGCAAAAATGAATGAAATCTCATACTTAGGCATTTTTTCATACTGAGCAGAGTATACGTAGAAATGGTTGACATTGCTCAATAATTAAGAGTAGTTTATTTTACGCATTTTTTACAACAATCCGATTTTCTCAAAAACGGCTCTAACATTTTGATCAAATTTCATACAGTTACTTGAGTTTAGGTCTTCAATAATACTGTACAGTTCATATTTCTCAAAAAATGAGTATTAGGCTAGTTTATTCTAGGCAACTAACAACAATTCAATTTTCTCAAAAACTGCTCAAATGTTTTTGATCAAATTTCGTACAGTTACTTGAGTATACATCTACAATAATACTACATATTTCATTTTCTCAATGGATGAATATTAGGCTAGTTCATTCTTGGACAACTTTAACAAAAATTGGATTTTCTAAAAATAGGCTCACATGATTTTCATTTTCTAAAGATAACTAAACGACGCATTAGTACCTATATATGAGAAGGTTTGTACACAATGTATGTTGTACTGATTTTTTTTATTTCATTAAAATATCTAATGCTGTTACTGAAAAAAACAAAATTGATTAGAAAAATTTTTTTTATTTTCCAAATGTTTCAAATGTAACAAATATAGTTATGTAATATTTAAAATTATATTAAGCATATTTGTAATAGCAATGATTGAAATACAATTGTATGATTGAAATATGATTGTAATAACATTGAATAATTGAATATTGTATTTAATTTAATCATAATATTATTACACAAATCAAAATTATTTTACATTGTGTCAAAAATTCATAATGCCCTATACATAAATGATAATTACATTACAGTGTACCATAAAGTCATTACATAAATCATTACCAAATCACATAAAACATAATTACATTACAAAAATCAAAATTATATTATGTTGCGCATTGTATGATATAAGTTGAAACATGGATCTATACATAAGCCAACTTTACAGTCAGGGCACCAGAGCCTTGTCTCCTTGTAAATTTTTTTTCCAGATACTGTCTTGGAACAATAAACAGCACATCTTCGTCTAGGTTCTTTCTGATTTTCAGTTGGTGGAATATATTCTGCAAAATGTCTGCCAGTAAGCCTAACTGGATCTTCTTCCTTCGATGGTCGTCGTCCTTTTCTGTGCTGAGTTGGTTCATGATATTTTTCCACAGTTCTGTCAATCAAGTCTAATCTAATTGACAGGTGATCTGGTGTTCCAGTTTCCTTCCTTGTTTCTTTTAAAGAATGAATGCATTGAATACAGAAATGTCTAAGAGGTGTCAAAAAATCTTCACATAATACCTTTGTTGTGCCCGAGTCGATGGGTAGTATGACAACATTTGATCTAACCTATCCACTCCTCCCATAGTATTATTGTACTGTTCAACAATAGCTGGTTTTTTTACTGATCCTTTTCTTGTTTCACTTTCTCTCATCTCATTTCCATGTATTACATCTTTCTTATCTTTCCATTTCAAAACTACAACTTTCTCCCTTTGAAATGCAAGCACTTCACCTTTACGTAGTTTTGTAAGAAAAATTTCTTTTGGCATTTCCTTTCGTCTTGGTTTGACTGCACGATAAACATCAGTTTTCTCCTTTATCAAAATGTCAGCTAGTTCAGGAGAGTTATAAAAATTGTCAACAGTAATATAGTAGCCTTTATTCAGGAGAGGAGATGCTAAAGAAAGGACAACTTTTGTTCCCATGGCAACACTGTCAGCGCTATTAGTCAGTTTTGTCTCCTTTCCTGTATATACAATTATGTCATATACATATCCACTCGAAGATTCACATAAATTGTAACACTTGATTCCAAATCGAGAACGTTTTAAAGGTTCGTTAGCGAGATATGGCAATATCATTAAAAAACTCGACCGTTTCACCTTCTAATCCTTTCCCTTCCCCTCTTGTGCTTTGTCGGCAACAATAGTCGTAACCAGCACACATGGGCTGATGAAAATCCACATTCATTTCAGGAAACACGATTCCAACAGAAGTTTGCAATTAATGTTTGTGCGGGAATAATTGGCGATCTCCTCCTAGGTCCTTATGATCTACCGCCTCGACTATCAGGGTCCTCCTATTTACAGTTTCTATCTCGACAATTACCGCAACTCCTGCCCATTCTGCTCGCGATGTCAAGCGGTATTTGGACAGTCACTACCCAGGTCGATGGATAAGACGAGACGGACCAGTTGTGTGGCCTTCGCGATCACCCGATCTCACTCCCGGCAACTTTTACTTATGGGCCCATCTAAAGAGCATCATTTATGCCTAACGATGTAATACGCGTGACGAGCTATGGAATGTCATTGAAGCTGTTGGGACGACAATACGCGAAATGCCTGGAGTCCTTCAGCGAGCCAGTAATTCTTGGCACAACAGGGCTCAGTTGTGCATTGACTGTAATGGTGGACAGTTTGAACATCTTTTGTACATCATTTCTAACTGACCAGATGCCGTTCTGATCACAGTTAATAAATGTCTGATCCAAAACTACGTTATCTATCTACTTGTCTTTCCTCATGTTTCCTGTTGCCATATCTCGCTAACGAAGCGGTTGCGACCATATGTTTATATGAACTTTTTTGCTTGTCTGTAGGTGTAGAACACGATGCTTATATTTAAGGTATGTAATTAAGACTCACCCTGTATCTATATATATAGATGCTTCTTACACATGATATATATATATATATATATATATATACACACATGTTACGCAAGCGAGGACGACCGCCACGAGAAGTGCTACCAGAAGCGGGACGGAGAAGGAGAGTACTAAGAGATCACGTGACGCGAGAGAGAAGAGTGTGTGACGGGACTCGTAGTAGTGTGGGCCGTGTGTTGGCTCGTGGAAGAGCTTCTGCTGGAGAGCAGAATGCTGGTGTAATTCGGGTTTAAATAAAGTTGGAGTCCCTTGGACGTGTTGTGTTATTTCGGGTGTGCCTCCCCGAGGAGGAAGTTGGAGAGTGGTCTAGTGACTTTTCTGACAGAGCAGCGGCGGGATCGGGATCAGATAAGGATAAGAAGATCAAAAACCAGTTTTCGGAAAAGAGCACGTCGTGAGAGAGCCGACTGTTTGCCGATGAAGACTGTACCCCTCCGTAAGTACGTGAAAGAAAAGTGATTCCTGAGTGAACAATACCCCAAGTATAACTAGGGTTGTGAGCGTCGAAACAGACCTAAAAAAAAGCGAAATTAGCGAAAAAAAAGCGACCGCATGGCGTTTAGTGGGGAACCGGAAATGACGTATCCAGTGGCGGGAACAGGAGTAAGCGAGGCGTTCTTGACGCGAGCAGCGAGCTTTCCTGAGCTACCGAGAGCGATGTCGACGCCCTCTGTGACCTGACCAAAGAACCACTTAGCGCCTAGGGCGAGCGATAACGACATTGAACGTGAGATTCTACGACGAGAAAGACAGTTGCTGGAGAGAGAGCGCGCGTTGTTAGACCGCGAAAGAGAAATAATGGAAGCGGGACATTGTAGTACGATGGCGACAACTGTAGTTGCTCACCGAGACATGGCGGAAAGATTGTTGCCCGAGTTTGACGCGTCGACGACCTTAGGATTTACCGCCGAACAGTGGGTGCGGCGAGTGGAAGGGGTCGCTTCCGCGTATTCGTGGGACAATTCCGTATTGCTTACTCATGCGGTGAATAAGCTGAAAGGAGTAGCTAAATTGTGGTTAAATAGTGTCGCGGAAGAAGTGTATTCTTGGGAGACTTTTAAAGAAAGGTTACTTTATAGCTTCCCATCAACAGCTGATCAGGCCGATGTCCACATGAGTCTCACGAAGAGGAAGAAGCAGCGCGACGAAACCTATGAGTCATACGTGTATGCCATGAAAGCGATAGCGCGACGAGGTGACATAGATAAAGAATCCTTGATTAAATACATTTTGAACGGCTTAGGTGACAAGGAATTAGTAAGGTCGCTGGCTTTGTGTGAGTTCAAAGATGTTGAAGGGTTACTGCTCAAGATAAAGCGCTATGAAAGTATTACAGAAAGAGCGAGATTAGGTGAAAGACAGTTTTTAGCTAACCGTTATAGTGTCCCAATTGAACCGCCAAACGAAGGTAATGTGGTGAGGAGAAATAAGCAGACAACGCAGGCGAGGTGTTATAATTGTAACGGCCAGGGACACATGGCTAAGGATTGCCCAGAACGACAGCAGAGCAGGCGATGTTTCCGATGCAATAAAGAGGGACACATGATGAAGGAATGCCCTCGGGGAACCCAAGTTAATAGACAGAATTTGGAAATGAAAAGGCGAGTCCAAAGAATTTCGGTGCCGAACGACCAAATTAAAGACGAATATTATAAATGGATAAAGGTTAATGATGAACAAGTTGTTGGGTTCATTGATTTAGGGAGCGATGTTGTGACCATGAGGCAAGATGTCGCTGAACAGCTAGGTGTAGAATACTTTGCGAGTCAAAAAAGTCTGATTGGATTCGGCTGTGGGAAAAGTAACGTAATAGGCTCCAAACAGTTAACCCTTGTTGTGGACGACGTAAGCATTGAGGTAGAAGTGCTTGTGGTCCCAAACTGTTCGCAAGACGATGCCATAATTCTAGGACGAAGCGCCCTAGACCAATCGGGGATTCGAGTTGAGAAGAGCTATCAGAAACTTGTAATTAGGAGAGAGACTGATGGGCAGGAGGAAGAAAGTAACTTCGAAGCCAAAGTTCGAAATGTCAAAGAGAGGGCCGGGATAGAAATGGAAGAAATAAATTTGAATAACGACCTGTCTGAAGAGGAGAAGGATGCGGTATACGAAATGGTGAATGAGTATCGAGAATGTTTTGCGAAAAATTTGAGTGAACTGGGTACAGTAGAGTCTGCCAGTTTCGAGATAGAATTGTTGGATAACCACCCTGTGAATTTAAGACCGTATCGCCTACCGTACGCCCAAAGAGCGACTATGCAAAAGGCAGTCGATGAGTTAATGAAAATGGGTATCGTGCAGGAGTCGACATCAGAATACGCAAGCCCAGCATTGTTAGTGAAGAAAACTAACGGAGAAGACCGGCTGTGCGTCGATTACAGTGCATTGAATTTGAAGACGAAAAAAATAAAATTCCCCATGCCAGCCATTGAGGAACAATTAGACGCGCTTGCAGGAAACAGTTATTTTACCATTTTAGACTTGGCGTCGGGATACTATCAAATCCCTGTAGCCCCAGAGACGAGACCCTTGACAGCTTTTGTCACCTCAAGTGGACTGTACGAGTTCACAAAAATGCCTTTCGGAGTAGTAAACGCACCTGCAGTGTTTAATCAAGTGATGAAAAGGGTAGTGCGAATGACAAGACCAGGAGAGGTCCTAGTCTATATGGATGATCTGTTGATACCCAGCAAAACGGTGAAGGAAGGGTTAGAGAGATTAGAAAGACTGTTGCAAGTACTGAAGAAATTGGGGCTAGCGCTAAAAGTATCAAAATGTGAATTTTTCAAAACTAAAGTAGACTATTTGGGCTTTGAAATAACCAAAGATGGGATCCGACCAGGCGAGAGAAAAATTCAGGCAGTTAAAGAATTTCGAAGGCCGGAGAATGTTCACGAAGTGCGACAATTTATTGGTTTGACGAGCTTCTTTAGAAGATTTGTATTAGGATTCGCTACGTTAAGCAAGCCGTTAACGCTCTTGACGAAGAGAGATACGGTATTCGAGTGGACAGAGAAACAAGAAAACGCATTTCAAGAGCTGAAGAAAAGATTAATCGAGCGTCCGGCACTTGCGTTGTTTGATGTAAATGCCGAACATGAAGTTCACACTGACGCCAGTAAGAATGGACTAGCGGGGATTATCTTACAGCATCGAGAAGGAGAATCTCAAAAACCTGTGGCATATTATAGCCGACAGACGACAGATCTAGAGAAGAACTATCACAGTTATGAGCTAGAAGCGTTGGCAGTAGTTGAAGCCGTAGACAAATTTCGAATGTATTTATTGAACAGACCCTTCAAAGTTGTTACTGACTGTAATGCTTTAAAGACCACCATGTCCAAGAAAGAATTGTTACCGCGGATAGCGAGGTGGTGGCTTCGATTACAAGAGTATGATTTCACGATCGAGTACCGACCAGGACGCAACATGAGTCACGTTGATGCCCTCAGTCGAAATCCCGTGGGAGATTCCGAGGAACCGGATACAGCAGACTTGAAAATCTTCACGTTGCGAATAAATCAGGACGATTGGTTACTAACGATGCAGCTGCAGGATGTAGCTATCCAGAAAATACATCGTACCTTACAGCAACCTGCGGTCGCCAATGAGGATAGGCAGATCCACACAGACTATGTGCTGAAAGACAACCGTGTCTGTAGAAAGGTAGACGGTGGGGTCCGTTGGGTTGTGCCTAAGAACTCTATTTGGCGCATTCTAAAGGGAAGTCATGATGACATGGGACATTACGCAGAAGAGAAAACCCTAGAACACGTGAAGAGATATTTTTGGTTTCCGAAGATGAGAAGAAGGGTAAAGAAATATATTGCAGCTTGCATTGAGTGTGATTATCATAAGAGACCGGGAGGTAAAAAAGAGGGGCAGTTGCACAGTTTAGAGCGTGTAGCCATCCCATTTCACACAGTTCACGTGGACCACTTAGGGCCATTCCCAAGGAGTAAAAGGGGCAACGAGTATGTTCTCGTGTATCAAGACAACTTTACAAAGTTCATCCTACTAAAGGCAGTGAAAACCACAAAAACCAAACCAGTGTGCGAAGCTATCAGTGAGATTACGAGCTTATTTGGGTGTCCTGAGCGTTTAATTACAGATCGAGGTACGGCATTTACAGCGAAGGAATTTGAAGAATTATGCGAAAGAAACCAGATAAAGCATATAAAGAATGCGACTGCTACCCCTCGAGCAAATGGACAAGTAGAGCGATCAAACGCATCCATTACAAACGCCATATCCACTATGTATGCACAAGAGGATGGAGGCGACTGGGATACGAATTTGAGAAACATCCAATTCGCCATGAATTCTATGTCAAATAAAACTACTGAGAAGAGCGCTTATGAGCTATTGTTTGCTTATAACCCAAGGAATTCATTGCAAAACCGTGTTATATTGGCGTTGCAAGAAAGCGAGCTCGATGAGACTAGAGAGACCTTAGGCGAAGCAAGGGAAAAAGCGTTAGTAAAGATATCAGAGACGCAGAAAAAACAGAAGGAGCGTTACGATCAAAGACATAAGGTGCCGAGAGTGTACCAAAAGGGAGATTTAGTCATCGTAGAACGAGAAGCGCAAGCGACAGGGTGTTCGCGAAAATTAGCTCCGAAATTTAAGGGTCCGTATCTTGTCTCAGAAGTGCTAGCTCGAGATAGGTATTCTCTCATGGATATACCAGGGGCAAAGAGGACTCAGCGAGCGTTCAATTCCGTGTTTAGTGCAGACCGAATGAAACCCTGGTGTAAGCCCCCCCAAGGCGAAGTAGGAGATGACGACCAGGCCGACGAGAGCCAGGACGAGGGAGATGACGACCAGGCCGCGGACAGCAGAGGGAAAGAAGACGAGAAGCGGATGGAGAACGGCGCGAGCGCCAGAGGAGCAGTTCAACCGGAGGCAGACCGGACCGGGACCGAGGACGGCCCCGATGTCAGGAAAGGCCGACTGTTACGCAAGCGAGGACGACCGCCACGAGAAGTGCTACCAGAAGCGGGACGGAGAAGGAGAGTACTAAGAGATCACGTGACGCGAGAGAGAAGAGTGTGTGACGGGACTCGTAGTAGTGTGGGCCGTGTGTTGGCTCGTGGAAGAGCTTCTGCTGGAGAGCAGAATGCTGGTGTAATTCGGGTTTAAATAAAGTTGGAGTCCCTTGGACGTGTTGTGTTATTTCGGGTGTGCCTCCCCGAGGAGGAAGTTGGAGAGTGGTGTAGTGTTTTTCTGACACACATATATATATTAGTTAATGTGTGCTTGCATTCTGCAAGCATTTTTGATGTTTAGCCTTTTTATAATTTCAAATTATTCCCAATCAATTTTGTGCAAAATCATATATCCATATCAAATTTCAACTTTGTAGCTCATTTAGAAGTGCATTATAATTTTACTCATTGCATAGGACAATTATGTGGCAATACAGTTGCTAAGATTTCGAATTTTCACGGTATCGAATTTCTTCTTTCTGTTGTAACTAAAAATTCATAATTCTGCAAAATTTCATGTTTGCATCTCATTAAGAATTGCAGTATTATTTTCACACTGGTATGGGTCATAAATAGGGCAAAACCACCCTTAAATTTGGAATTTTCGCAGTTTTATTTTATCTTCGGTTGCAATAAAGGTTTTATAACCAGGCCAAATTTCAAGTCTCTGGGTTATATGGAGCTGCCTCATCATTTCTGTACTCGTATGGAGCAATAATGGGGCAAAACCCCCAAAAATGAGGATTATATCAATATCAGATTCCTTCATTAGGTGTAGTTTAACATTAACAGCATTATAATATAAGCCTCTGATTCCCATTAAAAGCATACCCATATGAAAGCATTATGACTGTTGCCTAGGAAAAGGGTCCGAAAAGGGGCAAAACCACCCATTAAAAATAGGAATTTTTGCAATTTTAGAATTTTATCTTAGTTTGCCATGAAAATTCTATAATCGTGCCAAATTTCTAGTCTCTAGGTCCTATGCAGCTACCTCGCATTTTTTGTTTTCGCATGGGGCCGAAAAGGGGCAAAACCGCCCCTTAAAAATGAGATTTTTATAATTTTATCTTAGGTTGCAATGAAATTTGTATAATCGTGGCAAAAACCTATAATCCTGCCAAATTTCAAGTTTCTAGCACATCTGGAAGTGCCTCATAATTTTGTATCCTCATATATATATATATATAATATATCATGTGTAAGAAGCATCTATATATTATAGATATTATATATATATATATGAGGATACAAAATTATGAGGCACTTCCAGATGTGCTAGAAACTTGAAATTTGGCAGGATTATAGGTTTTTGGTCACAACCGAAGGAAAAAATCCGAAACTGTCGAAATTACTACTTTGAAGGGCTATTTTGGCCCCTTTCTGCCCCATTTTTTGCCCATAAGAAAACATGTAAATAGGTGTAGAGGTTCTTATATTTGCATTTTAAAATTACTTCCCCTCAAGATACAAACTCGAGACTGAAACGGTCGGATAGGATATAAATTGTAGTTTCTTATTTTTGAAGACGGAATGCAAATCCGAGTAGAATTAGCGTAATTTTATAGTTTTTATCGCAAAAAATTGCTAATTTTTCTGGGTCTAACAATAGGATTCCTTGGTAACAAGCTCTATCCTTTCATATGGATAAGCTTTTAATGGGAATCAGAGGCTTATATTTTAATGCTGTTAATGTTAAATTACACCTAATGAAGGAAATCCGATATTGATATAATCCTCATTTTTGGGGCTGTTTTGCACCATTATTGCCCTATTCGAGAACAAAAAAGGCGATGCAGCTGCATAGGACCCAGAGACTTGAAATTTGGCACAGTTATACAAATTTCATTGCAACCTAAGATAAAATTATAAAATTACAAAAATTCTAATTTTTAAGGGGCGGTTTTGCCCCTTTTCGGCCCCTATACGAGAACAAAAAATGCGAGGGAGCTGCATAGGATCTAGAGACTTGAAATTTGGGACGATTATACAATTTTCATGGCGAACTAAGGTAAAATTGTAAAATTGCAAAAATTCCAATTTTTAATGGGTGGTTTTGCCCCTTTTCGGCCCCATACGAGTGTGATAATTATAAGGCACTTCTTAATGAGATACAAACTAGAAATATGGCAGAATTATGGGTTTTTAGTCACAACAGATGGAAAAAATCTGAGACTGTAATACTTCTTAATGTTAGGGGCTGTTTTGCTCCATTATTGCCCCATACGAGGATTAAAATTATAAGGCACTTCTAAATAAGCTACAAACTCAAAATTTGACACGGTTATATGAGTATGTACAACATCGATTGGGAATGATTTGAATTTGTAAAAATGCTAAAATTTGAAAATGCTTGCAGAATGCAAGGACACATTAACTAGTATATATAAACGCTTCTTACACATGATATATATATATATATATATATATATATATAGGAGGATACAAAATTATGAGGCACTTCCAGATGTGCTAGAAAGTTTAAATTTGGTAGGATTATTGGTTTTTAGTCACAACCAGAGGGAAAAATCCGAAACTGGTGATATTCCTATTTTGAGGGACTCTTTTGGCCCCTTTTTGTCCCATTTTTTCCCCATAGGAAAACATGTAAATTGGTGTAGAGGTTTTTATATTTGCATTTTAAAATTACTTCCAATCAAGATACGAATGCGCGACTTAATCTGTCAGATAGCATATAAGTTGTAGTTTCTTATTTTTGAAGACAGAATTCAAATCCGAGTAGAATTAACGTAAATTTATAGTTTTTATCCCAAAAAATTGCTAATTTTTCTGGGTCTAACAATAGGTTTCCTTGGTAACAAGCTCTATCCTATCATATGGGTAAGCTTTTAATGGGAATCAGAGGCTTATATTTTAATGCTGTTAGTGTTGAACTACACCTAATGAAGGAAATCCGATATTGATATAATCCTCATTTTTGGGGCTGTTTTGCCCCATTATTGCCCCATTCGAGAACAAAAAAGGCGATGCAACCGCATAGGACCCAGAGACTTGAAATTTGGCACGGTTATAAAAATTTCATTGCAACCTAAGATAAAATTATTAAATTACAAAAATTCTCATTTTTACGGGGCGGTTTTGCTCCTTTTCGGCCCCATGTGAGAACAAAAAATGCGAGGCAGCTGCATAGGTTCTAGAGACTTGAAATTTGGCACAATTATAGAATTTTCATGGCTAACTAAGGTAAAATTGTAAAATTGCATAAATTCCAATTTTTAATGGGTGGCTTAGCCCCTTTTTGTCCCATGCGAGTGTGATAATTATAAGGCACTTCTTAATGAGATACAAACTTGAAATTTGGCAGAATTATGGGTTTTTAGTTACAACAGATGGAAAAAATCTTAAAATGTAGAAATTCATAATGTTAGGGGCTGTTTTGCTCCATTATTGCCCTATAGGAGGATTAAAATTATATGGAATTTCTAAATGAGCTACATATTCCAATTTTGACACGGTTATATGATTATGTACAGCATCTATTGGGACTAATTTGAATTTGTAAAAATGCTAAAATTTGAAAATGCTTGCAGAATGCAAGCACACATTAACTAGTATGATATATATATCATGTGTAAGAAGCATCTATATATTATAGATATATATATATATATATATATCATGTGTAAGAAGCGTCTATATATTATAGATATCATGTGTAAGAAGCGTCTTTATATTTAAAATTTCAGATATATATATATATATATATATATATATATATATCTGAAATTTTTTCTGCATGTAGAATTTGTCAAATAATGAAAACGGGAATATAGAAATTTGAAAATTTTTATTCGTTCGGACATAATAAATTCTCAGATGTTAAACAAATTCACTAATATTTATGTACTTTAGTTAGAGCCAGGAAGCTGAAAATTTTAACCAAGTCAGGAAATAATGTTCAGGTGGAAAATAACATTTGAAATTTTGAGAAAGTTTTCTATTGTGGCCGTTAAAAATTCGTAAAATTTAAGCAATGAAATTCTTATAAATGCACTTCTAGAGGTGCTATATACATGAAACTTTGCATAAATGTTAGGGATTCCTAAGAAATGCTAAAAACCTATAAATTTTTTATAATTATAAATTTTAGGGATTGTTTATACCCCAATATTTTCAAAACAGATAAACGTAATTTGGAGCCGAGATGCGAACTTATGCATTGAAAATTATTTTTCGGCTTTTATTTTGACTTTAAGGTGAGAGAAAATGCTTGCAGAATGTAAGCACACATTCACTAGTATCCTACATATGTCCTATATATATTGTATATCCTCCTCTTTACGAACAGAGCTTATAGAGTGATAGGATATATATAGGATATATATAGGATATATATATGATATATATAGGATATATATAGGAGGATACTAATGTCTGGTCCAAACTACAATAGCTGGAGAGCTGGAATTTAATACATAGGCGAACCGAAAAAAATAATCGGAGGAATAATTGCAAAATTGCACAATGTTTATTTTCTTGGCCGGTAAAAATTATAAACCATTTTACTAACATTTCATGGTTTAACTACTTCTAAATGGTCAATAATACTGAAATTTTTCCTAGAGGCAGAATATGCCAAATATTGAAAACAGGAATATAAAAATTTGAAAATTTTTATTCGTTCCACCGTAATAAATTCTCAAATATTTAACAAATTGTCTATTGCTTATGCACTTTCTGAATGTGCAGGAAGCTGAAAATTTCAAACAAGGTAGGGTATGATGCTGCGGTATTAAGTAACATGAAAATTTTGAGAAATATTTATTATTGTGGCTTTTAAAAATTCATAAAATATAAACAATTAAATTTCTATAAATGCACTTCTGGAGGTGCTACATTGATGATATTATGCATAAATGTAAGGTATTCGTCACAAATGAGGAAAACGTAAAAAAAACTAAAATTATACATTTTAGGGTTTGTTCTTACCCCAATAATTTCAAAACAGGTAATTCGGCGCAGAGATGCGAACATGTGTTTGGAAATTTCTGTTCTGCTTTTATTTTTACTTTAACGATAGAAAAATGCTTGCAGAATGCAAGCACACATTCACTAGTATAGTATATCCTCCTCTGTAAGAAGAGTGCATATAGCATGATATATATGTATAGGAGCATCCTATGTCTGGCCCAAACTACAATAGTTGGGGAGCTGGAATTTAATACATAGGTGAAACAAAAAAAAATAATAGGAGGAATAATTGGAAAATTGCAACAATGTTTATTATCTTGGCCGGTAAAAATTATATACCACTTTTAACATTTTATGGTTTAGGTACTTCTACATGTGCTATGAAGCTGAAATTTTTTCTACATGTAGAATTTGCCAAATAATGAAAACTGGAATATAGAAATTTGAAAATTTTTATTCGTTCGGACGTAATAAATTCTTAAATGTTTAACAAATTGACTAATGTTTATGTACTTTCTGAAGGTCCAGGAAGCTGAAAATTTTAACATAGTTAGGAAATAATGTGACTGTGGTAAATAGCATTGAAAATTTTATAAAAGTTTTATATTGTGGCTGTTCAAAATTCATAACATGTAAACAATGAAACTCATATAAATGCACCTCTACATTGATGAAATTTTGCATAAATGTGAGGTATCCATAACAAATGCTAAACACATATAAATGTTTTATAATTATAAATTTTAGGGGTTGGTTTTACCCTAATATTTTCAAAACAGAAAAACACATAATTTGGAGCCGAGATGCAAACTTATGAGTTGAAATTATTTTTTGACTTTTATTTTTACTTTAACAGCGTTTATTTTCTTGGCCATAAAAAATCATAAACTATTATACTAACATTTCATGGTTTAGGTACTTCTAACTGCTCTATGAAGCTGAAATTTTTTCACGAGGTAGAATTTGCCAAATATTGAAAACTGGATTATAGAAATTTGAAAAGTTTTATTTGTTCGGATGTAATAAATTCCTAAATGTTTAACAAATTGACTAAGTTTTATGTACTTTCTGATGATCCAGAATGCTGAAAATTTTGACAGAGTTAGGAAATAATGTTCCAGTGGTAAATAACACTGAAATTTCATGAAAGTTTTATATTGTGGCTGTTATCTATACATATCTATAAAGTAAGGTGTTTATGTATGTGTGTGTGTGTGTGTGTGCGCGCGTGTGCGTGTGCGTGCGTGCGCGTGCGTGCGTGCGTGTGCGTGCGTGCGTGCGTATGTATGTTTGTTTGTTTGTTCTGCTAAGGCTCAGAAACTACAACACGCAGAAAAAAGAGGAAGGTGTCATATTAACCGTTATCATGTGTACGGTGGTGTAGTAAGGTTTTTAAACCGATTCGGTGTACTATTTAATTATAATAAAATATTTTCGTTTATATGGGATTTCCATTTAAAATTTTTTCGTAAATTTCTCGAATTTTTAACTCCTTACATATATATCGCAGACATATGCTCTTGCAGACTTTTTTGTGGTAAATTATCTCCTCTTTTGGAATAATTTTTTAAAAGAGGGGCTTACAGATCAAATAAGACGAATTGAAGGGAAAATCTTATTTTCATTATTGCTCAGCATTTGGATATACTTAGCAACCGATGTAAACAAATTACGTTTGAACTATAAACATGTCGTAAACGTAGAATAGTTGATGAAATACTCATTTAATATCTTCTGATTTGATTGTATGTTTTTCTTTCATTATCTATGGTCTTCTATACACAGGTTAATTCTGCGAATAAACATTAGTGAACTGTTTCTTTTTCTGTAATCGTGTCATTCGCATTATAGGTATGTTTGGATATAAGTTAAATTGTTTTTATATGCCTTTTGTCTTATTTTATTTCATATTTTGTTTAAGTGAAAATTACTGAAGATATATGATTAAATTACTACGTTAAAGTTTTTGTGTTTTGTTTTATCAGTTTATCAATAAAAACTGAATTGAGCATTTCATGCTAACATGCAAGTTTTTTCCCATGCTCATCCATTTTGCATTTCAATAATAATTAGATACTTTTTTGTAATATATAATATCGTTTTGAATTAAAAGAGAGTTTTATCAATTGGAAATAAGGTTCACTCTTGAGTAATTGTTATTTTAATACGAGAACTAAATTAGATTAACATTATGAACACGTAACGCAGTGAATTTCGAAAGATTTTATTTGAATAATACTTTTGTTGAACTTTATTATGTCTTCTGAACTAAAATTAAGAATTCGTGTCTGCGGTTCCATGGGTAAAATGTAAACACTACCGATACACTCACGTAATTAATTATGTTAGAAAAGTAAAACATTTTACTACATTATTTAAAATCGATTCGTTCGAATATCTCAATCTATTATTCAATTAATTACGATGGAAAACCCAATTAAGATCAATAATTTTATATCTATTTAGAGTAATAATAGGTATTCTTATTTAGTTTCTCCTGTTATTATGTTGACATACAAACTCATATTCCGCGTAATCAATATTTACTCATCACTACGACACGCTATTTTGTGATTGTTGGTTGTTTATTTAGCAACTGAATAGAAAGCGTCAGTCGCCATCATCAGATACGTTGAGCTTTAGGAGATTATTCGTTGGTTGATTTTGGTTAGTTTGTTGTTTTCATTTGCTTTCATTTCGTGTCCATTTTTTGTGTTCTTTGTTTTCGTTCTTAGTTGTTCATTTTGTAGTCTATGTTTATATTCTTTGGTTGTGCTCTTGATTTTTGTTCCTTGATTACCTATTTGTCGGTTTACACCTTTTATGCCGGCTTTTGGTTAGAGTTTAATTCATTTCTTTTTCTTTGTGGTTTTTACATTGAACTTATATTCTTTGGTTGTACTCTTAATTTATGTTCCACGATTATTTATTTGTCGGTTTACATCCTTTTCTACCGGGTATTGGTAAGCGTTTAATTCATTTCTTTTTTCATGGTGGTTTTTGTAGTTTTCGTATTGGTTCGTTTCGTGTTCTTTCCACTTTATTTCAAGACTCCTAATATAGTTTACAGAAAGGAGAGGAGAAGTTTTAGTATGTATCATTTTCTCAAGCTGTCTTCTAAGCGGAAAAAGAATAACTATTTGCAGTCCGAAATGCACCCGGGCGAAGCTGGGTACGAAAAGCTAGTAAATTAATAAAATTTAAACTATGAAATTCATATAAATGCACTTCTAGAGGTGCTACATTGATGAAATATCGTATAAATGTGAGGTATTCATAACAAATGATAAAAACCTATAAATATTTTATAATTATAAATTTTTCGGGTTGTTTATATCCCAATATTGACAATAGAAGAAACACGTAAACCGGCAAGAAGATGCAAACTGTTTCGTTTAAAAATTATATGTCGGCTCATACTGTTTACTTTAGGGTGAAAGAAAATGCTTCGCTAGTATCCTATATATATCCTCTATATATATATATATACAAATATATTTAGGGCAACTAGGTGTTGAAGGAAACTCAGTGAACACTTACCGGAAGTAGAGCTGCTGGGGTGTTAGAGAGACATTTGTAGAGGTTAGAGCTTTCGGGATGATCCCTTCATCAGCACAAGAGAGACACAACTTATATGGCAGTGACACTGGGGTGAAGGTGTGGGGGTGGAAGGGAAGGGAACGTGGAAAGTTCGGGGATTGGAGGATGTAGAAGGGGGAGGGTGGAGAGGGGAAAGAGAGGGGGGAAAGAAGGAAATATTAACGGATATTGAGGCCGGGAGAAGAGAAAGAGTTTAAGATTTGGATATGGGCCAGTTCCCATTGACGGAGTTGGGGGGCGGAAGCGTCGTCCGGGAGGGAGCGGATGGCCCTCACCGTGAAACAAACATTGAAACTGAGATTGTTGTTATTCGCATGCACGGCCACGGGTAGCTGTCGTTTAAGACTAACGCTGTTGCGATGGCCGTTCATGCGAATGTTGAGGGAATTGCTGGTGAGTCCGACGTAGAAGGCGGGGCATTGGGTGCAGGTTAGTATGTAGATGATGTTGCGGGTGGTACAGTTGGTAGGGGATGTTATGGGGTAGGTGATGTTGGTGGTGGGGTTTGAGAATGAGTTGGAGGGTGGGTTTATAGTGCATGTGTGGCATCATGGTCTGCGGCAGGGGTGGGACCCTGCAGGGTGCAGAGGAGTGGGTGATGGAGGTTCTTTTCTCCACAAGATGTTGGCAAGGTAGGGAGGTCTGCGGAAGGAGAGGATTGGAAGTGTGGGGAAGGAGACCTGGTTGGGGGAGGAAGTGAGGATTGGGTGGGCTGCCTTTAGGATGCTTTTTACGGTATCGTGGATGCTGGGATAGAAGGTGGTGATAAGGGTGAGTTGGGGGGTAGAGTTGGGGGTTGCGGGGCGGTTGCAGTGTAGGTTCGGGGTGCTGGGTGCGACAGCCCGTCGGATTTGGTCCCGAATCAGGTCCGGCGGGTATCCGCGTTGGAGGAGGGCATTTTTGAGGACAGAGCAGTACTCGGAAAGGGAGTCTCTGTCTGAGCAGATTCTCCGTCCTCGGCAGGCTAGGGTGTAGGGGATTGAAGTTTTAGTGTGGAGGGGGTTGCAGCTGTGGAAGTGGAGATATTGAAAGCAGTTGGAAGGTTTTCAATGCACTTTGGTGTGGATTTGTTTCTCTCGGATGGAGAGGTTGACTATGATGAAATGGTTGACATTGATCACTAATTAAGGGAAGTTTATTATACGCATTTTTAAGAACAATTTGATTTTCTCAAAAACGGATCTAACGATTTTGATAAAATTTCGTAACGTTACTTGAGTATAGGTCTGCAATAATACTACATATTTCATTTTTCTCAATGAATGAATATAAGGCTAGTTTATTCTAGGCAACTTAACAAAAATTGAATTTTCTAAAAACCGGCTTATACGATTTTCATTTTCTAAAGATAACTAAACAACGCATTAGTATATGATAATGTTTGTACAATGTGTGTTGTACCGATTTTTTACTTTCTCATGTACGAGTATATTGAGCAAGTATTGTTATCTCGAAAAAATTCGACCTCGAGATTTTTACGGAAATATACGTTTTAGGTGTCGCTGAATCCTAAAAAGCGGTTTTCGCAATGCCGTCTGTCTATCTGTCTGTTACTGGATCTAGAGCCTAAACAGTAGAGCGAAAATCAATGAAATCTCGTACTTTTAATCATACTGATCAGAAGCAGGCGCGCACCTACCCGGGATGCAGTGGATGCAATGCACTCGGGCGCCAACTTGCCGGGGTGCTTTTCGTCAAAGTATTTGTATCTAGATGTTATTGGAATTCGACTTGGGAATGTTTCCTTCTTTGTCCGAATGAAAAGGGAAAGTTGGAGAATTTAAAATGAACAAAATCTTACAGGCAAAATTTTTCTGATCCCTTGCGGTACGCGGTCCCATGACTCAGGGTCGCTAGAACACGCATCACACGAAAATGGGTTCACCATAGGAGTCGTCAAGAGGTGGGGGCACTACTCAGCTAATTGCTATCCTGACCCTAGCGAGGAGCTCCAGCTGAGGCGGCAGTCCTTTCGTAAAGTACCATCGACCTTCACCACAAATCCTTTCGCTGGAAGAATACCAGGTGCCTACCCTTTTTCTCACACTTACGGAGTCTTGGAAACCCCAAATGTGTTTTGAATCGGCTTGGTATAGCTTTTCCAAAAACTAGCTTTCCTTACTCCTTCACGACCTCCACCTGCGTTAACGTTCATATTCGTTTCTAAATAGTACCAAATTCAAATACTGAAACAATTTCTCCAAATACTGAGAGAATTATTGACATCTACTTCTTCATTGGATTTTAAAATATCTTACAATGAAAATACGAAGTTGGGACTTTGACGTAGGAACGCATAAATAATTGAAGTATTGTTTTCTTACTGTCAGAATAAATATCGAATCTAATTTGGCCTGTAAATGAACAGAAATATAGGAATTTTTGAATGATCATTAAGTAACGGGACAGAGTATTCAATTATAATCATATGTGTGGCGAGTTCTATAATTTGCAGATATTAAATGAAATGTTTATATTTATAATTATGCAGTTAATTTCTTCAGTCATTTCTTTATGGGATACATCTCCACACACTATCGATTAAAAAAGCCGTGTATGATTATACCACGCAATTTCGCTAGAAGGGGGGCGCCACAGAGATATCTTGCACCTGGGCGCGAAACACCCTAGGCGTGACCCTGATCAGAAGCTATGAAGAAATGGTTGGCATTGCTTAATAATTAAGTAAAGTTTATTCTACCATTTATAACAACAATTTGATTTTCTCAAAAACGGCTCTAACGATTTTGATCAAATTTCGTACAGTTTCTTGAGTTTACGTCTTCAATAATATAACATTGTTCATATTTCTCAAAAAATGAATATAAGGCTAGTTTATTCTAGACAACTTTAACAATAATTTGATTTTCTTAAAATACGAAGTTGCTGCTTCGTTAATATGTGATTCACTTTGGAATACAAAAGAGAAATTTGCAATGATGGATAGATATATAAAAGTCGTTTAAACTCTCGACATATATTGACGCCTCGGGTGCGGGCTGGCCTTATGAATTTATTTTGATAGTTTTCATTTTTGTCAAACTTTTGCGCCCCCCTTCGAAAGGCGCCTGAGGCGGTTGCCTCGCCGCCTCACCCTGTATATATATATATATATATATATATATATATATATATATATATATATATATACACACACACACACATACACATACACACACACGCTGAAAATATTAATGCAGTTTTCTGTGGATCACCATATCGCTTTGAAATGAGGACATTCGAGTGCTTCTATAAGTTCACGTTTTTACAACATGCATTTTAGAAAAGGGATAGCAGAAATGAAATATGTCACGGTGCCTCACCTGTACACTCATTCCAGTCTGTCCTCACCTTCCGTTTCTCCCCCCTCTCAAGGGGAGACTTCTACATTTACATCTACATGATACCCTGCAAATCACCAGACTGGTGGGTGGCAGGGGGTGCAGCACACCAAAACCTACCTAATAACGTCCCACATTGGAATCACTCTCCTGTTATGATCCCGTATGGTCCTTGGGAAAAATGAGCTCTGATATCGCTCGGTCCTACAGTCGATTTCACATATTTTATTCTCGTGATTTTTTCCAAGATGTCGAAATTCCATAAAGTTACGCCGTCTACGATACTTTTAGTCCAACTCATTCCAATCCATCCCTTGTAAAAAGAAGCAAACAAAGATGTACGTACATAAAATTCAAGAAAGGAAGTGTCCGTAAATCTTCACTGATATGAAGTATTTGTGAATTTGAAGCTGTATATATGAAAAAGATTCTACTCTTCACGAAGCAACATAACAACGATAAAGGACCTCACTGTTAAGATTAGCCTACCATTAGAATGCGTGCGGGTGGCATAACTTCACCGAAAATGCCGGTGAAGATACATGAATTTTAAATCCTCAAATGCATTACTCGTGTATAGTACGATCCCCAATTTTTGCAATAAAAATTTGGTCGTAAAAACTCGTACTATACTCGAGTATATACGGTAAATCTTCCTGGAGCGATTTTTGGTCATCCTGATTCGTTATCTCCTTATATAAAATGGTGTCATCTGCGAAAAGTCTTATTTTGCAGCGAACTACCGAGGAGATATCGTTTATATATGTCAGGAATAGTAGTGGGCCTATGACACTTCCCTGTGGAACACCTGAGGCGACTTTTACGGGGTATGAAGATTTCCCATCAATAACTACTATCTGTTTTCTGTTTGAGAGGTAGTCTTTTACCCAACTCAGGATATTAGGGTTTATGCCGTACTTTCCTAGTTTTCCTATTAATTTATTATGGGGTACTTTGTCAAACGCTTTTTTAAAATCAATGAAAATGGCATCAACCTCAGTGTTTTTCTCTCCGCATTGTAACAAATCGTTTATGAACAGGGCGAGCTGTGTTTTGCATGACCTACCTTTCCGAAACCCGTGTTGGTTTTTGCTTAGCGAAGAATGACCATCTAAATAACGCAGAACAGAGCTAACGATTATATGTTCTAGAATCTTACACGATACTGACGTCAAGGAAATCGGTCTATAATTTTCGGGGTTCTCTTTATCACCGCCTTTGTGGATGGGCGTAGTATGCTAGCTTCCAGTCTTTTGGAACGGTACCATGTGCAACAGATTTTTCGAATATTATTTTCAAGTAAGGTGCGATTACCGAGGCTAGCTCTTTCAACACACGCGCGGGTATGCCCTCTGGCCCGGGAGACTAATTTTGCTTAATCGACTCTAGCTGGTGCGCGATACCTGTTTCAGAGAATATCAAATCTTCCATCGAATTTCCCTCATCACTCAAAGCTGGTTCCTCAAATTCGTTGCTCACTGAAGTAAACGCTTTCTGAAAGTGTTCATTTAACAAGTTCGCTTTTTCCGCGCTATCATGTACATCATCACCTGCCTCCGTTCTCAATGACGCTATTGTGGGGCCTCTACCATGAACCTCCCTAACGTACGACCAAATTGCTTTAGGATTTTCTTTCAAATTACTATGCAGAACTTTTTTGTAATCATTAAATGCTTCTCGCATTGTTACTCTAGCTCTTGACCGCGCCTCTCTGTATTGATGCCGTATCATTGACCTCTATTCCTCTGTGACTTTTGAAGAATTGGTATTTAAGCGAGCGTGAAGTTTTCTTTGCCGTCTAAGAGTGCATCTAACTTTCTGGTTGTACCATCTTGGTTCCGCACCATCACATTTAAGTTTATGTGGAATGAAATTATCCGTACCCTCTCGCATCATGTCCCTGAACACGCACCATAATTCCTCTGTACTAGCGTCGATAGATGCCCTGCAGAAATAAGGGAATTGTGTCTGTTAAAAAGACCTAAATTTTGAGAAATCGCCTCTGGCGTACATATATACGCGTCTTCTAGCCTTAACCTTAACTTTCCGAGAAGTAATGTGCAACTGGTTTCGTTGGTCAGTGTTTCATGATTTATCTCCGAATTTTTCACTTAAAGTGAATGATATTTCCTTTTCAAGAATCTCTTTTAAATAGTCTTACAAAATATATATGTTATGCACTAAAAAATCAATTTTGTGCACAGTGCCTTATTTTTACAGAGATGCATTTCAAATACACATACTGAAGTGCAGGAAATGACATATAATAAAATGCGTCATTTCCTTGTTCCTCCGTTCCTCAGTTCATTGTCTCTCCGGCAGTTCTCCCTGATGTGTAAATTCTCGGAATTAGCCATCGTTGCACTGAAACATAGACCAATGACAATGAAAACAATCATATTTTCATCGTCGTTGCTTAATGTTTAGTATTTTCTGGGCTCTGTAGACGATTTGAAAGGGATATTTGAAAGGAGAGAGTTGCTGTACGTGTTGTAATTTGGAAAGACAATGCCGATTTCAAATTTCCCCCTTAGAAAGCAAGTTAAAGCGCTTATGTTGGTAACTCTCTCTCTCCCTTCAGTGTCCTTCCTCCCCCACCCTCTACCACGCTCGTTTCCTAACTCCGTTGATATGTATCGTAAAATTTCGTTTAAAAAACGCCAATATTCAGCAATTTCACCGGAAAGGCAACGATGTAACTTTCATTCGCTTTATTTGCAAAAAGTATTGCAATTTTGCAACGATAGATCGGTAATTTGACCACCTGCTGTGAGGGTATACTACACGGAGCTAGGAGCCGGGTCTCGAGTTCGAGCGAGGGTCGCTAATCCTCACTAATGGCCGTCGAACTGGAAGAGCAGGTAGTCTTCAGAAACATGGCCCCGGATCTGCTACGTAAACCAAACAAATACATGGTGGGATGAAATAATTCAAACAATGCAAATTGATTGAAATGCCTTTACGAAATTTATTTGAAAAAGCAAAACAGAGGGATGAGATATAAAGGAAAATTATGAAATACTGGTTTTATAAATTGTAGGAAAACAAAAAGTAGTTACGCCTGCTGTAATAAACATTAGTTACATCTGTGATAATATACCAATAGAGAAATTTCAGTAACTTAACATTACATATTGTGATTATATGCTAGACCACGAAGGTATGATATGATGTCCCTATTGTCATAGTCTCTCACTATGCCAATAATACGCTCATCTGCTTTGCTATATTTTTTTAACTTTTGGGGCGGTTGATGCCCTGCCACGAGCTGTTCGTAAAACACATCACGACCACTTTGCATTTTTCATAATCCATCAATTACATTCCATATAGTGGGATGAGCCATTCCCATTTCCGCTTGTATCCTTCTATTAGCGGCCTCAGCATGGTTGTTGGTCCTATCAGTTCCATTGAGCACCCTGTCATACAAAGACCACATTTCCTGAGGGAAGGTAGGAGGTCGCCGTCCATTTCCTCGGCAATTCAGGCGACCAACATAATAGTCCTCAAACCAACACAGTAATTCCTGCAGTTCCTGTGGAATGTGTTCTGCTAATCTATCCACAGCCTTGTCTATATCCTCCAGGGGAACAAACGCCAGCGATGGAATCATTTTCGTGCATAATGCGAAATCTGCATCATTGTTATACCTGGCGGTCAACTGTAGCTCGTGCAGACGCTTCTTCATGTTACGAAACAGATGAAAAAAGCATCCATGGAGTTGCACTTCCGGGAAAGCATTCCTTATGGCTTTGAATGCCGCGATTTCATAATTGCAGGAAATTGATTCCGGGTTGACTTCAGGTTGCACTTCTTTGATAATTTCGTAAACTCTTTCATATGTACATGCTCTCTTGTTCGGCAACAGAAAATACAGCACTTGATGAACACCACCAAATCTCTCCGCAAGCACGACATATAGCTGTGCAAAGAGAGATGGTGCAGGTCGAAATGTTCCGTCCACATACCACCTTTTCGAATCCTTTAATATGCCTAAACTCCGCTGAGTTCCAAACAGGACGATATGCTCTGGGCCAGGTCCACTGTCCGACATTAAAAAGTTTTCGAAAACACCTTGTCGCACTTCGTAAGTTGTATACCTTTCCGGTATTACAAGTAATTCGAAACTCTCAGGTACTGAAGGCGCTAAAGCCAATTTTTTTCTGTGTCTCCTAACAATTTTTTTTAATGCTGCACCTTTCGGGAGTAATGCCTGCGCTGCTTGCGAAATGCCACTCACACCCTCGTTAATAAGTTGTGCCGTAGGTTACATTGTCTCGTTGGCATGCCACTTTATTCTCGTAACAGATTTTAGCATCTCCACTCTTGCTGCTGAAGCATCATGTGAATGCGTACCGAGTTTTAGAGTCACAGATTCACCTTCAGTGTGTATTCTAGCTTTGCACACTCCACGTTCTTCACAATGCCAAAATTTCTCACGGTCATCGCTACTTAACCGCTGAAACACATACAAAACCGTCCACTATTATTTTCTCCTTTTCACGGATAGACAGAATAATTTCCATTTTAAGGGATTAGTAAAAGTTAGAAAAACTTTCGGAATGTTATTGTAAAGTGAATAAAAATGTTCACTGGCCAAGTTAGCAAGGATCCACAGACGATATCACACCGTGAATGGGAACTCGGAGGACGGATGTTTACCATACGGTAGCAAAGGTAAGACTGCCATAATCATGGTCGATCTTAGGCCATAGCTCGATTGTTTAGCGAAAGGCCGAATTGTCTTACCTTCCATGGTCATCGCCACCCTCACGCTCCCATACCCTGTCGCCATGGGGTCCAAACCCCAACCAAATTCACTAATCCTCAAGTCCCTTGGTTCGTTCCATGAATTTGACATTAAGATACTGTCTAACGACTTCCAGAAATTCCATGGGGAAATTTACCCATTTGAGAATTCCTTGAACCTTATGAATGCCTAATGGGAGAAGGAGTTTTATTTTCTAGTTCAGTTCCTCGTGCAGGTGGTCAATAGATGAGGAAGCTTCTTTGGTACAAAGTATAACAACTACTGAAATATATTTTTAAGGAAACCTTTATTTATCATTTTATACATTGCAAAATATAATAGTTACAATAATAGTAAATAATAATAATTATTTTGATATTTATTAGTCACTTGCTTCAGTGCTATCACTTTCATTCTCCGAATTTATATTAACAAGTGTTTCTTCAATTCCTTTCATTACACATTCTCTTTGAATGTACTCATTTTCTGTATTTTTTCTGGCATACATTTACTCATTTTCACCTATTAAATTACATTTTTCCTCCACTAACTCGTGCGTTGTCGCCTGCCATTGTAAAACAATCGAGCTATAACCACGACAAATTATGCATGAATCTCATCAAGAGAATTTTTTGAAGCCATTAGTGTTTACCAATAAGTCGATTTAAAAAAATAGGGTATCCTCTCAGAAAGAAAAATTTATTCAAATGGTAATTATACAAAAGCCTTGTTTTTGTGCTTTTTGATAGGCAAACTCATGCAATAATTTTCAAAAGCCAATGTTTTTAAGACAACTTCTTTACATTAATGGCCACCAGTCAGCCATTCCTATGACTGCTGATATCAAGCACGTACACAATATAGGAAGTCTAATTTGGATTATACCCCTAGTTCGATTATAAACTCAAGTGATACAGAAAATAATTTCTTCAGAATACGAATAAAATGTACTGAATAGACACACTAATAAAGTTTTCTAGATCAAAAGAGGAGATAATAATTTGCGTAAAAGCACATTTTATAATTACAGTAAAACCTGGTTAATTCGAACCTCTATATTTCGAAATTTGACGTAATTCGAAATTTTTTAACATGTGAAAGACCGAAAAAGCCAATTTCATACAAATGTGGTTCAATAATTCGAAAGTCTCTATAATTCGTAATTCGAAAAAAAATTTTGCCCGATTCTCGGAATATCAACGCATTTTTGTCGACATAATTCGAAATAAAACTTACCAAAAAGAAACTAAATGAAATTTACTAAAATATTTCTGGCACTATGTCGGCTGGTTTACATACACTGTGCGATCGTGATCATACCGACTGGGCGTTGGGTATTGTTACAAGATTCGGTCCATCCCCTCAATTTCTCTACTGTTTTGCGAGTTTGAGTTCCAATATTCCTTTGGTTCATTGTTTATTTCGTATTAGATTGTATTTTTCATCATTGTTAGTTACTTGTTTAAATAATATTCTTAGTTTAATAAATTTATTGTTATAAAATATTTTTTAAAATATACCCTCCAATGGCTCCGGTTCGTGGTGCATATAAGACTCTTACTCTTGCTGAAAAAATGTCTTTGCTGCAAGACATTGACAAGAAGTTAGAATTGAAAGGAAAGCTGGCCTCAAAGTATGGGATTCCGAACTCGTCTTTATCTATAATTTTAAATAATCGGGCGAAGATTGAAGAAAGTTTTTATAAATTTAAAGGGTGCGTTCACGGCCTGCGAAAAACGAAGACCTCGAAGAAGAACTGTCCGATTTTTTTTCACAAGTACGAGCGGCGAATTTACCTGTGACAAGCCCGATGCTCCTTGAAAAATCAAGAAGTCTTGCGAACGCTTTGAACATCGAAGATTTTAAAACGTCCAATGGGTGGTTGGATGATTTTAAAGACGCCACAATATTGTTTGTCTCGCAGTACGTGGTGATGCCCAATAAATTAACGAAGAGGAAGTGACCACCTGGCTGCAAAGTAATAAACGTTTTGGAGAAGTACGCGCTCAAGGACATTTTTAATATGGATGAAACGCATTTTTTTTCAATGTTGCCCGATCGTACTTTGGCTCTCCGAGGCGAAAAATGTCACGGCGGCAAACGTAGTAAGGAGCGTCTCACCGCCGCGCCGTGCTCTGCACAAATATGGATGGGTCGAATAAAGAAAAACTTGTACTCATCGGAAAATATTGCAACCCACGCTGTTTCAAAGGTATTAATCGTGATTATTTGCCGATAATTGACGAGCATAACAAAAAGGTGTGGATGACAACAGACATATTCAAAAGTTTTTTAATAAGAATGCAAAAACGTGTGGCAGTGCAAAATCGTAAAATTTTGTTGACACTAGACAACTGTTCTGCTCACCATGTGACTCAGATAAATACGCCCAATGTTGAGTTGCTGTATTTTCCGCCGAACACAACCTGTGTTCTGCGGCCACTCGACCAGGGCATCATTCAAAATTTAAAAAGTCTTTACAGAAAAAAAATTTATATTTGCATTTTTTAAATTTGGTAAATCACGCTTTTTTGTAAATTTCGAATTATAGAGGTTCTTCGTAATTCGAAATGCTCTTTCTTTGGTCCCATGAATTTCGAATTAACCAGGTTTTACTGTATATGCATTTCAAAAATGAAGGTGTAACTCATGATGATCATTCATGCGGGTTGACTTAAAGAATTTAATTTTACAGTCAAGATAACCCAATAAAAAAGAATTTCGGAATACTTAATTGGTTACTCTGACTTTTAGGGTTTCGTTTCTAGTTTAACTCACAAAACATTACCATAAAAATTCCCTTAAACACTCTACTTACTAAAATTCAAAGACTTTCTCTCAGTTTATAAATACATACTCATGTTTTTCAACTTGGACTCGCTTCTAGGAGAGTAAAAACATTAAACTATTACACACTATACATTTTATATGCTTTGTATATCATTTGTATTGCAGATAATACGATAGGTGTAAATTACAATTCGGAAGTAAACTTTTATCTATCTTCTCTAAAAATTCAACTCCGGAATGCACTTAAAAACATCCGTCGCAAAAAGACCCCGCGGCGAGGCGATCGTGGCAAAAGTCCTCGCTGCGAGACGGCTGCGGAGAAAGGTCTTCGCGGTAAGACGGCCGCGGCGATATGGCCGCGTCGAGATGTCCTAGACCCCACTGATAGCAGATCTGGTTCCTCGTCCTTTCCTGAAGCCGAATTGATCTTCCCCTAGCATTTCTTCGGCCTTTTTCTCTAGTCTTTTATTAAGAATCCTCGTGATGATCTTCGAAGTGTGTGGCATTAGGGATATCGTTCTGTAGTCCTTACACTGCATTGCCTTTGGCTTCTTCTTTACAGGGATCATTGTTACATCTCAGAAATCCTGAGGCCACTGTCCCGAGTCGTAAATCTTGTTAATTAGTTTCGTAATCACTTTTAGTCCTTCCGATCCCATGACTTTAAGTACCTCTACCGGTATTCCATCGCTGCCTGTATCTTTTCCTTTCTTTAGTTCCAGTATTGCCTTTTCTACTTCGCTTTTCATAATACTTAGTCCCAAGTTGTCTTTTTCAATGCAATTCTCTACTTCCAGTTCCATTTGTACCGATCCTATCTGCTTTTGTATAGTTCCTTAATGTATTCTTCCCATACCTGTGCTATATCCTTTGGTTCTGTGACTATTTTTCCATCTGTATTAATAATTCCTTTACCACGAATCCTGTTAGACTTCTTATCTTCTAACTCCAGTGCCCTAGCGTACATCATATCGTATCGTCCTAACTTCTCCATCTGTTGTATTTCCTCACATTTTTCTTTTATCCAATTTTCCCTAGCTTTATCTGTTACCCTTCTCATCTCATTGTTTATGCATCTATAGTTGGCTCTACCTTCTTCACTGTTAACATTTTTCCATTTCCTTCTCTCATCCATTTTCTTCAGCATTTCCTTAGTGATCCATGGTTTTCTGATTTTCTTCTCTCGTTTCCCAATCTCTTTATTCAAGGTATCTTTGATGCTGGCTTTCACTTCCTCCCATTCTCTATCCACGGTCTTCGGTTTGTTTTCCAAATTTCTAAGGCGATCTTCTAACTTCATGCTGAAGGCATCTTTCCTTTCTTTCAGTTTTTCTAGGTCCCAAGTGTGTCTATCTCTTCTCGTTTTCCTTATTTGTTTCAACTTTGTAGTTACATCGACTATTAGAAGGATGTGATCTGAATCAATGTCTGCTCCTGGTAATGTCTTAGCATTTTTTATGCTGTTCCTGAATCTTTGTTTTACTAGGATGTAATCTATTTGGCATCTCATTCTATCTCCTGGGCTTTTCCATGTGTACAGCCTTCGTTTATGGTTTCTGAATCATGTATTAGTCACTACTAAGTCGTTATTAACACAATTCTACCAGTTTTTCTCCTCCTCGGTTTCTTTTCCCAAGTCCATATTGACCGACAACATTTTCTTCTTGTCCTTCACCAACTATGCTGTTCCAATCTCCCATTATTATGCAGTTTACCTTTCCTCTTCCGTCTTCTTCGTAAATCTCGTTAATTTGTTCATACATCTCCTCAATTTCTTCTTCTTCATGAGTGGACGTTGGCATATATACCTGGATTATCAACATGTCCACTGGGACTGCTTATAGCTTTATTGCCATCAACCTATCGTTCATTGCTGTTATTTTTGTCATGCTCTTCATCATATCTTTCTTAAGTACCAGAGCTACTCCCCTTGCCCCACTATTTCCTCCTGAGTAAACTACCGTGAATTCTTCCGAGTCGAACTGTCCTTCTCCTTCCCATCTAGCTTGCTCAGCCCTATGATATCAATCCTGTTCCTTCTCATTTCTTCTTTCAGGTTCTCTAGATTTACTGCCTTCCTCATGGTTTTTACATTCCAAGTACCTAAGCGTAAGTTACCTTCGACAAATGCTTTCCTCAAGGCTGTCCCCGCCTGGAGATCCGATTGGGGGACTATTTTACCTCCGAAATATTTTACCTCGAGAGAACTCATATTGTCCAACCATATAATCATTACTAGGGAATTTTTAATGTGGTAGTTTCTCTCTTGCTTTCCACATTGCAGTACTGTAGCCGTTCAAATCATCCCGATCATGCCACAGCTCTTTTGGATATAGACCCAGACATCATAATTTCTTTTTGGCTCTGTGCCATACTGACAGTACTGCTACCTACTGACAGGCACCGATGATAGTTTTTTTTTGTTAAAAACCTCCATTTGCTTATAGAATGATATATAGGAGGATACTATTGTCTGGCCCAAAGTACAATCGTGGAAGAGCTGAAATTTTCAGAAATTTCCGGTGGTGGAGAATAGAGTGGATAAAATGTTTTTTTTGAATTTCGGTACGCCTGACCCGGGAAAGTTAGCCTTTTTGGCCCCAAACTATGGCTTTTTTTCCTTCCGCCTGTCAAAAATTTTTAAAGGTACTGCATCGCTGTCATAATTCGAATTTTTGGTATATTACATCTTTAGTCCAATTTGTGCAGCTCTGGATATTTAGCATCCAAAATAACCCAGAACTCATCTCGGGGAGGTGGCTGCACTCGAATTCCGCCCATGCCTAACCCATCCACCCTACCGAATGGGCACTCTTCACTTTTCATTTTTTTGGGGAAATACTGGTGTCATCCTTCGTCTCCAATTTTGGCATTTTCGCTCTCAACTTCAGTCATTTGCGAATCAATCCGTCTTGAGCTTTCTGCCCTGCCACGCTCATTGAGGCCTCTTTGATGACCTTGATGGCCCTTTCCACAGCTTGCGTGTGACAGGGTTAACCATAGTATGGAAGCTTTGATTTATCCGGATTGGCGGTTAAGGCTTGCAAAGAATCCTCTGGAACATCTTGTAAGACAGGCAGTGATTAATGTCGCAGTCTTGCATATTTATGAACTGCACATAGTCTTCGGCGGGAAAATTAGGAGCTGGTTTCTTGAAAAGTTGGACACGATTCCCTTTGCGTGTGGCTCTTTCCTGCAGTATCTTGTTCAGTGCATCGTTCCGCACTTCTTCCCTGCTGTCCATCAACATGCAGATAAGTGTTTTCAGGGTGCACAAAATACACGTTCCGCTGAATCACAGGATCGATTATTTCTCTCACTGATTTAGGCTGTGCTATTGAGAGCCTGACCAGTTTCCAAATGTGACGCGCACCCTCTATGCAGGACGGATTCCACTTTATGGTAAACCATACAGGTGCATAGACATGCATAACATAGTTGACCAACTGAACGAGTTTCTGGGAGGGCTTCTTTGTTGCAACATACAATCTAAGAATCCTATTTGCACAGGTGAGCTGTCTTTAGTGAGACAATTTGCCTGGGGATCTAGCGGCTAGGTCTTGTGGGCACGTTCCATCATTTATACCTCTGCAAATATCCAGGAGGTTGCTTTGATCAGTACTTAAATCCATAGCATCAACGCTGTCTAGCATGAAGGGAATCTTTTTGAATTTTACGATGGGGAGCTCTTTGGAACTTTTTAGCTGCACCCCTATGGAACCAGAGTACAAGTATGGACCTGCAGTGTCACCATCCAGTGTTGTCAGGAGATGCCTCAGGGGCAGCTCGTTAGCATGCAAGAGACATACAAGCCACCGGAGAGGTTTTTCCAGCTTGTTCTCAGTCAGGTGAATGATCCCGCCGTTGCTGCCAGTATTAGTCCTATTTCCGTTGCAGCCAATTGCATTTAAGTTTGAGAGGGGAATGTTCTCTTCCTCTAGGCAGTCGATGATAGCGGATGTGATATCTGCAGCACTTCTTGAGGAGGGACTTATGTGACAGATCTGCTGTGAATCTGGCTCTTGAATCAACACTCTGTGCTCCTCAGTCACAACGCTTTCATATAGCTTTTCATCTTTTTCCTCTATAGTGAGAGTTTTATCTTATCTCCCATCAAAATACAGAGCATTTAGTGGAGGGCGGTTGGCAGCATCTTCTTCTTTGGTCTCCTCACGGATCCTTTTCCTCTCTCTTCGTACTTTGCTTCTGTCAACAACCAAAGAGGCGTCCTCCTCCATAATAAGATTTGTATCCGCAAGTGCTGCGGATGCTGTGAGGGCTGCGGCCCTGTCAGGGACACCAGTGCGGTCAGCAGCCTCGGCAACATGACGTATGGGCATTCTCATTTGACTGGTACCGGCTCCTAGTGCTGGTTCAAAGTCGCTGTCTGTATCCATTTTCCTCACAGACTCCGACGCACTTCCCGTGGTACTGCTGTCCAATTCCTCAACTTTCTCCCCAAACTGCTTCTTTTCCATCTCCATTTTGTGCTTCCTCTGTACCATGACCCTCAACTTCTCTTCTTTCTTCAATTTCTTCATTACCTTCTTGTCAACAGCTGCCATGCACATTTTTCTGTGAGTGCGTTGATCCCGCAAGAATTCACTCTCTATCATGGGAACCTTCTTTTGTGCGGGACATGAGCATTGTTCAAACTCTTTACGCTTGCATGCACAGATATCAAACAAACTCTCTCTTGCACTTTTCACGAAGTCTTCCACTGTTTTACTTCTACAGCGCTTCACAGATTTCTTTGTTTCTGTATTTGTCATGGAGAGATTGAAGTAAACTCAATACTCATTGATGTGACACTATCAGTAATGATGCTCAGATCCAGATCTCTTTGATCTTTGGGACAACAGTATCTGCCAACTCCTTGAAGCTTGGATCCCATTTGTTATCATTCTTGGACTTTATGTCATGAATAGTAAACAAATACTTACTTAGCATGCACGATCCTATGTTGCGTAACCTTTTGGTGAATTTTAATAAAAATTCGAAATTTTGACCGATGCGGCACCTTTAAAAATTTTTTGACAGCGGGACAGAAAAAATGCCATAGTTTGGGGCCAAAAAGGCAGACTTTCCGGGTCATGCATACCAAAATTCGAAAAACATATTTTTTTGCTCCTCCCTAATGGAGAAACCACCAGAAAAATTGGGATCTCTTACCATAGTGTCATGGGTCAGACTCCTGAAATTCCGAAACTTGCATTTTTCCCCATAAGAAAAGCTTTGCGGCATTTTTGAAAATTAAGTTCAGGCACTTTTCAATAAGATAGAGAATAGAAACTTGGAGGGTTGTTAGAAATCTTGAGGTCTGTAAGAATCAGTTATCACTTTTACTGCAAGTGTCCTGGGTTCGACTCCAGAGGACCCGTTATATCTCCCATGAGAAAGCACGGATAAATCAAATTCCTTTATATAGACGAAACTAAGAGGAATAAACAGCTGATATTTTCAGGGTTTGTAGATGTCATGAGAATATCTCCATATTATTTGACAACTCCTGCATAGGTGTCATCAGTTTGAATCCAGGCAGCCTTAAATTCAGAGATTATTTCGCATAAGAAAAGCATAGAAATTTGTGCAGATCACTTTTGCATTTAAAATTTGTCAGCATTTATTCATTACATTTAGGTGAGATAATATGCTTGCAGAATGCAAGCACACATTCACTAGTATCCTATATCCTCCTCTTTAAGAAGAGAGCTTATAGAATGATTGGAGGATACTAATGTCTGGCCCAAACTACAACAGATGGAGAGCTGAAATATGGTACATAGATAGGTTTGGTTGCAAAACCGCCAGAATAAATAAAAATTTCAACAATGTTTATTTTCATGGCCGTTAAAAGTTATTAACTATTAAACACATTTCATGGTTTAGGTACTTCTAAATATGCTACAATGACGAAATTTTTTCTAACGGTAGAATTTACCAGAAAACGGGATTATAGAAATTTGAAAATTTTTATTTGTTCTGCCATAAAAAGTTCTTAAATGTTAAACAAATTGACTAATGTTTATGTACTTTCTGAAGATCTAGGAAGCTGAAAATTTTAATTAAGGTAGGGAATAATGCTCCGGTGGTAATTAACTTTGAATATTTCAGAATATTTTGTTATTGTGGCTGCTAAAAATTCGTTAAATTTAAACAATGAAATTTATATAAGTGCACTAGTAGAGGTGCTACATCGATGATATTTTGTGCAAATGTAAGGTATTCAAAATGAATGATGAAGACCTATAATAAGGTGAAATGAAATGCTTGCAGAATGCAAGCACACATTAACCAGTATCCTATATCCTCCTCTATAAGAAGAAAGCTTATAGAATGTTATATATATACTAGTGAATGTGTGCTTGCATTCTGCAAGCATCTTATCTTATCTTATTTTAAAGAGTAAGAGCCGACAGATAAATTTTAAATGCAAAAGTACCCTGCACCAAGTTCAATGCTTTTCTTATGGGAAATAATCTCAATTTTAAGGCTACCTGGAATCGAACTGATGGCACCTACGCAGGGGTTCTCAAACAATATGGAGATGTTCTCATGACATCTACAAACCAGGAAAATATCAGCTCTTTATTCCTCTTAGTTTCGACTATATGAAGGAATTTATTCTTTCCATGCTTTCTTATGGTAGATATACTGGGTTGCCTGGAGTTGAACCCAGGACAGTTGTGGTAAAAGTGGTAATGGTTCCCAATAGATCTCGTGGATATCTAACAACCATCAAAGTTTCAATTCTCTTGTCTTATCCGAAAGTGCCATAAATAAATTTTCAAAAATGCCACAATTCTTTTCTTATGGGATAAAACGGAAATTTCATAATTTCTGGAGTCGAACCCATGACACATAGGTAGGAGATCCCAATTTTTCTGGTGGTTTCTCTATTCTGTCTACAATTTCTGAAAATTTCAGTTCTCCATCTGTTGTGGTTTGGGCCAGACATTAGTATCCTCCTGTATCCTCCTCCTCTGGAAGAATAGTGCTTATAGAATGATATACAGTAGAACCTCAAAAACCCAGCATTCTCAAAAACTCTGCACTTTTTTGAAAGTTATATGTAAATATTCTTAATACTCTAGAAATTACTTTAAATGACAAATGCTTATCTATTTACATTGTTTCGTCTGCGTCATTAGAACCACATGATTATATTCGTGGCGATAGCAATTGTTTTTCGTTAATATAATCAGTACTTTTGTTAAATTTTATTATGACATGGCTTCAAAAAAGAAGAAAACCCATGTGTGGTGTTACAAAACGTAAACAGAAAAATCTCGCGTTTGAAAAAAAAAGTGGAATTAATAAGAAAACTTGAAAGAGGTACTTCAGTGAAGAGACTTTGCGAAGAATATAGAATATGGCATTGGTTGTTCCACTGTGTATGACTTAATGAAGAAAAAAACAGAAATATTGAAATTTTATTCAGAGAGTGTCGTACTTCAGCTAACTGATGGTGATATAGTGGACATGGTTTTGAAACCTGCACATGAAAAAGATGAAGAAAATGAAAGTGACGATGATCAAGAAATAGTTAAGGACAAACCTTCATTAGATCACTGTATACAGTTGGTCACAGATACAATATCTATTTTAGAACAAAGCTCTTGCATTGATTTTCAAGAGATTCGTATTTGTATCGAATACTAGATAAACTTATGAAGGAAAAATCAAAATGCATGAAGCAAGCTAGTTTTCCTGATCTGTTTTAAAAAATTCCTCAGAATAATGAGCATTGAAAATAATGTTGTAAATGCATATTATATATATATTTAATGGTTCTTTTATAATTTCTCGTTTTAGTGCATGTATAAGCAATAGTATTTATTGATAATGGGTTTCCTTTTACTTGTTATTTATCATTTGAATTATATAATCAGTTGACCAAAAATGTACATTATTTAAGGATTTTTTATAAATTTTCAAAAACCCGGCAAATGCTATGTCCCGAGGTTGCTGGGTTTAAGAGGTTCTACTGTATATGATATACAAGGATACTAATGTCTGGTCCAAACTACAATAGATGGAGAACTGACATTTTTGGAAATTGTAGATGGCATGGAGAAACTGCCAGAAAAAATGAGATCTCCTATCTAAGTATCATGGTTTGACTCCAGAAATTCTGGAATTTTAGTGTTTTTCCATAAGAAAAGGAATGCGGCATATTTGAAAATTAATTTCGGGCTCTTTCCGATAAGATAGATAATTGAAAATTGGATGTTTGTTGGAAATCCAGGAGATCTATTGGGAACCATTTTCACTTTTACTGCAAGTGTCCTGAGTTCGACTCCGGACGACCCGATATATCTCCCTTAAGAAAGCATGGAAATAATAAATTCCTACATGTAGATGAAACTAAGAGGAATAAAGAGCTGATATTTTCAGGGTTTGTAGATCTCATGAGAATGTCTCCATATTATTTTAGAACTCCTGCATAGGTATCATCGGTTCGACTCCAGGCATCCTTAATTTGAGTTTATTTCCCATAAGAAAAGCATTGTAATTGGTGCAGGGCACTTTTGCATTTAAAAGTTGTCATCTTTTATTCTTTACATTATGGTGAGAGAATATGCTTTCAGAATGCAAGCACATATTCACTAGTCATTCGGTAAGCTCTCTTAAAAAGGAGGATATAGGAGGATACTAATGTCTACAAAAGATGGAGAGCTGAAATTTTCAGAAATTTTATAGGGCATGGAGAAACCGCCAGAAAATTGAGATCTTCTACCTAAGTGACATGGGTTCGATTCCAGAAATTCCGAAAATTGCATTTTTTTCCCATAAGAAAAACATTGCGACATATTTGAAAATTAATTTCGGGCACTTCTTGATAAGATAGAGAATTGAAACTTCGACAGTTGTTAGATATCCATGAGATCTATTTGAAACCATTATCACTTTTACCGCAAGTCACCTGAGTTCGACTCTAGATGACTCGGTATATCTCCCAGAATAAAGCATGGAAAAAATGAATTCCTTCATATAGACGAAACTAAGAGGAATAAAGAGCTGATACTTTCTGGGTTTGTAGAAGACTATATTATTTAGGAACTCCTGGGTAGGTGTCAACAGTTCAACTCCAGGTAGCCTTAAATTTGTGATTATTTCCCATAAGAAAAGCATTGAAATTGGTGCAGGGCACTTTTGCATTTGAAAGTTATTTGTCGGCTTCTTTTCTTTACATTAAGGTGAGAGAATATGCTTGCGGAATGCAAGCTCATACTCACTAGTCATTGTATAAGGTCAAATCTTACACAGGAGGATATATGATTTTCTCTCACAGAAAGAAGAGGCAGGTCTTTTGACTGCCAAGCAATTCTTATCAAGTAAAGCTTAGCTTGACAAGTTTAGGAGGCGTCAAAATGTCTATGGTATCAAACTTAATGTTGAAGCTACTAATGCTGATTACTTTGCCGCTTCTAACTTCTCAGAAGAGTTTATGGCTGTTGTGCGAGATGAAGGAAGTAAGACACAGCAGGTTTTTTAACGAAGATGAGACTTCCTTATTGTGGTTGTGAATAAGAGAGAATGCATCCTCCTTATTATAAGAGGGACAGATGTATATAAAAGAGAAATTTTTTTTTGTTCGTTCTCTATACCAAGGAAGGTATCATCATGAAACTTCGCATAGGTATATAATTTTCCTCTTCTGGTAACATAGGCTATCTGACAGTAAAAAAATTAGGGAGGAGGGGGTGTTTAATTCAATAATTATTTTCCCGTAAGTTTTCACGTAATTTTTGATTTTTCAGAGTGCGAGGTTTTTTTCCTTTCATTCGTCAAAACATGGACAGATTTTCTTCATTTTTACATGATGGGAAATCCCCACTCAGCACACTTTAGAAGCCCTTCTACTAGCTGAGATTCCTCTGGAAGAAGCACTGTTTGACCACCAGGACATTTTCCATGTCTTCCCAAAATTTTATCCTGAAGAGTGCTTCTGGGTACCTGGTACTCCTATGCTGATCGACATACTGTTACTTTTCCTTTTTGGATAGCATTCATTGCTTCCTGCAGCCTTTTTTCGTAATATTTCATGTACGGACGTCCGCCAACAACTTTTTTGTAATGTCCCATGACCGAAGTCACCCCACAATATTTCAAATTTTCAGCTAAATGTAAATTATTGATGCAGTTAGTGCTATGCTGATACTTTCATGATATATTGTTCATGAATAATGTTACAAACTAATTGACCAGGAATATCTCACCTGATGTAAATAGTAATGTTTATTGGTGGAGGTTTTGAGGACTGTCTCGAAAAAACATGGTTTTTTATGGAACTTCAATATGAAACTTCTGCCAGGAGAACACACTCAGTAATGATTGCCTTGGCCCAGAGTTCTCTTACAATGTAATCTACTCTGGGGAAATAAATACGCTCAACGCGTATCAGTCAGAGCATTACAAAGTGACAAATTATGGAAAAAAGCTCAAGTGTCCGAAGACACCCCATACGGCCAAAGTCACCCCATCCTACGGTACATATTACGGTAAATATTATAGCATAGTGCACATGCATGAATCATAAATGTGATAGGTGGAATTTGAACAAACGAATGAGCATGGCAGAGATTACTAAATTAACCCTTTGCATTCGAATTTTTTTTCCTTTCCACCATTACTCACCTATTTATCTTTAGGATATATTGGTAAGCCAACTTATTTATGGTTAGGTGGCTCCAGAACCATAGGAAAATGCAATCACAAATAGGGGAAAGAAAAATATTTACAAATCTCAAGGCTCTCTCACTCTCCAAAATACACATTGAGTTACACTCGACTTGCAAGCTGCTGTGGAGTAACATTTGAAATGAGAGTTCAAAAGGTTAATATGATTAATTAATGAAATTTTAAATTGTCAATAGAAAAATTTTGATTGATTAAAATGTAATGGAAGTCACAGAAATATCTAGTTTGTTTACATTTTAATTCTATCAGTAAAGGTGTGTTTATATGGACATATTATATTATTTATAGAGTTATGTTTAACAATTTTTCAGTGACATCTACCGTGGAGCATGTTATTCTTCATGTTATTTATGAAATTGAGGGAAGAATGGATTCATCGGAAAGTGTGACTGCTTCATCAGCTGATGATTTTGTCCTCAAAGTTTCCGGCCTAGCAGAATATCTTAGTTCTCACTCAAGTCTTGCTGATTATGAATATGTCCATCAGTGCATAAAATTGGAGAAAGATGTTGAGTTGACTTTGGTGCCTCTTGAGCAGCTGAAACGTCCACTTGCGCGCACAGTAAGTTTGTTTTGATTTAGAGCAAATTTGGAGTGATTCAGAAGTAATATCGATATATGGTTACTAAATTAACACACTATCTTTTTGTATCTTCAGTTGCTCAGTCTTTGAAAATCATTCATTTTTCTAAATTGTGTAATCAGAGCTGCAAACTGAACCATACCGAACTGCAATCATTTTGCTGAACTGTGAACCGAAATGAAACTGTCGACTAATTTTTAACTGCACTGTAAACTGAACCATACCGAACTGCAATCATTTTGCTGTACTGTGAACCGAAATGAAACTGTCGACTAATTTTTAACTGTACTGTAAACTGAACCAGAATTTATTTGCAAAAGTGGTTCGGTTCGATATCGATTTACAATTACATTTGTACCTCACGAACCGTAAAGGCAAACATCATGAGGTGTCATCACACAATACCTACACTGTAGAAAGCATTCATTTAGCAAGCAATGTGTTCAAACGTAATTGGTATAATTATGTTCTGCATTTCCTTGTGAAATTCCAGATTACCCAAGTATGAATCAATACTGGACTTCAGTTCAAAAATTGTTGGAAAAGCAGGTGTTGCACAGAAGTTCGCTGAACACTGACTCGACAGGGATTCCCATTTAAATTAGAGATTGTTACATTCAAATTATAAATCTAGCCCTATTTTTCTCATGTTATGGAAGTTAGAAGCATGCCCGTCCCGCATAGCTAAAACTGGTTTTTCCACCAGTATGCATGCATGATTATAGTTTTAAGTTTCGTGGACAAACTGAATATGGATTGCAGACAAACAAGATTTCACCCAACTCCTAGGCTAGTTACCATTTAAATGCTTCCGCATACGTCTTGGATAATACACTCATTCCCCAAATTTTAACACTTAAAAACTTAGTTTGGATGGTAAAAACGCGTAAATGAAAGTAGCGAAGATGAACGCTGTGAACATATTAAAGCGAAACTTAAGACGGATATGAAATTGCGTACATAATACGATCAAATTGGCTCGCAAAAACATCAAATAGTTACGAAATACCTGAATAAGTGATCGTACCTTCAATACGAGGATAAAGCGAGCCGATGAAATACATTCTAGCACATTCAGAAACGAAATACAGACGAATTTACACCATCAAAATCAAAAAGTAATGAAATTACTACTTACCTGAAAACTACGACTATGTCTTCTTCAAGAACTATTTCGAACTAAGCTGGTCGAACTGCAGAGAGAACTGAAAGGTCTTTGGCTGCTGGCCTTGACAGGAGATTCTGAGCGACACCTATTTTTGCCTGGCAGGAACTATCGATATTAAAATCATTGGATGAAGCCTTCACTTGGTGGAATTCCATAATAAATAAATACAGTTAAAAACTTTGTAAACCAATTCCACTTTATATAAAGTGGAATTGGTTTACAAATTTTTTAACTTTATTTATTTTTTATCGATATTAACCTAACTGAATAGGAAGTATACTTTGCGCAATTTTGAATTAAGGTTCGATGGGTACGCCTGATAGCGCGTTGGTTTTCAAACACAATGTTCCTGGGTTCGAGACCAGTATTTCAAAGACATTTTTTTAAATGATTAATTGTAAATAATTCACCCTTCATATAGAAAGTATGTTCAACAATACATAATAACTACAAAGTATATTTTTATTATTCTAATTAACATTTAATGCACGATTCCGCAATTTTTTCCAAAGAATGTATTTTCCAAAGAAGTATACTTGTCAGATTTCTTTGCATAACTTAAAACGTTTCAGAAAAATGTCCGAAAACTTATCGCACGCACCTTCGAAGCTACACTGCATCCGCGGTCAAAAGTTTTAAACTCACTGGCATGTATACGTTGTTGCATTATGAATGAAAGAAAAAGCAGGTAAATAGAGGTTTAGTTAAATTTAGCAAAATCCTTGAACATGCGGAGCTGGGGCGCAGACGGCTGCCGTCTTTTTAGAACATAGAGGATTGAATTTTAATTTTGGTGAAAGGGACAAGTGAGAATAAAAGATAACTTTGGTCGCGATATTAAGAAATTTTTATTACAATTTAGAAAAAATTCCGCCTTATAATCGAGCTAATATGGGAAACGAATATAATATTATTAGTCTTTACCAAAAACATAAATAGAAATAGAAATTGAAAAAAAGAAAATTTTTAAAAAAATATCGGTGTCGAACGTTAGAAATACGACTTTGTAACCGAGTACAATAAGCCCGGGAGAGAAATTTCGGGCCCCGGTGTTTTTTCCGCTCTCGAACCCCCTTTAAGGTTTGTGATTCATCTTCAGAGGAAACTTTTGCCTGAGAGCGGGCCCCCCTTAATGCCGGGCCCCGGTTATTTGTACCAGCTGCCCCACCCTCTCCCGGACGCGTATTGCCATATCCTAGTGGAGTGCAATGGGGTTATCTAAGGAGGGGGCGATCGCCCCCAACCTCCCCCCATGGATCCGCCCCTGAATCGAGCATTAATCTCCTATTCTGTGGCCGTGTATCATCTTTTAAACACAATTACAAAACCTTGTCCTAGTATATTGTTATTCTTAGTCTTTCTTATTTCATTTTATGTTTACAACAACCAGTGTTTTACTACCTTTTTTACCAGAGCAACCCCCTTAAGATTCCTCATTTCCATAAGTAATGAATTGAATAACTTAAGAATGATAACATAAAATTGTTTACTACCCTTTTCCGGAGTGCATGTATGCACAAGATAAATATTTCTTACTTCATTGAAATAATTGTCCAGTATATGTATGTACTTGTGAGGCTTCGTAGCTTATACATATCATCAATACAGGTGTTCCAACAATTTTTAACTGTTGAGCTATAAATTATTTTTACCAGTCTGTCCTGATTCATGCTTAACATGCTAATGTATGTACTTCCAGAGTTTCCCCAGAGGGTTATACCATATCTTAATACACTTTCGACTAACCTAAAATAAACCATTTATAGCACAGAAGGAGGTACAAAATCCTTTATGTACTTGAATTGGTAAATTATCTTTCTAAGTTTACCATTCAGTTTTTTAATATGAGAAGCAAAATTAAATATATCATTTATTTCTATACCAAGGTATTTGTAATTTTGTACCTGATCTAAGACACCACAACTGCAAGATGTAACGATTTTATGTATACTTGCATGATTATGAGCCTTAACAGTGATATTATTTTTATAACTGATTTTTGATACAATGTGCATGACCTTTGATTTCTTAAAATTTATCACTAACTTATTATTGTGGGTCCATTTTATGATATTAGTTAAATCAGATTGCAGCATCATGTTGGCAGTATTAAAATCTTTATGTGATGAAACTAAAATATCATCATCAGCATATAAATCAATTCACAATTATTAACTACTAATCTCATATCATTAATGAACACCAGGAAAAGAACTTGTCCCAATATTGATCCTTGTAAAACACCCAATCTGACAAGGGGACCTTACGACATGTTCGTCGCCGATTCGGTTGAAACTTGGTGAGCACGTAGCACACACCTATTTATGAAAAACACCAAAGCAAGAAGACGTACCTCTCAAGCATTCGCGAGATATTTGCAATTAAATTTAGCGAAATTACTATGGGTCCATTGTATACCCTAATATGAGTCTCTACGGCTAGATGAGGTGGTGGCTGAGTTGGTTCGGCGTCGGGTTCGCGAATTTTTGGGCGCGAGTTCGATACTAACTCTCAAATTTTTTTTTCAATTTTTATTATTTGATTTGTTTTTATTGTCTAGTAACTTTTGGGATATATTATTTGCTGAAAGTTTACTGTATTTATAATTACATTTTCACTAATTAAAAAATATTTTTCGCATTAACGTTGAAAAAGAATTGGATTAGAATTATCAGCAAAAATTAAAGGGGAATAAGGGCCGTTTATCACACATGTTCAACTCTTTTCTTTTACAGGGAGCTAATGCTTCATTGCAAATTATTATTGTACACATTTATTAATCGATTTTATTATATGACGTACAATGTTTCGGGTGGTAGTTATCGTAGAAACAAGAAAAGCAGAGATCTAGATTACACCATGCACACCAGAGGCATATCCAGGGGGGTGCGTATGGTGCTACAGCACTCCCCCTGGATATCAAAAGCAATCAATTTTTCTACTTGAAATACAAAGACTTCAATAGATATACAGAAGAGATCAAGACGACAGCATTGGCTCTAATGTAATAACCGCTTTAGTCGATTCGAATTGTTCTGCCGAGCGTTTAACCGCGCTGATTCATGTAAATCTACTTTTACTTTTGTATGCCCAATTTCTGCTATGTAAACGACGAATGTCAATGTCACTGTGGCCTAGGGTTACCGTTATAATTACTTTCGCTCCTCAAATTTCCCCAGTTCGTGTTAATTATATATGAATTCAAAATAATTTTCTTTTTTCATTAGCGGAAAGGCTCGAAATTACAAAATTTTACTAATAATTTTTCTGCCCCTCTCGGGATCGCACAAAGTATTCCAACAAATTAAAACATACTCCTCGCAAAATGCAAGATACGCCCCTGATGCACACGTTATTAAACCAATTGATTGACAGGCACAGTTATTTTTAAAAGATTTTGCTGGAAAACACACATCATTCACGTTCACAAAAATCCTCCATTCGCTTGTCAGTTTCGAGGCATGCGACGCGTACCTAATCATATCGCGAAATACTGGCGCACTTAATTGTTGATGAAGCAACGAATATAATTTGATTGCATCCTCACGTGATGATATTTCGCTGTTTTGTTCTATTAAAAATGAGCAATTCTGCATCCGCTTAATGAAGTTTTTAACCTGCCTATAAAAGGTTGGCAGAGTGGAGTGCATTTTGGCGGAATAAATTTGACAGTGCATGTTGATTCATCCTTATCGTCAACAAAGATTTCGTCATACACTTTGGGGTTAGTCTGACCTCCGCAAGAATCAATTAGCAGAAGAAACTGTTCATTTTTACATAAGGTAGAAGAGCGTTCTGCAAGAATAATTTGTACAGCTTTGCTGTTAGTTTGCCTGATATCGAACATGATGCAATTACATTTCCAAAACTCACTCGTAAAGTTATTTGTGAATGTGAATGATGTGTGTTTCCTAGCAAAATCTTTTAAAAATAACTGTGCCTGTCAATCAATTGGTTTAATAACGTGTGCATGGTGTAATCTAGATCGCTGCTTTCCTTGTTTCTACGATAACTACCACCCGAAACATTGTACGTCATATAATAAAATCGATTAATAAATGTGTACAATAATAATTTGCAATGAAGCATTAGCTCCCTGTAAAAGAAAAGAGTTGAACATGTGTGATAAACGGCCCTTATTCCCCTTTAATTTTTGCTGATAATTCTAATCCAATTCTTTTTCAACGTTATTGCGAAAAATATTTTTTAATTAGTGAAAATGTAATTATAAATACAGTAAACTTTCAGCAAATAATATATCCCAAAAGTTACTAGACAATAAAAACAAATCAAATAATAAAAATTGAAAAAAAAATTTGAGAGTTAGTATCGAACTCGCGCCCAAAAATTCGCGAACCCGACGCCGAACCAACTCGGCCATAGCCTCATCTAGCCGTAGAGACTCATATTAGGGTATACAATGGACCCATAGTAATTTCGCTAAATTTAATTGCAAATATCTCGCGAATGCTTGAGAGGTGCATCTTCTTGCTTTGGTGTTTTTCATAAATAGGTGTGTGCTACGTGCTCACCAAGTTTCAACCGAATCGGCGACGAACATGTCGTAAGGTCCCCTTGTGAGAGGAACACAATCACTTGCAATATCCTTGTTTATCTTAATTCTAATACAAGGATTTTGTAGGTAATTAATAAACCACTAAAACATTTCCTCTAATACCAATAGAAATTAATTTGTTTAGCAGCAACTTAGGCTCAACTGTATCGAAGGCTTTTTTAAAATCAATGTAAGAAACTAATATATTTATTACTTTTATTGATGTTGTAATAAATGAGCTGTGAAAAGTATTCTAATGCTTGCTTTGTGCCTTTGTTCTTTTGAAAACCATACTGGTTTTTATATATTGTTGTTCTTACTGAGGTAGCTGGTTAGGACATTTGCGACATGTCTCTCTAGGATTTCATCAATTGAGGGAGAATGGAATTTGGGTGATAATTACCTGGGTCCCTATATGAGCCCTCCTTATATATAGGCTTTACCATTGCAATTTTAAGACCATCAGGTACAACAGAGTTTTTAATACTATTATTAATTAAAGCAGTCATCACAGGTAATAACATGCAGTTATGTTTTAAATCAGACATTCTAACTTCATCCCACCCTGGTGCCTTATTTTTACTATCATTTATAAGTTTTTTAACTTCAAACTCCGATACTAATGGTAGAAAAATACTACCTTTTGTTGTACTTTTTTTAGTTTGTAAGCAACGCTCATCACATTTGGGAATTAATTTAACTATTTCATTCCTTAATTGATTAACAAACCATTGGATGATTTCTTCTTTAGCAGTATTTCCTGTAAAATGTCTATTTCATCTTACAAGGGTAGGCACCCAAGTGTAAGTGGCGGATCACGACCAAACTTCACAGGATGAAAGAAAACAAAAAATAATTAGACACATATTTTCAGAAAGGCGTCTAACGAGCCCGCGTTTTCGAGATATTTGCAATTGAAAATTGAAAAACAAGTGGCTTTTCCTCTAATACCATGACGAGCGACACACTGACAACAGGTGGCGGTAGCCTAGAGATAAAGTGTCGGGATACGGAAATTGTGTAGCGGGTTCGATCCTCGACGTCGACAAATTTTTTTTCTTCTCCAATCAATGTTTTATGACTTTAGTTTTATGTAAGTTGTCCAAATTACATCATTAATAATTTTCTTTCTTTTTTCAGGCCAATATTTTAATTTTAAATCCATTCCAATGCACTTTTTACGACATACTCGGATTATATAGATACTTGATAAATATATATAACATTTTCTACGCACACTCTCCTCCATATTTCCACTGTAGAGTTGCATAGTTTACGTGCCGAATAAGGAGCACTTTATGCCACGTTCCGACGGTTTCTCGAGTCCTTTCGGTGCGTCCTGGCAGTGGGCCCTACTGGGTGGGGTCACTTTTCGCTAACTCTCCTAGGGATGGATTAGGGAACCGTAATTTATTCATATGTAATGGTTATACCGCCATTAGTCGGTCGCCATTGCCTCATTAGTTACAATTGGCCGGGAACGAGAACAAGAACGGGAAGGTGAACGGCAGCAAACGCTAACGGTAACGGTAGCGACCCTATCGCTGCACAATAGAACGCGACACGTTCACGTTTACGCCTCAAATTGTCATTTCGACTACAGAAACAATGTGTGGAGATTCGATCGCTACTGCGGTTAATTATCCGCAGTTAATTAATTAATTAATGAACAGCAACGATAACAGTATAACAAGATAACAAAGTAACGACAGCAAATAATACATTTTAACGAAAAAAATGGCGGCGCGCATGTATACGTTTAAGATTTATTTAATTTAATTTCTTCACATTGCCGTTCTCGTTCCCGGCCAATTGTGCATCTGCCTTTAGTCACATGTGGTTGCCTGTTGTCGGCTGCATGCCGTGAAGTGGGGAACATTGGTTTTTTCGAGCACTTTGCAGGTTCTCTGACCCACAATGCAGACGCCGTGTGAGACGGAGGCCGCTACCTAATCCATCCCTAGGACAGCGAGCGAGAAGCGATCCCACCCGGTAGGGCCCATCGCCAGGACGCACCGGAAGGACTCGAGAAACTGTGGGAACGTAGCATAAAGTGCTCCTTATTCGGCATGTAAACTATGCAACTCTACAGTGGAAATATGGAGGAGAGTGTGCGTAGAAAATGTTGTATATATTTATCAAGTATCTATATAATCCGAGTATGTCGTAAAAAGTGCATTGGAATGGATTTAAAATTAAAATATTGGCCTGAAAAAAGAAAGAAAATTATTAATGATGTAATTTGGACAACTTACATAAAACTAAAGTCATAAAACATTGATTGGAGAAGAAAAAAAATTTGTCGACGTCGAGGATCGAACCCGCTACACAATTTCCGTATCCCGACACTTTATCTCTAGGCTACCGCCACCTGTTGTCAGTGTGTCGCTCGTCATGGTATTAGAGGACAAGCCACTTGTTTTTCAATTTTCAATTGCAAATATCTCGAAAACGCGGGCTCGTTAGACGCCTTTCTGAAAATACGTGTCTAATTATTTTTCGTTTTCTTTCATTCTGTGAATTTTGGTTGTGATCCGCCACTTACACTTGGGTGCCTTCCCTTGTAAGTCGTTATTAATACAGAATTCTACCAGTTTTTCTCCTCCTCGGTTTCTTTTCCCCAGTCCGTATTGACCGACAGCATTTTCTTCTTGTCCTTCACCAACTATGCTGTTCCAATCTCCCATTATTATGCAGTTTACCTTTCCTTTTCCATCTTCTTCGTAAATCTCGTTAATTTGTTCATACATCTCCTCAATTTCTTCTTCTTCATGAGTGGACATTGGCATATATACCTGGATTATCAACATGTCCACTGGGACTGCTTATAGCTTTATTGCTATCAACCTATTGTTCGTTGCTGTTATTTTTGTCACGCTCTTCATCATATCTTTCCTAAGTACCAGAGCTACTCCCCTTGCCCCACTATTTCCTCCTGAGTAAACTACCGTGAATTCTTCCGAGTCGAACTGTCATTCTCCTTCCCATCTAGCTTCACTCAGTCCTATGATATCAATCCTATTTCTTCTTTCAGGTTCTCTAGCTTTCCTGCCTTCCTCATGGTTTTTACATTCCAAGTACCTAAGCATAAGTTACCTTCGAAAAATGCTTTCCTCAAGGCAGTCCCGCCCGGAGATCCGATTGGGGGACTATTTTACCTCCGGAGTATTTTACCCCGAGAGAAATATTGTCCAACTGTATAATCATTATATATACACACACACATACAGTAGAGCCTCGGTTATCCGAGTCCGCTTATCCGAGATTCCGGGTTAATCGAGGCGGCCCCCTCTAAAACTTTTGGAAACTGAAAGTGAAATTGAAGAAGAACCCGATCTAGAAAACTTGTTCGACTTGGCTCGAAATCTTCCATTATCAGAACCACTGAATCACAGTTTCTTAACCTATGGGTCGCAACCCAAATTTGGGTCGCCAAAATAGTCACTACAATCTAGTCACTACTATGTAAGCACTACATTCTAGTGACTACATTGTAGCAACCATGTTCGGCTAGCGTTGGCTGGCCGTCATGTTATTAAAAAAAGTAGAGAATCATCATGCAATTACCAGTATCAGTGTCTCTTCGAGTTTGCGGTAGGCAGTGCGTACGTTTCAGATACGTATTTGTAATATTTGTCTTGTGAATGGACAACAATATACGTTGCACTTGTTAACATTATTTTTATATATTAAACTTAAATATAACCCTAAAAATGGCAAAACGTCAGTACAAAGAACAATTTTTAGATCTACGTTTCACATACTTTACTGAATGTGGAGTAGTCAAACCACACTATGTGATCTGTTGTGAAGTGCTTAGTAATGAGTCATTGAAGCAAAGTAAACTTAAAAGACATTTTGAAGCGAAACACAGTGCTTTTGTAGGAAAAGAACGATGTTTTTTTGAAAGAAAAGAACAACAGGTTAAACGACAGCGGCTGGATGCTCCAAACAACAGTGTTGTATATTCTGTGCAACAAGCTACATTGGCTTCTTATTATGTTGCTTGGCAGAACGGATAGCAGAAGAAGCCAAATACCATTGGGGAGGACCTTGTGAAACCGGCAGTTATTGTTATGGTGCATATCACCTGCAGAGATGAAGTTGCTAAGAAATTCCAACAGACTTCATTGTCAAATGATACAGTTAGTGCACGTTTTAACGACATGTCGAAAGACATTAAACAAGTAGTTGCAGCTATAAAAACAAGCAGGGTATTTAGTATCCAGCTGGATGAATCGAATGATGTAGGTAACGATGCCCAACTCATGGCTTGTGTACGATATCCAGGGGTAAAAGACACGGAAGAGGACATTTTATTTTGCAGACCATTTTCCACCACAACAACTAGAGAAGATATTTTTAAAATTCTAGATTCATCTTTTAATGAAGAAGGATTGAACTGGAATCAATACTTCAGTGTATGCTCCGATGGTGCACCGGCAATGCTTGGAGCTCATCAAGGTTTTTGTGCCAGAGTAAAGGAAATTAATCCGCAGGTTAAAATTTTTCACTGCTTCCTACATAGAGAAAACTTTGCTTCAAAGAGCCTGTCGCCACAGTTGGAGACCGTGATGAATGACATAATTCAGATTGTTAATTTTATAAAAACGAGGTCTCTCAATAGTAGAATTTTTAGCCAGATATGCTCTGATTTTGGCTCTGGATATGAACATTCACTATATTATTCAGTGGTCAGGTGGTTGTCTCAAGGAAAATCCCTTCAGCAAATTATAGCATTACGCAATGAGGAGGAAATTGTTTTAACCGAGAAAAATCATCCTCTGGTTTCAAGATTCTCAGATTCGAAGTGGATGCTACAAGTACCCTATCTCTCAGATATATTTTCCGAAATCAACAACCTAGATATCTCTATGCAAGGTCGTGATCAGACACTTATTGGGTTAACTAAGAAGATAACTGGTTTCAAAGGAAAGCTGAAGTTGTGGAAGAGGAAAGTGGAGGAAAGGAAAGTTGCATCGTTCCCTCTACTCTGAATCTACTTATTGAAGATGAAAATGTTAATTTCACCTACATACAGAATATCATCGTGGGACATTTAGGAAAGCTGATAATAGAATTCGATTGCAACATTCCAGCAGGGGATATCGCAAAATACACCTGGGTGCGCATCCCATTTAATTTTGAAGTGAATGATTTGCATGATGATTTTGTAAATATTACTAATTTGCAGGAAGTACAGAGTGACGAGACATTTCGTTACAATTTTAGTAAAAATACTGCGTCCTTGAGTGCATTCTGGTTGAAGGTAAAAAAGGAAAAACCAATCCTGGGAAATGAAGCACTTTACTACTACATACCTGTGCAAGTCAGGTTTTTCAGCCCTCACAATTACAAAAACCAAGTTACGAAACCGATAACAGCCAGAGCATGACTTAAGATGCAGCCTTTCATACATAAAACCGCGATTTGAAGAACTTGTGAAACTTGTAGAAAGTCAAGGTTCACATTAACATGCACAAGATTATAATTTTTTTACATATTTATAACATGTTTTAGAATATTACTAATCTCGCTTGGGAGGATTTCCTTATGTATGAATGTATGCACATATATGTGTATTTTCATTTCATTTGTGTGACTTTTATTTTACAACTCTCTTTTAATTCTGACTCATGGGTCACGAGACCAAAACCATTAGTCTAATCTGGATCACAGCTCAAAAAGGTTAAGAACCACTGCACTAAATGAAGAAGACTTGCAGATTGGATGACTGCAGATAGCGAACAGGTGTTGACAGAAGACATGATAGTCAACATGGTGAACGAAGGAGAACAGAGTGAGAAAGAAGATGATACCCCGAAAATTAATTGTATCTCGCATACCGAGGGACTTGCTGTACTGGAGAAAGCACTCCAATATGTGGAACAACAAGAAGAATCAACACCTGCTGTTCTTCTATTGCTAAAAAGGTGACATAACATGGCAGCCAAAAAGCGATCGACCAAAGTTGGGCAGAAATCATTATAAGACTATTTTGTTTAAGTAATATCAGTAAATTGTTCTTTTAATCTAGTTACGTATGTATAAAATAAATTTTCTGAACATACATATACATAGGCCTATTTTTAATACCTAAAAATGAACCTTCCGTTTTATCCGAGTTTATCATTATCCGAGGTTAGCTTGGTCCACTTTACCTCAGATAATCGAGACTCTACTGTGTGTGTGTGTGTGTATATATATATATATATATATATATATATATACCTAAAAATGAACCTTCCGTTTTATCCGAGTTTATCATTATCCGAGGTAAAGTGAACCAAGCTAACCTCGGATAATGATAAACTCGGATAAAACGGAAGGTTCATTTTTAGGTATTAAAAATAGGCCTATGCACGTGCACACACACACACAGAGGGTGTTTCTGAAAGGTCTCGTCAAACTTTGGGAGTGTGTTCTACCTTGTAAGAGGCATGGATTCCCTGCGCTCAACATGGAGGCCACTGACTACTGTGAACTAATCAACTGGGACAAGAGCAAAGTCACTGAGCCACTAACCGGTATCAGCACCGAGGACATGGAGCAGCTCCTCACCTCTGATGGGTGTGAACTCCCATCTGGAATCCCCCCATTCTCCTGACAAACACAAAGTGTGGAACGTTGTGTGCAATGGTGACAGAAGCTGCCGCTTCTGGATGTGGGCAGTAGTGAGGAGACCACCATATCAGGGCAAAACTTCATTCTAGGGCAATTATGCCATCTTTCAAAACTAATTGTAAGTCAGATTATAGACCAGCAAAGATGTAAAGCTAACTGAGTGCCCTTTGGGTGGGTGGGCACGGGCAGAACTCGAAGTGGTCACCTCCTTGTGGTGAGTTCTGGGTCGCCTCTTGCAATCATTTTGCAGGACATGCGAAGAACTGCACGGAAGTGAAAGAATGTCGAATATCATGATTGATAGGCATATTTCAATAAAACAATGTCCAACTTTCAATCCTGTTTGACTAGTGTCGGCCCTGAGCAATGATGTGCGGGGTTGCCTATCCTAGCCATTGTATCAAACTTTGATCTCCATCTGGAACCAGAAGGGAGGGTCGCAGCACACTCCGACTTTGGAAGTGTGTTAAGAACGTCAATTAATGTGTTTCCCGCACTACTTCATCCCCGAATTCCCAAAATCGCTTTTTTCGATCACTCCTGCTAGGCATGTAGACCTCCCATGCCCCCCTTATCTACATTTCCTTACGACTTTTTGTTAAGAGAGCTGGTTCTTAACTTTTTTCCAGCTCATCACTAGATATAACTAATAATTAAACCAAGTTCTTCGTAATATGCAAGCATAAGCACCGGTAGGTTCATAGAGCCCTTACATAACTGGAACACGTGCCTGAGGGAATTGACCAGGCGTAAAATCTATGTAACCATACGTCAACTTAGTAAATCAGCATAAATTAACTTATAAAATGTAAATTAAATATGAAAATTGATAAATGATTACTTCAAATGCATTTTATATGTTTTTGAATCAATGAAAACTCCACATATTCAGAGCATTGATTCTGCTAATGTTTATAAATGTTATGTAATATAAATGTATTGATATTGTGTATGGTATTTTATTTAAATTTCTCTACACAGTATTGCAGTATTGCACTACAATGCGAATGGTGAAAATAAAATGATTAATTCCCAGTATTGCTTGAACCAAACCACTGCCAAAAAGTGAACACTAAATCATTAACTGAACCACGGTCTTAGACTATAAGGTCTGGACACGAGAAAAGCTTATGTGGCAAATAAGTGAAGCCCTAGTTCTGCCTTTGACTGTATGGCGCTGATGGTTGTTGAGGCCTTTTTTAAGTTTACAAACTACCGCATTTAAAGAAAAATCTCCATGTAAGGGCATCGATTCTAATAAATCATAAAAAATAAACGATTATTCACTTGAATTTACTACTAAACTTTGCCTTTTTAGCCACATTTCGCTTACAGCGTGAGTGCCTATTATCGGCGGTCCGTCCGTCCGTCCGTCCGCATGTTCGTTCTCGGCTTCTACTGAACGGATTTTCATGAAATTTGATATTAAGGACTTACTATCAAATATAAGAAGAAAATCGAAAAAATGAATCTCGTACGCCAATCAGGGGTACCACTTGACTGGTGACAAAAAATTAAATTTCCGTCATATCTCGTAAAGTATTGTTCATATCAAAATATTTTTCAAATAAAAGTTGTAGAACTGGTAAAGAAGAGTATTTCCTTTCCTATACATTTTTATCGTAGGAGTTGCCGCTATTGAGAAAATCAAACGATAATGTCTTAATTGGAGTGGAACTAAGAAAATTTCTTGCATTACTTCTTCATTGTTGCTAACATAAACAATCTCACAAAACAACGTTTAATTTACTTACGTGTGCATGCAATATTTTTAAATAGGAAGAAAATGGATTGTTTATGATGAAGAAAAGAACTTTAAAACGCTATTTCCCTTACGTACAGGTATATAATTTCTTTCTAATACTCCATTGCACGAAATGTGCCCATTTGTGATACGCTGTACACTTTCCTAACTTGTATATTATACGTTTTGGCAAAAAGTTAATGTTAACAGATATCAGTTGACTGCGGCTACTCGTCAGTAAATGTTTTTCTTTGTTGAATAATGTTTGAGAATTCTCTATGATAAAATATTCCGTATGGAGATTAACTTCTATTTTTAGCTTTTATTATATTTTATTATATAACCCATTTAAAACGGGCTAAGTTTTAAAGGAAACAATTTAAAAAAAAATAAATCACATATTTTTTTTCAGTCATATAAGTTTCTATTGATCACATCTTCAAGAAGTTCTCTTATCACAATATTTTTCGTAAATACCCTATTATTGTTAAGCAATTTTCCCTGACTAGATCTATCAGCAACAAAAACTTCAAATTGTTCTCATCTCACTGCAACATACAATTGGCCATGTCCAAATACTGGTTCTTGCAAGTACACTCCAACTTTATCAAAGGTTTGACCCTGAGACTTATTTATAGTTATCACAAAAGCCATTATAACTAGAAATTGTCTTCTCTTTAATACAAAAGGCAAACCAGTATCACTTGGTGCTAAAATTATTCGTGGAATAAACACTTTCTTCTTTATGACTTCCAGTCAAAACTTCTGCATCTAGAAAGTGTTGATGAGTTCCTCTGATAATTAATCTCGTGCCATTTAACAATCCTTCTTTTGGATTCAAATTTCAAATTAACATCACAATAGCTCCAACCTTTATTAATAACTTATGTGGCGGCATTTCTGATGGTGTTTGTGCATTTAAAAAAACTATCGGGAAGTCTACTTTCATCTGATCATCATTATCTTCCACTACAATTGAATCGACACTTTGATATTCCTTTCCATTCGAATTTATCAATTTCAAAACTTCATTATTGATTTCTGTAGCTTGTTTGTTCTTTGGTGTTGAAATTACTTTTCGTTCAAGCTCAGAAACCACTTCAATACTGCTTACATCAATTTGATTACCATAAATTACTCTCATCAAGTGGTCATTCTCAATAAATTTCTCTGGAATTTCAATCAGATCTTCTGGTAAACCATCCTTATTAGAAAGTGATCCATTTCCAATGCATAGTGTCCATTCATTGAATTCATTTTGACCAACTGCACGCATGTTTGCTTTTAAACTTATTACTTCTACAAATCTCCACAGCGGTGAACTTTCAATGCTTGCTTCAATAATGTGAGCTGTTGTCCCTCTTCGAATTACATTAGCTGTTTGTCTAAAATCTCCTCCAAGCAATAAAACTTTACCTCCAAATGGCTTTTCATTTTCCATAATTTCTCTTAACAAAACATCAATACAACGTAAACCATTAGACGACAACATAAGAGGATTCATCAATGATAATTAAATCAGCTTCTTTCATTCTTTTAGCATCATGTGAATTAATACTCATAGTAGACACAGAGGTTTCACTTAAAGGGACTGGCAATTTGAACTATGTACAGTTCTTCCTCCTTTCAACAAATCTGCGGCTAATCCAGTAGTTGCAAAAGGCAATACAATTTGTCCCCAGCCTCGCAAATAACTCATTAATGTATTATATAAATATGTTTTCCCTGATCCACCTGGTCCATTGAAAAAGAAAAATCTTGAATTTGCATCAACATCTTCTATAGCATTTATTATACGATTAAAAGCTGCTCTTTGTAAAGGATTCAAGTTTCTTATTTTCTCTGCTGAAATTCCAAATCTTGATTCATAACAATTGCCGTAGGTCTTGGTAATCCAAACTCAACGCAACTTGTTCTGTGAACTTTTAAAATTTCTTCAATCTCATTCAAAACATGATTCCATATTACTTCACGATCTTCAAAATGTCTTTGGAAATCTTCAGCCATATCTTCCCAAAAATCATTCCAAAGTTTCAGAGTATCATATGGGTGATTGAAAACCAAAATCATTGCAAATGTTTGTCTTAATTGACCAGGCATTTTGATAGTGGCAGCTTCTCTCATGGATCTTTCCCATTCTCTATCATCTTCTAACAAATTCCTTCTTCTTGCAGCTTCTTCAAAAGTTCCACAAACTACATCTTCAACTCTTTTCAAATTATCAAAACTTTGTGCTCCTCTAATATGTAGTAGCAACAATCTCAAGTAAAATCTTTATCTGTTGGACTAACTGAATACATTCTTGAAATGATTTTTTCTCCACGTCTTTGTCTTTCTGTCCATTTTGTTATTATTCCATTAAATACAAAATGATAAGGAATTTCTGTGTATAAATACTGCCTTGCTTCTACATTTTCTCTATTTAATTCAAACCATGCTGTCAAATGTGTGTTTCTATTTGCAGCTCTTTGTTCTGCTTCCACTGTGCATTTGGCAAATGAACTGCTAATCTGATGATGGTGTGGGATTTATCATTCATTTTATTTTCCAACAATCGCCACATTGCTTCTGGTGCACTTACATACCTTGCATCTATGTATCTTGACAATTCATCATGAATGAGCACATTTTGATTATCTCTTATTGCCACATTTGCACAATCATATCCCTTATAGATGTATTTGTAAAGATATTTCACAGATTTTATTGAAGTACAAACTTCAATATTGATATGACAACTGTATTTTAAGCTTAAAAACTTATTGTAGGGAACAACATTTCTACTATCAACCTGATGAGCACCAATCTGAGCAGACCTTCCTTCTCTTCTTCGATACAATGGATATCCATCAACATTTGGATGAGTTTCGTTTATAAACTCTTTGGGATACTTTTTTGTACAAATGCCATTGTCCATACATGGTGCTTTAGGATTTGCACCACCGCATGGACCATGTATCATACATCTGGTCACAATCTCAAATAATCTTGGCTCATATTCTGGATTAGGCAATTCAGCACAACTTTGTCAATCATTTCTCTTCTTTCAATTTTATCAACTTCATTTAAAATCAAGAGTAAATGTACATGTGGTAAACCTCTTTTTTGAAATTCAATTGTTTAAACAAAAGCCAAATGTCTACCAAAAATATTTCTTTTCAGTAGATCTTCTTTCAACTCATTCAGCTTTAACTTAAACACCCTTGCGACTAAATCAGGACGATCACATGGTTGCTGACCTGGCAACAAATTTTCCCGAATTTCAGACCAGTTTGGATTACGTCATTGTGATAAACAAATCTGGTTTTCCAAATCGACTTACAGTTGACATTGCATCATGGTATTTTTCATTCATATTTCTCAATGACCCTTGAAATGTAGATGGTAGAATAACAGTTCTACCAGTTTGCACTCTTTCATTTTATGGTATGTTATTTAAATGATCCCCTAAACCTTGATATTGCTCAACTCTCAATTTTGCCTGATTGTGTCGAATATAGTTCAAGTTATTTGCTTCAACCAAAACATGCGAATCTACTACCCATTGTTGAAATAGCTTTCCTCCATACAAAAGTGGATTAAATTGTCCTTCTCTAATTGTTGTTTGGGCCACTTTAAACGGCAACATGTTTATGGTTATTCTTCTTGCATTTGCCTCATTGTTTATTCTCAATCCTGGTTGCCATCCTGATTCCCCATAAGGATAAAATAAAACAACTCATCGGATCTAAATTTGGACTTAGTATGTTCAATTCAATATTTTGATACTGTGGATTTTCGGGATTTCTCGGGTACACTGTTATGTCTCTTTCAAATGGTGGCTCACCATTTTGATTTCTAAATATCATAGCAATCTCATCTGATGTAGTTGGAGCATTATAACGGCGTCTGTCATTGTTTCTATCTCTTCTAAAAACCATATTAATATTTGGAATTGATCTATTATTGGCATTTGCTTGTTCTATCTCTTCTAATTCAACTTCTCTCAAGGTTCTATAAGAAACAGCAAATGGATTCACTTGTCTAATGATTCGGTCTAGTTCTTCCATAACAACTTTATTACATCCCCTGTTTACCTCGTTACCTAATCTTATTTCATTAGCCTCTGCAGAATCAACAACATAAAGCTGTGCATATCGTCTATCACTCTCTTGATCTGGATGTAAATGGGATGTACGATGATATATTTGTCCATGAATTCTAAAACAGTAGGGGCCATTTCCTGACAAATAATCGATTTGAGCTCCCACAGAGGCAAAAGATAAAGCACTGTTAAATGTTTTTATGTTTGCTTTGAAGTTCTGATGATTCGGATTTGCTGGATTACTCAGTAAGTCTTTTAAATACTCTGGAAATTGTCTTCTGGGTGTTAGAATCACTTTTCCTTTGTGACAGCAGTTTTGGTACTTTTTATCTGCTGGTCTTTCTTTGGTAAAGTTTAACGATCCACAAAACTCACATCTTTCATTCATTTGACCACAATAATGTGTTGGAATCTCTACTTCTGCAAATTCATCATTAAATACTCTTAGTGTTGGTCTGTTATTATTTCTGTCTCGATTTCTTTCTCTATTTAAACATTTTCTATTTTCAGCTTGCTCGGTTGTCTCATTTGCAAATCTGTTGGCATATCTTTGTCGTTCAATCTCTCTTCGTCGATCAGTTTCTTCATGTCTCTCATTTCGACGTCTGTTTACAGATGTTCAGCATCTAATTGACGTCTTCTTGCAGTTTGTCCTTTGTTTCTTGTAATTTACTGTTTACTCTTCTTTCTCTCTTTTTTTATAGGCGTTTTTCTCATTGCTCTTGTGATTCTTGTGATCTCCTCTGCGCTTCTTGTCTGTTTCTCTTTAGTCTTCTTTCCCGTTGTTCCTTTGTTTCTTGGAATGTTCTGTCTTCTTGCAATGTGGAATTCAGGGGTAACAGAGCATCATAGTGACCATTGCCTAGTTCACCACTATATAGAACAGATATACTTCTTTCACTCACAACTTGACCAACAATTGTAATTGGGGGTTGAATGATTTGGCCCTCAGATACAAGATAAACTTTAACACATACTTTATACATTTCACTAATAGCTATTATTTCAACATTTCCCCCATAAACTCCATTTTTGCCCATGTATATTTTGTAGTCTTCTCTTGTATTAATCATACATTAATCGTTATACTCGTTAATTTCAACTGGAACAAATGGGTGGAACCATTCCCAGTTATTGTAAACATATTGTACCGCTTTTTGCCGTAATCTGTTGTACTGGCCTTCATCCTCGAGCAGTATACCAAAACTTTGGAATAAACAATTTCCATCTCTTGCTACAGTTTCTACTGATAACCTTTCCATTACTTTGTATATTTAAAATAGTTACCGAAACTGCGAGCGCGGGAGGTAATATCTTTATTTATTAACAGCAGCTAAGAACAGTCTCAATAAATATCTCAATACACACGCAATCAACGCATATACCTTATTTATTTAGATAACAGTGTAATCGTTGTTTGGTTGGTTACCCTATAATTGGATTGACGCAAATTGAAAATAAACAGCACGAAAAAACTTATTTTCATAATATCTGCTATATTCAGATAACGCGAAGGCACAGCGCAAGCAACTGCATTTAATATGCAGAAAGACTTCAGTAAGACAACGAAGGCACGTTAAAACATCGTCAAATTATTTCAAACTGCACCCTTCGCCTCGCTGGAACCAAACTTTCCCTCAAAGGTTGTCCGGTGATCGGGTTTGTAAATGTCGCGACAGGCCGACCAGTCAAGACGCTTTTGATAGCATTTTAGAAGAAATTGCTAAATATTGGCCACCAGAAATTAAAATGTGATTGTTTTTTCTGTTGTTATCTATAACAAATCATTTAAATGTTAATTGGTTTCTTTTAATGTTCTTAAAAATTAAAACATGATTTTAATGGTATTTGTTTTGTATTTATATTTTTAAGTTGGGCTCCCTGTTAATATGTACGTAAGTGACGAAACCATGCAAATGTATATGCCAACGTTGAAATAAATTGTATTATTATTATTATTATAGGAGATTGTACTGGCAAGTGCTGCCATCTACCAGCCAGTTTGCATAACTAACTGATGAGACTGTCCGGCCACACACCGACAAAGACATCAAGCGTTTTCTTATAAGAGTTTATAAAATAATTCTTTTAAGTATATAGCAATACGTGTTGAGCTTTAAACTTTGATTGTAGCTGTATTTTTTTGTTTCCAAGACTGATTGGAAAAACCGTTATAAAACCAAAACTTTGATATTCAAATATATTAAGAAATAACGTGATTTTCACATTTTTTTATCTTTTATAATTTATTGAACACTTCTTTGAAATCAAAGGTGTTGTGAAATCTCTCTCTGGTTAATTGTCTCTCTCTCCCTTCCTACCCACCCTTCCCCGTCACTCCCTCCCCCTCTCGCTGCCACCCTACCTCCTTCCCTCCCCTTCTCAATCCCTTTCTCTCGAAAGACCAATAATATATTTTTAATAATTTTATTTAATCTTCGTTGTTCATCGGTTGCTTGCTGACTTGCATTTGCACGGTTCAATGCATTCCGTGCAGCATTCTCTCTTCTGATTCTTTCTGACGTCTCCTGACTTTGCCTTACAACCCAACGCTGTCTCCTTTCTCTAGATAATCTTCGTTTTCTATCTGCTTGTTTACGTTACATCTACAATAATTAGAGTAAATTTTACCACTTTTGGGACATAATACTTGTTTTTGAACCATTAACAGACGATTCTATACAACATAAATCACAAGAGCAGTAATATACTAAAACAAAGACATTTATTACAATGTAACAAAAAATACATTATGTTTTAGTAAGCCTAGCTATTTTTTTCTTCTGGCGGTTAACTTTTAAATTAATTACATTTAACTGGATGTATACTGTCTCATCCTCATTGTAATGTAATACCTTATTACATAACTAATTACATCTGTAGAATGTTCCCTACATGGAAATGAAAATTTTGGGAAAATTAAAAAGTTCATCAACAACTTTTTCAAACACATCAGCACTTTGGTTACGTTTTTCAAATGCACATTCAATTTCTTTTATGAAATTAAAGAGTTTTATATTAGGGTGAATTAAACCACCCTTTGTCTTAATGTTAACAAGTTGAGCCACATTTTGCTGAGAAGAAATCTCCGAGGTCATGAAAAATGACTTATGACATCTGCTAAAATTTTGGAACTGTTTACACACGTAACCTGTTACATAATAAATTACACAGTCTAAGACTGGAGCCAAAGCATAGTCATGCTCCAAAACATCACCACACTCCCAGTCTTCATAGTCGATGATTTCATCAATCCTCTGTTTGAGTTCATCGACTACTTGCTCATTTGAAGGTTTATTGAAAATTTCTTTCAGATCACTAACTCCAGTTAGTGGCTTTAGAGGCTTATCATCTTCAGCGGAGCAATTTCCTGACTTGGAGGGCTTCAGTATGCTGTAAAGTGAGAGCAGCTTATACAACTGCAAAAATGTCGGTGCAGCAGGATGGTCATTAGATCCAGCTGCGTGGCGAACTGTCCCAAAGAAACACTAAAAATACAAATGTACAATTTGAAATAAAAATATAAATTAGCATATCTAACTAAAAATCACACTACCTCCAAGCTGTCTTGGTTGAGCTTTCCTGTTAGAACATAATTAAAACTGCATTTATCGATTAAATAGAGAGGTAAATCCATAGTTGATTTTAAAGTCACTCTCAATCCTTCTGCTGTGCTGGCTGTCAAGAACTTCTTAGCTGGAATTTCTCCAGAAATACAGGCTCTTTCCCAATCATCCAACCATCTGATAGAATTTTCCAACACCTGAAAAAGGAGGAAACTTAGTAGTTTTAAAATAACTGCTATGTGAACATAATGACAGCATAGGAAAGTGTTTACCTTAAAATCACTGCTTGATAAACAAAGTCCTTCAAGAGGGAATTTTTGGTTCAAGGCATCAAACATTTCATTAATTTTTATACAGAACTGTATCGTAGAACCACAATCTTCCAAGCCACGAACTCCATGAGATTAGTAAAATTGTAGGCCTTTTGCCACCGAATTGCTGAAGATCTACAAAAAAACAGAATGTATTAATGTACTACCAGAGATTAGGAGCATACATATTAAATTTTATCGTAGTACACATACCTGAGTAGCTAAACTAACTCTCATTTTTGCTGAAGTACTCAAAACCAGATGGTTAATAGGTAGTTTGGGGCAAACCTTCAGTTGTGAAGGCAACAATTTATCTTGATTGTGCAGTATCTGAAAGTGAGCCCATTTAATAGGCTCTTTATTACCAGTTGCCTAAAATAAAATATAAATTATTACTTCCAATGAGTATTTTAAAAAAATAGCATTAACAAATAAGTAATTACTCAATTAAATTTAACAAATAAGTAAGTACCGTATTTGACCGAATATAGCCCCCCTCCGAATATAGCCCCCCTACCCATCTTTTCTCTCACAAATCTAGAAAATATTTTAATACCCTGAAAGGACATGATCATTTTTTGGACTTTAATGTCATGAAACATGCTGTATAATTTGAAGAAATATCAAACTTGCACTCATTTAATAAAAAAGTACCAATTAGCGAGTGATAAAACGCCATGCTAATTGGAATTTTAAGGTTTTCAGATTTGTACCTCAGAATTCAGAGGGTATACTAACGAAAGAGATATTTGACAAGGAAATGAACAAAAATACATTTTTAGGGAGTAAAAATAAACTTTAAAAAGTCGAAATAACATACTAATTAATGCAGCAATATTAGCAAGTCGAAATAACATACCAATTTATGCAGCAATATAAATTCGCACTTAGCTCATATTTCGATGCGCAATGCTAATCTATCTTTCGTTTGTGTAATTAACAATTCGAGTTTAGCCAGACAATTAGTCCATTCTCGGGTAAGGTTAATTTTATTGGTATTACCATATTTGCTCGTGTAAGCTGCGCACCTTTTTTCCCAAAATGTCGTGTCGGTAAACAAATATACGTTAAGCTAGCACCCATGCCGCATCTATTATTCTATTTCTAAATTTCGATGTATTTAGTCATTTTCATTCATTGCATAAAAATTTAAAATGAGTTTTAAGTTTATTAACGGGTGCTCCCCAAACTCGACGGCTTTCTGCTACAATCGTCACGGAGGCCACGGCGCATGCGCGACCAGTTTGGGTTGGTGGGGGTTTTGTTTTCACGGCAGACGACGCCTATCATGTTCAGATACGGGATGCTTCCTTTATTCTATGATACGTCTATGAAAGTCATAGCCACCGTGATCACTGATCATAATTTTAGTTCGCCAAAAAAATGACGACCGCTACGGTAGGGATCAGTGACCATATGGCTGGAAAATTACGTACAGCAGAACGATCGGTGATCGCTCCCGGAGCGAATTCTGCCGAACATGACCAATATGACGACAAAAACAGTTAAGTGTTTAACAAAAGAGGACTACCGAGGAGATTTCTGCTAGTACCGATATAAAGAGATCACCCAATAAATTCGTCACGTAGGAGTGTGAAGATGCTTAACTTGAACGTAGCATTTTTTAGAAATAGGAATTGGTGATTTAAAAAACCCTTTTTTGGCTCAAATAAATTTTTTTCCCTAGAGCTGGCTCAAAAACCGGGGTGCGCAGGATACACGGGGGCGCGGCTTACACCAGCAAATACGGTAAAACTTGCAATTTGACGATAATGAGAACGATCAGGTAATTGAAAAATCCTTCCTATATGGTGATGTCAATCAGCCTTGCAAATTAATATTCGCAACCCGAATAGTTTAGTCTTACAATGGATAGAAACACTTACTGACTCGAATGAAATTCATCGTTATTGAAGCTTTGCACACTTGTTTGTACCCACCAAATTTTTAGTTCCGGAAAATAGCCTCCCCCCTCAACTTTTGCACTTCACTTTTGGGGGCTATATTCGGTCAAATACGGTACTCACCAATAGCTCTCCTTCATTATAGAGTCGGTTTCTTATATTTTTAATCAGAAACTGAAAACACATAAATTTTTCTGCTTGAATCCATCGGGTGCTGAAACCAATGTTGCCTATTTCAAGTCTTCCAGATACACCAAATTCATTCCACATCTTTCTGTTTGCCTGGGCTCCATCACTTATTATGCCATGCACTCTTGCCCCTGCCTTCTCCAGCAGCACAGTGCCCTTTAAAACAAGTTTGGATAATTCCAAACCTTTAACAGAGCCTCTTTCAGCAAATACAGCTACAGGCTGAGTATATGAATCAGCAAGGGGCTGAAACATATAAACCAGGACATGGTTTGCTTTCTCATTAATGTTTGTTGACTTAGGGCCATCCTTTCCAAAGTCAATTAAACCTTGATAAGTCAGAGTTTGAGAACAAACTTTCAAGGACTCCCGCACAGACTACTCATCCATAAGCAGAACGCCATGGCGCTGCATCAGCATTTTTGCTTGCAAATGTTTTGCAAACAACAGAAAAAAATCTGGATCAAACCCACATGCTGTGTTTACTAAGGATAAATACCGGCGAATAGTTCTAGCACATGGTAGTGGAAGTAAATAATTGTTCCTTATGAACCTATAGCTTCCAGGGGATCTTATATGCATCAGCATGCATATCAATATCCAGTCCTCTGAATATCGGCATCCTTTAGCACTTTCTACTTTGCAGGTACTAAGGATCTCTTTGATGACTACCATTTGAAAGTGAGGTATTTTGTATCCCAACAACTTCTCATCTATGGTGACCTGGCTCTGCTTTTTTATCATTTGTCTTGCATTTTTGAGAGATACCCGCATTTTTTTAATACATGTTAAAGATCTGGTCTTGGATTTATGCAAATTATAATTTCTCCTTAAAATTTCTATCATCTTCTTGTTTATTTTGTTGGCAGTCACACTTAGTCTCATACAATTCTGTCTGCCACTTTGCCTTCACTTCTTTTGAGTAAGACTCTTTCCGAGTCTGCTGCAGGGGACACACTGGGTGTTGCTGTCCAAAATTGTGCAATCTTTATGATGCCAAACACCCTGGGGATCCATCCAAGCAATTCCAGTGTCATCACCGGCTTTAGAATTAGGAATTCTTGCCCCTTCACAGATTTTTGCCTCGGCTACTTTTTTCACAATCTGCAAAAACTCATTTAATGTGACTGGAAGAGAGTTTATTAATGACTTATTAATTGATCTACCCAGAATAAAAAGTTTAATGCTGCCATCATTATATACAAGTACATCTTTTAAATGAAATGGCACAGCAGCATGACTCGTGCCAAATTCTGTGAATGCCACCCAACCATTTCCATCACTCGGTCCATATTTATACCAACCCTGTGGCAATGAAAAAGTTTCTGTTTCACTTAAAACATGGTCATATACAGACTTTGGAGGACTGTAGAATTCATTAAATACTCCTGCTACAAGTTGTTTGGATTCTTCCACAACAGGTTCATCTGTGGGTGGAGAAGAATCCTGTCTCTCACTACTCTCTGAACCAGCACAGGAGTTGACCTCATCTCTGACTCTCTTTGTGGTAGTAATTCCTCTATTTAGGGGCATTTTTCATTTTTTCACAATTTTGGTGAGGTAAGAAGGGCAATTCGGAAATATGCATGGAACTGCTGAATTCTTCAGCCCTGGCTTCATGTATATTCCGTTTCAGAAGAGAAAAGCACAAACATTTACTTTAAGTTAACATTACAGAATCACTACAATAATTAATAGGGGATTTGCTACATTTATGTGAGTTATTACTTTGAAATACAAAATTAGGTTATATATTTTGATTCCTTTTTTCTTCACCAAAAAACCTTAGTATTTTCTGTTTCTTTCTACAATACAATTATATATTACATACTTGCACAACTTAAAATTACCACAACATATTTACCTTTGTTTATGTTGTTTGTCCTTAATGACCCTGATACATTTTGTTACTGATAGGGTATTAACCCATTTAGGAACAATATAAATTTAATATAACTACAGTAAAACCAAACTATCTAAATTTCTATCCTTCTAGTTAAGAACTTTGAAAGTAAATTTCGATGAACGATAAACAAAATGTCCAATCGAAAACTAAGCTACAATTCATACATAGGTATATTACTCTTTTACGAGTATAAAGTTTATATTATTCATGTAGGCAGCTATCCTATTAACAAAACAAACACAACAAATATATGTTTTATGTGCACAATCAACATAGAACTTTGAAAATTAACATCTCACCTTGCCCAATTGAGATCCATCCTGGTCTGTGAAAGACACAGATCGAAGAACATCATCTTCCAAAAAGTGCCTCTCACAAACAGCGTGGGAGTCCCGATCGAGGAATCGCGGCTTCCCATTTCTTCCGCATTTCCTTATCTTTAGGGACCAGGAAAATTGATAATTTCTCAATGCAGATTTATAACCCATGTTACATCCAGGTACTATGCACTTCCGTGGCATATTCTTAATCAAAATTGATTTAAATATCACTTATAAACAACTACAATAAGCCGAAAATGCCGACCACCACAAGGGACTCACATAAGAACTCGCGTATGACATCCTAAGCCTCAGGCCTTAACGACAACCAGCGCACTTGTCAACGTTGTGACTATAATGAGAACTACAGTGTCAGTTTCTGGTCACGTATTCAGAATAGAACACAAGTGAAGAGTCCAGACCTTATATTCTAAGACTGTGAACTGAACCATCATCATTAATTGCTAACTGAACTGCGAACTAAACCACAGCATAATTTAGAATGGTTTGCAGTTCTGTATGTAATTGATATTGTTGAGATACTATAATTTTATTTATGCAATACATAAAGAAAGACTTGTTGCTTTCCTGGCAAATGATAAGGGTGAAGCATTCTCTGGTTTCCTGCCGGGTCATCTTGTAGATATCTGCCTACGTTTTGGTGACTAGCTCTGCCACCAGCTTCATGGGTGATTCAAAACTCCTGAAGATGGTGACAGAGCTAGTTGCAGAACATCGGCATATCTATGAGATGGCTGGAAACCAGAGAACGCTTCATCTTATGCAATACATTTTTTCATGAGAAATTGACTAGAATGTTAGGGTGCATAATAACCATGGTAACATTGCAAAACATTTTTATTTCCTGTCACAGTTTCATAATTAACCTTATATGTACATTATAAATGATGGATTTGCATTTCAATTTATTTTATTACTAGCAGAAGTGCCTGTTGAATTTCAGCAGATTTAGTGAATCTAAAACTTTGACCATGTAACATGTAAGCATCGCAAGAATAAAATAGTACACAGTTAAAACCGTCGAATAAAGCAAAAATGAAGAAAACTGCTCCGCATTTACCTATTTAGATGAATGAAGGAAGAAAATCTTGCACTGTGAAAAAACGAAAATTACTTGTAAACTCCCTCCCCCTCCATTCCACCCTCTCCTTCCCTTCTCTCCCTCCCTCCCTCCCTCCCTCCTTCCTTGGTCATTGAATGGCTACAGGACTTATTTACATAATCCATGTAGTGTGTGCTGTTTGGTGGAGTAAACATTTTGTTAATTAAAAAAGGTCGGAGACTACGGTGAGATGAATTAATTAAATTAAAACATAAATACTCCTTAACCATACAAAGTAAGAATATTTAGAGACAAAAGAAACAAATAAAAAAGGTATAAAAAGGGGGTTTCAACATCTTTTTCTGATGATGGACGCATCGCATCCGAAATACGTATTAGTGTCCCCTGAATATGTAGAGATTCCCGGTTTTGCGAGAGTGTTTGTATAAATGTGTTTTCTAAAACATTGCTTTCTTTAGGAGTGAATGTGTACTAGGTTTTCCGCTCTTTTATTTCCTTTTCTTGTTTGAATGATTGTTCTCCTGAAGGAAAAAGTTTTTTTTTCCTTTGGGGAAGGATATGAGTACATGAACGGGTGACACCAGGCTACCTGCGAGGTTTTCTTCCCCCATTAACCTGTAAGCGTTACTTTTTTTTTCTAAAACCCCCGTTTTATACCTTTTTTATTTGTTTCTTTTGTCTCTAAATATTCTCACTTTGTACGGTTGAGTATTTATGTTTTAATTTAATTAAAACATTTTATTGTTTAAATATTTTAATTTTTCTGTGAAATTCATAATGTTGTTGAAGTATATGTTTTATTTCTTGGTATTCCAGTTACAAGATGACAAAAGAGACAGTCTTTTAACATTGGATGATCTGCTGCCCAATGAACCTGTCCATCCAATATCACATGATTCTCTTCTTATTCTACTTGGTATGTGAACATTTTTTATTTTTTCTTTGAAAAAGTTGTGTAAATATTTGGCCAGAATAAAAACTTAAAGAAATAAATTTGAAATTTATCTTATTATTTTCTATAAAAAATCTGATGTGGCGAACACATGACTTTCTCTATATTTGGGGTATAGATATTATATTATTATGAATAGCATTATAAGGCAAAATTATTATTTTGTAATGTAAAAGAGTACAGTCATCCTTATTGCCATAAATTATATTTTGAATATGTTTACAGAATTCACCACTACGTGGTGGTGGAGCTGTATACTGGAAATTTACGAATAAGCAAAATATCTCCGAAATGGATGGTCCTTTGAAAATTTGTTTCAAACAAAACTTGGAAGAAATATTATTCTCTACAACTTTGGTCCTCACTAAGATTACCGATAACGACGTTTTTAAGGAGATATTTGATGGAAACAGAAAAAACCGATTATTTATAAATAATTCTTAAACAATAACTGATGTGGAAAATTGTTTGAAATAAAAGATGTAGGAAATTATATTTTGTACATTTTTTGTAATGGGCAATGTATAAAATAATGACGTGTTATTGGAGAAATATCGCAAAAACCGAATCAGGTTTCAAATAAATCTCGACTTCCGGTTAACCGGTACTGTCCAAAAACTAATCAGTTCTTTGTGCTCATGCTAAAGTGTTATGTATGAAATTTGGTATTAATATGACACGTACTTTTTGAGTTAGAGCATCCACAATCACATACATCCATCCATCCACGCACACACACACATCATTCCAAAAATAGTCTAAACATGTTCTAGGGACCTCAAAGCATGTACCGTATTCACCTGAATCTAAGACGACCTTTTTTTCCAAATTTTCAGCTGTAAATATCAAGAGTCGTCTTACATTCGAATACGAAGTATATTTAAGCATTTAATCAATGGTTTTTACAACAAATGGTATATTAGAGTAAACAATTCACAACAGCAAATTCAAGTACGTACATAAAGACGTGAAATAAACAAATAGTAATAACAATAAGAAAAACATGACGAGAATAATAATAATTTAGACTAATAATCATCGTCGACGATCATAACACAGACGACGTACTTTCATATTGTACGTAATGGTAACCGCAATGTCAAAACAAATGAGAGCGGAAATCATTGGGATTCCCCTTTCAAACGACGCACCGCGATTCACTAAGTGTGACATTAATTTTGAGTTGTGCATTCTTGATTTAAATGCACAACCCCTAAGTTAAAATGACAGATCATGTAAGTACGTGGCACGAGTGCAAAGGGAAAGTTAACAAAAGAATTAGACGGAGCTAAGATACAAATTTTAAGCTGATCGTGATAAATTACGCCGAAAAAACTAATAACTGTGATGCGAGTAGAAAGTTCGGTGTATCTGAGGCAAATGTGCGTCGATGGAAACTCTCAAAACAGGAACTAGAAAAAGCCAAAGCCACAAGGAAGTCGCTCAGTGGTCCAAAATTAGGCCGATTTCATGGCATTGAAGAAGAAGTAGTCAAGTTTGTGCGCACCATGAGGAAGAACGGTATGCCTGTTTCGACTGAAAGTATTATACTTAAAGCTAATGAAATTACTAGAGGACTTAATATATCATTGCAAGAATTCAAGGCCAGAAGAAGTTGGTGCGTGAGAATGATGCGACGAAATAATTTTTCTTTACGGCGACGAACTTCGCTGTCAGAAATTGCCGGAAGATTATGTAGAAAAACTTCTCGCTTACCAGAAATACGTAATTGGACTTAGAAAAACCAATAATTACCTTTTGAGCCAAATAGGAAATGCCGATGAAACTCCGGTTTTCTTCTACATGCCATCTAATTATACTGTGAACGAAAAAGGTGCGAAGTCCATCCTAATTAAAACTACAGGCAACGAAAAAATGCGAGTCACGGTAATGCTAGCGGTTTTAGCAGATGGGACTAAATTACCACCATATGTGATTCTAAAGCAGAAAACAATGCCTAAGAAACATTTGCAAAGTGGAATAATAGGTGTCAAGAAAAGGGGTGGATGACTAAAGAACTAATCAGAGATTGGTTACATGTGGTGTGGAATAGACGGCCAGGAGCTTTACTGAAACAAAGAGCAATGCTTTCACTGGATGCATTCAAGGACACTTATCTCCTGAAATTAAAAACATAATGAGTGCGATGATCTTATTGTAATACCTGGAGGAATGACATCGGAACTTCAAGTTTTAGATGTTGCTGTCAATAAGTGTTTTAAAAATAATTTAAAGGTTTTGTATTCTGAGTGGTTACAGAGTGGAACTCACACTTTAACACCAAAAGGAAATCTTAAGAAACCTGAAGTTGCAATGCTCTGCCAATGGATCAAGGCATCGTGGCAACAAATAAATGCAAACGTAATAGTGAAAGGATTTAAGAAATGCTGCTTATCTAATGCCATGGATGGGAGTGAGGATGATGTTTTGTGGGAGACTGATGATGAAGTTGAGAGTGATAAAGATAGTGAGCACGAGGAAAATAGTTAAGGTTGCATTGACAGTGATGATGACTAACACAATAAAATGATTTTATGCAGCACTTGGATTGAAATGTTTTTTTGTTGTCCTGAAATGAGTATATTATTTCAATGTATTTACTTTATTTTTAATGTTATCTTAAAATGAATGCTACCATTTAATTTGTTTGAAAACCTGAATGGTTCTATTTGTGATGTGATCTTATGATTTTAAAATGTTAAAAGACAATGACATTCAAGAAAAGTATAAGAGAAAATAAATATTTCACAAGATTTATAATTTTTGTAGTCATGAAGGTCAATTTGAGCTTTTTTCTCTTTTGGAATCATCAAAATGGGGGGTCGTCTTAGATTCAGGGTCGTCTTGGATTCGGGTGAATACGGTATTTCCGTTGAAATCTCGAAGTCAATTTTTTTCGTGATCACAATACTTTCCCCATACTATGTATGGAGAAAGTAAAAAACACTATATTTTTCTGTGTACAAGCATCCCTCACTTAGTGCTATTAATTGGTTCCTGGAAAACAGAGCACTAACTGAAACTGCATTAAGTGAAAGAATTTTTTCCATAAGGATCAATGTTAATTGATTTAATTTGTGACACCAATATATCCTAAATGGTAATGAATTTGCAAAATGATGTATATTTTGGTACTAGCATTAAAGAAACAATAGAAAACATAAAAAGATGTAATATACAAGGATATAAACAAATATATAAATATACTTACCAAAACATATAAAATTAATTATTCATTTCATCAAGATGGAGGATCTCCTTTTCTGGGATGGCAGACTTATCCTTCTTAGAGCTGAAGAAAGAATCCAGAGACATTTGTACTTTTTCTTTCTTCTTCTCATTATAAAGAAGCCTGTAGCAGTTGGCAGCATTCTCCACAGTTCTTACAAACTGTGAGATTCTTTCCATGTCTGGGTCATTGTCATTAAAGTAGGAAAGGAAGCTTTCAGAATGTTGGAAAGCCTTTGGTTGTTAAGTATCTGGCAGATTCTTCATTCTCAGAGACATGTTTATCTTCCTTCTCCTCAACAGCTCTCTCTTGTTCCATTTCCCTAAGTTCCTCCCTTTGGCTGTCCATAAGCTCCTGAATGTCATGAGGCTTAAATCCATCAAAGCCAATTTTCTTGCCAAGCTCAACAGTGTTTTCCTGAATTGTCTCAACTGTTTCATCAAAACCTTTAAATCCTGAACACAGTCTTCTCAAAGCTTTATTCATATCCCATCCATTGTCTTAGGTTTTACCTCATCCCAAGCACTAGATACATTATCAATTGTCTCTCTTATATTGTAAGACTTCCAAAATTCTTTGAGGGTTGGTGCTCCTTCTCCAGCACTGTTTTCCTAATGTAATAGGCCTTAGAAGTGGCTTTCACAGCTTGATCCATTGGTTGCAAGATAGAGGTGGTATTTGGAGGGCAGGAAGACAACTTTAACATTGTCACTGAGATCATCTAAGGTGGTTGGATGTCCTGGTGCATTGTCCAAAATGAGAAGTGCCTTGTTGGAAAGATGATTAGCTGCACAGTGTGTCTCAGTTGCTGAACAAAAATATTCAGTAAACAAATAAACAAATCATGAAGCAACCCAACGTGCTTTATGTGTGCATCTACTTCATAGTCAACTTGCCTTAGAATGACCCTAAACAAAAATCACTTTGCAAGCTAAATGCACACGAATATCTCTGTCAGAGAAGTCATAACTAGCTAAAATAGTTAAAGCATTACAAGCAGTGTTTAGCTGGAAAAAAATTAAACGGCTCTCTAAAAAAAGCTGATAAGGGTGGCAGGGGAGGCCTACATGCCAGGGGCACTAGATTGCTGTAGTTTAGTAATACCATTCTGCTACCTTAACAAGTTTTGGTTCGTACTATATTCCATTTCATACGCTGTCGGTAATTGAATGTCAGATAGGGCAAAATGTACTTGAAATGACAAAATCAATAAATTTTCATATTTTCTAAAAATTAAACAAATGGCTCTCAAATTCAGAGAAAAACTAACAACTGACTCGCGCGAGCCAGCAGGAGCCTGTTTCAGCTCATCACTGTCTACAAGTAGTGTATATAAGACAAAACACATTAAGGGCACATGCTGCAATGACAGCTGATAAGTAAGACCTAATATCGTTGACATTCCATTTTTCCAGATTAGTTGCAATCGAAATAACATCCAAAAAACTATAGGAGAGACAACATTGTTTTGCAAATTGGATTATTTAATGATATTTAATTTGTGATTTACCTGTGAGTGCTAATTATACGTACTAAATGTAGAATGAGTTGTGCACATTCTTTTGTATATTAAAAAAAATGTGGCAATAGAACAACATAAAATTTATATACATACACTTTTCAAATTGTCAAAACACTGTTTTTGGTATGGAACAGCATTTCTCAAACAGGTTCTTATAGGGTCTGCAAATTTTTTTTGGGTGTTTCCAGTTGTTTTTCTAAAATATAAATAAAATAAATTATGCCAATGACACTTATACCAGGTTGAAGAAAAAGCGATATCTGTTGTTATTTATACTTTCATTTTTCTGAGAATATATTTTATATCAATAAATGGTTTACTACTCTACCCTTCTGCTGTCCTTAATATGAATGCACACATTACTGTATTTACTTGTGTAACCTGCACACTCGTGTACCCTGCGCACCCCTATTTTTTGGCCGGTTCGGAGGGACAAAAATTAATTTGAGCCAGAATAATTTTTATTTTAAGTCACCGATTCTCACTCCCTGAAACAAGTTCTGCTCAAGTTAAGCATCTTCTCCCTCCTAAGTGATGCAATTAATTGGGTGATCTCTTTATGCTGATACTATAACCTCTTAACTCTTTTAGTTTTAATACTACTCAACTTTGCTCCCACTTCTCTGTTTTTGACGTTATGTTACACACTGATGCAGTTTCACAAACTATTTGTTCATCTATGAACGAGAACTTCCCTAACCGGATGTGGAGTTTTTTTGTATCATCTTGTGAGTAAATATTGGAAGGCTAGGAACAAACGAGTCCAAACACTTGAGATGTGGATTTCCATCTTCCTTTTGAACGATGAAATTGTTCATTTGCAACAAAATTTCTCCACTCTGAACTCATTGAAGTTTATAAGGGAAAAGGACCAAATTTGAACCTACCTATTCTCGAGCTGGCAAACCCTCAGTAGTCATTGAACTATAGTTATCAGTTAGTCGGCATATTCTTTCTGCCTACTTTTGCTAGTTTTTGCCTGCAGCACGGGTGTAACTTACACGTTTGCTTGGTCGCATAAATACGTGTGTACTTCGTAGAATTCGACATCTTTTATGAATATAAATGTAGACTCAAGCATATTGCAGATATTTTACTATCGACACTCACAATTTATATAACCTGTTCAGAAATCCTCTTGTAATACTTGCATCCCCTTTTTTCCCTGGCGTTTCGGGGTAAATGGTGTGCGGGGTACACAATTAAATACGGTATTTTCCTTTGCCTGTTAATAGAAATAACTGCATTGGAAATCCGTTTGTTCATACAGAGCAAATGGATTTGTCACCTAAAGAAGAAGACAGCCTATTACAGTTGTCATGTAACACTGAGCTTAAACATTGTTTGATGAAATTTTTCATATGATGATATGCAGAAGTGAAACTGATATTTTAGTTAATTTATTTTTGTCTTTTTCTAGAGACTTTAGAGAGTGAGATGGAGAAAGTTATGGCTGTAGCATCCCAGATATGTAGCGGTTCCAGTGGCAGCAGTAAGATGTCTTTGCAGTGTAAAGGTGTTGTTCAAGCAGTGAAAGCTGTCACTGCTCTTCTTGGCTCAGTTGAAACTCTAGACATTACATATAACGTAAATTCTCTATGTGAAGCTTGCCATCAAGTATCTCTCCTACCTCAAACACAGGTGAGATATTCAGTGAATTAATCAATGTATAAATGCTGTGGAATGCTTTTTTAATCTGCTTCATCATATTGTTGATGTGGATTACAGTTTCATACCCTGCCTTATGTCAATCCATTATTTGATTTTCAGCTCTGTATTTGGTATGTGTTCCGTTCATTTCAAACTTTCCTTATGAAGCCTTGATCTATGTTTTTTGTTGTTCTTAACCATTAATTATATGGAGAAAAATTTGTGTAATTAGTAGCATGGGGTCATTATGACCCCCTGCTTCTTAAAAACATATATTACTAGCGGAAGTGCTTACTGAATTGCAATGGATTTATTGAATCTACTTCAGCACACCATAAAACACTGGTTAATTTTTTTTCATATCATATCACTCACGTAAGATCCAGCTTTGCCAACAATACTCAGCCATAAATGATAGGGAGCCATTAAACAAAAGGTATTGTTGAAAATATGAATGGCACATTATCAACATTTAATAAATCATACAAAAAACGCTAATTATATAGTTATCATTATATATGTCTTATATTGAAAGTTGATTTAAGTTGCATGTCTAGTTTGCCAGAGGGTAAGTAGCAGAGCCAGATTAAAGTCGTAGTAGGCCCTGGGCACTCTCATAATCGTAGGCCCCCAAGATAGCTCTATAGATAAATATTTGCATTGTATACAATGTATAGATCCCATCACGGCTGGATTAAAGTCTCTGTAGGTCCATAATATTATCGTAGATCTATATAATATGTGACTATGATACCTTGATACTATGACTGTGATATTTTGTCCTAAAACTTTTTCTTAGGCCCTGGGCACTGTGCCCATTGTGCCCAATGGATAATCCAGGTCTGGTAAGAAGGCTTTAATAAATGTTGCAATCGACCTTTCATTTTACCAAATTGCAAAATACATAAATTAATAAGCTAAAACATTATGATCTTCATTTGTATAGCATATTTGTTTTTGTTGCTATAGTAAATATTTCTCTCATTCTCCTTATCTTCCTAGCTATATAGATCGTGGGAAAATTATTTATATCAATAATACACTGGAAACAATGAAACGATTTATCCAATCACAATTTGTGGAAAATCTTCATGTAATTATTTAAGTTACTTATGTAGTTTTAAAAACAGCTTCCTTTGGAAAACTCTACACCACAAAAATATCATTAAAAACAATTTATTAAGAATATTCCAATTAAAATCAACAAATATTTAGTTGCCATGTAAACAAAGCAAAATCACACAGAAATTGAAAAACGATATTATTCTATACAGCATTCCACCATTTCTATGCAGTATAGACAGGTGTAGGAGATTCTCCCTCTCTCTCTCCTTGCCATGTTATTCTTCGTATAGCTGTATCTCTCTCTAAAGCTAGCCTCTATGCAAGCTGCGGATAAACAAATCTTGCCACCAAAATCATTATTTATTGCTCTATTTTCATGTTTTTAATTTAATTTTTCGTGATTTTTAGAAGAAAATTTGTTCTTTAATAGTTCTGAATTTTTAAATTACAAGAAAATTACTGAAAACTCTGTGTGTTTTTCCTGAGTTAACACTGATAGAAAACGAAAACTGTCTCATTTCTGGCTTTTTTCCAATCGAAAATAATGATTTTTCTTATGTTACTTCTTTAAACCTCGCATTACAGATGGGGTTCATTATGGACCCCACTAATACATTCTGAAGAATTTTATCCACATCTTTCTTCCCTTGGTTGTATTATTTTTATTATGCTTCAATTACCTTAAGGTGCAACTATTTTTCATACAATTCTCTTTTTTCCTCTCATAATCAGTTTTTAAAAAATCCTGGTCCAAAATGGACCCCATTTTGTAACAAGTATGACAAAACACGAATTTACAAGAACTGAGTATACAAAGTTGCTGCACATATTTTAGATGACACAGATGCTATTCACAGTGTCTAGTATCACATAGCTTTCGTTTTTCACTTTTGGAAGACATGTAGCTCTCCTTGTGATGTTAGAATCAACTATAAAGAAGTGTATTATTTACAGCTTTCAGTGTGCCAAGAGAATGCAGAGAGTGAAGAAGTTGATGCAGTGTTTTCTTTGTTGTTTTTTTATACATGAAAAACGTATGGGGGCCTATCTAGGCAAACAATGGATCCCACAACTACTAAAGGGCAAGAGGAAATATGTGGGGCTCATGATAAAGGAAGAGTAGCAGAAACAACGGAGCCAAGCCGAGCGAACATTCTGATAATGATGAAGTGGATGCTGTAAGTGCGAGTGAACTGAGTAATAGCAACAGTGACACTTCGAGTTCCAGTGAAGAAAGCAATTCGCAGACAAATGTGACTGGTCGTAACTGGCAACGAAACCCCGCTCGTCTCACACATTGTCAGCAGCACAATATAGTGACAAAACCTGGTCTCACATCTTACAGTGATCATACAGCTACAATTTCTGAAACACTAAGGCTTTTCTTGTCAGACGAAATGTTGGACATCATTTGTAATACAAATAATGAAGGATCTTTTGTTTTCACTGGAAAAAACGAGGACTGGAATGACGTTGTGAAGGAAGAATTTTTTGCCTTTGTTGGAAATTTGATTCTCTGTGTTGTTCTGAAGAAACCCAAGGAACCTGTTTATGAGCTGTGGGCTGAAAAGAGTCTGTACTACAGTCCAGTATTTTCAGCCACTGTCTTGGAACCGTTTTTTCAAATTATTCGTTGCGTACACTTTGATGACATGAATACTTGTGATCAAAGGTGAAAAGATGATAAATTGGCTCCGATTTGAAAAGTTTTTGAAATGTTTGTTTCTAGTTTCAGACTTGCATATGTATCTACAGAATACATTACAGTTGATGAATAACTTGTAATATTTCGTGGCTGATGCCAATTTAGGCAATATATGAAATCTAAGCCAGCATCAAAATTTGGGTCTCTACGGATGCCAACACCTACTACACTCATAACATGGAGGTGTACACTGGGAAGAAACAAGAAGAACCTCAAGAACAAAACCAAGATATGAGAGTGGTCCGAGATCTTGTGTCTCCTCTGTTTGAGACTCAAAGAGGAGTGAAAACAGACAACTTTTTCACAATTTGCCAACTGGCAGAATACCTCCTTACTCAGAATCTCACACTTACCGCAACCATGAGGAAGAATAAGCCTGACATTCTGAAGATATTCCTAATGGGGAAGGGAAGAGAAATGTTCTCATCACTCTTCAGATTTGATGGCAACTTGATCCTGACATCATACTTAGAGGGTGGGGAAAATCCCCGGGGCCTGGTATTGGGATCAGTTATAAGGTTTTCCTATCGCAGTAAGCAGGTGCAAGGTATGTGTCGGCAACCAATACCAAGGGGGGCCTTTTCTCCCTTTCCTATTTCCATTTCTCAGATTTGGATTTGGGTTTTGCCAGCTCAACCCACTGCTTTTCTATCTCCCCTTAGCATCCTGAAACTTCTCCCCACTACTCTCATTTTTCTTCCCTTCGGGAAATGCCCTCTTAGGGCCTGGGATCCAGACCCACAATCACTCGGCTCTTGGCGGCCCTGCATATGTAACAAGGAAAAACAACATATTATTCTTCTTTCCACTCAACACCATGACAAGTCATGTATGGGAGAAAGCCAGGCCTTCAAACCATAGATCATTACTCACTACAATGCAACAAAGAGGGGTGTAGATGTTGTCGATAAGCTGGCAAGGGAGCAGGGCTGGCTTCAGACTTTTGGCCGCCCTGAGGCGGGAAGTTTTTGGCTGCCCCCCTCCCACCCTCATGTCCCGTAATGATCAAGAATTCACACTTTTTTGAACCATTAATATCTAAAATTATCACATAATATATAGGTATTTTAAAGAGTTTGTATGTTGTGCTGTAGTAGCTTCACTAAATTCTTTGAAATTCAACGGGAAATTCTGCTAGTTTATAATATGAAATGATAATAATACTAATTTTATATTAAACAAAATCCATTATTGTACGAGTGTCCATTAACCCCTCAACGCTGAGCGACGTGTCCTGCACGTCCAACAAGAACTTCGTATGTCGCCAAGCGACGTGTCCTGCACGTCCGAGGTAGTGCTTGTTTTCTTTACTGTTTAACTCACTTAATATATCACACATCTATAAAACCATAATATATTTTGAAAGAGGAAACTTTGGGCTTACCTGTAATGCATGTCAAATATTTTTACTTTTGTTTCTATGTTTCATAAACTACGTCAAAGTTTGCGATGAAATTTTCATTTTTGCCCTGAAAAATCGGTGTGCCACCACCTTTTATTGTCTATTGATGCAAGGGATATTCATAAATCTTAATAATGTTTATATATTTTGAAAGAGGAAGCTTTGACCTATCTAGTAATGCAAATCTTATAATTTTAATATAGTTTTTATAATCTACGTGGAAGTTTGCAATGAAATTTTCATTTTTGCCCTGAAAAATCGGTGTGCCACCACCTTTTATTTTCAATTGATGCAAGGGATATTCGTAAATCATAATAACCTTTATATATTTTGAAAGAGGAAGCTTTGACCTTTCTAGTAATGCATATCTTATGTAAGTAAGTCGACTAATTAAGTTAAATGTAGTGGAAAATACCGCAAATTGGCAATGCTGCACAGGAGACAAAATTTTCTCTCTCACACGCTCTGTTTCTTCTCACACGCAGGGGCAGAAGTCGTTGAACTTTCAGGATTTCTGCCCACATATGAAAACAAAACTGATTGGGAAGGGTGTTAAGTAGTATGGGTGGGGGAGGGAAGGTCGGGAGAGCCCAGAAAAACCCACCGCGGGGAAGAAGAAAAGAAAGCACAGTAGCCCTCTTATTCGAAATAGTTCAACGTAGAGCAGCTAGATTTGTAAAACGAGAATAATAGTGTGATGCAAGTGTATCAGAGATCTTGAGGGATCTGAAATGGCAGACATTGAAGAATAGAAGAATTGAATACAAAAGGAAACTATTTGAAAAGTTTAAAAACTTCAAATTCGTTGAAGACGTGTGCGGCATAGCTGTACCCATTTGTGTTAGTGAACTTAACAATAGATCAGAGCATACAAGAAAATGTCAAAACAGTTGCTAGAAACAAGAAATACTACAGATCTCTTTCCCAGACGCAATAAAACAATCCACCAGAGGCATTAGTTAGAGTTCATTTGGTGTTGTGACACCCCCTGCCAAACGCTTCTGGTGGCTTGCAGGGTATTAATGTAAATGTAAATTGATCGGCGAAATAGGCTGAAACTGAAAGCATCCACGAAAACTAATTTTTCATATTCGCATCTGACACAGCCAGCTAATTTATCTATATTAATTAGAAATAAATATAATTCGTTGGCTATTGATGAAGATTAGGGATAGGAAAAAGCACAATTTGGAGGCCCAGTATTTCGGGGGGCATGATGCATAGCATCTGCAGCATATCCCATCACGCAGGTCCTGGGCACAGTATAGTGCAATGTCGTTAATAAAAGATGTAAATTGAGAATCGTTATAAGAACGATGGATGAGAGCTTCTTTAAACCTATTTGAAAAGTTCAGATTGAAAGGATTAGCCAAGAAAGTTTTCCATCTCCCCCTCCATTTTCATTTGTTTCTGCACATTCGTAATTGTTATAAAATCCTTAGTTGATTGATATCATTGTTGACTGTTTCCTTAAGAATTCCAACATAATTCCATCCCCTTCCTTATCCCCTTTTCCAATTTCACTTGTTGCTGCATATTCGTAATTTTTATAAAATCCGTAGTTGATTGATACCATAGTCAACTGTGTTTCTTTAGGAATTCTAACACCCCACCTTCCCTCCCTCTACCTCTCTCTCCCTCTTAGTGAAACTCTGCTGTATGTGATTCTCCACAACAGCAATAAATGGTTTTCGTCATACCTTAGCGACCGTTACCAACAAGTAATCTCAAATGAATCCTCATCTTCTTGGTTGAGAACCAATCAAGGTATTCCGCAAGGTTTAATTTTAGGTCCTCTCCTTTTCTCCATATTCATTAATGACTGCTCCCAAAGGCTAATTCACTGCAAACATCATTTGTACGAGGACGACCTCCAAATCTACTTAGACACCCAACTACATAATTTGTCTCATATGCATTAGCGAATATAAATTGCGACCTCGATCACCTTCAAAAGTGGAGTGATGATAACTTTCTCAGCATAAACCCACTGAAATCTCAAGCCATTTCAATCGGTTATCCAAAACTACTAGCCTTGTTAAATCCTGTGGAATTAGCTTCACTTTCTCTGAATGGCACAGTCTTACACTACTGAAAATTCGTAAAAAAATCTCGGTATTCTAATAAATGAAACGCTCGCCTGGAATAATCACATTATAAAATTCTGCAAGAGTGTAAACTCTTCCCTGCACACTTTAAGGCCTCTCACAAACATGATTCCCTCTTCAATAAAAAGATGTCTTTAATTCTTCCTCACTTTGACTATTGCGATATAGTCTACCAGGACTTATCAAAGGATCTCGCCATTAAACTACAGCATTCTCATAATGCCTCTATCAGATTTATCTTTAATCTTAAAAAATCTGATCATGTTACGGAATACTTCCGTAGATTCTCATGGCTCAAACTTGAATCCCAAAGAAACCTTCACCTCCTTTTCCTATTGTATCAAATTCTTAAAAATAAAATCCCTCGTTATCCATCTGTTGAGCTTGTTACCATTAATACAGTTCATAAATGCAACACCAGAGGATGCGATAAACTTCTGACCCCACTACATAGAACAGAAACATACAAAAAATCCTTTAGCGTCACTGCATGCAAACTCTGGAATGGCCTTCCATTGGGAATAAAAAAATCTTTATCTCTATACACATTCAAACGTCTCCACTACAAATATCTCCTATCCCACTCCACACCTTGAACCACTCTTCCTTTCCAGGTCGTCGAAATCTTTCAATTTTGTAAATTAGTTCTACTTAGATAGGTGATAATCTTCACTGCCATATCAACACGTTACGTCACCTTAATTTAAATTTTTATTTTTATATACTGTTTCAATGTACCTCTCTCCCACTCTCCTTCTCCTTCCCCTCCTCTCTCCCTCCTTCCCCTTTATCCCTCCCTCCCCTTTATCCCTCCCTCCCCTTTATCCCTCCCTCCCTCTCTCGCCCTCCCTCTCTCTCCCTCCATTTCACTCTCCCTCCCTTTCTTCCTCCACTTCTGCTAAATATGTATGTTTTCATCTTATTTTTTAATATCTTGTTCATTACTCATAATATTAAAATGTATTTTTTAAATCTTATCTTGTTAAACTTGTATGTATTATTGTAATTCCACTATTGTTTCCTTAAGAATTCTTACGTCATTCCCTCATCTTCCTTCTAACCCTTCTCCATTTTCATTTGTTGCTGCATATTCGTAACTGTTTTAAAATCCTTAGTTGATTGATATCAGAGTCGACTGTGTTTCCTTAGGAATTCTTATGCCCCCCTTCCCTCCCCCTCCTTCTACCCCCTCCATTTTCTTTTTTGCTGCATATTCGCCATTGTTATAAAATCTTCAGTTGGTTGATATCATATTCGACTGTGTTTCCTTAGGAAATCTTATGCCCCCCCTTCCCTCCCCCTCCTTCTACCCCTTCCATTTTCATTTGTTGCTGCATATTCGTAATTGTTATAAAATCCTTAGTTTATTGATATCATGGTCGACTGTGTTTTCTTAGGAATTCTTATGCCCTACCTTCCCTCCCCCTCCTTTTACCCTCTCTATTTTCATTTGTTGCTGTATATTCGTAATTGTTATAAATTCCTTAGTTGATTGATATCATATTCGACTGATTTCCTTAGGAATTCCTTAGAAAATATCCGTAATTGTTTTAGAAGTCATTGTTACTCCCTCGTCATTCAATTTACATTTATAATTTTGTCTACTTGTTTTTTTGTCCACTTGCTCTTATGTCCACTAGCTCTTATGTCACTTGCTCTTATGTCACTTGCTCTTATGTCTACTTGCTCTTTTTTACCTCGCTCTTATGTCGCTTTCTCTTTTGGGACTTGCTGTTTTGTCTGGCACTGGTCTGGAGGATGCGCAGGACATTTATCGATAAATAACAAATTTTTCCGGTTCAGTGCACCCATCTTTTAATCCAGTGACTGTAGAAATGCTTTTAAAATGTCAGTATTAACCAAGGCATTTTTGTTATTTGAATACTTGCATGGCAATGTCTGCACATTTTTGAAACATCTTGGTTTGGCACATTTTCCCACCACTAGGGGTGGCAACTTTTTGCTGCCATCAGTGTAGGCTCATAGAAGAGCAGTTATCCTTTCTTTACTCTTCTTTCTTCCATGGCATTGGTCCCCTTTAACTGCAGGGGTTTTTTGTGCAAACAGGTTGTAGAATATGCCAGTCTCATCTGCATTAAATGTCTTTTGTCCGTTAACATTCTAAATGCCTTGACAATTATGTGGTCTTCTTGATATTAACTTTGTTTTCATATAAACCCACTTTCCCCATATACATTTATGAAAGTGAGTCCATAATGCTTCATATACCTGTTCAACCATTTGATGCTTTGAAGTTGTCAATCCTTAATCTAACCCTTACTCTGGCAGTCTTTTTCTGATTTGGATGTTGGCAGAATGCATTTCTTCAAACCCCTCAAACATCACTTTTTCAATCTCATAATATGGAGAGACTTTAATGTTCGTTTTTTTATTATTTCACTTCCGCATCTCACATCTGCATTTAGAATAGACTAGCAGTCCGTTGCAGCTACACTTGCAAATAATCTAAATAGTTTGGCCCTAGGTTAGATCTTCTTTATTCCCTATTCATTTGACATGTTTCCCTATTTCTTTGTCTTTCTTGTACTCTCCACTCTCCATGGGCAATCCTGTGTGCCTCCGCATCCCTCTCTCTTTGTTGCCTTCTTCGCTCCTCATCTTCACGGCCAATTCTATGAGCTGCTGCATCCCTCTCTCTTTCTTGCCTTCTTCGCTCCTCATCTTCGGCCAATTCTATGAGCTGCTGCATCCCTCTTTCTTTCCTACGTTCTCCACTCCTAATCTTCACAGGCAATCCTGCGTGCTTCCGAATTCCTCTGTATTTCCTGCGTCTTCTGCTTCTCATCTTCACGGACAATCCTATGAGCTTACGCATCTCTTTCTCTCTCTTTCCTAAAATACTCTTCATTTGATCTCTGTCTCTACTTCCTTTCTCTGGCAGCTGTAGCTGGGCTAATAGCTATCCTTTTCACTGATCTACACCTTGACATTTTTTATATTTTCTGCAATTTTACAGCAATATATTAGAGCAGTTACGTGATCACAATGTCACAGAGTTACTCAATGCTAGTTTAATATCGCGGTATATTCAAAGGGGAAAATTTTTAAATCTACCTTACCTTAGTTCCAATGATTATTGTTGCACCCTTATAGATGAACCCACAAACAGTCGCTTTCCTTCAAGTGTCTATCAACGACTACTTTTAACTTCTTACAGGACCTACTATAAAGGCGACGTCAACCATTTATTTAGATTATCAATGAAGAGAAGATAACCATATAATGTGTTAAAAAAATGGCACTTGTACAGTTTACCCCCACAAAAAAAGCTTTTTATTTACAAGTAACCGAGGATATTGGTGAGCCCTCAGCTCACATTGTTTTTATTTTAGTAGTCATCTCCGGGAGCTACCGCGCCCTTCACCTCACTGGAACAAAACTATTCCTCCTTATTGTCCAGTGATTGAGTGGGTAAATGTCGCCACAGGCAGATCAGTCATGGGTTTGCACTCCATGACTAACGGATAACTGGAATGGTTTGTTTAATTTGAACCGTTCAATTTTTAGTAACTTAGATTGTTAGTAATAATAATAATAATAATTGTTAGTAATAAATGAAACTGGCATTGAAGTAAGCTTTTTTTGCAGGGGGTAAACAGTACAAGTTCCAAGAAAATAACATGTGTCCATATTCTCATCGAATTTTTAATTTATGCTTGAGCCTATTTGTGTTAATAAGAATTACAGATATGTGATATGATGGTTCTACTTACAAAAAGGTAAGATTCCAGCATTCAAATGATGAAATGAAGATTCAATTGCTTCGATTACATAGTTAGAAACGCTTCCCATACGCAATCAACAGAATAATTATCCTTAAATATTTACGTTGTTATGCTTCATTAATTTCGATGCTCAAACAACAGCTTGAAGTGAATAATGCTTTTCTTTTGTGTATTTGGATCTTTAATTGGCATTAAATGAATCGGAGCAACAATGAGAGTATCCTTCTCAATGGCTGGAATGAGTACGAAAAATCCCCAAAATTCTGAAGAAGAATGCGTACTTCTGAAACCTTCGACCATGTAACATGTAAACATCACAGGAATAAGATAGTATAGCATTTTAGCCATCAATTAAAGTAAAAACTGAGAAAATTGGTCCATATTTATGTATTTTGATGAATGAATGAAAAAAAGCTTGCACTCTGAAAAATTGAAAATCCAGTGTAAACTTACGAGAAAATGTAATTGTCTCCTGGATTCAAACCCTGGACTTGATGAAAATGAAAATATTTTTCTAGGGACCTCCTAGTTTATAGAAACAAAAAGCAGTTTACCGCATATCTCTACGAAAAATGACTTTTGAGATACAGGGGGAACAGACAGACAGACTGACACTTGAGAATTATTATATAAAGATTCTGTCTTTCATTATGCGAAATAATGAAAATGTTGCAAGATTACATTTATGAGCCATGTCTACCGCTGGTAGCATTTTTGAATTTGGCACTTTAGAAGTATCCGGCTCACATTAAGTTCAACATTCCTCCTAGATGGCATTACTTATACATGCCGGTCTGCCTACTAAGAATTTCCTATTTTGGCCAGTACGTGGCACTGTTTGCATTACTCAATGTCTACGTTGTTTCTACATTCTCATTCCTGCCGAAATAAAATTTCTCCGAGTGCATGTGATACTGTGTTTTTCGCTACTCTTTTGTTATTCGTGAAGGAAAATTGATGACAAAGGTGCAAAGCATCTTGCCTGACTGTTGCGCTGCAAATGGAGCCAAATTAGCTTGCAAACCCGATTGAGGGATAGGTTCTATTTTAGGCAATCGTTATAGTATTTTTGCAGAACGTAATTGTTATAAAAAAGCTTGCAAGCCAATTTAGCTTTCAAGCTTATTTAGCTTGCAAACTGGGATTGAGGAATATGTTCCATTTAAGGCATCTATTAGAACTTTTTCACAAAACCTAATTGTTGTAACAAAGCTTTCAAGCCAATTTAGCTTGCAAGCTTATTTAGCTTGCAAACTGGGACTGAGGGATAGGTTCCATTTAAGAGAGCCATTATAACTTTAATGCCAAATGTAATTGTCACACAAAAGGTTTTCAAAATAATGGTTGGGTTGTGGTGATCTCTGGACTCGGGGAAATCCCTTTCAGCCGGGAATGAAAACGTAGAAACGTCACTGTCAGATCGAGTAATGCACAAAGTGCCACATAATGGCCAAAATAGGAAGTTTTAGTAGGCATACTGGCGCACATTAGTAATGCCATCTAGTGGGGAAACGTTGAACTAGGTAGTGAGAGCCAGATACTACTAAATTACATTAAATGAATTTTTCCACTTCCAGTATGATTTTCTTTTCATTGCCAATTTTAGGGATAAAAAGGACAATAAAAAACTCATTGGTGAACTCTGAGACTGAAGACCGTACAGTCGAGCATCCATAGTGCAGCATAGTCCGGACATCCGTAATCCGGGAACACCCGTGGTCCAGCAGTATTCGTGAAAATGACTAATTTGGGAAATCTAAAAAAATTGTGTACGTCAGTGGTTCTTAAACCTCTTGGTACTGCATACCACTCCTGAGGTGAATTATACCCCCTCCGGCTGGAAATCGGTAAAATTTCGACTTATTTAATGAAAATAATTGAGAGTACTAAATGAATTGATACATATTATCCAATTTTAACAAATTATCCGCTTAAGTTGTGCACCTTTTGATTTGAAGACCACACCTTGAGAGCATGAGGAACTGCTACATTTAGTTAATAAATTGGCTGCTCTCATATGTTGAGTGGAGTGCACATTTTATCTTGGTCGTGGGCTACTAATCGTGGTGAACTTCGTTAAAGCTAATTGTTCATAATAACTAATGTATATTTACCCCTAATCATGTCAACTTGGAGCAGCTGTGGTGATGGCAGAGCAGCAATGGCCAGCATAAAACATTATCAGTTGCAGAGAAAGTGGAAGTGATAAAAAACCTAGATGCCGGTGCATCAGTGAAGCGATTGTGCGAGATTTACTGCTTTGGATCTTCTACCATATACAATATTAAGAAGTAGAAGGAAAACTAATTAAATTCTATGCTGAAAGTGACACGAAGAAAGGGATGCAAAGCCGAAAGACAATGAAAGAAGGATTAAGCAATGATTTAGATCATGTGCTTATGTAGTGGTTTTGATTGCGCCGAAGTGAAGCACTAAGTATTTCCAGTACATTGTTAATGGAACTTTTTCATTTAGAATTGAAACTTATCTATGAATTTGATTATACAACAGGTTGGCTCCAAAAATTTAAGGAAGGGCATGGTATATCACTGTGCATTGTGGCAGGTGAAAAACTTTCGACTGATAAGGAAGCTGTGAACGAGTTGGTGCTTGATGAGAACTTAAGTCCCAAGCAAGTGTACAATGCTGATGAAACAGCATTATTTTGGCGTTGCATACCTAAAAAAACATTAGCTTATGAAGATGAAGTAGTGCACTCTGGATTGAAGGATTGCAAGGACAGAGTGATGGTTTTAGGATGTTCTAATGCAGCAGGCACTCACAAATTAAAACTGTTGGTAATAGGGAAAAGCATGCAACCAAGGGCTTTCAATGATCTTAAAGTGTAGTGTTTCCAGTGGTATACAGTGCAAACAAACGTGGTTGGATGACGAGTGAAATTACAATGGATTGGTTCAAAAATCATTTTGTAATCGAATCTCGATGTCACTGTAACAGTATAGGTTTAGACCCTAAATGCAAAATATTACTATATTGGATAATTGTTCAGTTCACCTTAAACCAGAACTTATGATCAAAGACAATGTGTCCAAACTGCAGTTCTCTAATACAGCCTCAAGATCAAGTCATATTAAGATTGCTGAAGAGTCGGTATCGATCTAATTACATGGCGCAATATCTCATTGGTTTAAATTCAGGGAACTCAGTCACTGAAATAATGAAAGAATACAATTTAAAGGATGTAATTTGGGCACTTTCTTGTGCATGGAAAAGTATTCCAAAATCCGTTTTAAGAAATGCATGGTGTAAGTTATGGCCTGTTTTAAGGTTTCATTATGATGAAATCACAACTGCGTATTTCAAAGAGTTCCAAATTTCAGAAGAAAAACAGATGAAGATGGAATTGCTTCACTATGCAAAAGATATTAATAACCCTGAGTTTAAGAAAATGGAAATTGAAAATGTAGAAGAATGGATAGATATTGACGAAGATACTCCAGTTGTACATCATTTTACAAGAGATAGTAGAAATGGTGCAAAACAACAACAAAAGTGAAGCGGAAGATGATGAAGTTGAAGTTACTTGAGAAAGAATATCCATCAACGATTGCATTTATCATGCGACTCGGCTCATAGCAGGATTAGGACAGCATAATGACAGTCTGCTTAATGTACATCTGCATAATGCATGGGTTTTCATGAATGTAGCCTGTACATTAAGTGGATGCTGCCTGTGTTTCAGCTTCAGTAGTTTGGTTTCCTGATGCAGGATATTTTGGCTCATTTTCTAAATTCACTGTTTCACATGTTGTACTGGTATGACCATAAAACCACTCAAATTTTCCTCAGCAAATATTCTTATATGTGCTGCTTATCTTTTGATCTTACTCACAAAAGCACAAATTTTCTGTCACCTCGTATAGTTCAATGATTGTTGTTTTTATTAGTTTTTAACATTGACACTTTTTAACACCGATTGTAGGTAGTCATTAATAATTACTGACACAATAATTGTTTTGTTTTACATCAGTATTATCCCATTAGCAAAATCAAAAACCAGGCAATTTTTTTAAGACAAAAACCTTTTCTGAACTATTTGGGTTTTTTCCTTACTTAATCATTGAACAGGTACCTTTACACAGAACTTGAACCTTATATGACTACTGGAAGTTCATCAGAAGGCTTAAAGCAAACAGGAAAACTGCTGTATGCAAAATTTCTGATAAAGTAAAAGAGAAATGTGAATATCGATATCCTGGGATTTTCTTGCTCTTAATCCCAAGATTTTGTGATTGTAATTTTGGGTGGAATGCATAAGTATGTTGAATCTAGTAATGAAATTTAATGACGTTCTCACATTTTATGCTTTTCCAAGTTTCTCCCATACCTTTGGGCCACATCTTCATTTTGTAAACCTGAAACTAAGAAAAAAGTGCAACTCATATGCAAATGTATACCAACATTTCACATTGTTATGTAAAAAATGCAGAATTTGAACCATTATAAGTTGAAATTTTATGTTAATGATTTTATTTAAACTTCTTTACTCTTAAAAAAAAGGATTTTGAAGGTGGCCAATCAGAACAAACATGGCCTGAAGTAATGTTGGATGAGGGAGATTATTCCATTGTAACCCTACGTAGAGGAGGACAAACCATTGAACTAAATTCCAGTCAAAATGTTCATGAAGAAAGTCTATCAGAAACTGTAGCTATTCGATTGGAGCACATCAGAGAAGCTGTAAATGCTCTTATAGAGACATACTGCCATGCTTTCCGGGTGGATTTTCAATTGAAACCAAGGTCTGAGTTACCCACAAGTGAGTAATTAGTGATTTTTAATGTGTTAATATTAGAATTTGGCTTTTGAATCTGATTTTTTTTAATATGAGAAAATTACTGTTGACTCAATTAAATGATGGTATTTTTTAAATTCTTGCTGAAAATATGCATTCATCTCCTTTTACTACAAAAACTTAAACTGGTCATCTATGAAGTAAATAAAACTTTTTTATTGGGTATTTAAAAATCTGAATAATAAGTTTTTACCTCTAAATTTTTCCTTAAATTATTACAGTATAATCCACCTAAATTCCCATCTGATCTTCCTTTTTCTGGATCCTCCCATCTTCATAAGCATAATGGCCTATGGCAGGGCTGCCACCAATTTTTTTCTAAATCCTGTTACTGACATCAAAATATCCTGTAATATGTAATATCTTGGTTTTTGTATGCAAAGTGTACAAATTTATGCTTTCAATATTCTCAGCACCTGCATCACATATAGAAAGTTTTAAAAAATGTATTCAAGTTTTAAATATACAGTAAATAGCACAAATGCATTGAAAACAATAAGTAACATAGGCCTAGTTTACAGGACAGGCTTTAGATTAGGAAATCTGTTAAAATAATTTTCACTTTTAATCAATATAATGGTGCAGCATAATTAGACAAAATGAAAAAAATTTTTACTTATTTCGTGTTTTCGCTTCAGATAGATTATTCAACCGATACACACACACACACACACACGTGCACACATCTACACACGCATGCACACACAGGCATACACATGCACAGGCACGCATGCACATACACAAATGCCTGCGCGCATGCACGCATGCTCCCACGCACACATGCACACACACACACACAGGCCGTGCCCAAACATTTTGCCACCTGAAGCAAGATATAATATGGCACCCCCTGGCCTTATGAATTTATTTTGATAGCTTCTCATTTTTGTCAAATTTTGGTGCCCCCCTTCGAGAGGCGCCTGAGGTGGTTAGCTTACCACCTCACCCATCGGCATGGCCCTGCACCCATATACATACATACACACACACATATATATACAAGTGAGCCCCGCTTAACATGGCCCCGGCCAATGCGGATTCGTTATAACGTGGATTTTATTTCAAATTAAAATTTTTTTATGCAGTCTTTTTTAAATTTCGCACTAATCAAATTTCTTAAAGTATCCTAAATATTGTGATATTTCAGCAGTGTTTCATAATATTGCATTGTTGGATGGCCAATTTTACTCTCCCTGTATATTTCATGGGTCTAACACAAAAAATATAGCTCCTAAGGCGGAAAACATTTGAAAAACGAAAATAGAAATATGCTTTGTTTTTTTGGCATCATTGGATCGTAACGAATGCTTTTTATGATTTATATTTTTAAAATCTATAATTTTTGACAATTACTTTATTAAAATTTTAATTTATGGTATTAACATGTCATAAATAATAATAAAACAATAATGCTACACATCAAAAAATTATATAATTTTGATCTGCATATGAAAAAACGTGGTACGTGCGGAGGGATCTTAATGTTTGAATGTATATAATGTATCAGTGATGAGCTGGAAAAAATTAAGAACCGACTCTTTAAAAAAAGGGGGGTTTGAAAATTTGGAAAACAGTGGCAGGAGGCCTATATGCCAGGGGCACCACATCACTCTAGTTTAGTACAGCTTGTCCGATTTACGAAGGTAGTGTGCAGTATGACATACGCAGGCAGGACGAGTCCATCCTTGAAACAAGGCCGCTTGTAGGTGAGACCGTGTTTAGGCCCAGGGAAGATATCATCTTCCAAACCAAAATGGCATTACTGCACATGTCGTGTGACGTCGTCTTTCCCCTTAGGTTCCACTCCTCCTTGCTTACCTTCCCCTCTCATGCGTCGACGGCTGCCTTTCCAAAACGGACAAGCTGTAATACCGTTCCACTAGCTTAACAAGTGATCAGTTGGTAATATATTTCATTTCATACACTGTCGGTAATTGACTATCAGATAGGGCAAAATATACTTGAAAGGACAAAATCAATAAATTTTCATATTTTCAAAAAAATTTAACAACTGGTAAATTCAGAGAAAAATTAACAACAGACTCGAGTGAGCCGGCGGGAGTCGGCTTCAGTTCATCACTGTATATAATGATATATAAATTGCAGAAGATCCAACACGCACTACTATGGGTTTGATCTATAAGCGGAGCTGGAAGAGCATCGTCGATCAGTGCATGACTTTGTTGGAGGAGCACAATGGCTTCACGCATGTGAGTGCCATGAAGCCATGAATGCTACCGACAAGTTTTACGTACCGTATCTGCCCGAATACAAGCCGATGTTTTTCGTCAAAATCTATCATGAAAAAATCACCCCTCAGCTTAAATGTGAGTCCGAGGAAAATTTGGGTTATGGTTAAATCTGATGTCTCTCATTGCCTTCACGTTCAAATGATAGTACTATATTTTTCGTAAAGTAAATATTTAACCTACGATGAATATATAAAAAAATATCTTGGCGAGATCGCTTGCGTAAATTAACGATTACGCAAAATGCGTTGACGGCTTTGAATGCTCAACTGTTTGAATTTCAGTAAAACTTTACATGGAACATGTTTAATTATAAAAATTCAGTTTCTTAAGGCAATGTATATGCTAATTTCATTGGAAATAGACATGGATGAAAAAATATCTTGGCGAGATCGCTTGCGTAAATTGACAATTACGCAAAATGCGTTGGCGGCTTTGAATGCTCAACTGTTTTAATTTCGGTAAAACTTTACATGGAATGTGTATAATTATAAAAATGCAGTTTCTTAAGGCAATGTATATGATAATTTCATTGGAAATAGACTTGGATGAAAAAATATCTTGGCGAGATCACTTGCGTAAATTAACGATTACGCAAAATGCGTTAACGGCTGTGAACGCTCAACTGTTTGAATTTCGGTAAAACTTTACATGGAACATGCATAATTATAAAAATTCAGTTTCCTAAGGCAATGTAAATGATAATGTCATTGGAAATGGACTTGGATGAAAAAAATATTTTGCTGAGATCGCTTGCGTAAATTGACGATTACGTAAAATGCCTTGACGGCTTTGGATGCTCAACTGTTGGAATTTTGGTAAAAGTTTACATAGAACATGTATAATTATAAAAATGCAATTTCTTAAGGAAATTTATATGCTAATTTCATTGGAAATAGACTTGGATGAAAAATTTCTTGGCGAGATCGTTGTTACTATATTTTACCTTTTGTGAAAATGAAGATGAATGAAATTATTGTCACTGAATGTGGAACATTATTCAACAATGCAAAATTATTAATTGGAGTAATATTTCAAATTGTCAACAACTAAACCATTTCCCACACATTTCTTCGATCTCGAATAATTTATTCTAAGATGTGCATGAAATTTACGTTTTCACCAAAAAATTATGGAAAGTTTTGGGGGGTCAGCTTAAATCCAAGGTCGGCTTCTATTCGGGCAGATACGGTAATTAGCAAAAAAAGCTAAGCAGTCGACCCTGGACTCTTTTTAAAATAAAACTTCATAGGTGTTCTGAGAAACATTTTAAAATTATATACGTTTACCGCTAAAAAGATTTTTTGTCTTACTGTTTACTGGGTAATTTTATAGTTTGTTTAATAAATTACGTTCTAAAAGTCCGGTAGAAATATGTTTTACATTGAATGTGGGTCTAAAATACCATTTGGGAAGTTATTTCCCTCAGGGCGCATAAAGGATATGGTGCCCCGGTGAACGCAGATTATCGCTTAACGTGGAGACCTCAGGAACGCATCCCCCGCGGTAAGTGGGGCTCACCTGTGTGTGTGTGTATCTATAATCTATACTACATAGATGCTTCTTACACATAATATATATATATATATATAATATATATATATATCTATAATATATAGATGCTTCTTACACATGATATCTATAATATATAGATGCTTCTTACACATGATATCTATAATATATAGATGCTTCTTACACATGGTATATTATATATATATATATGAGGATACAAAATTATGAGGCACTTCCAGATGTGCCAGAAACTTGAAATTTGGTAGGATTGTAGGTTTTTGGGCACAACCAAAGGAAAAAATCCGAAACTGGCAAACTTCCTATTTTGAGGGGCTATTTTGGCCCCTGTTTGCCCCATTTTTTGCCCATAAGAAAGCATGTAAATTGGTGCAGAGGTTTTTATATTTACATTTTAAAATTTTTCCCGTCAAGATACGAACTCGAGACTTAAACTGTCGGATAGGATATAAATTGTAGTTTCTAATTTTTGAAGACGGAATGCAAATCCGAGTAGAATTAGCTTAATTTTATAGTTTTTATCGCAAAAAATTGCTAATTTTTCTGGGTCTAACAATAGGTTTCCTTGGTAACAAGCTCAATCCTTTCATATGGGTAAGCTTTCAATGGGAATCAGAGGCTTATATTTTAATGCTGTTAATGTCAAACTACACCTAATGAAGGAAATCCGATATTGATATAATCCTCATTTTTGGGGCTGTTTTGCTCCATTATTGCCCCATTCGAGAACAAAAAAGGCGATGCAACTGCATAGGACCCAGAGACTTGAAATTTGGCACGGTTATAGAAATTTCATTGCAACCTAAGATGAAATTATAAAATTACAAAAATTCTCATTTTTAAAGGGTGGTTTTGCCCCTTTTCGGACCCATGCGACAACAAAAAATGTGAGGCAGCTGCATAGGAACCAGAGACTTGAAATTTGGCATGAGTATATAGAATTTTCATGGCATACTAAGAAAAATTGCAAAATTGCAAAAATTTCTATTTTTAATGTGTGGTTTTGCCCTTTTTCAGCCCCATACGAGCGTGATAGTTAATGAGTTAATGAGATACAAACTTGAAATTTGGCAGAATTATGGGTTTTTAGTTACAACAGATGGAAAAAATCTGAGACTGTAATAATTCTTAATGTCAGGGGCTGTTTTGCTCCATTATTGCTCCATATGAGGATTAAAATTATAAGTCACTTCTTAATGAGCAAGAAACTCCAAATTTGACATGGTTATATGATTATGTACAACATCGCTTGGGAGTAATTTGAATTTGTAAAAATGCTAAAATTTGAAAATGCTTGCAGAATGCAAGCACATAACAACTAGTATATTATCTATAATATATAGATGCTTCTTACCCATGATATATTATATCTATAATATATAGATGCTTCTTACACATGATATATTATATATATATATATGAGGATACAAAATTATGAGGCACTTCCGGATGTGCCAGAAACTTGAAATTTGGTAGGATTATAGGTTTTTAGTCACAACCAAAGGAAAAAATCCGAAACTGGCAAAATTCTTATTTTGAGGGGCTATTTTGGCCCCTGTTTGCCCCATTTTTTGCCCATAAGAAAGCATGTAAATTGGTGCAGAGGTTTTTATATTTACATTTTAATATTACTTCCCGTCAAGATACGAACTCGAGACTTAAACTGTCGGATAGGATATAAATTGTAGTTTCTAATTTTTGAAGACGGAATACAAATCCGAGTAGAATTAGCTTAATTTTATAGTTTTTATCGCAAAAAACTGCTAATTTTTCTGGGTCTTACAATAGGTTTCCTTGGTAACAAGCTCTATCCTTTCATATGGGTAAGCTTTTAATGGGAATCAGAGGCTTATATTTTAATGCTGTTAATGTTGAACTACACCTAATGAATGAAATCCAATATTGATATAATCCTGATTTTTGGGGCTGTTTTGCCCCATTATTGCCCAATTCGAGAATAAAAAAGACGATGCAACTGCATAGGACCCAGAGACTTGAAATTTGGCACGGTTATAGAAATTTCATTGCAACCTAAGATAAAATTACAAAATTACAAAAATTCTCATTTTTAAAGGGCGGTTTTGCCCCTTTTCGACACCATACGAGAACAAAAAATTTGAGGCAGCTGCATAGTACCTAGGGACTTGAAATTTGGCGCGATTATAGAATTTTCATGGCAAACTAAGATAAAATTGTAAAATTGTAAAAATTCCAATTTTTAATGGGTGGTTTTGCCCTTTTTGGGCGCCATACGAATGCGATAATTATAAGGCACTTCTTAAAGAGATACAAACTTTAAATTTGGCAGAATTATACGTTTTTAGTTACAACAGATGGAAAAAATCTGAGTGTGTAATAACTCATAATGTTAGTGGCTGTTTTGCTCCATTATTGCCCTATACGAGGATTAAAATTATAAGGCACTTCTAAATGAGCAACAAACTCCAAATTTGACATGGTTATATGATTATGTACAACATCGATTGGGTATAATTTGAATTTGCAAAAAGGCTAAAATTTGAAAATGCTTGCAGAATGCAAGCACATAACAACTAGTATTATATATATATATAAGGATACAAAATTATGAGGCACTTCCAGATGTGCCAGAAACTTGAAATTTGGTAGGTTTGTAGGTTTTTGGTCACAACCAAAGGAAAAAATCCGAAACTGTTGAAATTCCTTTTTTGAGGGGCCACTTTGGCCCCTTTTTGCCCCATTTTTTGCCCATAAGAAAGCATGTAAATTGGTGCTGAGGTTTTTATATTTGCATTTTAAAATTACTTCCCGTCAAGATACGAACGCGAGACTTAAGCTGTCGGATAGGGTATAAATTGTAGTTTCTTATTTTAGAAGACGGAATTCAAATCCGAGTAGAATTAGCGTAAATTTATAGTTTTTATCGCAAAAAAGTGGTAATTTTTCTTGGTCTAACAATAGGCTTCCTTAGTAACTAGCTCTATGCTTTAATATGGGTAAGCTTTTAATGGGAATCAGAGGATTATATTTTAATGCCTTTAATGATAAACTATGCCTAATGAAGGAAATCCTATATTGTAATAATCCTCATTTTTGGAGCACTTTTGCCCCAGTATTACTCCATACCAGAACAAAAATGAAGAGGGAGCTCCATATGAACTATAGACTTGAAATATGGTACCATTATAGAAAGTTCATTCTAACCGAAGATAAAATAAAAAAATAGCTGAAATTCAAATTTTTAGGTGCGGTTTTGCCCCATTTCTACCCTATACGAATGTGAACATTATAAGGCACTTCGTAATGACATAGAAACATGAAATTTGTCAGAATTATGGGTTATTAGTTACCACAGAAGGAATAAATCCAATATTGTAAAAGTTCATAACGTTATGGCTGTCTTGCCCCATTATTGCCCCATACGAGGAATAAAATTATAAGGCACTTCTAAATGGTCTACAGACTTGAAATTTGACACGCTTACACAATTTTTTAAAAAGTAGACGGAATAATTCGAAATTGTAAAAATCCTACAATTTAAAAATGCTTCTTCATTATATATTGATGGATCTTACTTAGAATATAGAGGGCATACAAATTTCCATTGCCAGCTACAATATTTTGCGCTAAATTTAATAAATAATTGAATCAAAAAAAATAATCACAGGAAAAATTGCAACAATATGTATTTTCTTGGCCGTTAAAAATTATAAACTATTTACTAACTTTTCATGGTGTAGGTATTTCTAAATGAACTATGAAGCTGAAATTTTTTCCATTGGTAGAATTTGCCATATAATGAAAACGGGATTATAGAAATTGTAAGTTTTTATTCGTTCGACCGTAATAATCTCTTAAATGTTAAATAGATTGAATAAAGTTTATGCACATCTGAAGAGCAAAGAAAGCTGAAAATTTTAAGAAAGTTAGGGAATAATGTTCCGGTGACAATTAACATTGAAAATTTTGTTAAAGTTTAGTATTGTGGCCGTTAAAAATTCAAAAATTAAAAAACATTAATTTATATAAATGCACTCCTAGAGATGCTACATCGATGAAATTTGGCATAAATGTGAGGTATTCGTAACAAATGTTAAAAACCTTTGATTATTTTATAATTATTAATTTAGGTGTTGTTTTTACCCCAAAATTTTTCAATAAGGAAAACACGTAAAGCGGTGAAGAGGTTCAAACTTTTGCGTCAAAAAATTATTTTTCCGATACTAATGCTTGCAGAATGCAAGCACACATTAACTAGTATATATATATGAGGATACAAAATTATGAGGCACTTCCAGATGTGCCAGAAACTTGAAATTTGGTAGGATTATAGGTTTTTGGTCACAACCAAAGGAAAAAATACGAAACTGTCGAAATTCCTATTTTAAAGGGCTATTTTGGCACCTTTTTGCCCCATTTTTTCCCCATAAGAATACATGTAAATTGGTGTAGGGGGTTTTATATTTGCATTTTAAAATTACTTCCCGTAAAGATACGAACTCGAGTCTTAAAATGTAGGATAGGATATAAATTGTAGTTTCTTATTTTTGAAGACAGAATTCAAATCCGAGTAGAATTAACGTAAATTTATAGTTTTTATAGCAAAAAAGGGGTAATTTTTCTTGGTCTAACTATAGGTTTCCTTGGTAACAAGCTCTATCCTTTCATATGGGTAAGCTTTTAATGGGAATTAGAGGCTTATATTTTAATGCTGTTAATGTTAAATTACACCTAATGAAGGAAATCCGATATTGATATAATCCTCATTTTTGGGGCTGTTTTGTCACTCAACAAAAAAGGCGATGCAGCTGCGTAGGACACAGAGACTTGAAATTTGGCACGGTTATAGAAATTTCATTGCAACCTAAGATAAAATCATAAAATTACTAAAAATCTCATTTTAAGGGCCGGTTTTGCCCCTTTTCTGCCCCATGCGAGAACAGAAAATACGAGGCACCTTCATAGGACCTAGAGACTTGAAATTTGGCACCATTATAGAATTTTCATGGCAAACTAAGATAAAATTGAAAAATTGCAAAAATTCGAATTTTGAATGTGTGGTTTTGCCCGTTTTCGGCCCCATACAAGTGTGATAATTATAAGGCATTTCTTAATGAGATACAAACTTGAAATTTGGCAGAATTATTGGTTTTTAGTTACAATAGATGGAAAAATTCTGAGTGTGTAATAATTCAAAATGTTAGGGACTGTTTTGTTCCATTATTGCTCCATACGAGGATTAAAATTTGGCACCATTATAGAATTTTCATGGCAAACTAAGATAAAATTGAAAAATTGCAAAAATTCGAATTTTGAATGTGTGGTTTTGCCCGTTTTCGGCCCCATACAAGTGTGATAATTATAAGGCATTTCTTAATGAGATACAAACTTGAAATTTGGCAGAATTATTGGTTTTTAGTTACAATAGATGGAAAAAATCTGAGTGTGTAATAATTCAAAATGTTAGGGACTGTTTTGTTCCATTATTGCTCCATACGAGGATTAAAATTATAAGGCACTTCTAAATGAGCAACAAACTCCAAATTTGACATGGTTATATGATTATGTACAACATCGATTGGGAATAATTTGAATTTATAAAAATGCTAAAATTTGAAAATGCTTGCAGAATGCAAGCACATAACAACTAGTATATATATATACTAGTTAATATGTGCTTGCATTCTGCAAGCATTTTCAAATTTTATCCTTTTTGCAAATTCAAATTATTCCCAATCGATGTTGTACATAATCATATAACCATGTCAAATTTGGAGTTAGTTGCTCATTTAGAAGTGCCTTATAATTTTAATCCTCGTATGGTGCAATAATGGAGCAAAACAGCCCCTAACATTATGAGTTATTACACTCTCAGATTTTTTCCATCTGTTGTAACTAAAAACCCATAATTCTGCCAAATTTCAAGTTTGTATCTCATTAAGAAGTGCCTTATAATTATCACACTCGTATGGGGCCGAAAAGGGGCAAAACCACCCATGAAAAATTGGAAATTTCGCAATTTTATCTTAGTTTGCTATGAAAATTCTATAATCGTGCCAAATTTCAAGTCTCTAGGTCCTATGCAGCTGCCTCGCATTTTTTGTTCTCGCATGGGGCCGAAAAGCGGCAAAGCCGCCCCTTAAAAATGAGAATTTTAGTAATTTTATAATTTTATCTTAGGTTGCAATGGAATTTCTATAACCGTGCTAAATTTCAAGTCTCTGGGTCCTATGCAGTTGCATCGTCTTTTTTATTCTCGGATTGGGCAATAATGGGGCAAAACAGCCCCAAAAATCAGGATTATATCAATATTGGATTTCATTCATTAGGTGTAGTTTAACATTAACAGCATTAAAATATAAGCCTCTGATTGCCATTAAAAGCTTACCCATATGAAAGGATAGAGCTTGTTACCAAGGAAACCTATTGTAAGACCCAGAAAAATTACTACTTTTTTGAGATAAAAACTATAAATTTACGTTAATTCTACTCGGATTTGAATTCTGACTTCAAAAATAAGAGACTACAATTTATATCCTATCCTACAGTTTAAGACTCGAGTTCGTATCTTGACGGGAAGTAATTTTAAAATGCAAATATAAAAACCCCTACACCAATTTACATGTATTCTTATGGGGAAAAAATGGGGCAAAAAGGGGCCAAAATAGCCCTTCAAAATAGGAATTTTGCCAGTTTCGGATTTTTTCCTTTGGTTGTGACCAAAAACCTATAATCCTACCAAATTTCAAGTTTCTGGCACATCTGGAAGTGCCTCATAATTTTGTATCCTCATATATATCTATAATATATAGATGCTTCTTACACATGATATATCATACTAGTGAATGTGTGCTTGCATTCTGCAAACATTTTCTCTCACCTTAATGTAAAGAATAAAAGCCGACAAATAATTTTCAAACGCTTATGTTTGCACCTCTGCGCCTAATTACGTGTTTTTTTTGGATAATATTGGGGTGAAAACAACCCCTAAAATGTTTAATTATAAACATTTTATAGGTTCTCATCATTCGTTTTGAATGCCTCATATTTGTGCAAAATATCATCGATGTAGCACCTCTAGAAATGCATTTATATAAATTTAATTTAATACTTTTTTGAGATAAAAACTATAAATTTACGTTAATTCTACTCGGATTTGAATTCTGACTTCAAAAATAAGAGACTACAATTTATATCCTATCCTACAGTTTAAGTCCCGAGTTCGTATCTTGACGGGAAGTAATTTTAAAATGCAAACATAAAAACCTCTACACCAATGTACACTCATTTCCAAAAGTCAAGCGACACGGCTCGGTCACGCCACACATAGTCCGGAGCTGAAAGTTCCGAGTATGTTGGTACCCATTGCTTCAGGGGTAGCAGGAGAGGGGAATGATAGTGAGGGGAGGAAAGAGCGAGGAGGTGAGTTTCGAAGCCTGGGTTGGCGTGCTGGAAGAAATGAACGGAATCAGAGCCTATGAGACAAAACCCATTCAACAGTGCGAGGGTATCCAATCCAACTCGGAAAAAAGGACTGTCTCAGTGGTTGCCTTCGCATGCCAAGGGTAACAAGAAAACCTCCGAGAGAAGGAGGCGTGTAAACGGTTCGAAGTCCACAGTGATGTCTTACAATTAGATAGGGAAACATAAATGAATATGCCGCGGCTAGAAAGCACTTTCGGAAAAGATGCAATATTTTCATCTTTGTGAGCGTTATTAATGCGAAATGCTAGGCTGCACTTCACTTCGGAAATCGTAAAAAATCATCAATGGGTCAAGGGCAAAAATTATATAATACTCCATAAATTAGGATAAAAAAATGAGAGCTGTTGATTTAGTGGAGATCCTGAATGAGCATCTTCTGCCTATGTCAGACAGGTAGTGCCAGATGGCGAAGACGTGGTAGTAATACAAGATAATTAATTCATCCTTAGATACGACCGGTGTAACTCGAAAATTTTTTTGACCAGAACTGGATTATCAATGTTCTGCCCTGGCCAGCTCGCTTCCCAGATATGAATCCCACTGAGAACTTATGCGGTATAATGGTGAATGAGTGGACGGAAGGAAAGTTCAGGACGGCAGCCGATCTTGAAGAGAATGTTATGGAACTCTGGGGCTCAATCGGACGACGGCCACAAATATGTGAAAATTTAGTACGGTTCATTAACCGTCGAATGCAAGGAGTGATCGACTCAGGCTGAGACTTCACTAAATACTAAAATAAAACACTACATAATCTTTCATTGTTTTCATTGCCTATTAAATGCTGCTAGAATAAAATTTTTTTTCGAAAATTTAAATAAAGTCAATATAAAATGTATCCACTATCTGTGAGAAAAGTGCTACATGTGATAAATTGACATTCATTAGAGTTTTGGTAAAACTGATTGGATAAAAGATGTAAATACTTCCTAATGTTCTCCCGAAAAAGCAATTTTCGTGCTGACAATTTCTTGACGCTTGAGTGATACAGTACGGTGGAATAAAAATTTTATTCCGACGAGCGAGCTGGCCAGGGCAGGACATTGATATTCCAGTTCTGGTCAAAAAAATTGTCGAGTTACACCGGCCGTAACTAACGACGAATTATCTTGTATTACTACCACGTCTTTGCCGTCTGGCACTATCTGTCTGACATAGGCAGAAGATGCTCATTCAGTATCTCCACTAAATCAACAGCTCTCATTTTTTTATCCTAATTTATGGAGTATTATATAATTTTTGCCGTTGACCCATTGATGATTTTTTACGCTTTCCGAAGTGAAGTGCAGCCTAGCATTTCGCATTAATAACGCTCACAAAGATGAAAATATTGCATCTTTTCCGAAAGTGCTTTCTAGACGCTGAATATTCTTCATGTTCCCCTCTCTTCGAACCGTTTACACGCCTCCTTCTCTCGGAGGTTTTCTTGTTACCCTTGGCATGCGAAGGCAACCTCTCAGAGTCCTTTTTTCCGAGTTGGATTGGATCCTCTCGCACTGTTGAATGGCGTTTGTCTCACCAGCTCTGATTCCGTTCGTTTCTCCCTGCAAGCCTATGCAGGCTTCGAAACCCACCTCCTCAGTCTTCCACCCCTCCCTATCATTCCCCTCTCCTGGTTCCCCTCAAGCAATGGATACCAACATACTCGGAACTTTCAGCTCCAGCCTATGTGTGGCGTGACCGAGCCGTGTCGCCTAACTTTTGGAAATGACTGTACATGTATTCTTATGGGCAAAAAAATGTGGCAAAAAGGGGCCAAAAAAGCCCCTCAGAATAGGAATTTTGCCAGTTTCGGATTTTTTGCTTTGGTTGCGACCAAAAACCTATAATCCTGCCAAATTTCAAGTTTCTGGTACATCTGGAAGTGCCTCATAATTTTGTATCCTCCTATATATATGATATACTAGTTAATATGTGCTTGCTTTCTGCAAGCATTTTCAAATTTTAACATTTTTACAAATTCAAATTATTCCCAAGCGATGTTTTACATAATCATATAACCATATCAAATTTGCAGTTTGTTGCTCATTTAGGAGTGCCTTATAATTTTAATCCTCGTATAGGGCAATAATGGAGCAAAACAGCCACTAACATTATGAGTTATTACACTCTCAGATTTTTTCCATCTGTTGTAACTAAAAACGTATAATTCTGCCAAATTTAAAGTTTGTATCTCTTTAAGAAGTGCCTTATAATTATCACACTCGTATGGGGCCGAAAAGGGGCAAAACCACCCATTAAAAATTGGAAATTTCGCAATTTTATCTTAGTTTGCTATGAAAATTCTATAATCGTGCCAAATTTCAAGTCTCTAGGTCCTATGCAGCTGCCTCGCATTTTTTGTTCTCGCATGGGGCTGAAAAGCGGCAAAGCCGCCCCTTAAAAATGAGAATTTTAGTAATTTTATAATTTTATCTTAGGTTGCAATGAAATTTCTATAACCGTGCCAAATTTCAAGTCTCTGGTTCCTACGCAGCGGCATTGGTAACAAGCTCTATCCTTTCATATGGGTAAGCTTTTAATGGGAATCAGAGGCTTATATTTTAATGCCATTAATGTTAATCTATGCCTAATGAAGGAAATCCGATATTTATATAATTCCCATTTTTGGAGCTTTTTTGCCCCAGTATTGCTCCATACGAGAAAAAAATGATGTGGCAGCTCCATATGACCTAGAGACTCCATATGAGTGTGTGGTTGGACAAGACATGGTTGAGCAAGAGAACATCCTTGAAGTGGTACGTCTCTGTGTTTCGCAATCAAGAGTATGGAGAACATTGAATGAAGAAGGAATGTACCCGTACCACTTGCAATGTGTCCAACACCTCGAACCTGGGATCCTGTCCAACGACAGGATTTTTGTAATTGGCCTAATGAGAATCGGCATCTGCATCGGTACATCTTATTCACTGATGAAGCTCAATTCATCCGCAACGGTGTTAACAACACCCACAATTCCCATGTTTGGTCAGAAATTAATCCCCATTCCACTGTGGGCAGTAACTAACATATACCGATTCATTGTTAATGTGTGGTGTGGAATGTTGTGTGATCAGGTAATTGGTCCATTCATTTTTGAGGGTCGTCTTACTGGGCAGATTTATTTTCAATTTTTGCAAAACGAATTGCCGCAACTGTTAGAAGATGTGCCCCTGGCTACAAGAGTTCGAATGTACTTCCAGCACGACTGAGCTCCATCTTATTGTTTTCATGCAGTGGTTACTTACCACAATGAGCAGTTCCCTGGGAGATGGATCAGTCGCAATGGTCCACAAAATTGGCCAGCTAGGTCCCCAGACCTAGACCCCTTGGATTTCTACTTTTGGGGGTGGATGAAAGATCTTGTCTACCATATAAAGTGCAAACACGGGATGCATTACTTCATTGCATAGTGAATGCTGTGGCTCACATAAAATACAGTCATGATGAACTTCAGTGTGCAACAAGCGTGATTCACATACGAGTGGCAAAATGCATATGAAGTCGAAGGTGGTGTTTTTGAAAACCTACTTTAATAATAACCATGTTTGTATTTGACAATACAGACTGTAAATAAGTAAATAAACAAGCAAATAAACACTGTAGTGGAGAATGCATCGCCTATTGGTCAGCAATTGTCCCCCGAGTTCCGGATATTGCCTTGCCTTTTTCTAATTTTCTAACAGCCATAACTCTTTAATTATTCGGAATCAGACACATGTTCATATGAACTTTTTTGTTCATAATGACCTCTGAAATCACCTCCTTAAGTTAATCCATATCTTTGTGAATCAACCTGTATATAGGAGGATACAAAATTATGCGTCACTTCCAGATGAGCTAGAAACTTGAAATTTGGTAGGATTATAGGTTTTTGGTCGCAACGAAAGGAATAAATCCAAAACTTTCGAAATTCCAATTTTGAAGGGCTATTTTGGCCCCTTTTTGCCCCATTTTTTGCCTATAAGAAAACACAATTTGGTGTAAATGTGTTTATATTTGCATTTAAAAATTACTTACCCTCAAGATACAAACTCGAGACTTAAACTATCGGATAGGATATGAACTGTAGTTTCTTATTTATGAAGACAGAATTCCAATCCGAGCAGAATTAGCGTAAATTTATAATTTATATCGGAAAAAAGTGGTAATTTTTCTGGGTTTAACAATAGTATTCCTAGGCATCAGGCTTATTGCTTTCATATGGGTTAGCTTTTGATGGGAATCAGAGGCATATATTTTAATGCCTTTAATGTTAAACTACGACTAATGAAGGAAATCTGATACTGATATATACCCCATTTTTGGGGCTGTTTTGCCCCAGTATTGCTCAGTACAAGAACAAACAAGATGAGGCAGCTCCATATGACCTAGTGACTTGAAATTTGGCACTTATAGAAATTGCATTGCAACCAAATATAAAATAAAATATTGCAAAAATGTTATTTTTAAGGATGGTTTTGTTCCATTTCTGTCCCATAGAAGTGTGAAAATTATAAAGAACTCCTAAATGAGATACAGACATGAAATTTGGCATGGTCGTATCATTTTGTACAAAATCGATTGGGAATAGTTCGAAATTGTAAAAATTCTAAAATTTAAAAATCCGTGCAGAATGCTAGCACACATTAAGTAGTGTGTGCGTGTGTGTGTACAAAATCTCTCTCTCTCTCCCTCTCTCCCCCCTCTCTCTCTCCCCCCCTCTCTCCCCCCTCTCTCCCTCCCCCCACTCTCCCCCCTCTCTCCCTCCCCCCCACTCTCCCCCCTCTCTCCCTCCCCCCTCTCTCCCTCCCCCCCACTCTCTCTCCCCCCCTCTCTCTCCCCCCCTCTCTCTCCCCCCCTCTCTCTCCCCCCCCTTTCTCCCCCCTCTCTCTGTCTCTCTCTCTTCCCCCCCCTCTCTCCCTCCCTCTCTCTCTCCCCCTCCTCTCCCCCTCCTCTCCCCCCCTCTCTCCCCTAATACCAAAATTGTAGGAAATTTAATGCTCTAACGACATCATCTCATCAAAATTTTGATAAGAACTTACCATTATTGAGATATTACCTGAAATACATTAAAAAATTGATACATCCAGAAAAATCTACAATTTCGTAACTTTGGGGCCGTTGTGGCACCTGTTAATAATCCCCGATAGGGATAAAAATTTTTGTAGTTCATTATTTTAGGAATATGAACCATTCTAGGCGGTGAGAACAAAAAAATTCAAAAAAAAAATTTCATCATGTATAACTAAGGGCCACCCTAATATATATATATATATATACTATATATATATATATATATATATATATATATACACCCCCAATCCGTGCATCCCTTGCCCTCACCTATCACCTCACTTCGCTCAACATTATTCGATCCACCATACATCAATACATCACACTCTCCAATGTCCATTTTGCAAAATGCAAAACTCTTGTCCTCCATCTTTGCAAATCCCCAAACTCCGTATCCGACCTCAACGCTGCTCTCCTTCAAGCGACGAAAGATCTCACATCGAACCAAAGCAGACTACTCCGCAAGCTTTCCCTTATGTGCGTTCGGCACCTCCAACTTGGTTTACCCCTACCATTTTTACCATCTGGTGAGGTCATCAACCCTCCCCCTCCACTTATAGGCCAAAAGCCCTGCCTTGCGGACCTCTTGGGTTTTCCCACCCCACCTCCACTCCGTACTCCACAAAGGGTCCCCTCTGTCTCAAATTGTAAACATATGAAGCGCTCCGATTCCCTTTCTGTTCCCCCCACAACCCCCACCTCTTCCAAACCAGACGACATTGTAAACCTTTCCTCCCACGAACTCACTCCTGCTGAGACAGCACTCCTTTCCCGCGGCCTCTCGTTCTGTCCCACCACCAAATTCGACCATTTCCGTCTCCTCGCCGACATCCAGGCCTTTGCTCGCACGCTTCGCCTAAAAACCAACCCTCCCAAAAGGGGACCCTTCTCCTTCTGCTCACCCAAACCTCCCCCCCGGCCTCCCACAGACCTTTTCCATTTTCAAACCCCCTTCCCAATATATCCCACCCGCCCTTCCCTCCCAACACCCGGTAGAACACTATCTTAATTATATTCTTTGCAGAATCTCCCAGCCCAACTTTCCTGACCTTCTTGACCACAAAGACAATCTTACCAGACGTGAAAGACATGCCATCTCAACACTTAAACATAACAGAAATATTATTATCCTCCCCGCGGACAAGGGCACCACCACGGTTGTGTTGGATCGCGCCCAATACAATGAAGAAGCCAAGCGCCAGCTCTCCGACGAAACCTTCTATCTCCCCCTCACCTCCAACCCCACAAGCCTCCACTCCTCCCAAATTTCCTCCCATCTTCATTCCGCAGGAAAACAGGAAGGCCTCACCGACTCTGCCATCGCCCTGATGACCCCCAAGAATCCCCGTACCCCCACCTTCTACCTTCTTCCTAAAATTCATAAACCTAACACCCCTGGCCGTCCCATTGTTGCCAGTTTCAACTCCCCCACGGAGCGCATATCCGCATTCGTGGACTTTCACCTACAGCCTCTCGTCCGACTACTGCCATCCTTTATCCAAGACACCAACCACTTCCTCCAACGCCTTAAGCACCTCCCTTCTCCCCTCCCACCCAACACCATTTTGGCTACCATTGACGTTTGCTTCCTCTACACCAATATTCCCCATGATGACGGACTTTCTGCCCTCAGAAAATTACTTGACACAAGACCTGACAAAAGACCCTCCTCCCATTTCCTATTGCACTTGGCAGAAATGGTGCTGAAAAAGAACAACTTCTCTTTTGGAGGGCACCATTATCTCCAATTTAAGGGTACAGCAATGGGCACTCGAATGGCGCCCTCTTATGCCAATTGCTACCTAGGGGAATGGGAGACTCATTTCCTCAACACACCTCTCAAACCACTATTGTGGCTGAGATTCATTGACGACATCTTTTTCATCTGGACCAATGGACCTGACTCCCTCCAATCCTTCTTGTTACGCCTCTCCTCTCACCCCACGCTTTCCTTCACCTACCATACCTCCACCACTAACATCACCTTTCTGGACGTCGACCTTTCCATCCAAGACGGAAAAATCCGCACCGGCGTCCACATCAAACCCACCAATAGCCTTCAATACCTCCACTTCGAAAGCTGCCATCCCCTACACACCAAAACCTCGATTCCATATGCCCTAGCCCGCCGAGGATGGAGGATTTGCTCAGACAGGAGGTCTCTCTCAATATATTACTCCATCCTCGAAGATGCCCTCCTAAAACGCGGTTACCCACCGGGCCTGAACCGTGACCAGATCCGGAGGGTAATCACACCGATAACCACCAAACACCACCCTCACACTCCTCCTATTCCCGATCTTACCCCTTCTCTTACCCTTACCACCCTCTTCCACCCCGGGATTCACGAGGTCCTCAAGGAAATCCTTCACGCTGCCCACCCAATTCTTACTTCCACCTCCCACCAATCCCCCTTTACTAATTCCCCCATTCTCTCCTTCCGCCGGCCTCCTAATTTGGGAAACATCCTGTGGAAGAAAGAACCCCCCACTCCCAACCCTCCATCCGCTGCAGGATCTCAACCCTGCGGCAAACCCCGTTGTCTCACATGCCCCATCCACCCACCCTCATTTTCATTTACCAGCCCCTCCTCCAACATCACCTACCCCATCCCCTCCAGAAGTAATTGCACTACGAGGAACGTCATTTACCTCCTCACCTGCACACTATGTCCTGCTTTTTATGTTGGCCTCACCAGTAACCCCCTCAACATTAGAATCAATGGCCACCGGAACAGCGTAAACACTAACCGTCCCCTTCCGGTGGCTTCTCACGCCAATTCACACCAGGCCACCTTTAATAATTGCTTCACTGTAAGGATTATCCGTGCCCTACCGGATGATACCCCCGCTCCCCTACTTCGACAGTGGGAGTTGGCCTACATCTTTCTCCTTAACTCTTTCTCCCCACCTTTTCTTAACCTCCGATAACCCTATTGGCCGTCCCTCCTACCCGTCTCCTCCTATCCCCGAACTTCTCTCATTACCCCTCCCCCCTCCCCATATCCCCCCAGTGTGTCACTTCAAACAGTATATGTTTCTCCATCGCTGAAGAAGGGCATCAGCCCGAAAGCTCCATTTTTGTGTAGTTTTTGTTCTTTTGTGTTTTTCGTGTGTCCTCAGCACATATATATATATATATATATTTATATATATGTATATGTATATATATATATATATATGTATATATATATATATGTTTCTCCGTCGCTGAAGAAGGGCATCAGCCCGAAAGCTCCATTTTTGTGTAGTTTTTGTTCTTTTGTGTTTTTCGTGTGTCCTCAGCACCCCCAGCGGCTCTTCATTCTAGGTAAGTGTCCACTGGGCTTCCTCCAACACCTTGTTGCTACCCTTATTATTACCTTTCCTTTTCCTTAAGTATTTATATATATATGTATATATATATGTATATATATGTGTGTGTGTGTGTGTGTGCGTGTGTGTGTGTGCGTGCGTGCGTGCGTGCGTGCGTGCGTGCGATCTTCAGATCCACTCTCTCTGTAACTTCAGCTCCATACTATCTAACATTCTTTGCAACTCATTCGGCGTTTCAGATATCAACACTGCATCATCAGCATACAGCAGCACCTGCACATTCACTTCCCCAATCCTCAGACCATTCGTATTTGCACTGGCTTCCCTCACACATTTATCCATAAACACATTAAACAACCAAGGAGACATCACACACCATTGCCGAACACCTCTTTCAAATCAAGAGTCAGATTGTGCTCATTTTCATCTACATGGCTTGCGAGCAGTGAGTTCAAAGATTGGACTTGAATAGACAATGAAAACAAACAAAATGCTAAATGTACTTGGTGTAAAAAAGTGTTTAGCATAGCCTCTGGGGGAGTTCGAGATGTTCATAGCCACGCTGAAAGTGTTAAACACCGAGGTATATTATCAACAAGGAAATCTTCAGCCAGTATTATGAGTTTTCTTGCAAAAGAAGATCCTGCAGTGACTAATCACAAGAAAAAGTTAACAGAATGTGAGTTGAAACTGGCAAATTTTATAGCAAGACTAAACTTGCCACTAAGCTTGATGGACGAAATCTCGAATAATATTGCTGATTGGTTTCCCGATTCAAAAATTGCTAAAAATTTTTCATGCAAAAGAAGTAAAGGATCCATGATGATTAAAAATGTTATAGCAAAAAAGACCAAAGAGGATTGGTGCACTAAGTTGAAGTCCTGCCAATTTACAGTGCTTATCGACAAGTCATCTGACATATCAACCACAGAGAAAATGGCCTTAGTTGTTATTTACTTTGATGGTGATGTTGGTAAAATTCAGTACAGATTTTATCTATTAGTTGATTTGAAAGAAACCACAGCTGAAGCCATTTTTGCTGTAATCAAAGCATGTTTGATTGAAGATGAAATACCTATTAAGAATGTAGTGGCACTGGGTACAGATGGTGCCAATGTTATGATTGGTGCTATAAATTCAGTCCTTTCACGTTTTAGATCTGAACAACCTAATGTTTTCCATATCCACCACTCTTGTCATGTTGCTGCTTTGTGTGCTGCGGATGCATTCAAGGCAATACTGAAAAATGTTGAACAGCTTCACAGAGATATTCACAATCATTTCTTACACAGTTGTAAAAGAGTGCAAATTTACAAAGAATTTCAAGAGTTTGTAAAAGTAGATTGCCTAAGAATGTTAAAGTTGTGTTCAACAAGATGGCTGAGTCTGCTGGAACAGTATTATATCAAACATTCCTAGAAAAAATTCATGTTTACTTCTCACTAATGACTCTTGAAATCAACACCAGGCATGTTCACAAACACAATTCTTGGAATTAACATCCCCTCATATTTCTGTTTGTCTGTTAAAATTGTGCCTGTTTTAATAGATCAGCTTGTGCAGTATGTTTATACGTAACCCCTAAATAAAAATGGCGGAAAAATGGAGATGCATATCTTTAGACTTAATAACAAGTAATGGGTATAAAAAAATCTCTTTTAAAACTAACTTTTATATTGTGTAAATCTTTGATAGAATTCGATCACCATTAACTTAAATGATGTTTGCGTTGTTGCTCTGTTTCATTGGGCAAACGTACATTTTTTATAATAATACGGTATAGAACCTTTTATCTGGATACCAGTTATCTGGAAATCCAGTTAACCAGCTATTTTTAAAAAATAATGCATTTTTCCAAAATTTCTAGGTGAAAGAAATTTAAAGCTTTGCTAATAATTTGAGTAAGAAAAGGCTCTATATTGTACATATAATTTGAAAGCAAATGGTAAAATGAATACCCACGTTTTATGAAGGATTTAAAGAATAGTTCAGGTTGACTAAGGGGATAAGGTGTTCAACTCGTTAGTCAAAGCCCTGGTAATCTAATCCCAAGTGCAGCACGTTTTTCCTTGTAAATTTTGGTTGCATTTATAACACAAGATATAAAAAGGATGAAAATATACATATAGAAATATAGGAGATGAGTTAATATAAAAGTTATTAAAAAGTTCAAAATCATTCAACGTGTAACCCTCCAGCATAGTATTTTTAAAATGTATTCCGGTCAGAAAAATGTATTTTTTAGTTACTGTTTTTTTTGATACACCTTTGCAAATAAAATTATATAATTATTTATTTTATCAAGTCAGTTTTTAAAATGTTACAGCCATTTAATGATTATCTTACATTTTCCTTAAATCTTAGTTTTTACTTTCTCATACGAAGTATTAAGAAAGTATTGTTATCGCGAAAAAATTCGACCTCGAGATTGTTATGGAAATATACGTTTTAGATGTCGCTGAATCCGAAAAAGTGATTTTGCAATGCTGTCTGTCTGTCTGTTACTGGCTCTGGAGCCTAAACCGTAGAGCGAAAATGATTAAAATCTCGTACTTAGGCATTTTATCATACTGAGCAGAATATATATAGAAATGGTTGACATTGCTCAATAATTAAGGGTAGTTTATTCTATGCATTTTTAACAACAATTCGATTTTCTCAAAAACAGCTCTAATGATTTTGATCAAATTTTATACAGTTACTTGAGTTTATGTCTTCAATAATACTGCATAGTTCATATTTCTCAAAAAATTAATAGAAGTTTAGTTTATTCTAGGCAACTTTAGCAATAATTTGATTTTCTCAAAAACGGGTCAAACAATTTTGATCAAATTTCGTACAGTTGCTTGAGTATAGGTCTGCAATATTACTACCTATTTCATTTTTCTCAATGAATGAGTATAAGGCTAGTTTATTCTTGGGCATCTTTAACAAAAATTGGATTTTCTAAAAACCGGCTCATACGATTTTATTTTCTAAAGATAACTAAACGACGCATTATTATATGGGAAAGTTTGTACAATGTATGTTGTACCAATTTTTTCATTCAGAAACAATTTTTTTTAAAATAAGGAACGAATTAGTATGAATATATATTATATAAAATTTTTTAAATGAATAAAGAAAAAGTATACAAAATATGATAAAAATAAAATCATTAAAAGTGTCAAAGTATTATAATTCAAAAATTTCTGTTGGTATGATCAATTTCAAAGCAAGGCTCCAGGCAAAGTCCAACCCCACAATCTTTGCACCAAATTCTCGTTTCTTTTCTCTTACGCTTTTCATTTTCATTTTTTTTGCACAACAAAGATCACACTGTCATCTAGACTCCTTTTTGATGGGGTTTGGTGGAATATGACTCGCAAAATGGCGAGCTGTTAGTCTAAGAGGACATGGAGTAGCGCTAGTAGGTGTTCCACTTGGTGACCTGAAATTTGGATTTGCGTACTCTTCTATTGATTGCTCAATGAGCTGAAGCCTATATTCAAGAGGATTGATGCATTTCGGACGTGATACTTTGGTATATATATAGCAAAAGAATATAACAATAAAATGCCTGAAGATCTTCTTATAATATTTCTTTTGCTGCTTTCTTGTAGGTAGATAATGCGAAATTTCTTGATCACTTCGATCAACTCCACCCATGGTGTTGCTGTAGTCGCAAACCACTGTTGGCTTTATCACACCTACCCCACTTTTTATCCTTTGTGCTGGCATTGTGAATAGTGCTCATGTGGCAAACTGTTTTCTTATCTTGCGATTTCAAAGCCATTACCTTCCCTCTTTGGAATTCCTGAATTTCCCCCTTTCAATTTCTTTTTCGCAAATCCTTCTGGAAGATCCTTTCTTTTGCTGTTCAGTGTGCCATATATATCAGTTTTGTGTTCAACCAGTAGGTCAGTGAGTTGTGGCGACATATACCGATTATCCACCGTCACATAGTATCCCTGCCCCAAGAAACGATCCATCAAATGAAGAGCATTTATTGTGCTAACGTGTAAACTATTATATTTTCTATTGTACACTGTGCTATGACCCGTATATAACAGAAAATCACAAATGTAACCGGACTCTGACTCACACAAGACGAAGAATTTCAGTCCAAAATGAGCCCTCTTATTTGCAATATAGGTTTTCCAAGCAAGACGACCTTTGATAAGCAACAAACTCTCGTCCTGACTGAGCATTTGGTCAGGAGAGTATATATTGTTACGTGTTCATGGGTAGCGAAAGGATCGGCGGAAAGGACGACAACGGTAGCTTTTATAAAATTTTCTGTTTATTTCTTTCTCTTTCAATCCCACACGCCGCTAGGCCGCCGTCCGCTGAAATGTCCCAACTTGGCCCGATGACTCCTCGTTCCTTCCTCTCTCTCTCGACTCCACACGCCGCTAGGCTGCCGTCCGCCGAAGTCCCAACTTTGCCCGCTGACTCCTTGTTCCTTCCTCTCTCTCGACTCCTACACGCCGCTAGGCCACCGTCCGGCGAAGTGTCCCAACTTCACCCGATCACTCCTCGTTCCTTCCTCTCTCTCTCTCGACACCTACATGCCGCTAGGCCACCGTCCGGCGAAGTGTCCCAACTTCACCCGATCACTCCTCGTTCCTTCCTCTCTCTCTCTCGACACCTACATGCCGCTAGGCCACCGTCCGGCGAAGTGTCCCAACTTCACCTGATCACTCCTCGTTCCTTCCTCTCTCTCTCGACTCCACACGCCGCTAGGCCGCCGTCCGCCGAAGTCCCAACTTTGCCCGCTGACTCCTTGTTCCTTCCTCTCTCTCGACTCATACACGCCGCTAGGCCACCGTCCGGCGAAGTGTCCCAACTTCACCCGATCACTCCTCGTTCCTTCCTCTCTCTCTCTCGACACCTATATGCCGCTAGGCCGCCGTCCGGCGAAGTGTCCCAACTTCACCCGATCACTCCTCGTTCCTTCCTCTCTCTCTCTCTCGACACCTATATGCCGCTAGGCCACCGTCCGGCGAAGTGTCCCAACTTCACCCGATCACTCCTCGTTCCTTCCTCTCTCTCTCTCGACACCTATATGCCGCTAGGCCGCCGTCCGGCGAAGTGTCCCAACTTCACCCGATCACTCCTCGTTCCTTCCTCTCTCTCTCTCGACACCTATATGCCGCTAGGCCGCCGTCCGGCGAAGTGTCCCAACTTCACCCGATCACTCCTCGTTCCTTCCTCTCTCTCTCTCTCGACACCTATATGCCGCTAGGCCACCGTCCGGCGAAGTGTCCCAACTTCACCCGATCACTCCTCGTTCCTTCCTCTCTCTCTCTCGACACCTATATGCCGCTAGGCCGCCGTCCGGCGAAGTGTCCCAACTTCACCCGATCACTCCTTGTTCCTTCATGAGTAATAGAAACCTTTCTTGTGACATTAGTTCTGTAAAAATTGGTACATGAAAAATTCTTCTTTATGACCACGTCATTACCTGATGTAGTATTTTGTAGATTTCTTGTAACATCAGCACTGCAAAAAATAACCTCATCTCTTTTTACAAGTTGGTGTCCAATTTTTCAAACATGATATCCCTTTATAAATATGCTTATTCTTATGTTTTTCAGCAAATCTATTCGTCTCTCTTACAATAACTTCTAACATTGTTTTGTCAAAAAAAGTTCAAAACAGTCCAATGGTCTAAATTTGGGATTTACATTTACAGTAACACTTGGTTTTGCAGTGAAAGGAAACCTTTGAGGTGGAGGTCGAATATTTTGCATGTCCAACTCATACCATGCTCTGGAAGACTCTTCTATATCCTCGTCACTATTTTCCAATTCATATTCATCTATACTTGACAAATCCTCTTCACTTGAACTATCACCGCTTTCAAGATGAATGGAATCTTTGTCTGAATCATCACTCTCCATTACGGGCATGTAATCTTCGCCGTCATTGACTCCTTTATTATGCTTAGAAATAGAGTTATCTTTGTTACAAGAAGCCATTATAAGCCCTGAATAAATAAAGCATAAAACTAATAAAACATCTGCTAAATTACACCACAATAAATTTAAAAAACACGTCTAAAAAACACTGACGCAGTTGTTCCAACACCAAAACGAAAAAGCAAAAATCCTCCTCACCTATACATTGGCTTCCAATAACGAAATACAGGTCTCTATATCACACGGAAAAAATAAAGATTTTAACGAAGTTATCCTTAGCTGCTCAGAAGAAGATGCAAACTGGCTGGCTTAGGTGGCCGGAAGAAGCATTCAATCACTGGGGGAATACCCTGCACGTTGAGTACCGCTTTGTTCATTCACATAAAGATAAATGATCACATATGCCATCTATTGAAGATAAATGTGAACTACGTGTAGAAGGAAACCAAGAAAATCACTTAGTTCCTTCGACCCTACTTAATTTTCCTTTCATATGATAAAGGTTTATATGACTGATGAGTGCATGCAGGGTACATTTAGCTATATAAGTTTCAAAGAAATCATTAGGCATTATTTGCCACAAAAGCGATGCTAGTTGTTGCAACTTCACCTTCTGAACTGTTGGACAGATTTTCATTAAGTATGAGTGATCCTTATTAAAATTCATTCTGGAAATTAGAAATTCTACTTTACCACATGATTGCTAGTTTTGGAGATAAAAAATTCACAAGCCAACTAATCTTTTGCTAGCATTTTGCACTCCCTCAAATCCAGGATTCAGAAAACTGGCTAGTTTTTCATATGAAATCTTTGTGCTAATAATCCGGGAAAATTACCAGAAAACCAGGAAGTTTTCTATCTAAATCATTTCTTTTGCCCTCCAGAGTCAACACCCAGCCGACGACCTCAGGATTGCTTGTGTCTCACTAATGAAATTATTATCTTCTTCACCAACTGCAAACAGAACCTTGAAAGCTACTAATGAAGTGCAGTGATATACAGGTAGCCCCTGCTTAACACGAGAGATATGTTATTAAAAAGTGTCGTATTGTGCAAATTTGTTTTAAGCGAATGCAAAAAAAACATTGCAAAATCATGTCAGAGGTGAGGGATGCATTTGCAGGGAGAGAGAGCACGTGACAGACATTAAGTACCTATTTAGTACATCGCACTAGGTTATGGTGAATATACTTCCTGTGTTTTAGCCATTTCCTGACCATCCCATCGTTTTGGTCAAAAAAGCCATATGTCCCATTTTGAAGCCCATTGCAATTACAATTGAGATTTTTTCATAATATGTATATCTGATATCACTATTACAAATGTAGGATTCTTGGAAATATGGAGCTTATCAAATGAACAACAAACGTTATTCATAGTCGTAATTGTCATATTAGGAAATTTCAGGGTCATTGATAAATTACAGATATACAGTGTATTCTTGTATCATTTACTGACATAGCACTTTTGAAACTTTCCTTAATCTTCTCTGCATTACAACAAATGGTACATATATGAAAGTAATGCACCACATTTTTTTCTCAGTCAAATAATATTTTTTAAATTTGATACTTTCCGTGCTACAAGTTTGAAATGTGCTGCATCTAGATGCCCAGTTGTAAAGCATTCCTGCACATAGCGCAGTTACAGTGAATCACCAAAATGGCATCTGTCAGTGAGGTGCATTCCAAACAAAGAGCCATGGTTGAATTTCTTTTGGCATATAATGAATCAGTGGGAAACATTCACAAATGATTGAAGAATGTGTGTGGAAGTAGTACAGTCAACAGAAGCACTGTTAATTGCTGGGCTAAATGAGTGACGATGCCAGAAGAAGGACAAACTGGCTCCATGATATGCCACACTCTGGCCGCCCTGTGACTGTTGTCACTCCTGTGATGTTGCAATGTCCTTATGAAGTCATTTGTACTGATTGATACATCACAAGCAAGCAACTGGCTCTTGAGCTTTTAATCAGCAAAGGAAGTGTCTACTTGATTATCCTGCAGAACTCTTGCTTTAACATGACAATGCTTGTCCTCACACAAGCTTGAGGACACGGGAAGCTACCACAAAACTTGATTGGACTGTGCTTCCCCATCTACCCTACACCCTGATCTTGCTGCTCCTGACTTTCATCTGTATGGAGCACTGAAGGAATCAATCTGCTGTACGAGTTTTGAGGATAATGATGATGTGATTCATGACATAGCTACTAGGGATTGCAATCCTGAAGGAATTTTACAATCCCGGGATTTCAGGATTCTAAATTTCCAATACCAGGATCCCGATCCTGTTTTATTAAATTTTATAAAAATATTAAAACCATGGTTTTAGCTGCAGAAACTAATGTTTTATTTATCCCATTTCCATAATGCATATTAACTAAGACAGCAACACAGGTGAAACAATAATAATAAAACACACTTATTATCTTATAAAACGCCAATGGTTTTACTGTGTGCTACTATACAAAAACAAATTCAATTTACACTTTCATTGTATAATCAGGTGCACTTATATATATTTAAAAAAACAAACGAGAAACTCCTTAACCGTACAAGGTTTCTCGTTTTTTTTAAAATACCTATATCACCGTAGTCTCCAACCCACCCTTTCATTAGGTGCACTTATATTATGAAGCACAAGGGATGAACAGTGACGAAGTTGTTGGGCCGAGCAACACCAAAGAATGCCACCAACTAGCCATAGCAAGCGTTCTGTCTTAAATGTGAGCAAAGCATTTGAGAGAGTAGTTCCTTTTGTTTATACCGACGTGCTTGGCCAACCTTTCTCCAGCCGGCACAAGAGAGAAAATATTTTCAACTCACTAGAGCTGGAGCAGATTTTCGACTATGAAGTGCGATGCTATGGGAACCCAGTGAGAAAGAAAAATGAAAAAATACTGCATTATATTCATAGACATCTCGGAGCCACGTAACCAATAAAGAAGATATGAATTCATTAAGAGTATACGAGAGATACAGCACTTGAGCTCAAGAGCTGAAAGAAATATTATACTGCACCAAAGTGGTACTATGGGAACTCGAGGGTAAAATTATAATATGCCTTAACCTAAGCAAAAACATCTTAAATGTAGTCGGACTAAATTGAAATGAAGATTCGTTTAGGGTACTCGAGTATGAATGTGATTAATGCCTAAAGATGAACAAGGTAGCTAAAGATCTGACCCCTTTAGAATGGAATTTGAGAGCGGTACAACGTAGGTCTCACGACTAGGACAAAAGTGATATTGTATCACCCAAGTCTTACATGCCGCAGTTTGGAAACCACTGACCTAAAAAACGATGTTGACGGAAGTCGTCGGACCAACTACCGTATTTGACCGAATATAGCCCCCCTGTTTTTGGCCAAAAGTGAAGTGCAAAAGTTGAGTGGGGAGACTATTTTCGGGCACTAAAAATTAGGTGGTAGAAACAAGTGTGCAAAGCTTCGATAATGATGAATTTCATTCGAGTCAGTAAGTGTTTCTATCCATCGTAAGACTAAACTACTCGGGTTGCGAATATTTATTTGCAAGGCTGATTGACGTCACCGTATAGGAAGGATTTTTCAATTACCCGATCGCTCTCATTATCGTCAAATTGCAAGTTTTACCGTATTTGCTCGTGTAAGCCGCGCCCCCGTGTATCCCGCGCACCCCAGTTTTTGGGCCAGCTCTAGGGAAAAAAATTTATTTGAGCAGAAAAAGGGTTTTTTAAATCACCAATTCCTATTTCTCAAAAATGCTAAGCTCAAGTTAAGCATCTTCACACTCCTACGTGACGAATTTATTGGGTGATCTCTTTATATCGGTACTAGCAGAAATCTCCTCGGTAGTCCTCGTTTGTTAAACACTTAACTGTTTTTGTCGTCATATTGGTCATGTTCGGCAGAAATCGCTCCGGTAGCGATCATTCTGCTGTACGTAATTTTCAAGCCATATGGTCACTGATCCCTACCGTAGCGGTCGTCATATTTTGGCGAACTAAAATTATGATGGTGTAAAGACTTCCACCATGCACCACGGTGGCTGTGACTTTCATAGACGTATCATAGAATAAAGGAATCATGCCATATCTGAACATGGTAGGCGTCGTCTGCCGTGAGAACAAAACCCACACCAACCCAAACTGGTCGCGCATGCGCCGTGGCCTCCGTGACGATTGCAGCAGAAAGCCGTCGAGTTTGGGGAGCACCCGTTTAAACTTAAAACTCATTTAAAATTTTTATACAATGAATGAAAATGACTAAATACACGGAAATTTAGAAATAGAATAATAGATGCGGCATGGGTGCTAGCTTAACGTATATTTGTTTACCGACACGACATTTTGGGAAAAAAGATGAGCGGCAAATAAAAGAATTAGTGTAAGACACGCACCCCCTTTTTTCACCGGCGTTTTGGGAAAAAAGGTGCATAGCTTACATGAGCAAATACGGTAGTACCAATAAAATTAACCTTACCCGAGAATGGACTAATTGCCTGGCTAAGCTCAAATTGTTAATTACACAAAAGAAAGATAGATTAGCATTGCGCATCGAAATATGAGCAAAGTGCGAATTTATATTGCTGCATTAATTAGTGTGTTATTTCGACTTTTTAAGGTTTATTTTTACTCCCTAAAAATGTATTTTTGTTCATTTCCTTGTCAAATCTCTCTTTCGTTAGTATACCCTCTGAATTCTTAGGTACAAATCTGAAAACCTTAAAATTCCAATTAGCATGGCGTTTTATCACTCGCTAATTGGTACTTTTTTTATTAAATGAGTGCAAGTTTGATATTTTTTCAAATTATAAGCATGTTTCATGACATTAAAGTCCTAAAAATGATCATGTCCTTTCAGGGTATTAAAATATTTTCTAGATTTGTGCGAGAAAAGATGGGTAGGGGGGCTATATTCGGAGGGGGCTATATTCGGTCAAATACGGTAATTTGGTGTATAGAAGCAGAGAAAGATCCAAATGATGAAACAAAGGATTGTGAATGCTCATTCGTTAACAAAAATTTTTCGGTTCATTTATACATAAACTTGAAGCCGAATAATGCCGGATAATTCTTTATTAGCAATTAATATAAATACCATAATAATACGTATTTTCAGATTAGTCTCACTATAGAATTGAACCATTGATATATTAAAACTGCGAATCTCGGCACAAAAATGACTAATATTAAATATTTGTAAATCGCGAAATCCCAGGATTTCCTTGATAAAAATCCCGGGATTTCGGGACTCTGATATTTAGCGGGATCCAGGTATCCCGGGATTCGGGATCACGGGGTTGCAATCCCTAATAGCTACATGTGCAGGACAAGGACTGGTACCGGCAAGGCATACATACCCTTGCTTCTCGTTGGCATAAAGCCATAGCAGTGAACATAGACTATATGAAAAAATAGAACGTTTAGAAAAGACAGCCTGTTACAGTATGTGTAAGTTTTACGTTTTTTAAATACATTTTGGCGGTGAAAAAAAATGTGGTGCGTTACTTTGTGGGCAACCCTCGTAGTATCCTTGTGAAGACCTACTATGCACTGAATGTCAGCAGTGTGCTTTCCCTTTTCAAACTGCTCAATTATTTTCATTTTCATGTCTAAGTGGTACTTTGTTGCCCTACAATGGCAACTTTTGGAAACAAATCGTGTTAAATTGGGAAAACCTTTCGTGCTGTGAGAATAGTTTCTCTGTATGGTATCTCATGCTAAAGTAATTTCATGCTAAGTTAACTAGATGCCTACGTGAAGAAGCTTAGTGAAGCTTAGGAATCTCAACAATTTATAATCTGCAAAAGAGAAATTATTCAAATTATGTGCAGACTGTGATGTGTGCAAGAGTATGAGTAAGTGTAAAACTTTGCGTCAAGCAAAGATAAATGATGTAGACAAAGTTTTGTACAAGTGGTTCCATCAACGTAGGATTGAAGGAGTAGGGTTGTCTGGGTCAATGATAATTGAGCAGGCCAAATTGTTTCACGAAGAAATGAAAATTCAACAAGACTATAAATATTCCAAAGTATGGTTAACAAGATTAAGGAATGTCATGGCATACATGGGTTGAAAGTATATGGTGAAAAACATTCTACAGATCATGGAGCAGCTGAATACTACATTAAGGAATTTGCCAAGTTAGTTGCTGACAAAAAATTGACTGATGACCATTGCAGTCGAAACTGCTTTATATTGTTGTTGTACTCCTAAGAAAACATTTGAAACAGCAGATGAGGTGGTGCTTTCTGTCCTTAAGGGTTTCAAGGACAGGATAACTGTTCTTGCCTGCTCAAATTCTTCAGGGACATACAAGTGCAAATTACTTGTAATTGGGAAAATTTCATGTAATCATGCTTTTAAGAGGGTTGGCAAATTTCCACTTTTGTACCGAACAAATAAACAGGCATGGATAACTGCAAAAATGGCCTTGGACTGGTTTGAGAACTGCTTTGTGCCAGAAGTTCTCGCCCATTGTAATTCCTAGGGGTTTTCCAGGTTGCAAGATTCTCTTAATTCTGGATAACTGTTCTACACATCCAGATGCAGAACTTTTGGTGAAAGATAATGTATTTGCTGCTTATCTACCCCAAATTGCACCTCTTTAACCCATCAGCGTTGTCATGCGTACTGGGAACGTCGGACGGAAACTCCACATGCGGTCGTCATGCGTACTGGGAACGTCGCGGAGGTCGCTAGCTTTCTTTATTTTTTTGACACAGTAAATTTTCTTAGATATGGATAACCTTTATATATTTTAAAAGAGGAACCTTTGGCCTTCCTATTGTGCTTAATTCTGTAATTTTTACTCTCCTTCTTTTTACTTTTATTATACGTTAAGTTTTGTGATTAAATTTTCACGTAGATAGGAGAATTGGGGAATTTTGGCTTCTAAAAAAGCTCCTATTCAACGAAATCTTTGCACGAAAGCAACTGTGAGGTGTAAGAAGAGGATATAGGTCCCATTTGTCTGCTATCAGAGATCTCCAAGTTCGGAATCAAGACCTTCGAGCTCTGTGATTTGACTGGCTACTTATGGTCATTTCTTGTATACACGGGGAAGGATACTGTGTTTCATTCGCCCCTTGTCTCAGCTAATGTAAACAAGACCATGGCAATAGTTTTGAATAGGTAGGCCAAAGGTTCCTCTTTTAAAATTATGAAGGTTACCCATATTTAAGAAAATTTACTGTGTCAAAAAAATAAAGAAAGCTAGCAATCTCCGCGGCGTACCCAGTACACAGGATGGTGCTGAGGGGTAAGAATCCTTATTTGAAGGTTTTTTTTCTGAAAAACTTACGGGGAAGAAGTTGAAATCCAAGATAAAACAGTAGATGTGAAGTACTCCGTAAACTTTGAATAAAGAAAAACTGAGTAAATGGCTTCCGTGATTGAGTGAAAGAATTCATAGGCGTATTTCACGCGAATAATAATAACTAAGACGGTGTGAAAAACATAGGTAAATATGCATAGTTTTACGTAAAACCTCAAAAAATTTCAGTCAAATTCCATAAATATCTAATAAGTTACGAATTTTTATATGGTTTCGCGCAAAAACTGCGAATTTCCCTAAATCTCTTCCGACCTGCGTGACGTATTATAGTTAAATGTCCTCCGCGCTTGAGGGGTTAATATAGCCAATGGATGAATGGCTATACAGAATGACATTCATGAAGTGTATGGTAATGGCTTGCAATGGCAGTACAGGAGTAGAATAATTCAAGAGAAATTTCACCATAAAGGATGCTATTTGGACTGTAGCTAATGCCTGGGATAATATAACTCAAGACACTTTGAAGCATTGGTGGCACAATTTGTTGCCAGCCATTATGCTAGGTTTTAATGAAAATGAATGCTAATTTTGGTTTACATATTATCAAGGAAAAGAGACTCGTGTCAGATTTAATCAAATTTTCCCAAAGCATGCCATATACTTTTGTAAAAGATTTACAGGAAAGTGACATTGAGCAATGGATGGCCATGGACAATGATGCTCCATTTGTTCTCTAACTAAGTGATAGAGAAATCATGGACATGGTTATGAACCCTGAGAATGATGACCAGAGTGATCGTGATGGTGATAGTTTTGAGAGCACCCGTGAAAAAATTTATTAGACAGATGTATAACATTATGTGATGACTTAATTGAAGGTCTAGAACAGAAGAGTTTTAAACTCATAAAGGAGAAGCCTAAGTATATGATGCAAACTACGTTGCTTTATATCTTTAAAAAATGTACAAAGAAGAGTGTTGAAACATCTTCCACCCCAAACTTGCCATATATTCCAGTCTCGAAAACCCTTCGGCATGTACTTCATCAACATCAGACATTATACTTGACACCTCACTCTCATTTCCTCCTTTGTGAATATCTACCAACAATCCCTATGCATCCCACTTTTAGGGCAGAAACTGTTAAATAATTTGGTAAGTAAATATATATTTTATTGCATTACAAAGTATGTTTTGCATGTATGTTTAGATTAAGCATCTTCCCACAATCTACTTTTGTGCTTTCTGCAAAAACAAAGTAACAAGTGGTACATAGTTGAGTATGTGTCAATAAGTTCACAATAGTTTTCATTTTTCAGAAATCATTAATAGAACCTTTATATATGTTATTTTGTTACACAAACAGAAATTGTTGTCAAAATCAGAGAACACTGGCACCCCATACACATGCCTACTGCATTAAGTGGAGAATCCAGCCCAATAAAGAGGTGCAATTTTTTCGAAAAAATATCCAAAAAAAACCAGGAAATCAGGAAAAGTGGCAATTTCTTGATCCTCGATGTCCCAGAGTTATGAGAGTGCACCTATAATAAAACAGTATAGTTTACTTCTAATTTATGCTTTAGATTGTCCTTATATACTTCCGCAAATAAAGTTTACCTAAAAGATTTATATATTTACGTATGTAGTAAGAAATACCAATAATGGCCGAGTGTGGCAGCATTGAGCAGATGTTGCGATCGCTCTGACTGTTTGGTGCTGCCATCTCTATCATATTTGAACAACTATCATGATATTCTGTTGTTGTTCTTCACCACAGAAGATTTCTGAAGGGGAGGAGAGTGGGAGGGGAAGGAAGCCCATTTTAAACGGGCTAATTCTGCTAGATATATGTACTTAGCTGTTATTAAGCCATAATAACTTCTTTAAATGTTACCAGACACAGACTTAATCATGGCTAGAATTGATACACAATGTGGTCCTTCCTAAATGTTTTGCTGAACCAAAATACTTTTTCCCTGAAAAATCTCCTAAAAAGTCAGTGTCTTATAGCCTGAAAAATATGGTACATATATTGAATAGCACTTATAACGTTAATATACGTTATTATATCAATGCAGGTAATTTTATTCATTGGCATTGTTGTTTTATGTTAATTATTGTGGAAAAATCTTTTCTTACACTGGTTAATGGATTTATGATATAAGATGGGGAATGCAATCCTCGGAGATTAGTTAACTTATTGAAGTAAAATATATGTTATTACGATTATTTAACATAATTTAATTTCTAATACCGCAGAGAACCTTTTATCAGGATTCCAGTTATCCGGAAATCCAGTTAACTGGTTATTTTAAAAAATAACGCATTTTTCCAAAATTTACTAGGAGAAAGAAATTTAAATTTAAAGCCTCACTAGTAATTACCTGGCTCACCACCGTGTGTTGGGTAAGCTCCGTTGAACAAGTGAACACGTAATTTGGAAGAGAACAAGGAATTTATATTGGAAAGTATCCGATTACCAGAGCCAGCTAGGAAAATTGCGGGGCATGGTGCAAAGTGTGTGCCTGGGGCCTCTTACACATCAAACATTTATAATAGTAAATTTTAATAAAAAAAAGCAGTTTCTCTCACTATGACACTTCGTTATTTTTTCAGATTTTCTCTAAAAATGAGTGTACTTCATAAGTACGACAAAAAAATACTTTTGGTGTAGTTGCACTGTTCGCACCGCCATCAAGCCTACCCTGTCGATTACTGTAGTATTACTATTACTGCACAGTACAGGCATTGATGATCTGGAATAAAATTAAGAACAGACTCTCTAAAGAAAAAAAGGTAAGGAAATTTGGATAAGAGTGGCAGGGGAGGCCTACATGCCAGGGGCACCAGATCGCTCTAGGTCAGGAATACCGTTCCGCTAGCTTAACAAGTGTCCTAATATATTCCATTTCATACACTGTCAGTAGTTGAATGTCAGAAAGGGCAAAATGTACTTGAAATGACAAAATCAATATTTTTCATATTTTCTGAAAAATAAACAACCGGCTCGTGCAAGCCGGCTTCAGCTCATCACTGAGTACAGGTATACAAGTATTATAATAGTACTCGAAATGAAAATTATTATGAAACAGAACACACATTCTGGTAGTGGAACTGAAAGCAGTGGATGTGAAATAACTGATAGAACATTTACAATCGAGTTAAATTTTGATGTACATATTTCTTATGTACTACGATGAAGAAAAGTAATGAAAAATTTTTTACATTATTGTTACTAAATTAAGTTAACAAAATGATATTACTAAATGTTTGATGATGAGACGGAACGATTTTATCAATACATGCAACAGACCAGAACAGTTCCGGTGAGTTCTAGCTCTTTCTGGGTATTGTTTATGAGTATATTCCAGATAACTTGAAATTCCAGACAACCAGCTATCCCCATATCCCAAGCTTGTTGGATAAAAGGCTCTATAATGTATAAGATATTCAGGTTTGTTATACAGGAAGTTCTCGACTTACGTCGGTCCACACTTGCAGCAGTCGTCAATTACCACCCATGTTATTACTTATGGCGGTGGGACCTGCACTTATATCATTATGCTGACAACGCCTACAAAGTGATATTGTGTGATTTAGTATACCTTAATAGAAACAATGACAGTAACACATGCCGCAAAATTTATTTTTTTTCATGGAAAAAGTTTTAGTCGATATCAAAGAGGAAATACGTGTTTTAAAGCCACCCTAATATTTTTGGAAGTGTTCACGATAACACTTGTGTGTGTTTGTGTTTGATAGGATTTTCATGGGCATTTTAAGTCAAAATCTGTGAGTATTTTTGAGACTGTGAAAGACCAGCATGGTGGGGGACCAAGTGCGAAAGTTTCTGTGCAAGTAACTGCTGGTTTATGCAGTTTAAATCTTGCATAACATTAGGATGCAAGGTGAAGCTGCTAGTGCTGAAAATTTCGTCAAGATACAGGCATATATAATTGAATATGGAGGCTAATGTTCCAGGCGAGTCTTCAATGTTGATGAGACTGGGCTCTTTTAGAAGAAGATGCCTTCACGATTCTATATCACCCAGGAAGAAAAATCATTTCCTGGTTTTAAAGCAGGAAAGGATAGAATAACTCTTTTGCTTGGTTCCAATGCTGCAGGTGATTTCAAGCTCAAACCCATGCTATTTATCATGCTGAAAATCCAAGAACACTCAAGGGTTATATTAAAGGTAGGCTTCCTGTTAACTGAAATTCAATAAAAAAGGTTGGATGAATGGAGTCATTTTTCACAAATGGTTCACTGTCTATTTTATGCCAGCTATTCAGAGTTATTGTCAGCAGAAGAACATGGCATTTAAAGCATTGTTACTCCTGGAGAACAACTCTGGACATACTCCATACCTTGCTGATGCAAATCCCAACATTAAGGTTGTGTTCTTGGCCCCAACACCACCACATTAATCCAGCTGATGGACCACGGGGTGATCGCTTCTTTAAGGGGTATTACCTGAGAAGAATCCTTGCCCAGGCCATCAATGCAACATACCAGGAAGATGGTCCATTCCTTAAGGAATTATGGAAGGGATTCAACATTATAAATGACGTGAAGAACATCAAAAAATCTTGGAATGAGGTTAAAAAATCAAACATGAATGGAGTCTGGAGAGAATTGTGCTCCAAATTCATCTCTGATTGCCAGGGATTTCAAGACAAAGTGTATGAAGTCACTGCTGATGTTTAGGAGATGACTGGCCAGCTACAGCTAGAAGTTGAAGCAGATGATGTTTGGGAATTGCTTTCCTCTCATTCCGAGGGACTAACCAATGGAGATTGTTTCTCTTGAGGAGCAAAGGAAAGCTGAAAATGGCACCTCAGTACAAGAGAATCCTTCACAAGGCACCATGACAACCACACTTTTGAGTGAGGTCTTTAAACATTTGGAAGCTGCCACGGCAACATTTGAGAAAATAGATCCTGACATAGAAGTCCAAAAACATGATATACAATGCCTATGCTTGTTCTCGGGAAATTTAAAATGAGAAGAAGAGGTCAGTTAAAGAAATTTCCCTTAATTCATTCTTCAAAAAGCCATCAACTCACCCAAATTCTCCCCAAAAGTAATCTGTAATCTCCACCTATTTAATGGCAAATACAGTAATACCCCATTATTTCAATCCTGGATAATTCAAAGTATGGTGTAATTTGAAGCCAAGATTAGTCCCAGGCCAACACCATAGGAATTTGCATACTTTTTGGTACGGATTGTTCGAAATATGCCTATAATGAAATTCGAAGTCATGATCTGGTGCGGTGACTCACAAACAGTTCGTTTAATTCGAAATCTCGATCCTGTATAAGAGGAAGGTTCGCACGCACCATCATATGACGTTTTTGTTACCCATTTCTCGCACACAAAATACATATAGCACCCCAAACAGGTGACTCCCTTTTACTTATTTAATAGTAGGATGACCAAATGTCCCATTTTCGCCGGGTCAGTACTGTTTTTTTTTTCAAAAAAGCTATTTTGTACCATTTGGAAGCCCATTGCAAATAAAATTTAGATTATCTGATAGTATAGCTGATATTGCTAGTAGAAATGTAGGATTCTCGGAAACATGGAGGTTATTAAACGAACAACAAATGTTAATTACAGTCACAATTGTCAGGTTAGGAAACCTCAGGGTCATTGATAAATTTGAGGTGGCAAACCTGGTCTCCGCATACTATATCCTGCCTGGGTTGAACCTAACTTATTCCCTTCGAGTTTCAATAATGACTGTGCTAGTCAGATTCTCTTTTGATTGTGAGCTTTGTCCTAGTCTGGAATGCTCCAGACTATAAGGAAAATTCATATTTGCCTATTTCGCTATAGATCGTGATAGTGACAGATCCACCATTAAAAAATCATGCAAAAATTTTGTCCCGTTTTTTTCTTACAACGACGGGAAATGTCCCGTTTTTACCTCGTTGGAATAAGATCACCCTATTTAATATCAGCGTGAAATAAAATTCGTAGATAATTCAAATAAATGAATCAGCTTATCCTTGCATCACTGTGAATGCTCACATTCTAGATCGGATAGCGAAATACGAGAACTAAGCTGAAATGAACAGAAGTTGCAAGAAACCCTATTATCTCAATCCTTTCCCAAACCTGTCCAAAGTTTTTCTCATGTAATAGTGATATGATCCAGAAAAGACCATGTAATATTCACTTCTGTTACAGAACCAATCTATATAATAAAATACAATTGTCTGTCAGTAGGAATGATTCCTGTGGTGCTGCTCTTACAGAACTGTTATAAAAGAGCGGGAGATTCGAGAACTATTTACGATTATAAAAGAGCTGGAGATTCACTGGACTGTGGCGCCACTCTTAAAGAACTATTATAAAAGAGCGGGAGATTTGAGAACTATTTACGATATATCCTTTTATTGTTTACTTAACGACGATGAAGAAGGTATGTAGAAACAACTTACGAATTCTATGGTACATTGTTAAAATTGAAAATGTTGTGTGAAATTTGTTCCATAGAATTATTGGGATGAAAACAAATATGCGTATGAATTGCTAATTGTTTTCAAGCACATCTAGTAGCTCTTTCATAAGGTATGTAGAATACAGTTTTAATGAGCAAATTTTAAGTGTTTCGCTATCAAGACATTCTTATAAATACCAATTATTATGGCGGTTGCAATGACGATAAATAAGTCTCAAGAACAAACCTTCAACTCCGTGAGATTATATTTGGAGGAACCTGTCTTCTCACATGGGCAGCTTTATGTAGGGTTTTCTCGATGTAGAAACGCATCACAAATCAAGGTTTTTGTTACAAATACTGAAGAACAAGGTGAATTGCTGAACGATGGAAGAGTTTTTACAAAAAACGTTGTATATCCTGAAGTTTTATAAAATAATAAATGTAGTTTTAACTTATCCTAAAATTTGATTTTTCATTTAATCACTTTCCCTTACAATTAATGTTGTTCCACCATTTTTGACGGGCAAAAACACTAGTCTTTAAATAACGTTTCACGAAGTTATACCGAATGTTGTCTCTAAAAATACCATGCCCTTGTTTTACCAGAGAATAAGTGATGAGCCAAAAACAAAAACCTAGTGGTTTTACCCACTGATGAGCTGGAAAAAATATTAAGAACCGGCTCAAAAAAGTCAAAAGATAAGAGTGGCAGGGTGCCTACATGCCAGGGGCGCTAGTTTAGCAATAGAGTTCCTCTACCTTAAGAAATGCTCAGTTCGTAATATAGTCCATTTCATACACTGTTGGTAATTGATTTTCAGATAGGGCAATATGTACTTGAAAGGACAAATTCAATAAATTTTCATATTTTCTAAAAATTTAACAACCGGCTTGCGCGAGTCAGCAAGAGCCGGCTTTAGCTCATCACTGGTTTTACCACAATGTCATACAAGAAGAGCACAATGTAATATATATGCAGCAGTATGAAGTATATATGAATGATAATCTTTCGGCACGTGGTTGAACATCTTTTCTTCGCGGCATAAAGGAGTAACTTGAAATGTACCGGGAAATTCGGGGATATTCGCTGGAGCCTTTTTTCACACGTGGTGGTCTTCGTGAATCACAAACTAAGTGTTCACTTCAGCTCTTTTCGAATTAGCCGTGTATACTAACTTGTAAGGCCAATTCATTTGTAGAATGGACAGATGAGATTCTGTATTGCGGTTTTACTGCTGCCCAAGTAGATGATCGTAAAAAAGTTTGATTTTTATGAAAGTTCGTTTATTTCGAACCCGGATACTTCGAAGTCATAATTTTTTGGTCCCTTGAACTTCAAAATAACAAGGTTCTACTGTATATGTATTTATATCAAAGAACTTTCTATATTATTGTATGTTCTTTATATGTGATTAGTAATTGAATAAATATGCTCATTTTGTTCAATCTTAAAAATTACATTTTTTATCCTTATTCAGGAATGTAACCTCTTTTTATATGCTTAAATTACCTTTGACTTATGTCATTTGACTAACAACATTTTTTCTAGGAACATAACAGGATGTAAGTCTGAGAACTGCCTGTATCAGCACATTTTAAATTTCTTTCTTAATGGTTCACTGCATCTTAAGTTAAGAAAAAAAATTTTTTTAATCAGAAGTTTAATTTCAGAATTACAAAATGTTTTATATTTACTATTAGTGACCAGGCTGGTGGGAGATGTTATGGATCCCTTACTACTGCATGTTGAAGCATTACACCGACCAATGCACAGTTGGACTTATGATGATTATTACATCATATGCCAAGTGTATCACGGTACACGTCCTGTCCAGAGTTGCATGCCTTCTAGTCCTGTGCCACCTTCTCACTCTTTCTATGATCGAATTGCTTTTGATTGCTGGTAAGTATTTTTTAGCTAATTTAAAAATTCTTGTTAATTATTACTTAAAACGAAAAGTAAACCATAAGTAGATAAGTTTGGTAGAGGGTTGCTTAGCATGTCTAGCTCCCAATGCTAGGGTCGAGGGTTTGAATCCTGCCTAGGGGATGGTCGTATGTGTTCGTCTTGTTATTGTTATTACACTCATTGTAAAATGCCATAAAGTGGTTTATGAGCTTGTGAAAAATAAATAAATATATGGTGGAAAATTTTAACGTAATTCTTTATCAACAATATCAGGTCATAATTTCAGATTCAAATTATATTTCAAAAATGTTTCTTTGGTATAGGTTAAATCTGCCTGTAAATTTTGTGTGCTTTTGTTTAAAATTATTAACTTTCTTCTATTTTATTAATTCTAAATTAATCTTTAGCTGCTTTTTTATCATCTCATGTACATAGTATATAGAGAAGGTGTTGTAATTGTGAAAAATTAAGTTTAGTCAACTTTTAATGCAACCGACTCGAGGAAAGATAATGGAAATATTTCATGTGGTGGAAGCTGAGAAAAATAGCAATCATTCCAACAGAATCCACAAAACATGAGGGAAAATTTTGCAAAATTGACAACAGCACCCAGTGTTCTCAGGCAGTCACCCATCCAAGTACTATCCGGGCCCTATCATGCTTAACTTCAGTGATTGGACAAGAACTGGTGTTTTTTCTCATATTTACCACTTATACATTGAATTATAGATAAAAATAGACATAAATACAGATATACATTTACAATTATACTTAAAAGCATAAAGATTTATGCAACCACACGACAGGCAAAATCCAACTTCCATCTCTAGGGAAATATCGGAACTACTAGTTCAGTAAAATGACAAACTGCCATCTTGCAGGTATTGAGCAAATTATATCTACACAAGTAATCTTTCATGCTAGGTGTCCTGGCATTTATCCTGTAAATATAGAATACATCACTCGATTTTTAATATGGCTTATAAAAAATTGGTGGTTACGTGTAAAATTAGATAAGTTTAAAGTCGCGTGTAAAAGAACAAAGCATATTGGTAAAATGGAAGTACTGTGCATACATTTATACTTACAGTTGCCAGAATATCAACAAACTACAGTCCGTTTGAAACTTACGACTCTAAAACGTTCCTGAAAATCGCATCGTAAGTCAAATATCAATTTCCCATAGGCTTACATGTTTTAAATTTAATAGTTAATGAACCAACGAGTGTTATATATTCTATAATACAGGTCAAGCTAGTATAAAAGTTGTATAATAAACATTTTTAAGAAAAAACAATCAATAAATTAATACCTAAAATGCAGATGAGTCATATCGTCCAATTGAATATTGGCTGAAAAGACGCAAAAGAAAGTAGACTCGGAGTGCATCGGATGTCGAATATCATATGTTCGGGGTATGATATCGGATATTGGAAAGGTTCTCTTTCAAAACTAAATTTAACACATGAGCATAGCTGTGTGTAAAAAGCGCTAAAGGGTACATATTGATAACTTTGCTCTGTAAAGCACTTATTACACATGCCCCATCATAGGTTTGTTCAGCCAATTTTCCTTCAACTTTTAATTCTTGGACTGTATGATTACATAGTCCACTTTAGTGCTTTCCACCGAAGTTGGTAGAATGGTCTCTTGTGGGATATCATTCTCCATCGGTTTTCCCTATGCCTCTGTTCTGCTCGGTTGCCAAATTTGTCGTGATTATGGTGATATTGTGGTTTGAGTGAAATTATGATGCTCAGTCATAGTAAATTTCATGCTGAATAGCATAATGCATAGTTTAATTTTCTAAAAATTCAGGAAAAATGTTAAAAGTTAGAAAAATAAAAAAGTTCCATTATCTACTTTTTTATTTTCTCCGTATATGTTGTATCGAGAAAGTATTGTTTTCATGAAAAATTCGAATTTGAGATTACAAATTATTATCTTACTCTTTCAAAATTTTCAGCTCCCCAGCTCGAACGAAAGTACATAAACATTAGTCAGTTTGTTTAACATTTATGTATTTCTAACAGCCGAGTAAATAAACATTTTTATACTTCTATAATCCTGTTTTTGTTATTTGGCAAATTCTACAGTTAGAAAAAAATTTCAGCATTGTAGCACATTTAGAAGTACCTAAACCATGAAATGTTTGTTTAAATGTTAATATTTTTTAATGGCCAAGATAATAATCATTTTTGGAATTTTCGATTTTTTCTGTTGGTTTTGTCAGTAGACTTACCTATGTACCAAATTCTATTTTTCTAGTGTTTCTGCAAGTGCCTCGTAATTTTGTATCCTTCTATATTAGGGTTGCCAGATGTCCCTGTTCTTGGAATTTTACATAATTTGAAGAAATCAGGACTTTATTGCAAACCGCTCAAGGTCGATAAGATGCTATGAGTAGTGTTGCTATCGATCTAGGTACCTGTCGACAGTAATCGAAATGGGTGATAGATTCGGGTGCCTGCACTGACACAAACAAATCTGATTGACAAGATTTGCTACTGTGCACATTAAGCCTGGCTACTTTCCTTTTTAACAGTTGCTACTTCCGATTCCATTGGTTCGTCCGTTTCGGTGAAGTGGGGATGTTCTGCAATGACTAGAGTACAAAATGAATTAGTAACTAATATAAAGTATAGTGAAAAGTTTACTCAGATTTTATACTTGATACTGTGTGAAGTTATATGTTACTTACTGACAAGGAGAGGCACCCAAGTGTAAGTGGCGGATCACGACCAAACTTCACAGGATGAAAGAAAACGAAAAAAAATTAGACACGTATTTTCGGAAAGGCGTCTAACGAGCCCGCGTTTTCGAGATATTTGCAATTGAAAATTGAAAAACAAGTGGCTTTTACTCTAATACCATGACGAGCGACCCCCTAACAACAGGTGCCGGTAGCCTAGTGATAAAGTGTCGGGATACGGAAATTGTGTAGTGGGTTCGATCCTCGACATCGCCGAATTTTTTTTCTTCTCCAATCAATGTTTTATGACTTTAGATTTATGTAGTTGTCCAAATTACATCATTAATAATTTTCTTTCTTTTTTCAGGCCAGTATTTTAATTTTAAATCCATTCCAATGCACTTTCTACGACATACTCGGATTATATAGATATGTACTTGATAAATATATACAACATTTTCTACGCACACTCTCCTCCATATTTCCACTGTAGAGTTGCATAGTTTTCTTCAAAATTGGGATGTTCAATATACTGCCATCCTCGTCGAGAAGAATGTCCCGTAAAAACCTGGAGTGCTCGCCAGATAGTGGAGGCGAGGTAGCGGCCTCCGTCTCACACGGCGTCTGCATTGTCGGTCAGAGAACCCGCAAAGCGCTCGAAAAAACCAATGTTCCCCACTTCACGGCGTGCAGCCGACAACAGGCGACCAAATGTGACTAAAGGCAGATGCACAATTGCCCGGGAACGAGAACGGCAACGCGAAGAAATTAAATTAAATAAATTTTAAACGTATACATGCGCGCCGCCATTGTTTTCGTTAAAATGTATTATCTGCTATCGTTACTTTGTTATCTTGTTATACTGTTATCGTTGCTGTTCATTAATTAATTAATTAACTGCGGATAATTAACGGCAGTAGCGATCGAATCCCCACACATTGTTTCTGTAGGTGAAATGACAATTTGAGGCGTAAACGTGAACGTGTCGCGTTCTATTGTGCACCGATAGGGTCGCTACCGTTACCGTTTGCTGCCGTTCACCTTCCCGTTCTTGTTCTCGTTCCCGGCCAATTGTAACTAATGAGGCAATGGCGACCGATTAATGGCGGTATAACCATTATATATGAATAAATTACGGTTCCCTAATCCATCCCTAGGAGAGCGAGCGAAAAGCGACCCCACCCGGCGGTAGGGCCCACCGCCAGGACGCACCGAAAGGACTCGAGAAACCGTGGGAACGTGGCATAAAGTGCTCCTTATTCGGCACGTAAACTATGCAACTCTACAGTGGAAATATGGAGGAGAGTGTGCGTAGAAAATGTTGTATATATTTATCAAGTACATATCTATATAATCCGAGTATGTCGTAAAAAGTGCATTGGAATGGATTTAAAATTAAAATACTGGCCTGAAAAAAGAAAGAAAATTATTAATGATGTAATTTGGACAACTACATAAATCTAAAGTCATAAAACATTGATTGGAGAAGAAAAAAAATTCGGCGATGTCGAGGATCGAACCCACTACACAATTTCCGTATCCCGACACTTTATCACTAGGCTACCGGTACCTGTTGTTAGGGGGTCGCTCGTCATGGTATTAGAGTAAAAGCCACTTGTTTTTCAATTTTCAATTGCAAATATCTCGAAAACGCGGGCTCGTTAGACGCCTTTCCGAAAATACGTGTCTAATTATTTTTCGTTTTCTTTCATCCTGTGAAGTTTGGTCGTGATCCGCCACTTACACTTGGGTGCCTCTCCTTGTGAGATATACAGTTTATAAATAATTGATGCTAAATGACCTTAGTAATCAAAAGCGTCTGTAAATAAAACGAAATAAAATAGAATATACTTCCGATTCTGAGTTCTTGTTTGTGCATAACAAAGCAGGGTTAAGGTGCAGTATTTTATGAAATAATTTTAAGTTACAAACATGTCCCTTTCGAAAAAAAGGAAGTGTGTAGTTTCAGGTACACTTTTAAAAGATTTTCCTTTCCTTCGATGAGGAGTGAATGAATCTTTGCGTGTTGTATGCAAATCTTCGTTCAGTTTTTCAAGTGGTGGTAGAACATCTGTTGCTGAACATTCTGCTACACAGAAACACAGAAGTGCTTTAACTGCTCAGACAGGCTCTTCCAAAGTATCATCTTTCCTCAAAGGTGTTGTGCCTAATACATAAGAATTGGAAATCGCTGTAGCTGTGGTAACTTTTGCATTCCACGCAGTAAAACACCATCAAAGTTTTAAATCTATGGATTGTACCTCTTGCCTCATAAAAACATTTTATGAACCCAAGTTCACATGTTCAAGAACTAAATGTGAAGCCATACTGAATAATGTACTGTTCATATTGGCAGAAGAAGAAGTGATAGAGCAGTAAAATACAGCTTCATATGTTTCTCTTCTCATGGATACATCAAATCATGGTCACACTAAGGTTCTGCTGATACTAGTGAGATATGTGACAACTGACAATGATAACATAGTAGACGTTCACACAAAGCTAATTGACATATTGGAAATTGTTGGTGAAACTGCTGAAATTCTGACAGCATGTCCTGAAAGCGATTGAGAACACCAACACCAATTTTAGTGGCTTGAAGAGGAGAGGCACAAAAAACATGTATACAATATTGAAGGAAACTCTAGGTAAAAACATTATAGGCTTAGGTTGTGTTGCACATATGGTTCATAACTGTGCTCATTCCTCTATGAATATGATCCCATTGGACGTTGATGGACTTGTTATGAAAGTGTTTAGTTTCTTTCACCTTTTTACTGTTAGAGTGGAGAGATTAAAAGAATTTTGCGAGCTTATTGGTCAGCAATATAAAGAAATCCTTTCTAACAGTTATGTCAGATGGTTATCCTTATTGCCTGCAGTCAAGAGGATTTGTGAACTATTTAGTGCACTTAAGTAATTTTTCTTGTCAGAAGATGAGAAGTGTCCAGTCGTTTTAAGAAAATGGTTTTCTGATCCAGCAACAGAGCTTTGGCTGCTCTTCACAAAATCATTACTGTCTATCCCCCCATTTTTGGGTCTGATGTGCCCCAGTATTGTTCCATAGGAGAGCAAAACAGATGAGGCAGATCCATATAACCTAGAGACATAATTTGGCATGATCATAGAAATTTCGTTGACACTGAAATAAAATAAAATATTGCAAAAATTTCAGTTTTCATTGGCGGTTTTGCCCCATTTCCACCCCAAACGTGTGTGACAATTATAAGGCACTTATTAATGAGATACAAACATGAAATTTGGCAGAATTATGGATTTTTAGTTACCACAGAAGGAAGAAATCCGATATTGTAAGAATTTGTAACGTTATGGCTGTTTTGCCCCATTATTGCCCCATACGAGCAATAAAATTATAAGGCACTTCTAAATGAGCTACAAACTTGAAAGTTCACACGCTTACATGATTTTTTTTGAAAATTGACAGGAAATAATTCAAAATTGTAAAAATCCTAAAATTTAAAAATGCTTATTCATTATATATTGATGGGCCTTACTTAGGATATAGGAGGATACAAATGTCCAGCCCAAACTACAATAGTTGGGGAGCTGAAATTTAATAGGTAAATCGAAAAAAATAATTGCAGGAAAAATTGCAAAATTGCAACAATATTTATTTTCTTGGCCATTAAAAATTATAAACTATTTTACTAACATTTCATGGTTTAGGTACTTCTAAATGAGCTATGAAACTTAAATCTTTTCCATTGGTAGAATTTGCCATATAATGAAAACGGGATTATAGAAATTTGAAAATTTTTATTCGTTCGACCGTAATAAACTCTTAAATGTTAAACAAATTGACTAATGTTTATGTACTTTCTGAAGAGCCAGGAAGCTGAAAATTTTAAGAAAGTTAGGGAATAATTAACATTGAAAATATTCGTAAATTTTATTATTGTGGCTATTAAAAATTCAATAATTTTAAACAATTAAATTTATATAAATGCACTTCTAGAGGTTCTACATTGATGAAATTTTGCATAAATGTGAGGTATTCTTAACAAATGCTAAAAACCTATAAATATTTTATAATTATAAATTTTAGGGGTTGTTTTTACCCCAAAATTATTCAATAAGGAAAACACATAAATCGGTGAAGAGATACAAAGTTTTGCGTTTAAAAATTATATTTCTGCTCTTAATGCTTGCAGAATGCAAGCACACATTCACTAGTATATATCTATACTAGGGGCTACGCCACCAGGTCCCCCGGCGTGCTTTGCACGCTCCCTTCGTCCGTTGTGATTCGGCTTGATATTTGGTAAATTTATACGAATTCGAATACCAAACCGATTATCCATTTTGTCAAATTCTGAATAGTGGGAAAATGACCGAATACTGAATAGTTTTCGAATATTTGGTACATCCCTACTATCTATTGATTTCTTAATACTTCATCGTACACAATATTTTGAATCGTGTGAGTTTCCGTGTCGTTTTTAGTTCCTGTAATTTTGATTTTCAGACTGGCCATGGATCGACACCGAGAGAGGGCCACGTATAGCTGACCGTGACCAAATATTGGCTTACTCTGATCGATGTGAATGCCCATTTGGTTAAATGTTTGGCCTTGAGATTTATTAATTGTCATAGCAAAGGCTAACTGTATGGGGAATTATTTTCTGTTAAGAATAAAAGATAACTCATGGTTATCTCGAGTATTTAAAGAGATTCGGGATATCGTAACAACATTTCCTTCTTTGTCACCTGTCAATATTGAACAGGACTGTTCTTGATGGTTTGCACAATAATGTCACTTATGTTCACGGTGCTTAAATCGCTTTTGTTCGTCTTGCACTGTTTTTGGAAATTTTTCTCCTATTAGCATTGTTTTCCATTTATCTACAACCTGTTGCTTACTTTGTGACTTTCTTTTTACTTTCTCCATACGTAGTAATGGGAAAGTATTGTGTTCACGAAAAAAATCGACTTCGAGATTTCAACGGAAAATCACGTTTTGAGGTCCCTAGAACATGTTTAGACTATTTTTGGAATGATGTCTGTGTGTGTTTGTATGTGATTGTGGGCACTCTAACTGAAAAAGTACGTGCCATATCGTTACCAAGCTTCATATGTAACACTTTAGGGTGAGTAGAAAGAACTGATTAGTTTTTGGACAATAACAGTTAACCGGAAGTCAAGGTTTATTCAAACCCGATTTGGTTTCTGCGATATTTCTTTGTTAAAACATCGTTATTGTATATACAATTCTATACAAAAGTTATAGAGAATGTAATTTCCTACAACTTTCATTTAAACAGTTTTCTGCTGTAGTTATTGTATTGGAGTTATTTATACATAACCGGTTTTTCGGTTTTCTCCTTGAAAACATCATTATTGGTAATCTTCATGAGTTGTAGAGAATAATATTTCTTCCAAGTTTTATTTGAAACATTTTCATAGAACCATCCATTTCGGAGATACAGTAGAACCTCATAAATCCGGCACCCTCGGGACCTAGCGCGAGCCGGATTTTAGAAAATTCAGTTTTTAAAATGTTGCACGTTGCCTAAGTATCCAGGAGCAAATCGGCCTATTGCGGGATAAAACAAAAGAAAGCTTTTTGTAATCTATATAATGTATTTCAAAATTTAATCAGAAATCACGCCAGAATATTTTAGAATATGAAATACACAAAATCTATGTAAATAAACATGCAAAATATTAAATAAATCATAATAGATGCCTTGCCCTCTTGCCACCCTTGGCTATGCCACTGCACCTTCATACCATATCACGGCCTATACGTAAAAATAAATAAAATACATAACATTAAAATCTAAAATTTACGCCAAAACTTATAACAGAAAGAATCATTAACAAGTGGACGAATTTGGAATAAGGTCATAACAAATTGAATGCACACTTACAAATTTACACATCTCGTTTCTACTCTCGGTGGCTAGACGACAAGGTCAAGACAGCGTCTTTAGTTGCGGGAATGCAAGTTTCATATATTTCAGTGTTGGAAGCTTTTTGAAGGTTTTTCTGCGAAATTGTCTTGAACATATCACACAGCTTGCATCATATATTGTGATCTTTCCTTAATTAGTTTATCTTTAATTAGGTACAAATTCATCATATCCTGTGATTCGATGCATGACCGCTGCTCTAAAGCCGATATTGTATCAGTGACTAATTCTATGCAGTGGTCAATTGAAGGCTTGTTTGCAGCTCGTCACTTTCACTTTTTCATAATTCTCACGTTCGGGTTCCAAAACCATTTTAACTATTTCTCCGTCAGTTAGCTGATTCACGACAGGCACTTCATTGTCGATTTCCATTCAGTTTTCAACGTCTTCTTCTTCCAGACCCTTCGTGAAAGCGTTATTCATCGATCCCTTAGCAAATTCCATAATTTCAGACACCAGTCTCTTTTTGTCACTGACATTGAAACCTAGAAAATCTGGTGATGATTCATCACATCCTTCAAACATGCTTGCTGGCCACAAATTATGCCAGGCATTTTTCAGTGTTGCGGCCGTTACATCAGTCCACGCTTTAGCTAGAGTCCAAATCGCGTTAAATTCCTTTTCAAATCTGTCAACACCTTGGCCTCTATTGCAAGCAACAAGCAATTTCTGCATAAATTGCTGTCTGTAATAGCATTTTAGTGAGCGTAATATTCCCTGATCCATAGGTTGAATAATAGATGTACAATTTGGAGATAAATAAACCACACGCACGTTACCCAATACCAAAAGTGATGCATCAGGATGGGCAGGACAGTTATCTAATGTCAGAATTATTTTACAATCATCACCTAGTCCCTTAGATTTACAATGAGCACGTGCCTCCGGAGCAAAATAATTCGCAAACCAGTCCAACATTAATTGAGAAGTTATCCATGCACGTTTATTAGCACGGTAGTTGACAGGAAAATTCTTTACACCCTTTAAAGCACGAGGGTGTGCAGTTTTACCAATTACAGTTAGCTTTAGTTTGTGAGTACCTGCTGCATTTGCACACGCAAGAACCGTCAGCCTCTCCTTTGACTCCTTCACTCCAAATGCCATATCCTCATCGGCGGCTGCAAGTATGCTCCGAGGAAGACATCGCCAAAATAATCCTGTCTCGTCCGCGTTATATATTTCCTCTGCAGTAAAATTTTCATCTGAAATTAACTTCCTAAACTCCTCTACAAATGTTTCGGCAGCATCCGAATCGGCACAAGTTTTTCACCAGACACTGCTAATTTTCGTATTCCATGGCAAAGCTTGAAGCGATGAAGCCAACCTTGTGAATAATTTATTGATTTTCAAATCATTGTGGAATTTCTTTGCTTGCTGTATTAGCAATAGGCCTGATACTGGTACACCTTCACTTCTTCTTTGTCGAAACTATTCAAACAATACTCTATCAACATCGTTGACCCTGGAAGTGTGTAATGTTTTTCAGCTACTAATAGCCTTAGGAATGTCACTGTCTGCATAAAATGTCAGTAACTCACTTTTTTGGTTCTTCAAGTCATACACAGTAGAACTGCCTACGCTATATTCTTCACAAAGTCTCTTAACTGAAGTACCTTTTTCAAGTTTTATTAATAAATCTAGTTTTTGTTCAGTAGAAAGAGATTTACGTTTACGCTTCATAATACTACTGGAGGGGTTTTCAGTTTTTTTTGCAGACATTTTAATATGGGCTTGAGCAATATCACCCTAATGAAAAACACATGCGATCGCTACGAATCTGAACACGCGACTGTATATAAGTTATACAATGTGACTGTGGATAATATTCCCTACCATGTACCAACATGTATTGGTCAGTTGACAATTGGACTCACTCACACATACAATGTAACTGCTGCCGTCAAATTGGTTCTAGAATTCGCGAATTTTGATGCGAAGCGGTGCGTTTATCGTTTCATAGCAGATTAGGCTACACGCGGCAAAAATTTTAAAAAGTGCACTTTTCAAAAAGTGCCGGATTTTTGATAATTCCAGATTTTCGAGTGCCGGATTTATGAGGTTCTATTGTATTTTGCTTTTTACCTTCTCCATACGTAGTAATGGGAAAGTATTGTGTTCACGAAAAAAATCGACTTCGACATATCAACGGAAATACACGTTTTGATGTCCCTACAACATGTTCACACTATTTTCGGAATGATGTCTGTGTGTATGTATGTGATTGTGGGCGCTCTAACTCAAAAAGTACGTGCCATATCGTTACCAAACTTCATATATAACGCTTAAACATGAGCACAAAGTACTGATTAGTTTTTGGGCAATAACGGTTAACCAGAAGTCGAGGTTTATTGGAAACCCGATTTGGTTTTTGTGATATTTCTTCGTTAAAACATCATTATTGTATATACTATTTTATACAAATGTTATAGAGAATGTAATTTCCTACAACTTTTATTTGAATCAATTTTCTATAGCAGTTATTGTTTAAGAATTATTTATAAATAATCGGTGTTTTCCATTTCCGTCAAATGTCTCCTTAAAAACGTTGTTATTGGTAATCTTTGCGAGGACCAAAATTGTTCAGGTTTTCCTTGAAACAAATTTTCGTAGAACCATCCATTTTGGAGATATTCAACTTTTTCGTAATTTCCAGTTTACAGCGCCACCACCATGTAGCGGTGAATTCTGTAAACATATTCAAAATATACATAATTTACGACAATAAGGACGACTGTACTATTTTACAATACAAAAGAATAATTGTGCCTCATAATGCTATTCATAACAATTTAAATATCTATACCCCATATATGGAGAAAGTCATGTGTTGGCCACATGAGATTTTTCTTTCTTCTATTTCAGTTTCAGTATTATTTTCAATTCCCTCTGTAATACACGTTTTCTTTTTTTCCCTGTACCGACTGTTATAAACGTTTTTATTTATCTGCTTCTCGGATTCACTGTCATTTTTTTCTTTGATTCCCCCGTAGATCTTTTACTTTCTTCTTTATCAAAGTCATCATCGCCAGCATGATTGGATGTTGATAAATCATTGTTATATTCGTTTGTATTTACAGCAATTTCTCCATTATCTATATCATTATCGACAACGTGATCATGCTTTGTTAAATTACATTCACTGATAGCCTTCCATTTGGCACTGTACCTTTTATTATTTTCTCAATTTCTTAATCTGTTCCATTCATTTTTATCTACTACAACCACATCGTAGTGACCGAGCTTGAGTTGTGCTTGATAAGGCTCTTTTGCATGTGAAGATGAAAAAAATAATGACATAATCTCCACTATAGTCAGAGCTTGAGTTGCGGGTAACTTCGGCTGCCTCTTGCCTAACAGAGCTGGGATAACTGCGCCTGCGCACAACAGTCATTTTCCGATCACTCTCTAGGCCATGGCAGCCAGTGGGGTAGGGTGAAATGGGGGAGAGAGTCCTGAAACTACGTGCCTGCGCACAACGGTCATTTTTCGATCACGCGTCACTTAGTTACGACTTTAGAAGATTATAATATAGAGAGATATCATGTGTAAGAACCATCTATATATATATATATTTATTTATTTATTTAAGTTTTCTGCTCAAATCAACGTCCGCTACCACCTCCTTGCCGGTTGACCTTACCTTTTGAAACACCCTGTATATATATCATGTTTAAGAGGCGTATATATATATATATACAGGGTGTTTCAAAAGGTAAGGTCAACCGGCAAGGAGGCGGTAGAGGACGTTGATTTGAGCAGAAAACTTAAATAAAGTTTTTCTCAATTCACTACCATTTCCGAGTTACAGCAACATTAACAGTGCAAAACACTTGCCTGACAAACTTTTCTTTAGAAAATTTTGACTGTGTAGAGCGTCAAATATGAATGCTAAGATTCACCACTGTTTGCCTAGGTCGGCAAGGTTGAATCTCGCCAGCGTTCATAGTTCAGTTTCAAAGAGAGACAGAAGAGTGCGGACAGAAATGTTTAGCAACGAGGAATATCGTGATATGCATTACATTTACGGTTTATGTGATGGTAATACTGCAGCCGCTGAGAGGGAATATCGGTTACGATTTCCACAACGAAGGCATCCTCGAAGACGCGTGTTTGAAGCCGTACACCGAAGGCTGGGAGATACAGGTGTGATACAACCAAGGCATCATGTTGGTCTTCCTAGGCGCAATGTGCATCAAGAGGAAGACATTCTCGATATTGTTAATGAAAATCCTTCCATTAGTACTCGACATATTGCACATTGAACAGGCTTTTCTCATACGTTAGTTTGGCATATTTTACATAGACAAGGTCTACATCCTTTTCATTTCTATCGTGTCCAAGAGTTAACACCAGGAGACCATGGATATCATCGCGAGTATTGTTGACGGGTCTTACACAAAGCTATTAATGAACTAGACTTCCAGAACCAAGTACTATGGACTGATGAGGCGGGATTCACAAGAGGTGGTGTTATGAATCTACACAATTTTCATTTATGGTCAGATGAGAATCCTCGCGAAAAACGATCCTCTTCATTCCAACAGCGATTTAGTGTAAATGTCTGGGCAGGAATTATTGGCAGCAGCCTTATTGGTCCATACATGATAGAAGACAGGATCGGAGGTGCCAATTATCTAAATTTCCTTCAGGGAACACTGCATATATTATTCGATGATGTACCTCTAAATATTCGTCACCACATGTGGTATCAACTGGATGGTGCACTGGCGCATTTCACATGCTCAGTACATCAGTGGTTGTATCAACACTATACAAAACGATGGATCGTGAGAGGAGGTCCTGTGTCTTGGCTGGCATGGTCTCCCGATTTAACTCAGATGGATTTCTTTTTATGGGGCTGCCTGAAAGAAAAGGTGTACGCCATAGAGGTTGCAAACAGAGAAGATCTCCTGCAATGAATTCATGCCGCTGCAGAAAAAATTAGAGGCCAGCAGATGTTGTTGGAGAGTGTGCAAATCTCTATTAGATTCCGTGCTGAGGCATGCGAGGACAACATTTCGAGTATTTACTCCAATAATGAGCACTGAATGCCCCATCCCTTGTGAGGTTTTATTATTAAGATTCTTGCTGAAATGTTTAAAACGCTGTATCTAACTAACCATAGCAAATAAAGGAAACTTTTATTTAGTTTCTAATCTAATCATTTGTAGTGAAAAAGTATTAAAAGTAGTGAATTGAGAAAAACTTTATTTAAGTTTTCTGCTCAAATCAACGTCCTCTAACGCCTCCTCACTGGTTGACCTTACCTTTTGAAACATATATACAGGGTGAGTCTTAATTACATACCTTAAAATATAACCATCGTGTTCTACACCTACAGACAAGCAAAAAAGTTCATATAAACATATGGTTGCAACTGCTTCGTTAGCGAGATATGGCAATATTATTTTTAAAAACTCGATCGTTTCCCTTCCCCTCTCGTGCTTTGTCGGCAACAATGGCAACAGCCCCATCATGGAATACCCACATTGTCTGCCGCGTTCCCAAGGGTATGTCATCTAGTATTTGCAGTAATTGTCGAGATAGAAACTGTAAATAGAAGGACCCTGATAGTCGAGGCTGTAGCTCATAAGGACCTAGGAGAAGATCACCAATTATTCCCGCCCAAACATTAATTGCAAACTGCTGTTTGAATCATGTTTCCTGAAATGTATGTGGATTTTCATCAGCCCATGTGTGCTGATTACGACTATTAAAAATCCCATTCCTTGTGAAGCATGCTTCATCCGTCACCAAAACTTGGCTGAGAAAGTTCGGATATGCTTCATCCTGCTTCAGTAGCCATTCTCAGAATGCTCTTCAACGCTCATAATCCAGCGGCGGTTGCAGAGCTGGAACACTCTGTACATGGAATGGATGCAACAACTGATTAGGCAACACCCTCACCACTGGTCGCTGGGAATTCTGGTGACGACAAGTCAACCGCCTGGTACTAGTATCAGGGGACCGTTCAACTGAATGCAGAACATCCTCTTCCACACCGGTGCTCCTGCGACTTCGTGGGCCACCAGCGTTTGTCATATTGGGCCGCATACGACATGTTTCTCTCAGACGACGTTCCAGAGAAATGAATGTCCTGCGATTTTGATGCTGTCGTCGCGGACACCTTTCGAAGTAAATACGTGCAGCAACTGCACTGTTCCGCTCTGCTTCTCCGTACAGAAGTATCATATCTGTTAATTTGTCTAATGAATAGTACGCATTATGCGCCATTCTTCGATACGTAACGTGTCTACCAGAACAGTAACCCTCTGTGACTGAATGATTGCTTTCTCCTTGTCGCAGTGCTGCCTCGCTGTTGCCATTGTTGCTATTGTTGCCATTGCTGCCGACAAAGCATGATAGGGGAAGGGAAACAATCGAGTTTTTAAAAATAATACTGCCATATCTCGCTAACGAAGCGGTTGCGACCATATGTTTATATGAACTTTTTTGCTTGTCTATAAGTGTAGAACACGATGCTTATATTGAAGGTATGTAATTAAGACACCCTGTATACACACATGCGCGCACACACACACACACACACATATATTTAGGGCAACTAGGTGTTGTGTCTCTCTTATGCTCACGAAGGGATCATCGCGAAAGCTCTAACCTCTAACCTCCACAAATGTGTCTCTCCAACACCCCAGCGGCTCTACTTCCGGTAACGGTAAGTGTTCACTGGGTTTCCTTCAACACCTAGTTGCCCTAAATATCCTTACTTACCTTTCCTCTTCCATAGTATTTATATATCTATAATATATAGATGCTTCTTACACATGATATATATATATATATATATATATATATATATATATATATATATATATATATATATATATTTTGGGCAACTAGGTGTTGACCTTTCCACGCTCCCTTCCCTTCCACCCCCACACCTTCACCCCAGTGTCACTGCCATATCAGTTGTGTCTCTCTTGTGCTGACGAAGGGATCATCCCGAAAGCTCTAACCTCTACAAATGTGTCTCTCCAACACCCCAGCGGCTCTACTTCCGGTAAGTGTTCACTGGGTTTCCTTCAACACCTAGTTGTCTGCTTTCTGACATATTACTTTTTGTCATTTGTAATGGAGTGGAGTAAAGAGAAAACTGTTAAATTAAAAGCAGCATACGAGAAATACGCAGTTCTGTGGGATGTTTTGTCGGCCGATGACAAAAATTCAACTAATCGCCTTGACGCGTTGAATGCAATTGCCAGAGTATTGCAGTGCGAAATCTCATGCGTGGAAAAGAAAATTTCCAATATAAGGAACCAGTACTTTCATGAAATTTCCAAAATAAAAATAGGAAAAGTGGAAGTGCATCTGAAGATGTATACAAATCGAGTTGGTATGCATTTGAGATGCTGAATTTCCTCAAATTCCATGAAAGACATTCACACAAAACTATCGTATCCACTTTGGAGGTGAAGATCATTCATGAGGGACTTGTATGGACCTTCCAAATGCTGCTTAGCTAAAAACTTCGTACTGCCCACCTTTTACGTCGCCTTGGATTATGTTTTTCCTTGTTAAAACAATCCAGAAACTTCCTGTCAACACTACAAATGCCGACGTGGCCAACAAGGCATCGTCCTCCTTCTTCCAAATTCTGTACTTGAATGAAAGCTAGAATGATGGATCACGACTTGTTGTGACCCGACCAGTCTAAACGTAAACACCTGTGCATTCCTTCCGACAAGTCGGTTGCCCGACATGTCGCGTCTTAGCGTAAACGTTGCTTAAATGTGTGCTTGCATTCTGGAAGCATTTTTAATGTTTAGAATTTTTACAATTTCAAATTATTCCCAATCAATTTTGTACAAAACCATACAACCACATCAAATTTAAACTTTGTAGCTCATTTAGAAGTGCATTATAATTTTATTCGTCCCATAGGGCAATTATCTGGAAAAACAGTTGCTAAGATTTCGAATTTTTACGATATCGGATTTCTTCATTCAGTTGTTAGTGAAAACCGATAATACTGCCATATTTCATGCTTGTATCTCATTAAGAATTGCCCTATAATTTTCACACTCATATGGGGCGTAAATGGGGCAAAACCACCCCTTAAAAATTGGAATTTATGCAATTTTTTTATTTTTTCTTCGGTTGCAATGAAATTTCTATAATGGTGCCATATTTCAAGTCTGTAGTTCACATGGAGCTGCCTCATAATTTTTGTTCTCATATGGAGCAATACTGGGGCAAAAGAACTCCAAAAATGGGTTTTATATAAATATCGGATTTCCTTCATTAGGCACAGTTGAACATTATTGGCATTAAAATATAAGCCTCTAATTCCCATTAAAAGCTTTCCCATATGAAAGGATTAAGCCTGTTGCCTAGGAAGCCTATTGTTACACCCAGAAAAATTACCACTTTTTCCCAATAAAAACGATAAAATTACACATTCATTTTCGCTCTACCGTTTACACTCCAGAACCAGTAACAGCCAGACAGACAGACGGCATTGCAAAAACCACTTTTTCGTCTTCAGTGACACCTAAAATGTATATTTCCGTAAAAATCTTCAGGTCAAATTTTTTCGCCATAACATTACTTTCTCGTTACTTTGTATGAGAAAGTAAGAATTGAAAAAATTCCAGTTTCTATGGTCGGTTTCACCCCAATACTGCCCCATACGAGTGTGAAAATTATACAGCTATTCTTAATGTGATAAAACCATAAAATTTGGCAGAATTATGGGATTTTAGTAACAACAGAAAGAAGAAATCCGATATTGTAAAAATTCGAAATTGTAGCAGCTGTTTTGCCACATTATTGCCCTATGAGACGAATAAAATTATAAAGCATTTTTACATGAGCAACAAACTTGAAATTTGACACGGTTATATGATTTTGTACGTCATCGATTGGGAATAATTCTAGATTGTAAAAATGCTAAACTTTAATAATGCTTGCAGAATGCATGCACACATTAACTAGTGTGTGTGTGTGTGTGTGTATATATATATATATATATATATATATGTATATAAGGCAACTAGGTGTTGAAGGTTTTATCTCTTGGGGGAGTCGTGGCGTAGTGGTGCGGGCGCTGGCCTGCTACGCTTAGCAAACTCGGTGCGAACCGGGTTGCCCGGCTCCCCATTTGCGTGGTTATGTGGAGAACACGCAAATCAGCGCCCCGTCCTTCGGAAGGGACGTAAAACCGTTGGTCCCCTTGGTGTTTCTCGTTAAGAGTAGGCTAATGCCGGCACCGGGTTTCGCTCCTCCCTTGCTTTGTGATTTAGACTGAGAAGCCTTCTAGCGCTGGAGTCGTTTGAAGTCACAAGGTCCCCCCAATTGGTTGGTTTTATCTCTCTTGTGCTGACGAAGGGATCATCCCGAAAGCTCTCACCTCTACAAATGTGTCTCTCCAACACCACAGCGGCACTACTTCCAGTAAGTGTTCACTGGATTTCCTTCAACACCTAGTTCCCCTAAATATCCTTACTTACCTTTCCTCTTCTGTAGTATACATATATCTATATATATACATAAGTATATACTAGTGAACGTGTGCTTGCATTCTGCAAGCATTTACTCTTACTTAAAGTAAAAATAAAAGCCGAAAAATAATTTTCAATGCATAAGTTCGCATCTCGGCTCAGAACTACGTGTTTTTCTGTTTCGAAAATATTGGGGTATAAACAACCCCTAAAATTTATAATTATAAAACAGTTATAGGTTTTTGGCATTTTTTAGGAATACCTCACATTTTTGCAAAATTTCATGTATATAGCTCCTCTAGAAGTGCATTTATAAGAATTTCATTGTTTAAACTTTATGAATTTTTGACAGCCACAATATAAAACTTTCATGAAATATCAAATGTAATTTTCCACCAGAACATTATTTCCTAACTTGGTTAAAATTTTGAGCTTCCTGTATCTAACTAAAGTACATAAACATTAGTGAATTTGTTTAACATTTAGGAATTTATTACGTCCGAACGAATAAAACTTTTCAAATTTCTATAATCCCGTAGAAAAAATTTCAGTTTCATAGCACCTTGAAATGTTAGTAAAATTGTTTATAATTTTTACCGGCCAAGAAAGTATACATTGTTGCAATTTTCGAATTATTCCTCCGATAATTTTTTTTTATTCACCTCTGTATTTAATTCCAGCTCTGCAACTATTTTAGTTTGGGCCAGACATTAGTATCCTCCGATATCCTATATCGTATATCCTCCTCTGTAAGAAGAGTGCTTATACAATGATATATATATCATTCTATATCGACTCTTCTTACAGAGGATATACGATATAGGATATACGATATAGGATATACGATATAGGATATATGCACCTATAGAGGAGCTATATACATGAAATTTTGCAAAAATGTGAGGTATTACTAAAAATTGCCAAAAACCTATAAATGTTTTATAATTATAAATTTTAGGGGTTGTTTATACCCCAATATTTTTGAAACAGAAAAACACGTAGTTCGGAGCCGAGATGCGAACTTTTGCATTGAAAATTATTTTTCGGCTTTTATTTTCACTTTAAGGTAAGAGAAAATGCTTGCAGAATGCAAGCACACCTTTACTTGTATCATATATAGATGCTTCTCACTCATGATATATATGATATATATATATATATATGTCAAAAAACACCACCACTCTCTAACTTCCTCCGCGGGGAGGCACACCCGAAAATAACACAACTCTTCCAAGGGACTCCAACTTCATTTAAACCCGAAATATATATATATATATATATATATATATATATATATATATGGTAGTGTGGGCCGTGTGTTGGCTCGTGGAAGAGCTTCTGCTGTAGGGTAGAATGTGGGTGTAATTCGGGTTTAAATGAAGTTGGAGTCCCTTGGAAGAGTTGTGTTATTTTCGGGTGTGCCTCCCCGCGGAGGAAGTTAGAGAGTGGTGGTGTTTTTTGACATATATATATATATATATCATATATATCATGAGTGAGAAGCATCTATATATGATACAAGTAAAGGTGTGCTTGCATTCTGCAAGCATTTTCTCTTACCTTAAAGTGAAAATAAAAGCCGAAAAATAATTTTCAATGCAAAAGTTCGCATCTCGGCTCCGAACTACGTGTTTTTCTGTTTCAAAAATATTGGGGTATAAACAACCCCTAAAATTTATAATTATAAAACATTTATAGGTTTTTGGCAATTTTTAGTAATACCTCACATTTTTGCAAAATTTCATGTATATAGCTCCTCTATAGGTGCATATATCCTATATCGTATATCCTATATCGTATATCCTATATCGTATATCCTCTGTAAGAAGAGTCGATATAGAATGATATATATATCATTGTATAAGCACTCTTCTTACAGAGGAGGATATACGATATAGGATATCGGAGGATACTAATGTCTGGCCCAAACTAAAATAGTTGCAGAGCTGGAATTAAATACAGAGGTGAATAAAAAAAAATTATCGGAGGAATAATTCGAAAATTGCAACAATGTATACTTTCTTGGCCGGTAAAAATTATAAACAATTTTACTAACATTTCATGGTTTAGGTACTTCTAAAGGTGCTATGAAACTGAAATTTTTTCTACGGGATTATAGAAATTTGAAAAGTTTTATTCGTTCGGACGTAATAAATTCCTAAATGTTAAACAAATTCACTAATGTTTATGTACTTTAGTTAGATACAGGAAGCTCAAAATTTTAACCAAGTTAGGAAATAATGTTCTGGTGGAAAATTACATTTGATATTTCATGAAAGTTTTATATTGTGGCTGTCAAAAATTCATAAAGTTTAAACAATGAAATTTTGAAGACGGAATGCAAATCCGAGTAGAATTAGCGTAATTTTATAGTTTTTATCGCAAAAAATTGCTAATTTTTCTGGGTCTAACAATAGGTTTCCTTGGTAACAGGCTCTATGGTAAGCATTTAATGGGAATCAGAGGCTTATATTTTAATGGTGTTAATGTTAAACTACACCTAATGAAGGAAATCCGATATTGATATAATCCTCATTTTTGGGGCTGTTTTGCCCCATTATTGCCCCATTCGAGAACAAAAAAGGCGATGCAACTGCATAGGACCCAGAGACTTCAAATTTGGCACGGTTATAGAAATTTAATTGCAACATAAGATGAAATTATAAAATTACAAAAATTCTCATTTTTAAAGGGCGGTTTTGCCCCTTTCTGGACCCATGCGAGAACAAAAAATGCGAGGCAGCTGCATAGGACCTAGAGACTTGAAATTTGGCACGATTATAGAATTTTCATGGCTAACTAAGATAAAATTGCAAAATTGGAGAAATTTCTTTTTTTAATGTGTGGTTTTGCTCTTTTTCGGCCCCATCGAGTGTGATATTTATAAGGCACTTCTTAATGAGATACAAACTAGAAATTTGGCAGAATTATGGGTTTTTACTTACAACAGATGGAAAAAATCTGAGAGTTTAATAATTCTTAATGTTAGTGGCTGTTTTGCTCCAATATTGCTCCATACGAGGATAAAATTATAAGGCACTTCTAAATGAGCAACAAACTCCAAAATTGACGTGGTTAAATGATTATGTATAACATCGCTTGGGAATAATTTGAATTTGTAAAAATGCTAAAATTTGAAAATGCTTGCAGAATGCAAGCACATATTAACTAGTATATATATTTATCATGTGTAAGAAACATCTACGTATTATAGATATCATGTGTAAGAAGCATCTATATATTATAGATATCATATATATAGGAGGATACAACATTATGAGGCACTTCCAGATGTGCCAGAAACTTGCAATTTGGAAGTATTATAGGTTTTTGATCACAACCGAAGGAAAAAATCCGAAACTGTCGAAATTACTATTTTGAAGGGCTATTTTGGACCCTTTTTGCCCCATTTTTTGCCCATAAGAAAACATGTAAATTGGTGTAGAGGTTTTTATATTTGCATTGTAAAATTACTTCCCGTCAAGATACAAACTCGAGACTTAAACTGTCGGATAGGAAATAAATTGTAGTTTCTTATTTTTGAAGACGGAATGCAAATCCGAGTAGAATTAGCGTAATTTTCTAGTTTTTATCACAAAAAATTGCTAATTTTTCTGGGTCTAACAATAGGTTTCCATGGTAAGAAGCTCACTCCTTTCATATGGGTAAGCTTTTAATGGGAATCAGAGGCTTATATTTAAATGCTGTTAATGTTAAACTACACCTAATGAAGGAAATCCGATATTGATATAATCCCCATTTTTGCGCCTGCTTTGGCCCATTATTGCCCCATTCGAGAACAAAAAAGGCGATGCAACTGCATAGGACCCAGAGACTTGAAATTTGACGCGGTTATAGAAATTTCTTTGCAACCTAAGATTAAATTACAAAATTACAAAAATTCTCATTTTTAAAGGGCGGTTTTGCCCCTTTTCGGCCCCATGGGAGAACAAAAAATGCAAGGCAGCTGCATGGGACCTAGAGACTTGAAATTTGGCACGATTATAGAATTTTCATGGCAAACTAAGATAAAATTGTAAAATTGCAAAAATTCCTATTTTTAATGTTAGGTTTTGCCCTTTTTCGGCCCCATATGAGTGTGATAATTATAAGGCACTTCTTAATGAGATGCAAACTTGAAATTTGGCAGAATTATGTGTTTTTAGTTACAACAGATGAAAAAAATCTGAGACTGTAATAATTCTTAATGTTAGGGGCTGTTTTGCTCCATTATTGCTCCATATGAGGATTAAAATTATAAGTCACTTCTTAATGAGCAACAAACTCCAAATTTGACATGGTTATATGATTATGTACAACATCGCTTGGGAATAATTTGAATTTGTAAAAATGCAAAAATTTGAAATTCCTTGCAGAATGCAAGCACATAACAACTAGTATATATATATATATATATATATCATGTGTAAGAAGCATCTATATATTATAGATATATATCATACTAGTGAATGTGTGCTTGCATTCTGCAAGCATTAGTTTCGGAAAAATAATTTTTTGACGCAAATGTTTGAACCTTTTCACCGCTTTACGTGTTTTCCTTATTGAAAATTTTTGTGGTAAAAACAACCCCTAAAATAATAATTATAAAATATTCATAGGTTTTTAACATTTGTTACGAATACCTCACATTTATGCCAAATTTCATCAATGTAGCATCTCTAGGAGTGCATTTACATAAATTTAATTTTTTTTAATTTTTGTATATTTAACAGCCACAATACAAAACTTTAACAAAAGTTTCAATGTTAATTGTCACTGGAACGTTATTCCCTAACTTTCATAAAATTTTCAGCTTTCTTTGCCCTTCAGAATGTACATAAACTTTATTCAATTTATTAAAATTTAAGAGACTATTACCGTCGAACGAATAAAAATTTACAAATTTCTATAATCCCATTTTCATTATATGACAAATTCTACCAGTGGAAAAAATTTCAGCTTCATAGCTCATTTAGAAATACCTAAACCATGAAAAGTTAGTAAATAGTTTATAATTTTTAACGGCCAAAAAAATACATATTGTTGCAATTTTTCCTCTAATTATTTTTTTTGATTCAATAATGTATTAAATTTCAGCTCAAACTATTGTAGTTTGCACTGGAAATTTGTATGCCCTCTATATTCTAAGTAAGGTCCATCAATATATAATGAAGAAGCATTTTTAAATTGTAGGATTTTTACAATTTCGAATTATTCCCGGTCTACTTTTAAAAAAATCATGTAAGCGTGTCAAATGTGAAGTTTGTAGATCATTTAGAAGTGCCTTATAATTTTATTCCTCGTATGAGGCAATAATGGGGCAAAACAGCCATAACGTTATGAATTTTAACAATATCGGATTTATTCCTTCTGTGGTAACTAAAAACCCATAATTCTGACAAATTTCAAGTTTGTATCTCATTACGAAGTGCCTTATAATGTTCACATTCGTATTGGGTAGAAATGGGGCAAAACCGCACGTAAAAATTTGAATTTCTGCTATTTTTTTATTTTATCTTCGGTTAGAATGAACATTCTATAATGGTGCCATATTTCAAGTCTATAGTTCATATGGAGCTGCCTCTTCATTTTTGTTCTCGTATGGAGCAATACTGGGGCAAAAGAGCTCAAAAAATGAGGATTATTGCAATATAGGATTTCCTTCATTAAACATAGTTTAGCAATAAAGGCATTAAAATATAAGCCCCTGATTCCCATTAAAAGCTTACCCATATGAAAGGATAGAGCTTGTTACCAAGGAAGCCTATTGTTAGACCCAGATAAATTACCACTTTTTTGCGATAAAAACTATAAATTTACGCTAATTCTACTCGGATTTGAATTCTGTCTTCAAAAATAAGAAACTACAATTTATATCCTATGTGACAGTTTAAGTCTCGCGTTCGTATCTTGACGGGAAGTATATGTCACAACCGAAGGAAAAAATCCGAAACTGTCGAAATTCCTATTTTAAGGGGCTATTTTGGCCCCTTTTTGCCCCATTTTTTGCCCATAAGAAAGCATGTAAATTGGTGCAGAGGTTTTTATATGTACATTTTAATGTTACTTCCCATCAAGATACGAACTCGAGACTTAATCTGTCGGATAGAATATAAATTGTTGTTTCTGATTTTTGAAGACAGAATTCAAATCCAAGTAGAATTAACGTAAAATTATAGTTTGTATCGCAAAAAATTGCTAATTTTTCTGTGTCTAACAATAGGTTTCCTTGGTAACAAGCTCTATCCTTTCATATGCTTAAGCTTATAATGGGAATCAGAGGCTTATATTTTAATACTGTTAATGTTAAACTACACCTAATGAAGGAAATCCGATATTGATATAATCCTCATTTTTGGCGCTGTTTTGACCCATCATTGCCCAATTCGAGAACAAAAAAGGCGATGCAGCTGCGTAGGACACAGAGACTTGAAATTTGGCAAGGTTATAGAAATTTCATTGCAACCTAAGATAAAATTATAAAATTAAAAAAATTCTCATTTTTAAGGGGCGGTTTTGCACCTTTTCGGCCCCAAGCGAGTACGCCCCTTTTCGGCCCCATGCGAGTGTGATAATTATAAGGCACTTCTTAATGAGATGCAAACTTGAAATTTGGCAGAATTATGGGTTTTTAGTTACAACAGATGGAAAAAATCTTAGAATGTAAAAATTCATAATGTTAGGGGCTGTTTTGCTCCATTATTGCCCTATATGAGGATTAAAATTATATGGCATTTCTATATGAGCTACAAACTCCAAATTTGACATGGTTATATGATTATGTACAACATCGATTGGGAATAATTTGAATTTTAAAAATGCTAAAATTTGAAAATTCTTGCATAATGCAAGCACATATTATCTAGTATGTTATATCTATAATATACAAGTAAATATGTGCTTGCATTCTGCTAGCATTGTCTACTGCCCTAAAGTAAAAATTAAAGCTGAAAAATAATTTTCAATGCTTAAAGTTGCATCTCCGCTCCGAATTACTTTTTTTCTGTTTTGAAAATATTGGGGTAAAAACAACCCCTAAAATTTATAATTATAAAATATTCATAGGTTTTTATCATTTGTTATGAATACCTCACATTTATACGAAATTTCATCATTGTAGCACCTCTAGAAGTGCATTTATATGAATTTCATAGTTTAAATTTTTTTAATTTTTAACAGCCACAGCAATGAATATTTCTAAAATTTTCAATGTTATTTACCACCGGGACATTATTTCCTAACCCTGCTAAATTTTTCAGCTTCTTGGATCTACAGAATGTACATAAACATTAGTCAATTTGTTAAACATTTGAGAATTTATTATGGCCGAACTAATAAAATTTTTCAAAGTTCTATATTCCCGTTTTCATTATTTGCAAATTCTACAGGTAGAAAAAATTTATAGATGCTTCTTACACATGCTATATATATATATATATATATCTAAAATATATAATGCTTCTTACACATGATATATATATATATCTATAATATATAGACGCTTCTTACACATGATATATACCGTATTCACCCGAATCCAAGACGACCCTGAATCTAAGACGACCCCCCATTTTGATGATTCCAAAAGAGAAAAAAGCTCAAATTGACCTTCATGACTACAAAAATTATAAATCTTGTGAAATATTTATTTTCTCTTATACTTTTCTTGAATGTCATTGTCTTTTAACATTTTAAAATCATAAGATCACATCACAAATAGAACCATTCAGGTTTTCAAACAAATTAAATGGTAGCATTCATTTTAAGATAACATTAAAAATAAAGTAAATACATTGAAATAATATACTCATTTCAGGACAACAAAAAAACATTTCAATCCAAGTGCTGCATAAAATCATTTTAGTGTGTTAGTCATCATCACTGTCAATGCAACCTTCACTATTTTCCTCGTGCTCACTATCTTTATCACTCTCAACTTCATCATCAGTCTCCCACAAAACATCATCCTCACTCCCATCCATGGCATTAGATAAGCAGCATTTCTTAAATCCTTTCACTATTACGTTTGCATTTATTTGTTGCCACGATGCCTTGATCCATTGGCAGAGCATTGCAACTTCAGGTTTCTTAAGATTTCCTTTTGGTGTTAAAGTGTGAGTTCCACTCTGTAACCACTCAGAATACAAAACCTTTAAATTATTTTTAAAACACTTATTGACAGCAACATCTAAAACTTGAAGTTGCGATGTCATTCCTCCAGGTATTACAATAAGATCATCGCACTCATTATGTTTTTAATTTCAGGAGATAAGTGTCCTTGAATGCATCCAGTGAAAGCATTGCTCTTTGTTTCAGTAAAGCTCCTGGCCGTCTATTCCACACCACATGTAACCAATCTCTGATTAGTTCTTTAGTCATCCACCCCTTTTCTTGACACCTATTATTCCACTTGGCAAATGTTTCTTAGGCATTGTTTTCCGCTTCAGAATCACATATGGTGGTAATTTAGTCCCATCTGCTAAAACCGCCAACATTACCGTGACTCGCATTTTTTCATTGCCTGTAGTTTTAATTAGGTCGGATTTCGCACCTTTTTCATTCACAGTATAATTAGATGGCATGTAGAAGAAAACCGGAGTTTCATCGGCATTTCCTATTTGGCTCAAAAGGTAATTATTGGTTTTTCTAAGTCCAATTACGGTTTTGCCCCTTTTCGGACCCATGCGAGAACAAAAAATGTGAGGCAGCTGCATAGGACCTAGAGACTTGAAATTTGGCACGATTATAGAATTTTCATGGCAAACTAAGATAAAATTGTAAAATTTCAAAAATTCCTATTTTTAATGTGTGGTTTTGCCCTTTTTTGGCCCCATACGAATGTGATAATTATAAGGCACTTCTTAATGAGATACAAACTTGAAATTTGGCAGAATTATGGGTTTTTAGTTACAACAGATGGAAAAAATCTGAGACTGTAATAATTCTTAATGTTAGGGGCTGTTTTGCTCCATTATTGCTCCATACGAGGATTAAAATTATAAGGCACTTCTGAATGAGCAACAAACTCCAAATTTGACATGGTTATATGATTATGTACAACATCGCTTGGGAGTAATTTGAATTTGTAAAAATGCTAAAATTTGAAAATGCTTGCAGAATGCAAGCACATAACAACTAGTATATATATATCATGTGTAAGAAGCATCTATATATTATAGATATATATATATATATATGAGGATACAAAATTATGAGGCACTTCCAGATGTGCTAGAAACTTCAAATTTGGGGGGATTATAGGTTTTTAGTCACAACCAAACGAAAAAATCCGAAACTCTCGAAATTCCTATTTTGAGGGGCTATTTTGGCCCCTTTTTGCCCCATTTTTTGCCCATAAGAAAGCATGTAAATTGGTGTAGAGGTTTTTATTTACATTTTAAAATTACTTCCCATCAAGATGCGAACTCGAGACTTAAACTGTCGGATAGGATATAAATTGTAGTTTCTTATTTTTGAAGTCAGAATTCAAATCCGAGTAGAATTAACGTAAATTTATAGTTTTTATCTCAAAAAAGTAGTAATTTCTCTGGGTCTTACAATAGGTTTCCTTGGTAACAAGCTCTATCCTTTCATATGGGTAAGCTTTTAAGGGAATCAGAGGCTTATATTTTAATGCTGTTAATGTTAAACTACACCTAATGAATGAAATCCAATCTATCTATACATATCTATAAAGTAAGGTGTTTGTATGTATGTATGTATGTATGTGTGTATGTATGTATGTATGTATGTATGTATGTATGTATGTATGTTCTGGTAAGGCTCAGAAACTACAACACGCAGAAAAAAGAGGAAGGTGTCATATTAACCGGAATAACGAGTACGGTGGTGTAGTAAGGTTTTTAAACCGATTCGGTGTACTATTTAATTATAATAAAATATTTTCGTTTATATGGGATTTTCATTTAAAATTTTTTCGTAAATTTCTCGAATTTTTAACTCCTTACATATATATCGCAGACATATGCTCTCGCAGACTTTTTTGTGGTAAATTATCTCCTCTTTTGGAATAATTTTTTAAAAGAGGGGCTTACAGATCAAATAAGACGAATTGAAGGGAAAATCTTATTTTTCATTATTGCTCAGCATTTGGATATACTTAGCAACCGATGTAAACAAATTACGTTTGAACTATAAGCATATCCTAAACGTAGAAATAGTTGATGAAATACTCATTTAATATCTTCTGATTTGATTGTATGTTTTTCTTTCATTATCTATGGTCTTCTATACACAGGTTAATTCTGCGAATAAACATTAGTGAACTGTTTCTTTTTCTGTAATCGTGTCATTCGCATTATAGGTATGTTTGGATATAAGTTAAATTGTTTTTATATGCCTTTTGTCTTATTTTATTTCATATTTTGTTTAAGTGAAAATTACTGAAGATATATGATTAAATTACTACGTTAAAGTTTTTGTGTTTTGTTTTATCAGTTTATCAATAAAAACTGAATTGAGCATTTCATGCTAACATGCAAGTTTTTTCCCATGCTCATCCATTTTGCGTTTCAATGATAATTAGATACTTTTTTGTAATATATAATATCGTTTTGAATTAAAAGAGAGTTTTATCAATTGGAAATAAGGTTCGCTCTTGAGTAATTGTTATTTTAATACGAGAACTAAATTAGATTAACATTTTGAACACGTAACGCAGTGAATTTCGAAAGATTTTATTTGAATAATACTTTTGTTGAACTTTATTATGGCTTCTGAACTAAAATTAAGAATTCGTGTCTGCGGTTCCATGGGTAAAATGTAAACACTACCGATACACTCACGTAATAAATTACGTTAGAAAAGTAAAACATTTTACTACATTATTTAAAATCGATTCGTTCGAATATCTCAATCTATTATTCAATTAATTACGATGGAAAACACAATTAAGATCAATAATTTTATATCTATTTAGAGTAATAATAGGTATTCTTATTTAGTTTCTCCTGTTATTATGTTGACATACAAACTCATATTCCGCGTAATCAATATTTACTCATCACTACGACACGCTATTTTGTGATTGTTGGTTGTTTATTTAGTAACTGAATAGAAAGCGTCAGTCGCCATCATCAGATACATTGAGCTTTAGGAGATTATTCGTTGGTTGGTTTCGGATAGTTTGTTGTTTTCATTTGCTTTCGTTTCGTGTCCATTTTTTGTGTTCTTTGTTTGTTTTGTTTCTTAGTTGTTCATTTTGTATTCTTTGTTTATATTCTTTGGTTGTGCTCTTGATTTTTGTTCCTTGATTACTTATTTGTCGGTTTACACCTTTTATGTCGGCTATTAGTTAGAGTTTAATTCATTTCTTTTTTCTTCGTAGTTTTTACATTGAACTTATATTCTTTGGTTGTACTCTTAATTTATGTTCCAGGATTATTTATCTGTAGGTTTACATTCTTTTCTACGGGGTATAGGTTAGCGTTTAATTCATTTCTTTTTTCATGGTGGTTGGTCTTCTAAGCGGGAAAAAGTATAACTATTTGCAGTCCGAAATGCACCCGGGCGAAGCCGGGTACGAAAAGCTAGTAACTCATAATGTTAGGGGCTGTTTTGCTCCATTATTGCCCCATACGAGGATTAAAATTATAAGGCACTTCTAAATGAGCAACTAACTCCAAATTTGACATGGTTATATGATTATGTACAACATCGCTTGGGAATAATTTGAATTTGTAAAAAAGGGTTAAAATTTGAAAATGCTTGCAGAATGCAAGCACATAACAACTAGTATATATATATCATGTGTAAGAAGCGTCTATATATTATAGATATCATATATATAGGAGGATACAAAATTATGAGGCACTTCCAGATATGCTAGAAACTTGAAATTTGGTAGGATTATAGGTTTTTGGTCACAACCGAAGGAAAAAATCCCAAACTGGCGAAATTCCTATTTTGAGGGGCCATTTTGGCCCCTTTCTGCCCCATTTTTGGCCCATAAGAAAACATGTAAATTGGTGTTGAGGTTTTTATATTTGCATTTTAAAATTACTTCCCGTCAAGATAAGAACTCGAGACTTAATTTTGTGCATGCATTTTGCAAGCATTTTTAAAGTGTCGCATATTTACAATTTAAAATTATTTCCAATGAATTTTGTACAAAATGATATAGCTGTATCAAAATTCAACTTTGAAGCTCATTTAGAAGTGCATTATAATTTTATTCGTCACATAGGACAATTATTTGCCAAAGCAGTCGCTAAGATTTCGAATGTTAACTATATTGGATTTCGTCTTTCTGTTATACCTAAAAACCCATAATTCTGCCAAATTTCATGTTTGTGTCTCATTAAGAAATATCCGTATCAATTTCACACTGGTATGGGTCATATATAGGGCAAAACCTTCCTTAAAATTTGGAATTTTCGCAGTGTTTTATTTTATCTTCGGTTGCAATAAAATTTTTATAACCACGCCAAATTTCAAATCTCTACGTCATATAGAGCTGCCTCATAATTTTTGTTCTCTTATGGAACAATACGGGGGAAAACAGCCCCAAAAATAGGATTTATTACAATATCAGAATTCCTTCATTAGGCATAGTTTAACATTAAAGCCTCAAAAATATATACCTCTCACTCCCATTAATAGCTTACCCTTATGAAAGCATTAAGCCTGTTGCTAGGAAGCCTATTGTTAGAATAAGAAAAATTAGCACTTTTTTGCGATGAAAACTATAAATTGTAGAGGTTTTTATAATTGCATTTTAAAGTTACTTCCCGTAAAGAGACGAACTCGAGACTTAAACTATCGGATAGGATATTAACTGTAGTTTCTTTTTTTTGAAGGCAGAATTCAAATCCGAGTAGAATTAGCATAAATTCATAGTTTTTATCACAAAAAAGTGGTGATTTTTCTGGGTCTAACAATAGGCTTCCTAGGCAACATTCTTAATAATTTCATATGGGTAAGCTTTTAATGCCTTTACTGTTAAACTATGCCTAATGAAGGAAATCCTATATTGTATAATCCTCATTTTTAGAGCTCTGTTGCCCCAGTATTGCTCAATACGAGAACAAAAATGTAGAGGCAGCTCCAAATGAAGTACAAACTTGAAATATGGCACCGTTTTAGAATTTCATTGCAACTGAAGATAAAATAAAAAATTGCATATATTCCAATTTATAAGAGGAGGTTTTGCCCCATTTACGCCCCATATGAGTGTGAAAATTATACGGCAATTCTTAATGAGATACCAGCTAGAAGTATGGCAGTATTATGGGTTTTCACTAACAACTGAAAGAAGAAATCCGATATCGTAAAAATTCGAAATCTTAGCAACTGTTTTGCCACATAATTGTCCTATGCGATGAATAAAATTATAATGCACTTCTAAATGAGGTACAAAGTTGAAATTTGATACGGTTATATGATTTGGTACAAAATTGATTGGGAATAATTTGAAATTTCAAAGATGCTAAACTTTAATAATGCTTGCAGAATGCATGCACACATTAACTAGTATATATCTATAATATATAGACGCTTCTTACACATGATATATATATATATATACAAAATTATGAGGCACTTCCAGATGTGCTAGAAACTTGAAATTTTTAAGTGCATAAGTGTGCACCTCTGTGCCAATTTACGTTTTTCTTTATGAACAATATTGGAATAAAAACAACCCCTAAAATTTATAATTGTGAAAAAGTTATATGTTTTCATCATTTGTTGCAAATACCTCACATTCCTGCAAAATTTCATCTATTTAGCACCTCTAAAATTGCATTAAATAAATTTTATTGTTTAAACTTTATAAATTTTCAACAGCCACAATAATAAACTCTTCTGAGATATCCTCAAGAAACTGAAAGTTGACCGACCGATCCATGACCTCTGGGGTCACGACCCAGTGGGCGGATTTGAATTATATTCGGCACTGCAACTCCCATGATCAACCTGAAGCTGCTGTCAAAATTTCAAGCTCCTAACTTTATTCTCTGATGAGTTATGGCTGCCACCGACAGATAGACAGACAGGCAGACAGACATCCTCTTTTATTTATTAGATTAGATAGACATATATAGGAGGATACAAAATTATGAGGCACTTCTATATGTGCTAAAAACATGAAATTTGGTAGGAATATAGGTTTTTGGTCACAACCGAAGGAAAAAATCCATAACTTTCGAAATTATAATTTTGAGGGCTATTTTGGCCCCTTTTTGCCCCATTTTTACTCCATCCATTTGCTACATAAATCGGGGTAGAGATTTTTATATTTGCATTTTAAAATTACTTCCCGTCAAGATATGAACTGGCGACTTAAAGTATCGAATAGGATATAAATTGTAGTTTCTTATTTTTAAGACAGAATTCAAATCAGAGTAGAATTAGCATAAATTTATAGTTTTTATCTCATAAAAGTGGTAATTTTTCTGGGTCTAACAATAGGCTTCCTAGGGAACAGGCTTAATCCTTTCATATGGGTAAACCTTTAATGGGAATCAGAGGCTTATGTTTTACTGCCATTAATGTTAAAATATGACTAATGAAGGAAATCCGATACTGATATAATCTCTGTTTTTGGGGCTGTTTTGCCACAGTATTGCTCAATACAAGAACAAAAAAATGAGGCAGCTCCATATGACCTAGTGACTTGAAATTTGGCACGATTATAGAAATTTCATTGCAACCAAAGTTAAAATAAAATATTGAAAGAATCTTATTTTTAGGGACGGTTTTGTTCCATTTCTGCCTTATACGAGTGTGAAAATTATAAGGAACTCCTAAATGAGATACAAACATGAAATTTGACATGGTTATATGATATTGTACAAAATCGATTCGGAATAGTTTGAAATTTTAAGAATACTACAGAGGATAGGATACAATAAGGTACTAATGTGTGGTTCAAACTACATTAGATGGAGAGCTGAAATTTTCAGAAAATGTAGATGGCATGGAGAAATCAACAGGAAAAATTGAAATTTACAATAATTTTTTATTGGCCATTAAAAATTATAAACTTTTCAACGAACATTTCATGGTTTAAGTACTTCTAAATGTTCTACAATGCTGAAATTTTTTCTGACAGTAAAATTTACCAAATAACGATATCAGAATTATAGTAGTTTGAAAATGTTTATTTATATGGCCGTTAAAAATTCATAAATGTTATAAAAATTGACTAATCTTTATATACCTTTGGTCGAGCTAGAAAGCTGAAAATTAAGGAATTGTGTTTCAGTTACAATTAGAGTTGAAAATTTCAGAAAAGTATAGGGGTGCACGTGGTACACGTGGATTTGGATTACGTGAGTAAATACAGTATTAAAATTAATTATTAAAAATATTCTAAAATACCATATTTACTCATATAACCCACACACTCGGGTACCCTGTGCACTCCTATTTTTGGGCCAGTACGGAGGGAAAAAATTAATTTGAGCCAGATGTTTTTTTTAAGTCACCGATTCCCACTTCCTGAAACAAGTTCTTCTTAAGGTAAGCATTTTCTCCCTTCTATGGGACGTATTTATCTCATTATGACATTACTAGCAGAAATCTCCTCACCAATAGTCCTCTTTCATTAACCCCTTAACTGTTTTTGTTGTAATATTACGCAACTTCGTCCCCACTTCACTGTTTTTGATGTAATATTACGCAACAATGTGGAGCATCACAAAATATTTGTTCATCTAATAATTGGAACTTCCCTACGTGGATGGGGAGTTTTTTTGTTTATCGTCTCGTGAGTAAATATTGAAAGGTTAGGAACAAACGAGTCCAAACACTTGAGATGTGGATTTTCGTCTTCCTTTCGAACGATGAAATCTTTCATTCGCCACAAAATGGCTTGGCAGGCACATTATCGAAGTTGAGTAGTCTCATTAAAGCAAGGACTCGGTTATCATAACCTTTTATAACGAGAACATTTTGTAACACATAAAAATCGATTGCTCGACGTGCAGGCTTTTATTCTTTTGCAAATTTAAATGACTTAAAATGAAGATACGAACTCAGGATAAAACATGTATTAAGCTGAAAGAATCAACTTTTTATTTTTGAAAGACAGAATTCGAGTCTGACCCACTTTAGCATACAATTTAGTTTGTGATCATGAAAAAAGGTATTTTCATCAGTTTGTAACAGTGAAAAAGGCTAAATACCATGGAAATGAGATCATTGCTTTTAAATGGGAATGGATCTCACATGCTATACTGAGCAATGTCGGGCAATTTTGCTAGTATTATATATTCCAAGATATTTGATGTGGTCCACATGCAGTATCACTTCACCCTCAATAAAATATCAGCATCCTCTTCTTTCTCTAAATACAATACACTTGCTTTTGTGTACATTTATTTTAATTTTATTGTTATTTACTCAATCTACAGAAGAATTTATATCATCTTCAAGGATATCCCTGTCTGATGATATTGTCAGCTTTTACTTTCAGCTGCATCCAGAACATGATGGAACTGACGTTTCGCGACCGTTGCAGGTAACTTCTTCAGGGCGAAGTGAATTTGCCCTGTAGAAGTTATCTGCAACGGTCGCGAAACGTCGGTTCCATCATGTTCTGGATGCAGCTGAAACTGAAAGCTGACAATATCATTGAACAACCACGCTGCGAAAACCTTTGGTCAAAAAAGATATCCCTGTCTCTTTCACTTTTGACGTTTCTATAGAACAGGGGTGGCCAATAGGTCTAGCGCGATCGCAATTTCGGTTGATTGCACCCACACTAGGAATTTTTTTTAAATTTTGAAAATAAATATCTTTACGGGAGGGGTCGCCACCCTTTCCTCTTCTATGGGCGCAATCGGGTGCCTCAATCAAACAGTTTGTGATAGTTTGGCTCCCTCCTGAAGTCGAGGGGTTTTGCAGTGGATGAACCTAGCGCCAGTGTCCACAATGTTTACACGGCGCGCTCCTGGAGACAAAATTGGCGCCAGAGTTCTAGTCTCTTTGTAACTCTCCTCTCTCTTTACATGTCTCTCCTAACAAAGTATCTCAAATTTCTGTTACTTTGAATAAAATCTCCAGATAAAATCTCGTGTTCAGGCACCTTTAGATGGTAGACCCATTAGTTACATTTGTTGTGTTTTCAAGTTGGTATCATTTCCGAATCACTCTGTTTTTGTTTTACTGGATCCAAAAAGTTCTAGTTCTTTCGTTGGTAAGTACGATTTTCGTTACATTTTACAACCATTTCATATTATTCTTTTATCATTTGTATATGAATTTTAGTGCTGCAGCATTTATCAGAGAACCTTCTTTCGTTTTTGTTCTTTAGTGAGCGTCAGTGATCTTGGCTCTTCATTTGAATAAAATATCTTCATGCTCATCTAGTTGTGGTGGCCGTTTTGTTGAAGCTGTCAAAAATTTTGTAGAGACAAATTTATGTGCTTGACGTCAAACGCTGCAATAACACTGAGGACTTCAGTGAATTTGAACTGTGTTTTGTGTATCAATATACTTTTTTCTTACCCTACAATGAGTGCTTCAAAAAAATCAAAAACGTATCACTTTCATGAAGAATGGGAGCTTGCATATTTCTTCTCAATGGTAGAAGAGAGGTGCTGCTGCCTCATTTGCAATTCCTCCATAGCCATAGCTAAGAAAGGAAATTTGGAAAGACATTTTATGTCTCTCCGTAGCAAATATAATTCCAATTTTCCCTCTGGAACCGAAGTGAGGAAAATCAAAGTCAACGACATGAAGTCTAAGTTATCGGTACAGCAAAAACAGCTAACGAAATTTTGCACAAAATCAAAAGGAGTCACCATCTCATCATTCAAAGCTTTTAGCAAAAAGGGCAAAATCGTTTTCAGATGGCGAATTCCTGAAAGAAGTCATCCTGAACATTTCAGATTCCCTTTTTGAAGACTTGAAAAACAAAAGTGAAATTAAATCTGTTATTGGACACCTACAACTCTCACGAAATACTATGATGAGGCGAATAGAGAAGATTAGTGAAAATAGAACAGAGCAGCTGCACAGTGACTTTAATAAATGTCTGTGTTTTTTATTACAAATTGATGAGTCAACTGATATATGTGACACAGCACAGGTTCTTGTCTTCATTCGTATGGTATTTGATGATTGGAGTGCTAAAGAAGAATTACTCGGGATGAATAGTTTGAAAGAAAGAACGAGAGGTATGGATATTTACAATGCTTTCAGAGGTTTCATATCTGAAATAAAATTACCTCTTTATAAGCTAGTGTCAATTACCACGGATGGAGCAAAATCAGTGATAGGAAATACAAATGGTTTCATTGCATTGTGCAGAAATGATGATGAATTTCCAAATTTTTTGAATTATCATTGCATAATTCACCAACAAGTATTAGCCAGTAAGCGGCTAAATACAGAACAGATTATGGACATTTCATTTAAAATTGTTAATTCGATTAGGGGGAAATCTCTTCAAAGACGCCTTTTCCAGAGAGAATTTGAGGGACAACCAGAGCTATTATTGCATACAGATGTAAGGTGGCTTAGTAGGAGTAAATTTCTTCAAAGATTTTAAGATTTACTCAACGAAATTATAATTTTTCTTGAAAACAGAAACGACGACTACACAAAGTTATATGATAAAAATTGACACTGTGACTTGGCATTTTTAGCTGATTTTACTGGAAAATTGAGCGCCTTGAATTTAGAATTGCAAGGGAAAAACAGGACCATCACTGAAATGATCAGCAATATTGGTGCTTTTAAGAATAAAATTCCAATATTAATCTCTGATCTTCAAGAACAAATTTTTGATCAGTTCCCAAATCTGAAAGATCATTTACTAAATCATCCTGGTTCCATTTGGAACTGTAAGAAATATGTAGCTGAAGTTAACAATGTTATGGAAGATTTTAATGTTAGATTTAGTGATTTCCAAAAAATTGAAGAAATTGTTGAGTACTTGTCGTTTCCCTTTAAGAAAAATTTAGACGCTAAATACATCGCTGGTAAAATAGCCGAAATATTTCATTTGGAAAGAGGTGGCACTGTAATTGAAATTTTAACACTACAAGCACATATATTCCTAAAAGCTCATGCTTCAGAAGGAGATTTTTGGAAGTATGTTTGTCAAGAAAAATATAACATCAAAAAATGCTGTGAGTACATACATTCCTGTTTCGGCTCCACTTATTTTTGTGAATCAGCATTTTCATACTTGAATCTTACGAACACGAAGAATCACACTTCGCTGACTGATTCCCACGTAGCAGATTCATTAAAATTGTCTTGTCAGCGTATACGCCAAATTATGAAAAGCTGGTGGAAGAAATGAAAACACAAGTCTCTCACTAATTGACATTAAAAAGTATTTAATAATTTTGATGTTTTTAAAACATTTTATTGCTCATTTCTTTACTATTTTGTTTGTTTAGGTAAATATGACTGTATTTTGTTTATTGGGTGTGGGAAGCTTCTAAAATATTGAATGATTTAAATTACTTTAAATTTTTAAGCTTATAATATTCAATGAATATATTATTTAATTAATCTGAAAATTCACTGAAGTTTACTCTAATAAAATATATAAATTTTAAAAGCTTTTATTTTCCCTTTATATCCACAATTAAATATTTATATTTTCAATTTAAATTTTACAATCATGTCAGTCTATAAGGTGTAAAAACCTTTTCTGCGGATGCGCAAAAGTTCAATCGTGAATTATTTTTGTTGTGGTAGATCACAATTTTTTTCAGAGTATCAAAGTCGATCGCAGCCAAAGACAAGTATCAAAGTCGATCGCAGCCAAAGAGTCTTATCGTAATTTTTATATGATATGGCAAGTTGTTGATATAAATGAGAAAAAACAACAGTGTCAAGACACTGCCCTGACAGAAACCTGTCATTAATTTCTTCAGATATATTACTTCCAGTCTCTCTGCTTCCTCTCCTTCAAGAAGACATCTATCCATCTCACTGCCCTTGCATCCATACCCAACACGCCAATCTTCATCAGATTACGTGCTTTTCTGGGTTGACAAAAAGGGGCCAAAATAGCCCCTAAAAATTGGAATTTCAACAGTTTCAAATTTTATTCTTTGGTTGTGACCAAAAACCTATAATACTGCCAGATTTCAAGTTTCTGGCTCATGTGGAAGTGCTTCATAATGTGTATCCTCTTCCTGTGTAAGAAGCAGCTATATCTATTAAGATATACAGGCGATGCCCGGTTTACGCCATAGATACGTTCCGAGAGTTATGGTGTAAATCAAAAGTAATTTTTCGACATTTGATCATTAACAGTGGCGGTGTTTATCAAATATGCATTAAATTTCAGATTATGGAATGCATAGCCTTTCTTAAAACGACCAAGCCAGCCATCGCTAGCAGCAAAATGAACTACATCTGTCTCATTCTTTGTCAATTCTTCATATAAACTTCTTGCTTTCTTTTGAATGATGGCCATGGATGAAGGACAGTTTTGCTGGTTTTGGTGTTCAATCCACGTGGCCAATAACTGTTCCATTTTCTCTAAAGCGACCAAATCAGCTTTCATAATTATCGTAGCACTGATATCCGCTGATGCTCGAGACATTTTACGAATACTTTTAACATTATCACGGATTGTTCTTATTGTAGAATCACTGAGTGAGTGTTTCTTTCACCTCATACCTTTTAAGCATCTCTATTTTAATTTCTAAGGAAAGAAACTTTCTAGCTTTTTTCACATCCTTCCTTCCCATATTAGAATCACTTCTAACTCTTTTGAAGCTCATTTTAAAACAGGGGGATAAATTAAAGAGTACTAAGAATTAAAATCACAGAGATAAACGAGAGCTAAATGTATAACGTTAGCACTACCAAAGACGACAACAGCTAAACTGCCTACCTATTTATACTTTCGCGGTGAAAGAAAATGAACATGAGACTTCACAATGTAACAGTATGTATACTTTGTCCGTGAGTGATAGGATGCGAGTGAGACTTCACAATGTACCATTCAAAGGTAGCGAAGTCATAGAAATGAGCACAGTGGCGCAAATACAATTTTATTTGTACATACTGTAAGGCTGCTATTGTTGACGGTTGATAATTTACATTAAATTTAGTGTACAATCAAATTGTCGATGAATAAATGCCTTTTTTTTATAAAAAGTATTTTTAGTTGAAAAATATTTTTTTCGCCTTATGGCGGGCTGCATATTTATTCATTAGAAATGGCGTTAAAATGAAAGTGAGTAAATCGAATTGGCATAAATCGGGCATCACCTGTAGATGCTTCTGACATAGGATATAGGAGAATGAGGAGGATATAAAATTATGCGACACTTCCAGATGTGCTAGAAACTTGAAATTTGAAACAATTACAGTAAAACCTCACATAACGCAGTAGCTACATTCTTTGAAATCACCGCATCTTGTGAAATCGTGTTATATGAAGCATTAAGTTAATAGGAAATAAGGGGTTAGGTTCTTATAGGGTGACCACATGTCCCGTTTTTCAGCCAATTTTTCCTCAAATGTTCCGTATCCCGTGTGAAATCAATACGGGACGCACTTTGTGCCATATTATTTTATTACTAGCATAATTACCCGTTAATATGATGGGATATCTTTAGTTAACCTTACCTCCCTCCCTCCCTCTCTCTCCCTCCCTCCCTCCCTCTCTCTCCCTCCCTCCCTCCCTCTCTCTCCCTCCCTCCCTCCCTCTCTCTCCCTCCCTCCCTCTCTCTCTCTCCCTCCCTCTCTCTCTCTCCCTCTCTCTCCTTCCCTCTCTCTCCATCCCTCTCTCCCCCTCCGTTACAATCCCCCTCCCACCCTATCTCGTATTAAAAACATTCAAAGCATGCTTACACCCATAAGGGTTGATTTAACAATAGGATTTTGAGGTCTAACAATATAATTAGTCACCATGGCAACATTCCGATAAAATGGCAAGATTTCCATAAAATATGTAAATTAAATGTTTAACATGAGATATTTCGAACTGTGGGCGAAAAAAAATGAACAGAATAATAAACTTTATAATTTTTTCTTCAAATTGGTTCAAATCTGAAGGTCGTAGGTTAATTCCTTCTAATTTTAATTTCCAAATGAATAAAAGCCTTGCACGTCGAAAAATCACGTTTTACATGTTAAGTAATCGGAAATGAAAATGCATCCATTGGAGTCAAACCAAGGAATTTTTTTGAGATTTAAATTCGTCATCACCTGAAAAAGTGTTAATCAAGCATCCCTGCCAAATTTCAAGTTTCTATTTTCATTACTTCTCGAGTTATTAGCGTTATAGACAGAGAATTGCTTTTTATTACAATGACTAGCAGAATTTGCCGTTGCATTTCAACGGATTTAGTGAAACTACTACAGTACAACATACAAACTCTTTAAAATATATAGTAGATACTTTTAAAATTACAGTGAGCTTTGCTTAACAATTAATCATATTTCTTGTAACAATCCGTTTCCGAGCCTATTGCATTCAGATAAAATCTGATGTGGCCAACACATGACTTTCTCCATATTTGGGGTATAGATATTTAAATTATTATGAATAGCATTATAAGACAAAATTATTATTTCATGTTGTAAAAGAATACAGTCGTCCTTATTGCCGTAAATTACGTATATTTTGAATATGTTTGTAGAATTCACCGCTACATGGTGGTGGCGCTGTAAACTGGAAAATCGAATTGTTGTTAAAAATGCATAAAATAAACTACCCTTAATTATTGAGCAATAACAACCATTTCTACAAATACTCTGCTAAGTACGATAAAATACCTAAGTACGGGGTTTCATTCATTTTCGCTCTACCGTTTAGGCTCCAGAGCCAGTAACTGACAAACAGACAGATGGCATTGCAAAAACGACTTTTTCAGAATAGAGAAAAGAATTTCCGAAACGATCCACCCAGGCATAAAGGTAGAGCCTTACTGAAGACCGTACAAAAGTCGACTACGTTACTTGGGGAATGTATACTGTCCCACACGCTGTTGGAAACGAATAGGAAGGAAGACGCCGAAAGGCGGCGGTCAGTCCTAAGTAAATACCTGAGCGCCCCCTGTCGGCGGCACCCGCACCGAGTGTGTTAAACTATTAATATTTCTAATTTCAATTATTTTTTAAACAACAATAACTGCCGTTGGGTAACAATAAAATGAAAACATTTCAGTATTTATTTCTGTAAAAGATTTTAAGTGCATAATAAAGTCCCGGACAATATCAAGTTAACAAAGTCTTTAATAAATCATCATATTTATATTATTAACCGCCTCCCTGATTATCCCAAGTATACTTGGGCTCGCGAACGGCAAAAATCCTGATTATCCCGAGTATACTTGTGCTAGAGCGACTTTTTGCTTCCATAGGTGCTGCAGCCGAGTTTTCTCAGTTTCATGTAATATTTCACCGCTAGGTGCCAGTGATCTGTAGTATTTCTTTGTGGGAAGTTCTAAAACTGAGTATTATGCATCTGAGGAATCGGAAAATACTAAGTTTGTCTTCAGAAATTTCGCGGCATTGTTTTCACACCCAAATTTATTTTATAATACAGTACAGAGGACACAGAGGTATTTATTGCTGCAACTGCATCGACCCAGGCCAAGAACGGTTGCAAACTTGAATCCGAGAGCAATATCCTAGCCTCCCTCTCCCTTTTCACTGGAGGTAGCTTAGTGTCAACTTTCTCATTGACAGTGGTCATCCCGTCCTAGAAAATTTCACAGACAGACATCGGCAATTTTACAGCCCAGCTGCAGAATCCTAGCTTTATCGTTCCCATAATATTTTACAAGAGGCTCCGAGAATTATACATTGACGCGTGTCGGGCAAACCCTTTCACCACCAGATGTTTTTGTATAATTTCTATGTTTGGGACTGTGCTCCTATGCTTCAGTTGCTTGTTGATATCCTTAGCAAAAACAAACCTTTTCATTGCAGTAGTTCTTCCTTACAGTTTTCATTGTGGCTGTTGTTTGATAGTTCACGATTTTCGTTTTTTTTTTCGAAATTAACTTTTTTGATTATGAATCCCTAAATGGAAGTGGAAGACATTGATGACTTGGAAGATATATCCATGAAGGAATCGAGCTCAGAATCAAGTTTTTCTGAAGCAGAGATGACATCCGAATCTGAAGAGTCATTGGAGACAACGGAAGAAGTGGACTGGCGAGAAGAGAATACTATGAGTCATCTTCCTCCTCCTCCACCTAGATTTCCATTTCTAAGCAACCTGTCAATTAATTTTGAAGTCGATCCAGATGGAGGTATTCTGCAATTTTTTGAACTTTTTTTGATGAAGGACTTGTTTCCTTGATTGTTGACTAAACGAATAGATACACAAGTCAGTCGCTCTGCAGAAAACTCTCCACTTCATCCAGTGCTGAAAAGTTTTGGCAACCCACGACCGATCCTGAAATTCGCGTTTACTTAGCACTTATTATTTTGCAAAGTGTTATTAGAAAGCCTGATCTGGAATACTATTGGTCAAAAAGACCAATACTCTACAGTCCAATCTTTGGAGAGACTATGTCATATAGGAGGTTTGTGAGAATATGCCAGTACTTACATTTTAGTGATAATGAGTCCTACAATATAGAACTTCATCCGCATCTCAAATTAAACAAAATCTGGCATGTTCTGTGTAATTTAAATGAAAAATTTCAAAAACTGTGTACTCCTGAAAGAGACGTTACCATTGATGAAAGTCTGTTACTCTATAAAGGAAGATTGGGTTGGGTCCAATATATTCCCCAAAAACGTTCGAGGTTCGGGATAAAAACATTTGTGCTGTCAGAATCAAAATCTGGGTATATGTGTTCATGATTGTATATATGGGAAAAGGGACTATTTTAGACAAGGACTATGCAGACCTTTCAATGACGACACAGGTGGTAATGAGTTTGATGAAGCCTCTTTTAGAAAAAGGACATTGTGTGACCACTGACAATTTTTACACCTCAGTTGGCAGAAATGCTAATTTCAAAGACTACAGACACATACGGTACTGTGCGTACAGCACGAAAATATATGCCACCAAAGCTAAAACAAAAAAAGTTAAAAAAAGGTGAGTCTGTTGCATATCGTCGGGGAAAAATTGTTGTTGTGAAGTGGAAAGATGCAGGATTTGTGACTCTTCTCTCTACAATTCACAACAGTGAAATGGTAAGGGCAGAATTGAGGGGAAAAGAGAAGAATAAGCCCAAGGTCGTCATTGATTACAATGACACAATGGGAGGAGTAGATAGGGTGGACCAGCACGTAGCTGACTATCCTCTCCTGCAGAAATCTGGAAAGAAATAATATAAGAAGATGTTTTTCCACTTTCTCGAATTAGCAATTTGAAATTCCTATGTGCTATATAAGAAAATGGGAGGAACTAAAGCCCATTTACAGTACAGACTGGTACTTATTGAAGAGATAATCAAAAAGTACTACTCTGAAATTACATCCCCTTGGGTAGGACGACCTTCGGCAGTGCCTCATCCCACTCGGTTCTCAGGTAGCGACTTCCATGAATTCATTCCCGCAACAGAAAAGAAGAAGAACCCAACCTGGCAGTGTGTCTGGTGCGGTCGGCAGAGCGACAATAAAGGGAAGAGAGTGAGGAGAAAGAGAGAGTCGGTACTATTGCCCAACATGCGATGTATCGTTATGTGTAGTGCCTTGTTGTCGTTTGTTTCACACAAGCGCAAAAATTGAAATTTAGTATAAATGAGCTCATTTAGGTTAATTATGCTTGTTAATTATTCTTTTTTAAATAGTATGTAGTTTTTTTACAAATCCATGTGTATTTATAATATAATGTTTTTATGCTTATTGCAATATTGAAAAGGTTATAATTCATCATTTAAAAATTAAATTCAGGATATTATTGCATTTATATGTATTTTTAAATGTTTATTACAGTTATTTTTTATTGTCTGCTATTTTTACTTTTAAAATGTGTTCATTATATTAAAAAAACTTGCAAAAACCCATATTTTGAATAAAATATGATTTTTTTCCTATCTTGAATAAGTCAATTAATATTCCACCAAGAAAAAAAATGAAAGTATCCATATTACAGACACCTTGCGAACGTTATGAAACTAAAATATGCCTTTTTTAAAAACATTTCTCGAAAAAAATTCATCGGGGAAGCGGTTAATACAAAAAAAGAGATTCACGACTCCATTTAAAAAACATTACTGTTATTTTCATTAGTCAATTATTATTGATTGGCATTGCTGCTGTTGAAGTTATCGCTGATACCACTCGAAGTTGCAAGTGAACTAATATGACGAGCGTCAGATGCCTTTTTGAATAGATCACGAATATCGCTTTGCCTGGATCTTTCAGCTCTCTATACCTGAAATTTATTTCTCAAAATGCGAAGCTGCATAACTTCTTGCACCAAAAAACAGTCACATACGGACAATGACGATTGGTTTAGAGTGCCATTTACGGGAGAAAAGAAAAAGAGGAAGAAAGCAGTTTCATCTAGTAGATGAATTACGAGGGAAAAAATTATCAGGTTATGGAAAGGGATACAGATTTTAGAGAGAAGTGGAGGACTTGGTTTTAACCACGTAATCATGGACCTGCCCGAGGACAGATTACTCATGATGATGGTATGGGAGATGAATTACACTAGTGGTCACATGATCTGCTTTTCACGAAAGTCATAATATGCTCTCTCTCCTGGATACTGGCGAATATCTGGGCAGGAGTTTATCATATTTTCAGAATTTAATTAATTTCTATTGTAAAAGTATTTTTACTCGACTTTTAAATTATTGTACAACAGAATTAACATATAGCATCTTAGGTTAATGGAGTCTGCCATGAGACCATAAATTGAGTAAAGACTGTCAAAGTGTGGAAAATAATCCTAAATTATCAAGGAAAAGCATAAATATTGAGGAAAATCTTAAAGTGATTCATTGTTTTGGACAAGGTGAGCGTCAGAGCAATATTGCACGTAAGTTTAACTTGACAACTTCTACAATTCGTATAGTTTTATTAAATAAAGACAAAATAAAAAGTTCCATTGAAGCAGCCAGTGCAGTAACTGCGAAGAAACTCACATAATCACTTATTGTTATTAATATACTTGAACAAATGGAGGAACTGCCAGTGTTGTGGATTGATTCTAATTGTATGCATTCTAATGAACACATGCCCCTTAGTCAAACCATCATTTGCAGTAAAGCACTTTCCCTCTTTGAATTTGTAAAGTAAGAAGAGGGTGGAGATTCTTCAGAAGCATTTTATACCAGTTCCGGTTGGTTTCAAAATTTTAAATACTGCCCAACTATACATAGCGTTCGTTTTACAGGTGAATCAGCAAGCGCTGATAAAGATGCAGCTATAAAGTTTCCTGACAAATTTCAAGAAATTATTGAAAATGGTGAATACACCCACACATACATACAATAAGTAACTTACGCGTAGATGTGAGCACTGCAGTGACAAAAATGATAACTTGCAGAACCTAGCGATAATTGCGAGTGCTGCCACGAAAGATTTAAAATTGTATTAATATATATTTTTAATGATAATTAATGTTATATAAATACAAAAAGTAACAGCAAACCTTGCAATTTTGCATAATGATTACTACTAAGTACATGTTATAATCAGTTTATTTAACACAAATTTGGTTAGCGCAAAAACAGTTCAGAACGTATCCTTTGCACTAAGCGAGGCATGACTGTACTTGGAAGTGCCGAATCATTGAAAGTGCCAGTTTACAAGGTGCCAGATTAAAGGAATTTTACTGTACTTTCCCTCGTAAGAATCAGCTATCATTATTTTCACTCAATATTTCATATCAATTTTTATTTTTGCTGTTTTTAGAGAAGAAAAGATGGTTTTAATCTTGGCTACCAGAAGAACATACTATAGATCTAAATCTAGTCAATGCAACTACCGTATCTGCCCGAATACAAGCCGATGTTTTTTGTCAAAATCTATCCTGAAAAAATCACCCCTCGGCTTAAATGCGAGTCCGAGGAAAATTTGGGTTATGGTTAAATCTCAAAGTCTCTCATTGCCTTTGCGTTTAAATGATAGTACTATATTTTTCGTAAAGTAAATATTTGACTTCGATGAATATATATAAAAAATCTTGGCAAGATCGCTTGCGTAAATTGTCGATTACGCTAAATACGTTGACGGCTTGAATTCTCAACTGTTTGAATTTCGGTAAAACTTTACATGGAACGTGTATAATTACAAAATGCAGTTTCTTAAGGTAATGTATATGCTAATTTCATTGGAAATAGACTTGGATGAAAAATATCTTGGCGAGATCGCTTTGTAAATTGACGATTATGCAAAATGCGTTGACGGCTTTGAACGTTCAACTGTTTGAATTTCGGTAAAACTTTACATGGAATGTGTATAATTATAAAAATGCAGTTTCTTAAGGCAATATATATGCTAATTTCATTGGTAATATACATGGATGAAAAAATATCTTGCTGAGATCGCTTGCGTAAATTGACGATTACGCAAAATGCCTTGACGGCTTTGGATGCTCAACTGTTGGAATTTCGGTAAAACTTTACATAGAACATGTATAATTATAAAAATGCAATTTCTTAAGGAAATTTAAATGCTAATTTCATTGGAAATAGACTTGGATGAAAAAATATCTTGGCGAGATCACTGTTAGTATATTTGACCTATTGTGAAAATGAAGATGAATGAAATTATTGTCACTGAATGTGGAACATTATTCAGCAATGCAAAATTATTAATTGGAGTAATATTTCAAAATGTCAACAACTAAACCATTTCCCACACATTTCTTCGATCTCGAATAATGTATTCTAAGATGTGCATGAATGCCCTGCACACTTCAGCATAAAATATACGAAATTTATGTTTTTGCCAAAGAATTGTGGAAATTTTTCGGGGGTCGGCTTAAGACTGGGGTCAGCTTCTATTCGGGTAGATATGGTACTTGGACTCAAGAGGTTAGTCGGAATTTTAAAAAATTCTATTATGCATATGCGTTAAGCTGTGTGCGTTCATATGAAGTATCCTACGTTATTTTATAGGAAAAACACTAAAGGTAGCAAATACAGTAAACATTTTAATTGCTTTTTTAAATATTTTAGGATATTTTTGCGAATAATAAATGTGAACCAAAATTCAAACGCGCATAGTATTGGTCTGCAATTTACTTTTTTGATGCGAAAGTCAATCGCCGATAAGGAACTAAATTGCTCCTCATGCTTTTTAAATTGGTTTATCAGTTATGTAATACATTGTTGTGAGAAAATTCCCATCTCAAGTGTATGAAGTTGTTTGGTCCTGTCCTTATAATGTTAGAATTATAGAAGTCTCAATGTGATTTTGGAATTAAACGTAAAAATCAGAAGTGGTATAATAATTTCATATATTTTCATACAAATGTGGTCCCCAAAAACTTGACGAGTGGGGGCCCCAAAACTGTAGTTATGCCCCTGACCACGAATAAAAAGAATAACTTTATTTTTGTATCAATTATTTCAGAAAAGGCATCAAATCTATATGCAAATTTGTTTCAAGCGTAAAAATTAGAATTTTTTGGCTGAAAATCTTTGGTCCTCGCAGTGGTCAATGTATAAAACAAAGATTTGGTACCATTTCGTTACTGTTTGCGAGCTGAAGAGAAACGAGGAATTCCTTTTTTTTTGCAAAGTACCACGATTCGAGTCAAAGTGCAATTTCTTCTTCGATTACGGAATTTACACGTTAAGCAGTCTCGTGACATTCTCAAATTTTTATATCTGAGTACGTTTTAATTGGTACTAAACAAATTGTAAAATATCTACGTAGAGGAAAATAAAGTGGATTAATTGGTCTTACCAAAAAATCTACTTTTCAACCAATGTAAACAAAACACGTAATGGCATGTTTGCAACTTTCTCGGATTTCTATCGCCGAAACTATAAGCTTTAATTAAGAGCTCTTGCTGACTATTTTGTGGCAATCGTATTATTTTCTCCGAAAAAGTTTTCAAGCAGTACTTTTAAAAGATTATGGGGAGGAAAACATTGTTTCCCAATTGTCTGCACAAACAATCTTCATAGCAATCGGGTTAGTGATGGTGTTAGATTTATCCGAGAAATGCCGGGTACCTCAGCAATTAAGAATTAATTAAGAAATAATAATAATAAAACAGAAATGGTAATATTATTTGAGAGTAGGGGGCGCCACTACATGGTTTCGCCCCGGGCACTGAATGCCCTTGCTACAGCTCTGCTTAAACATCATCTCTGCACAATTTTACTAACAGTTTTCTGATAGGCTATAAAAATACAGAAGAATTTCCTGTAAATAGAAGTATTTCATTACAAATATGAAAACTGCATCCTATGACAGCTTTAGTTCCACAGTGGTAAATTTGTACGAGTTTTATTAATGACCCATCTAATACTAAGAATTTCCTTTGTGATTGATTGATTTAACAATTTTGTTAACATTTCGTTCCATAGAAACAAACAAAATAAATCGGTACTTTTTTGTTTACGTAACAACCAAGTTTCATTGTTATAACATGCAGTATTCGTAGGGATCCCAGATTTTATAAATAAAAACCGGGATGCCGAGACATGCACGACTATCTATATGCCAGGAGCATTATTGTTCGTACGGTGACTCGTTGCGATAAATGCAAGTGGACTGTATAATTTAATAAGGTTACACATAGGTGGAACAATCTCCAGATTTATATTTCTTCGACACAATTAAGGGGTGAAAAACAGACTTTCAAAAAACTGAACACTTAAAAGAATCCTCGTTAGCACTGTGTATCTAAGCACGTTGGCAGTTAGTGTTTGAATCGCACAGTTTAAAGGATAAACACTTCCATTACACTTGGTGTGTGGAGCTCACCGAAAACACGTCTTGTCGTGAGAGCGATCATGTATGAACTCTACTCTTTCACAAAGGCAGTCAACTGGTCACCTTCCCTTTCACCACAAAGCAATTCACTGACGCAACACTCACATACAATGTAACTCACATACAAGCAACTCGCATACAAAGCAACTCACATACAAAGCAACTCACATACAAAGCAACTCACATACAAAGCAACTCACTTACAAAGCAACTCACATACAATGTAACTCACATCCCAAACAATTACATTTTTGAGCAAGATACTTTTTTTGAGACTTTTTTAAGAAATATGCACTATATGCATATTTATTCTATTATTTATTATATGCATATATATATTCTATAAGTTATTTCCCTAGCTGTTTAAAATGAATGAATGACTGGAGGCTATTGCAGACATAGCATCCATATGTTTTTTTGTGCTGACATGATCAAATATATCTGCCTTCCCTCTGTGACCAACACTAAACACAGCACTGCACAAGGAACACTCCACTTTTGAGGAATCACTACCAACACTACGTACTTTCATTTATGAATGGAAATTGCTCTTTTAAACTGTCAGTAAGCACGCGTTTTCTCCTTGGCATTTTTAATAAGGGTTAATTTTATATTAAAAATATAAAAATTATAGAACGTTGAAAGTAGAACACCTAGAAAAAGGCGTGAACAACGCAGTGCGGACAATGCAAACTGAAACAATGATTAAACAGAACTAAAATCTGTACGAGTATCTCGCAACAAAGTAGTACGGTGATGCTATGATGTTTTAAGGATTAAAATTGTTTTCATATCATATGTAATCGGTATATAACACCAAACTTAATGGCAAGCATGTGCTACTTTGTCGCGAGATACTCGTACACTCGCATTCGATCCACTGTTGCCAGCTGTCAGGTGAAAATGTTTGAGAAACAATGTCTTCTTGACATTTGGCATCCCGAGCCGACTTTGTCGGGACACCGGGACAGAGCTCTGTAAAATCTATAAATCCGGGACTGTCCCGGGATGAATGGGATCCCTAAGTATTCATCAAAGTTTGATTTAGATATCGGTAAGTCTAATATTTTATTTTGATTTGTTTAGAATAAAAGTAGTAATATTTTGTGATAATTGCTTTGTAATCCTCACTTTAATATATCGTCTGTATTATTATGCAAAGCCAACTTTACTCAGAATAGATTTGAAATCAATTTTTCTTTGATAAATTTTTAAGCAAATTAAAGCATTTGTGGTGTGTTACTAGTTTACAATGTTGAAATAAATTGGTGATTTGTTTTCGTTCACATAGTTTTCAAAGAAATTATTCTACTGATTGATTAATTAGTAAACTCAATTTTTATTTCAATGTCTCCAAAAAATAAGCTTTATTCATTTATAGCAATGGATGGAAATGATGAGAGACAAGCAGATAGAAAACGAAGATTAGGTAGAGAAAAGAGACAGCGTTGGGTTGTAAAGCAAAGTCAGGAGACGCATTGAAACATGTAAATGCAAGTAAGCAAGCAGCCAATGAATGGCGAAGATAAAATAAAATTATTAAAAATAAATTATTGGTCTTTTGAGGGAAAGGGAGTGAGAAGGGGAGGGAAGGAGGTAGGGTAGCGGCGAGAGGGGGAGGGAGTGACAGGGAAGGGTATAAAAGATTTTTTAAATGGGAAAACTGCCATTTGCATAGAGCGTCATTCAAATGAAAAGGAGCATCAAAACAAATTCAGAGTCCAGGAAGGATTTTCATATTGTGGAAGACTATAAAAGGAAGCGGCTAACCAACTCTGTATGTTCACTGTCTGAATTTATGCCCACTCAATACATTTTTATTTAATGTGTACCGTGCAAATAAACCAAATCACCGGATTAAAGGTGCTTGACTGTAGTTTGTCACAGAGATGTAGGATGATTCTTGCAGTAAATGAAAGTTTGGTGTTTGGTGCTAACGAATCAGTAGTAATAGGTTGAAATCTAACAATATACCCTGTATGTGAATCTGCAAGCACAAATATTCTAAGACCCCATTTTGTTGGCATACGAGGTTTGTAACATTTGAATACTATCCAGTACTTTTGTCCACTGATAATTTTAACTTAGGAACAAAGAATTCCTTGAATTTAGCATCGAGGTATTCATTGACATTCTGAATTTTTGAACTTCTTACACGTACTCCTGTAGGAAGAGCTACTGATGATGGACTAACGTCTAACCAAAAAATTTGCATAAAATGATCACGATTAAAAATGTCTTTGTAAAACAAGCACTTATCTATCTTGTCTTTGCTAAAATAATCCTGCATATCCAGTGGAGGTTTCATAGTCATGCTCAAAATAACACAAGGAAAAGCCTCTATTTCTTTTATAGTGATGTCCTTCCAGTTTTTCCACACAGACCTTGGACTCAAATTGACTGTCTTTGCAATTTTATCTTTGGCATACCTGTTAGTTTCATTAATAATTTCACTAAGTAAAGCATCACTAAAGAACAGTTGGAAAAAATCAAGTTCTTTCTCTGGTTTCTTACCTAGTGGTAGTTTGTAACCTACATCTGCTGAAAACCTTATTTTTCTAAAATCAGGATCACTTTCACCCCAACAGTCATTGTCTTTCTCTTCATCACAGATGTCACTAACAATTGACTCACTACCATCTTCATCACAACTGTTTTCACTGTAAATAAAATGAAGAACTCACGAGACATGGTGAAGACAATGAATAGAATTGGAAAATACCTCCAAATCACCGTAAAGGCGGTACTTACGTGTCCAGGCACAGAAGACTCGCAGGACCACTTAGGACGCGCGTTTCGACCTAACATTCCTTTAAGACCTATAGTTTCAGGAATCAATGCTCCCACATACAATTTAGCCCATTGGCTGAACAACGAATTTAAACAAATGCAATTTCCTAATGATTCATGCATCAAAAACTCGACAGATTTCATCAACAAAGTAGAAAACGTAATTCCTTCAGACAACGAAATATTGGTATCGTTTGACGTAAAATTTTTATTTCCTAGTGCCCCCATAAAAAACACAATAGAATTTCTAAAAAGCTCACTACTAGAAAGAAACCTTCCTGGCCCGATTGTGGACGAATACATCTGCCTAACTTCCCTCTGTATGCAACAAACATATTTTCAGGTCAACAACTCTTTTTATCAACAGAAAGAAGGCACAACCATGGGCAACCCTTTATCTCCCTTATTAGCAGAAATCTTCATGACTAATTTCGAACACATTTGTAAGAACACCATTCCGTATTTTCCTAAAATTTGGCTCAGATATGTAGATGACATCTTCGCTATTTTTGACACATCGAAAGGAAACATTGTAGAAATCTTAAACTTGTTAAACAAGCAGTTTGACACCATTGAATTCACACATGAAACAGAAAATAAAAAATCTCTACCTTTCCTAGACATTCATCTAACTAGGAAAAACAACAAATTACATTTCAACATTTACAGAAAACCTACACATACATCCACATGAGTTCTCACCATCACATTTCACAAAAACTAGCACCTTTTCATTCCATGATCCATCGATTAATCAACACACCACTATCAAATACAAATTTCTCCAAAGAATTATCCTATATAAAACACAGCCATTCAGAATGGTTTTAAACCAGAACTCATTCATAAAATGTTAAAAAAACATCAACACAGAATGAACCTTAGAAACTGCACAACACTCAACAACAAAGACACCAATACCAAAAAATTTATGAAGCTACCTTACTACCCTTATGCTACCAAAAAAACTTCAAAAAATCTTCTCCGAAATAGGATTACACACAGTTTTTGTTAATGAAAATAAACTGTCAAATCTCATTAAGAACCCTAAAGACAGCATACCCTCCCATAAGAAATCAGGCATATACCAAATCAAATGTGAAAAGTGTGACAAAATTTATATTGGACAAATGAAAAGGAAATTAGAAACACGTTTCAAAGAACACTTTGCCCATTACAGAAACAACAGAATAGACAAGTCCAGTCTCATATCAACACCTGCCATCATCCTATCACAACCGAAAATTTAAAACTTCTAAAAACGGTCACCAACAAAAACAAACTAGATGCCTATGAAAGCCTCTACATACACCATAATGAAAACAAGATAATGAATAACGATCCTGGCCCTATCCCCCACTCCCCTTTATTTCAGTTAGCGATCGATACACCTTTCCCTTTCCCCTCCCATACTTCTCTAACAGTCAACAATAGTATAAATACTCCGCCTAACCTTACACACTTTGACATTGCTGAAGATGACAGCGTTGCTGTCGAAACGCGCGTCCTAAGTGGTCCTGCGAGTCTTCTGTGCCTGGACACGTAAGTACCACCTTTACGGTGATTTGGAGGTGTTTTCACTGCAAATCCTATACTTGGTATCATCCTCACTAGCAAGTTCATCATTGTCGCTGTCATCATAATCACTCTATTCTGTTGCTAAGTCATCAAAAATGCCCAATATATCTTCAGCTGTAATGCAATGGGTCATCCTGCCAAAAACCTGTAAATGATTATAAATTATAATAAAAATTCATCAGTGTGATAAAAATATATGAGAGAACTTAGTTTTCTGAAGTTCACAAGATAAGGCACACGATGCTTCAATTAGCGACAAAGTACAGTAACTAACATAATTAGTAGATGATCCAAAAATAGATACAGGAACACCAGTGCCTTAACTAGGGTATGACGAAGGTGGCATTTGCCAAAAGTGCCGCTTGCAAAAGGCACCAAACATTCCCAAAAACAGTGCAAAAAGTGCATTTTTCCTTAAATAGCTATTATTTTAATACTCGAACTTTAATTTATATATAACTAGCAAATTTACCTGGCATTGCTCGGGTTTTTAAATAGCAGTGAAAGAAAATGCATGATATCGTGTGATCACGTGTCTCAAAAACATTTAATCCTTGGACAGGAATTGGTTCTAGGGATGAAACTGGTGAAAACACGTTTGAAGATATAACCAAATTAAGCTTAACCATACGTTGTCTCATGCAAAGGCTGATTTTGTGAATCTGTTTTGTCACGTGAATATTTTAAAGTTAAATCTACGGAAAAAAAGTTTCCAGGCTTTAAAATCCATTTTGGCTATAAAAAGTATGTTATTACGATAGTGAAAGTGTTGTTATAATGTAATAATTTCAATTGGCTTAATGAATGCTTACAAATGTTCAGTTTAAAGGAAAGCAAAATGTTCTTATAGAAGTTTAAGGGAGGATGAGTTAACGATTATAAATTTTGGTCAAAATTAAAGAATTGTTATAGAGGTTTCGTATTCTATCTTCTGAGATATCTTTCACTTTATTTATTTTCACTGTAAATGAAAAACAAGTTTCGCTGCCTATTAAGTATAGAGAATATGCAAAATGCATATTACAGTTGCACATTAAAACTGTCTTCCACTTACCTTTAGAAACAATTAGCCAGATCATGGGCGCCCGCAGTAAAGGGCAAGAGGGGGCACTTGAATCATGTTTCTAATTTACGTTTTGTCTGTCCTATGTATACTTTGTCGCATTTACTGCAGTAAATTTTATATATGCCTGATTTCTGTAAGGATGGTATGGTGTCCTTTGGATTGAGGAGAAGGTTGGTGAGTTTATTGTGGTTGACTTGTGCAGTTTTGAAATTGTGTTTGGAGAATATGTTGCAAAGTTTGTTTGTGGTTCCTGGGGCAAACGGAATTTTAATGTATTTTGATTTAGTGGAAATAGTGCTTGTGAGGGTTGTGTGTGTTTTGAGGAAGAGTTTATTTTTATGTTTTCGTAGTATGTTTTGAATTATGTTTGTGTTGTAACCATTCTGTGTTGCGACGTTTTTTATGAGTGAGTTCTTTTGGAAAATCTGTTTTGGGCAGTGGTATATGTAGGAGTCTGTGTATCATGGAATGGAAAGCTGCTAACTTGCGTGAAATGTGGTGGTGAGAATCATTAGGTATGTATTTGTTTGTATGTGTGGATTTTCTGCATAAGTTAAACTTAAGTTTGTTGTCTTGTCTTTCTACTAGTATATCAAGGAAGGGAAGCCACCATATAAATACCCCTAACCATGTACCATACCGTCATTCTACATCAGCTACTAATGAAGAGAGCCTTGCTCTTGAAATACGTATCTAGTGTTTTACCGGATATCTAGAGAGTAGTGACTTTTTCTTGTATGCGTGTGAGAGTGAGTGTTTTGTCTGACAGGTCCCTGTCGTTGTCGGAAGACATATAAACCTGCAGACATCGTGGGCAATACCGGATCACTGGCGAGGAGTAACTTCCCGTAAATCCGGTATTATTTCTTGTGTGAGTGAGAGAGTGAATGAGCGAGTGACGTTGGGTCCCTAGCGAGGATTAAAAACCCGCAAACCTGTAAGTAGTTATATACACACACACACAGGCATCCCTCGCCGTTCGCGGGGGTTACGTTCCCAAGGACTCCGCGAACCGCAAAACCGCGAACGGCAAATGCATAAACTAATGGAATAACGGGATTCCGTTACTGCATCCGCGAAAGTGGTCCTAAGTGATTATTTACTTTACCTTACTGACGACTGTAGGCCAGAGAAACAAATAGTAAGCTAAAAATATGAAAGGAAAACCAAACTGACGAACGTTTAAATTTAGGAAAACTAAGAAAACAGAAGTTTATTAATTCACTGTGAATTATGTGGAGTATACATAGGATTTTGACAATGGAGGTGTTTCGGAAGAGCATTAATTGGAGATGGAAGAGGAAGATGAGGGACTTGGCTTCAGGAATTCTGTGATTTGGAGCTGTTTCCCTTTTGTTATGATTTTTTTTATAAATTTCGTCATAGGGAGATATTGCAGAGTCAATTATTCTCTTAAAATTGATGCTCCTTTCCATAGATGGATCAGCCTGCATTACTTCTCTTTCAACTCGTTAGCCATATTTAAAATTTCTTCTAAGGTCTTCGCTGAAAACTTTTATCTTAGGCTCTACATCTTCTTCTTTGTTTTCGCTCTCACTTGATTGTGCAAATTCTTCAAGTTCTTCATTTGCTAATTCTTCTTGTTGAAAGTTGAGCAATTCCTTCACTTCTTCCTCTTTACATCTTCAAAGCCCCCTCCACCTACATTTCTAGCCATTTCGATGATCTCGTCAACTTCTCCGCGAATGCTGGGTAAACTTTGGAACGAACAGCTTCGGGCCAAAGTTTCTGCCAACATGCATTTATTGTTGATTGTTTTACTTCGTCCCATGATTCTTTTATAATATGAATGGCTATTCGAATGTTGAATGAACTCCAACATTCACGAACAGAAATCAAAAAATCGGTGTCCATTTGCTGTAAAATATGTTTGAAAGTTCGGCGAATATAATAAGATTTGAAGGTTGCAATGATCCCTTCGTCTATCAACTGTAAGAGTGGTGTTGTGTTTGGTGGTAGGAATACAACTTCTACGTCAGAATAGCCTTCTGCAAGAGAAACTGGATGACCCGGAGCATTATCCAAAACGAGAAGCACTTTAAATGGCAAATTCGTCTGCCTCAGATAGATCTTCACCTGCTTGATGAAGCAGTTGGCAAGCCAATCTTCGAGCAGTTTACAAGTAACCCATGCCTTCTTATTATACCTCCAAAAGACAGATAGATGTTTTAATCTTCCCTTTTAGAGCACGAGGATTTTCTGATTGGTCAGTTACCATTGGTTTGCATTTCAAATCTCCCGAAGCGTTTCTGCATAATATTACAGTGAATCGATCTTTTGCAGCCTTTAAAACCTGGAGCAGTACGTTCCTCTTTGGAAATAAAGGTCCTATTTGACATTCTCTTCCAATATAAACTGGTTTCATCGACATTGAAAATTTGTTCTGGCTTATAACCTTTCTCCTCGTAAGCTTCAAAAATTCACCAGGGAATTCCCTCGCTGCCTCTTGATCAGCTGATGCAGCTTCTCCTGATAGGTTAATGTTATGCAAATTTAAACGCTTCTTTAAATTATCAAACCAGCCCTTACTCGCTAAAAAACAGGTAGAAGAATTCTCTTCATCATCGTCTTCAGTTCCACTCTTTAAATGTTCATATAGGTTAAGTGCTTTATTTCTTATTAACTCCGTGCTAAGGGGAGCATTGTTCTGTGTTTTATCCTCTATCCACACACTTAAGAGTTTTTCCATTTTTTCTAACGCAGGGTCACCTCTACTTACAAAAGAAACTTTAGCACTAGACGGAGTAGAAGCCATTACACTACTTCGTATTTTGTCTTCGTCCCTTTTTATAGAACGTACGGTTGATTCATTTACTCCATATTCTCTACCAGTGGAAGCCTAACTTGCTCCACTTCGTAACTTATCTAATATCATGATCTTTTCCCTCAAAGTCATGACTTTACGCTGTCTCTTAGCTAATGCGTCCCTTCCACTTATATTAACACGTTTAGATGCCATAAAAGAATGGGTTAATTAAAAAAATTAAAAATGTTTATAAAAGCACTCTACTATAATACAATGCCAACGTCACTAAGCGTAGTCCTGTCTAATTTAAAATGAGAGAATAAAATGAAACATCACATTAATACCACAAACACACAAAGGATATCAAGTCACGTTGCTTGCGGCACTATAGAACAGAAACTGATATAAATGTGGAAAATGGAAGCTTGCGAAGGTCCCCCCATATTCCCCTAAAAGTCCCTTTTTCAACAAGCCGCGTGTCTTTTAGTCCGATGGCCATATTTATTCCGCGTAAAACAAGCAGACTTAATACTGTGGCTAGAAAAATAAATAGAACATAAAATGGAGCAAACTGGGACATTTCCCCGTTCAGTATTCTATGGATCCTTCAGGAAACGGAAGATATCCCCGTTCGGTACAATAAAAAAATCTGATGTGGTCAACACATGACTTTCTCCATATTTGGAGTATAGATATTTAAATTATTATGAATAGCATTATAAGGCAAAATTATTATTTCGTATCATAAAAGAAGACTCTTCCTTATTGCAGTAAATTACGTATATTTTGAATGTGTTTACAAAATTCACCGCTACATGGTATTGGCGCTGTATACTGAAAATTACTAAAGAAGTTGAAAATCTCCGAAATGGATGGTTCTACGAAAATTTGTTTCAAACAAAACTTGGAAGAAATATTATTCTCGACAACTTTAGGCCTCACAAAGATTACCAATAACAATGTTTTTAAGGAGAAAACCGGTTATGTATAAATAACTCCTAAACAATAACTACAACAGAAAACTGTTTCAAATGTAAGTTGTAGGAAATTACATTCTCTATAACTTTTGTATAGAATTGTATATACAATAACGATATTTTAACGAAGAAATATCGCAAAAACCGAATCAGGTTTCGAATAAACCTTGACTTCCGGTTACCCGTTATTGTCCAAATACTAATCAGTTCTTTGTGCTCATGTTAAAGTGTTATATATGAAGTTTGGTAAGGATATGACAAGTACTTTTTGAGTTAGAGCACCCACAATCACACACACACACGTACACACACACAGACATCATTCCGAAAATAGTCTAAACGTGTTCTAGGGACCTCTAAACGTGTATTTCCGTTGAAATCTCGAAGTCGATTTTTTTCATGATCACAATACTTTCCCATTACTTCGTATGGAGAAAGTAAAAATGAGTAATGGGTATTGCTGAGAAACCGCGAACCTGCGAACGGCAAGGGATACCTGTATATATATTTTTTTATTATTTTGGTTGCTTGTAGCTCTTGATATTTACCATGTTACGGTTAAGGAGTTTCTTGTTTTTTGAAAAAAGGAAGAAGAAAAGGCGGAACATGTTAAAGTAATTATTTGCTCTCCGGAATTATTGCAAGTGCTCTCTATATATATATATATCAATCTTTGAACCTTTAGCAAGCAGGTGCATAGCCAGGGGGGGGGGGGGGGGGGTTACTTCTACCGTGCGACTGCAAATAACAAATAAACTAATATTACGAACAGGGCCGGTGCCAGGGGTGAGGCGACCGCCTCAGGCAGCACATAGCTTGAGGCGCATATTGAGACAGAAATCAACCGCAAAAAATAAAAGGGTGTCCATTGACAAAGGCAACCACGGACAGATTAAGGTATATTCCTGTGTAGCTGTTCTTTTCTTTTCCCACACACCAGTGTATGCAGCAGCTTTCCTTTGCAATATTTTCTTATCGGCGCACATACGAAGATTCAGCTACATTTGTAATATGGAGCTAAGCATGCTGTTTATTGCACTACAGTACTAGCAATGCCTGTATTCAGCCGATCTCAGCACCGATGACAGTGGTTGGGCTTAACCTGGTTGAACGTCACTGATTGCGATAAGCCCACCGTGTGCAGGAATTGATGCAGACTGGATAATTTAGGTCTGTTAGATCAAACGCCTTGCGTTAATATTTCGTGGAAGTCCTAGTACTCGCTGTTGCTATAATAATAAATAATCTGTGTAACGTAAATTTCATGCAAAAAAAGTAACTTTCTATTCTGTTTTTATTCCATTTTCTTCATTATATCATTTATTATTAGCATCAATATTACTCCAAAATATTAAAAATGGATGGAGTTAGATACCAGGCTGGAGATTGGCAACTCGAACGACAACATTGGCGAGATATTTTAAAGAGGATTATAGCTGTTATTCATTTATGTGCCTCACAACTGTTGGCATTTAGGGTAAATTCAGATAAATTGTTTGACCATAAAAACAGTAATTTTTTAAAAATCATGGAAATAATAGCAAAGTTCGATCCTGTTACTAGTGAGCATTTAAGAAGAGCCTAAAAAAATCCTGTGTCCATTATATGAGCAAAGACATTCAAAATAATCTTATTTACCTGCTAGGACAAAAAGTGCATAATACTATTGTTGCTAGAATTAAGGAAGCAAAATATTACAGCATAATATTAGATTGCACTCCGGACATTAACAGGATTGAGCAAATGTCATTTGTAGTTGGCATTATGACAAAAGAAGAGCAGCCAGAATATTCTCCTAAAGAATATTTTATTTCTGCCTGTTGAATTAACCACTAGAGCTGGATTGACCGAATTGGTATTGCAAGAGCTGGATACATTGGGCATCAAAATTGAAAACATGTGCGGACAGGGTTACGACAACTAGGCAAATATGTAAGGTACCCATTTCGGCATCCAAAGATGGATTTTTAATCAAAATCCTAAAGCCTTTTTTGTACCTTGCTTGTGTCATTCGCTTAACCTTGTGGTTAGTGATGCAACAGTAGAATCTGGAGAAATTCTTAATTTTTTTTAGTTCAAGAGATATTTGTATTTTTCTCAAGTTCGACAAGAGATGGACTGTACTAAAAAAGTATATAACATCCTTGACTTTAAAAGTGTTAGTACTACACGGTGGGAAAGTGGTGTGGATGCTGTTAAACCATTAAGGTACCAATTGGGAGAAATATATGATGCACTGATGGAAATTTCTTTGGATGAGCAGAGAGATACAAAAAACAAAAGCAAATCATTGGTGGATAAAATTTCTAACTTTAAATTTGTTTGCAGTGTTGTTGTTTGGTAGGACGTTTTATCAAAAGTTAATGTTGCATCAAAATTATTACAAAGAGCAAACATGGTAATATCAGAATGCATTAAATTTTTTAAAAGCATTAGTTCATTTTTGGAAGAATACTGTACTAATGGTTTTTAACAAATGCTCTACTCTGCCAAAGAAATTGCTCTAACAATGGAAATAACAGCATAATGTGAACTTGCACCTCCGATTATAATTCGACGTAAAAACAGACAATTTGAGTACAAGGGAAGAGATACACGAATCGTAGATCCTTTTAAAAAAATTGAAGTCGAGTTTTTTAATTATGTAATAGATGTTTGCATCAATTATACCAAGGAAAGATTTTCCCAACTAGAAACACATAAGCAATTATTTGAATTTTTGTACGACATTACATTGTTTATCCATACAGATTCAGATGTTATTGTTTTTTAATGTCAAGATTTGCATATAGCACTGACAGACGATATAGAACCTTTAAATTTATACAATGAACTTTTAATTATTAGATATGTTTTAAATAGTGAGATGACACCATTAAATGTTTTAAATTACATAAAAATAATTTAGCAAAATATTTTCCAAATATCTTTATATCACTCAGAATTCTGCTAACTCTTCCTGTGATCATTGCCAGCGGAGAACGATCTTTTTTGAAATTGAAATTAATTAAAAACTATTTACGTTCTACAATGGCACAGGAAAGGTTGACAGAAATAGCAATATTGTCCATCGAACATGACATTTCAACCAATTTAAATTTTGAGGATGTTATAGACGATTTTGTTAAAGAAAAAGTGCACAAAGTACAGTTAAGTTAATTTTTATTGTTTTTAATTATATTGTTATTTAAAGAAATGTTTAATTTAATTTTGTTTGTATAATAAAACAAATCTAATATTTTAATTTATGTCATTTCATTGCTGCATATGCACAATCCGCCCGTACCCCGTTACTGTACCAAAGGGCAGCATAAAATGCGCTCGCCTCAGGCGGCAATTTCTTATGCACCGGCCCTGATTACGAATATAAACGAACACGAATAGTTCTGATCCAATGTACGCAATCTACTTTTATCTATAACGAAAAAACCTACATTGCTGAGTAATTTGGAATCATTCGATATCTATCGCAGCAACTAACTTGCATTGCTGATAACATTAGATGTAATACTTTATGGAGAATTTTAGAAACCAACATTTTATCTGCGGTGTGCAATACTACTCCCCTAAAATGAAAAGCAGGCCCTGCTTAAAAAAATCAATTTAAAAATTTTTTTGTTGCTATATTTGTGTAAGTAGCCCCTGCGAGGTGAACAACCAGTGCTAATGGGTGAGCATTTTGCCCCTCCCTGAAAAAATTTCTGTGGGCGCCTCTGAGCCAGATGTATAGTTTTTTTATGATTGTCCATCTTTGAATAAACTTTGTGTTTCTTTCTTTGCTACTTTAGTTTATATTAGGTATATATTATTTGTTTTAGTTAATATAATGTATTGTTTATAATGGTTGTCACGTAAAGTGTTAATTCAACAATACGCTTATTCCCGTGTTATTTAAATGGGAAAAATTAAAAGAGAAAACATTTTTTATATAAAAAATGTAGTTCAAATCAATTAAAAAACCCTCCCATTTTGCTTAACTTTTTATTGCGGTTAAAATTGCACCTTCTTCTTGCTTCTATGTTTTGTAGTTGTTGTGCTATAAATGTACAAACACCCAAACACATTCTTCAAAATATTTATAGTAGCGATGATAATGCTATTGTTTTTTATTAAACCTCAGAAAAAATGATATCCTACATAACCAAGGTGTTTCCTAAAATTTGGCTATAAGTGCCATATTGCCTAGGTATGTCTCTGAGATACACTAATAATAAGTAAACTCAATATTTGACGACATTTATAACAGTTTCACAAGAAATTGGAATGTGGAAAGCAAACACCAGCTTGCTGTATGACTGTGAGTGCCCAACTGAGCTGCACCATTATAAGGACAGTTTAATTCATAATTTAACTAAATCAAAGGTGAAAAATGTTTCAAATTATATAAACTGAAACATTGATATATTCTTGAGAAAAAGACACAATATACATTGTCGGGAGGCCTCCAAAATAAGAGTGGAATGGGAAAAAAACAATGTCAGGGCTCGCCCGGCATACAAGTGTAACGGGAAAATTACAATCTCGGGGCTTATCTGACATATGGAAGGAATGGGTTAACCCAGTTCCCATATGCACTTAACTTGAGCTTTAATACTGTTGTTTTCACCATTCCAGGACATTTCGTCCAAAGACATTTTATCCAAAGACATTTCGTCCAATGTTTATTTCCTCCAGAGGAATAGGGAGGACGGGGAGGGGGGGGACAAGTAAACTTTATCAGATATAGGCATCTATCAACTCGGAATTAAACATAGATGTAATAAAATCGCAATTTAAAACCGAAAACACATTCATTGAGGGAAAATATACAGAATACCCTAAGACCTGGGGAAGAGTCATAAACCCTTCTCTAAGGGGAGAGAGGGAGAGAAAAAAGAGAAAAAATCTGATGTGGCCAACACATGACTTTCTCCATATTTGGGATATAGATATTTAAATTATTATGAATAATATTACTAGGCAAAATTATTATTTCGTATCATAAAAGAAGACACGTCCTTGTTGCTGTAAATTACGTATATTTTGAATGATTACAGAATTCACCGCTACATGGTGTTGGCACTGTATACTGGTATTAAGATAAAGCGAAATATATCCGAAATAGATGGTTCTACGAAAATTAGTTTCAAACAAAACTTGGAAGAAATATTATTCTCTACAACTTTGGTCCTTACGAAGATTACCAATAACGATGTTTTTAAGGAGATATTTAACGGAAACCGAAAAACCTGTTATTTATAAATAACTCCTAAACAATAACTACAATAGAAAATTGTTTCAAATGAAAGTTGTAGGAAATTACATTCTCTATAACTTTTGTGTATAATTGTATATACAATAATGATGTTTTAACGAAGAAATATCGCAAAAACCGAATCGGGTTTCGAATAAACCTCGACTTCCGGTTAACCGGTATTGTCCAAAAACTAATCAGTTCTTTGTTCTCATGTAAGAGTGTTAGATATGAAGTTTGGTAACGATATGGCACGTACTTTTTGAGTTAGAGCGCCCACACTAACATACACACACGTACACACACAGACATCATTCCGAAAATAGTCTAAACGTGTTCTAGGGACCTCAAAACATGTATTACCGTTGAAATCTGGAAGTCGATTTTTTTCATGAATACAATACTTTCCCATTACTACGTATGAGAAAGTAAAAATCTAAAAAAATGCTCTCTTATTTCAATCTTTCTTTTATCAGGATTGAAAAAACAAAACGAACTACTACACTTATTTGTTCTTGATGACTCAAATCAGGAGTGTAGTCTAATTGAAAAGAGTAGTATTTAGAATTTTTAAGCATATCTGAAATGTTTTCCTTAATTTTGGTTGGAAGGAGCTCAATTATTTCATTCTGAATTTTTTCACCAATATAATGCGGGACTTGTCCCCCTCCCCATCCTCCCCCCTCCCTTATCCTCTGGACAAAATGTAGTTGGACGAAATAAACATTGGACAAAAAGTCTTTGGATGAAATATCCATTGGACGAATTGTCTTTGGACGAAATACCCATTGGACAAAATGTCCTCGGACGAAATGTCAATGGGCAAGATGTCTTTGGACGAAATGTCTTTGGATGAAATGTCTGTGAACCGTTTTCACACGTAAGCACTTTTATTTTTGATTTTGAAATTTCCAGCTCCCTCTGCACTTCTGCAATTATTTCATTTTTCTATGCCAGCTGCATTCTGCATAATACAACACCTACTGCACTACCAGGAACTACATTGAACTACATTTGTTAGCTTTTTCCTAAACAATATGCACTTAACCACCAAAACACTTTCCGAACAATCTCCACCAGCCATTGTGCAAACTCTACTACTTTCACTTTTCGTTTACAGAGCACTTATTGGACACCTCCACACACCTCAGCTTCCAACAACTAACTATGACTACTTTTTTAGCTTTGAAGTGAAAAATAATTTAATCTTCATCCATTAGGTTAGAAATTGATGACCTAAAACTTAGCTTGCTGCCTCGTGAATCCCGTCTTGTGCTTACCCTTTATGGACGAACCCTTTTACCATTGGAAGAAGGTGGGAACTTGGGGGTTGATGGAGAAACATCTTCGAGGGGTTTCAAAACATCCGAATTGGGCTGGGTTGCTCTGCAGCTTTTCAGCTATAGTGGGTAAGCAATTTCCTCATAATCAAAGAGTTCATTATGAGCTGCTTATGTGACTTTCATTCTCCATTTTAATGAGATGTCATCTCTTTCTTTTTATCTTATATACATTCTTTTATCACGATTGTTGCATTTCTTCAAGTCAAAATGGTCTAATACAACAATTTTCTTTGTTCTATTATTGTAGTTAATAGATTTAAATTGGTAATTTAAAGACTGCTTTCTCTAATTGAATACTGTAAAATAAATTTAATCCATTAATCACTGGAAAATCCTCAACTCGTGTAATTTATAATCATATCCAAAAGAAAAAGATTACCTGAGAAAATAAAAATAAATATAAAATTGCAGTAAATTACATTTTATAAGGATTTGAAATTTATACTCATGTTATAATCCTAATTCCTGCACTTGTTGATATTCAATTAAGGGTTCTCGCTCAAGGCAGCTTCCTTTTGGCTCTGTGGCCAGTTGAAGCAGACAAAATCCTGGGACCTGCTCCAGCACCTGGGACTCATCCATTGGGAGACTTTTATCCTGTTCTTGGTTGCTATTTCTTACTTAACCCTTAAGAGGTCATGTGGTATTTTGTAGCAGAAGAGGTCATGCGTGGTCAGATAACTGCATTGGATAATCAGGCCAAATATCCAATTTACAACTGTTGTTTAATTTTTTCTTTAATTTTCAACAAAATTTTGTCCATACCATATTTTGTATTAATATAGCAATACCCCCTATAATGTACAGACGTGTTCCAGGGTTTCATTACGTAAAGCGAAAGTACATTAAGCGAGTATAGGGATTACATGTTAAAGGGGGATTAGGTTAGACTCAGACTGAACATAGATTTTTCCCATTAAAGCCCAAAAAGTGTTATATAAAGCATTAAAAGTATTAATTAATATACAAAAAGTTCATGAAAGCTTCTTTGTTTGTCTTCCAAATCACTGGAAGCCTTGTCTTTACATAATTTTTGAGAGCCTTAGGGTTATCAGAATGATAGATGAGCATAGGTTTAAAATAACCATCACAATTGCCCCAGCAAAACAGTAAACCTATCTTTAGCTGCTTTAAATTCTGGCATAGATTTTTCCTGCTTGGAAATGAATGTTCGACTGGACATTCTTCTCTAGAATAAAATTGGTCTAGCAGAGTAACCACCATCTTCTATTATCTCTGCTAAGGTCTTAGGGAATTCAGCTGCAGCATCCTGGTCAGAACTAGCTGCTTCTCAAGTTACTTTAATGTTATGCAAGTTTGCTCTTACCTTGAATTGGTGGAACCAGCCATGACTAGCAATGAAAGTATCCTCTAGAGAAGTTGATCCACCTTTCTCTTTTAAGTAGTCAAAAAGAGCCTTAGCCTTGGGCTTGAATTATAGGGGCACAGCACTGGGTCTGATCATCGATCCACAAATTAAAATTTTTTTTTATTTCCAGCGTAATTGAACCCCTAGGCCTGATGCGTTTTGACAACATTTGTGTGATCCTGTAATATTTTCCAAAATAATCCCTTTCTGTTTCATTATGTTGTTCACAGTTGATTTGGAAAAGTTCATAGACCTTCCAATTTCACATATCTAAATGCCACTCATGTTTTCTAATCATACTTATTGTTAGTTTATCCCCTAAAGTATTTGCTTTCCTCACTTTCTTGTCACTATTAGAGGCATCAAAAACACTTTACCTTTTATTACAAGACATTTTTATTTATTTAACTGGTTAAAATCTGCGAAATATGTTCAGATATCATAATTCGACCTGCACCGAATTGAACACTAACAATAAGACACAATGCATTATAAACAGAAACTTCTGGAAGGCACAGTGTGTACACAACTTCTTATTGCCTGAAATCTGACATGACATCAGTGTACGTTATAGTGAAGTTGGCATCCTGTATGCATGTTATACAGAATTCTGGGTGTCAGTGATATATGAATGTTATAATGAAAGTACATTGAGTGAGTGTACATAAAGTGAGATGTACCTGTATAGCTACATGTAATCTGTGAGTACACTGACAACATTTTCGAATAAGCTTTACAAGGAACAGAATACATCATTATGTTAAATGAAATTTAGCTTTAAATGAAAATTGAACAACTTAAAAAATCCAGATGTAAATAAAGATCTCTTAAATTTTGATGGACTTAATATTCATCATCTTTCTCATCTTGAATTTTGGAACAGCAGACTCATGAAGTAATCACATGCTCTCTGCAGATATATTTTCAGTAAAACACACAATAGGTGTGGATCTTCTTGGTTTCTTTCCAGTAAAAGAAACATTTCACTGGCCTATTGTTCCCCTGTACTGGGCTTTCTTTCTCAGAAATATGTGTGAATCGTCTAATTTTTACTTTTAGGCTGCTAGGTAGATTTTTCGATGTGATGTAAAAATCACAGTTAATGGTTTTGTTGAGGGATGATAGTTTTAGTCAGGGTATAATAAATAAACACATCCATGAATTTTGTACTATGGATAACAACTGACGTCATAATGAAAGGTAAACAAAAACATTTGATCTTCCAGACCAGTGAACAAAAACCAATGTGCAATAGAGAAAATCCCTATAAAAACAAGAAACACCTTCACAAAGAGTGCCCCAGACCCATGAGTCAACAGATAGTGAATTCAAGGAAAGGTACTGAGATGGTCTATGATTAAAGTTCAATATAAGTTTATAAAATTATGAAAACAAAAAGGGTGCAGTCTTAAAGACCACTCGCGACCTCTTAAGGGTTTACATTTAGAAATGTTTTTCTTTATCTCACATTATATATAATCCAGTGATGCTTTAGCAGATTTGAAAAAGATATTCAGTCATAGTCTAATTATTGTTGCAATTTGGAGGGTAAATTTATGTATCACATGCATAGGTGTCATTCTCATGTTATTTAATTTTATGTCAGCACAAGTCAATCATTTAAAAAAGTACATTTGAAGTGATTTACATTCTGACAAATGGAAACTTAATGTATTTGGTGTATTCCTGTTCAATTCAGAATCAAAGAAAATGTTTAGTATTGTTTTATTTTCCCTTTTTTATTGCAAAATTGAAAATTTTAATTTTGGGACCTGCTCACTTAAAATGATTATATTTTAAAACTAATAATTGCTTGTTACAAGACTGATGAAAGTTTTTTTGTTAATTTTATTTTGAATCTTTAAGGGATAGAATTGCCTGATTATGGAGGCAGAGTGGTATTCCCTCCAGAAATCTCTTGTACTCCTCCAGTTGTTAATGACTTTTCATCCCTGGATCATACAACACAAACGAAACTGTTACAAATCATAGAGCAAGATATGATTATAAGGTAATATAATGTAATTAGTTTCATGAAAAATCATTTTGCATAGATCATGTGAATGATTTAAAGTGCTAAACATTGTTGGCTTGTGTTAAACCCCTTTAAGCATAAAGTATAGAGAAATGCCCATTAATAGCAGTAATAATTGGCTAAGTATTTGTGGTGATTTAGAACCAGTTAATATCAGTTTGTTATGCTTTTATTTCTGGTCAAATATTTACTGTTTTTGTTTGATTTAATGAATTTTGTGCAGTAAAAAACAATCCTGCAATGCAAGAACCAGAATAGTCTTAACACTCTCAATTTTATTTACGAAGGTCAATCAAATGAAAACAGGCTGAGGTAAATAAAACATAATTTATCAATTTAGCTAACTGTATTCCTCAACCATGTTGAGACACCACTGAAGAAGGCTATTATCCTATATAGGCAACTCCCGAGATTCGACAGTTCGAGATTTGACAAATTCGAGATTTCGACACAGCCGATCGAATTTGGAACTACCGTATATTCCAACGTATAAGTTGACCTGGCATATAAGTCGACCCCTGATTTTTTGGATGAAAATACATGATTAGGCATATGTTCGCCGTATAAGTCGACCCCCACTTTTTCACTTAAAAATACTTCTCATGAAACCGTTTTCAGACAAAATCAAAGTCATGTACAATCATGGTAGAAAAAACTGGGACACCTTAACTTTCTCCTAACGGCGAGTTGGGGAACTTTTTGAAGAGTACAAACTGAATGACAACACTGCTGGAGAGAAGAGGGGATGAGGAGCGGAAAGGGGGGGGAAGAGAAGAGTGGGTCCCGCCAGTATTCGTCACTCTGCTAAGCAAATCAACCGACCTAAAACTTGTGAGAGGCCGAGTCCCCGCTTGAAACGAGTTCGTATTCTAGCATCAAGGCCTGCGCGCGAGCTTCGAATAAGTCTTGTTGTGATCCAAATGATGCGGTGAAATAAAAACAACTGTGCTAGTGTCCGTAAAATACCCTAAGTGTAATTGATATTTAATAATCGGGCATTGACTCTAGATCGCTATTATCACGATCGCATTATGTATTAGCACATAACGTAATTTCGTAACTTTTATTCTCTCTCTTTAAAAACGGTTATAACCACGCTAACATGTCTGTTATTGGGATGAACCACATGCATAGATATGACTTCAAGGGATTACTTTAGCCTACATATTGATCCCTGATTGTGGCAACATAGAAAGATGCTCGGCGGTGCATTGGCGCTGCTACAGAAATTCCGTTATTAATCGGAATCGTGACGCTCAAGTAATTTTTTTCACGGAAAATGAATCGAAAATTGTTATTATATTCACTGAAAATTACCCAAGCAATCAATCAACAATGCGTGAACCAGTATTTTCGAGGTAAGTTACCTGAAGGTTGAAATGAAAACTATGCTAGGGTCCTTAACACATTCGCGACGTCGTGCGCCACCGGTGGTACACGCGTGTATTTCTCGTGGCCGTCGTGCGCCACCGGTGGTACACGCGCGTTATTACTCGTGGCCGTCGTGCGCCACTGGTGGCACACGAGACCTTTCTGGGTTGTATCCTTTTGCAGTCGATACGGATAGATCAGTGCCTCTCGGATTCCACCTACGGTTGTAGGGAATCCTTTTTTTTTTAATTATGAGTCACCGATGGAGCAAAAAGGCATTATTTCTTGACCTAAGTTATACGTACATTCAGCATATATAACACATGCTTATTTATTTTTAATGCAACAAAAAGCATAGTTGTTTACATTTGATTAATATACCATAAAATAGTATAGCAAGAAAATAAAATATAGATTGAGGTAAAAAAAAACTTTTTTTGCGTGAATTTTTTTGGATCACTTTTTACGTAACAAAATAAAAAAAATTACAATAATTTAAAATATCGGACTATTTCACAATTGAACGCCTAGCGCTAAAATTGGACAATTAAAATATAATTAAAGTTTACAAATCAAAATTTATTGTAACATTTTTACACAACAAAAGGAAAATGCATTCCATTATAAAAAATAAAAATATTTCCTAATACAGAATATAAGTACCTCAATCAGAAATTAAACCGTACATATATGTTAAATTTTTAATAAATATTTTACACAACATAAGGAAAATATAATCATCCAAAAATATATAAATAAATGTCAAAATAATATTAACATTAGAGAATAAAATGGTAATAAGAACTAAAGGAAATGACATTCCCTACAAAAATTTAACCCAGCAAAAGAAAACTATAGACATGCATACAAATATCAAAATAATTTTCAAAAAGTGAAGTACAGCAAAAAGAAAATGAAATTGTAATAGGAGTTTCACAAAAATAAAATGACTTTCAGAATTACAAAAATATAATCTAAAAGTAATGCCCATCACCATATTTTGCAAAATAAAACAGAAGAATACGGTTAGAAATTATGGACATATCAGAGTTTTTAAAAATGTGATATCTCACAAAACGTTAACAATAACATAAGGAAATTTTAGTTTATTACAGAAATAAAGAACTAACAAAATATTTTTCAGAATAAAACATGAAATACTACACTAATAAAGTATGAAAATGATCAATTTCTAAAAAAAAACATTTTAACGTCATTATAAAATTTTAGTAAGAAATAGCCAAAATAGAAAAGCAGGAAAATTCACTTGCTACTTATTAACTTGTTATTTATGCTTTTCATTGAAGCATTCCAAGCACATAGTTGGTTGTCCATCACAGTCTTTGCAAAAGAAGCAAACCCGTCTCGCTTTCAGTCTAGCTACTTTTGCACCCTTCTCCGATTTTATTTTCTCGTAGCACGACAAGCACCTTTTCCTATTATCTCTTGCTTTCCCTTGGTACTTACCAATACGATGGATAGGTGTGCTCTTTTTTCGTCGCCTGGATGGTCCTGGATCAGAAGGAATGTCTCCACTGCCAATCTCTTCATCTTCAGGTTCCTCTAAAATCCCATCTATAATTTTTTCTCTAAATTTTAGAATGTCCATGTACTTCCTTTCCTGCCGATTGGTGTTGTATATCGCCCACGCATTCACAACACATGTACCTAAGAGTACTTCGAATGCGACCTTTTTATACCACTTTATTGTTCTTCTGAGACAAGTATAATAAGCCGACATTTGGTCCGATACATCTACTCCTTTTTTCGCCTTATTGTAAGCAATCACTGAAGGAGGCTTCTGTATGGCTTCACCACGTCTATTTCTTTTACCGGTAGGAATTAACATGTCCATGTGATCGGGTCTTGTTGTTATCATGAGGACGGGTCTCTTATCGTGCCATTGAAGAATTCGTACCCCATTTCCATTTTGTAGGCCATATATTTCACCTTTCTTTAAAATTTTCCTGCACACTTCGGCGGGATTGCCACGCCGATTTTTCCGTAATGTCCCACAAGTATATGTTCCCCTCTTCAACAGAGTTTCACATAGTGGAACGCTGGTATAAAAGTTATCTATAAATGTGGTCCTTCCCTCACCCAACAATCCATCCATCAGCTCCATTACTATTTCATGCGCATGTCCATGTTCACCGGTATTCGAATTTGGATTTTTTCCCGCGTAGACTTTTAGGTCGTATGTGTATCCCTCCGGCGTACACAACTTGTACAATTTCACTCCAAATTTGTGAGATTTTCCTGGAATAAATTGCCGGAACATCAGTCTTCCTCTCCAAGGCACCATTGATTCGTCGATAACTACGTCTTCACCTGGCATCAGCGTTGTCCGGAACTGGTTACAAAGTAAATCTAATAAATGTTTGAGTTTAGATAACCTTCCTATGTTAGAAGAAGGGTCACTGTTGTCATGGAAATGAAAACATTTCAACAGAATATCAAATCTGTCACGTTTCATATGTTTTTGAATCAGTTCATTGCGATACATCAGTTTCTGCGACCAATACAAACGCATTTTTGGGAGAGGACAAATACCCATCACAAGAAGAATAGCTAAAAATTTGTTCACTTCACTTCTATTAGTGTCTTTCCATTTCAGCATCAACGATCGACGGCCTAGCTGATGAGAATTTATAAATTGGTGAGCAAATCTATTTGTCTCTCGCACTATTAGGTCCAATATTTCACCAGTCACAAACTGCTTGTATAAAGCTAAAGGATCTGAAACATCCAAATCACACTGCAAACCATCTCGCCCACAGTACAGGAAGCGATGCTCAATATTGGAAAATGGTCCCCAAACTTCCGACTCTCTGCCAACAATTCTACTAGTATTATCTTCTTCTCCAGAAGACAATACATTTTCACCCGTATCTATCACTGAAGAAACAGAAGAACCATCCTCGTCTGATTCGGAGGCTTTGTACGAATCCTCAGAATCCGAGAAATCAGAAACTGAAATTTCGCTTTCGGAATCCATGGTGTAGCTAATGATGAAAAGGTAAGGTTACCTTGTTCTACACCTTCTATAACTTTACAGAACTTTTTTCTCTCGTGTGATGCTACACGTTCAAAAATCAAAAAGTAACTAGCGAGAAGGATTATTTTTATGGTAACAGAGAAACTAAAGTAGAGGGGGAGTAAATACGGATGGAAAATGGAGGATATGACTTTCGTGAGAAGAACCCTCCCCTTCTTATTTTGGAGATCCTTCGTATTGGAGGCGGCATGCTGTAATAAACATAAAAATGGAGACAACTGGAAGCAAATATTCCGTTGGTATAGGACACGTGTACCATGTCGGAAAAATGCGGAAAAGGAGACTCGTCCTTTGCTTCTGGGATAATTACTCGTTGGCTTAGGACACTTGCCTCCTGTGTCGACCCAGAGCAAAAAGGAGCCGCCAAAATTTCATACCATAAACCTAAAGGCATTCAGAAAGTGGCCGTGGCTGCATGGGGGGTCTGGGGTGGGGGCAAGGAAAGTGCATATGGGTACATGCCGAAGAGGAGGTTGTAAAGAGAAAAACGGTTCAGGCCTTTCGACCAGATTTCTGGTGTGGGAGGAAGAAGGGTAGGGGATTGGGATTTTACCGAGGTAGGGTAGGGTTGCTGCGAATGACCTGCCGTGGCGGCATGGGGGGGTCTGGGGCGGGGGCAAAGAAAGTGCATATGGAGTGCATATTTTTGGAGGGTTCTATTTTGTCCTCGACTCGGCTGAGTTACGCTCTCTAAACTGCTGCTAAATAGCATGAGAGATATGGAGTTATCTTGTATGCTTCTAAGGGCTAAAAATTAGGAAAGTGTACATTGTATCAGTAAAGCGCACTTCTTGCAATGGAGTATTTATTCTTTCTGTGTATATATCTAATTTTATGTTAATTCATTTGGGAGATTTCCAGAATGAGCATACATAAAATAATATCATACGTTAGCAACAATGATTTACATATTCAATTGAAATTATGACATTCTCAAGAAAACGTTATTTTTACACAAACCAATTTTCATGGAAAACTGTTCGAGCCGGGCGATATAATTCGAAAAAAATAAATAAAAAATAAAAAAAAAAATATTTTAACTCGTTATATTGGCAGCACTGTTTTTCGATGTGCACAAAATATGCCATTTTCATTCTTTTTTTTACATAAAAGTCGTATATACAACATTTCATTGAAATCGGTTCGGTATATTCCACTGCGATACATGCGTACTGACATTTTTTTAACTAGTAAAGTGGCAGCACTGTTTTTTCGATGTGCACCAAATATGCCATTTTCGTTCTGTTTTTACATAAAAGTCGTATATACAAAATTTCATTGAAATCGGCTCGGTATATTCCACTGCGATACATGCGTACTGACATTTTTTACTAGTAAAGTGGCAGCACTGTTTTTTCGATGTGCACCAAATATGCCGTTTTCATTCTGTTTTTACATAAAAGTCGTATATACAAAATTTCATTGAAATCGGTTTGGTATATTCCACTGCGATACATGCGTACTGACTTTTTTTTACTAGTAAAGTGTCAGCACTGTTTTTTCGATGTGCACCAAATATGCCATTTTCATTCTGTTTTTACATAAAAGTCGTATATACAAAATTTCATTGAAATCGGCTTGGTATATTCCACTGCGATACATGCGTACTGACATTTTTTTACTAGTAAAGTGGCAGCACTGTTTTTTCGATGTGCACCAAATATGCCATTTTCTTTCTGTTTTTACATAAAAGTCGTATATACAAAATTTCATTGAAATCGGCTCGGTATATACCTCTGTGATAGATGCATACTGACATTTTTTTACTAGTAAAGTGGCAGCCCTGTTTTGTCAATGTCCACCAAATATGCCATTTTCATTTTGTTTTTATGTAAAAATCTTATATACAACATTTCATTGAAATCGGTTTGATAATGCATGCATATTGACAGAAATCATTAATGACAATTTACGTCCCAGCGGAATAACTATAAAAACGCCTTACGTCGCGAATGTGTTAAAATATCCTAAGTGCAATTGATACTTAATAATGGAGCATTGACTCATGATCGCTATTAACCCGACAGAATTTATTTCAACTTACCACAATTTCGTAAACGCTAATCCCTTTAAAAACGGTAACAACCATGATAACAAATCTTTTATTGGGATGATCAACGTGCATGGATACATTCAAAAGATAATTCCGTCTTCCAACTTTTATGTAGACGGCCTACTGTTGCACGCGGTATGTTCATTGGCTGTGCTATCTCCCTTACTTCGGCCTAGGCAACCAGCTTAATGCTTTCATATGGGTAAATTTTTAATGGGAATCAGAGTCTTATATTTCTCCTTTAAAACCTTACTAGTGTAATGCCCATTGAAATATCAACGGGAGTAAAGATTCGATCGTCCAACCTATTTATGGAGATCAAATTGGCATCAGAAACATTAATTGTATTGAAAGTCATTTCCCTCTCTCACCCTCCCTCCCTCTCTCTCGTATTACAAGCAATGAAAGCACCTTTACGCCAATAATGATTGTTTAATAGTACCGATTACTTAACCTTTGATATTACTCGTGTTACGCTTCGTTGATTTGCATACGACAAGAAATGTCTTCAGCCTTGATATCCGGATTAATTTAATATAACACCGCCTCCACCTGTAAAAGGTAACTTATGCAGATAATTTCACCAAATTTGAAGTAACGATCATAATAAATGTTAAAATATAAAAGTTACTTATAAAAAGTTATTTTTGTAAGTACCCATTAATTGTTTTAATGTTTAATCCACCCTCCATCGTTCTCTATGACTAATGCCAGCCTCCTCGCATGGAGGAAATTAGTTTATGGCATAAACCTTCCGTAATACCCTCCCAGGCATCCTCTATCGCCTCCCAAAGCTGAGTGGGGTCTTTCGGCTTCATTGACCTCTCTCGCCATCACCGCCCAGACGTTTTCTATTGGGTTCAAGTCCGGACTTTTAGCCGGCCCATCCAATAGTTGAATATTTTTTTCTTCGAACCATGCCTTGGACAACCGGCAAGTATGGACCCGTGAATTATCCTATGCGAACAAAATTGTAATATTTCATTAAAAGTCATACCCAAAATGCATCAAACCATGCTGCCAAATTGATAAAAATACAGTAAAACCGTGACATTTTCTGCTAAAAATTGGCAAAAAAAAATTGTTAAAATAATTTCATATCATACCAGATATGACGAAAAGAAACAGATAAGGAATGAAAGGTTTAAGAGCTATCTAGGTGACTCATTTGTGGGTAAGTGAAGCAAAGGAATGAGGAGTTGGAAGTGAGAGCAGCGATCACTATGATACAAAATGGGGAGATGAAAATAAAATGAGAAATATATACGTTTAATAGGCAGCTGTCTGGGTAACATTCACATACACATTCACATATTTTTTCCCAAAATGTCGTGTCAGTAAACAAATATACGTTAAGCTAGCACCCATATCACATCTATTATTCTATTTCTAAATTTTGGTGTATTTAGTCATTTTTATTCATTGTATAAAAATTTTAAATGAGTTTTAAGTTTATTAATGGGTGCTCCCCAAACTCGACGAAGTCTTCTGCTGCAACCATCACTGAGGCCAAGGTGCATGCCCCCCCAGTTTGGGTTGGTGGGGGTGTTGTGCTCGCAGCAGATGTCTCGTACTATGTTCAGATATGGCATGCTTCCTTTATTCTCTGATACGTCTATGAAATTCATGGCCACCATGGTGATCATTGAATGATCACTGATCATAATTTTAGTTCGCCAAAAAAATTACGACTGCTACGGTAGCGATCAGTGGCCATATGGCTGGATAATTATGTACGGCAGAATGATTGGTGATCGCTCCCAGAGCGATTTCTGCCGAACGTGACCAATATGACTACAAAAATAGTTAAGTGTTTCACAAAAGAGGACTATCGAGGAGATTTCTGCTAGTACCGATATAAAGAGATCACCCAATAAATTCGTCACGTAGGAGTGTGAAGATGCTTAACTTGAACATAGCATTTTTGAGAAATAGGAATTGGTGATTTAAAAAACCCTTTTTCGGCTCAAATAATTTTTTTCCCCTATAGCCAGCCCAAAAATGGGGGTGCGTGGGATACACGGGGGCGCGGCTTACACGAGCAAATACGGTGTTTTTGGAGAATTTGATCCACTAAATAAAGTTTCTATAATTTGATTGAATTCAGGTGCTAATGATACTATCGAAATGAACTATACCTAGTGGTCGTGATCGATCTCGACGGTGGCAAAATTCAATAAAATATCGAAATGTGTACCCAGCGCACCTTTTCCCCCAAAATGTTGGTCATACATGACGATTTCTGACCAAGTTTTCAAAATTACGAGTTTCAATATTAACACGTTTGCGTCTACGTTTATACTTGCAAAATTTCGAAATTCCAATTTTAAGGGGCTATTTTGACCCCTTTTTGCCCCATTTTTGGCCCATAAGAAAACACGTAATTTGGTGTGGAAATTTTTATATTTCCATTTTAAATTTATTTACCCTCATGATATGAACTCGAGACTTAAACTATCGTATAGGATATAAAATGTGGTTTCTTATTTTTGAAGACAGCATTCAAATCCGAGTAGAATTAGCGTAAATTTATAGTTTTTATCGGAAAAAAGTGGTAATTTTTCTGGGTGGCAACAATCAGCTTCCTAGACAACAGGCTTAATGCTTTCATATAAGTAAGCTTTTAATGGGAATCAGAGGCTTATATTTTAATGCCATTAATGTTAAACTATGACTAATGAAGGAAATCCGATATTGATATAATCCCCATTTTTGGGACTCTTTTGCCCCAGTGTTGCTCCATACGAGAACAAAAAAGATGAGGCAGCTCCATATGACCTAAAGACGTGAATTTCAGCACGATTATAAAAATTTCGGTGCTACCGAAGATAAAATAAAATATTGCAGTTTTTAGTAGTGGTTTTGCCCCATTTCTGCTCCATACGTGTGTGAAATTATAAGGCACTTCTTAATGAGACGCAAACTTGAAATTTGGCAGAATTATGACTTTTCAGTTAAACAGAAGGATGAAATCCGATATTGTAAAAATTTAAAAACTTAAGAGCTGTCTTGCCCCATTATTGCCCCATAGGAGGATTAATATTATGAGGCACCTCTAAATGAGCTACATACTTGAAATTTGGATCGGTTATATGATTTTGTACAAAATCTGTTGGGAATAATCTGAAATTGTAGAAATGTTAAATTTAAAAATGCTTGCAGAATGCAAGCAAATATTAACTTGTATCATATATATATAATAGGGGCTCTGCCCCCAGGTCCCCTGGCGTGTTTTGCATGCTCCTTTCGTCCATTGTGATTCAGCTTGATATTTGGTAAATTTATACGAATTCGAATACCAAACCAATTATCCATTTTGTCAAATTCCGAATAGTGGGAAAATGACCGAATACTGAATAGTTTTCGAATATTTGGTACATCCCTACTATCTGTTGATTTCTTAATACTTCATTGTACACAATATTTTAAATCGTGTGAGTTTCCGTGTCGTTTTTAGTTCCTGTAATTTTGATTTTGAGACTGGCCATGGATCGACACCGAGAGAGGGCCACGTATAGCTGTCCGTGACCAAATATTGGCTTACTCTGATCGATGTGAATACCCACTCGGTTAAATGTTTGGCCTTGAGATTTATTAATTGTCATAGCAAAGGCTAACCGTATGGGGAATTGTTTTCTGTTAAGAATAAAAGATAACTCATGATTATCTCGAGTATTTAAAGAGATTCGGGATATCGTAACGACATTTCCTTCTTTGTCACCTGTCAATATTGAACAGGACTGTTCTTCTTGATGGTTTGCACAATAATGTCACTGATGTTCACGGTGCTTAAATCGTTTTTGTTCGTCTTCCACTGATTTTGGAAATTTTTCTCCTATTAGCATCGTTTTCCATTTTTCTACAACCTGTTGTTTACTTTGTGACTTTCTTTTTCTTTCTTCTATTTCAGTTTCAGTATTATTTTCAATTCCTTCCGTAATACACGTTTTCTTTTTTTCCCTGTACCGGGCATTATAAACCTTTTTAATTGTCTGCTTCTTGGATTCACTGTCATTTTTTTTCTTTGATTCCACCATAGATCGTTGCCTTTTACTTTCTTCTTTATCAAAGTCATCATCGCCAGCATGATTGGATGTTGATAAGTCATTGTTATATTTGTTTGTATTTACAGCAATTTCTCCATTATCTACATCATTATCAACAACGTGATCATGCTTTGTTAAATTACATTCACTGATAGCTTTCCATTTGGCACTGTACCTTTTATTGTTTTCTCGATTTCTTAATCTATTCCATTCCTTTTTATCTACTATAACTAAATCATAGTGACCGAGCTTGAGTTGTGCCTGATAAGGGCACTTTTGCATGTGAAGACGAAGGAAATAATGACATAATCTCCACTATAGTCAGAGCTTGACTTGCGGGTAACTTCGGCTGCCTCTCGCCTGGCAGAGCTGGGATAACTGCGCCTGTTGCCAACAGTCATTTTCCGATCACTCGCTAGGCCATGGCAGCCAGTGGGGGAAAGAGTCCTGAAACTACGTGCCTGTGCACAGCGGTCACTTTCCGATCACCCGTCACTTAGTTACGACTTTAGAAGATTATAATATAGAGAGATATAGGAGGATAAAAAATTTCAGCATTGTAGAGCATTAAGAAGTACTTAAACCATGAAATTCTTGTTTAAAAGTTTATAATTTTTAACGGCCAATAAAATAAACATTGTTGTGAATTTCAATTTTTCCTGTTGATTTCTCCATGCCATCTACATTTTCTGAAAATTTCAGCTCTCCATCTATTGTAGTTTGGGCCAGACATTAGTATCCTCTTATATCCTATATCCTCCTCTGTAAGAAGAGAGCATATATAATGATGTGCTTGCATTCTGCAATAATTTTTAAATTTTAGCATTTTTACAATTCCGATCTATTTCAAATCAATATTGTACTAAATTATATAACCATGTCAAATGTCATGTTTGTATCTGATTTAGAAGTTCCTTATAATTTTCACACTCGTATGGTGCAGAAATGTAACAAAACCGTCACTAAAAATAAGATTTTTCCAATATTTTATTTTATCTTTGATTGCAATGAAATTTCTATAATCTTGCCAAATTTCAAGTCTCTAGGCCATATGAAGCTGCCTCACCTTTTTTGTTCTTGTATTGAGCAGTACTGGGGCAAAACAGCCCCAAAAATGGGGATTATATCAGTATCGGATTTACATCATTAGTCGTAGAACATTAATGGCATTAAAATATAAGCGTCTGATTCCCATTAAAAGGTTACCCATATGAAAGCATTAAGCCTGTTGCCTAGGCAGCCAATAGTTGGACCCAGAAAAATTACCACTTTTTTCTGATAAAAACTATAAATTTACGCTAATTCTACTCGGATTTGAATTCTGTCTTCAAAAATCAGAAACTACAATTTATATCCTATCTGATAGTTTGTCTTGAGTTTGCATCTTGACGGTAAATAATTTTAAAATGCAAATATAAAATCCTCTACACCATATTACGTTTTCTTATTAGCCAAAAATGAGGCAAAAAGGGGCCAAAATGCCCCTCAACATTGGAATTTCGAAAGTTTAGTATTTTTTCCTTCGGTTTTGACCAAAAACCTATAATCCTACCATATTTCAAGTTTCTAGCACATCTGGAAGTGTCTCATAATTTTGTATCCTCCTATATATTATGTGTAAGAAGTGTCTATATATTATAGACATAAGGTGTACCCTGCTTAACACGGCCCCGGCCAACGCGGATTTGTTATAACGCGGGGCATGCTTCTCATATACACTCACTGGAAAATCTGGTGGTATGTAAATACATGCAACAATCAGAGTAAACGTTAAAAGTTTTATAACTACAATGACTTGTTCAGTATCATTACACTTTGTATCAACAGAATAAGAAATAAAATTAGCATCCACAGCCACAAGCACGCCATAACCTCTTGATTTTCTGCTATTCAATTTTGATCTAAATTGATAAAAAGGATGATCCAAAGATCCTTATGCGACAGGCATAAGCTGTTATGATGGGAAATGAGGAAACAGGTGAAAAAATCTGCCATGACCGGGAATCGAACCCGGGCCTTCCACTTGCCGGGCGGATATTCTACCACTGAACTACCGTGGCAGACTAATTCTCCTGTTTCAGAACGGGAATATTTTCTTAGGTTGGGACCATGCTAGCTATGCTAGTATCAATCAGCCCCAACGGATGTCCTCAAGGAGATACATCAAAGAAAACCCCTACCGTCTCAAATGGTGAGAATGCCATGATATAAATTGATAGAAAGGATGATCCGAAGATCCTTATGCGACAGGCATAAGCTTTTGATCTATCTGTTCTATACACTAAGTACCGCATTTGACCGAATATAGCCCCCCTACCCATTTTTCTCACACAAATCTAGAAAATATTTTAATACCCTGAAAGGACATGATCATTTTTAGGACTTTAATGTCATGAAACATGCTGTATAATTTGAATATCAAACTTGCACTCATTTAATAAAAAAGTACCAATTAGCGAGTGATAAAACGCCATGCTAATTGGAATTTTAAGGTTTTCAGATTTGTACCTCAGAATTCAGAGGGTATACTAACGAAAGAGAGATTTGACAAGGAAATGAACAAAAATACATTTTTAGGGAGTAAAAATAAACTTTAAAAAGTCGAAATAACATACTAATTAATGCAGCAATATTAGCAAGTCGAAATAACATACCAATTTATGCAGCAATATAAATTCGCACTTTGCTCATATTTCGATGCGCAATGCTAATCTATCTTTCATTTTTGTAATTAACAATTCGAGCTTTGCCAGGCAATTAGTCCATTCTCGGGTAAGGTTAATTTTATTGGTATTACCGTATTTGCTCATGTAAGCTGCAACCTTTTTTCTCAAAATGTCGTGTCTGTAAACAAATATACATTAAGCTAGTACCCATGCCGCATCTATTATTCTATTTCTAAATTTCGATGTATTTAGTCATTTTCATTCATTGTATAAAAAATTTTAATGAGTTTTAAGTTTATTAACGGGTGCTCCCCAAACTCGACGGCTTTCTGCTACAATCGTCACGGAGGCCACGGCGCATGCGCGACCAGTTTGGGTTGGTGGGGGGTTTGTTCTCACGGCGGACGACTCCTACCATGTTCAGATATGGCGTGCTTCCTTTATTCTATGATACGTCTATGAAAGTCATAGATACCGTGGTGATCATTGAATGATCACTGATCATAATTTTAGTTCGCCAAAAAAATGACGACCGCTACGGTAGGGATCAGTGACCATATGGCTGGAAAATTACGTACAGCAGAATGATCGGTGATCGCTCCCGGAGCGATTTCTGCCGAACATGACCAATATGACGGCAAAAACAGTTAAGCGTTTAACAAAAGAGGACTACCGAGGAGATTTCTGCTAGTACCGATATAAAGAGATCACCCAATAAATTCGTCACTTAGGAGTATGAAGATGCTTAACTTGAACGTAGCATTTTTGAGAAATAGGAATTGGTGATTTAAAAATCCCTTTTTCAGCTCAAATAAATTTTTTTCCCTAGAGCTGGCTCAAAAACCGGGGTTCGCAGGATACACGGGGCGCGGCTTACACCAGCAAATACGGTAAAACATGCAATTTGACGATAATGAGAACGATCAGGTAATTGAAAAATCCTTCCTATATGGTGACGTCAATCAGCCTTGCAAATAAATATTCGCAACCCGAGTAGTTTAGTCTTACAATGGATAGAAACACTTACTGACTCGAATGAAATTCATCGTTATTGAAGCTTTGCACACTTGTTTGTACCCACCTAATTTTTAGTGCCCGAAAATAGTCTCCCCCCTGAACTTTTGCACTTCACTTTTGGCCAAAAACAGGGGGGCTATATTCAGTCAAATACGGTAATTGGAAGTCAACCCTAATTCCATTGAATCAATATTTTTATGGAGCCAAGTCTCGATCAGACATATGATATTTGCATTGGTAGCCGATGCATTTATACGAAAATTGTTGAGTTTGCTACCAAGTCCTCTTACATTCTGATAGTAAAGGCAGATATGAAGAGGACGAGGCGAGTTCAGTTTTTTTTAAACACAGAGCTTGACAATTTTTGGAACACCACCAAAAAACTTAATGCCAATATTTTTATTCCCATTTTGTTTTCTTACTTCAAGCTCACTTCAAAGATCACGCAAATATTGTCGTTGCATCAACGTTGAGTCTGGACGAAAATTATAGTTGACATCACGAGTTTTCTTACAGAAAAAAAGCTTACCAACAGAAACAGCAGAGTCCAAAATGATCTTAAACGGTCTTGCTCTGCCAGCTGTTGGTTTTCCCAGTCTAAACGCCTTGATGTTGTCGATAGGCACAGATTCATTAGCTGATTTAATAACATCACACACAATGGTCATATCACGATCGACACTATCAGTCTCCTGCATTCCAAATAGAAAAACGTTGTTTGATCTTCATTGTCTCTCATTAGTTTCTTCCATAACCAAATTGACAATGGTTGTATGCGAATTGTTTAGCATAACATGTTCTATTTTAGCTTCGACATTTAATAGTCGGGCATTAAATTCATCCTTGATGTTGAGCTTGTCATCTAGCAGGTGCTTTAGACTCTCAAATTGCATACCTAAACCAGTCACCAAGTTTTTAAGTTCAGTAATAGAATCCCCAGTTGTAAAACATTCACTACACAAATACTTAAGACGCTTGTTTTTGCCAGTTACACTATTCACATCGCCACGAGATAGTCCTGAATATTTAAGTATGTGTGACAGTTGATTACACCGTCCGCACATTACTACCTCCTCAGCAGCTGTAATTGAAAGTTTGCATTCAACACAATAGTCAGCCAAAGGCATTTTGATGGATATTTTAAGTAAAAATTATGAGCACTAGATAGAAGACGAGCACATCAAGATGTTAAAACATCATTTTATATGTTGATGACTATTACATATTACTTTCTGGAACATTCGAGTATGTGGATTTTACATTATTTTTTTACGTTTTAGTGCACATAAAAGTTGGTGTCATTAATTTTTATTTTATCATAATACTTAATTCACGCCTACCCGTTATATTTGATGGGCAATTACACTAGTTTTTCAGAATTTTCTATAACATATTAAAACAAGTTAGGAAAGTGTACAGAGTATCACAAATGGGGGTGTTTCGTGGAATATGGACTGTTTGAAAGAAATTATATACATGTACATAAAAAAAGTGTTTTAAAGTTTTTTCTTCATCATAAATAATCCATTTTCTTCCTATTTAAAAATATTGCATGAAAGTTTCTAAGTTCAGCTTAAATAAGACATTCTTGTTTGATTTTCTTCCGATGAAAATGTATAGGAAAAGAAATATTATTCTTTACTAGCTCTACAAGTTGAAAAATATTTTTATGACCAATACTGTATGAGATATGATGGAAAGTTACTTTTTTTGACACCAGTAAAGTGGTACCCCTGATTGGCATATGTGATTCATTATAATTTTTATATTGTAGTAGATCTATTTTTGTATGTTTGTATTGTATTCGTAGATGATGAATAGCTACAGCTAAATAAAAAAATAACTATTATTACAATGCTTTAATTAAAGAGTTCAGTGTCGGTTCTTCCACTTTTTATGACATTAAGGCACAGAAATCACAGTTATTGAAATTTGCTATGTATCCTGAGACAAGTAGAGGAATTGAATATCGGTGCACTCTTCATAAGCCGAAACTTGAGTAATTGGATATTGCTATTTATGAATGGTTTTCTATAAAGTGTTCCGAGGGAGCCCCTATTTCTGGATCAATGTTGATTGAAAAGGCCAAAGATTTTTACGATGGAAATAAGTGAACTGTGTGCATTTTCAGGTGGATGGCTAACATGTTTTAAGATCAGATGTCTTGATGTTTCGGGTGATAAAAAATCGGTCGACCAAGAAGCTGCCAATGAATTTTGCGTCTTTTTTGTAACATTAGTTAAGGAATACAGTAAAACCTCTACCTAGCGAACCTCTTTTTATCGTAGACCTCCATATATTGTACTATTTTTTTGGTCCCGAACAGACCCAATGTAATATCATAGGAAATATACCTCTCTAATTCGTAACCTCCGTATTTCATATTCCTCCATATATCGTAATAGAAATATTGTCCGGGAAGGAAAAATAACCTCTATATTTCGAAATCGCGATCTTTTTTTCTGGAAATCATTTCGCAAAAATAACCTCCATGTTTCAAAATTGAGATGATTTCGGCGCTAATCGTTTAGCCAATTGAAAAGGTGAAAGTAACGTCCGTTATTAGCCAATCAGCGTGTTTCTATGACTAATTGGCTGCAATGATTCACTTTCGCTTGGTTTGGCGGCAAGATATTCTACTGAGCACCTGCTTTGATTTCAGTAGTGAAACAGTGAAGAAGTTTGGCTTTGGAAAAAAAACATTAGGAAAAGGTAATTTTTTATTTTTCAAATTTTGAACCAACTTTGAAATTATTGCAAAAAATAAAAAAACGTGTCTCTCTGAGGAACATTTTTATTGCTGATAAATTATGATTTGTTCATTCTTGAAGCTCATGGCCTATTTCAGTTTTTATCCTTTATGTCTAAAATTTTCAGCATAGCTATAATTCTTTATCATTTAGGCATACCTAGTTTGGGAGCGTTTGTTTTCATTGTGAGTGCGAGAGAGAGAGTGAAGGATCTTCGGAATAAAGGTAAAGTTCGCTTCATGTTTTATTTGCCACGGAACTTTTAAAAATATTGTGTTGCTAACTATGTTTAAGGTAAACATGGTGTATAATCATATGAACATGTTTTTGAAAAATTTAGGTCTTGGCGATTCTTGGTGAGAAATTCGAAAGCCTTCACCAGTATTGCACTGCTCGCATTAATTTTCAAGTGAGACCACGAGGAGTCTTCGGAAATCGCCTTCAGAGAAAATGCAAGTTTTAGTAAATACTAAGTGATGCACCGAAGTTCAGCTTCGGCCTCGGTATTCGGCCAATATCTGCTATTCGGTCTCGGCTTCGGATAGCCGAATACTACATATTTTTTTTGATAAAACGAAAAATGATAATGACATAATAGAAGAAAGCTGAAAACACAAAATAAAAGCATAATACATTGAGTTGTTGCGAATACAATTCACATATCTCGGATTCAGCCTGACAATTATGTGCTACTCGTTTTTATGGCCTACGACGTATAATATATTAGTGTGTTCCAATATGTGGACAATTCGTTTATTTAGAATACTCCGCCTCAGTAGTTGGAATTTTTGATGTTTTACTGTACTGTGTAAGTAGCAGACAACCTCTGACATCTGGTTCACGTTTTTGCATGACGTAATATGACGTATAAACATTAGTGCCATCGTGCCAAAACCAAAATGACAGTGTCGACTGAGTTTTCGTTTCATTTTTTAATTTAATAAGTGCAGACATTTTTATATAACAGAATATATAATAAACTTAACAAGGCTGCGATTCTTTGTATATATCTTCATATTAACAAAGAATTTAAATAGATTTCTATAGAAAACATTAGTGTTCATTAGTTGGTCTTTCAGGTTGGTAGTGTTTTAAAAACGATTTCGGAAATTCCCCGGGAGGAATATTCTTGCGATTGTAACCGACTTTTTAAAAACTGTAACATGTTTTTCGCTTGAAATTTTAAAATTGGATATGATCCGAAAATGATCGCGGGACTTTAATGTGTGTAAAAATCGCAAAGTCGCATTTTCCAGCCAAGCACAAATTTTGTGGGCCTTTCACGATCAGTTATGATTCTCATATTAAATAATGTTTTAGACAATACATTAATGTAAATCACTATTTTTTTCATTTTACAGATTCTTTAGTTGCATGGTTGGGTCAAAAAAAAGACAAGAAATACCAGTTGATAGGAAGCTACTTATATTCAAGGCTGTTGATGATGGAAACAGAAAAGTAGATGTGGCTAAGATGTTTGGCCTACCTCCTTCAACCCTTACTTCCATTTTAAAAAAACGAAAAGAAACTGAAATCACAGCACAACTTGGTCCTAAGAGGAAAAGATTTCGTGCTGCTAAAAATGAAGACCTGGATAAGATTTTGTATGACTGGTTGATGGAAGCCAGGGGCCAAAATATACCAGTGTCTGGTCCAATTCTTCAAGAGAAAGCAAGACAGACTGCATTAAAAATGGGTGTACCAGATTTCCAGGGTTCTAATGGCTGGCTGGAGAATTTTAAAATGCGCTGGAACCTAGCATCACTGAAGATGTGTGGAGAGGAAGGAGCAGTAACTCCAAGTATTCAGGATGAATGGAAAGGGACCCTGCAAGCATACATAAGTGGCTATAAAAAGGAAAACATATTTAATGCTGATGACGCTGGGTTCTTTTTGAATTTATTGCATGATAGAACACTTGCAGCGAAAGGTGAACCCTGCCATGGGGGTAAAAAAAGTAAAGAAAGATTTACTGTCCTTTTTTGTGCCAATTCAGATGGCAGTGAAAAATTGGAGCCCCTTGTAATAGGGAAATTCAAAAGCCCAAGGTGTTTTAAAAATATTAAAAAATTACCCTGTATGTATAGAAACTCAAAAAAATCCTGGATGACTACTCCCATATTTACTGAGTGGATGACCATACTTGATGCCAAAATGGGGATGCAAAACAGAAAAATAATTTTATTTCTTGATAGATGCAGTGCTCATAAATGTGAAATTATCAAGTTGAGGAATATAAAAATAGTTCATTTTCCTCCCAACTGCACAAGTAAACTCCAACCATTGGACCAGGATATAATTTCACAAATCAAGAGGGTTTATAGGCATCAGCTAGTCCAATACATGCTACGGAATATGGTTACATGCAATGATATGACTAAGGTGAAGTGGAACATCCTACAGGCGATGCACAGACTCTGCTTGTCTTGGGGAGCAATTGAAGCTTCTGCAATTGCTAAATGTTTTGGTAAGGCTGGTTTTATGGATGAAGTTGAAGTTAATGAGGCTGAAGGACTTTCAGAGGATCCAGCAGAATGGAATGCAATAAGTGCAAGCTTTCACATTCAAGCTTCTTTTGATGAATTTGTAAAAGCAGATAATGATCTCGTTACATGTGCACCAAATGACGTATTTGAGGAAAACATGGAGAATGAAGGCAACGAATGTCTTATGGGGGAAAAGGAATTAGATGATGATGAGAGTGATAAGGTTGAAGTTAATGTGCCACCACCCAAGAGAACGGAGGTACAAGAAGCATTGAACATTTTAGAAAGATTTGTGATAAATTCGAAGGACTGTGAAACAAATATAGTTTTGCTAAATAAGATTGAAAATGCTGTAACTCAAGAATTCTGTAGACAGATGAAAGAAAAAGATATTGCCAGCTATTTCAATAAATTATAAAAAAACAGTATTAAACTTTTTTGAATTTTGGGTAATTTCTTAATGTACTGGATTCCTAGTTACAGCAATAATTTTGATTAGGTAAATTATTGATTTTCTGTATTTTATCATTTTTAATTCTAATGTTTGTAGTGTAAACAAATATTTTATTTGACTATGGTATGCATTAATTTTTTGTTGTCTACAGTAAGCTCTAGTTTTGAATTTACAAACTGCTAAATGTCGTGAACCTCTTTATGGTGAACCTCTATATATCAAAATACCAGAATTTTGGGTCCCTTCCATTTCGCTTTATAGAGGTTTTACTGTATATAACTATCCAACATGTTTAATTGCATTGTTTTAATATTTACTAACTACACTGTATGTAATAGTGTCATGATTGTGTGTCACTATTCACTTCTCTTTTGTTTAATATCAATTTGCCTCAAGAATTTCAGCTAATATATTTTTTTGGGTGTGGATAATTTCTCTCTTTTTCTCGAACAAGGAAAATATTTTTTGTCAGAAAATCCTAAAGTTTGGAATAACTTAACACTTACCTCTATTTGTTATTAGATCAAAAGGGAAGCTAACAGTGATAGGCTTATGAGAAACTCTGTAAGGTATAATGTCGCTAGTAAATGTTAATATATTGCAATTAAACGTGTTGAATACCTGTATATTTGAGTTTCAATACTTCCTTGAATGTGAAGGAATTATTTAAGAATAATTGTGAGTAGAATACCTAGTCTGCAGGTTAGAAATTCCAATGTGTATGTATAATTCTGCATCTGTTCATTATTTTGGTATCCATGTGCTTTATTGAGGCCTATCCAATAAAACTCTTAAGCAACTGCAATATTCAATTAACTGGAAAACCGAATTCCCCAGGCATTCTGGATGTATGTATTGATAACATGAGATGATAGGATGGCGCAATAACTATCCATATATGCTGGTTTGTGTAAAAAATTTGTTAAGCATCGCAAAAGGTGAGAAAGTGAAATCTTTTAATTATTGTAAAAAGGGAGTCTAGGATTTAATAAAAAAAAACTTAAAGGGAAAAGAAAAAATGAAGTGAGAACTTATGCATGTGTAAAAAGGAATTTCAATTGTTTGTTCATTTTGACTTTAAGTTTGAATTGGGCTATGTAACTGCACCTTCTTGAATCCATGTTTGTTTCAAAGTGCTGTCTTTGCCACATTCATTACATGCAATTAGTACAATAATTGAATACCTTTACTTCTATTTTATAAACAGGTGTCCAAGATTGGATAAAACTGAGAAAACTAAGACTGATTTGGATAAAAATGATTTGTTTCACACGGGAAACAATCGAATCACCCTATGGGAGAATAGGCATTATCTCCACAGCAAAGCTGAAGCTTTGCCAAAAGTTCTTCTACTGACCCCATCTTGGGATTGGAGTTGCTTGCCTGATCTTCATTCTTTGCTTCACAGCTGGACCCCTATGGACCCTTTGAGTGCTTTGCAGCTATTATTACCATGGTAAGAAATTATAGTTATCAGATAGCTGTTTTTTTAACCCCTTCTCTGGCAGTTTTTTTTCAGTGGTAGGTCTATAAAACATCACATTTTTAAATACTTTCAAGTAGTTAAAAAAAGAAACAATAATTTCTGCTCTAAAACAAATATTAATATCCCGATTTACGTTGAGGATGCGTTCCTGAAAATCACAACGTAAATCAGAACAGTTTTTCCCGTAAGAATCAATGTTATAAGGGGATGATGTGTGCAAGATGGAATTTTTACCTTGAATATTTCTTACTGTGTTTTCATTTCATCGTTCGAAAGGAAGATGAAAATCCCCATCTCAAATGTTTGGACTTGTTTGTCCCAAACCTTCCAATATTTACTCACAAGAAGATTTTAAAAAACCCATCCTGCAGGGAAGTTCTCATTCATAGATGAACAAATAGTACTTGAAGTTCTGCATCAGTGCATAATATTACGCCAAAAACAGTGAAGTGGGGACAAAGTTGCATAATATTACAACAAAAAGAGTTAAGGGGTTAACAAAAGATGACTATCGATGAGGAGATTTCTGCTAGTAACGGCATAAAGAGATCATCCCATAAATTGCGTCATATAGGAGGGAAAACGAGCCAATATCTAAAATTCTGTCTTTACACTATCTTTTCTAATTTACAAGTGAATATAATTGTTTTTTGTCTTAATACTTTAAAAATCTAAATTAATTAAGTATTGTAATTAATTAAAAGGTTCAAGAAGATGGAACTGGAAAAATCTGATGTTTTTCTGACTTTTTCTCATTTTCCAAAAAATCTGAGATAATGGCATAACTTCAAAGCAAACCAATGTAGATGGTACACAGGTACTAAATGATCGATGACATAACTTTGAATCAATGTGAATAAAGACAACGTGAATCAAGGTATTCGGTATATCGTATACACTTTTGCAGCCACTCTCTAGACGCGATTTAAGATAATTTCCAAGTGGGTACAAGTTTGAAATTTGGCAAGAATGCATGAATCGTGCATTAAAAGGCAATGACAAAAAAAATCCCAAGAAAAGACTGGGTTCGACTCCAGGAGATAATTTCTGTTTCCAGTAAGATAACATGTAAAAATGAGATCTTTCAATTTGCAGGATTTCACTCTTTTACAAATTAAAATTAGAAAAAATTTACGTAAAATCACCATACATGAACTGTTTTAAAGAAGAATGCACACGGTTTTTTATTCTTATTGTCGATTTTTGACTTCCATTCAAAATTACTCATATTCAATGAATATGTGAAAAATTTTGACCAAATATTCTGCTTTTATGGATGACTTACCTGGACAACGAATATCATTATTGAAACTCAAGATTCCTATTATGTATTACCTCAGTACTCATATGTCATACGATAGAATTACGAAGCATTTACGTAGATGTATTGAGTGAGAGGGAGTGAGAGTGAATGAAGGTGAGGGAGAAGGACTGAGGGAGGGGAGAGGGATGGAGGGGGATACGGCAGTATAAGTTTCTTTCCATCATATTGACGGTGATTTATGCTAAGTACTAAGTATTGTAGATCCATGAAATTTTTAAAAAATAACATTTAATAAACTTTCAAGCTTTTCTGCTTATTATTAAAAATGCTGGCAACATCTCAAATTTACCATATCTGCCCGAATACAAGCCGATGTTTTTTGTCAAAATCTATCACGAAAAAATGCATGTCCGAGGAGAATTTGGATTATGGTTAAATCTCGAAGTCTCTCATTGCCTTCGCGTTCAAATGATAGTATTACCGTATATTCACGTGTACCACGCGCACCTTTTTTCCCTGAAATCACTGTCGAAAAACAGAGTGCGCGTCTTACACGAGTACATCTTCATAGCTATTGAAACGCGATGTATTATACCGAATTTGTGCAATGTATTATATCAAAAAATCGTCATTTAGTATGACAGTGGCGCAGTTGGTGCTGATTACCTAATCCATGATTATGTTGCCGGACGTATACGACATCGTAAGCACTAACAATGAGACAGTCTGACTCTACACGTAATTTGACACGGCTTGTGCCCCTCAGATTTTGTTTTGCAAATAAACTAAAGATTCACCATCTTTAAGGTACTGGGAGTGGTAGGGTGTAATCCTAAAATGAAACAGAGTTAAAATACGTAACATTTCACGTGGAATCATGCAGACTCAATGTTAGTACTTATTAGAGTTATCACCTTTCCACGATCTCTGACCCTGAGATTTTAGACCCAAACGCTAGAAAGATAGGATGTAATCATATCATATTGTTCTTCAACTGTTTTCCTACGTTCACAGGATTACGGAAGTACCAGCGTAAGAAGTTAACCAGTCTCCTTCGACCATTGTTAAAATTTCTACTACGGTTGGTGCTAACTGCCGTTCGCATTACTGCCCTCTACCAAAGTTACTTTATATCGAGTTTTACTAGCGTAAGATGTTAGTAATGCGAACGGGGCATTAGTAGCAGCTTAGTATTTTCTGTCGTCTTTTCTTTTGAAATTCGTAATTTGCTACACTAATCACTTGAATAATTCAAGTCTAATATCGAAATTTTGAATAATATGTAATAAAACTCGAAAACCCGGAGAATTAATAACTAAACCCGGAGCCCAGAGAAAATGTGTCAAAACCCGGAGAGGTGGCAACTCTAGTACTCATAGGTTAGGATGACCTGGGATAACTACATTGTCTCTTCCTGAATGAGATAAAGAGATGGTCCATGATTCATAAGCACCCTTTCACTTATCTTATTCAGTACGTCCTAATTGCTTGGTAAACATAGTTTACGTGCTTTTGTTAGTGACCACAAATTTAAGTGTTCTATTCATTCACCTCTCTTTAGCGCATAGCCCCTAAAATGAATGGGAATAAAAGGTTACGGTCTTTTACTGCAAGCGAGAAACTAAAAGTGATCAAAGATGCAGAAGAAATGGGAAATCGTGCTGCAGGACGAAAGTACGATGTACCTGAATCATGCATAAGAGATTGGAAAAAGAAAATGGATAAACTTCTCAACACTAACAGGGAAAGAAGAGCCTTCAGGGGAAAATCCGCTAGATATCCCGTAATAGAAGAACGTCTAGCCGAGTACGTAAGGGATAGACGGCAATTCACCTATGCAGTATCGACAGAAATGTGTATCATTAAAGCGCTACAAATAGCTAGAGAGTTGGGTATTAGTCATGGTGAGTTCAAGGCCAGCAAGGGATGGGTGCATAAGTTTTATTGTCGGAATGGTCTTTCGATAAGGAGAAAGACAACCATTTCTCAACGGCTGCCCGAAACTTACGAGAAGAAACTGTTAAGTTTTCAGCGGTATATTATAGGCCTGAGAGAAAAATACTCATACTTATTAGGACAAATTGGCAACGCAGATCAGACACCTGTTTCGAAATGCCATGTAACACAACAGTTGATGAAAAGGGCACAAAAACTGTTCAAGTCATTACTGGTGGGGGAGAAAAACAACGATGCACTGTCATGCTTGCAGTTTTAGCAGACGGAACGAAACTGGCTCCGTATATAGTATTTAAAAGGAAAACTCTTCCAAAAAATGTAAAGTTTCCAGCAGGAATTATAGTAAGGGCACAGGAAAATGGGTGGATGAACAATGATCTAGTTCTGGACCGGATAAAGTGTGTGTGGGGACGTCGTCCAGGTGCCCTTCTCAATCTTCAGAATATGTTATTGCTGGACAGTTTTCGTGGCCACTTGACAGAAGACGTGAAGAAACGCCTTAGAGAACGAAAAACTAACCAGGTGATCATTCCGGCAGGAATGACGTCCATGCTTCAGCCGCTGGATGTCTGCATCAATCGTCCCTTTAAAAATAATATGAAGAGGCAATATACGGAATGGATGGCGAGTACCGTTCATGAAACTACGCAGACGGGTAGGATAAAAAAGCCAGGATTGATGCAGATATGCCAATGGGTCATCACATCATGGAAACTAATTAAAGAGGACTTGATAGTTAAAAGCTTCAAGAAATGTTGCATCACGAATAAGGTGGATGGGAGTGAAGACAGTATTGTTTGGGAAACTAGCGACGAAGAAGGTGCGAGTTCTGCTGGAGAGGATGATAGCATGAGTCACGAAGATTGAAGGTCAGAATAAAAATATTTCTTATATTCATTTATATATTCTTCTGCGTTTATCCCAATTTTAAGAGAATTCTAAATCGCATGTAATTGTTTCTACCACAGGGGAAGTATCTAAATTGGCCAGACGGAGGCAACTGATTTCGCTGTTCATCAATTGTTTTTGGTGTAAAAAAATGACGTAGCCGTAAATAATTTAATTTCGTCGGAAAATTGTTTGCTTCTGATACTTCAAATAAAAAAATTGATTTTTGCCATTGTTGCTGTAATCTTTTCCCGTTTTTTCCGAGTTAATTTTTTTCCTAAATTTGATGCTCAAAAACGGGGTGCGCGTCTTACACGAGTGCGTGTGGTACACGTGAATATACGGTATATTTTTTGTAAAGTAAATATTTGACCTATGATGAATATATATATAAATATCTTGGCGTGATAGCTTGCGTAAATTGACAGTTATGCAAAATGCGTTGACGGCTTTGAATGTTCAACTGTTTGAATTTTGAACTTTACATGGATCGTGTATAATTATAAAAATGCAATTTCTTAAGGCAATGTAAATGCCAATTTCATTGGAAATAGACTTGGAGGAAAAATTTCTTTGCGAGATCGCTGTTACTATATTTGACCTTTTGTAACAATGAAGATGAATGAAAGTATTGTCACTTAATGTGGAACAATATTCAGCAACGCAAAATTATTAATTGGAGTAATATTTAAAAATGGCAACAACTAAACCATTTCTCACACATTTCTTCAATCTTAAATAATGCATTCTAAGATGTGCATCAATGCCCGGCACACTTCAGCATAAAATCTACGAAATTTACGTTTTTGCCAAAAAATTCTAGAAATTTTTGGGGGGGTCAGCTTAAATCCAGGGTCGGCTTCTATTCGGGCAGATACAGTATATAAATTCCATTTATCTGTTTTAGTCAAAGATTGAAAACTTATGAAACTTTCGCAGAAATTTTTCTCAAAGACCTTCAAAAATTCAGAAATTTTTGTCTCTGTACTTGACTACATTAATACAACATAATTCAATGATTAAATATTTCTTTTTTTGTTTTGTTGTATTTTTGTAAATTGGGCTTTGCCTGTTAATAAATATTATTATTATTGCCTTTGAAGTATTCAGTGTTTACTGGTAAAGTATACACTTAATTTGAACCGATAAATATCAAGGTCAATCAAGTTCTTCCCGTAAAAATTTCCTAACTATGTGACAGGTATCTAGGATGACAGATTTTTGCATTTCCATCAGCCTTCCTTCTGCTCTTAGCTCTTTCAGATGTTTCCTGGTTGTTTTTGGTATTATTGCAGTTGTTGAGATGATGATTGGTCTAATGGTAACTTTGTCTGCTTTCCATAATTTCTTAACTGTGGTAATGTTTAAACTCTAAAACAGCATAGAAATTTCTTTAGAATATGGACAGATGTGATGCAAATTTATCATGCTATTCAATCATATACAATTACACAAAAGTGGCGACACTGCGAATCACCCTGATGATGGAAGATTTTCATGGAAGAATACACCAAATGTTTGGGTTAAAAACTAATTTGTGGACTGATTTGGTAGGTATTCAAAAATGAATGGCATGAAAACAAAATTTTGTCCATTTAGGCATTCATTGTATCATGTCCTGAATTCGTGATGTTTCTATGAAATTTTAAGATGCAAATGAATAATATACTGCACTCTTCCATATCAGTCAAAGATAGAAAATAAATGCTCTTGGAATCAAACCCTTGGTCGTATGATAGACAATAAGTTGCCTAAATCATGTAAGAGGTATATCATAGTACAGTAAAACCTGCGAGAGGCAGAACATCATGGGACCGTCGTATTTTTCTGGCTTTAGAAGGTTTTCCTTCTAAGACAGGTTGAAAGAAATTAACACGGATTTGTATTATTAATAAATTTTAAGTAGAATATGGATGTTTTCGTGGGTCTCAAGAGAAGGAAAAGTCTTAACACCGAAATAGCATTTCATATTAATAATAAATGAGAAATTAAACCAAAGTGCATGCATAGACAAAACTAGATTTATTGGAAGTTAATAATTTTCCCTTAAAATGCAGTAATATTTTAGAATAAAAAAAGGTATATAGTTAAAAAAAATGCACATATAGATTACTTAAAAGCCAAAAATATACGATAAATATAGTGTTATCGTAATAACTTATTTGAAGAAACTGTCCAATTTCAGTTGTTTTGTTTTTATTTGAGATTTCCTAAAACAATTAAGGGTACTCCACACAGGCACCCTACACATTTAGTTGGTTCCGAATTCCGCCAGGCGGAGTTACGGGAGAACTACAGCAGTGATCCCTTGCGGAACCGAAAAAAACTCCTAGTGTATGAAGGTGTACTCAATAGATAAGCTGAACTGGAAATTCGGCAACGTTGAGCCATTGGCCATAAACGAAGCGAAGGGCAGTAGTGTTTCCGCCCCTCAAAAACAAACATTGCTCTCTAACCCGCATTCCTCGTTCGCGCAGTAGGGTGGCCGACTGGAGAGCCCAGTACGATGATTCACAAGTGGACTTCTTCTTACTAATAATCTAATTTTTTTATCTTGCATATTAAATAAAAACGAATACCGTATGCATGTTCCTAGCGATTTGCTGATGAATTTGATACCAAACGACATGCAATTTCGTTGTTTTTAACTCGCATGGTGCATCTTAACAAATATGCAAGACAGTCATGTGTGGAATTTCAATGGAATGAATTAGATATAAATAAAAAAATATTAGTTCCTTGGAAAAAATTTAATGCATTTTATTTATAGTTAGGCAACCGTTAATAATGTCTAATCATTTTCTTTTCTTATTTAATGCTTCTTCCTTCTTCTTTTTATAATTTAGTTGTGCTTCCACTACATATTGCGGATTTCTTATCGGCATCGAACGGCTATGTCTTGGATCGATTATTTCCGGGAGCAAACAGTTTTAAAAAAACTTTTCCAATTTTGGAAACATTTCTGTTTCCCAGAAATCGTCGTCCCTCTCAATTTTTTTCAATTTTAATTCCTTTCGGGGTCCAAAGAACGAAATAGCAGTAGCTTCTTTGTGCTATATGTAGTTGACCCTGAATTTGAAAGTGGAAGTTATGCCTTGCCTTGATTCCGATCGCCTTACCTTCGCTGTTTACTTTCCACAATGTTACCTTTTTATTGCGGATTGCCTCATCTGGTGTCATTTCTTTTGCAGAGGAGGGGCACTTAATTTCAATTAAACTGTCGTCTTCAACTAATCCGTCAGGTGTAGCGGCAAAATATGGCACTTCTTTATCAATAAATAGCCCAGAGCTTTTGACAGTTAGGCCAGTTTTTGCTTCAAATGCCTTCTTGGCCAAAATTTCATTTTCTCGCCCGTATGCCAATGCGTCGTTTTCTGGGACGTTGTCATAAATAATGTTCCTCACCAAATTTGCGCAGCTTGTTTGAGGACGCATGCTGCACACTCGTCCAAAGTATGACGCAGTGAGAAGTTTTCTTCTCATCTCCTTCCACTGTCCACTTTCACATTGAAGAGATGTTTCTCTTTCAATGCGTCGGATCTCCTCTTCTGTTTTTGATAGTTTCTTAAGAAATTGGCTTTCCTCTATCTCATACTGCTCTTGTGGCATGTCAGGGCGATTCGCATTAGGCCCATAATGTGCATCGGCATTGTTATTTCTTCCAGAAAAAAGGGATTTTCTGCACGTCGGCGTGTTTTTTTGTTTCCTGGTTCTCGTCATTTGGGCTTTCAATTTCCGGCGCATTTCCATCTTTTTGCAGAAAGTACCAGGACTGGAGAGAAATGCTTTCTTATGCGTCTTATACAGGAGCATTTGTGCGTTGTGCCGAACAACAGCACCATGGCACCTACCTTGATAGGAACGATGAAGAGCATAGTTTACTTGCTTTCCTCCTATCATTTTGGCGACAACAGCGTTGAACTGCTCCACCGGATTACTGTCCACATCATGTATTAAACTTCGGCTGTGGTAACTCAGGTTTCTAAATACAGTTTCCAGTTTCGGAAAGAGTAAGCTAATCTGTAAATCTGAGTACAGATTTTGATCGTCATTTTCTCTGGCACAGAAATAGGACGAACACTTTGAATGTTCACCGAATACATGCGCTAAACTATTTAAAATATCATCCCTCAGTAATTCTATTTTATTTACAATAGGTTTGTTTTCCATTTTCCTGTAATTTATTGCCTTGGTTATTCCTCCTCTAAGCCGAAGTATGTTACTTCCTAAGTACTTCCTTAAAAATATCGTACTCTTTTCACCCGCCTTGTCTCGGGTTGTAATGATTTCCTTAAGCTTGTTGCAGAAATTCCTCATCAGGTGGTTCCTGCATTCAATTTTTTCCACTGAAAGGTTCTTGTACGGACGAGCATCTAAAATTTTTTTGTACACACTGCTATCACCATCAGCAATTAATTTAGCAAAACGTACTCCGTATAGTTCCTCACTTTTGCAGAAGCCTTCCACAACCACCGCTGCTTCCATGCTTGTAGAGCTCTGGCTGTTCCCCCAATTTTTGAAACAAGTGTGCTGCCGTGACTCCGTCTTATTGGAAGCTGACCTCATACATATCACGCAATACTTATTTTTTATTCCTAAGAATAGCAGCTTTCTCGAATAGTATCCCATGATTGCACCCTGAAAAAATATGTTTCATCTTAAAAATGTATACGCAGCTTATAAAAACATCTAATAAAGGAAGATATCTGCGTACTTACCAAACCCGAAAAAGAGTTGTAACTACTTCCGTATGACCTTTTACACCAACTACCGTCAGCTATTACGGTGAGCAAGGGTGTTCCGTCATTGTCTACTTCTCCTTTTGAAATAGCTGTTTCAGACTCCTCTTTAGCTGCTGCCTCCATTTCCTCATATGCTGCCATTTCCCATGTTTCACACACTTTGTCATGATATTTTTTGTAGCTGGTATTCGACATACAAGGAATATTCATTGCCGTTACAATTTCTTCCAGCTGGCTAAAACCCCCTCCAGAAGATAGGACACCAGATACTGCAGCAATGTTAACATCTGCGTAATTAAGGTTATTATCCTCGGTCCAAATTTTCTCAGTCAGATTACACATATTGCACTTGAGACTGATAACGGATTTCAACCCTTCTCTTTTCTCTGCTACTACATCCATATCTTGCAATGAGCACCCAAACGGACTATGATTACAAAGCCGTTTGATGCTATTAAACAAATAATTTATGTCTACGATTCTTCGTCCTTCCAACCGGTGCTGCTGGCCAGTTTCTTCCGCCGTCGTTACAATTGGAATATGGTAGTCCTCTATTCCATTATTCAATTCTTTGTCATAAAATGTTTGAATAGTTTCTGAGGAATTCATTTCATCGGGGCCTTCAGATAACTGTTTTGTCTGATTCTGGGGATAAAAATTAATTTAATGAGAGTAGCGTTAAAACTGGAAGCGCTACTGTAAGACTTTGTATCAATACAACTAACCAATTATAACAATAGTTATAATTGGTTAGTTCAAAATTCGGTGTAAAACTAATTTATCGTGATTTTTCCAATACAAACTATCTTAAATCTCTCTTACAAAACATGCGTAATTTAACGGGACTCTCCGCTCTCCTAAATCACCGTTAATCACTTTTAAGTAGTAGTAGTAATTAGGTTTTTAGGTGCGTCAACAGCTAAGATTATTTTGCACCGTCAAATTCTCTGAGAGAAAATCAACATCCATGCCCGAAGCGGGATTCGAACTCGTGACCTTTGTTAATCACTTTTAAACTTAATTTTATTTTATCTCGTATAATCTCAGAAATGAATAAAAACAAATTTATTAATGCAATTCATTAAAAAAATTAGTACGATTAATATTATTCACGAAAACAATATAATAAAGACAGTACTCGTATTTCTCTTGTTAAATTTTAGTTAAAAATTACTTTAGCTCGGTAATTTTTGTTAAGATTCATTTATATATTTATTTTGCGGTGAATTTTGTATTTTTTCTTACCTCTATATCGGAAATCCAATTTTTCTCTTTCATGTCTTCAACAAAACCCTCTGAACACATCCGACTGCTCGAGATTTCCTGAGCTGATTCAGTGGCTCCACTACTGACTATTTCATTTGAAATGCCATCAACAGCCATTCCAATGTTCCTAATCCATTAAAGCACATTATTTAAGTATTTTGGAAGATTATAATATATTAAAACGAAGCTGCGGTGTTAAACACGTTAGCTACAAGCCTATACAAATATTATTTCATAGAGGCTACTGCCTGAATGTAACCAAAACTTTTATTTTTCTCAAATATTTTTAATATGATGCGGGCATAGGATGATAATCATCACGAGATGGGTGCCAACAGCATACTCCAAAAGTACTACTAATTAGGAATTTTCATATATACCTCTTTTCTCGTTTCCATTTTAGTAAATTTTCTCCTCTGTTGCGTTTCCGTCTAGCCGTCAAGTGCAATTTCAAAGAAATAGAACTTTTCCGATGACGGCTTGAATTACCCGGCATTTTCTAGGGGGCACTCGATTCACTTGCTTCACCGAAGATACAAAATTCCTTATCCAATGTCCACACCGCAACTAACGAGGAAGGGCTTTTGATTTTTCACTTACGAACTCCCCATCCCACAATCCGTGAAGTTCGTATTCATATGAAACCCCCCCCTAGGCCTACCCTCTCCCCATAGCCTTTTTGCGGTAAACTCCCACGCGTTGCCAAACCTCTGTCGGAGGCAGCGCCAAGGATTTCAAGTCGGCGGGAAAACGTTGAACTTGTTTCTCACTCCGGTTTACACACTCGTCTTAAAATTTCGCAGTACAACGCTGAATTTCTGTCGAAATTGCAAAGTGTTGGTATTGCCCATATGGCATTGGTGCCTTGAATATCAAACACAAAGATATAACACTCATTCCTTAGTTTTCAAAACTGCAATTAGAGGTCTGGTCTCCAAGAAAATACCCGACGCATTTGCGATAGTTTCGCCGTTGATTACGGAATGACGAGTAAAGTAAGAGCTTCTTTACAAACTAGCAATTATAGTCAATGGACTCTGAATCAAAGCAAAGAAAACTGCATGCGGATTGAATTGCTCGTTTTCGAGATATATGATAAGGAATTTGCGTCAACATTCATCTTCCACGGTTGCTGTGTTGCGTCCTCTTAAAAGAAAGCCTTTACTCTACAAACTTGTCATAAAACTCATTTTCACCCTTCATTTTAGCATGGAGTTTTAAAGAATTTATATTATGTAAAACTTGTGATGTTGTTGGCACTTCAAGTTCTTCACATTCCTCCTCACTCTCTGTATTGTTTGAATTGCAGACAATGTCACTCGGAGATTTTACCGCAGTCTGTAAGTCAATTTCATCAATTTCTGTGACAACATTCAATATTTACAGAACTTTTTGCGTTCACATCACAACCCTCATCGTCATACATCTCTTCAATCAAATTTTTAATTTCGGTGTAATCATTATTACAAACAACTTCATTACATTCAATAGCATCATCAAAAATAAGGCCACAATTACTAAAACACTTTCTTATGCATGCTTCCTCTACACATTTCACTGAATGACTGAGAAATGTGATTGCATCTAACACATCAATTTTTACTGTCAAGTCCAATGCTCTCTTACATTTGTCCATGTTTGCAATAAGATGTTGCAGCATCAATTTCCTGTAATTCATTTTTATGGTCCTCATTATCCCATTGCCTAATGGCTGTAGAACTGATGTTGTCAAAGGAGGTAGAAAAACTAATCGAATATTTGACAGTTGAGTTCTTGGATGGCAGGTTGCGTTATCCAGGAAAAGTAGAATATTTCTTTTTTCTGTTTCCATTTTTACTTTCTCATACGAAGTATCGAGAAAATATTGTTTTCGTGAAAAAATTCGACCTCGAGATTTTTACAGAAATATACGTTTTAGATGTCGCTGAATCCGGAAAAGTGGTTTTCGCAATGCCGTCTGTCTGTCCGTCCGTCCGTCTGTCTGTCTCTCCATCTGTCCGTCCGTCTGTCTGTCCATCTGTCTGTCCATCTGTCTGCCCATCTGTCTGCCCATCTGTCTGTCTGTTACTGGCACTGGAGCCTAGACGGTAGAGTGAAAATGAATGAAATCTCGTACTTAAGCATTTTATCATACTGAGCAGAGTATACATAGAAATGGTTGACATTGATCAATAATTACGAGTAGTTTATTCTATGCATTTTTAACAACAATCCGATTTTCTCAAAAACGGCTCTAACGATTTTGATCAAATTTCGTACAGTTACTTGAGTATACATCTACAATAATACTATGTATTTCATTTTTCTCAATGAATGAATATAAGGCTAGTTTATTCTTGGGCAACTTGAAAAAAATTTTCTAAAAACAGGCTCATACGATTTTCATTTTCTAAAGATAACTAAACGATGCATCAGTACCTATATATGAGAAAGTTTGTACAATGTATGTTTTACCGATTTTTTTATTTAATTTGTTCAAAAATTCCTCAACTATAGCACTTGTCATCCACGCTTTCTTATACGCTTTTCATTCTACAGGAAGTTGACTCTTCTTTAAATTTTTAAAATATCTTGGGTTTTCGCTTTTACCAATCGCTAACGGTTATTCTAGTTTTCTGTCAGCAAATGCAACCAAAAGTACAGTTAAACATTCTTTTGAATAACGACCTCCAGAACACCTTTCTCCTTTCATTTGTAATGTTTTATTGGCCAAGGCTCTAAAAAACAAAGCCGTTTCGTCAGCATTTGCCATGTCTTTGGGGTTGTACTGATGGATTATTTCTTTTAACCTATTGTACCAACTTTCAACCACATTTCTGTCAACATCATTTGATTCTCCACAAGAAACATTAAAGGTAATAGCGTGTCTTTTCTTAAAACTTTGCAACAACCCGTTTGATGCAGAGAAACCATCTATATTTAGTATTCCTGCAGTTTCCTTTGCTTTTCGTTGAATAATTGGACCAGAAATAGGAAAATGTTTTGCTCTGGCTGCTGAAAATCACTCACAATGTCATTTAGCTCACTGTACTTTGTATCCCTTTCTTTGTTCCTGGTCAAGTTGTTTTTGTTACTCAATAAATATTTTTCAATGATTTTATCTTTTTGCTTAATCTTCTTATATATAAAAGGCAAAATTCTAAAAGATGCTTCTAACCAGAATATCTCAAGAATTAAAAAACCGATTTCGATGAAACTTTTTTTGGGTGTGCCTGTGGCCTAAGGAAGGTTTAAGTATAATGTCATTCCTCCCCTAACCAAACGTGGAATGGCAGGAGCTGAAAAACCCATTTCTGTCTGTCTGTCTGCAACTATGTTCGTTTATAACTCGAGAACGGCTTAACCGATTTACACTGTTCTTTCACTGATTTGTTAAGCATAATCGTGAGAAGGTTTATGGCAAAAAAATATCAGATGTGGCATCTCAGTCGAAAGTTATGACATTTTTTATTTAAAAAAACTTTGGTGCCAATTTTCTTAAATTCTGTTTACTTAGATTCTGGTTCAGTAATGTAATTTAAAGCTATTATCCCAATATTTTTCAGTATTTTTTACACTATCTTTTTAGGGGGCTGAGCAATTTGCATTAAAATGAACGAAGTGAACAAAATGAATGTGCTGGTGTGCACAACTTGCTGCGGCATCTACTTTTTGGCAGTGGTCAGCTTCAGAACTAATTGCCCATCTGTGTTTACTTTTAACAGCGCTTCGGGCAGAGCCGAACGGAACGAGGATATATAAGCAGCGACTCTGGCCACGCGCCGCTAATATGACGGTGCTCTCTCGTATGAGATACGTCATTGCGCTCACTGAATTTTGATGCATTTTTTTTTCAGTTCTCATTCTAACAATTTTCTTGCGTATTTCTCATAATCTACGTACATCTGTGTAATATCATCGAAGTAAGGAGTGTATTGTTTTGGTAAGAAAATGCCTAGAAGATCTAAGTCTAACATCGGGCGTAGTTCTCGAGATGCGAAACGAATGCGTTTCTCTCAATCACTGGAAACAGCAGATGAGCGAGACGAAAGACTTAATAATAATCGTCTCCTCGAGTTCTTAACGAGGCAAAGAGAAGGTCCCGAAGACTGAGAGGTGTGCCTTGCTGATCGTTGAGAACAAACAACTTGAAGCAGAAAAATAGAAATGATTGAACAAAGGGAAGAGAGACTTGCTACTGACCATGAGCGGCACCAACATATTTGTGAGGCTGAAATGTCGGTACAAAGACAATTGAGACGTATGACTGATCACGACCGCCATGTCAGAGCTCGGAAAATGCAAACACCTGACCAGAGAGAACAGGAACGAACTGCAGATCGTGAGCGACATGCTCAGACCAGGGAAAATGAATCTCCCGAAGACACTTTACACAGACATATTGTCGATAATGCATGTCATGCGCAATATAACGAGCCAGCCATGCCCCGTGCGCAATGGACTCCCAAGGTGAATTCCGGATTTTGTTATGACAAATCCATTGCGTATGAAAATGATGTTGATATTGGCACGATGTCTGAAGTTTGCAGTTTTTGTGCAGTCTATAAATGGAAGAGGGAACCACCCAGCTTATGCTGCTTAAACAGGAAAGTTAAACTAAATGAAATATTACCGCCACCGGAGCCCCTTAGAAGCATTTTGTTAGGGCAACATCCCATGTCTAAAAATTTTTTAGAGAATCCTAGAAAATACAATGCAGTGTTCCAAATGACTTCTTTTGGTGGTGAGCATATTAAGGAAGGCAATTTCATACTGACATTCAAAGTCCAGGGCCAGCTATATCATTTAATTGGAAGTTTGTTACCTACTGATAACAGAAACCCAAACTTTTCACAAATTTATTTTATGGGCGATGCACAGGCTGAAGCACAAAGAAGATCCAATGTTTCTGGTAATACTGATGTCAGTTTAATTACAGTCTTACAGCAAATGCTACATGAACATAATTCTTATGTACGTGATTTTAAAACCGCTCTAGAAAGCATGACTCCTGACAGTCATAATTTTAAAGTTATCATCCACACCGACAGACGACCTGTCGGGGAACACAGAGGTAGGTACAATGCTCCCACAGCAAATAAAGTCGCAGTTTTTATTGTAGGACAAGAATTTGGTAGGCACGATATAGTTTTAAAGGCCTTAGACAATTCCACCCAGCGAATTAGTGAAACACACAGGTCTTATGATGCTCTACAATACCCATTAATGTTCAGTCACGGTGAGGATGGGTACAGTCTATGCATACCACAAGTTAATCCTATTTCTGGGGCTCCAAATATGGCTAAAACTGTATCGGCGATGAATTTTTATGGGTATTGAATGATGATGTGGTGGGGACAGTTCAATCCTCTTCATTATTTCAGAGCCTTACTAAATCAGTTCTGGGTGGATATGTATGCAAAAATTGAATCAGAACGACTTAAATTTATAAGGGCTAATCAAAATACTATAAGAGTCGAAAAGTATATAGATTTGCACGATGCAATTAACAATAACAAAAACGTGTCCGACTTGGGACAGTTATTTGTTTTGCCTTCATCTTTCACAGGAGGGCCAAGATACATGCATGAACGTACACAAGATGCCATGGTGTACATAAGGAATTTTGGCCGGCCAGATCTTTTTATTACCTTTACATGCAATCCTAAATGGTCAGAGATAACAGACAACCTATTTCCTGGGCAAATACCGCATGATCGTCATGATATAATAAGTCGCGTGTTTCCTCTACAAGTACAGAAACTTATGGATTTCATAGTAAAGAATAAAATTTTTGGCGAGACCATTGCCAAAATGCATACTGTGGAATGGCAAAAAAAGAGGCCTTCCGCATGTGCACATTTTGGTCTGGTTAAAAGACAAAATTAGGACCAACCAAATAGATAAAATAAAGTGCTGAAGTACCAAATGCACATGAAGATCCTTTGTTACACGATATCATAAAAAAGAATATGATACATGGCCCATGTGGGCCTCTTAATCCTAATTCTCCTTGCATGCAGTCTGGGAGGTGCACTAAAAAATTTCCAAAAGCTTTCCTTGCTGAAACCCAAACGGGAGAAGATGGGTATCCAAAATACAGGCGACATGCACCTGATAGTGGCGGCTACACAACAGTGTTGACCTCACATCACGGTTATTCTGTCACCGTTGATAATCGATGGGTTGTACCATATTGCCCCGTACTTTCCAGAGCGTTTAATGCTCACATCAATGTTGAGTACTGTAATTCAGTAAGTCTATAAAATATATATATGCAAGTATGTCAATAAAGGCTCTGATCAGGCTATATTTTCATTGGAAGGAGGAATAGACGAAATTAATACTTACCTAACCGGGCGATTCCTGAGCACATCTGAAGCTATATGGAGGATTTTTGCTTTTCCAATCCACGAAAGAGCACCAACATAGATCTGCACGGATACAGATTTCCGTATCCATACCTGCAGGCTGCATATCCATATCTGAACTGTACCCTCAAAAATTTCTAAATTACCCGACCTGAATCGACCCGCAGGAATAAATTGACTAACCCAACCCAACCTGCAGGAATAAATTGACTAACCCAACCCAACCCGCAGGAATAAATTGACCGACCCAACCCGATCCACAAGCTTAAGTCGCATCCGCTGGCAAAAATTATCTGGAGCAACATCTACGAACCAAAACCCAAAAATTCAAAAGAAAATGACTCGCAGCAGAACATGTCAGTTAATGCATAGAATGTTTTGGAAAATCCCACCAATAGCTCCCAAAAAAAGTCACGTCCATTGTAAGGTAAGGGATAGGATCAAAATAACCCCAAAGCCTTTAGGGTTATTGGCTTGGATGGGGTAGGAGAAGGGTGCAACCAACGTTATTGTTTTTTCTCATACTCAAGACACTGAATTTTGAGTTTAGCACAGACACTGATTTTCATATCCGCACCTGCAGGCTATATATCCGACCCGCACCCACACCCGCAAAAAGTTACACATAATCCAACCCAAACCGCAACTTTTCGTGCTGATATCCGCCGGTCGGGTCAGATTAATTGCGGATATGCAGATCTCTACTCCAACAGTAGTCCACTTAGCAGTCCATCTCAAAAATGGACAAAGGGTGTACTTCACTCCTCAAAATGCTCATACTAGAGTGCAAAATCCCCCAAAAACAACATTAATGGCATTTTTCGAATTATGCTGCAAAGATGACTTCGCGAAGACTATTGTATCATGAGGTACCTAGCCATTACACTTGGAGTAATGGAACATTTACGCGAAGAAGACAAGGTGCATTTGTGGAAGGATATCCTGGCATAAAGAAATCCAACACTCTTGGCAGGGTTTACACAGTGCATCCCAACAATTTGGAATGCTACTACTTGAGGATGCTACTGCATGAAGTGCGAGGTCCGGAATCATTCAATGCTTTAAAAACTGTAAATGGTGTCTTACACAAAACATTTCAAGCAGCTTTCCAGGCACGTGGGTTGCTTGAAGACGACCAACACTGGGACAAAACTTAAGAGGAAGCGGCATTGTTTCAACACTCTTCCAAACTACGTGACCTATTTCTAATAATTTTAGTTTTTTGCCATCCATCACTGTCAATGGCACTGTGGGAGAAGTATAAAAATGAATTATCAGAAGACATTCTCCTGCGTATACGTAGACAATTTCCAGATATTGATATTGACTTTAGTGAAAACATATATGGGCAGGCTTTAACAATGATTGAAGACCACGCCTTTGCACTGAGCGGAAAAAATCTCACACTTTTGGGTTTGCCTTCGCCTAGCTGGGAAGATAATAATATCAACAGTGAATATTTACATGAGACCTCATATAACGTCCAGGAATTAGAGCAATATTTAATTGACAACGAAAAGTTACTGGTCAATGACCAAAGGGACGCTTATACGAAAATAATACAAAGTGTTTATGTTGGGGTTGGTGGTATTTTCTTTCTCGATGCACTCAGTGGTACAGGCAAAACCTTCCTTATAAATTTACTATTGGCCAAATTAAGGTCGGAAAAAAAGATTGTGATCACCGTTGCATCCTCAGGTTTAGCGGCGACATTATTACAAAATGGCTGAACCGCTCACACAGCATTCAAACTTCCTCTGAATATTTGTCATACAGAAACTCCTGTTTGCAGTATATCAAAACAAATTGACACAGGAAAAGTTCTTAAAGAATGTAGACTCATAGTCTGGGATGAATGCACAATGGTGCATAGAGCATCTGTAGAAGCTTTAAATAGAACCCTTAAAGACATGTGGCAACGACCAGATGATGGGCAGAATTACTGTGCTATTCGCCGGCAACTTCTGGCAAACCTTACCTGTTGTGCCAAGGGAAAACAGGGCTGAAGAAATTAACACCAGTCTTAGGTAGTCTCCTTTGTGGGCGGAGGTAACGAGGTTAAGCCTGAAGATGAACATGCATGTTCATCTGGGTGGTGATGAGTCTGCAGGGCGATTTGCAGACATATTGTTGAGCATAGGTGATGGCAAGTATCGTCCAACTGATAACAGTGGAAAGGTGCTGATTTTGCCGGAATTAGCAACAGTCCTGGACAATGTGCACGATTTAATACAGAGTATTTATCCAGACATATCTGACATTGTGAATAAACCAGCATGTTGGCTAAAAGAACGTATTCTTCTTACTCCCAAAAATGATAGAGTGGCGCAGGTAAATAACTTAATTCTCTCAAGCTTTCAGGCAGAACAGTGTACCTACAAATCTATTGACACAAACACGGACATACGCGAAGCTGTTAACTACCCAGTTGAGTTTCTGAACTCACTAGAGCCATCAGGGTTTCCTCCTCATGAACTCAAATTAAAAGTCGGCTCACCTATAATACTGATGCAAAACCTGAGCGCTTTGAAACTTTGCAATGGCACTAGATTGCGAGTGAAATGCTTAAGAACAAACTTAATAGAAGCAGAGATAATAACAGGCTGTGCGATCGGAGAAATCGTGTTTATCCCAAGGATACCCATGATACCTACCGGCTATCCTTTTGAGTTTGAACGATTACAGTTCCCGGTGAAACTATGCTTCTCTATGACAATCAATAAATCACAAGGTCAAACTCTCAAACTCGCTGGAGTGGATTTAGAAAATGAATGCTTCTCCTATGGGCAGCTCTATGTTGCGTGTTCTCGAGTTAGCTCGGAGAAAAACTTATTTATTTAAATGCCAGAGGCAAAAACTGCCAATGTAATTTATAGAGAAGCTTTGAAGTAATTCGGACATTTCAAATTACCTCATCGGCGATTCCCGAATTCATGGCACCCCGACATCCACCCAGGCGAAGCCAGGTCAAAAAGCTAGTAATATTATAAATTTGTGTCTTTCCACATTTAAAATGAGCAGTCACTTACTTAACACTCTTTCTGTCTTCAGTGACCATTTTAATGACATTAATTTTGTCCTTTAGATTTAAATTTTTTGTATTTTTATCCATGGGTCTGAAATAAATAATATTTTTCCATTAAACTCTAAGAAATATTTAACTTTTAATTGAGTGAATTTTTCTATGGAGGTTCCCAATCAATTTAATGAATACTTACAGTTGATTGCCCTTGATCCAAAAATTTGAAATTCTGCAAGGAGAGAGTTGAATGATCACGCCACATGAGGAAGCTCTTGGAAACCAAAATACTCACTTCGGATTTCAAAAAAAACACACGGAAAATCACAAACACAGGGATTTCTCAAATACACCAATGCAAACACTTCGGACTTGAACCAGAAACTGAATTCACTCTATATAAATTTCTCTGACTCCAATTTTTCTCACCAAAGATTCATTGGCACTAGCATTTCGGTTTTTCCCAGGGGTCCCATGCCTGGGATTCCACTGCACTATGGAAATCAGGGACAACAAACAGTGTGAACTAATCATTTTGTGCCGATAATAACAGAAGCGGAAAACTCTGCTGATTGGAAAGCATAATGTCTGATTCCCATATCACAGCAACACCCCATATGTAGGGACCTTAGCTTCCCAGAAGAGATTAAATGTGTATGTCTTCTTCTCCCAGCCTCATATAAACGAAACATTCCTCTATGGGCAGTTTTATGGTGATACAAAGGCGCTAAAGATATTCTGAGTTTTCAGATGGCAGTAAATAAGAAAGAACGCTAGAGGGGCGGTCAGTACGCCTCGGTCGCTCATGCTGAATCCCATTATCACTGGGTTTCCCAAGCTTACCAAATGGGACAAAGAGCCATTCAAACAAAAGAAGGGTAGCACCACACGTGGTATGGAGAATGGTAAACAAACCGAGACCCCAACCAGAAGACCTGAAAACTTGTCTAGAAGATGCGTATTTTTCTTTCTGCCTTTCACAGGTTCAACTTGTACTGATTAACACAAAAATTACAAGAAAAAATGCTTTCCGTCTGCGTCTCGCAGGTTCCTTCTTACAGAGGGTCATTCCTATGAAAAACGGTCTCATTATGCAGAATGATTTTAAGAATTCCGGCTTTGGCAGGTTTCCGTCTTATGCAGGTTTTACTGTATATCATGAAAAATTCATCAAAATCCTACTGTTCTCATTTTTCTGCTAAAAGTCTCATCAAATCTCTCTCAGAATGGAGACTGTTCCAGAGAAATACATAAACAAATCTAGACTATTATATAGGAACATACAACGTTAGAAGTTTTAATTCTTGAAGTTGACCAGTTTGTAGTGGTACAACATGTGTTTAATTAGCATCATGAATTCATTCTTGAAATTCACAACATTGAATGAAACAAGGCTTAACAAATAGGCTAAATAGGTTTGCAAGCTTTGTTAGAACCAATACGTTTTCTGTAAAAGTTATAATGATTGCCTTAAATGGAACCTATCCCTCAGTCACAGTTTGCAAGCTAAATAGGCTCCATTTGCGACGCAACAGTCAGGGGGGAATATGTTGCACTTTAGCCACCAATTTTCCTTCGCCTATAAAAATAGGGTAGCGAAGATAAAAATCTGGGGCATATCCAGGACAAATTACAATTGTATTTAATGCTTGAATATAATGTAATTTATGTTGTCGTAATTTTAGTTGATACCTTTTTTATGTAATTACAAATACTTTTCGGTATTTTTTCATGACAAATCTTAGAAAACCAGGAAGTTTATACACCCAACATTGAACTTTCCTTGCGTGCCCTTGTGAAAAGTGGGGGTCGGCTTACACTCGATGTCGGTTTCCAATCAATGAAATATGGAATATGGATATTACACCTTTTAAAAAATATTTAAATATCGTATTTACTTGTGTAAGCTGTGCCCTCATATACCTTGCACATCCTTATTTTTGGACCATTTTGGATGCAAAAATAAATTCGTGCTGGAATAAGTTGACATCTACCTTATGGTGCCAGAAAATTAGAAAAATAATATATAAGTGCAAGATTTCCACGTGTGTATTCTCTCCTGGGTTAACCCTTTCCATACTGAGTTTTAAATGGATAGATTCTCTTTCCTTCGAAAGTCGCCCGAAACCACCCACTCCGATTTTCCTTGCTGTGCAGTATCTTTTAGGCCTTATGAATTCCTCTCTTATACCAAGAGTGTGTCTGGTTAACATCAAACAATTCTCTTCACATCCTTTTCCTGGTGTGGACTGAAGTAACATCTCACAGAGCAACCAAAAAAAGTTTTTAACCCGACCCCCAGTTTTGACCATGGCTTCATTGAATGAGGACGCTATATCAGAGGAAGTGTGCGGAGATGATATAGTTAGTGATCCTGAAAGTAATACTTCATCGGATATAGAAGAAGAAGTGTAGTGATTTTTATTCAAGTGATAGTGATTTGGAAGAAGAAGTTACACCATGTATGAGTGATTTTACTGCTAATGAAGGATTACAGGCTAAGTGGAAATATTCTCTTACATTCGAAGCACCTTCTAATTTCGAGGAAGATAGGGGCCAATACACAACTTGGAAGTTGGTTCCGATGAATTTTCTTATCTGAAATTTATACTTTTTTCGTAACATTGCAATTAACACAAATAAATACAGAATTGGCACAATTGCACAGGAAAGTTTGATAAAAACTGGGTAGATGTCATGGCCGATGAAATAACTGCCTATGTAGGTGTGCTTGTGTATATGGGAATTTTTGATTTGCGCGAGAGTCGGGATTATTGGCACAGTGAAGACATTGACTGCCCTCTTATCTGTAACTCTATGACTTAAAATAGGTACACAGATATAACTAATTACTTCCATGTTAATGATGTATCTTGTGAAAAAAATAAAGGGGAAGAGGGTTATGATTCTCTACAAAAAGTTCGACCAGTTTTAGATATCATGGATAATTTTCATGAAAAATATAAACAGGTCGTGAGTTTAGTGTCGACGAAGCAATGGTGGCCTTCAAAGGACGGCACTACATAAAACAGTATATAAAAAACAAGCCAACGAAATGGGGATTTAAAGTGGGTTTTGGCAAGTGTATGTATTACGCGGAAATGTGTATCTGGGAAAAAAAGAAAATAAGAACAAAGAAATGCTCGGCAGTCAGGTTGCGATGAATTTGCTGGAGAAGCACCAAGGCCTGAATCGTCACGTGTATTTTGATAGCTTCTTTTCAAGTGTTGGACTAATGAAATTATTATACAATAATAAAACCTACGCATGTGCTACCACTAGACCAACTCATAAAGAATGGCCAGCTGAATTTAAAAAGCTAAAAATGCTGAAACTCAAAAGAGGAGAAAGTAAAAGTTTACAATGCAGTAAGGTTACAGCTACAGTTTGGCAGGACAATAGACAAATTTGTGTTCTTTCCACGAACTGCGGTCCTAATAAGAGTGTTACTGTAGGCAGGAAAACAGGGAAAGGAAATAAACAGGTGATGAGACCTTGTCCACAATCCATTGCAATGTATACAAAATACATGTGTGGGGTTGACAGAGTTGATCAGAGTAGAAGCTACTATCACTTTGGAAGAAAATCTAAAAAATGGTGGAAGTATATATTTGCATTTGTGGTGAACTCAGCAATAGTAAATAGCTTTATCCTTTATAAAAAACGAATACTCCATCAAGCTCCAAGCACGAACACACACAAAAAGAATTCTGCCTTGCACTTTATAGACAACTGATAGAGAACTTCTCCTCGCAAAAAATTTCACGCCGTAAAAGACGTGAACCACTTCTTGCAAATTCACCTAGAAATCCACACCTTCTTGTAAAAATAGAAGGTAGAAAGAAAGTGCGCATATTGCTGCTATAAGAAAAGACGCACTTCTTGTGGAAAAAGTGTACAAACAACTAAAAAATGCAAAAACTGTGATTTGCCTTTATGCAGAGTGGGGTGTTTCCTGCAGTATAATCAAGAAAAAGGAGTGGAGGTGTCAAATTAGCAACATAAGAAGGTAGGAAATTTCATATAAATAAAATGATATATTATATACCGTCCAGAAAAGATACCAGCTAGAGTATTCAAAGAGTTAGCATTGGAAATAGCACCTTATCTCGAAATAGTGTTCAATAAGTCACTTAGTCATGCCATTGTACAATCACGGTAGAAAAACCCGGGACACCTTAACGTTCTCCTAACGGCGAGTTGGGGAACTTTTTGGAGAGTACAAACTGAATGACAACACTGCTGGAGAGAAGAGGGGATGAGGAGCGGAAAGGGGGGAGAAGAGAAGAGTGGATCCCGCCAGTATTTGTCACTCTGCTAAGCAAATCAACCGACCTAAAACTTGTGTGAGGCCGAGTCCCCACTTGAAACGAGTTCGTACTCTAGCATCAAGGCCTGCGCGCGAGCTTCGAATAAGTCTTGTTGTGATCCAAATGATGCGGTGAAATAAAAACAACTGTGCTAGTGTCCGTAAAATACCCTAAGTGTAATTGATATTTAATAATCGGGCATTGACTCTAGATCGCTATTATCACGATCGCATTATGTATTAGCACATAACGTAATTTCGTAACTTTTATTCTCTCTCTTTAAAAACGGTTATAACCACGCTAACATGTCTGTTATTGGGATGAACCACATGCATAGATATGACTTCAAGGGATTACTTTAGCCTACATATTGATCCCTGATTGTGGCAACATAGAAAGATGCTCGGCGGTGCATTGGCGCTGCTACAGAAATTCCGTTATTAATCGGAATCGTGACGCTCAAGTAATTTTTTTCACGGAAAATGAATCGAAAATTATTATTATATTCACTGAAAATTACCCAAGCAATCAATCAACAATGTGTGAACCAGTATTTTCGAGGTAAGTTACCTGAACGTTGAAATGAAAACTGTGCTAGGGTCCTTAAAATATCCTAAGTGCAATTGATACTTAATAATGGAGCATTGACTCATGATCGCTATTAACCCGACAGAATTTATTTCAACTTACCACAATTTCGTAAACGCTAATCCCTTTAAAAATGGTAACAACCATGATAACAAATCTTTTATTGGGATGATCAACGTGCATGGATACATTCAAAAGATAATTCCGTCTTCCAACTTTTATGTAGACGGCCTACTGTTGCACGCGGTATGTTCATTTGCCGTGCTATCTCCCTTACTTCAGCCTAGGCAACCAGCTTAATGCTTTCATATGGGTAAATTTTTAATGGGAATCAGAGTCTTATATTTCTCCTTTAAAACCTTACTAGTGTAATGCCCATTGAAATATCAACGGGAGTAAAGATTCGATCGTCCAACCTATTTATGGAGATCAAATTGGCATCAGAAACATTAATTGTATTGAAAGTCATTTCCCTCTCTCACCCTCCCTCCCTCTCTCTCTCGTATTAAAAGCAATCAAAGCACCTTTATGCCAATAATGATTGTGTAATAGTACCGATTACTTACCTTTGATATTACTCGTGTTGCGCTTCGTTGATTTGCATACGACAAGAAATGTCTTCAGCCTTGATTTTAATATTTAATCCACCCTCCGTCGTTCTCTATGACTAATGCCAGCCTCCTCGGCATGGAGGGAATTAGTTTATGGCATAAACCTTCCGTAATACCCTCCCAGGCATCCTCTATCGCCTCCCAAAGCTGAGTGGGGTCTTTCGGCTTCATTGACCCCTCTCGCCATCACCGCCCAGACGTTTTCTATTGGGTTCAAGTCCGGACTTTTAGCCGGCCAATCCAATAGTTGAATATTTTTTTCTTCGAACCATGCCTTGGGCAACCGGCAAGTATGGACCCGTGAATTATCCTATGCGAACAAAATTGTAATATTTCATTAAAAGTCATACCCAAAATGCATCAAACCATGCTGCCAAATTGATAAAAATACAGTAAAACCGTGACATTTTCTGCTAAAAATTGGCAAAAAAAATTGTTAAAATAATTTCATATCATACCAGATATGACGAAAAGAAACAGATAAGGAATGAAAGGTTTAAGAGCTATCTAGGTGACTCATTTGTGGGTAAGTGAAGCAAAGGAATGAGGAGTTGGAAGTGAGAGCAGCGATCACTATGATACAAAATGGGGAGATGAAAATAAAATGAGAAATATATACGTTTAATAGGCAGGTGTCTGGATAATATGTGAATGTTACCTGCTGGAAAATGAATCTTAGCCTTGGCTAAGGCGTAAACGCATGTGACTTTCTGCAGGAGCGGATGTCTGGCAAGAGTGTACTGCATTTTGGGTCTGACTTTTAATAAAATATTACAATTTGCACCTAAGGAATGGAAATTAGCCTTTATAACGCCGTTACACAAAGGTGGGAAAAAAGACGACAGAGAAAATTACAGGCCAATTTCGCTTACCTCCCTATCTTGCAAGATTCTCGCGCAGATTATCGTTAGCTCCGTGATGGACTTCTTAGATAGTCAGAACTTGCTAAGTAAATATCAGCATGGCTTCAGGAAGACGAGATCTTGCGAAACACAGTTCGCTCTGTTCGTTCACGATATACTAAGATCAGGAGACCGTAAGACTCAGTTAGATGTGGTTTTCCTCGACTTCAAGAAGGCTTTCGATAAAGTCCCGCACAGTAAGTTAGCGAAGAAATTAAATAACGGTGGAATTAATCGAAAGATAATCGAGTGGATCAGGGACTTTCTTAACGAGCGCGAACAAGTAGTAGTTATAGATGGATTTAAATCAGATTCAGTCAGCGTAGCCTCAGGCGTTCCACAGGGAAGTGTAATCGGCCCCATACTATTCCTTTTATATATAAAGGACTTAGATAAGGTTATTAAAAGTAAAATCAAGTTATTCGTGGATGATACAGTAGTTTACAGAGAGATTAACAGTCCCAATAATCAATTATTACTTTCTGATGACTTAAATGCAATTCTCGAGTGGTGTAAAGAGTGGCAGTTAGAATTGAACTTAAGAAAGTGTTCCTTTATGAGATTCTGGGGAAACAAAAACATTGACACGACGAATTACACTGTTGAAGGCGTCCAGCTAAAACTAGCCGATTCCGTCAAATACTTAGGCGTTACTTTAACAAGCAACCTCTCGTGGGATATGCACATACGAAATATATGCGGGAAGGCTAAGCAGAAACTAGGATTCATCAAACGCATAATAGGTAAACGTGAGGAAAAAGTCAAAGAGACATGTTACTTCTCGTTAGTAAGACCACTATTAGAGTATGCGTCGAGCATATGGGATCCGTACGAGAAAGGATCAATCTCAGAGTTAGAAAGAGTGCAGCGAAAAGCCGCTAGATTCGTCAAAAATTGTTACGATAGAAACAAAAGTGTTACAGGCTTGATACAGGACTTAGGATGGGAATCACTAACTGAGCGCCGATCACGCTGTAGGTTAAAACTTCTTGAAAGATTTAGAACGCATATATTCTCCAGCGATGTCGAAGAAATAATAAGAGCGCCAACTTATATTGGTAGAATGGACCATCCTCATAAAATAAGAGAGATAGCCTGTATTACTGAGAGGTATAAAGGCTCGTTTTTCCCTAGAACGATAGCTGAGCAGAAAAGAAGTTATGAAAAGAAATCAGCCGACGTAGAGTGATGCTATACATTATTATGCGCTTTACCTTGGTGCTATTGCACCCCCTGCCACACACCATTGCGGTGTCTTGAAGGGTGAACTATAGATATAGATATGCCCGAATAGACGCCGACCCCCAAAAAGATATTTTTATATGTATTCATCGTAGGTCAAATATTTACTTTACAAAAAATATAGTACTATCATTTGAATGCGAAGACAATGAGAGACTTCGAGATTTAACCATAACCCAAATTTTCCTCGGACTTGCATCTAAGCCAAGGGGTGATTTTTTCATGATAGATTTTGACAAAAAACATCGGCTTGTATTCAGGCAGATACGGTATTTACATTCAAAATTCCATTCATATTCATGAATTTGTTCAAAAGTTATGATAAATTTACAAAGACATTACCATAGTAAATGTCTCTGGGGAATTAAAAGGGTAAAATCTGGGGAATAGGGCATTTAAATTTCGTAACTTAACGGAGAAGTCAGATCAGGCAGTTTTGGGTGACTTAGGATGGAAAGGGTTAAAGGAGCATCAACGACTCACAATGAATTTGGCTCACAATGAACTTATTCCTGCAAAAGTATAGGCTGAAATTTATAGTTAAATTTTAATGACAGAACTGCTTATTTTGAGTAACAATAATAAACTTGAAACTCATTTAAAACGTACAGCTTTAATACATTAAAAATATTCTTATATGCAGAAAATGATGTAAAACAACTATTGTGATAAATATATCAGTTTTTTGCAGTAATTGTATATAACCCCTATTTACAGTAAAACCTCTTTATAACGAAATTTAAGGGAGCCAGTTTGTGGCATTTTGTTATAAGGAGGTTCTTTTTATGGAGGTTTTTTTCAAATTCATCTTATACGCATATTAGCATATTATTGTTGGTTATAACAAAGTCGGCCCAAGCGCTGAAGTGGGACCAGATGTGAATATCAATGGGGGTCTAACAATATTAATATTTATAGTAATAATGAACAATTTATGGAGTCCCACTTTAATAGTATAACTTTTAAGGGGTGTTCTTTTATTGGAAATCAGTTTTCAAGTAGTTTTTAGTTAAAAGTTTTTGCAAAATTTACACTCGATACTTGAATAATTGAGAACTTCTGGGGCCCCATTATTAGGGGGCCTAGATGCCTTGCATCAGCCAGATCACCCCTTTGGCCGGCCCTGGTTTATGATTTATTTCTACACTTACATTTTAGTTAACGAATGTTTCCAAAAAATTCACATTATGATAAAAACAATATATTATTTTATCATTCCTGTAACATTTTCAGAGTAAAAACAATCTATATGATGTGGCCAGGGCTGTCATGAAAGAGGTGTGGCGTCCAGGGAAAATTGACCTATGTGGTGCCACATTATCATTAACCACCAAATTAAAATTAGACTGCAATAATATAGAAGCTCAGGGCCTCTGAAATCGCAGGGCTCGGGGTGGTCGCCTCGATTTGCCATACCCTAGGGACAGCCCTGGTTGTGGCAATTTATGATGTAGGGCATCTCTGGGATACTGAGCTTTATCATTATTATTGATCAAAACTTGGATTACTTTATACTGAATTTACTTTTTCAGTATTCAAAATATTTAAATGGCAAATTTTGATATTTTTAACACTATGTACATTAGAGATGATAGTATATCAATAAATAGCCAAATAAAAGTACATGACAATAGCACAAAAAATATTAATGAAAAAATATTTTTAAGTCCTTTATTTAAATAACAGTTATGTATTCAGTTGGTCTTCAACGTTTACCACAAAGAGCTACTAACGAGAAATTATCTATATGAAATTTATTTATAAAAAATAACATTTTATTACAGGGCTGCTACAGATATGGAAAACCGGGAAAAGTCAGGGAAAACCAGGAAAAGTCAGGGAAAATGCAAAAATAATCTGGAATTTTTCATAGCCACTAGCTCGACTCTAAAATGACCTAATTAAAAAAACACGAAACTCCGTATTGATTTATTTTTATTGTAACTTCAAAACAAACCTGGGCGAATCCGGTTAGTACAGCTAGTAGCAAATATTGAAGGATTTTTACCTTGTATGTACTCGAAAATCGCTTCCTTTGAATACATCCTTTTTCTCTCTCCCTGCCTCGAGAAGTTTTTTGGTTTCCACTGGAGGCTTGAGTTTATATAAACATATTCTTGAAAGAAACAACCTACGTCAATTCTTACTCAAACGTATTTGTTAAGTGGACTCGACCTAAGTTGGAAGCAGGGGATATCCCTGTAAGAAAGGTTTGACGAACCTTTGCACCTCTCCGTCTCGTATTATGGGTCAGTCATCATTTATATTATTTCAAAAGAGAAGGTTGGCTGTTCTTACACGTCGGGATTTAATGGGAAAACCCCGACTGCAGAACAAGTAGTGAATCAGTAGCCAAGTGTTCAGTAAAGAATTTAGAGTGAAAGCTAGTGAGACTGCAGATGTCTCTTTTGGCAGTATTAGGAAGATACTGTAGCAGTTAATAAGTAAGTAATCTTTTATATATTTTTATATTCTTGATGGAAAAGGGAGAGGTGGGAGCTGACTGTATATTTTCATTAGGAAGAAATATTATCTTTGTTTGTATATGAAGATCTTGTGTGTCGCTCTTTCACAGTCCCAATTTACGATTAGTTTCCACTTATGTGATATCCTTATTCGCAGTTGAAAATTAAATTTATTAAAAAGATCGTTGAACACCCTTTAAAAGAGGTAAAAGTTATTTGCATTCTGCTATATTTCAAGAGTATTTAATGAGATAAGCAATTTTAGCGATCGAAAGTTCTGCATTGCAATATCTAAATTATAACAAGTTAATCGACGAATTTGTGCACAAGAAATGTCGAAGAAAACATAAATTTCATGATCCAATCTACGTAGATTTGTGTAAAATAAAGGTTTCGTTTTTTCGTATTTGTCTTTCATTCTTATATCCAGTGCTTTTTGGGACGGTACGCGCCGGTATGGCATACCGGCACATTTTTCAGAGCATTTTTGACACCTGTCTAATTTCGCCACATTTTCATTTTTTTAATTCTTTAAAACCTAATGTAATAAATGAGTTCTGTGAATGGTAAAAGTCCATAAAAAAATTCAATAGAGAAGGAGGAAGAGGGTTTAGGCAGAGGTGGAGGGTGGTGGGAGTACCGGCACCTCTTTTTCTACAAAAAAAACACTGCTTATATATCTACATATCTGGGAGGCACAAGAAGTTGCTGCACCGGTGCCCGAACGCCTTCTTGGCGGCCATACACACACGCGCACACATTAATTTTCGATTTTTCACAGTTCAAGATTTTCTTTCTTCATTCATCTAAATAGGTAAATGCAGACCGGTATTGTTCATTTTTGCTTTATTGGATGGTTAAAACTGTGTACTATGTTATTCTTGCGATGTTTACATGTTACAAAATCGAAGTTTTAGGTTCACTAAATACGTTGAAATTCAACGAGCACTTCTGTTAGTTACAGTATAATATACAATGTGTTGCTATCTCTCAGACGCCGAGCGGTGAACGCTCCGAGTTCATCACTCAGCATGCGCTATACCGCGTGCTGCAGTAATAAATTATTTATATTTCCTGAACCAATAAGTACCATTTTCTGCTAAATTTTAACAAATTCGTATTTTCTCATAGAGGATATGATTACAAAATTTAAAAAAAGCAAACGTGTCCGAATTTGAAAAATCGATTTTTTTACTTCTTTTGCAAAATTTCGTTACTTTTAATGGCTATACAATTTTTTAATGTTCATTTTTGAAAAGTACGGGAAAAAACAACTTTTATATACTGAGCCATTTTCTCTGCAGCTAACAGATATTGAGCTACAAGTGGATGAAAAGTGCATGATTTCTGAAAGCTCGTAACTTTGAAAAATCATACAACGTAAATTATGGATGAAAAAAAACAAAATACGTGTCGATTTTTTTCGATAAAGAACGATAAAAAAATTTTCAACGTGATTTAAAAAATGAATGAAAATTTGGCGTGGAATGCCCCATACATAAATGACACACAAGGGTCATTTTGACCCTGTGCTGTTTTTTTTCTGTCATTTCGCCTCTAATTGTTTGTTTTTAACTTATTTTTTTTCAATCGATACATAATCGATTAATACAGATATATATCTAAATATAGTTTAGTTTAAATGTACAGTTTGCATAAAGGAAAGGCAACCTGGAAAAAACGTGAAAAATACATTGTTCGGTATTAATACTTTTAAATTTTTTTAACGCAAGTAAAAGGAAAAATAATGTTGGAGTCTTAAGGGGTACACCCAAAACTACAAGAAAAAAATTATTGCACTATAATTTTTTATAAAAAGTCGAGTTAGTTTTAAGGGTGAAAATGACGAATTTTTGATTTTTTGCGATTGAGAATGAAGGTTTAAAATAAAGGCTTTATAGTTTCTCTTGTGCAAAAAGGTATTTTATTGTAGTCAAAGTATACTTGAACCAGGGCTCCAGAAATCCGCTCGCCCACTCGCCACAGGCGAGTTAATGGAGACCGGTGGCGAGTAAATTTTCAACCTCTTTCAAGATGCATTTAAATATATTACGTTATTTCTTTACATAATTCACACAACTTTTTCCATCTTAAACACAGGCTCATTCACTGTCTTCTTACTGTTGTGGCTAGGAGGTTTAATATTACAGTGGAACCCATTTAAGATGTTTTGCTGCCTAAGATGTTCAAATCTTTTGGTCCCGAAAATTTCTTCATGAGGACAATGTAATTTTTTCCCGTTTAATATGTTTCTATTTGAAAATTTTTCCCGCCTAAGATTGGTCATAATGAATCTTAAAAAATGGAAATGTATCCGTTTTATAGTTAATTTCATTTCTTACATAAAAATGAATGTGATTTGCACATTCCCATGGGCATTTTCCATATTAGTCCAAATGTAATGTTACTCTAAATATTTTTAAAACTTTTCTATAAAAATAAATTTAATATCCCAGTCATTCATTCATTTTGGAATGGAACACCTTGCCACCTAATATTGTTTCTATGAAATAACATTACAATGAACACATTATGCCAAGTGACGGCGCAGAACAGACGAAACAGCTGACAAACTCGAAGCGACAAGCACAAGGGGCTAACTTACATAGCGGTAAAATTTTAAAGAGGGAAATTGCTGGACGCGACGCACAGTGGGACCAAAAGCTGGTAAACGTGGCCAAAACCCTAGATATAATTTATATGCAATGTTCATTGCTTTTATGGTTCATAATGGGCGGAACTAGAACTCTGAAGCTTTGCTAGGAGATTTTGGTAGGGCAAGCCTATTGCCAGTGGTAAATGTCCATAGTTGCTTACCTTTTAGGTGCGCTAATTCGGTGTAGGGGTTCGGGATGGTCACTGAATGAAGAGAGAAACATCCGAACAAACTAAGTTAGTTTATTATTCCTGATTTTCATTCAAACATAGGAATTGTGACAAAATTTATTAAAAAATATTCAAGAATTGTGACAAAATTTGTTAAAAATAATCATCTCACACACAGATGAGATGCATTACATCAAATCAGTACCTCAATCATCTTCATCTGAAATTTCAATTTTTAGTTCATTTTCCCTATCATCCAAAAGTGCAATTACTTCGGCACTGAGGCTTCCGTTCTTTTTATTGGGTAGTGCTCTCTGGGATGAAATAACAAAGTCTGAAGATATTAATGTAATATGTAGCAAATCTTCATTTGTTGCTACCCTTGATGTTTTCCTGCACCTCTTTTCCCTGTACCTCCTGAAATCTTTATTTCTCACCTCTTGTGCTTCCTCACTTACAAGGGGAAGGCACTACTGACCCCCAATCGATTTGGCTGAAACTTCGTAGAGATAATGTCCATGACGTCCGATTAACGAAAATATATACATATCAGGGCCAATACCCAGCCGTTTTTATTTTATTAATAAAAATAAGTTATTATTTCCCTAGTCACTGCTTAACTTCCGTACACGGTAAAGGATCTCGTAAATAACGGTGTTGGCGGAGTGTCTAGCACGCTTGGCTGTAAATCTGAAGATCTGATGTTCGAGTGCTTGTCCCGAAACTTTTTTTCATTTTTTCCCACATTTTCACTTTCATCATTTAAAGTATTTATTACCTAATTTCCTAATATTGCTGTAAGTTTAAATATCCATTTATTTCTAAATAAAATTCCTAATCACAATGATAGTATATATAACTATAAGCTAACTCTATTTCTTCATACCCGTGCATTTCGTCGACTTCATCGGGCCCCACCAGATCGTAATCTTCATGGAAGTTCCTCTCGCCAAGCATATCCACAACACGTGTATAAATTTCTTGGACCATTACAACACTACGGCCACATTCACTTTCGGGAACTTCTTTATCCGACATCAATCCATTTTTTCAGAGTTTCATGCATCTTTTGCTGTTTCGTCGTCCAAAGGAGGAGACGTAAAAGATGTAACATTTTTGCTCGTTACAGGATTCCCCGCTGAAGATGTTGAAGCAGTATATTCCATTTTTGAATCAGCAAAAACTGTAGTATGTTAGAAATACACTTCGAAACGCACTAGTTAAAATGCTCACAATGCTCTGATGAAAGAAGTAACACTGATCTTGTAGCACTTGAGATCGCTCCTATCTGATCCTTTTCCAAATGCTTTCAAAGCATTTTTCGACAATGTCATGATTGTGAAACAATACGTGCAAGACAATAAGTTTCTTTTCATTGTTTAATCATGGGGAGGACAATAATGAAAAATTTATTAACGAGGAAAACCAACCGCTATGTACGCTACAAATAATTCTTCAAAACTGCACATCAGTATATTAAAAATATTAACTATTAAAAAATAAAAATATATAGCGTTATTAAGAAATAAGCATTTAAAATGAAAGTGAAAATATGGGAAAAAATGAAAAATAATTTCGGAACAAGGACTCGAACATTTCTTGACATTTACAGCCAAGCGCATTAACGGCTACGCTAGCGCCGCCTATGAAAAGGAACATTACCGTGTATGGTAGCTAAGCAGTGACTAGGGAAATAATAACTTATTTTTATTAATAAAATAAAAACGGCTGGGTATTGGCCCTGATATGTATATATTTTCGTTAATCGGACGTCATGGACATTATCTCTACGAAGTTTCAGCCAAATCGGTTGGGGGTCAGTAGTGCCTTCCCCTGGTTAGCATTCCTTTGGGAAGTAACGCAACTGCGATCGCATCTGATCCATGAATAAGTATTTGATGTATGGAAGCGGGCATAGGATACCAAGGATACTCATTCACATAAAGTCTGGCTGTGTCTAAGGCATATTTATGAAATGGGTTGGGATTCACAGCAAAACCACATGACAGCGTTCTCAGAATTATATCGCATCTTAATATTAGGGTCTGATTGATGCCCGTAATGGAAGCAGACAGTTTAGGATTTTGAAAAAACGGCGGGCTGTGTTGCCGTCATTAGTGTTTCCTTTCCCCTGTTTAACCACACCCACAAGCAAGCCCATCAATGACCTAAACTTATTCTTGATATCCAACTCCCTCGCATCAACTCTGTCTTTGGTATCTTTTTTCTTTTGCCATGATTTTGTTTCAAGTCTTGCAGCAACTTTAATAAGCCACTCAAAAAATCGAATATAGGCATGGAGGGTGGAAAGTCCGTATTGATAAGCACTCCTGTCTACCTCTCTTGCCAACACTTAATCAATATCGTTCATATCATTAGGAGTAGCACCACATATGTAGCGCTTTTGAGCGAAGGCTGTGTCATTAACCACATTACATACTTTTCCGTCAACCATTGTCATGCACAATTCATGATGAACAATGACGAATGGACTGAAATCTACCTTAGTCGGTATAAGAGCTTCTTCAATTTGTTCATCCATATTTGTTTTCTCCTTTATTATTAATTCTGTAGACTCCTTAATAAATTCCATTTTGACTGGTCTGCAGAATCTAGTGGAAGAGGGACGTGGATTTTGCCAAACCACTACCTTTTCACTGTCGTGCTCCTCTTTCACATATACTGGAGAGGCACTAAGCACGTAATAAACAAATCGCTGTCTGTGAACTCCTTATACTCACTCTGTTGTTTATAGAGTGTATGGTTACTGCTCCCATCCAAACCCTATTTTGACACTAAATGCAATTTTTTCAACAAATGGGTTGATAGGCTTGATGTAACTGAATTCTGGAACTGGGCTGTCCTACTAACTGTGAGGTCTAACAATGCCTGAAGCTTGACTTCAGCCTTACTCTCAGTTATAATGACTGAATTTTGGGGGGGGATAACATTCCGCTTTTGCTAGTCTAACTCGCTTGTATGAGGGGTACAAATCTACTCCTCTAACCTTGGCTTGAGATCTCAAGGTTTGATACGATTTTTTTGAAAGATCTGCCTCTATAATAAGAGTAAGAGCTTCATTCGGTTAATATGATGAAATAACCTTTTCACTTTTAGTGGATCCCCAGGCCGCACGAATCTTCCCTGCGTGCGTGGGTGTTGTCAGCAGCGCCTCAGTCAACAGCTTTGCCTCCTGCACCTTGCCATCTGATTGGGGGCTCATTTGAGTGCCGTACACCAGGACACTTGTATCTGTGATTTCCCTCAGTTCTTGCACTTTCCTCCTCTTGCTCCGTTCACTACAGAAATCAAAGGACTTGCTGGGGTACCCTCCTGAAAGAGAAATAATTTATAATTGTGATAGTTGTTCGCCTTTTATGTTTTCAAGAGCAAATTTTTTCATTCTAGTAATTTTACCTTCAGAAGTGCCAGAATCTTCGCAAGTAGATGAGGGAGCGCCTATCACAGAAATTGTGATAGAGCTGTCCAGCCAATTCTGGTTTTTTTGAAGGAACTTCTCTTTTATCCTGTGACTCTCTTCCCACTTCTTTTGAACTTGCGCGTAGTGCTTACGAGCTTCCGATTTCATTTCCTGTCTCATTGCCGCAGTCGTATCTAGCCCTAATAGTCTTTTGATGTGTAGATCCACATGCTGGTATCGTGTCTCCCAACTTTTAGATGACTTTTCCATTAATCTCCTAAAGAGATCACGCCTCGTTATTTCACAGGACATGATACTGAACTGACAAAGAGATATCCGGTTGATAAGCTGTCTACGCACGAATGAACTTGTCAAAAGAGTGATACAATCAACAACAATATAAATTTTAATTACGAATATCCTTCACTTTTTGACACAAAATATCTACATTGTTGTGTTTTACCAGCTGTCTGTAAGAATGATTAGCTTTTACGAGCATTTGTTATTGTAAGACACAAATTATAACTAATGATTTAATTTAATTTCATAACTTAAATGTAAATAAATTAAAAAGTCATCTTTGTAATGCCTTGCAGGAAATCATGTGCTAATCTAATGGGTTATTGAAATGAAAGAAAAAGGTTTAAAATCAAGGTCTAAAACTTTTGAAAAATTTTATTTGATTTTTACTGTGCATTATGAATATATTTCTGACGATTAAAGTCAATTATACTTGTAATTTTAAGTCTCATCCCCTCAAAACATGGTAAACAACCACATTACGATGCGGCGCACGCTAGCTGGACTCCTAATCACGCATGCACTCTGACCAAAAGGGAGCCCTTTCTTGAAAAGTAGCAAATAGTAGCAGCTAATTTTTTTGGAGCAACGTAACAACACGCCGTTCTTATGATATCATGAGGAAATTCAGCTTGGCCTCGTTTGACTTTTTTTGTAGGCCTAACAGTATGAAGAGAAACATCAGAAAACGCTTCCTTTGACAAAATGTTTAGAATTGCATCTTTGAATATAGAATTCGATTATTATAATTTTATTCCATTATCCACAAAGGACGTCTAAAGTTGTTATAAATCGAATTTTATGCATTGTATGGCTGTTAGGTTTACTGGAAACAACAAACAGGAACAGAATATACATGCTGTTTGGCAGAGTAGACTCAAATAGACCGTCTTCCTGAAGCCTTAGTCAGCCCCAATGGTGATATGTACTACGAATTCATGTGTTTTTGGTTACTTTGAGCATTACTCCTTGAGTTAGACAGTATGAGGTCTGTGGGGGATAACTTTCACTCAGGAGGATTTTGGCCACGCATACTGGCTTTTAGTTCCACTGTGCGACGTTCCGAATAATTACCAAAAAACCATCACCTTATATTCCAGTCAGTATTGTAATTCCCTATGTTATTGTAGTTTTCGGCTCTGACCATTCAGTTATGATAGTGTGTTCGAAGTATTCATAGTGTTCTGTGTGTTTGTGGCTGTGTCATAGATTTCCTTTTTAAATTCAGTTTATTAATCCAAGTATATTATTTTTGAATAGGGATGTCATCTAAAAAGGGAATTAAAAGAAAACCACTTTCACTAAATGAAAAACTGAAGATTATAAGTAAAGTGGATGCCAATTGAAACTCTATGCGTGTAAAGATGGCAAAATTACTTAATATTCCCGTATCTACGCTCTACCTCTATAACATCATGGCTAATTGGGAAAAAATACTGAACGATTCCCTTGTTCAGCAACCAAGTCGAAAGAAGATGAAATCTTCAAAAAACGAGAAACTGCAAAGTGTGTTGTTGGAATATGAGTTTAATGAATATATTTTATAAGGGATGTATGTTTGGTTTTTAATAACAAATTAAGAAAAAAATAAACTTAGAGGGCTGAATTCCCGGAGATTAAAAATGGTTGAGGTATAGAGCGTTAAAGAGGGAGAGAGAGACAACCAGAAATAGGATTTTAGTAATATAGATAAAAAATATAATTAACATGAATACTGCGTTCGATTTATTTGCATTACATTCTTTTCTTTAGTCATTTCGAGCAACTTTTAATCTTATTTTCTATCGTTAAACCTTTATTTAAGTGCATATGCACGGAAATTACCAAGGACAACAATACTGGTAACCGTGGGATCTTATTATTGCAATGTTAAAAAATTTACCAAAACTCGAGTATAAATTCAAAATATGAGCAAATTCGAATGAGACTGAGTAGTCGACGGTAAGAATAAGAATCCTCATTCATTTTGGCCTGTTTTAGTGCAAATTTCGTGTCGATAACTTGATCTTAAGATATTTTAAAGAGTAAAAGATTGAAAGCCGTCAAACCAAAATCAATTACCGTATTCACCTGAATCTAAGACGACCTTTTTTTCCAAATTTTCAGCTGTAAATATCAAGAGTCGTCTTACATTCGAATACGAAGTATATTTAAGCATTTAATCAATGGTTTTTACAACAAATGGTATATTAGAGTAAACAATTCACAACAGCAAATTCAAGTACATACATAAAGAAGTGAAATAAACAAATAGTAATAACAATAAGAAAAACATGACGGGAATAATAATTATTTAGACTAATAATCATCGTCGACGATCATAACACAGACGACGTACTTTCATCTTGCACGTAATGGCACGTAATGTCAAAACAAATGAGAGCGGAAATCATCGGGATTCCCCTTTCAAACGACGCACCGCGATTCGCTAATTGTGACAGTAATTTTGAGTTGTGCATTCTTGATTTAAATGCACAACCCTTAAATTAAAATGACAGATCATGTTGAAGTACGTGGCACGAGTGCAAAGTGAAAGTTAACGAAGGAATTAGACGGAGCTAAGATACAAATTTTAAGCTGATCGTGATAAATTACGCCGAAAAAACTAATAACTGTGATGCGAGTAGAAAGTTCGGTGTATCTGAGGCAAATGTGCGTCGATGGAAACTCTCAAAACAGGAACTAGAAAAAGCCAAAGCCACAAGGAAGTCGCTCAGTGGTCCAAAATTAGGCCGATTTCATGGCATTGAAAAAGAAGTAGTCAAGTTTGTGCGCACCATGAGGAAGAACGGTATGCCTGTTTCGACTGAAAGTATTATACTTAAAGCTAATGAAATTACTAGAGGACTTAATATATCATTACAGGAATTCAAGGCCAGCAGAAGTTGGTGCGTGAGAATGATGCGACGAAATAATTTTTCTTTACGGCGACGAACTTCGCTGTGTCAGAAGACTATGTTGAAAAACTTCTCGCTTACCAGAAATACGTAATTGGACTTAGAAAAACCAATAATTACCTTTTGAGCCAAATAGGAAATGCCGATGAAACTCCGGTTTTCTTCGACGTGCCATCTAATTATACCGTGAACGAAAATGGTGCGAAGTCCGTCCTAATTAACACTACAGGCAACGAAAAAAAGCGAGTCACGGTAATGTTGGCGGTTTTAGCAGATGGGACTAAATTTCCACCATATGTTATTCTAAAGTGGAAAACAATGCCTAAGGAACATTTGCCAAGTGGAATAATAGGTGTCAAGAAAAGGGGTGGATGACTAAAGAACTAATGAGAGATTGGTTACGTGTGGTGTGGAATATATGGGCAGGAGCTTTACTAAAACAAAGAGCAATTGCTTTCACTGGATGCATTCAAAGGACACATCTCCTGAAATTAAAAACAATGAGTGCGATGAATACTGATCTTATTGTAATACCTGGAGGCACGACATCGCAACTTCAAGTTTTAGATGTTGCTGTCAATAAGTGTTTTAAAAATAATTTAAAGGTTTTGTATTCCGAGTGGTTACAAAGTGGAACTCACACTTAAACACCAAAAGGAAATCTTAAGAAACCTGAAGTTGCAATGCTCTGCCAATGGATCAAGGCATCGTGGCAACAAATAAATGCAAAAGTAATAGTGAAAGGATTTAAGAAATGCTGCTTATCTAATGCCATGGATGGGAGTGAGGATGATGTTTTGTGGGAGACTGATGATGAAGTTGAGAGTGATAAAGATAGTGAGCACGAGGAAAATAGTGAAGGTTGCATTGACAGTGATGATGACTAACACAATAAAATGATTTTATGCAGCACTTGGATTGAAATGTTTTTTTGTTGTCCTGAAATGAGTATATTATTTCAATGTATTTACTTTATTTTTAATGTTATCTTAAAATGAATGCTACCATTTAATTTGTTTGAAAACCTGAATGGTTCTATTTGTGATGTGATCTTATGATTTTAAAATGTTAAAAGACAATGACGTTCAAGAAAAGTATAAGAGAAAATAAATATTTCACAAGATTTATAATTTTTGTAGTCATGAAGGTCAATTTGAGCTTTTTTCTCTTTTGGAATCATCAAAATGGGGGGTCGTCTTAGATTCAGGGTCGTCTTGGATTCAGGTGAATACGGTACTTTGTGAAAACTGAGTATTTCTCCATTGATTTTGTTAAAAATACTTATATAAAAGTAGGCCGCAATACTATGGGCGAGTAAATTTTTTTTGTGGCGAGTAGATTGAAGTTGTATTTCTGGAGCCCTGACTTTAACTACATATAAAAAGTTATAAAAACTTACTCATTGCAGACGCATTTCAGGCATAGTAATGATCGATGGAAATTGAGGGAAATAATGCCAAAGAAAGCTACTTTTAATGAGGATTGGCTCAAGGAACCACAGTTCAATCACATAAAACCCTCCCCACAAAATATCCATGCCACTTACTGCAATTTATGCTGCAAAACTATTGACTTCAGCAATATGGGCCGAAGGGCACTCAGCAGTCATATTGAAAGCAAGAAGCACCAAACAAAAATCCAGGCAAAGCAAAGCAGCTATGGGATTAGTCTCTTCACAGACACTTGTGCACATGTGTAAACACTCAAGTGGCCAGAAGATTGATAGGGCTCTGGAGTATTCCGTTTGTCTGTTGTACTCATACATCTATTATATTTTTACTTTCTCCATACATAGTATCACCAAAAAAATCGACCTCAAGGTTTCAACGGAAATACACGCTTTGAGGTCCCTAGAACATGTTTACACTATTTTCGGAATGATGTGGGGGGGGGGGGGGGGTGGGGGGGTTTGACTATATGTGATTGTGGGTGCTCTAACTCAAAAAGTACTTGCCATATTGTTACCAAATTTCATATATAACACTTAAGCACAAGCACAAAGAACTGTTTACTTTTTGGTCAATACCGGTTAACCGGAAGTCAAGGTTTATTCGAAACCCGATTCAGTTTTTGTGATATTTCTCCAATAATACATCATTATTGTGTACATTGACTATTGCAAAAAATGTAGAAAATACAATTTCCTACATCTTTTATTTAAACAATTTTCCAAAGCAGTTATTGTTTAGGAATAATTTATAAATAATCGGTTTTTTCAGTTTCTGTCAAATATCTCCTTAAAAACGTCGTTATTGGTAATGTTCGTGAGGACCAAAGTTGTAGAGAATAATATTTCTTCCAAGTTTTGTTTGAAACAAATTTTCGTAGACCCATCCATTTCGGAGATATTTAACTTATTCTAAATTTCCAGTATTCAGCACCATGTAGCGGTGATTTCTTAAAACATTCAGAATATACCTAATTTACAGAAATAAGGAAGACTGTATTATTTTAAGATACGAAATAATAATTTTGCCTTATAATGCTATTCATAATAATTTAAATATCTATACCCCAAATATGGAGAAAGTCATGTATTGGCCATATCAGATTTTTGTATGCTATATTTAATAGCTATACTTTTTAGCAGGCAACTTCAACCCATGGAAGAGAAACCCCAATTGAAGATGTAGTTGACCTAGAGGCGGTGCCTATTGGCATTGATAATATGCACCAACAGCAGGCGAATTCCAAGCATGACCTAGTTATGTTTACATGCACTTTTATACTTTTTCTATAATATACAGGATTTTGCATGACTTTCTGGACAAACTTAATGAGTACATTCCTGAGGTCATTTTAAGTAGAAAATGTATTTTACACGTGTCCGATTCGCAACAATTGTCAGCTACGAGCGTTTGCAGTTTATAAATGATTGTACAATTATTTGGAACATTTTATTGCCGATAATTTATTGCAAACAACAAATTATAACTTCAAAACAAACAAAACGAAACAAAACAAAAATCACTAAATTTGTTTAAAATGGCTTCCCTCAGCATCAATACATAACGCACCAGCTCCAAATAGTTGTACAATCATTTATAAACTTCAAACACTCGTAGCTGGACAATTGTTGCGAATTGGAGATATGTTTATACAGTAAAACCTCTATATATCGAAATGGAAGAGACCAGATTTTAGGCATTTTGATGAATGGAGGTTCACTATAAAGAGGTTTACCGTAAGACCTTCATATTATTATTCATAAATGCACAAACTGGTAATTAAAAGTACTATTGTCTTTTTAATTACTATATTAGTATATTTATATATACACAACATAAATTTAATATATTTATCATATAAATACCAACCTAACTGAACAAAAAATGAATGTGTATTCTACCTATTGTTTACTGGAAAAAAAACTGGTAATTTCAGTGTGTCATCTTTTTCTTAAATTCATTGGATACAACATTTTCTATTTTATTTAGTAGCAAGAGATTATCACCACTGCAATCCTCCATATTCATAAAAAATCTTTCTAGCACACTCAAAGCCTCTTGCACTTCACTCTTTTTTGGAGATGGAATTATTTCCTCTTCATCATTTTCTTCTTCTTCCTTATTAGTCTGCTATATTCTCCCGTTCAACTTCTATCTCCACTTCTTCTACCATTTCTCCCTCAGTTGGTGCACAAGTTAATAGGGAAGTGTCAACATTAACAAAATCATTAAATGATGTTTGAAGATGAATTATTTTATTGATTTCATCCCATTCCAAAGGTTCATCATCTGATACTTCATCTTCCTCATATGTTGTCCTCATAAATCCTGCCTTTATGAAGCATTTATTAATAGAGGCTGATTGAACATAATTCCATGATAGGCAGAGTCTATGCATGGCCTGCAATATATTCCATTTACATTTTGTAAGATCATTTGTTTCATCCACATTTCTTAAAATATAGAGCACCAACTGCTGTCTGTAATTTCTCTTAACACTAGAAATTATGCCCTGATCTAATGGTTGCAGTTTACTTGTGGTATTTGGAGGAAAATACATTATTTTAACATGTCGCAACACGATCCCCTCAACTTTATGAGCAGTGCACTGATCCAGAAAAAGAACTATTTTTCTGTTCTTTATGCCTATCTTTGCATCAAGCATGCTTAGCCACTCACTAAATAAAGCTACAGTTATCCATGACTTTTTAGAATTTCTGTATAAACAGGGAAGTTTTTTTATATTCTTAAAACATCTGGGTTTTTTATATTCCCCAATCACAAGTGGCTCTAATTTCTCAGTGCCATCTGCATTGGTACAGAAAAGCACTGTAAATCTCTCCTTGCTTTTTTCCCCTCCGTGGCAGGGTTCTCCTTTAACTGCAATAGTTCTATCTGGGAGTAAGTTATAAAAAAATCCAGCTTCATCTGCATTGAAAATGTCTTTAGGATCATAACTCACTGAAATTGTTTGCAGAGTGTTTTTCCACTCTTCTACCACAATTGTACTTACAGAAGCTTCTTCCCCACACATTTTTAAAGTTCTTAGGTTCTAGCGCACTTTAAACTTCTGTAGCCATCCATTTGACCCTTGAAAGTCATCTATTCCCATTTTCAATGCCATTTCCCTAGCCTTCTGTTGTAGAATAGGCCCAGATATAGGTATGCTTCTGGCTCAAGCTTCCATCAACCAATCAAACAGACATTTATCTAATTCTTCATTTTTCACTGCCTGAGATCTTTTATTGATGAAACCTTGATGTGCTGCTACTTCAGTTTCTTTATGTTTATTTAAAATAGATGTTAGAGTCGACGGTGGTATGCCAAAGGTTTCTGCCACATCTATTTTTCTTTTCCCCTCATCAATGGCTTGGAAAATTGCTAACTTCGTTTCTATTTTCAGCAGCCGTCTTTTTCTATGATTTACCATGTCCATTATGGGTCTAAACAGGGCCGCCGCAACCCATATGGCAGCCGGTGTGCAAAATGAAATTTGCCGCCCTCTCCCCCACTCAACATGGTAGTATATACTGCAGGATACTTTTTTAAATGAAAAAAACTATAAGACATAGCGAAAATTATTTATTACAGCTCTGCAAAGGTGAATTTTCCTATTATTACAGTCTTTCTAAACATGAGAAAGAGAAAAGAACAATATAGTTTATCACCAAAAATTGCATTTACATAGTTTAAACAGGTCAAAAGGATGAAAAACTTTTTATTGTTAGAAGAAATTAAAAAATAATCTAAACTAATATTCTTTGTACTAAAATTGTCTAAACAGAATTAACGATTATAATATTAAATGAACACTCATTAACAAATAAATTACATGTTATTTAAGAGACTTTACTTTCCTGGCTTTATAAGTAGAAATTTTTAAAAAATGATGTCATGTACATTCAACTTATCTGACAGTTCATGTTATATGGATATCATTGCTAAATTTGCGACATTGTCGATCTTAAAATAGTTTAAATAATAATTTTCAGTTTTGAAAAACTATTTCTCCCGAAGCTACAGACACAGGTAATGTCAGATAAATGCGGATGCCAATGGCAACATTTGGAAATGAAGAGATTAAATCATTTTGAAGAATATAGTCCAATACTTCACATGTATCCATTTCACGCTTTATGTAGAGCTTCAGTATTTGAAGCTCTCCAAATAAATACTCCCCATCTAAATCTGATTCACTTAGATTTGCATCAGTCAGCTTATTATCCAATTCCTTACATTTAGCCAATAGCTCGCCGCCCTTCGAATCATTGAGTTTTGATGTATCATGAAACATGCTGAGCAACTCACAGTGATCATTTAAAGTTTAAAATCTTTCTCTCAATGAAAATATAGTCCTGTCCAAAATAGTGAAGAAAAAATTTATTTTAAAATCAATCGTGGCATTTAGTTGTAAATTAGTGACGATTTCATACTGAAGAAATGAGGAAATAAAAATTTCAAAATAAAATATGAAGTGAAGCGTTCTTATCGATAAGCAAGCGTCAACGTTGATTTTACTTTTACTTTAAATTAGTCTGATTTTACGTTTTTGTCATTATCAGGGGGCCTTGTCCAATTCTAAGTGGTGAAAAAATATTAAGACCTCGAAAGGAGTGTGATGCAACATTACAAGGTTATGAACCACAGCTCTAACGACTCGTAAATTTCAATCACAAACTTAGGCAAAATAGCAAAATTAAATTTTACAGTAAAGTCTTCGATGTTAAATTCATCGAAATGTGTTGCATAAACGAGAAACAATTCAAGTGATTTCTTTCCATAGGATAAAATTGATAAAAATTAAAGTTTTCCTCTATTTTTCTTTTAAATGTTTCCTGTTCGTAGATCGTGTGCCAATTTCTTCTAAAAATAAGAAGCCTAAACATAAAGATATCGATATTTACGTTAAAATCACAACAGTACTTATAGTGATTCACGAATTGATCCTTATTTTCTGTAGCAAACAATTTATTATCTGATCACAGTCAGTGGACACAGACAGTAAGGATGTGAGTTTTGTTCCTTGAATGCATTTATTAATGCTCCAATAGATGGAATCAATTATAATATACAATATTTCTCTTGTTTAATAAAAAAATAATTCAGACATCGATTTCACACAAAAAAAATAGGGCAGCCTGAAGGTTTTACTCTCTAGAATTTCTTTTCCCCAGAATACTACCTACAGAAGAGTGAGCTTGCATTAGCAAAGAAATCGATTTTACCCATAAAACCGGATGTAAATGCACTTGAAAACATTTTTGCACTAGAAATACGTTTTACCTATTGAATTTCTTACGATCAAACTGTCACCCCCTCACATACACTGCTCCTAATTATTTTATACAGTAAAACCTGTGAAAGACAGAAACCTGTAAAATCCAAAGTTTTGGAAGATTGAAGGGGTTCTATATTCCTACATTTTGATGAAAAACGACTATTTTAGCCTGTTCAAGGCGGAAGATCTGTGAAAAATGGACATTTCGTCGAGTCTCATGAGATTCCGCTTTTCGAGGGTTTTACTGTATTAGATCAGAGTACACAAGAATAAATGAAGCGATATTGACCACTAATCCAATGAATAGTTTCGTTGCTCTAAACAGCGATATGAATTACTATCATCTAAGTTTTCAGGAAGAAAAGCGAAACATTTATTAATTCTTTCATTTATTATACAAATACTTTCCATTGGAAAGTTGACAAAAAATGTCTGCACGGTAAAAAACAAAGATCGTCTCGAATATAATGCACTTTATCCTGAAAATATACAAATGCGGGTCATGTTAAATTCAAAGTTCAAGTAGTTAATTTATTTAAGAATGATCAGATTTATGACGCGTAGTGAGCCTATTAATGTAACACAAGGTCAATAACATACAGTGCATGTGATAAATTTAGTGAATATCGCCACAAGTTTCTTTAAATTCAGCTCCGAAATCTATAATAAAATGTTTTGCCATTTTCACTTTTACAGTAATTTCGGGATCGCGTTATATCCCAGACAACACCACACATCTACTAGCATGGAAAAGATACATACCTCCTATTGTTAGACAACAGATGTGAAATCCAAAGTATCAGATGGTCTAACTCTAAAAACCAGCAATTTAAAATAGAATTAGATCACACGGGAAAGAAACCTGCATAAAACGAATTCAAACACCAGCGGTGTCTCGATCCTCCTCCAACTACTAGCGATGAAATACTAACGAAAATAGCAAGGGAGAGAAATGAACGTTCGTAGACCTCTGGTTTGCAACCGGCATTTCCGAAACAAATGCTTTGGGAATACACTTCCCCGATGTAAGAAGAAGAATCTTAAATATTTGTTTAAGTTATTCCTCTCTGGCCGCCCCTCCTCTCCTGCCGCCGGTGTGCCGTGCACAACTCGCACTCCCAGTTGCGGCGGCCCCGGGTCTAAAATTAATTTATTCATAAACATATTCATTAATTACTTGTGTATTATTTGTAAATATTGCACTTAATATTATACAAGGCATAATGAAGTATGTTGTTATACACCTAACAAACTTTAATTATAATCGGAAAATCAATGCATTAATAATTACATGAAAGTTGTGATATAATAAATAATATACTCACGTGATTAAGGACAAAATTAACGTTAAAAAACACGTATTTGTAGATTATGTATCCACTATAGCTTAATGAAACAAATCAATGTGGTATAACCAGTAATTTTGACAAGCTCCTCGTATAAGGCAAACATAAGCACTACACGCTCATAGAAACTTGACGCATACCGGCGTATAGCTGGACGCCTGCATGAGGGGATAAACCGGGACGTGTGAGGGGATTCACCAGGCGAGAAATCTTCGCAGCAGAAGCACTACCTATCTTAAATATTATATCTATGTAACATTATAGTCATGTATTCACGGTTCTTTTCAGATGTGGTAAAAAGTGATACGTACGTAGCAGTGGTGCGTTGTTAACCTCAGGACCGCGAAAGAATTGACTTAAATATTGTCTTTGCAATGTTACAGTTATATATTCGTGGGTTTTTCAGAGGCAGTAAAAGTAACATGAGAATCACGAAAGAATTGACAATTAAATGCCTTTGCAACACTCTAGTCATATTTTCAGGGCTCTTTTCAAAGGCCGTGAAAATTAATAAATACGTAGCAATGGTGTGTTAGCTGAGGATCGAGAATTAATTTACGTTTAAATGACATATCTTTGCAACATTGTAATAATATTCTCGTGACACTTTTCACGAGTGATTAAAATTGATACGTACATAAGTAGCAGTGATGTGTAACTTGAGAATCACGGAAGAATTGACTATTGGTGCTTGCCGTTGTTTCCTTTTAGAAGGGGACCGTAAATCTGAGCGAGTTGAACTCATAGGGCCTGGCATAGGTAATAAACTACGCAACCTAACTTCAACTTAAATTGTGCATATTTGTTGCATTATGATAATATTTTGGCGACTTTTTCGAGAGGCCACTACGGTGGTTGCTTCAACGGGATAACCTTGTACGTACGTATGCATATACCATCGACTGATTTCTTTTGGTTATTCACATGTAAATTTTCATTGCAAACTAGCTTAATTATTTTATCCGTAAACAGGAATACATTATTTTACTATAGGGAGGTTGTTTTTTATCAGGGGTGCATTTTCCCATTACGATATACGGAGAATTACGAAAATACGGAGGTACGATATTAAGAGGTTTGTCTATACCGTAACATACAGTTTTGGCGGGACCCAAAAGATATTACGAAATACGGAGGTTTACGATAAACGGAGGTTCACTAGATAGAGGTTTTACTGTATTACATTTTCTATTTAAAATGACCTCAGGAATGTTAAGTTTGTCCAGAAAGTCATGAAACACCCTGTTTAAAAAAACTATAATAGTCATAAAATGAACAAATGCTATCAATAAACTAAAAACTTGAAAATACCTACATTGGTTAGATAGCACTTATATAGTTACCTACTTTGAATTTTTAAAATTATGATACAGAATAACAATGCAATAGTTTCAAATAAATTATAAAACTTTGATGTTAATATTCACTGTTAATATTACCCTCAGTCATTTTTTACAATTCACTTTTATTTTTGCTACTTTAGCCTCGAATTGGCCAGCAACAACCTCAGGCTCTAGCTGCCAGTGTATTCGGAATTCATGGTCTGAAGAAGTATATCATAAAAGATGAGATCACCACTGCTGAAATATTATGGTGCTTGCATAGTGTTGTGAGCCACTGGTAGGGCCGTGGAAATCTTTCCAAGAATGTTTCCAGATAGCAGTATTGCAAAATGTATGAAATTGGCTAGGGCCAAAATAGCCTATACTATTGTGTTTGGATTGGTGCCTTACATTCATGATGACATGCTTTTGAATGAAGTCATTGAGAATGGATGTTTTGTAGCCTATTTTGATGAAAGTCTCAACAAATTGGCCCAGTTACAACAAATGGACAGCTATCCGCTTCTGGAGTAAAGTACATAATGAAGTATGTATGCGCTACTTCAGCTCAGCATTTTTAAGTCACGCTACAGCTCTGAATTTGTTGGAAGCATTCTTAAAGCAGCTTTCCTGCCTTAACCTGAAATGCCTACTTCAGATCTCTATGGATGGACCCAATGTAAATTTTAAATTCATCAATGAGCTGGAGGCTCATCTCCACCTGAGACATGATGATGATGATCCTACCCTGCTGTCAATGGGTTATTGAGGTCTTCATATAATGAACAATGCATTTAAAAGGGAGGCAAATGCTACTGGATGGAATGTTGTTACATTTTTAAAATCCATTTACAATGTATTCAAGGATGTGCCGGCATGCTGAGGTGATTATAAGCTCTATTCAGGTTCTTCTCAGTTGCCCCAAAAGTTCTGTGCTATGAGGTGGCTAAATAATGCTCATGTTGCTGAACGAGCTGTTAAAATTTTGCCTAATTTGAAGCAATTTGTGGAAGGCTGCAGAAAAGATGGCAAATCAATAAAGTCACACAGTTATAAAATCCTTACTGAAGGTGTGAATGATAGGCTCATGGGACTTAGGCTGGCATTTTTTGCTCGTTGTTACTATTGTGGAGCCTTTCCTCACTGAATTACAAAGCAATGCTCCCTTCGCAATCTTTTTGTATACAGATCTCACAACGGTTATGGCAGAAATAATGACAATGTTTGTGAAAAAGGAGGTATTGGAATCAGTCCAAAGTGTTGACAAAATTGATCTAGAAAAAATCTGATGTGGCCAACACATGACTTTCTCCATATTTGGGGTATAGAATTTTAAATTATTATGAATAGCATTATGAGGCAAAATTATCATTTCGTATCGTAAAAGAATACAGTCGTCCTTACTGCCGTAAATTACATATATTTGAATATGTTTACAGAATTCACCACTACTGGAAATTTAGAATAAGTTAAATATCTCCGAAATGGATGGTTCTACGAAAATTTGTTTCAAACAAAACTTGGAAGAAATATTATTCTCTACAACTTTGGTCCTCACGAAGATTACCAATAACGATGTTTTTAAGGACAAAACCGAAAAACCTGTTATTTATAAATAACTCCTAAACAATAACTACAATAGAAAATTGTTTCAAATGAAAGTTGTAGGAAATTACATTCTCTATAACTTTTGTGTATAATTGTATATACAATAATGATGTTTTAACGAAGAAATATCGCAAAAACCGAATCGGGTTTCGAATAAACCTCGACTTCCGGTTAACCGGTATTGTCCAAAAACTAATCAGTTCTTTGTGCTCATGTTAAAGTGTTATATATGAAGTTTGATAACGATATGGCACATACTTTTTGAGTTAGAGCGCCCACAATCACATACACACACGTGCACACACGCAGACATCATTCTGAAAATAGTCTAAACATGTTCTAGGGACCTCAAAACGTGTAATTCCGTTGAAATCTCGAAGTCGATTTTTTTCGTGAACAATACTTTCCCATTACTACGTATGGAGAAAGTAAAAAGGAAATTTTTCCAAAATGGATGGTTCTACTAAAATTTGTTTCAAACAAAACTTGGAGGAAATATTATTCTCTACAACTTTGGTCCTCACAAAGATTACCAATAACGACGTTTTTAAGGAGATATTTGACGGAAACCGAAAATCCGATTATTTATAAATAATTCCTAAACAATAACTGCTATGGAAAAATGTTTGAAATAAGAAATGTAGGAAATTATATTTTGTACATTTTTTGTAGCGATCAGTGTATACAATAATGACATATTATCGGAGAAATTTTGCAAAAACCGAATCTGGTTTCGCGCCCACACTAACATACATACACACACAGACATCATTCCGAAAATAGTGTAAACGTGTTCTAGGGACCTCAGAACATGTATTTCCGTTGAAATCTCGAAGTCGATTTTTTTCGTGAACAATACTTTCCCATTACTACGTATCGAGAAAGTAAAAAGGAAATTTTTCCAAAATGGATGGTTCTACTAAAATTTGTTTCAAACAAAACTTGGAGGAAATATTATTCTCTACAACTTTGGTCCTCACAAAGATTACCAATAACGACGTTTTTAAGGAGAAATTTGACGGAAACCGAAAATCCGATTATTTATAAATAATTCCTAAAGAATAACTGCTATGGAAAAATGTTTGAAATAAGAAATGTAGGAAATTATATTTTGTACATTTTTTGTAGCGATCAGTGTATACAATAATGACATATTATCGGAGAAATTTTGCAAAAACCGAATCTGGTTTCGCGCCCACACTAACATACATACACACACAGACATCATTCCGAAAATAGTGTAAACGTGTTCTAGGGACCTCAAAACATGTATTTCCATTGAAATCTCGAAGTCGATTTTTTTCATGAATACAATACTTTCCCATTACTACGTATGGAGAAAATAAAAAGTAAAAAGCAAAATATCTCCGAAATGGATGGTTCTACGAAAATTTGTTTCAAACAAAACTTGGAAGAAATATTATTCTCTACAACTTTGGTCCGCACGAAGATTACCAATAACATTGTTTTTAAGGAGAAAACCGAAAAACCGGTTATTTATAAATAACTCCTAAACAATAACCACAATAGAAAATTGTTTCAAATGAAAATTTTAGGAAATTACATTCTCTATAACTTTTGTATAGAATTGTAAATACAATAATGATATTTTAATGAACAAATATCGCAAAAACCGAATCGGGTTTCGAATAAACCACAACTTCCGGTTAACCGGTATTGTCCAAAATCTAATTAGTTCTTTGTGCTTATAATAAAGTTATATATGAAATTTGGTATCAATATGGCAGTTTCTTTTTGAGTTAGAGCGCCCACAATCACATACACACACGTGCACACATGCAGACATCATTCTGAAAATAGTCTAAACGTGTTCTAGGGACCTCAAAACGTGTAATTCCGTTGAAATCTCGAAGTCCATTTTTTTCATTAACACAATACTTTCCCATTACTATGTATGGAGAAAGTAAAAACTGAAAACTTTGTATTGCCAAAGCATGTCAAATTGGGATATTCTGTGAGGTCTGAGTTAAGGAAACTCACTCTCACAGATACTGAAGTAGCAAAGTTTAAAAATGACTGCAGGTTGATGCTCCAAACACTTTGCCTGAAACTCCTTGAGAAATTCCAACTCAAATACAATCTCTGCAAGGCCATTACATTTTGTGATCCTTCTCTCCTTGTGAAATTTCAAGCTGCATGTATCAAGCGCTTTGGAATTGGGAATTATTACAATATCGGAATTCCTACATTAGGCATAGTTTAACATTAAAGGCATTAAAATATATGCCTGTGATTCCCATTATAAGCTACCCATATGAAAGCATTAAGCCTGTTGCTAGGAAGTCTATTGTTAGACCAAGAAGAAATACCACTTTTTTGCGACAAAAACTATAAATTAACGCTAATTCTACTCGGATTTGTATAGTGTCTTCAAAAACAAGAAACTACAATTTATATCCTATCCGAAAGTTTAAGCCTCGAGTTCGTATCTTGATGGGAAGTAATTTTAAAATGCAAATATGTAAACCTCTACACCAATTCACATGTTTTCTTATGGGCAAAAGGGGCCGAAATAGCTCCTCAAAATAGGAATTTTGCCAGGTTCGGAATTTTTCCTTCGGTTGTGACCGAAAACCTATGTTGCTACAAAATCTCAAGTTTCTAGTGCATCTGGAAGTGCCTCATAATTTTGTATCCTCCTATATATATGATATCTATAATATATAGATGCTTCTTACACATGATATCTATAATATATATATGCTTCTGACAGATGATATATATAGGAGGATACAAAATTATGAGGCACTTCCAGATGTGGTAAAAACATGAAATTTGGTAGGTGTATAGGTTTTTGGTCACAACCGAAGGAAAAAATCCGAAACTGTCGAAATTCCTATTTTAAGGGACCCTTTTGGCCCCTTTTTGCTCCATTTTTTGCCCATAAGAAAGCATGTAAATTGGTGTAGAGGTTTTTATATTTGCATTTTAAAATTACTTCCCGTCAAGATAGGAACTCGAGACTTAAACTTTCGGATAGGATATAATTGTAGTATCTTATTTTTGAAGACAGAATTCAAATCCGAGTAGAATTAGCGTAAATTTAGGGTTTTTATCGCAAAAAGGTGGTAATTTTTCTGGGTCTAACAATAGGCTTCCTTGGTAACTAGCTCTATCTTTTCATATGGGTAAGCTTTTAATAGGAATCAGAGGTTTATATTTTAATGCTGTTAATGTTAAACTACACCTAATGAAGGATATCCGATATTGAGATAATCCTCATTTTTGGAACTGTTTTGCCCCATTATTGAGCAATTCGAGAACAAAAAAGGCGATGCAGCTGCATAGGACCCAGAGACTTGAAATTTGGCACGGTTATAGAAATTTCATTGCAACCTAAGATGAAATTATAAAATTACAAAAATTCTCATTTTTAAAGGGCGGTTTTGCCCCTTTTCGGACCTATGCGAGAACAAAAAATGCGAGGCAGCTGCATAGGACTTAGAGACTTGAAATTTGGCACGATTATAGAATTTTCATGGCAAACTAAGATAAAATTGTAAAATTGAAAAAATTCCATTTTTTAATGGGTGGTGTTGCCCCTTTTCGGCCCCATACGAGTGTGATAATTATAAGGCACTTCTTAATGAGATACAAACTTGAAATTTGGCAGAATTATGGGTTTTTAGTTACAACAGATGGAAAAAAACTGAGACTGTAATAATTCTTAATGTTAGGAGCTGTTTTGCTCCATTATTGCTCCATACGAGGATAAAATTATAAGGCACTTCTAAATGTGCAACAAACTCCAAATTTGATATGGTTATATGATTATGTAAAACATAGCTTGGGAATAATTTGAATTTGTAAAAATGTTAAAATTTGAAAATGCTTGCAGAATGCAAGCACATAATAACTAGTATATATATATAGTAGGAAGCTACCATCTAAAAGTGGTCATGGGTGATTTCAATGCCAAGGTAGGAGAACAAAAGGAAGACGACAGCGCAGTTGGAAAATGGGGCTATGGAGACAGAAAAAAAAAGAACGAGGGGACCGACTTGTAGACTTTGCTGAATGTACTAGTCTATATATAATGAACACTTTCTTCAAAAAGAGTCCCAGTAGAAAATGGACCTGGAAAGGACCCAATGGTACCAAAAACGAAATTGACTACATACTAGTCAATAAGAAGCAATTGGCTGAAGGTTGTTCCATCCTCAACCAGTTTAAAACTGGAAGCGACCATCGCTTGGTAAGATGCACAATAAAATTCAACTCAAAGTTAGAAAGACAGAAGCTTATAAAGAAGCCTAAGTCTATTATCAACACGCAGGTGCTAAAAGGACGAAAAGAAGAATTTCAGCTCCAACGGAAAAATCGATTCAGTGCACTGGAAGACCAAGAAGTTGAATCCCAATTTATAGAGATACTCAAGGAAACTGCTGAAGAAATAGGAGGAACAGTTAAAACAAAGCCAGAGAAAAAGTTGACTGAAAAAACAAGACTGCTGATGGAAAAAAGAAGGAAAATGTTAATTACTAATGATCCTAAAGAAATGATCCATTTTGCAGAACTAACCAAAACTATAAGGAAGTGCATCAAGGAAGATGTGAAAAAATATAATTATGAGCTAATCGAGAAAGCCATAGAAAACAATAGAAGTTACCAGAAAATGAAGCAACATCTCTCGATCGGAAAGAGACAGCTGATGGCCTTGATGCTAGAAGACGGCTCCATAACCCATAGTAGGAAACTGATCCTGAAACGGGTACAAGAATTTTACACCAAGCTGTATGAGGATCCTCTAGGAAATGATGAAGTAAATGATGATGCAAACATGCCCACCGAAGAGGTCCCTGATATCCTTCCGGAAGAGGTGAGACACGCAATCAGAAGTATGAAGAATGGAAAAGCATCTGGAATGGATGGTATCACAGCAGATGTATTCAAAGCAATGGGTAATCATACGGAAACAATTCTCGCTAAGATTTTTAATTCCTGTCTGAGGAAGAAAAAGATACCAGAAACATGGAACCATGCATGTATTATCCTTCTGCACAAGAAAGGTTCCAAAGAAGACTTGAATAACTACAGACCGATCAGCCTACTCCCAACAGTCTACAAAATATTCACCAAAATACTCACTATGCGCCTTCAAAACCATCTTGATTCTGCCCAACCCAGAGAGCAAGCTGGATTTCGCAGTGGGTATAGCACGATGGACCACATCCAAGTCGTGAGAGAGGTAATCAGTCGCACTAACGAGTATGAATTACCTCTATGTATGTGCTTTATCGACTACGAGAAAGCATTCGACTCTGTCCGAACTTCGTCGGTGTTACGTGCAGTAAAGAAACAAGGAGTAGAAGAAACGTACATAACCTTGATCAAGAATATCTACGAAAATGCGACAACATCTGTCCAGCTGCATGAAGAGACTAGTGCCTTTAAAGCCGAAAAGGGAGTGAGACAAGGAGATACTATGTCCCCTAAGTTATTTACAGCAGCTCTAGAGGAAGTATTCAAAAGGCTAGACTGAGAGGAAAAAGGCATAAAGGTAAATGGAGAATATCTGAGTCATCTGAGCTTTGCAGATGATATCATACTGTTCGCAGGAAGTCCAGAAGAGCTCCTTAGAAGAACTGAAGAGCTTAAGCAAGCAAGCCAAGAAGCTGGAGTTAAGATGAATCTTAATAAAACAAAGGTTATGTACAACTCCTTCACAAATTCTGAGAAGATACATATCAACGGAGCAGAACTCTGAGAAGGAACCAGCTATGTTTACTTAGGTCAACTCATCACTACTGATGGTTCGCTTCTTGGAGAAATCAACCAGAGAGTGAAGATGGCATGGAGTGCTTTTGGCAAGAATGCGAAATTCTTTAAATCAAATATTCCAGTCTTCCTAAAAAGGAGACTGTATGACGAATGTGTTCTGCCTGTTCTGACATATGGTTGTGAAACATGGACCACGAATGCCAGAATGATACAGCGCAAACAACACAGAGGGGCATGGAGAGATGCATGTTAGAGATCACCCGAAGAGACTGCAAGAGGAATGACTGGGTAAGAAAGAAGACGGGAGTCTGTGACGTGATTAGAAGAGTGAAGGTGTTAAAATGGCAGTGGGCGGGCCACATTGCTAGAAGAAATGACCAGCGTTGGACGTCCAGTGTCATCGAATGGATCCCAAGAAACATCAAGAGACCAAAAAGAAGACCGAAAGACAGGTGGGACAGAGAGCTTGTTAAGTTCTTGGGGCAAACTTGGAGGAGGGAGGCAGTTGACAGGGAAAACTGGAAGAGACTGGGGGAGGCCTTCATCCGTCAGCAGACTGAAAAAGGCTGATGATGATGATGATGATATATATATATATATATATATTAAAGGCAATTTTAGATATTATACAAGGATATATGAACAAAGAATCTATCTTTTCATTCACAAGCTTTTTCAAAAAAATTTTGTCCCCAGCACAGCTGTTGTAAAGCAGAAATCAATGCTATCTATGCAGGTGTTAATGCTGTTATTATGACCTCACCTGAATGATTCGAAGCTTAGTATTTGTTGTAATTTCGAGCGATAAGGTAGACTTCGTCTTTCGTAGCTTTATCTTTCGCATATTTCAATCTTTAGCGGTTCTGCATTTGCGACCACTTTTGTCTTTCGTGATCTCATTAAGTGCATTAATGTAATATATAGTGGAACTTCTATAAGTTTTCCATAACTCTTTTTTTTCAAAATTAAGAACTCCTTAACCGTACAAAGTAGAATACTTAGAGACAATACAACCGGTAAAAATTAAACGGTAATGAAAGAAAAACAGGGAAACAAAAAAAAGATGTTACACTTACAGGTTTACGGGGATAACTTCTTGCTGGTGACCTGGTGACAAACGTTCATGCACTCATTCCCTCCCAAAAGAACAAATTCTGTCACAAAAACACTCACACACGCACTAAAACAACAAATGGGAAACTCTAAATATTCAATGGGACACTAGCACTCATTCACTTCCAAAAGAACTAATCTTGTCAGAAGAACACTCACTCACACACGCACTCAAGTAACAAACGGGAATCTCTAAATATTCAGTGGGACACTAGATACATATTTCGAGAGCAAAACCCTCATCATCAGCAGCTGATGTGGAATGAAGGTGTGGCATGTAGTTTGGGGTATTTAAATGGTGGAGTGTTCGTGTGAAAGTGAAAGGAGGGGGAGGGTTGACGCCAGGTCACTAGCGAGGAGTTAATTTTGAAATATCCATCTCGTTGTAGTCTCCAACCCTTTTTAATTATTTCCATAATTCGAAGTGAATTAATTTTATAGGAAAAAATCCCTATCTTTTCCAGGTTATTTTTCTTCCATAACTCGAATTTCTACAACTCAAATTTTCTATAACTCAAAGGAGAAAATACTCCCCAATTAAATTTTTTTTCTATAAGTCGAAGTTTCTGGTAAATATGTCATCCTATATTGACAATATTTCTTCAAACGGAAATCAGAAAGATCCTTCACCACAACAGTAGCACTCATAAACGAACCCTTTTCCTCCTTCCAACCCTTCTTTTGTTCACCCCCGCAGATCTACAACCTGTTTACGGTGGACTTTCCTACCTCCTGGTGCAAACTCACTCCATTCTGCTCCCTTCCTTGTGCCTCTAACGCCTTTATCCTTATGCGCTCTCTTTTCATAATTATACTCCCCGTCTTTTGGCCCGTCTCTTGCTCCCAATCATCCAGCTTCTCCTAGAATATTTTATTATAATTTTTCACCCATTCCCACCAAATTACCCTCATCCTTATTGGACAATTCACACATCCTCCTGAAATTCTGTATGTTCTTAAGCAGCCTGTTATTGGTCAAATTTATTGCCGATGTAATTCACATACTGTGATTGTAAAATGTGATTCACAAATCAGTACAGGTAACTCTCATTCAACAAACGTTCATTGAATGAATGTCCGCTTTAACGAATGAATTGAATTTTATAGCTTTACTTTTTGCCAAAAATTCTGTTCACTTTAACGAACTAAATAACATGTATCCAACTCAGATTGAAGAAACTCAGATGTTTATGAAAGTTCTTGGAGTCATAAAGGCCATCTTGTTTACCCATGGATTCTTCGTGTGTCCAAGAATAATATTTTAAGTAAAATGGAGTTAGAATTATCTTCCTGGATTTAAAGAAAGCAACACGAGGGAGGCTACTTAAGTCAAGAGTTAATTAGTGAGAAAGCCAGAGCCATTTTCTCTAGACTTAAAGAGCAGCAACCAGCAATCGATGTGGAATTTAATGCTAGCAGAGGTTGGTTTCACAGATATAAAAGTAGGACAGATATTAAACCGCAAATACGTCATGGTGAAGCTTTTTCAGCTGATAAACAGAAAGCTGATGAGTTTGTGTCAGGTTTTGGTTATTTGATGGAACAAAACGTGTACTCATCTCATCAGGTATTTAACTTTGATGAAACAGGCTTATTTTGGAAGAAAATGCCTAAAAGGACCTACATTATGGAAGATGAGAAAAAATTACCAGGCCATAAAGCCTCAAAAGACAGATTTACTTTGCTTGGCTCAAATGCATCTGGGGTATTTAAAATGAAACCACTTGTAGTTTATCATTCTGAAAACCCCAGAGCATTAAAGAACTTCAATAAGGCACATCTCCCTGTAATTTTTAAGAGCAGTCGAAAAGCATGGGTCACCAGTTATATTTTTGATGACTGGTTTAAAAATTACTTTACTCCAGCTGTGGAAAGATATCTTAAGAGCAAAAACTTAGCACAAAAAGCCATCTTAGTTTTGGACAATGCTCCTGCTCATGGCGCACATCTTCTCACTCTTCCTGGTTTTATCAAAATTAAGTTCCTTCCAGCAAATACTACCTCTCTGATCCAGCCTATGGATCAAAATGTCATCGCCAACTTCAAGCAAAAATACCACAAGCTAACTTTTAGGCAATGCTTTCATGCTACTGATGGTGATGACAAACCCACCCTCAAAGAATTCTGAAAATCTTATAACATCAAAGAGGCCATAAATAATATTGCGAAAGCTTGGGAGGATATGAGCACTAAATGTCTGGCATCAGGATGGAAAAATTTGTGGCCTGATATTTCTGCAGATTTCGAGGGATTTCAGCCAGAGGAAGAGAAGAGACAGGAGCAAAAAGAAATTCTGCAGATTGGTGAAAATCTTGGTCTGAGGATAACAGCTGAAGATGTGGATGAGCTTGTGGGCTCCTATTCTTCCGACATGTCTGAGGAAGAAATAGAAGCCATTGATAAAGCTGTTGTGTCTGAATCAGAGGAAGTTCCCCAGCCAGAGTCAAGATTAACAGCAGAAAATATTAGAAAGGTCATTACAGTAGCAGAGCAGTTAAAGACAATGCTTGGAGAAATAGATTTACTCCAGGATAGGGTTTTCAAGTCAACTAATTTTGTGGATGCTGCAGTGGAATCTTACAGGACTATTTTGCATGACCTTCTAAAACCCAAGCAGACCAAGTTGGATTCCTATTCCAAAAAGACCACTACTTCAGCCACAGAGGAGCAACAGCCTCAGCCTTCAACATCAAAAATGACCTAATCTATTATCTTAAACAAATAAATGTCATTACTTTTCACTACAAAACCTGTTTTTTTATTTTTGAGTTTCCATGACCCTCAGTATGTACGAAGGACCCCCAATTATTCAACTTAAGAGAGTTTCAAGTTAAGAGATATTTTTCTAGAACCAATTAATCTCGTAAGTTGAGGCACCACTGTACAGATGATTTTTGACGAGTTTCTTAATGTTGCAAAAAGGCAACCAACTAGAGAAAATTGTAATGTGCTATAACACTTGTATAGAGTATTTTGTGTTTAATCAAGTATTAGGTACATGTTACATTTGTGTGCTCTACATGGTTGCCATTTTACATAAAAAAATCACCAAACGTCACCAAATTTGGGATCTAAATTACATGAATACGAGTATAGACTAAGCTAATAAGCAAGCATAATGTTATATTTTTCATAAAGGAACAAGTCGTATGATTATTTGTTACTGTCACTTATATTGCATAACTTTTTTCTGCCTGTAAAAATAGCAATAATTAATTAGGCAAAAAAAATATGGTTATAAGGACACTTAAAAACAAGAACGAATTAAATACTGTTTGTTGACTAGCAAGTAAATGTTATTCACATAGGAATAAGTCTTATAATTGTTTGTTACTTTCACTTACATTGCACAACTTTTGCCTGCCTTTACAGCAATAATTAAAAGATAAAAGAAAATGTTATAAGAACACATAAAAACAAACAAAATAAATACTGTTTGCTGACTAGCAAGCATAATGTTATGTGATATGTAATTCACATTGGAACAAAACATTTATAATGTAATTATTGCTGTCTATAATAACAACAATAACTAAAAAGGTAAAATAAATTCATGAACCAAACATAGTTTGCTGACTAGCACAATATATAAAAAATTGTTCATCAATTCATACCGATGGGTCATCAGTAAGTCGACATATCTCTCCATCAATAGCAGCAGTTTCCTTTTGCTTACCAAGCAAATTTTCATTTTCTTGGTTTTAAGATCTTTCGTGTTCTCACATAGTCTCTTCTTCGCCAAGCCTCTCTGTTCCTTCTCCTCACCATTCTTCTTCTGTTCCTCAAAAGCAATTGAGTATAGTGCTCCGGCAATTCTAGCTCTAGAAATCATTTTCTTTGTAACTGTTACGTTGTTCAGGCCTTCTGCGGCCTGAACACCATCGTAGATTTGTTGCTGGGCAATGAGCGACCTTGGCAACTGATTTTCGATGATAACTTCTTTGTTTATGGAGAAGTCCCTCTCAACAAATGCATTACCATGGCTGATGATGAGCACTTACTTCATAAAATTGACCAGCAATAACGAGGCTTCATTGTTGCTCAGAAGTGACCTCCAAAAATGATCAAGTCGTTGACAGTTCCTCTGTATTCCTTCAGTTACTCCTGAACAACTGGCTTGATAACTATAAGCTTGAATTCTCTTTTAATTTTATCACACTCATTCCCCGTGAGCCATTTTTTGTCCTGGAAAATATTAAGTGTCATTCCAAAGCGCTTGATACATGCAGCTTGAAATTTCACAAGGAGAGAAGGATCACAAAATGTAATGGCCTTGCAGAGATTGTATTTGAGTTGGAATTTCTCAAGGAGTTTCAGGCAAAGTGTTTGGAGCATCAACCTGCAGTCATTTTTAAACTTTGCTACTTCAGTATCTGTGAGAGTGAGTTTCCTTAACTCAGACCTCACAGAATATCCCAATTTGACATGCTTTGGCAATACAAAGTTTTCAGTTTTTACTTTCTCCATACATAGTAATGGGAAAGTATTGTGTTAATGAAAAAAATGGACTTCGAGATTTCAACGGAATTACACGTTTTGAGGTCCCTAGAACACGTTTAGACTATTTTCAGAATGATGTCTGCATGTGTGCACGTGTGTGTATGTGATTGTGGGCGCTCTAACTCAAAAAGAAACTGCCATATTGATACCAAATTTCATATATAACTTTATTATAAGCACAAAGAACTAATTAGATTTTGGACAATACCGGTTAACCGGAAGTTGTGGTTTATTCGAAACCCGATTCGGTTTTTGCGATATTTGTTCATTAAAATATCATTATTGTATTTACAATTCTATACAAAAGTTATAGAGAATGTAATTTCCTAAAATTTTCATTTGAAACAATTTTCTATTGTGGTTATTGTTTAGGAGTTATTTATAAATAACCGGTTTTTCGGTTTTCTCCTTAAAAACAATGTTATTGGTAATCTTCGTGCGGACCAAAGTTGTAGAGAATAATATTTCTTCCAAGTTTTGTTTGAAACAAATTTTCGTAGAACCATCCATTTCGGAGATATTTTGCTTTTTACTTTTTATTTTCTCCATACGTAGTAATGGGAAAGTATTGTATTCATGAAAAAAATCGACTTCGAGATTTCAATGGAAATACATGTTTTGAGGTCCCTAGAACACGTTTACACTATTTTCGGAATGATGTCTGTGTGTGTATGTATGTTAGTGTGGGCGCGAAACCAGATTCGGTTTTTGCAAAATTTCTCCGATAATATGTCATTATTGTATACACTGATCGCTACAAAAAATGTACAAAATATAATTTCCTACATTTCTTATTTCAAACATTTTTCCATAGCAGTTATTCTTTAGGAATTATTTATAAATAATCGGATTTTCGGTTTCCGTCAAATTTCTCCTTAAAAACGTCGTTATTGGTAATCTTTGTGAGGACCAAAGTTGTAGAGAATAATATTTCCTCCAAGTTTTGTTTGAAACAAATTTTAGTAGAACCATCCATTTTGGAAAAATTTCCTTTTTACTTTCTCGATACGTAGTAATGGGAAAGTATTGTTCACGAAAAAAATCGACTTCGAGATTTCAACGGAAATACATGTTCTGAGGTCCCTAGAACACGTTTACACTATTTTCGGAATGATGTCTGTGTGTGTATGTATGTTAGTGTGGGCGCGAAACCAGATTCGGTTTTTGCAAAATTTCTCCGATAATATGTCATTATTGTATACACTGATCGCTACAAAAAATGTACAAAATATAATTTCCTACATTTCTTATTTCAAACATTTTTCCATAGCAGTTATTGTTTAGGAATTATTTATAAATAATCGGATTTTCGGTTTCCGTCAAATATCTCCTTAAAAACGTCGTTATTGGTAATCTTTGTGAGGACCAAAGTTGTAGAGAATAATATTTCCTCCAAGTTTTGTTTGAAACAAATTTTAGTAGAACCATCCATTTTGGAAAAATTTCCTTTTTACTTTCTCCATACGTAGTAATGGGAAAGTATTGTTCACGAAAAAAATCGACTTCGAGATTTCAACGGAATTACACGTTTTGAGGTCCCTAGAACATGTTTAGACTATTTTCAGAATGATGTCTGCGTGTGTGCACGTGTGTGTATGTGATTGTGGGCGCTCTAACTCAAAAAGTATGTGCCATATCGTTATCAAACTTCATATATAACACTTTAACACGAGCACAAAGAACTGATTAGTTTTTGGACAATACCGGTTAACCGGAAGTCGAGGTTTATTCGAAACCCGATTCGGTTTTTGCGATATTTCTTCGTTAAAACATCATTATTGTATATACAATTATACACAAAAGTTATAGAGAATGTAATTTCCTACAACTTTCATTTGAAACAATTTTCTATTGTAGTTATTGTTTAGGAGTTATTTATAAATAACAGGTTTTTCGGTTTTCTCCTTAAAAACATCGTTATTGGTAATCTTCGTGAGGACCAAAGTTGTAGAGAATAATATTTCTTCCAAGTTTTGTTTGAAACAAATTTTCGTAGAACCATCCATTTCGGAGATATTTAACTTATTCTAAATTTCCAGTAGTGGTGAATTCTGTAAACATATTCAAATATATGTAATTTACGGCAGTAAGGACGACTGTATTCTTTTACGATACGAAATGATAATTTTGCCTCATAATGCTATTCATAATAATTTAAAATTCTATACCCCAAATATGGAGAAAGTCATGTGTTGGCCACATCAGATTTTTTCTAGATCAATTTTGTCAACACTTTGGACTGATTCCAATACCTCCTTTTTCACAAACATTGTCATTATTTCTGCCATAACCGTTGTGAGATCTGTATACAAAAAGATTGCGAAGGGAGCATTGCTTTGTAATTCAGTGAGGAAAGGCTCCACAATAGTAACAACGAGCAAAAAATGCCAGCCTAAGTCCCATGAGCCTATCATTCACACCTTCAGTAAGGATTTTATAACTGTGTGACTTTATTGATTTGCCATCTTTTCTGCAGCCTTCCACAAATTGCTTCAAATTAGGCAAAATTTTAACAGCTCGTTCAGCAACATGAGCATTATTTAGCCACCTCATAGCACAGAACTTTTGGGGCAACTGAGAAGAACCTGAATAGAGCTTATAATCACCTCAGCATGCCGGCACATCCTTGAATACATTGTAAATGGATTTTAAAAATGTAACAACATTCCATCCAGTAGCATTTGCCTCCCTTTTAAATGCATTGTTCATTATATGAAGACCTCAATAACCCATTGACAGCAGGGTAGGATCATCATCATCATGTCTCAGGTGGAGATGAGCCTCCAGCTCATTGATGAATTTAAAATTTACATTGGGTCCATCCATAGAGATCTGAAGTAGGCATTTCAGGTTAAGGCAGGAAAGCTGCTTTAAGAATGCTTCCAACAAATTCAGAGCTGTAGCGTGACTTAAAAATGCTGAGCTGAAGTAGCGCATACATACTTCATTATGTACTTTACTCCAGAAGCGGATAGCTGTCCATTTGTTGTAACTGGGCCAATTTGTTGAGACTTTCATCAAAATAGGCTACAAAACATCCATTCTCAATGACTTCATTCAAAAGCATGTCATCATGAATGTAAGGCACCAATCCAAACACAATAGTATAGGCTATTTTGGCCCTAGCCAATTTCATACATTTTGCAATACTGCTATCTGGAAACATTCTTGGAAAGATTTCCACGGCCCTACCAGTGGCTCACAACACTATGCAAGCACCATAATATTTCAGCAGTGGTGATCTCATCTTTTATGATATACTTCTTCAGACCATGAATTCCGAATACACTGGCAGCTAGAGCCTGAGGTTGTTGCTGGCCAATTCGAGGCTAAAGTAGCAAAAATAAAAGTGAATTGTAAAAAATGACTGAGGGTAATATTAACAGTGAATATTAACATCAAAGTTTTATAATTTATTTGAAACTATTGCATTGTTATTCTGTATCATAATTTTAAAAATTCAAAGTAGGTAACTATATAAGTGCTATCTAACCAATGTAGGTATTTTCAAGTTTTTAGTTTATTGATAGCATTTGTTCATTTTATGACTATTATAGTTTTTTTAAACAGGGTGTTTCATGACTTTCTGGACAAACTTAACATTCCTGAGGTCATTTTAAATAGAAAATGTAATACAGTAAAACCTCTATCTAGTGAACCTCCGTTTATCGTAAACCTCCGTATTTCGTAATATCTTTTGGGTCCCGCCAAAACTGTATGTTACGGTATAGACAAACCTCTTAATATCGTACCTCCGTATTTTCGTAATTCTCCGTATATCGTAATGGGAAAATGCACCCCTGATAAAAAACAACCTCCCTATAGTAAAATAATGTATTCCTGTTTACGGATAAAATAATTAAGCTAGTTTGCAATGAAAATTTACATGTGAATAACCAAAAGAAATCAGTCGATGGTATATGCATACGTACGTACAAGGTTATCCCGTTGAAGCAACCACCGTAGTGGCCTCTCGAAAAAGTCGCCAAAATATTATCATAATGCAACAAATATGCACAATTTAAGTTGAAGTTAGGTTGCGTAGTTTATTACCTATGCCAGGCCCTATGAGTTCAACTCGCTCAGATTTACGGTCCCCTTCTAAAAGGAAACAACGGCAAGCACCAATAGTCAATTCTTCCGTGATTCTCAAGTTACACATCACTGCTACTTATGTACGTATCAATTTTAATCACTCGTGAAAAGTGTCACGAGAATATTATTACAATGTTGCAAAGATATGTCATTTAAACGTAAATTAATTCTCGATCCTCAGCTAACACACCATTGCTACGTATTTATTAATTTTCACGGCCTTTGAAAAGAGCCCTGAAAATATGACTAGAGTGTTGCAAAGGCATTTAATTGTCAATTCTTTCGTGATTCTCATGTTACTTTTACTGCCTCTGAAAAACCCACGAATATATAACTGTAACATTGCAAAGACAATATTTAAGTCAATTCTTTCGCGGTCCTGAGGTTAACAACGCACCACTGCTACGTACGTATCACTTTTTACCACATCTGAAAAGAACCGTGAATACATGACTATAATGTTACATAGATATAATATTTAAGATAGGTAGTGCTTCTGCTGCGAAGATTTCTCGCCTGGTGAATCCCCTCACACGTCCCGGTTTATCCCCTCATGCAGGCGTCCAGCTATACGCCGGTATGCGTCAAGTTTCTATGAGCGTGTAGTGCTTATGTTTGCCTTATACGAGGAGCTTGTCAAAATTACTGGTTATACCACATTGATTTGTTTCATTAAGCTATAGTGGATACATAATCTACAAATACGTGTTTTTTAACGTTAATTTTGTCCTTAATCACGTGAGTATATTATTTATTATATCACAACTTTCATGTAATTATTAATGCATTGATTTTCCGATTATAATTAAAGTTTGTTAGGTGTATAACAACATACTTCATTATGCCTTGTATAATATTAAGTGCAATATTTACAAATAATACACAAGTAATTAATGAATATGTTTATGAATAAATTAATTTTAGACCCGGGGCCGCCGCAACTGGGAGTGCGAGTTGTGCACGGCACACCGGCGGCAGGAGAGGAGGGGCGGCCAGAGAGGAATAACTTAAACAAATATTTAAGATTCTTCTTCTTACATCGGGGAAGTGTATTCCCAAAGCATTTGTTTCGGAAATGCCGGTTGCAAACCAGAGGTCTACGAACGTTCATTTCTCTCCCTTGCTATTTTCGTTAGTATTTCATCGCTAGTAGTTGGAGGAGGATCGAGACACCGCTGGTGTTTGAATTCGTTTTATGCAGGTTTCTTTCCCGTGTGATCTAATTCTATTTTAAATTGCTGGTTTTTAGAGTTAGACCATCTGATACTTTGGATTTCACATCTGTTGTCTAACAATAGGAGGTATGTATCTTTTCCATGCTAGTAGATGTGTGGTGTTGTCTGGGATATAACGCGATCCCGAAATTACTGTAAAAGTGAAAATGGCAAAACATTTTATTATAGATTTCGGAGCTGAATTTAAAGAAACTTGTGGCGATATTCACTAAATTTATCACATGCACTGTATGTTATTGACCTTGTGTTACATTAATAGGCTCACTACGCGTCATAAATCTGATCATTCTTAAATAAATTAACTACTTGAACTTTGAATTTAACATGACCCGCATTTGTATATTTTCAGGATAAAGTGCATTATATTCGAGACGATCTTTGTTTTTTACCGTGCAGACATTTTTTGTCAACTTTCCAATGGAAAGTATTTGTATAATAAATGAAAGAATTAATAAATGTTTCGCTTTTCTTCCTGAAAACTTAGATGATAGTAATTCATATCGCTGTTTAGAGCAACGAAACTATTCATTGGATTAGTGGTCAATATCGCTTCATTTATTCTTGTGTACTCTGATCTAATACAGTAAAACCCTCGAAAAGCGGAATCTCATGAGACTCGACGAAATGTCCATTTTTCACAGATCTTCCGCCTTGAACAGGCTAAAATAGTCGTTTTTCATCAAAATGTAGGAATATAGAACCCCTTCAATCTTCCAAAACTTTGGATTTTACAGGTTTCTGTCTTTCACAGGTTTTACTGTATAAAATAATTAGGAGCAGTGTATGTGAGGGGGTGACAGTTTGATCGTAAGAAATTCAATAGGTAAAACGTATTTCTAGTGCAAAAATGTTTTCAAGTGCATTTACATCCGGTTTTATGGGTAAAATCGATTTCTTTGCTAATGCAAGCTCACTCTTCTGTAGGTAGTATTCTGGGGAAAAGAAATTCTAGAGAGTAAAACCTTCAGGCTGCCCTATTTTTTTTGTGTGAAATCGATGTCTGAATTATTTTTTTATTAAACAAGAGAAATATTGTATATTATAATTGATTCCATCTATTGGAGCATTAATAAATGCATTCAAGGAACAAAACTCACATCCTTACTGTCTGTGTCCACTGACTGTGATCAGATAATAAATTGTTTGCTACAGAAAATAAGGATCAATTCGTGAATCACTATAAGTACTGTTGTGATTTTAACGTAAATATCGATATCTTTATGTTTAGGCTTCTTATTTTTAGAAGAAATTGGCACACGATCTACGAACAGGAAACATTTAAAAGAAAAATAGAGGAAAACTTTAATTTTTATCAATTTTATCCTATGGAAAGAAATCACTTGAATTGTTTCTCGTTTATGCAACACATTTCGATGAATTTAACATCGAAGACTTTACTGTAAAATTTAATTTTGCTATTTTGCCTAAGTTTGTGATTGAAATTTACGAGTCGTTAGAGCTGTGGTTCATAACCTTGTAATGTTGCATCACACTCCTTTCGAGGTCTTAATATTTTTTCACCACTTAGAATTGGACAAGGCCCCCTGATAATGACAAAAACGTAAAATCAGACTAATTTAAAGTAAAAGTAAAATCAACGTTGACGCTTGCTTATCGATAAGAACGCTTCACTTCATATTTTATTTTGAAATTTTTATTTCCTCATTTCTTCAGTATGAAATCGTCACTAATTTACAACTAAATGCCACGATTGATTTTAAAATAAATTTTTTCTTCACTATTTTGGACAGGACTATATTTTCATTGAGAGAAAGATTTTAAACTTTAAATGATCACTGTGAGTTGCTCAGCATGTTTCATGATACATCAAAACTCAATGATTCGAAGGGCGGCGAGCTATTGGCTAAATGTAAGGAATTGGATAATAAGCTGACTGATGCAAATCTAAGTGAATCAGATTTAGATGGGGAGTATTTATTTGGAGAGCTTCAAATACTGAAGCTCTACATAAAGCGTGAAATGGATACATGTGAAGTATTGGACTATATTCTTCAAAATGATTTAATCTCTTCATTTCCAAATGTTGCCATTGGCATCCGCATTTATCTGACATTACCTGTGTCTGTAGCTTCGGGAGAAATAGTTTTTCAAAACTGAAAATTATTATTTAAACTATTTTAAGATCGACAATGTCGCAAATTTAGCAATGATATCCATATAACATGAACTGTCAGATAAGTTGAATGTACATGACATCATTTTTTAAAAATTTCTACTTATAAAGCCAGGAAAGTAAAGTCTCTTAAATAACATGTAATTTATTTGTTAATGAGTGTTCATTTAATATTATAATCGTTAATTCTGTTTAGACAATTTTAGTACAAAGAATATTAGTTTAGATTATTTTTTAATTTCTTCTAACAATAAAAAGTTTTTCATCCTTTTGACCTGTTTAAACTATGTAAATGCAATTTTTGGTGATAAACTATATTGTTCTTTTCTCTTTCTCATGTTTAGAAAGACTGTAATAATAGGAAAATTCACCTTTGCAGAGCTGTAATAAATAATTTTCGCTATGTCTTATAGTTTTTTTCATTTAAAAAAGTATCCTGCAGTATATACTACCATGTTGAGTGGGGGAGAGGGCGGCAAATTTCATTTTGCACACCGGCTGCCATATGGGTTGCGGCGGCCCTGTTTAGACCCATAATGGACATGGTAAATCATAGAAAAAGACGGCTGCTGAAAATAGAAACGAAGTTAGCAATTTTCCAAGCCATTGATGAGGGGAAAAGAAAAATAGATGTGGCAGAAACCTTTGGCATACCACCGTCGACTCTAACATCTATTTTAAATAAACATAAAGAAACTGAAGTAGCAGCACATCAAGGTTTCATCAATAAAAGATCTCAGGCAGTGAAAAATGAAGAATTAGATAAATGTCTGTTTGATTGGTTGATGGAAGCTTGAGCCAGAAGCATACCTATATCTGGGCCTATTCTACAACAGAAGGCTAGGGAAATGGCATTGAAAATGGGAATAGATGACTTTCAAGGGTCAAATGGATGGCTACAGAAGTTTAAAGTGCGCTAGAACCTAAGAACTTTAAAAATGTGTGGGGAAGAAGCTTCTGTAAGTACAATTGTGGTAGAAGAGTGGAAAAACACTCTGCAAACAATTTCAGTGAGTTATGATCCTAAAGACATTTTCAATGCAGATGAAGCTGGATTTTTTTATAACTTACTCCCAGATAGAACTATTGCAGTTAAAGGAGAACCCTGCCACGGAGGGGAAAAAAGCAAGGAGAGATTTACAGTGCTTTTCTGTACCAATGCAGATGGCACTGAGAAATTAGAGCCACTTGTGATTGGGGAATATAAAAAACCCAGATGTTTTAAGAATATAAAAAAACTTCCCTGTTTATACAGAAATTCTAAAAAGTCATGGATAACTGTAGCTTTATTTAGTGAGTGGCTAAGCATGCTTGATGCAAAGATAGGCATAAAGAACAGAAAAATAGTTCTTTTTCTGGATCAGTGCACTGCTCATAAAGTTGAGGGGATCGTGTTGCGACATGTTAAAATAATGTATTTTCCTCCAAATACCACAAGTAAACTGCAACCATTAGATCAGGGCATAATTTCTAGTGTTAAGAGAAATTACAGACAGCAGTTGGTGCTCTATATTTTAAGAAATGTGGATGAAACAAATGATCTTACAAAATGTAAATGGAATATATTGCAGGCCATGCATAGGCTCTGCCTATCATGGAATTATGTTCAATCAGCCTCTATTAATAAATGCTTCATAAAGGCAGGATTTATGAGGACAACATATGAGGAAGATGAAGTATCAGATGATGAACCTTTGGAATGGGATGAAATCAATAAAATAATTCATCTTCAAACATCATTTAATGATTTTGTTAATGTTGACACTTCCCTATTAACTTGTGCACCAACTGAGGGAGAAATGGTAGAAGAAGTGGAGATAGAAGTTGAACGGGAGAATATAGCAGACTAATAAGGAAGAAGAAGAAAATGATGAAGAGGAAATAATTCCATCTCCAAAAAAGAGTGAAGTGCAAGAGGCTTTGAGTGTGCTAGAAAGATTTTTTATGAATATGGAGGATTGCAGTGGTGATAATCTCTTGCTACTAAATAAAATAGAAAATGTTGTATCCAATGAATTTAAGAAAAAGATGACACACTGAAATTACCAGTTTTTTTTCCAGTAAACAATAGGTAGAATACACATTCATTTTTTGTTCAGTTAGGTTGGTATTTATATGATAAATATATTAAATTTATGTTGTGTATATATAAATATACTAATATAGTAATTAAAAAGACAATAGTACTTTTAATTACCAGTTTGTGCATTTATGAATAATAATATGAAGGTCTTACGGTAAACCTCTTTATAGTGAACCTCCATTCATCAAAATGCCTAAAATCTGGTCTCTTCCATTTCGATATATAGAGGTTTTACTGTATAAACATATCTCCAATTCGCAACAATTGTCCAGCTACGAGTGTTTGAAGTTTATAAATGATTGTACAACTATTTGGAGCTGGTGCGTTATGTATTGATGCTGAGGGAAGCCATTTTAAACAAATTTAGTGATTTTTGTTTTGTTTCGTTTTGTTTGTTTTGAAGTTATAATTTGTTGTTTGCAATAAATTATCGGCAATAAAATGTTCCAAATAATTGTACAATCATTTATAAACTGCAAACGCTCGTAGCTGACAATTGTTGCGAATCGGACACGTGTAAAATACATTTTCTACTTAAAATGACCTCAGGAATGTACTCATTAAGTTTGTCCAGAAAGTCATGCAAAATCCTGTATATTATAGAAAAAGTATAAAAGTGCATGTAAACATAACTAGGTCATGCTTGGAATTCGCCTGCTGTTGGTGCATATTATCAATGCCAATAGGCACCGCCTCTAGGTCAACTACATCTTCAATTGGGGTTTCTCTTCCATGGGTTGAAGTTGCCTGCTAAAAAGTATAGCTATTAAATATAGCATACAAAAATCTGATATGGCCAATACATGACTTTCTCCATATTTGGGGTATAGATATTTAAATTATTATGAATAGCATTATAAGGCAAAATTATTATTTCGTATCTTAAAATAATACAGTCTTCCTTATTTCTGTAAATTAGGTATATTCTGAATGTTTTAAGAAATCACCGCTACATGGTGCTGAATACTGGAAATTTAGAATAAGTTAAATATCTCCGAAATGGATGGGTCTACGAAAATTTGTTTCAAACAAAACTTGGAAGAAATATTATTCTCTACAACTTTGGTCCTCACGAACATTACCAATAACGACGTTTTTAAGGAGATATTTGACAGAAACTGAAAAAACCGATTATTTATAAATTATTCCTAAACAATAACTGCTTTGGAAAATTGTTTAAATAAAAGATGTAGGAAATTGTATTTTCTACATTTTTTGCAATAGTCAATGTACACAATAATGATGTATTATTGGAGAAATATCACAAAAACTGAATCGGGTTTCGAATAAACCTTGACTTCCGGTTAACCGGTATTGACCAAAAAGTAAACAGTTCTTTGTGCTTGTGCTTAAGTGTTATATATGAAATTTGGTAACAATATGGCAAGTACTTTTTGAGTTAGAGCACCCACAATCACATATAGTCAAACCCCCCCACCCCCCCCCCCCCCCCCACATCATTCCGAAAATAGTGTAAACATGTTCTAGGGACCTCAAAGCGTGTATTTCCGTTGAAACCTTGAGGTCGATTTTTTTGGTGATACTATGTATGGAGAAAGTAAAAATATAATAGATGTATGAGTACAACAGACAAACGGAATACTCCAGAGCCCTATCAATCTTCTGGCCACTTGAGTGTTTACACATGTGCACAAGTGTCTGTGAAGAGACTAATCCCATAGCTGCTTTGCTTTGCCTGGATTTTTGTTTGGTGCTTCTTGCTTTCAATATGACTGCTGAGTGCCCTTCGGCCCATATTGCTGAAGTCAATAGTTTTGCAGCATAAATTGCAGTAAGTGGCATGGATATTTTGTGGGGAGGGTTTTATGTGATTGAACTGTGGTTCCTTGAGCCAATCCTCATTAAAAGTAGCTTTCTTTGGCATTATTTCCCTCAATTTCCATCGATCATTACTATGCCTGAAATGCGTCTGCAATGAGTAAGTTTTTATAACTTTTTATATGTAGTTAAAGTCAGGGCTCCAGAAATACAACTTCAATCTACTCGCCACAAAAAAAATTTACTCGCCCATAGTATTGCGGCCTACTTTTATATAAGTATTTTTAACAAAATCAATGGAGAAATACTCAGTTTTCACAAAGTACCGTATTCACCTGAATCCAAGACGACCCTGAATCTAAGACGACCCCCCATTTTGATGATTCCAAAAGAGAAAAAAGCTCAAATTGACCTTCATGACTACAAAAATTATAAATCTTGTGAAATATTTATTTTCTCTTATACTTTTCTTGAACGTCATTGTCTTTTAACATTTTAAAATCATAAGATCACATCACAAATAGAACCATTCAGGTTTTCAAACAAATTAAATGGTAGCATTCATTTTAAGATAACATTAAAAATAAAGTAAATACATTGAAATAATATACTCATTTCAGGACAACAAAAAAACATTTCAATCCAAGTGCTGCATAAAATCATTTTATTGTGTTAGTCATCATCACTGTCAATGCAACCTTCACTATTTTCCTCGTGCTCACTATCTTTATCACTCTCAACTTCATCATCAGTCTCCCACAAAACATCATCCTCACTCCCATCCATGGCATTAGATAAGCAGCATTTCTTAAATCCTTTCACTATTACGTTTGCATTTATTTGTTGCCACGATGCCTTGATCCATTGGCAGAGCATTGCAACTTCAGGTTTCTTAAGATTTCCTTTTGGTGTTTAAGTGTGAGTTCCACTTTGTAACCACTCGGAATACAAAACCTTTAAATTATTTTTAAAACACTTATTGACAGCAACATCTAAAACTTGAAGTTGCGATGTCGTGCCTCCAGGTATTACAATAAGATCAGTATTCATCGCACTCATTGTTTTTAATTTCAGGAGATGTGTCCTTTGAATGCATCCAGTGAAAGCAATTGCTCTTTGTTTTAGTAAAGCTCCTGCCCATCTATTCCACACCACACGTAACCAATCTCTCATTAGTTCTTTAGTCATCCACCCCTTTTCTTGACACCTATTATTCCACTTGGCAAATGTTCCTTAGGCATTGTTTTCCACTTTAGAATAACATATGGTGGAAATTTAGTCCCATCTGCTAAAACCGCCAACATTACCGTGACTCGCTTTTTTTCGTTGCCTGTAGTGTTAATTAGGACGGACTTCGCACCATTTTCGTTCACGGTATAATTAGATGGCACGTCGAAGAAAACCGGAGTTTCATCGGCATTTCCTATTTGGCTCAAAAGGTAATTATTGGTTTTTCTAAGTCCAATTACGTATTTCTGGTAAGCGAGAAGTTTTTCAACATAGTCTTCTGACACAGCGAAGTTCGTCGCCGTAAAGAAAAATTATTTCGTCGCATCATTCTCACGCACCAACTTCTGCTGGCCTTGAATTCCTGTAATGATATATTAAGTCCTCTAGTAATTTCATTAGCTTTAAGTATAATACTTTCAGTCGAAACAGGCATACCGTTCTTCCTCATGGTGCGCACAAACTTGACTACTTCTTCTTCAATGCCATGAAATCGGCCTAATTTTGGACCACTGAGCGACTTCCTTGTAGCTTTGGCTTTTTCTAGTTCCTGATTTGAGAGTTTCCATCGACGCACATTTGCCTCAGATACACCGAACTTTCAACTCGCATCAGAGTTATTAGTTTTTTCGGCGTAATTTATCACGATCAGCTTAAAATTTGTATCTTAGCTCCATCTAATTCCTTTGTTAACTTCCCCTTTGCACTCGTGCCACGTACTTCAACATGATCTGTCATTTTAACTTAAGGGTTATGCATTTAAATCAAGAATGCACAACTCAAAATTACTGTCACACTTAGTGAATCGCGGTGCGTCGTTTGAAAGGGGAATCCCAATGATTTCCGCTCTCATTTGTTTTTACCTTGCGGTTGCCATTACGTGCAAGATGAAAGTACGTCGTCTGTGTTATGGTCGTCGACGATGATTATTAGTCTAAATAATTATTATTCCTGTTATGTTTTTCTTATTGTTATTACTATTTGTTTATTTCACTTCTTTATGTACGTACTTGAATTTGCTGTTGTGAATTGTTTACTCTAATATACCATTTGTTGTAAAAGCCATTGATGAAATGCTTAAATATATTTCGTATTCGAATGTAAGACGACTCTTGATATTTACAGCTGAAAATTTGGAAAAAAAGGTCGTCTTAGATTCAGGTGAATACGGTATATCATGTGTAAGAAGCGTCTATATATATAGATATCATGTGTAAGAAGCGTCTTTATATTATAGATATATATATATTAAAGGCAATTTTAGATATTATACAAGGATATATGAACAAAGAATCCATCGTTTCATTCACAAGTTTTTTCAAAAAAATTTTGTCCCCAGCACAGCTGTTGTAAAGCAGAAATCAATGCTATCTATGCAGGTGTTAATGCTGTTATTATGACCTCACCTGAATGATTCGAAGCTTAGTATTTGTTGTAATTTCGAGCGATAAGGTAGACTTCGTCTTTCGTAGCTTTATCTTTCGCATATTTCGATCTTTAGCGGTTCTGCATTTGCGACCACTTTTGTCTTTCGTGATCTCATTAAGTGCATTAATGTAATATATAGTGGAACTTCTATAAGTTTTCCATAACTCTTTTTTTTCAAAATTAAGAACTCCTTAACCGTACAAAGTAGAATACTTAGAGACAATACAACCAGTAAAAATTTGAACCCGCGACCCTAGCATTGGAAGCTAGACATGCTAGCAATAACTCGAGAAAGAATCAAGATAGAAACTATAAATTAGGCAACTAAAAATCGACTTTTCAACTTGCAGGCTTTCATTCTATTTAAGATTAAAATTAGAAATAATTATCCTGCGATCTTTGGATCTAAACAGTTTTAAAGAAAAAATTATAAATTTCCTTATTCTGTTCATCTTTTTCCACCTACAGTTTGAAATTGCTCGTGTTAAACTTTTAATTCACCTACCATATTTGCCGGCATATAAGACATTTTTTTTTCGCAAAAAACATCACCTAAAATCAACCTGCATCTTATGCACTAGAGGTAAATATTTTCTCAATCGTATAGATGTGCTGATACTTTGTATAAAAGTTTGAATGAGAGGAAAAGAAACATTTCCTAAGCTAATATCAAAGTGCTTTTACGAAAAAAACAATACAGGTGGTCCTCAACTTTTGTACATTTGACTTTTGTACAACTCGCACTTTCGTACAGTATACATTGTCACCCCTAAACCACCTTTCGTATGCCGAATTTGGACTTTCGTACATCAGCTGACAAACAAACATTTCGAGCTATTGCATAGTGAAGCAAAATGCATAAATATAATAAAATTCAAAAGAATAATGACTTCTTGGCTGAAATCTAAATCATTCAACTCAATTGATAAGTTTCTAGAAAGTGACCTAGCAGATTTAACACGTTTGCGACGATAGGACTCACTGGTGGGTCCGCTTGTACGCGCCCATAGGCGTCGGGTCCCACCGGTGGGTCCCCGGTGTTTGTGCCTGCAGCCACTGGGACTCACTGGTGGGTCCCGCCCCGCTTTCTTATCTTACGTTTTTCACCCTGGAACGCCTGTCATGACGGATTCTATATTTTGTTTAGGCTCTCAGGAGTGGGTTTGTAAATATTAGGTGAAAATATGTTAAGTTAACAACATTTTAGCATTAAAAAATTATAATCATCTTTATTATTTTATTTTTTCTTACTGCATCATCATTGAAAAATCAAAAAAACACAATAGGATTGATAAAACAATGCAAAATCAAATGAAACAGATTGAAAATATAATTAATGGCATAAATGATTTAGATGTAAATTACCTTAGCACAATTCAGTAGAACAAAATTTACAATGCTACAGGTAGTAAATTATACAACGATTATTTCATAAAATAAATACAAAAGAAGCACAATTATTAAAAATTACTTGAGAAGACATTCTTGTGAAATCATATTTTACATAACTAAATATATGCTTGGAAACAAATTTACAAACATTACTTATATTTTTTGTTGAAACATTCTAAACTCATAGTGGGCTGTCCATCACAATCTTTGCAAAATGTTTTCACTTTTTTTGTTTTCGCTTTGGCCTCCATTGTTTTTTCCTTACGATGTTTTTCATAACAGCCAACACATCTTTTTCTACAATCTCTGACCAACCCTTGATATTTTCATAACGTATGCACTACTTTCTTTTTGGTTACCCTAGCCTCTCCATCACCACCAACACTGCTTTCACCACTATCTTGAATAAGCCCGTAAATAAGTTTTTCCCTAAAAGTGAGCATATCCATTTTCTTTACATTTCCACCATATTTATTATAAATAATCCATGCATTCACCACACATGTTCCAAGTAGAAGCTCTATGGCTACTTTTTTATACCACTTCATCGATCTTCTAAGGTAGGTATAGTAAGAAGACATTTGATCGGAAACATCAACACCTTTTTTTGCAAAATTATAATCTATCACAGATGATGGCTTCATTTTATTTTCACCTTTCCATGACTTATATGCTGATGGAATTAAAGTGTCCATGTGGGCAGGATCCGAAGAGGCCATTAGCACTGGCCTCTTATCTTGCCATTTCATGACTCTCACACCTCTTTTCTTTCGCGAAAATCTCTCCCCTTTTCAATTTTTTTGCGCAAACCACTTGTGTATTACCCCGTCGATTTTACCTCAGTGTTCCACAAACATAGGTTTCTTTCTTTAGTAATTTTTCACAAAGAGGCACACTTGTATAAAAATTGTCCACGTATAATGTTCTTCCCTCATTCAGAAGACCCGTAATCAATTCCAGCACTACTTGTTCTGCATGTCCCTTCGCACTTCCACCAGGATTATCACTTTTGCCGGCATAAATCTTCAGCCCATAAGTGTAAGCCTCAGGTGTGCAAAGTTTGTAGCACTTCATCCCGTACTTATTGGCTTTTCCAGGGAGGTATTGATGAAAAATCAGTCTACCTCTCCAGGACACCATTGATTCATCAATGACGATTTTTTCACCGGGAGTAATTGTTGACTGAAACCCTCTGCAAATCAGATCAAGTAATGGCTTGATCTTTGATAATCTATTTTCACTTTGAGTCACATTATTACTGAAATGAAAGCATTTGAAAATCATCTCAAACTGATCACGTTTCATAGTGCTCCATATAAAGTCGTTCCAGTATAAAGGGCTGTTGGACCAATATAAATGCATTTTTGTTAGATGGTTTATGCCCATAGCAATCAAAACTGCTATGAACTTTTTCATTTTACTTTCACATGTGTCCTTCCATTTCTTCATCACGGATCTACTCTTAGGGATTTCAGAAGCTAAATATTGGCTCGCATGTCTGTTCGTCTCTTCTACTAGCAGACCCAACACTTCGTCATTTAGAAAATGTTCATATGATGCTATCGGATCAGAAAAATTCTTATCGACCAGCAAACGTTCTTCACCCATGTAGGAAAAAGGACGATCAGCACTGGAGCAATCTTCCCACAAATCTGAAGATTCTGCTGTATCATCTTCAGAAGATGATTCTTCCATGATTTCAGCTTCTGATGATTCTAACTTGCTTTCTTCTTCCAATGGCTTGTATGAAGATTCCAAATCACCGTGACTTGACATCGAAAAGTCTGAATCAGCCATGGTAACAAATATAGTTAACTTTATAAAGTGACTCACAAACTGATTTTCTAAGACTTCACTCTGAACACAATATCACTTGAGGAAAATCAAAACACAGCTGAACTATAGGGTGAGTAAACTTGAGTAAAAGAGAATCGGAGTAAAAATTAGCCAATGAGATGTAACTGCCTAACATGAAGGAACAAAAATAAGCCAATGAGATGTAAATGCCTAAGCGGATCATAAAATATTTTGAAGACGCCGTTTCAAAGTACATGCCTTAGTGATGAGACAGCAGTTGCCTTGCAATAAAATAAGAAGCCACTTGTAAACAATAAATTTTGGTCTTGCCATGTGTAGAGAAAATACGTAGTGAAAGTTTTTCAAAAATGCAGCTGCACAGGATGCGTAATGTTGGAATATAACATGGACGATCGTAAAATTTTTAAAGGCACTGCTTCAAAATGCGCACCTAGGTCATAGGAAAGTGGTCGCCTTGCAATAAAATAAGAAGCTGCTTGTAAGCAATAAATGTGGGTCTTGCCACATGCCTCGGCGAAAATTCGTAGTGAAAGTTTTCCAAAAATGCAGCTGCACAGGATTTGTAATATTGGAACCACTCATTTCAAAGTGCACGCCTTGGCTAAGGGTAGAAGTGACCACTACTCTCTCTTTTGTCCCTGGCGGCACTTCACCTCATCCCTCTTGCTTTTGGATACCCTCGCCATAAAACCCAGGCACACGAACACTGAATGCTGGGGATTTGAAAAGAATGAGAGGTTCTACCAAATAAAGTGGCTCTTTCGATAGAGATACTAAAAAAGGAATCATGATTTTGAAAACGTGAAAAAGTTACTACTAATACGAAAATTATTTTTATCATTTATTATGTATTATAAAATAAATGTTACTTATATAAAGCATCTAACTATCGTATTTCGTCATAAATACTTTCCTAAACAAATTGTAAAAGCAAAATAATTACAAAAATATTCTTATAATATTTTAAATGAGAGATTGCATAGCTCGTAGGGGAAGCCTTTAAAACCGTTTTTCAGATGCTTCCAATGCAAAAAAAATTTTTAAAATCACTTTTTCAACATTAAAAAATCATCATTTGGTGACTAAACCAAAAAAATTAAAAAATTTTTTAAAAATTTTACGCCTGTGGGGACAGACAGTGAAAATGGCTTCCGTCACAAACGTAAAATTTCTGAAGACAAAACTAACCTTAAAGTATGCTGTGTAATAATATATGTAATGTAAGATTTGTGTGTAATGTTTTTTAATATTGTACAGACAGTCCTCGACTTTTGTACATTCGACATTCGTACAACATGCACTTTCGTACATTATATATTCTCACTCCTAAACCGCTTTTCGTAGGCCGAATTCGGACTTTCGTACTTCAGCGAAATGACAATCAAACATTTCGAGTTACCGCGTGGTGATGCTGCCTGCCAGCCAACAGTTTCGAAAGCATCACTATCTTTGTCTGTACAGCAGTGTTTATTTGTGCAATTATTTAAATATTTTATTGTATTTTGCCCTATCTCTCTATATTATAAAATCGTAATGGTCATCATCATGGTCATGCATAATGCTCTAATTTTGTGAATAACTCGATTAGAAATAAACTTAGAAGCCTGAAATTTCTCAGGATTTCAGTGTTAATGATTCTTTCTGTTATGACTAAAAATATTTTGAAATAGGTCGCAGGATTGACTGCAGAGAATGAATGTTGTTTTCCATAAGGTAACACGTAAAAGTCACCTTTTTGGTTTGAAGGCTTTCATTCTTTTACTCTTTAAAATATCTTAAAATTAAGTTATTGATGTGAAATTTACGCTAAAACATACCAAAATGAATGAGGATTCTTATTCTTACCATTGAATACTCAATATCATTCGAATTCGCTCATATTTTGAATTTATACTCAAGTTTTGGTGATTTTTTTAAACATTTCAATGATATGATTCCTTGGTTACCAGTATTGTTGTTCTCGGCAATTTCTGAGCATATGCACTTAAATAAAGGCTTAAAAATCGAAAATAAGGTTAAAACTTGCTCCAAATGACTGAAGATATGAATTTATGAATGAAGCGGCGAATCTTTAGCCTCAATCGGTCGCTCATTGGACTTAAGCCGGTCGATTGGGCATTCAATTGTGAAGGAAAAGGACAAAATTAAAGAACATGTACGAAATGCTGGAAATATATCATCAACGATTGTGTCTAAAAGGCCTCTGCTCAAAAACTAAACATTTATACCATAATTAGAGATTTTATTATATTTTTTGGCTTTCTGGGAACGGAACCTCCATTATAACATGTAAGTCTATTGTTTGACCTTCGTACCTGTTTTCAGGAACATATTATGTACGAAAGTAAGGGACTGCTTGTACATGCTTTTGTTACAAGGTAGATCTCTTAATAATAATGATGTTCACTTTGTGATCAAACTATGTATCAGTACTAGTAAACAACTTTGTTGTTGGCTTGGCAGCTAGAAATGTAACTTAGTATACAATTTCTCACGTTCATCTCAATTGTAAACATTGTTCACCTGGATATGGGGAATCACGTTGCTTTCCCTGAACAGGGTGTCTCACTGTATCAAGAGTATAGCTCATTGACATGTTTCGTTGGTATGCATTGCATGTTTGATATAGTATTTTATCTAAGTGCAGTTACATTCAATACATAATTACTGTGTTAAAATATGAAGTCCAAATTCTAGTGCCTAATGGGATGGAAAAAAATGGATTTTCGTACAGTATAGTGTTTAAACTGGAAGTGGTGAAGTAAATCATGTTAATCAAGCAGCTGAATGGCATTTTGGTCCACCTCCAACGGAAAAAATGATATGGGAATGGAGGAAGCAAAAAGAAGATTTAATGAAGGTAAAGAAGAGTAAGAAAAATTTACGTCAATGCACTGCAAAATGGCCTCATCTTGAAGAAGACATTAAAAACTGGATTATTGATCATAGGAATTGCTGTATCAACAAGAACAATTTTAATTGAAGCAAGAAGAACTGCAATTGAAAGGAGAAGTGCTAATTTTTTTGTGACAACATCCTAGTGTGAAAGATTCATAAAAAGACAGAGGCTAAGTATGCATACTAAAACTAGAATAGTGCAAAAAATGCCAATCAAATATGAAAATAAGATTATAGAATTCCATAAATATGTTCTAAACATGAGAAGGAGAATGTGTTTTGAGTTAGGACAAATAAGACACATGGATGAAGTACCTCTTACGTGTGATATTTCGTCGAACATGACAGTTAGTGTTAAAGGTGTTAAGATAGTTACGATAAAAACTTCTGGTCATGAGAAGAACCACTACACTGTCATGTTTGCATGTTGTGCTGATGGCACAAAACCTTTATTAATATTCAAAAGAAAAATGCTTCCAAAAGATGAAATTCCAAGAGGAGTATTTGTTCATGTTCATCCTGATGGATGGAGAAGGCATGAAGACATGGTTAGAGAAAGTGTGGTCAAACCATCCTGGCGACCTTCTGAAAAAATCATCTTTATTAGTGTGTTATCAGTTCAAGGCACATGCAACAGAGTCAACGAAGAGGCTTGTTACAGAATTAAACACCCATCTTGCAGTTATTCCAAATGGGTTGACCAGTCAATTACAGCCTCTGGATGTTTCGATTAATAAGCCATTTAATACATTCATTTGTGAGGAGTGGATGAAATGGATGGGGGTACCAAACCCTGATGTGACACTAACACGACTAATGAAAAGACCCTTGATTTCAAATGTTTGTTAGTGGGTGAAAAATTCTTGGGATTTCGTAAAGACGGAAACAATTGCAAAATCATTTTTAAAATGTGGAATTAGCAGTGCTCTAGATAGCACTGAAGATGGTCATCTGTATGAATATAGTGAAGATTCATGTGAAAGTGCCTGTGGTGATGACTGCAGTAAGGACAATTTTCTAAGATTCTATGATGAATAAACTTTTGGCAAATATCATGCATGTGTTCACTTCTGTACATAAGATAGAATAAAATGCTTCCTTTTTTTCTCTGAGGGGAGGGAGGGGAAGAGAGGGGGGTGGGAAGGGAGAGGGGGACAGACAGACAGACAGACAAACAACTTTATTAGGGCAAAATTGAGACTATATAGTCCCTTCTTACAGAGGGGGAGGGGGGGGGGGGGAGAGGGAGGAAGGAGAGGGAAATGATTTTCATAGCAGCCATGGTAAACATTCGTAAATTATTATATTGAATATACATTCATTCTCTTTCATGGAATAATATATGCAACTAGTTTTAGTTTAAGTTATCGGTATTTGTTCTCACTATAGAAATTTCGGTATGATAATATAATTTTTAATTTTATTTTTTAAAGTCATTTTTGATGGCCTATACACTATAGTATATATTGTTTCATATGTAAAATATCAATGTTCAGTTTTCCAGATACTGAGGTTCGCAAAATGGCCATCCGTTGGGTGAGGGCAATAGGGTGTGATGAGCTGGTTGATTACCTTCCACAGTTGGTGCAGGCATTGAAACATGAGGCATGGGAGGCTTCACCTTTAGCACATTTTCTGCTTGAGAGGTCACTCTCATCTCCTCGCATTGCCCATTACTTGTATTGGCTTTTGACTCAGACTCTTCCAGGACAGTCACCTCAGGTCAGTCTTTTCCCAAAGGCAGTTATTAATTTTACTACATTTACTACTTTTTGGTATTTTATTACAAGAATGTTTGTCACATAATAAAAAGCATGATTTATCCAAAGTTATCATGGATTGAACATAGTAGCAGATATAATATTAATCTTTTCATTTGCGAGAATGATAGCCACTAAAGCAGTGGTTCTCAAAGTCTTTTAGTCTGAGCCCCCTTGATGTGAATAAAAAATTTCAAGGCCTCCTAATTTATAAAATTGACTTAAAATGTGATTTACCAATTTCAATGAATAATTACTAATGAACCTTAATGATATCCTTGAAATACTTGCTGTTAAATTACAGTAGAAGATTGTTTATCCGGAATGTTTGGGACCTGGCCTGTTCCGGATAAACGATGTTTCTGGATTTTAGATATCTTAACCCTAAAAAAAGCACAATGATCAGAAAAACATATTAGCAAGGTATGGTAAGAAATAAATAATTTTAAAATGCATATACTGTAAAGCACTGTTATTTTGATCTCAGATAATTCAAGTACAGTGTAATTCGAAGCTAAGATCGGTCCCTGACCAACACTATAGGATTTTGCATACTTTTTGGTATGGATTATTCGAAATATGCCTACATTGAAATTTGAAGTCATGATCTGGTCCAGTGACTCATGAAAAGTTTGTTTAATTCGAAATCTCGATCCTGTGTAAGCGGAACGTTCGCGAGTGCCATCATATCACGTTTTTGTTCCCCATTTCTCACACATGAAATACATATACCATCCCAAACAGGTGACTCCCTTTTACTTATTTAATATTAGGATGATCACATGTCCCATTTTTGCTGGAACAGTCCCGTTTTTTATCAAGAAAGCCATTTTGTACCATTTTGAATCCCATCGCAAATAAAATTTAGATTATCTGATAGTATAGCCGATATTCCTAGTAGAAATGTAGGATTCTTGGAAACATGGAGGTTATCAAACGAACAACAAATGTTAATTACAGTCGCAATTGTCAGGTTAGGAAACCTCAGGGTCATTGATAAATTTGAGGTGGCAAACCTGGTCTCCGCATACTATATCCTGCCCGGGTTTAACCTAACTTATTCCCTTCGAGTTTTGATGACGACGACACTAGTTGGATTCTCTTTTGATTATGATCTGTCCTAGACTGGTATGCTCCAGACTGTAAGGAAAGTTCTTATTTGCCTTTTTCGCTATAGACTGTGATAGTGACATCCACCATTAAAAAAAATATAGGGAAAATTTTGTCCCGTTTTTTTCTTACAACGACGGGAAATGTCCCATTTTCACCTCGGAATAAGGTCACCCTATTCAATAATCAACGTGAAATAAAAGTCGTAGATGATTCAAATAAATGAATCAGCTTATCCTTACATCACTGTGAATGCTCACATTCTCAATCAGATAGCGAAATTCGAGAACTAATTGTAAGCTGAAATGAACAGAAGTTGCAAGAACTCCTATTCTCTCAATCATGCTCATCTAAACCTAGGCAAGGTTTTTCTCATGTGAAAGTGAAATACTCAGAAAAGACCGTGTAATATTGATTTCTGTTACTGAACCAATCTTTAAATAACGTTGCACGAAGTTATACCGAATGTCGCCTGTGAAAAGACTATGCCTTTGTTTTACCCGAGAATAAGTGATGAACCAAAAACAGAAACCTAGTGATTTTACCCACTGATGAGCTGGAAAAAATATTAAGAACCAGCTCTCTAAAAAAAAGTATTAAGGAAATTTGGATAAGGGTGGCAGGATGCCTACATGCCAGGGGCACATGATCGTTCTAGTTTAGTAAAAGCGTGCCGTTAGCTTATGAACCGTTCAGTTCACAATATATTCCATTTCATACATTGTCGATAATTGACTTTCAGATAGGGTAAATTGTAATTGAAATGACAAAATCAATAAATTTTTGTATTTTCTAAAAATTTAACAACCGGCTCACACAAGTCAGCAGGAGCCGGCTTCAGCTCGTCACTGGTTTTACCACAATGTCTTACAAGAAGAACACAATGTAATACATATGCAGCAGTATGGAGTATAGATGAGTGATAACCTTTCGGCGCGCAGTTGAATGACTTCTTGACATCAAGGAGTAACTTGAAATGTACTGGGAAATACGGGATATTCACTGGAGCCTTTTTTCACACGTGGTGGTCTTTGTGAATCCCAAACTAAGTGTTCACTTCAGCTCTGTTTGAATTAGCCGTGTATACTAACTTGTAAGGCCATTTCATTTGTAGAACGGACTGATAAGATTCTTTATTGCGGTTTTGCTGCCCAAGTAGCTGATTGTAAAAAAGTTCGTTTATTTTGAACCCGGATATGCCTAAGTCGTAATTTTTTGGCCCCTTGAATTTTGAATTAACGAGGTTTTTCTGTATACTTAAAAAAACCTTTTATTTAATACAAATATCATATGAATCAAAGGAACACGGCTAATAAATTGAAGAATACATTAAATATCTGTAGTCATGTTTAGATAGTGAATAAATGAAAAACATCTGTGTATCTGAAAAGGGCAAAAATAACATATGAGGTGCTACCCAAAAGTCAAATTTATTTTCTTTCTGTTTAAATCGTAAATCATATGGTGTAGCACAAAGTGCACCACGCACGTAGTTGTCCTATAAGTGGATGTACTACGTAGTTAAAGGTGAGAGGCAGTGAAGGCTTTTGGAACTACTAAACCAGATCAGTCATCAATTAATTAACATTAAATGATGTTATACAGGATGATCATTTTATCAGGAAACGCACTAGCACCGGCCATCATGCGGCTATTTCCTCCAGACTTCATCCCGTATTGGCCGCATGTGGCGATGACTCATTAGCAGGGATCTCCCGAGCCTGCTTACACATGTTCTGCTAGCCATAGCCAGTAAGCTTTCATTCTGTTCGGAAGAAAGACCTGTGGTAGTGTTTGTTACGTTGCTGTGCTTATTTTTATTTTATTAGGTGTTTTATAAACTATAGTTTTATAATTTTATTTTATTAAGCATTTTATAAACTAAGACAGTGCTCATGGATGGAACAATTCAATACATTCACCCGTGGTTACAGTTTAGCCCTCAGAAATCTTTAACCCATTCAACGCGGGACCGAAAATCCGAGTGCTTTGCCAGTGACTGAATCCAGTTTTCTTACATTTCCAGTAGAATTTGGTGCAAGAAATGCAGATATGAAAAAATTTAACGAAAAAATGCAAAAATAGATTTTTAACAATTTTTTAAAGTACTTACCTATACAACAAGTTATTACAGAAAAAATATGCAAATCGTCGAAAAAAGTAATAATATAAAAATGAATTTTCTTAAAATATAAAAAGGACCTGGAAAGAAAAGAAAACAACCTTTAATCGATAATAAAACAACTAATTTTCATTCACTGATGGTAAATTGAATCGAGTACTTACCGAAAAATTATTAGAGGAAAAACATGCAAATCATCGAAAAAAATTAATGATGTACTAATGAATTTCCTTATAATATAAAAAGGAACTGGAAAGAAAATAAAATAACCTTTAATTCATAATAAAACATTTTCAATCACTAAAGGAAAATGAGTGAGTACTTACCCAAAAAAAGAAAGTCGAAAATCCGAAGAAAATCCACCAATTGCAAAACGGACTTTCCTCAAGCGCTGGTTAGAGTCAAACTGATGGCTGGAGATGTATAGGAAACTCATTCCACCTGCGCTCCCTTACCCAGACCGCTATAACCAGATGTAGCACTATGACTGGAATTCCAGTCATGCCACCATTCGATTGAACCACCATGACTGGAATTCCTGTCTTGCCGCATTGAATGGGTTAAGACATTTGTCGCATGAGACCGGTGTATCTTACGGATTTGCTTTCAAGACTACTAAGTTAATTAAGTTTCGCCCATACAAGGTGAGAGTAATGCATGAGCTCAAACCTCTTGATGCTCCCAAAAGGACTTAATTTTGTAACTGGGTCCTGCAAAATGTGCACGACGGGCTAGTTGATCTGCAATTGCTCTTCATAACCTACGAGGCCTATTTTCATATCAGTGGTTATGTAAAATCTCAAAATACTTGAATATGGAGTGACGAGAATCCGCATGCAGTTCACTAGATTCCGTTACATGATGTACAGATTGGTGTGTGGTGTGCTGTTAGTGCTAGAAAAATAATCGGTCCAATTTTTTTTTGTTGAAACCAGTGAACTTGGTTCGATACATTGGGAACATATTGGGACCATTTTTTGCCCAGCTAACTGATGAAGGAAGACAGTATGGATATTTCCAACAAGATAGAGCAACCGCACATACTGCCACATGCAGCCGATACGGGCTGAAGTCCAGAGGAATTAGCTGCGTGAGGGTCGGTGCTAGTGCGTTTCCTGATAAAAATGATCATCCTGTATATCAAATATACTTAGAAAACATTTTATTAAATGCAAAAAATCAAGTGAATCATCCTGCGACGTAAATATCTATACTTACGCACACGTGGTTAGAAAGCTACTTGAGGCAGTGGTCTCTTTCGGAACTAAAATAAATCAGTCATAAATTACCGTATCTGCCCAAATACAAGCCGATGTTTTTTATCAAAATCTATCATGAAAAAATCATCCCTCTGCTTAAATGCGAGCCCGAGGAAAATTTGGGTTATGGTTAAATCTCGAAGTCTCTCATTGTCTTCACGTTCAAATGATAGTACTATATTTTTTGTAAAGTAAATATTTGACCTACGATGAATATATATAAAAATATCTTGGCGAGATCGCTTGCGTAAATTGACGATTATGCAAAATACGTTGATGGCTTCGAACGCTCAGCTGTTTGAATTTCGGTAAAACTTTACATGGAACGTGTATAATTATAAAAATGCAGTTTCTTAAGGCAATATATATGCTAATTTCATTGGTAATAGCCTTGGATGAAAAATTTCTTGGCGAGATCGCTGTTACTATATTTGACCTTTTGTGAAAGTGAAGGTGAATGAAATTATTGTCACAGAATGTGGAACATTGTTCAACTACGCAAAATTATTAATTGGAGTAATATTTCAAAATGCCAACAACTAAACAATTTCCCACACATTTCTTCGATCTTCAATAATGTATTCTAAGATGTGCATGAATGCCCGGCACACTTCAGCATAAAATCTACGAAATTTACATTTTTGCCAAAAAATTGTGAAAATTTTTGGGGGGTCTGCTTAAATCTGGGGTTGGCTTATATTCGGGCAGATACAGTATTCCGTTGTTTGGATGTTTCTGGTGTTTGGAGTTCTGGATAAATATTCTACTGTATATGTTTATAACTAAATATGGCTTTTGTCATCAATACAAAAAATACTCTCAACTGACTGACATGGGTATTCCCTCCACTTATTTAGCGTGGTGATTGAAAAACACTGTCATATTCGAAACAATAAGATCTCCTTTCAACATACTGCATCATTTAATTAATTCAAGTTTTTTTTTATCAGCTTATTGTTTATTTAGGATTAAAATTAATTCAGCACCTTTGGAAAAACTCAAAGCCCCCTGGGGTTCCATGGCTCACACTTTAAGAAGCACTGCATTTAAGCATTGAATTTTGTTGTATTACTATGCTCTAAAAATAAAATTTAGTGTTTTCTATTCTGTTTGCATGTGAAGGGTTGTTCTAAGGAAAGGTTACATTTAATGTTCACAATTAATTTGATTGTTGTCAACAATATGTAATAATTTCATACCAATGTAATGGTATAACCTTAAGATTTTTCCAGCTAATAATTGATCCAGTGATGAAGCATTTCTTATTCTTTCAACATGCTGAAAATCTCTGTTTCTTATTTTTAAAGATAGCTTTCTGCTGGTATGTTTCATATCACAGAAAGCTTTAAATATCCTTCTGATCCTTTAACAAAAAATAAATTCAATGTTGTGTTGTAACATCTTGAATCAAACGAAGAACTAAAGAAATATAAATAACCATACTATTTTGCTGAAGTACAAACTGACCCAAAAACCAAATACAGTAAAACACGTATACAACTAACAATCTCAAAGAACCCGCCAAATTTTTGTCTTTGGCAGGTTTCCTTCCTTGACAGGTTAAAAAATATTACCCAATAGAGTAAAACCTCTTTATAATGAAATTGAAGGGACACAATTTTTGGCATTTTGTTGCAAGGAGGTTCTTTGTATGAAGGTTTTTTCAGATTCATCATATATGCATATTAGCATATTATTGTTGGTTATAATTTATTTCAACACTAACATTTTAGTTAAAGAATGTTTCTAAAAAATTCACTTAAGTAGAAAAACAATATATTATTTTTCATTCCTGTAACATTGATCAATTTTCATAGTAAAAACAATCTATGTGATGTGGCAATTTATGATGTAGGTCATCTATGGGCTACTGAGCTATATCATTATTATTTATCAAAACTTGGATTACTTTATACTAAATTTACTTTTTCAGTAGTCAGATTATTTAAATGGCAAATTTTGCTATTTTTAACACTATGTACATTAGAGACGATAGTATATCAATAAATATCCAAATAAAAGTAAATGAAAATATAGCACAAAATATTAATGAAAAAATATTTTTGTCCTTTATTTAAATAAAAGTTACGTATTCAGTTGGTCTTCAATGTTTACCACAAAGAGTTACTAACAAGAAATTATCTATATGAAATTTATTTATAAAAATAATTTATTTTATTGTGTTTTTAATAAATTTTCGTACTTAATTATACATACAGGTAGATCTCGTCTTTCGCGGGTTTTACCTATGTTCCTAAAAACACAGCGAAAGACGAAATCGCAAAAGAGAAGTAATTAAGGCAATGGGTAATACAGGGTTTGGTTCCCATCTCAGCAAGAACAAATCATTTGTCCTTTGTATTGGTGACCACAGAAAAATAGAGAAAGAGACAGAATAATAAACTTTGTCGGCCGGGTTAGACTGATAGGTAGTGGGCCTGCCTTCTAATCCAAAGGTCGCGGGTTCGAATCCCGCTTCGGGCATGGATGTTGTGTTTCATCGTGATGTTTTTCCCCTACCTGCAGACAAGCCTAAAAATAATTGGCTTTGCGGGGAAGGCATCATTGAAAAAAAAATGAAAGAGAGACTCAAACATGATAAAAGAACACAAAAAAGTATCAGAAAATAAAATATTATTTAATTTCTGTAGTAGAATCAACTAAAAATGAACGGTGGTTGCCTAACTTGCAGGGGCTAATTTCCAAATAGGGCAGACCTCATCTTTCTCAGGGTGTTACATTCCTGAAAAAATTTGCGAAACTCCACCAATACTAAATGATGTGTAAAACGCTAAGCTTAAGCGTTTGAACTATGTCAAACCTGGGCAAATACCCCAATAATGCTGAGTAGGAAGGGTCGAGGGTTGACTTTTTCCCCTCGGGACTTCCCTGTTGTCAATAAGAAAAAAAGCCCCTGAACCATTGTCACGGGTAAATGTCCAGAAATATTCTTCTATTCCAAGAATTATTACAGCATTGAATGAGATATATACCAGGTGTAACATTGTGGACATATATCATGATTCACTTTCAGTATTCAGAAAACGAATACAGTATTTATTAAACAGGAGATATTAACAATTAAATTATCTTGCTTAAAGCTCCTCAATTTTTTTTTGTAAATAATGGTTTCAGTGCATGCAGGACAAAATTATAGGGGTGATAGGGGGGTTCGCATAGAGCATTAAATGCCTTGTCCCAGCTTCTGGAATCACTTAATGTCTGAGATATGAGGTTTGGAAGTTGACGCCTAGCACCTCAAGATAGGCAGCCCGGTTGTGTGATGAGTCAAATGTATGCGATATGATGACATCATTTTCCTGTGAGGTACAAGAAGGAAGAGTGAATGTCACTGGTTCTTTGTGTAATGCAGGTTTTTAATATCCTTACACCATACTCAGCGATCACAGCTGTTCGAAATAGTGGCCTCAAACCTCACAACACAACGTGCACTGATGTGACATTGATTGCTATGCAAGTTCAAAGATACCAGGCATGTTCCTAATTTCATCACAGGCAGCCTGAATGCAGGGGATGAGATCTTTCTCGTGTTCCACAGTTGTTTCATAGACTAGGCTCGTAAGATGTCCCTACAAAAAGTAATCCAGTGGATTCATGTCGGGACCGTACCAGCCATGGCATGGGACCACCATTCCTAATCCATTTTTCGCAGTACCTTGAATTCAGATGGTTATGCTCCACCAAGCTGAAATGTGCAGGGGCACCATCATGCTGGAACCACATGCTGCATATTAGTTATTATTAAAAAATTCTTAGTTGATTGATACCAATGTTGATTGTGTTTCCTTAAAATAATAATAGTAATATTTATTGGTCCAGGAGATGTGATACAAATATAGGACAAGTCAAAAAACATGCATATTGTGCAGTAATCCAAAATAAAATGAAAAACTTTTACGGAAAAAAAAGGTTGTGACAACAAAAATACATACATAATTAATAGTTATCAAGTCCATCACATAAAAATTCTTATACAGAATAGTAGGTTTTATTGACAAGTTAAGCTTTTAGTCTCTTCTTGACAATCACCTTATTGTTTATTTATTTCAAGACATTTGGGAGTTTGTTATATAAGTTTGCCCTAGCATAGGAAGTGCTATATGTAAAAAGTTTTAGGTTGTGACATCGATTAGCATAATTTCTTTTGTTTCTTTTGTTGTAATGGTGAATATCCGAGTTGTACACTAACTCTAATGAAGTATCATTGTTCTTCACGAACATACTAATACAGTAAATATATAATGAGGATGGAGTCAGTATATTCAATTGCTTAAATAATGGTCTGCAACTATCCTTTCATTTAGCTTGGCACATGTACTTGATTCCTGATTTTTGTAGCCTGAAAATTCTTATTGCTGATGTAGAGTGGCCCCAAGCAACAATGCCATATTACATGTAACTTTGTATATAAGCAAAGTAAACAAGCCTGACAGATTCCAGGTTTGTAACTGGTATAAGTTGCTTAATAAGGAAACAACCTGATGCAATATTTTTGCTCAGGGTTTCTATGTGAGCTGCCCAGTTTAAGGTTCTTCAATTTCTATTCCTAAAAATTTTGTGCTGGTGCTGCCAGAGAGTCATGATCCTGCAAGCTTTAATAGAGGGCTTGATAGAATTTTCTTTTGATGAGGTTGAAATTGTATGAAAGTTGTCTTTTTGCTGTTGATAAAGACTTGGTTACTGTCACACCAATCTTCCACAGATTAGATAGCTCGTTGTAACCTTTACCATATTTGTTCCATTGTCAATGACAATTGCATGACGCTTTTCTTTACCTATTTTCCATTCTTTAAATATTTCTTCATAATCAGATTCACTATGTTCCTGCCTGTGTGAGACCCAGAAATTTCTCGGCAAGCAAGTAAAGCAGAAGCATAGTTGAATTCATCATCAATCCATCGTGCTGTACAACTTTAAAAAGACTTCTGGTTGTTTCTGCATGTCCAAATGTCCGCCGTACAAAATACACTAGTAGCACATTTAATATTATCATTAACCTTTTTGAGCACAGCAGAATGTACATCAGGAACAATTTTTTCTGTCATGTTTTCTAGAAGGAACTTTGTATCTGGGATTCATAGCTTGTGCAAATCTCAAAAATCCTTGATCTTCAACAATTGAAAATGGCTGGCAATCTATTGCTATCATTTTGGCAAGCTTTTTGTTTAAATTTTTAGCCTCTACCGACTCAGAACAATAAGGAATTGTCTTATTAAAGCATTCTTGTAAAGTCTGCTGTTTTGAAGTTTGATTAGCAAGAACACAATGTATTTTAGGTACCTAATTTTTTTCTAATTCTTTCTTCTTTTCTTCATATTCTTTATATTCTTTATTATGCCTGGATCGAAGATAATTAATCATAGATGTTGTTGTGAAGGATTTTGGCGTTTTTCCTCCTTGTGAAATTTTGAGCTTGCATATTTGACATTATGCTTTCAGTGCATCATCACAGGATGTGAAGAATTCCCAAATTGGATTTTTTTCGGTAAACTCATGTTCTAAATGGAATTAAATAAATTAAAAATTAAATACAGCACGTAAAGATTATTTTTGTTTGATATCACCAATACCAATATACCAAAAAATTCCACAAAGATTAGAATGGTGACAATCTAATCTCTATTATTCTACCATGTATTATCATTTAAATTTTATAAAACTACATTAACTGCCAATTTACTTACCTATTTATTTATTTGAAAATTATACTTATTTATATAAATAAAGTTAATAACTTTTAAAGTCATCATGAATTATTGCAGCATTTTATTCTTGCAGTAATAAATACACAATAAACTTCAACGGTCTGAGAGAATTTCAACTTATTAAAGAACATTATAATATTTTCACTTCAAGTTTTATCTAGAATACATTTGAAAAAAACTATTTTATATGAACAATAGATACGAGTGAGTGATGTAGATGATGGTACAGAAAAGCTAACTGAAATATTATTTCATAGCTTAACTTAACATTTATATCTAGCATATATTTATTACAGTAAAAATTTATAATATCCTTACATTGTCTCACTTTTCACTTCGTATCTATGAAATTTCTTTGTGACCTTGAAAGTGGTAGTCAACTTAAGAGACTATATAGCCGTAGTCTGAGTCCCACGTAAGTGCGGTTAGCAGGTGACACGGAATCGAAAGTGGCTTCGAAGCGTGGGATGGAGCCTTAGCCTTGCCTATTAAATAATTTAAAAATGATACTACTAATAAATTCTGGGTTTATGAAAAATCTGCACACATCCCCAATGTTGACTGTGAAAGTTGGTTACAATCGCAAGAATATTCCTCCCGGGGAATTTCTGAAATAGTTTTTAAAACACTACCAACCTGAAATACCAACTAATGAACACTAATATTTTCTATAGAAATCTATTTAAATTCTTTATTAATATGAGATATATACAAAGAATCACAGCCTTGTTATGTTTATTATATATTCTGTTATATAAAAATGTCTGCACTTATGAAATTCAAAAATGAAACGGAAACTCAGTTGACATTGTGTCATTTTGGTTTTGGCACGATGGCGCTACTGTTTATATGTCATATTACGTCATGCAAAAATGTGAACCAGATGTCAGAGGTTATCTGCGACTTACACAGTACAGTAAAACATCAGAAATTCCAACTAATGAGGAAGAGTATTCTAAATAAACGAATTGTCCACATATTGGAACACACTAATATATTATACGTCGTAGGCCATAAAAATGAGTAGCACATAATTGTCAGGCTGAATCCAAGATATGTGAATTGTATTGGGAACAACTCAATGTATTATGCTTTTATTTAGTGTTTTCAGCTTTCTTCTATTATGTCATTATCATAAGTTTTAAGGTTAAAGTTTACATAAGCACTTTATAAACTAACTACAGTAAAATCCCTAAATTCTCAGGTGTTACATTCCTAAAAACACTGCAAAAATAAAAGCAAATGGTTTATGACAAAATGGGAACCTATTATTATTTTTATATCAATACTAGGGGCTCCACCTCTGCTCGATGCGCTCGCCAACCCCGATGGGGGCTTCGCCCTCCTGGCCCGCTGCCGCCGCAGCGTGCTACGTGCGCTCTCTTCGTCCATTGTGAGTGGATTGGACATTATATTACTATTACTCCACCAATCAGTGTTAGTGAACGTAATGTTAGATCAGAGTGCAGGAGAAAATATGTCGAAAGAATCGCTATGTGTCGACCAAAAAACAAAGCCACATCACCCTCTAACTAAATGCTATATTGTACAAGAAATAACAAAGTAACAACAAAACAAATGCTCTTGAGACGTAACAACAGTCTCGCAACTTAAACATTTCAGAAAATGTCAACTTAAAGTTACACTCTGTCCTCCGGAAACTTTTTGCACACGGCCCTTGCGAGGAAACTCTTCTCGCCTTCCAGGATTCTAACTCTTGCCGGCGGCGACCCTCGGCTCTCCGGTCTCTCGGGATATCTGGTGACTTGTTCTCTTCTAAGCCACGGTCCTGTGATGGCGCGGTAAAGGGGAGATTCGGCGGGTAGCTTAAACGGGCGACTCCTTGACTTCATATTGGTTAATTTCTTGATTACATTATATAACCATGAGAAAAGGAGGGAATGGGAAATAGGGGTAATATTCGCCCTATATAAAGCGCGTTGGTGTGGGAACCGCCATTTGGCGGAGCCATTTGGCAGAGACCTTTGGCATTTTCTTCACCGATTACGAAAGACACCGATAACGAAAGGCGGCGATATTCGGCATTTTTTGTCGCGTTTATTCGACAAGTGCTTCGTTAAGTGCGGAGGTGCGGGGAAAATCACTGCAGCTAGAACAGAGAAATACTACAGATCCTTTTTCCCAGACGCGATAAGACAGTCCAACAGAGGAATTAGTTAGAGTTCACTAGGTGTTGTGACACCCCCTGCCAAACGCTTCTGGTGGCTTGCAGAGTATTGATGTAAATGTTATCTACACTACCGTACTAAAGTCACCATTACTTAAGTTATAAAATTATTACAGTTTTTCATCGTACTTGTATATATGGGCCAATCCCTCGGTACCTCGCTGCCCATCCTCCTCCATCACTGAGGTGAAAATATAACTATTAGGGATGCATGGAATATCAAAATTGCCGAATAACGATTAAGTAAACGAATTCTGTTACAGCCGAATAAAAAATACCGAATAAATAACCGAATACAGGTATTGCTGAATACCGAATACTCACATAAAAGAAACCTACTTGTAAAATTGATTCCAGTAAAATCATTAGTATTGGAAGTTTATGACACCCATTAAATCAATACCACAAAGAACCTTTGGTGTTTGGTAATTAGAAACTTTATTGTGCCTTATTGTGTCCTAATTATGGAAAAAATATTTAATTTTAATTTTTGTGTGATCATTATTATGTGTGGTTACTATGTGATGGAAAACATTTCACTTCAGTAATAAATACTCGTGTTTGACTGTTGGTTCTTGGAATTTTATTTCACTTTCAAGCTTTGGCTCGTTATCAAATTTACCTCCCTTTCCCATAGTTTCGAGAATCAGATTTATAGTATTTTCATTCTTTCTCATTTTTAATATTTTGTGTTTTTCAGTCTGTATCGTAATTAAAGTTGAATATTTTTAGAAGTTTACTAATTTTATGATTTCATTTTCAATTTATGCTGCTCATCATTCGATTTGATATTTGGTAAATTTAACCGAATTCGAATACCAAACCGAATATCCATTTTGTCAAATTCCGAGTACTGCCGAATTCTGAATAGTGGAAAAATGGCCGAATACGGAATAGTTTTCGAATATTCGGTACATTCCTGCTATCTACTGATTTCTTAATACTTCATCGTACACAATATTTTGAATTGTGTGAGTTTCCCTGTCATTTTTAGCTCCTGTAATTTTGATTTTGAGTCTGGCCATGGATCGACACCGAGAGAGGGCCATGTATAGCTGACCGTAACCAAATATTGACTTACTCTGATCGATGTGAATGCCCACTCGGTTAAATGTTTGGCCTTGAGATTTATTAATTGTCATAGCAAAGGCTAACTGTATGGGGAATTGTTTTCTGTTAAGAATAAAAGGTAACTCATGATTATCTCGATTATTTAAAGAGATTCGGGGTATCGTAACGACATTTAAGAAACTGTCAATTCTCATTTGTAGTTACACTAATTTCTCGATTATCTACATCATTATCGACAACGTGATCAAACTTTGTTAAATTACATTCACTAATAGCCTTCCTTTTGGCATTCTATCTTTTATTGTTTTCTCGATTTCTTAATCTATTCCATTCCTTTTTATCTACTACAACCACATCATAGTGACTGTTGTTGGCTGCCCCTCGCCTGGCAGAGCTGGGATAACTGCACATGTGCACAACGGTCTTTTTCTGATCACTCGTTAGGCCATGGCAGCCAGTGGGGGAGGGGAGAATGGGGGGAGAAGAGTCCTGAAACTACACGCCTGCGCACAATGGTCATTTTCCAGTCACGTGTCACTTAGTTACGACTTTAGAAGATTATAATATAGAGAGAAATTATGAGACAGTAGGCTGAAAAGGATTTTACACCAATATAATGCTGTCCTATTATAAATTTACGATAATAATTTTTCTTATAGAATGATTAGCTATTAAAATACCAAATATGTTTATTGAATCTTGTAAACAGCAGAAGATGCATGATATTTGATATGCACTACTAAATTATCTATTTGGCGAGCATAACGTTATGCCACTGTTACACCCAGGAGCATGATCACAACTTAAAAAGTTGAAATAAAGATATCGAAGCCATCTGCAAATTTCCTGTACCATCACTTGCTTTCTTCTTCGCAGACAAGTTTGAAAAACGTGTTCGTAACCTGATGGACAAAGAACATCTTTTCTTTTTATTTAAATGTTTATAAATAATAAAAGGCTACGATCTTTTGCACATCATAACAGAAACTAATGAAAGGATTGATTACTATTTCAATAATAATTCTGAATAATATCAGATTATTTTTCCCCCTGGAAATTTGGAAAAAGTAATTAATGTATAAAACATTATTTAAAAATGTGAAAAAACTGGACATGCGAAATAACTTAACGCTTTTACTAGGGATGGAGAGAATTCTCGCCATTCAACATGTCACTTAATTGTATCAAATAACTTTTTTATTGTTACAATTGTGTCCACCCCTGGGTATTAGGCTTTTTTTGTGTTTTGCCCCTCCCCTTGCAAAATTTTCTGATGGATAGGTAATTTATATTGTGTTGTTCATTTTACTTAATAGATGGGAGCAATAGTTGAGGAAACTGCAAAGCACTCGAATTTAAAAGCCACAAATTTAAGGGGTTAACTATATATTGTAATTTAAATAATCTATACTGTAGATTTTTTGTTTTATCAAGAAAAATATATAGTATTCGGGCATCTAAAAGTCGAGGCCGAAGCCAAATAGCAAATTTTCGCCGATTACCAAGGCAGAAGCCGATATTCAGTGCATCACTAATTTATGCTAATTATCAGTATTCGGCCTTGGCCAAATACTGATTTTAATATTCGGCCATTCGGCTTTCGGCCAAAATGAGTACAGTAATACCTCGCCAACCGCGGGGGTTACGTTCCTGAAAAGTGCCGTGGTTGGCAAAACCGCGGATGGCAAGACCAAAGTTCCATAGAAAATACAGGGTTAGGGGAATGACAATAAAAATTGCATTAAATACGTGTATAAAAACAAAGTAAACTTTATTTTCTATTTAATCCGCGATAAAATTACTAAAACCGATTGTAAGGTTGACAAAACAATATGAAAAAATTTAAGAACAAGGTGATAGAACAAGATTTACTTATCTCCAAAAAAGTCGACTATCATTCTAGTTCGTGTCTTCATTTAGTAGGATGATATCTTGGTTAGCTTGAGCATCAGTGGTAGTTTTGTCCTCAAAAAAACTCAGAATAGGTGATTGGGTCATTTTACTACTCAAATCTCTCTGCACCTCCTTATAGGGCCTCAACAATTCTTCCAGCCCTCGCTTAAAGTTTAAGCTATGCTCTGTAATTGGATCAATTTCCATAAAATGGTCAGCAAGGTTAAATGCCATCAGCATTCCCTTGCTAAGGTTATTGAGAGTCAAAATTCGTTTCTCTATAACAACATCGTCCTTCTCATCGCTACTGGAAGATTGAATAGCAATTTCTTCAAGGTACCCTTCTGTTAACTCCTCGGCCTGAGACTGAAGGAGCTCCTCAACATCAGTAGGCTGCATGTCAGTGAGCCCCTCACCTTCCAAACGTCTCGCTACCTCTAAAATGCACTGCACCTCAACAGCAACCGGAGGAATGTCCCTGAAGTCCTTCACTGCATCCTTCCAAATTTTTCTCCAACAGGCGTTCAACGTAGATGGCTTTATCTCTTCAATCGAATCTTTTATAATGCTTATGCAATCCGCGATGTTGTAGTTTTTCCAACACTGTGGCACTGTTAGTGTTGAGTCCCTGTCCATGGCATCCAAGATGTGTTTAAAAGTACGGCGAATATAATAACTCTTCATTGCTGCTATCACGCCTTGGTCCATGGGCTGAAGAAGTGATGTTGTGTTGGGAGGAAGAAACATAACCTCAATATTTGGATGAGCGAATTGGAGTGTCTCAGGATGACCGGTTGCATTGTCGATGAGGAGTAGCACCTTAAATTGTAGTTGTTTTCTCAAAAAATATCGCTGAACCTCGGGGACAAAACAGTTGTTGAACCAATCTGTGAATAAGGCTGCAGTAACCCATGCCTTGCGGTTAGACCTCCAAAAGACAGGGAGATAGTCCTTATTCTTGCCCTTTAGCGCACGGGGGTTAAGCGACCTGTAAACAAGCATAGGCTTGATGAAGCAATCTCCAGAAGCGTTGCTGCAAAGGAGAAGAGTCAATCTGTCCTTGGCTACTTTGAATCCGGGAGCAGCTTTCTCATCCTTCGAAATAAAAGTTCTAGAAGGCATCCGCTTCCAAAACAAACCAGATTCGTCGGCATTAAAAACCTGCTCCGGTAAGTAACCATTCTTCTGGATCACATTTTTCAATTGTTCAGGAAACATTGCTGCGGCATCATGATCTGCTGAGGCAGATTCTCCCACGAGTTTTATGTTATGCAGGTTATACCTCTTTTTAAAGTTTTCGAACCAGCCCTTACTGGCCTTAAATTGAATGTATTTTGCACTTACATTCCCTCCTGTTTCTTTTTCCCAAGTCTCGGTAAAACGCTTGTGTAAATGCCTGGCCTTTTCACAAATCATTGCAGTGCTTAAGGGCACATTTTTCTGGGCCTGATCTTCTATCCATATATAAGGGCCTTTTCCGTCTTCTCTACATTACGGTCACGAGGCATGTAAGACACTTTAGAACTTTTTGATGTTCCACATGCAACACTTGCCCTTATAGTAGCATCATTCTTCTTGATTGTTCGAATGGTTGATTCATTCACCCCTAAAACCCGCACCACCGTTGCTGCACTCTCTCCTCGTGCAAGTCTATTAAGCACTTCTATTTTCTTCTCCAATGTCATAACCTTCCTTGCTCTTTTTACACATTCACTTGTAGCACTTTTTGAACATTTAGTGCCCATATTAATGGGTAAAATAAATATTTATTTATAACACGGTAATTGTAAATTGTTACGAAAACACGTCAAAAATACTTTCGGGAAAAATTAAAGTCAAAAAACACAAAGTTCTCCAGAGAAATAGCAAAATGTCCACTGAGCAACACAGTTCGATTGGTACTGACGAGTGCGTCATTGAGAGGGTGAAGCGTAAGTACATATACTACATTGATGTCGAAGTGGATTATTTTATCATTCCGTTATCGTTACATTGTATTTTAGAAGACAGTGAGAAATAGAAATTGAAACAGATCGCAAGCGAATTCAAAATGAACATTTTTCGACATGACTCACTACTTTGACCAGGCACCTTTATACATAATGGCATACTGAAATGGAAGATGCCATCATTATAGATAGCGTTTGTATATAAAAAGTCTCTGAATAAGCATAATCAACCAGAAATTCAGAGTAGGGATCATATGTGAGGTCAGTATGCAGAGACGAACCGAAAATGCCATGTCTTAGGACGTGAAAAACTATGTACATACATCTAGTAAGATTGCACAACTACTAAATTACTTGTGTTCTTAGTTAAAATACATCAAGATTACATAAGTCAGACTTAAGAAAAACAATTTCGGAAAAAATAAAAATATGCACCTCAAACCGCGTATACTCGAGACCTCATACTGCGTTTGGAAAAACTGTGTACATTTCACAAAATGCATATACTCAAAACCGCGGTTGGCGAGGGATTACTGTATTCGATGCATCTCTAATAAGAACACATATTCCTCTGTACTCGAGAGAAAAGATCTAATCCAGTTATTCGCTACACCTGTAGTAGCATACATATTGAGCTTACTGAGCAATATGGAGTGATCTATAGAATCGAATGCTTTGGACAGATCATAAAAGATACTAAGGGTATTTTCATGATTGTCCATGTCCCTCAGAAGCGAGTCAACAAAGTGGTATATAGCAGATTCTGTTGATTTACCTTTTAGAAAGCCAAACTGTCTGTTAGATAAGATCCTGAACATAGAAAGAAAGGAAATGATTTGTTTGTAAATGATGGACTCAAATATCTTAGAAAGTACTGGTAATATGGATTTTGGTCTGAAGCTATTCATATCAGTCAGTGCCACCTTTATGAATAGTAATCACCTTGGCAATTTTCAGCTTTTGTGGAAAAATTCCTTGAGATATTGACTTATTTATTTGATAAGGGCGGAAGGTATTTCATCCCATCCTGCTGAGTTTTTACAATTTATTTTTTCAATAGTTTGCCTCACCTCCTTGTCATCAGTTGGATAAATAAAGATGTTGTTAGATAATTGAGGAAGAGGTGTATGGTAGGGTATTGCTTTATTCTTTTTAAGGAGCAAATTGTCAACTGTGTTCAGAAAATATTGAGTTTCGTCAGGTATTCATTTGGATTGTTGTTAAGAAGAATAGATTCAGTTTCATTTGATCTCTTTTTCATGGAGGAATGAGACTTAATGATGTCACAAGCAGTTTTTGAGCGGTTACCGGATGAGTTAATTAATTTTTCATCGTATTCCTTTTTAGCCTTAGAGTGAGTTCATACAGTCAACTTCGGTAATACCGGCTTCGGTTATGCCGGATCTTTGGTCATAACGTTTTTTTTATCCCCGACCGTTTTTGTATGCTTTATCACATAAACTACTTTGGTTATACCGGTCTCACGTATATCGGATTCCTCCGACAGTCCCTAATAGATAATTTTCTTCGGCTATAACGTTTTTGAAAAAGTATTTTCGCAGGGTTTAAAAATCCCGTAGTGCACAGATGACTCACTCATCTTGAAGACATAATTATTAAGGCCCCATTCACGGATCGGTTGTGCGGAGAAGACCGACTTTGATGAATCATGAGCAGAATGTCTCTAGTGTTCTTCCATGCATGCTCACACCAATTTCAACTCTCATAAAGCGTGTGCCTTTGGGAGCAGCTGACCAATTCAGTGCATGAGCGTATCACCTGAACTGCCTGAATTCCTTTGACACCCTCCGAGTCCAAATCATACTGCTTTGCTGGCATGGTTCAGTTGATTGGAATGCACTTCGGCACTATGTTTCCATAGCCGTTGGAGTCAACTTTAATGATTATGCCTCATTGACAAAAGCGATGACGAAACCAAGATCGGTACGCCCGAAGACGAAAGTGAGCGCCCAATTATCACAGTGCAGGAAGCTCTGAGACCTTTTGAAGTAGTTTCCCAGTATTATGATGCACATGGTACTGATGAGAAATTAGACATTAATCTGTTCTCTAGTGAGAAAGACTAGCAAACACGATTATCTTGCTCAAAGAAACAAACGAACATAACTGATTTTTTTCAGTAAAACAAAAGTGAGTAAAAATTAACGTGTAAAATGTGCTTTTTGGTGTGATAAATGAATGCATTTCTGTTAATATGCAATAAAACTGAAAATAAACATAATTTTAATGGTATTAACTTGAAATTCATTTTATAAAACGTAATTTTGCCGGACTTTGGATTTAACGGTCTTCGGCTATGTCGGATTTTTTCAGGGCTCCCCTGAAGATCCGTTATAACCAAAGTTGACTGTAGTAGGTTTTCTTGAGGTCCTGATATTTGCTCAAGTCATTAGCATCATTAGTTAGTTTTTCTGATGAAGGTTCTTGAAAAGAGATGACAAACACTTATTTCTTGACGTACCCATGCTTTAGAGTTATTATATGATGATGGTCGATTATCAAGCCTTTTAGAAGTAAGAGGGAAGCATTCATGGAAATATTTGTGGAAGGTTAACAAGAAGTGGTTAAATTTTTCATCTACTGAAGTAGCACTATAGACACACTCCCAAAGTTCAATCATCAGACAATGGCAGAATTTCATACGGGCGCCAGTAAGAGAAGTCTTATAAGGCTGTGCGTTTCAGTCTCAATTCCGGAAAGGAGGGGGTCTGACAAGTGAAATTTGGTGACTTGTGCAGTATGATCAGAGATTTCTTTCACTCCCCTCTTTTTCCTCCTCCTTCCCCCCTCCTTCTCCCCTCATTTTCATTTTTTTCGCTGCATATTCAGGTTAAAGGCCATTTATTCTTGGAGTTTTATGCATTTTCAACATTCTACTAAATTTACATCCAAAACATCGGGTTTTTAAAATTGAAAGCTTAACCAAAATCAATAATAATTTCCTTTTCAAGTTTTCTACATTTTCCTTGCATTAATCAATACTTTCAACAAATTCAGATTAAAGGCCATGATTAGTGGACATGCCTATCATAAACTAGTTTTAAATAAATGTTTCATTTAGTGCTTATTTTCAAAAAGAATGGAGGCAGTGGGAGTGAATTTACTGGTAGTGAAATTGAGCAGGAGTTAAATTACTGGGAGGAAAATTATCGTAGTGAAATTACTGGGAGTGAGATTACATAGAACCAATTAAATTATGAATTAAGTTAGAAATTGCATTTTTACGTTTTTTTAGTTTATTATTTTTAGTTTATTAACATCCTCTTTAGTACAAACCTCGTAATTACAAAGTGAAAAAATTTGGGTCTCTTGAAGTTTGTATTAATGAGGTTTCCTGTATATGTTTAAGTCTTTAGTTCATATTTATCTATCTATTTCCAAATGCAAATTAAATATATTCTTCATTCGCTCCTTTGATGATTATATGGTGAAAATATAAGCTACTGGAATCGATCCTGGGACTCCTGTGATTTTCTATTACTTTCTCATACGAAATATTGAGAAAGTATTGTTATTGCGAAAAAAATCAACCTCAAGATTTTAACGGAAATATACGTTTTAGGTGTCGCTGAATCCGAAAAAGTGGTTTTTGCAATGCCATTGTCTGTCTGTCACTGGCTCTGGAGCCTAAACAGCATAGCAAAATTGAATGAAATCTCGTACTGAGGCATTTTATCATACTGAGCAGAGTATATGTAGAAATGGTTGGCATTGCTAAATAATTAAGGGTAGTTTATTCTACGCATTTTTAACAATAATTCGATTTTCTCAAAAACGGCTCTAACAACTATGATCAAATTTCATACAGTTACTTGAGTTTACGTCTTCAATAATACTGTATAGTTCATATTTCTCAAAAAATTAATATAAGGTTAGTTTATTCTAGGCAACTTTAACAAGAATTTGATTTTCTCAAAAACGGCTCTAACAATTTTGATCAAATTTCGTACAGTTACTTGAGTATACGTCTGCAATATTACTACCTATTTCATTTTTCTCAATGGATGGGTATAAGGCTAGTTTATTCTTGGGCAACTTGAACAAAAATTTGATTTTCTAAAAACCGGCTGATATGCTTTTCATTTCCTAATGATAACTAAACAATGCATTACTATATGAGAAAGTTTGTACAATATAGGTTGTACCAATTTTTACTTTCTCATACAAAGTATCGAGAAAATATTGTTTTTGCGAAAAAATTCGACCTCGAAATTTTTACGGAAATATATGTTTTAGGTGTCGTTGAATCCGAAAAAGTGGTTTTCGCAATGCCATCTGTTTGTCTGTCCGTCTGTCTGTTACTGGCTCTGAAGCCTAGACGGTAGAGCGAAAATGAATGAAATCTTGTACTTAGGCATTTTATCATACTGAGCAGAGTATACATAGAAATGGTTGACATTGATCAATAATTAAGAGTACAGGTATCCCTCGCCGTTCGCGGGTTCGCCGTTCACGGTTTTGCTTATTCGCTGTTTCTCAGCAATACCCATTACTCATTTTTTTGGTGTACCGAACGGGGAAATCTTCCGTTTCCTGAAGGATCCATAGAATACTGAACGGGAAAATCTCCCAGTTTGCTGTTCTATTTATTTTTCTCGCCACCTGTGTAAACAGTATTAAGTCTGCTTGTTTTCACGTGGAATAAATATGGCCATCGGACTAAAAGACACGCGGCTTGTTGAAAAAGAGACTTTTAGGGGAATATGGGGGGACCTTCGCAAGCTTCCGTTTTCCACATTTATATCCGTTTCTGTTCTATAGTGCTGCAAGCAACATGACTTGATATCCTTGGTATGTTTGTGGTATTAATGTGATATTTCATTTTATTCTCTCATTTTAAATTAGACTGGACTACGCTTAGTGACGTTGGCATTGTATTATAGTAGAGTGCTTTTATGAACATTTTTAATTTTTTTAATTAACCCATTCTTTTACATTATTATGGCATTCAAATGTGTTAATTTAAGTGGAAGAGACGCATTAGCTAAGAGACAGCGTAAGTCATGAATTTGATGGAAAAGATCATGATATTAGATAAGTTACTAAGTGGAGCAAGTTACGCTTCCATTGGTAGAGAATATGAATCAACCATACGTTCTATAAAAAGGGTCGAAGACAAAATACGAAGTAGTGTAATGGCTTCTACTCCGTCTAGTGCTAAAGTTTCTTTTGTAAGTAGACGTGACCCTGTGTTAGAAAAAGTGAAAAAACTCTTAAGTGTGTGGATAGAGGATAAAACACAGAAAAATGCTCCCCTTAGCATGGAATTAATAAGAAATAAAGCACTTAACCTATATGAACATTTAAAGAGTGGAACTAAAGACGATGATGAAGAGAATTCTTCTATCTGTTTTTTAGCGAGTAAGGGCTGGTTTGATAATTCAAAGAAGCGTTTAAATTTGCATAACATTAACCTATCAGGAGAAGCTGCATCAGCTGATCAAGAGGCAGCGAGGGAATTCCCCGGTGAATTTCTGAAGCTTATGGAGGAGAAAGGTTATAAGCCAGAACAAATTTTCAAAGTCGATGAAACCAGTTTATATTGGAAGAGAATGCCAAATAGGACCTTTATTTCCAAAGAGGAACGTACTGCTCCAGTTTTAAAGGCTACAAAAGATCGATTCACTGTAATATTATGTGGAAACGCTTCGGGAGATTTTAAATGCAAACCAATGGTAATTTACTGTTCAGAAAATCCTCGTGCTCTAAAAGGGAAGATTAAATCAGATCTACCTGTCTTTTGGAGGTCTAATAAGAAGGCATGGGTTACTTGTAAACTGTTCGAAGATTGGTTTGCCAACTGCTTCATCCAGCAGGTGAAGATCTATCTGAGGCAGACGAATTTGCCATTTAAAGTGCTTCTCGTTTTGGATAAAGCTCCGGGTCATCCAGTTTCTCTTGCAGAAGGCTATTCTGACGTAGAAGTTGTATTCCTACCACCAAACACAACACCACTCTTACAGTTGATAGACGAAGGGATCATTGCGACCTTCAAATCTTATTATATTCGCCGAACTTTCAAACATATTTTACAGCAAATGGACACCGATTTTTTGATTTCTGTTCGTGAATGTTGGAGTTCATTCAACATTCGAATAGCCATTCATATTATAAAAGAATCATGGGACGAAGTAAAACAATCAACAATAAATGCATGTTGGCAGAAACTTTGGCCCGAAGCTGTTCGTTCCAAAGTTTATCCCAGCATTCATGGAGAAGTTGAAGAGATCATCGAAATGACTAGAAATGTAGGTGGAGAGGGCTTTGAAGATCTAAAAGAGGAAGAAGTGGAGGAATTGCTCAACTTTCAACAAGAAGAATTAGCAAATGAGGAACTTGAAGAATTTGCACAATCAAGTGAGAGCGAAAACTAAGAGGAAGATGTAGAGCCTAAGATAAAGCAGTTTTCAACGAAGACAGCAGAAATTTTAAATATGGCTAACGAGTTGAAAGAGAAAGTAATGCAGGCTGATCCATCTATGGAAAGGAGCATCAATTTTAAGAGAATAATTGACTCTGCAATATCTCCCTATGACGAAATTTATAAAAAAAATCATAACAAAAGGGAAACAGCTCCAAATCACAGAATTCCTGAAGCCAAGTCCCTCATCTTCCTCTTCCATCTCCAAATAATGCACTTCCGAAACACCTCCATTGTCAAAATCCTACGTATACTCTGCATAATTCACGGTGAGTTAATAAGCTTGTTTTCTTAGTTTTCCTAAATTTAAACGTTCGTCGGTTTCGTTTTCGTTTCATATTTTTAGCTTACTATTTGTTTCTCTGTAAGGTAAAGTAAATAATCACTTAGGAACATTTTCGCTGATGTAGGAACGGAATCCCGTTATTCCATTAGTTTATGCATTTGCCGTTCACGGTTTTGCGGTTCGCGGAGTCTTCGGGAACGTAACCCCCGCGAACGGCGAGGGATACCTGTAGTTTATTCTACGTATTTTTAACAACAATCCGATTTTCTCAAAAACGGCTCTAGCGATTTTGATCAAATTCCATACAGTTACTTGAGTTTACATCTTCAATACTGTATAGTTCATGTTTCTCAGAAAATGAATATAAGGCTAGTTTATTCTAGGCAACTTTAACAATTATTCGATTTTCTCAGAAACGGCTGTAACGATTTTGATCAAATTTCGTACAGTTACTTATGTTTACATCTTCAATAATACTATACAGTTCATATTTCGCAAAAAATGAATATAAGGCTAGTTTATTCTAGGCAACTTTAACAACAATTCGATTTTCTCAAAAATGGCTCTAACAATTTTGATCAAATTTCGTACAGTTACTTGAGTATACATCTACAATAATACTAGCTATTTCATTTTTCTCAATGAATGAATATAAGGCTAGTTTATTCTAGGGCAACTTTAACAATAATTGGATTTTTAAAAACAGGCTCATACGATTTTCATTTTCTAAAGATAACTAAACGACGCATTAGTACCTATATATGAGAAAGTTTGTACAATGTATGTTGTTCCGATTTTTTTTGTGGTAATAGTCTGTGATCACTTGTGAGTGCATAAAATTAAGTATATGATTCCAAGTGGAAGTGCCAAAAAATGTGTGATAGATGGACCTTTTCAAGTTATGTTTAAGAGGAATGATAAATGTTAAGAAGAATATCAAATTATGCTAATTTGATTTCCTTCCCTCAACTCTCACCACTTTTTGCTATTCTCATAGCAAATATGTTTCGTTAGAGTAATATTTCAATGAACGTATATTTTTGGGGAAAAAGATCTCCATTAGTAATGGAGTTGTTTAAAATCTTCTTACATATGATATTTAATGCAAGAGTTATCAGTAAACTCATCACTGGACCATATTTATTTCAGGATGTAGGAATTACCAAAGACCTTTTTTTCATGCTGGAGCTCACACTGCCCTAACCAATCATTATCAAATATTTTTGCCAGGATTGCTATTTTTGATGCTGTGAATTATCAATTTTAACTTAAGTTTTATATATGTAATTATAACTCATAAGGACTTATGGATCAACTTGTGTCTGTGTCAGTTACCTACAAGTTCATTGATACTCATTATCTGTTAGCATATCTCACAAAACGTGCCTCATTTTTATCCTCCCTGATGGTATTATTTTATAACTGATTTATATACTATTGCTTTTTAATTTATCATTGTGCAAGCTTTGATGTCTTCAATTATAAGTTTTTCTTCCTGAAGATCCAATTTATTCTTATAAATTTCTTATTACCTAATTTATAAATATATGAAAATAAATGACTCAGAAATTAATTGCTTCTTTATATTGTTTATAATTATCGCTAAAATAGTTGGATGATTTTAATATTGGATTATTACCATGATATTATTAACATTTTACTTGTTTTGTGGAGTCTTAAAATTTTGCTATTTCCAATGAATTTTTTTCAACGGTTTTTTTCAATTTTTTAATTCTACTATATAGTGAAGTGTTTGTCTTTCCTAAGGATTTACCCATTTTAATCCTAGAACAACCTAGAGAGCCCTTCAATGGATGAAAGAACAATAGGAGAAGCTCGTTATCACCGACGTCTTCAGCTGATGCTTAGAGCATTGTTAGCAATATCTGGAGAAGCTATGGGGCAACGATTCTTCTCTCAGCAGCTACTGGTCAAGGTAAAACTTGGTAATTTATGTGACAAAGCTAAAAAATTTTACCAATGTCTTACACAATCACTTTCTTTAAGTAAGATTATTCATTAATTATGCCTTCTACTTTGCTATGCTTTATTTGAGAGCTGCAACAAGTGATTCTTAGGTTATATTTTTGGGCTTTGGGAATGCCTGTGTAAGCATTGCTATATTCAGGGCCAACTTGATAGTGTTGAAACTGCACTGGGCCCCTGTATTCCCTGAAAATACTTATTTTACATGTGAAATACATGCACTTAAAATAATCATGAAATATTAAGCACAGTTATACATAGTGAGAAAAAAGTTGCTTTATTTATTAAAGTTAACCTTATTTTTCCCATTGGTTTAATGATTCTCCCATATATATATATATATGCTTAACACTAGAACCCCGGAGGCGGTCATTTTGGCTGCTTTTCGATTTTTTTAGCCCGTTGTTCGTTATGTTTGCGGAGTATAACTATGATACCTCTTGACTTTTCCTAACTTTATCTTATGTATACGATACAATTATGTTGTAGCTGTGACATCATTCGTTTATCGTGTGTGAGAGCTACTACTTAGAACCCCGGAAGCAGTCATTTTGACTGCTCCATTGTTATTATGCAGTTTTGAAATTAATGTTAGCTGAGAAGCCCCACAATTTTTTCAGTTACTGTTAGTAATGCGGCGCCACTAATATTTACTATTTAGTTACAGTGAAGCCGTGTTTCAGATGGCCTCTGGATATGGGGAAATTGCAGCAGCGTCTTTACAGTTGCAGGTGACTCAAGTAGCGCGGGGAAAGTGAGGGCGTCGAGAAACCGAGAAACTTGCTCCATGTACGAAAATTCTTGGAAAAGATGGCCTTATAGAATGGGAAGTGGTAGATCCTGGGCAAAATATTGTTAGGAGGGCCCATCATAATATCTTGAAAGATAAGCCACCTTTCGCTAAAAGACACGTGTGAGATGAAAGCCTTGGCAATTCTTGGAGGCTTTTCGTCGATGAGCCGATGCTCTGCCATATCAAGCACTGCACGGAGACAGAAGCGCGAAGGCAGTTTCACCATGATACATGGACTATTTCGTTACAGAAGCTTGATGCTTTCATCGCTGTGATTTACTTACACGGTGCGTTGGGAGGCAGATCTCTTGAACTTGCAGAGCTTAGGTCGAAAAAGTGGGGCGCACTGATCTATTCTGAGACAATGTCTCGAGACACTTTTGTGGAAATCATGAGATTTCTTCGCTTCGACCTAAGAGAAACCAGATCAAAAAGGTTGAATACAGATAGATTTGCATTAGTCTCAACCATTTGGAATAAATTCATTGACAACTGTCATTCTTACTACATAACTGGGGCGAATCTCACAGATGACGAGCAACTGTATCCTATGAGATGTCGTTGTACCTTTACTCAATACATGGCAAATAAGCCAGATAAATTTGGAATCAAATATTGGCTTCTGGGAGATGTAGATTCCAAATACCTTTGCAATGGTTCGCCATACTTGGGGAAAGATGAACAGCGATCGCAGGGTGCGTCTGTTCCGGAATGTGTGGTGATGTCACTGATGAAACCGTACCTATTTGCTATCCACTGAGACCGGCACGTCATTACTCAGGCAATTTATTTCAACAAAATACGGGCCAAAAAAGGTTTGAAAAACTCTCTTGAGTTGCAAATTATAAGAAAATATCTAATATACAGATGTATGGGATAAAACCGGCTAACACCCACAAAAACCACAAATTTTAAGGAAAAGTATAGTTTTCTCCTGAATTCCGGCAACCTGAAATGAGTACTTCACAGGCCTCATGGCACGCACCAACCATAGTAATCTCTTAACTAAGTTAACAAAGTAATTTCTCACACTTTCTAGTAAAAGCAAATAAAAATTACGCAAAATAATAATGAGCGGTCCAAATGACCGCTCCCGGTGTTAACCATAGAGGAAAAGTTCCGGGGTTCTATTGTTAAAGAAAAGGAAAGGTAATAATAAAGGTGGCAACAAGGTGTTGGAGGAAGCCCAGTGCACACTTACCTAGATTGCAGAGCTGCTGGGGGTGCTGAAGACATGAAAAACACAGAAACAACACAAATATGGAGCTTTCGGGCTGACGCTTTTCTTCAGCAATGGAGAGACGTACTGTTTGAAGTGACACACTGTGGAGGATATGTCTGTGATTTTCGTGTCTCTTCAGCACCCCCAGCAGTAGGGTGGGCCCAAAAACAATTTTTTTCGAAAAGTTGTGGTGCTCAAGGCTCATATTACCATATGAGCCTTGAGCACCACAACCATAAAAACATCTGTGAAAAATTTTGGCTTGATCAGACAATTTATAGCGGTCCCAAATCAACAGCGACATTTCCGAAATGCATCCGGTGGCGTGCTCTCTGCGCGTCTTACTGGTACTATCCCAGGGACTGAGCTACCCCTTCCCCCACCCCCTTCCTCTGTCCTAACATGTTCAGTCGTGTCAAGCGATCGCCTGGTCAGCCCATTTACGTTGGAGTCTGAGGCACCATGCTGCACTCGAACGTTGAGCGGTGATCTGGAAAATTCGTCGTTGCATCGTTGAAACTGTATACCGGCACAATGAGACAATGCCTCATGTTCCTGTACGTTTTAAGAACAGCCGAAAGTATTTCATGAATTGCTCTCCCGAAGAATCAATAACCGGATGCCGAATCCCGTCGAACAGGCAGGTGATTAGAGTGTTTCTTTACCATCATAACATCTTGCAGAAGATTATCCAAGAAAGTGCAAGGTTTGCCTCCGATGTTGCAATTGATTACCGGATAAAAGCGAATATCCCTATGCAGGATAAGAAAAATGTCATCCGGAAGTGTAGAAAGCTGCACGCGACGTGGCTGCATTTGAAGGACAAGTCCACAGTCTGGTCTAAACCTCAGATCCGACATGAAAAACAGTTCTCTGAAACACTATAGGACTTGTTTGATATTGCTGCCAGCAATGCCTTACAGACAATAACAATTGAGGAAGATAAGGAGTTCCTGTTACTCTAGAGGCAGAAAGGGCGGCCAGGTTTCATGGCGCGGCTGGACACAGAGGATGGTACTTCAAAGGAAAGAAATTGATTTGCTGGACGAGAAAGTGGTTTTGGAGTCATCAGGAACGAGTGGAACCGACAGTGATACTGCTGACGGCGATAGTGATTTCAGTGCAGGTTGCGTAAAGAAGAGAGCAAAGTGCGCACTGACTACCGACCTAGTGGCAGCTTTAGATCAAACACGGACGTCCTCTGCAGTGCTACCTACATTCTTCAAACTGCATCTCATAATTCGGGTGAACTTGCACTAAACTTAACAAGTGTCAAGAGGGCACGCACTCGTAAACGGCAAGAAATGGCTACTGACGTGAAGCAGACTATACAGCAGCAACTGAAAGGTCCCTTGATCGTCCATTGGGATGGAAAAATCATGAGGGATACCACAGATAATGCAGAAAATTGCAGCTAAAAGGAAAATGATTTTATACCATCGAAGTCATTCAGGAAAATTCAGAAAAAAAATGTCCTACAAACACTGAAGAAAGAAAATTTCCAAGAATGTTTCCAAAATTGGAAAAATTGCCGGAGTCGGTGTGTGCAGTCTCAGGAGGACTACTTTGAAGGAGACAACTTCGAATAGTTCTTAACTTTGTGTTACTGTATGAACTTTTCAATCACACCACGTATATTCACTGTTTCAGTGTGTTGGAATCATAGGTAATAGTTCATGTTCAGGCTTATTCAACTGATGTTGAAGATTATGAAGTCTTTCACAAGCTACAGTACTGCATTTGTAATAACCTACAATTACACGTCCCTTTGTAAGCAATTTATCGATATCATTTTCCCTTTAAGCATCATTAACAGCAAGTTGGATAGTATGGGCAAAACATTGGATATGTTTCCAAGAGGTTTCTTTGAATGCTGCTGTAAAATTTCTAACATTATCTGTTATGACATACACAGGAATACTGTGGTCCAGCAGATGCCAATCTTTTACCATAGATTCAATCATTTCACGTACAGAAGGTGAAGTATGATTTCCTGAGAGGTGTAATTTCCTGAGCAGATTACTTTTGATAAAAAACTTATCGTTCACATAGTGACATGGTAAGGAAATATAACTTTGATGTCCACATTTCAGTAGTCAGTGATAGAGATTGCTAGTCTTCAAATAGACCATTCTTTTGAAGGGTTGATTGATATCCCTTACTTGATGTTTCTTTCTTTTTACTTTCTTTGTTTTCTTTATATAATTTCCTATATTCTGTTTCTGAAGAAGGATGTTTCTTTAAATTGCATAAAAGGCCACTCGTTGAGCCAGTTGGTGTTTTGATTTTTAATGAACACAGTTTACACTGACCTTCTGCAGAATTCTTTCTGTTAAAATACCTCAATACTAATGCTCTCCTTGTTCCAGTAACTCATGTTTTTCTGACTATTGTTCTGGTAACTTCTTCTGACTCACTTTCTGACATTTTACATGGGTTATCCCAAGATGAATTTCAAATATGGAATTGTGATTTTCATTTGAAACCTCAATGATATTGGTGCCAATATGCTTTTTGGGTTTGTTCCATTGAGTAATATGTACAGATATTACCAGATAGTTTCATTTCTGGAAAGAGTTGGGCAAAACAGTTAAGAGATAGATATCTAAAAATCTTCAAATTACCATGCTATTCAAAACAATCAAAATAATTAAATCAGCGATCAGGAAGTATTATTTTTTTAAAATTTGTAACTTACCTAATTATATTTTCGCGAAAATTTCCTATGATTTATGCCAAACACGTGTATCGCAGTAGTTCTCTTGAAATCTTAGTTTAAAAGATGCTTGACCTCACCGGAAGAAAGTCAGCACGGCGGCAAAAAGACAAACTATTTGCAGCAGAAAAATCTTAGGCTCTACATCTTATTCGTTTTTGCTCTCACTTGATTGTGCAAATTCTTCAAGTTCCTCATTTGCTAATACTTCTTGTTGAAAGTTGAGCAATTCCTCCACTTCTTCCTCTTTCAGATCTTCAAAGCCCTCTCCACCTACATTTCTAGCCATTTCGATGATCTCTTCAACTTCTCCATGAATGCTGGGATAAACTTTGGAACGAACAGCTTTGGGCCAAAGTTTCTGCCAACATGCATTTATTGTTGATTGTTTTACTTTGTCCCATGTTTCTTCTATCATATGAATGGCTGTTCGAATATTGAATGAACTCCAACATTCACGAACAGAAATCAAAGAAAAGGTGTCCATTTGCTGTAAAATATGTTTGAAAGTTCGGCGAATATAATAAGATTTGAAGGTTGCAATGATCCCTTCGTCCATCGGCTGTAAGAGTAGTGTTGTGTTTGGTGGTAGGAATACAACTTCTACGTCAGAATAGCCTTCTGCAAGAGAAACTGGATGACCCGGAGCTTTATCCAAAACGAGAAGCACTTTAAATGGCAAATTCGTCTGCCTCAGATAGATCTTCACATGCTGGATGAAGCAGTTGGCAAACCAATTTTCTAACAGTTTACAAGTAACCCGAGCCTTCTTATTAGACCTCCAAAAGACAGGTAGATCTGATTTAATCATCCCTTTTAGAGCACGAGGATTTTCTGAACAGTAAATTACCATTGGTTCACATTTAAAATCTCCCAAAGCATTTCCACTAGGGATGAAATAATACCGACAATTTTTAATACCAGTAATGGGACAGTGTTTTACTGATACCGGTATTGAAACCGGTTTTGTGCAGAGAACAGTTTATAATCCTTTACTAATGGGATAAACCTTCTTTCTTACAAAATACCAAACAGAGTTCAAAAGCAAGATATGAGTATGTCAACAACTACATATATCTGGACTTTTCTAAAACACTGTTCAGGGCATTTTTACCACTTCAAAACGGTGATAAGGGGTATTTTTCAACCCCAGGCTAAAAAACATTTTTTTTAAAAAGAAAACTCTTCATATTCCACAAACAATAATGGGAAAGTAAGAAGAAAGGATTACACTACACAAAATAATTTTATAAACCAAATTGTATGTTTGATATGAAAATAATGAGTCAATTTGTGGACCTGAGGTCAAAAATAGCGCGCTTCGGGACCGAAGGGTTCAGGAACGCATTTCAGGAGGACGAGACCATTTCCAATCATTTTCTCTCATCGAACTAGATAATATTATAAAACTCTCATACCGATCCGTCGGAGTCACTTTTCGGAAGAATCCCCCCCACTTATTTCTACTCAAAACAAAAGTACATTTTCGGTATGACTTGGCACTGCTCCCACAAAAAGTGCGCTTTTCAATGCCGAAAACCCGGTATTGTAAATCATGATATCGGTATTAATTGTTTAATTCAATACCAATGGAAGCATAACTTTGTAACTTATCTAATATCATGATCTTTTCCCTCAAAGTCAGGACTTTACGCTGTCTCTTAGCTAATGTATCCCTTCCACATATATTAACACGTTTAGATGCCATAATAATGTAAAAGAATGGGTTAATTAAAAAAATTAAAAATGTTTATAAAAGCACTCTACTATAATACAATGCCAACGTCACTAAGCGTAGTCCTGTCTAATTTAAAATGAGAGAATAAAATGAAACATCACATTAATACCACAAACACACCAAGGATATCAAGTCATGTTGCTTGCGGCACTATAGAACAGAAACTGATATAAATGTGGAAAACGGAACCTTGCGAAGGTCCCCCCATATTCTCCTAAAAGTCCCTTTTAGTCCGATGGCCATATTTATTCCATGTCAAAACAAGCAGACTTAATACTGTTTACACAGGTGGCAAGAAAAATAAATAGAACATAGAGTGCAGCAAACTGGGAGATTTCCCCGTTCTGTATTCTATGTATCCTTCAGGAAACGGAAGATTTCCCCGTCGGTACGACAAAAAAATGAGTAATGGGTATTGCTGAGAAACCGCGGATAAGCAAAACTGCAAACGGCGAAATGGCGAACGGCGAGGGATACCTGTACCTATACCCCAAATATGGAGAAAGTCATGCGTTGGCCACATCAAATTTTTTCATTTTTCGTTCTCACTTGGTTCCCTTAGCATCGAAAATCTTCTCCAGCTCTAGTGAGTTGAAAATATTTTCACTTTTGTGCCGGTTAGAGAAAGATTGCCCGGGCATGTCAGTATAAACAAACAAACTCTCTCAAACGCTTTGCTCACATTTATGATAGAATGCTTGCTAAGGCTAGTTGGTGGCATTCTTTGGTGTTGCTCGGCCCAACATCTTCGTCACTATTTGTCCCTTGTGCTTTATAATATAAGTGCATCTGATTATACAGTGAAAGTGTAAATTGAATTCGTTTTCCTATGGTAGCATACAGTAAAACCACTGGCATTTTATAAGATAATAGTATGTTTTATTATTATTGTTTCACCTATGTTGCTGTCTTCTACCTTCACTTATTACACTGAAGCAGTTTATATGCGTTATGGAAATGGGATAAATAAAATGTTAGTTTCTGTAGCTAAGAACATGGTTTTAATATTTTTATAAAATTTAATAAATGGTATAATCAATGGTAGAAGCTTTCATGTGGTGGAACTGCATCATATTTAATAAAATCAGTAAAACCATAAAACAGTAAAACCATAAAAACAGTAAAACCATAAAAACAGTAAAACCATAAAACGGTAGAAACTATAAAAACAATTGGTAAAAGTTCCACAAGTCAAAAGGTAAAAGTTACGACATGTTTCGACTAGTCATAGTCATCATCAGATGAGGGAAGTGGGTGAAGCAGCGAAATATATAGACAAGCGGAGGGGAGGACAACGGAGTTGGAGGGAGAAGGTAAGGAGTAAACCTGGTAACAAGGAAGAGAGGGAGGGGATGTTAGGAATTCGAATTTAAGGTAGCTGCCGGTAAAATAGAGGCTAGTAATGGAGAGTGGCTTAAAAACAAGTGGTCATTAGTTAGAGTATGTTGGTTGTTTTTCAAATGTAAAAGAATTTCCAACTGTTCAAGATGATTAAACCTAAAACCTTTCCGTTCAACGTGGATAATTTCTTGAGTGAAGTCAGAGGAGTGGTAATTTTCGAACAGATGTTTAGCAAAATGCGAAGTCGGATTTGATGGAGAAAGCATGGTTGTGTTCGTTGGCCCTAGTAATAAAATTTCACCCTGTCTGGCCGATGCAGATAGCATCACAATCTGCACAGCATAGCTTATATCTATATCTATATCTATAGTTCACCCTGCAAGCCACCGCAATGGTGTGTGGCAGGGGGTGCAATAGCACCAAGGTAAAGCGCATAATAATGTATAGTATCATTCTACGTCGGCTGATTTCCTTTCGTAACTTCTGTTCTGCTCAGCTATCGTTCTAGGGAAAAACGAGCCTTTATACCTCTCAGTCCTACAGGCTATCTCTCTTATTTTACGAGGATGGTCCGTTCTACCAATATAAGTTGGCGCTCTTATTATTTCTTCGACATCGCTGGAGAATATATGCGTTCTAAATCTTTCGAGAAGTTTTAACCTAGAGCGTGATCGGCGCTCAGCTAGTGATTCCCATCCTAAGTCCTGTATCAAGGCTGTAACAGTATTGTTTCTATCGTAACAATTTTTGACGAATCTAGCGGCTTTTCGTTGCACTCTTTCTAACTCTGAGATTGATCCTTTCACGTACGGATCCCATATGCTCGACGCGTACTCTAATAGTGGTCTTACTAACGAGAAGTAACATGTCTCTTTGACTTTTTCCTCACTTTTACCTACTATGCGTTTGATGAATCCTAGTTTCTGTTTAGCCTTCCCGCATATATTTCGTATGTGCATATCCCACGAGAGGTTGCTTGTTAAAGTAACGCCTAAGTATTTGACGGAATCGGCTAGTTTTAGCTGGACGCCTTCAACAGTGTAATTCGTCGTGTCAGTGTTTTTGTTTCCCCAGAATCTCATAAAGGAACACTTTCCTAAGTTCAATTCTAACTGCCACTCTTTACACCACTCGAGAATTGCATTTAAGTCGTCAGAAAGTAATAATTGATCATTAGGACTGTTAATCTCTCTGTAAACTACTGTATCATCCGCGAATAACTTGATTTTACTTTTAATAACCTTATCTAAGTCGTTTATGTATAAAAGGAATAGTAGGGGGCCGATTACACTTCCCTGTGGAACGCCTGAGGCTACGCTGACTGAATCTGATTTAAATCCATCTATAACTACTATTTGTTCACGCTCATTAAGAAAGTCCCTGATCCACTCGATTATCTTTCGATTTATTCCACAGTCATTTAATTTCTTCACTAACTTACTGTGCGGGACTTTATCGAAAGCCTTCTTGAAGTCGAGGAAAACAGCATCTAACTGAGTCTTACGGTCTCCTGATCTTAGTATATCGTGAACGAACAGAGCAAGCTGTGTTTCACAAGATCTCGTCTTCCTGAAGCCATGCTGATATTTACTTAGCAAGTTCTGACTATCTAAGAAGTCCATCACGGAGCTAGCGATAATGTGCTCGAGAACCTTGCAAGATAGGGAGGTAAGCGAAATTGGCCTGTAATTTTCTCTGTCGTCTTTTTTCCCACCTTTGTGTAACGGCGTTATAAAGGCTAATTTCCATTCCTTAGGTACAACGCCATGACTAAGTGACTTATTGAAAACTATTTCGAGATAAGGTGCTATTTCCAGTGCTAACTCTTTGAATACTCTAGCTGGTATAAACACCACTTTTAGAAAAAAGGTCAGTTTTATCTTTTCTGTTTAATAATGACATCCTGATTGAATTGTTGCTGTTGATCATGAATCATTATCATAAAAAAGTTTTGGTTTCCATGCCAACAGTAACTGTATTTCCCTTAAGAAGGATCCCACCAGCACCTTCCATAGTAAAATTAAAAACGTAGTTCACTCTTGTTCCTCTTTGTTGGACAAATCTTCCGCTACAAGAGTCATTCAAATGAACACTTTGTCTCCCCGTCTCTATGGGCTCCCGAAAGTCCACAAGCCGGATATTCCCATTAGACCTGTGGTTTCGAGTGTATCTTCCCTGGCGCATAAACTCGCATTTGTAGTTAACAAACTGTTCCGTCAACATACTCGGTTTGTGCCGAAATATAATGTTGAAAACTCAATTGAACTCACTGAGAAACTCAAATCCACGAAGATTTCTCCAAACACCAAGCTAGTGTCATTTGACGTGACTAACCTGTTCACCTGTGTTCCGATATCGGAAGTTACAAAAATGGCTAAAGACATCCTGCTCAATTCTGGAACTCCTCAAAACATGGTGAATGAACTGTGCAACTTATTAGAAGTCTCCGTTTCGCAGAATTATTTCCGCTACAATGACACATATTATTTGCAACAAGAAGGTTTAGCAATTGGTTCCCCTCTATCCCCCCTTCTTGCCAATATATTTATGAATTCTATTGAGATGCTTTTGTTTGATTCAAATCATCCACTTCTCCATAATGTCATTACGTGGTTTCGGTACATTGATGACATATTATGCATATGGAATGGGACACTCAGGCAACTGCTGTTGTTCTTCTCCTTTTTGAACTCCCTTCACCCCTCCTTAAAGTTTACCTATGAACTGGAACAGGATTCCACCCTCATTTTCCTGGATCTCACCATTCATCGTGTCAATCATACTCTCGAGTTAGCCATATTCTGCAAACCAATCTACACCGATCATGCTATTAACCTCACTTCTAAACACCACCCTGCACAGAAACATGCGTATTTCCATACCATGATTCATCGCCTTACTAGTATTCCTCTTTCCGCTCACAACTTTAATAAAGAATAGCGCATGATTAAGCAAATCGCGAAAGCCAAGGGTTATCAAGACTCACTCATTGACAGGCTTCTTTCTAGAAAACAAAGGAAAATCCTCCTTAGTAACATCTTTACCAACCTGACGACCCCTGATGACAAGAAGGCACGTTGGTGCCGAATGCTATACACTGGAAATCTTTCACTCAACATCTCCAATTCCTTTCCTAAAGATACAGTAAAACCAGCTTTCTACAACAACAATTCAATCGGGATGTCATTATGAAACGGAAAAGATAAAACTGACCTTTTTTCTAAAAGTGGTGTTTATAAGCTATGCTGTGCAGATTGTGATGCTATCTGCATCGACCAGACAGGGTGAAATTTTATTACTAGGGCCAACGAACACAACCATGCTTTCTCCATCAAATCCGACTTCGCATTTTGCTAAACATCTGTTCGAAAATTACCACTCCTCTGACTTCACTCAAGAAATTATCCACGTTGAACGGAAAGGTTTTAGGTTTAATCATCTTGAACAGTTGGAAATTCTTTTACATTTGAAAAACAACCAACATACTCTAACTAATGACCACTTGTTTTTAAGCCACTCTCCATTACTAGCCTCTATTTTACCGGCAGCTACCTTAAATTCGAATTCCTAACATCCCCTCCCTCTCTTCCTTGTTACCAGGTTTACTCCTTACCTTCTCCCTCCAACTCCGTTGTCCTCCCCTCCGCTTGTCTATATATTTCGCTGCTTCACCCACTTCCCTCATCTGATGATGACTATGACTAGTCGAAACATGTCGTAACTTTTACCTTTTGACTTGTGGAACTTTTACCAATTGTTTTTATAGTTTCTACCGTTTTATGGTTTTACGGTTTTACTAATTTTATTAAATATTTAATAAAATGGGATCGGGATCCCGGGATTGGAAATTTAGAATCCCGAAATCCCGAGATTGTGAAATTCCTTCGGGATTAGAATCCCTAGTTATAAGGGACGGTATTTCTAAATGTCTGAAGAAACGGAACTGTATCATCGGCATGTGTGTTGAGCTGAAGTGGCATTCCAGCTCATTTCGAGAACTGGATGAATGTATAATATATAGAAAAACCCCACCCTTCCCAATGCAAAATTCACTAAATATTAAAATCAATTGTGTGCTGGTTATAGAATGACATTATAATAGTTGGTCCACTTGCTGTGGGTCCGCCGACTACCTCACGGTGCTCTATTATAAACCTAAGCTAAAAGAAAAAATTCAATGTTAAGATGAAGTGTACGCACATAAACTTGTTTTACTCGCGAATAAACACTTAAATCTTCTAAGATTTTGGGAAACTACTTGATTTCCAAAATGTCTTATCTTGTAGTGTCAGTTTGCGAACTCAAGTGAAGAACATATACAACTACTACAAAAACTCGTCAGATAAAAAGCTAATGATGGATGCACCCATGCGCTCAAACATAAACTTGAAAATTATTTTACATATTTCATACCTATATTACGTATATGTATTAAATATTATGCATGGTATGCGTTAAGTTGAAGAGTTTCTCAAAAATTAATTCGAGAAATATTTCTTTCGAATCGAGATCGAGAAATTATTTTTTCTCAATTTGATCTAAAAAATTCTAGTCTAGCACACTCCTAGAAAATATATATATGAAGGTGAGTTCAAAAATGACGCTCCCTTGGAGGCATCCACAATGGAGGAACAGCGTTCTGTCATCCGTTTCTTGGTCAGTGAGGGTGAGAAACCCATTGAAATCCATCGCCGTATGAAGGTGCAGTATGGTGACGCCTGCTTATCGTTGCAGCAGATGTATGAATGGAGTAGGAAGTTCAAGAACAGCTTGTCTAGTGTGGCAGATGCTCCTCGGCCAGGCAAGGCAAACATAGTTGTAACCCGGCAGTCAATTTCAGAGGTTGAATGTTTCATCTGGGCAAACTGTCGAGTTACAGTGAATGAAATTGCTGCCCCCTTGGTCATCAGTCATGGTTCAGCTCACCATATCATCCACAACATGCTGTAGTTCCGTAAAGTATCTGCGAGATTGACTCCTTAACTGAAGGAGAGAGACATAGACATCTGCCAGGAACTTTTGCAACAGTATGAAACGGAAGTTGACGACTTCCTACAGCGCATAGTGACTGGCGATAAAAGCTGGGTTTACTACTTCTAACTTGAAATGAAGTGGGCAAGCAAGGAATGGCACCATTCCTCTTCACCAAAACCCAAAAAATTCTGCACACAGGCATCTGCAGGGAATGTGCTGCTGATGCTGTTCTGGGATCACCGAGGCCCACTTGTAGAGAGACTATATGTCAAAGGGGGTCACAGACACCAGTGCCATATTCTGACCACCATAGGAATCACTTGAAGCCAGCATCCTAAGAAAACGTCGTGGACTGCTTAGCGCTGGTGTCTTGCTGCAACACAACAATGCTCAGCCTAATACAGCTCATGCCACAGCAGCAACCATTGAGGAAATGTGTGTGGAGTGCCTTCCTCTCCTCCATACTCGCCCGACCCCCTCCCTTCCGACTACCATATTTTTGGACCACTCAAGGAGGCAATTGGTTGAAAGAAATTCCACTCCAATGAAGAAGCGCAAGAAGTGTTTCACAAGTGGCTTTGCATGCGGCCAAAAGAATTTTTTTTCCAAAGGAATCCAGAATTTGCTGAAACACTGGAGGACCTGCATTGAACGCAATGGAGACTACGTCAAAAAATGAATGTGTTACCTGACGTATCTGCTATGTACAGGGTGTGTAAAAATTTTTAAGGTTTTCATTTGACTCACCCTCATACAAGGTAAAGAAAGTACCGTATTCACCTGAATCTAAGACGACCTTTTTTTCCAAATTTTCAGCTGTAAATATCAAGAGTCGTCTTACATTCGAATACGAAGTATATTTAAGCATTTAATCAATGGTTTTTACAACAAATGGTATATTAGAGTAAACAATTCACAACAGCAAATTCAAGTATGTACATAAAGAAGTGAAATAAACAAATAGTAATAACAATAAGAAAAACATGACGGGAATAATAATTATTTAGACTAATAATCATCGTCGACGATCATAACACAGACGACGTACTTTCATCTTGCACGTAATGTCAACCGCAATGTCAAAACAAATGAGAGCGGAAATCATCGGGATTCCCCTTTCAAACGACGCACCGCGATTCACTAAGTGTGACATTAATTTTGAGTTGTGCATTCTTGATTTAAATGCACAACCCTTAAGTTAAAATGACAGATCATGTTGAAGTACGTGGCACGAGTGCAAAGGGGAAGTTAACAAAGGAATTAGACGGAGCTAAGGTACAAATTTTAAGCTGATCGTGATAAATTACGCCGAAAAAACTAATAACTGTGATGCGAGTAGAAAGTTCAGTGTATCTGAGGCAAATGTGCGTCGATGGAAACTCTCAAAACAGGAACTAGAAAAAGCCAAAGCCACAAGGAAGTCGCTCAGTGGTCCAAAATTAGGCCGATTTCATGGCATTGAAGAAGAAGTAGTCAAGTTTGTGCGCACCATGAGGAAGAACGGTATGCCTGTTTCGACTGAAAGTATTATACTTAAAGCTAATGAAATTACTAGAGGACTTAATATATCATTGCAAGAATTCAAGGCCTGCAGAAGTTGGTGCGTGAGAATGATGCGACGAAATAATTTTTCTTTACGGCGACGAACTTCGCTGTGTCAGAAATTGTCAGAAGACTATGTAGAAAAACTTCTCGCTTACCAGAAATACGTAATTGGACTTAGAAAAACCAATAATTACCTTTTGAGCCAAATAGGAAATGCCGATGAAACTCCGGTTTTCTTCTACATGCCATCTAATTATACTGTGAACGAAAAAGGTGCGAAGTCCGTCCTAATTAAAACTACAGGCAACGAAAAAATGCGAGTCATGGTAATGTTGGCGGTTTTAGCAGATGGGACTAAATTACCACCATATGTGATTCTAAAGCAGAAAACAATACCTAAGAAACATTTGCCAAGTGGAATAATAGGTGTCAAGAAAAGGGGTGGATGACTAAAGAACTAATGAGAGATTGGTTACGTGTGGTGTGGAATATATGGGCAGGAGCTTTACTAAAACAAAGAGCAATTGCTTTCACTGGATGCATTCAAAGGACACATCTCCTGAAATTAAAAACAATGAGTGCGATGAATACTGATCTTATTGTAATACCTGGAGGCACGACATCGCAACTTCAAGTTTTAGATGTTGCTGTCAATAAGTGTTTTAAAAATAATTTAAAGGTTTTGTATTCCGAGTGGTTACAAAGTGGAACTCACACTTAAACACCAAAAGGAAATCTTAAGAAACCTGAAGTTGCAATGCTCTGCCAATGGATCAAGGCATCGTGGCAACAAATAAATGCAAAAGTAATAGTGAAAGGATTTAAGAAATGCTGCTTATCTAATGCCATGGATGGGAGTGAGGATGATGTTTTGTGGGAGACTGATGATGAAGTTGAGAGTGATAAAGATAGTGAGCATGAGGAAAATAGTGAAGGTTGCATAGACAGTGATGATGACTAACACAATAAAATGATTTTATGCAGCACTTGGATTGAAATGTTTTTTTGTTGTCCTGAAATGAGTGTATTCTTTCAATGTATTTACTTTATTTTTAATGTTATCTTAAAATGAACACTACCATTTAATTTATTTGAAAACCTGAATGGTTCTATTTGTGATGTGATCTTATGATTTTAAAATGTTAAAAGACAATGACATTCAAGAAAAGTATAAGAGAAAATAAATATTTCACAAGATTTATAATTTTTGTAGTCATGAAGGTCAATTTGAGCTTTTTTCTGTTTTGGAATCAGCAAAATGGGGGATCGTCTTAGATTCAGGGTCGTCTTGGATTCGGGTGAATACGGTAATTGCATTTGCTTAAATAAACCTCTACAGCTGTCATGCCTCTTCGCATTGCACATAATTCTGATGGCCCATTTTTGCAATTTAACCTTTTAACTGCTGTGAATGCATTTGAAGTTGTTACTCACGTGTATATGCATTTTCAATTCCTATGAGGTACGTTTTTATATTTGAGTCTTGGTCTGCCATCTATGATGTTTTTTAAGTACACCCATCCCTTGCCAACTGTGGGGGTTAGGTTCCCAAAAATCCCTGCTGTTGGCAAAACCGCAGTTGGTAAATACTTAAGTATATGGGAAATTGGTGTGTTAGGGTCCATAGTTTGTGTTACTATCATTCATCCCTTGCATAACTTTCTTATTTCTCACTTAAATACATAATAACTTGCATTGGCTGCCCTTTCCTTATGAGTTCTCGGGTTTGGCATTGACTGTGATAGCTGCTACCACCGATACTCCCACAGACGAAAAATATGTGACGAAAAACGATCGCTGCCATATATGTGCCAATTGTGGTACTAAGTGCAAGTAGTATTTTTTTGCTCTTCATTTTTATTCTGCCCCAGAATGAATTCTTGTTTTAAGAATTTCTTCAATTGCATGGCTTTATGAATTCTTTCAAACGCATCACATTATGAATTCCTTCAAATGCATCGCTTTAGATCATTCTGGAAAGTGGCAAATAACAACACTTTAGGGAAATCTGGGTGAAATTCTTTGGAATTTGTAGCAAACAGAAACCATCACACCCAATCACCCAACACTGGGTGGGGTTGGTTTGTTGAATCTTTACCGCACGAAGGATTACGAACGTCCCCTAATGGAGAAATTACATTACTACTACATACATCACATCATTTTATGCAATTTACCATAGTCTTCTATCATCTGTGGCATTTTTTGAAATGAAACAAATGGAATAAAATGAATTAAAGGTAAATAGAATTTTATTTACCTTGAATCTTGTCAGTTGAAGGTCTTGTTGTTGATTATGATGAGGAGATGACATTGATGATTGGAGTTGGCAATGAGGCTGATGAGGAGATGGTGCTGATAATTGGAGATGCAATGAGACCAGAGCTGCAAACCACTTCAAAATTTGGAGTGGTTCGGTTCGCGGTTCGGTTATAAATTTTTGGAAGTGGTTCGGTTCAGACGAGAATTTTGACAAGTGGTTCAGTTCAGTTTGCGGTTCGGTTTGGTTCATCTGAATTAATCATTTGAAATAATTCAGAAATAATTTATCCAATATAAACATTACACATTCAGTATCAATCTGTAAGTAAATCAATCAGCAGTCATTATTATTTTAAATGAAAGAAGAATTTATTTAAAGAAAGGAAAATTTATATTTTAAATATATTGCAATCCCATCATCATCTTTATTTATATTTTAAAAAATGGTATTTTTGATGCTAACATGATTTTTATGTTCATTGTTGTTTACATATCGATTAAAAATTATCTGAATGGATTCACTTCAAATTCATTTACCAACATACACAGTCATACATAATCAGAAAGAAAATGTGCATCTACTTTAAACCGCTTTTGAGATTATCCCTGGATGATCATTAAAAATCAAAGAAAATTAGTTCCTCGGGCATTTTATTTCTTTTTTTTCTTACCTGTAATACACATTATTTAGAGGAAAAAAGCTTTATAACAAGGGCGTTACCGCCTGTCTCCCAATATTTAACCTCTTTAGTTCTACCACCCGCACTTGCCTTTATTTTTCTTATTCCCACACACACATACCCATTGCCACATTGATAATTTCCTCCCTCCTCTCTCTCTCTGGGGTTCACCCTCTCTCCATCTTCCACAAGGCCTTTCTCTGTAGTCCTTCCCGTCTTTCCCCAAACCTTCCCGAGATGGTCTCCTGCCTCCAGCCTTTCCTTTCCCCTCCCCCTTTATCCCTTTACAACCTACCCCCCGCAGTAACCCTGTGACATAAGTTACTCCTTTCCCTCCACTCCATTCCTTTCCGTCTTACAAACTACCCTCCCTCCTCCGCCTCTACCCATTTCTCTGTATATACTTTCTATTTCACCATATCTGCACCTGACGACAGCATTGTAACATCGAAACCCGGGTCCTAAGAGAAATAAAAACAATGGAAGTTACAAAGTGTTATTCCTTTGGTTCATTTATAACAAATAAAGTAAAAAATGTTCGCTGTATTTATCAAGGGTCTAGGAAAATTCTTTTCCGTAAGCCCTTATTAAGATTTCCTTGATTGAATGATAGATTTAATTATTTAAGTAGAGAGTTTCTTGATTTCCAATGGCGATGATGCACGGCGTCTCAATTTTTCCAACTTTCAATAATAAATTTATGTAAATAAAATATTTTAATTAGTTAATTGGTCAAATAATATGGAATAAAATATTACTCCGAATGAATTTAGGATATGTAAAACTCTAATAAACTCGATTATTAATTCTTATTATTATATAATAAATTAAAAAAGACACTTTTAGCTCGATTCGTAACATATTACATATTGCTAATTTTTTTCTTTTGCCACCTTAGAAAAGTAATCAAAAAATCAATATGATAGTAAAATTACGTTAAAAGAATTATTTAAAATTAATCGACAGTTCGGGGCAGATTATTCAATATACGAAGTGCGGACACTTATGGTTCAAAACAAACGATTATACAACGTAGAATGACCCTCTTTAAATAACACTAACATGTTAATTAATTTTATTTCTCTTAAATAAAGTTTACTAAAGTATTATTAAAAATACACACTTTAGGTAATTCAAGGGATCTGCCCATGTCCTTGCCTGTTTTTGCTGGAATATAAACCACCAAGTAATGGAAATATCATAGAAGAACACCACATGAGAGTTAGAAAAGGTATGATATCGTTGAAAGCTCAAGCCATTGAGAGCTACAATTTGAATTTTTCCGAAGAAAAAGATATGAGGAGAATTATGGTTTTCTAAGAAAGACACAGCGGGGCATATTTTCTCAAGTCTGCTAATTACAATGCTGAAGGGGGTGATGGTAAGGGCATGGATTTTTCTTTCGGCACAAAAGCAGATTATGACTCCTTTCTAGGCCATTCTAAAATGACCCTTTTGCCTGCGTTCAGATAAAGATCTTTCTATATTCTCTTGGTCGGTTTCTGCCTACAGTGGTTGACCCGGATATTGTCGCAGTTGGTGTCCCCATAACCCTCACCATAAATGTCTTCTGTGGATAACAATAATAGCAGAGAGGAAATGGATAGGCACTGTTTCCTTTGAAGCAAACCCGCTGGTTTTTCCAATGGAAATTCCTGGTCTTTTCCTTGGTCCGTACTTTGTGGATTGAGATCGAACCGAAACCAAACCACTTTTGGAAAAAATTACAGTTCGGTTTTCGGTTCAATGAAAAATTAATCAGTGGTTTCGGTTCGGTTCGGTTCACGTTTCAGAAAAATGACTGCAGTTTGGTTTGGTTCAGCGGTTCGGTTTGGTTTGCAGCTCTGAATGAGACTGATGATTAGAGATGATGATGATGATGCGATATGGAAGGCAAATGGTTAATGGGTAGAAAAGGGGCTTTGTGTGCCTGCCTCCTTCTTTTTCCCACTCGCAAGTGATACTGCTGGGTTTGCTGGACGTGAATTTCCTGCTTCACTAATTGCTTCACCAGGTGATTTTCGTTTATTAAAGAATGAAAAGATGGTTCACTGACTCATTTTCATTCACAGAGTCTTCTGCACCTCCTTATGTGGATGTAATAACTCCTGTAATCCTCTCTTGAAAACCAGAATACGTTCCATACAGGAATCTATATTAACAACAAATTCAGATAATTCTGACGCCATAGTCACCATTTTGTTCAAATTAGGCAGTGTCATCATCATTCTGTGCTCCTTCTTCTTCATCTTTTTTTTCTGGTCACTTTCAGCGGCAAGAAGTTGCTCTAGTTCCTCCTCACCTAACTCCTCGCAGTATGAGTCTGAAAGCTCCTCAACATCCATGGCTGCATGTCTTCAGGTGCCTTGCAAGGGAAAGAATGCGCTGAATTTCATCGCCAATGTCAGGAAATCCATTAAAATCATTAACTCCCTATGGCCATAGTTTATGCCAGCAGGCATTCAGAGTTGATAGCTTTAGTTCATCGAGTGATTCTTTAATTATAGTCATGCAGTTGGCAATGTTGAAATTTTTCCAGCAAGCCATAACAGAGAGAATCGTTTTCCATCATATCTAATATAAAAGAGAAGGTGTGCCATGTGTAATAACTTTTGAAGGTTGATATGATGGTCAAGTGGTTGGAGGAGGAAGGTTGTGTTAGGTGGCAGGAATACAACTTCAATATTCGGATGCATAGACTGAAGTTCTTCGGGGTGGCCAGGAGCATTGTCCAATATGAGAAGCACTTTAAAAGCCAAATTTTTTGAGACTAGGTACTTCTCAACTTCAGGAACAAAACAGTTATGGAACCAGTCCATGAAAATTTTGTGATCTACCCAAGCCTTTTTGTTGAACCGCCTGTATACAGGGAGGTGATTTTTATCTTTCCCTTTTAGAGAATGAAGGTTCAGCGCTTGGTATGGGAGCATAGGTTTTAGCATAAAATCACCAGCAGCATTGGAACACAAAAGAAGAGTAATGGCGGCCTTGAATCCTGGAGCAGTCTTTTCTGATTTTGAGATGAATGTTCATGTCGGCATCCTTTTCCAAAAAAGTCCCGTTTTGTCAGCATTTAGGACTTGTTCCTGTGAGTAACCCTTCTGTACAATAATCTTCTTCAGGATGTCGGGATATTCTTTTTCAGCGACATGGTCGGCAAGCTTCAAATTATGAAGGCTGTATTGTTTTTTGAAATTTTCAAACCAGCCTGTGCTTGCTGCAAATCCTTGCTATCATTGCCTTCACTTAAACAGGACACAAAATCAAATAAGCGCACAGCTTTTTCACGGATGGTGAGTGTGCTCAACAGCTTTTTTTCATGTTTCGTCTTCGATCCAAATATTTAATGCTTTCTCCATTTTTTCAACACTTTCCTTATTTTCACTCATTTTATACTTAGAGGCATGATTGTAATTAAATTATTATGCACAAATGCCGAAAAATACAAAAAATATACTATTTTAAACGCACTGTAATCACTGTCGTATGCTGATGTGAATAACACACAATTGAATGCCTCGTGTGGAATGCAATGGCTTGTGGTACATTAAACGTGATGCGTGAATGAGTCAGTATGACAACAAAGTAATAGCGAGCGAGTAAAAACAAAGACAAAGTCTTTTTGAGTGAGTCAAGATGACAACAAAGTCATAAGCTGCACTGCAATTAAAATTTTTCTTGGTCAGAACCGTAGTTGGGAAGGCTGGTACTCAATATATAGACTGCATAAAGGCGAGGGCCACGGTTGGTAAACCCGCGGTTGGCGAGGGAAGTGTGTACTTCATATTTATGCTAATCATCTTGTATGCCCATAATATATTTATTCAGCTGTTTTTATATTAGTTAGTCAGACCCCACATAAACATGGCTTCCACCTCAAAGTCAAGTGTAAATAAGGATGATATCCTCCAGCTTTTAGACAAATTGAGTGCAAGTTAATCAAGTTCCAATGAGGATTTAGATGATTCACTGTATTTAGATACCGATTCTGCTGAAAGTGATAGTAGTTCTTGCAGCAGGGTATCCGTTGTCACTGATTTTGATATTGTTACCAGCAATCCGAGGAAGAATAGAAGAGTTTCCCCTATTGAATATGAATGGTCAGATACACCCTTTTCACCAAGGAAATATGTGTTTAATCCTCAGAATAGTGGTGTGATGATTGATTTCGTTGACAATTGTAAAGAACTTGATTTTTTGAGTGTATGTTGCCCAAATGTATTATAGAATTAGTTGCTAAGGAAAACAATAGATATTACTACCATTTGATTGAAAAAGGTATCCCATTGCCCCATTCTAGGCTTAATAAATTTACTGAAATCTCAGTGAGTGAACTTTGTTTTTTTAGCCATATCTATGCTGATGGTGAAGACCAAGAAAATTGTCTTTAGTGAATATTGGTCCAGTGACCCTTTATTGAAGTCTCCGCCTTTTCCAGAGTATATGTCATGGGACAAGTACCTTCTCATTTTAGGCTTCTGCATTTCGCTGAATATAATCCATATGCTGAAAGTGAGAAGCTTTACAAGATAAAGATTGTGATTGACATTTTACGAATGACTTTTTCAAACAACTTTTCTCCTTTCCGCAATTTATGTGTAGACGAAAGTTTGGTGCTTTATAAAGGGCACTTGTCTTTCAGACAATTTATTCCAAGTAAGCGTAACTGGTTTGGAATCAAACTGTTCTTGGTGTTTGTTGTTGGAACTGGTTATATTTTAGACTTTATAGTGTACACAGGTGCTCAGACTGAAATTACTGATTTCTGTAATTTGGAAAATTCTGGAGCTGTTGTCCTAACACTTATGAAACCTTACCTTAATAAGGGGCATTGTTTATATGTGGACAAGTGGTACACTAGCCCCAAGCTCTTCATCACCCTTCATGAAAATAAAACAAATGCTTGCAGTACAGTCAGGAAGAATAGGAAGGTAATACCAAAACTCGATTCGAAAGTACTAAAGGGTCAGAGGGAGACAGGAAATAATGTTATCATATTGTCCATGAAGTAGAAGGATAAGCATGAAGTTCACATGCTGACAACAGAGCATGAGGAAGGGGAGATGGACACAGGAAAAGTTAATCGCCACAATAATCAACCCAGAGTTAAACCTATCTGCATTGGCGAATATAATAAATTAATGGGAGCAGTAGATAGAGCTGACATGAAGATCAGCAACCTTGAGTGTGTTCAAAGAACAATCAAGTGGTACCACAAGCTACGGTTTCACTTCATCGAGCTTTGTCTTATAAATGCACATGCTCTTTATCTGGCAAAAACAGGGAAAAACCTACACTTGCACAACTCCAGCTTGAAGTAATTCGACAGCTACTTGAGAAACATCACTCTCCAAGGATGAGAAGAAGTGGAGGGAGACCATCGCCTCATAATAATCCTGCATGGCTTGTTGAACATCATTTCCCAGCACTCGAGCCATGCGTCCCTGCTTTGTGTGTAAAAACACTAAAACATGGGAAAGAAAGAGGAAAGAGAGCCGCTATATGTGTACTAGGTGTGATGTTGCACTTTGCATAATCCCTTGTTTTAAAGAATACCATAGTAGAAAAAATTTATAAAAATTTATACAAAAAATGAATACAGTAAAACCCCCAAATTCAGGGCTTCCAAATTTGTGTGCTTAGCAGTTTTGGACTACTGCTGTGATCTTTGAAGTGAAGAGAAAAAGCACTAAATAAATCAATTTCCCCATCCGCAAAGTTTTTTTAAATCATGCTGTGGCCCCGTTTTAGGAAAATGTCTACCAAGAGGAAAGCAAGTGATAATACCGAAAGTAGAAGCAAAAAGAAGACGTTGACTTTAACCAGTTGAGTGAGTATGCCGTATATATTCGTCATGGCTGTCATAATCTGTATGCGGTATATATCCATTACGCCGTTTTTCGGGCCATCCGCTATGGGTATGCCAAAATAGTCCGTCACGAAGCATCTCCGGTCTTTAACTGTGTCCTTCTAGTACAGTTTAGAGCCCATAGATGGTGCTTTCTTCCTTTTGCCGAAAAAAAATACGGTTCGTACGAAAACCCTGCGTGTGTAATGCGGGGATGCCTATACCTGCCCCTGCGGTAGTGAAAGCGGAGATGTGACCTATAATGCCTTTTTTGCATCCCCTTGTGAATTTTACCCAGTAATACCGCTTTCCTCTAACTGTATAGGATATTTCTAGGCAACTGGAGCAATAAAATCCTCCTCTCCATTGCAGTGTTTCATATGCAAAACATACGTGAAGAAATATTCTCAGAAGATTGAGAGGGATATATGTGATATTATGGATAAAAGTGAAGCTTAAGTGAGAAAACCGAGTTGCGAAATAAACATGCTAGTGGCCAGAGTGCAGCATCAGTGGGCAGGCAATATGAGATAAACTGTACGGCTATGGTAGATTTAAATGTCACATTGTATTGGTTCAAAACCACTTTTAGCCTACCTTTTCATCATTTATTGTTGTCAAAATAATGGAGAGCCGCGAACCTAACCCCCATTTTCTCATAAGGCCTTTGCTTCTATTTTTGCAGATTCCAAATTTGCGGTGTTTTTGGGAACGTAACCCCCGCGAATTTGGGGTTCTACTGTACTCTATTTCTTGTGTTTTAAAAATAAATATATATTAAAATTATGTATTTTAAAAATTTGATTTTCCTAAAAAACAGTGCAGAGCCACTGTGAATATTTAAATAACATAGCAGTTAAAAGGTTAAACAGTCACAGTGCATGCTGGGAATAACCACAGACCACAATGCCATATTTCAACATGTTAAATTATATGCATAGTACACAATCACTGTTGTCTCAACATTAGTAAGAGGCATTAATCTCCTTAGGATAAAGCAGCTCGAAGCAACTTTTCCATAAATAAAATTGATATTAGGTTCCCAGGTGAGGGACTCGTTGATGTGTAGCCCTAAAAATTTGGTACTATGAGAATTTCTTAAAATACCATCATCAAATTTTAAAAATTGACATGACAGGATTTTTTTCTGTTCAGTATGAAACTGCAAGAACACAGATTTGCTCTTGTTTAGTGAAATGTTGTTAGTAGAACATCATTTTTAGGCACGATTTGCTTCCAGAGTGAGCGCCTATTATCGTCGGTCTGTCTGTCCATCCATCCGCATGTTCATTCTTGGCTTCTACCAAATGGATTTTCATGAAATTTGATATTAAGGACTAACAATCAAAGATTATAAGAAAATCGCAAAAATTTATCACGTATGCCAATCAGGGGCACTACTTTACTGGTGACAAAAAATGAACTCTGTCATGTCTCTTAAAGTATTAGTCATATCAAAATATTTTTCAAATAAAAGTTGTAGAACTAGTACAGTATTTCCATAGCGGATGGCCCGAAAAACAACGTAATGGATATATACCACATACAGATTATGACAGGCCATGACGAATATATATGGCATACTCACTCAACTGGTTAAAGTCAACGTCTTCTTTTTGCTTCTGCTTTCGGTATTATCACTTGCTTTCCTCTTGGTAGACAATTTCCCAAAACGGGGCCACAGCATGATTAAAAAAAACTTCGCTGATGGGGAAATTCATTTGTTTAGTGTTTTTCTCATCCCTCCAAAAATGGCAGTAGTAGTCAGAAAAACCGCGAAACTGCGAAGCATGTGAATTTGGAAGCCGTGAATTTGGAGGCTCTACTGTACTTTCTCTATACCAGTGGTCCTCAAACATAGGGTCACGAGCAGTCTTGACTAGTTCAGCTATTTTTTTGCTCATTTTCTCAATCCTTGACTACAGTGTAGTGGAACAGTGAATTCAAAAACTATACAATGTAAAATGTTGCTAGATTCTGGTGTGAGCTTAATAGAGTTTTGGTTAAAGATGAAAGGACAATATAAAAATATTTCAGCTTAGCAAAACAGGTCCTAGTGGTTTTTCTCACTACTTATCTTTGTGAACTTGGATTTTCTAATTTATTGTCAATTAAATGTAAAGCGAGAAACAAGTTGATGGCGAATTACATATATATATATATGTGTATATATATGTATGTATATGTATGTATATGTATGTATATGTGTGTTTGTGTGTACGTGCATGCGTGCGTGCATGCATGCATGTGTTTGTGTATAAATACTACGAAAGAGGAAAGGTAAGTAAGGATATTTAGGGCAACTAGGTGTTGAAGGAAACCCAGTGAACACTTACCGGAAGTAGAGCCGCTGGAGTGTTAGAGAGACACATTTGTAGAGGTTAGAGCTTTCAGGATGATCCCTTCGTCAGCACAAGACACAAGTTGTGTCTCTCTTATATATATATATATATATATATATATATATATATATATATATATTATTATATTCCTTCCAACTGCTTCAGTTCACTACCTCAAATCCGGCGGAAGGGTATAAACGGAGGCTAAAGGGTGAAGAACAGTGGTGTCCTCAGACACCGGTAGGTTCAACCATGCTGTGAAGTCTTTCTGCAGTATCTCTGGCCAAAGTGAAAGAGGTACTCACCAACCCGCTCTGGGCTAGCGTGGTGTTTTAAGGCCCACAATCCCCCCATGACATGTACACCCATAAAAAACGGCCCTCTTTCTCCGGAGGCTGGATTGCCTCTGACCGTGGCAGTGGTCAGGAACAAGGCATGACGGCAGAGGGTGCTAAGAATCCCTGGAGGTTAACACTAGAACATCGGACGGGACAATTTTGTCCCATTCAGATGTTATGTCCCCTACAGTTTCTGTGATTCCGGTTTCATTTAGTCGAGATTTCGTGATCTTTAATCATTTGAGTGTTGCGTTCCACTTTACACTTTTGAACATCCCTCCCTAAATATTAAGGATTATAAAACCATTTTACCCTAGAACAGCGGATGGGACAATTTTGTCCCAAAATGAGCTAATACATTGTTTCACATTCTCTGTGATATTATTCTTATGCAGGCAGCTTTGTAACATTGTTGTAGACTATGGCATGCCCTTCCCCTCCTCCCCTATCATCCTTTGCCAGTCCAACTTCTAGCCCCACCCTTTTCCCCTTCCACCTTCCACTTGCTCCCGCAGTGTGATGCAGGTTAGAACGTGTTCCTGCAGCACTGTTTGCGGGCTAATTTACTAGAGCGTTTCATTTGAGTACGGTGCAAAACTACATTTTACAGCATATTAAGGATGCAATTAGTAATGTAGAGACTACAACGTTCATAAAAATTAAACCTAGTGCTGCGACTGTACGACTTTGTCGTATGGGATATTTTTGTCCCGTCCGCCGTTCTAGGGGGTACGCCATGTTCAGACGTTCTTGTGTTAAATGCCCACTGCCACTCTTTCTCATCCTTACCTAATTCCTTTAACCTCAACCTTACTCCTTTAACTTCCCAGACTTTGTCCAGTGAAGATAAACTTCAAGAGCTCCAAGAACAACTGGAGAAGATCAAGTGGGACATTTTAGGGCTTAGTGAGGTGAGAAGAAAAGTGGAAGGCCTATTGGAGTTGAAGAGTGGACATATTTTTTATTACAGGGGAACTGACACAGGAAGAACAGGAGGAGTTGGATTCATCATCCACAAAACATTGAAGAATAATATCGTGGAAATGGAAAGTTCATCCGAGCGGGCAGCTAGACTAGTGCTTCAAATAAATAAAAGATATCAACTTCAAATAGTCCAAGTTTATGCGCCAATGTCGTCATATTCGGATGAGGAAGTGGAAGATTTCTACGAAGAAGTTGGAGAACTGCAGGACAAAGGACGCTGCCATCTAAAAATGGTCATGGGTGATTTCAATGCCAAGGTAAGAGAACAAAGGGAAGACGACAGCACAGATGTAAAATGGGGCTATGGAGACAGAAACGAATGAGGGGACAGACTTGTAGACTTTGCTGAATGTACTAGTCTGTATATAATGAACACTTTCTTCAAAAAGAGCCCCAATAGAAAATGGACCTGGAAAGGACACAATGGTACCAAAACTGAAATTGACTACATACTAGTCAATAAGAAGCAATTGGCTGAAGACTATTCCATCTTCAACTAGTTTAACCCCTCTATGACAGAGTTTTTAATAATTCCCTCATCAGCGGACGAAGGAGTTTTCTTGAAAAACCACGAAAAAGTTGCGAAAAACTTCAAAAAATCATAACTTTTGATGTTTTCACTGTATTTTGATGAAATTTTTTATGTAATTACATAAAACATGAAATTTTTAAATAGTATCCTTTAAAATATCATGTGTCACATACAACATTGCTACATAGAAGCGAATGAACAGTAATCGCTTAATGTTACGGTGCGTGTTTGCGGTTTATATAACTTTCAGCATAGCGTGAACTATGAAATGTATTAACATGAAATCTTATTCAAAGAAACATTTAAACATTTCATCGCTGAATGTACCTATCTAAACCAATTAGGTGAAAAGTTTGTCGCATGTCAACATTTCCATGTCTTGACTGGAAATGTTTAACTAAATGTTGTATTTACGATTTTTTTAAAGGTGTTTCATTAATAATATAGACGTTTTAGTTATGCAGCCATCATTCTTAATCATTACAGAAGTCACATAGAAAAAATGGTTACATTTAGTTCATTAGAAGCAGAGATACGATATTGCATATATCTTAAATGCTTTTAGGTGCAGAATACGGAAAACTTTTAAAAGTTACATATTAGCTCATAAGTCTTTTCCTGATTGTTTTAGAAAATGTACACATGCGTAATTGAATACAGCATGAACTTTACCTTATAAACACTTGAAACATAGTATCTAGTAAGCTTCTCTGTGAAAAGATACAAGAGTTTTATATATCTTCTGAGAAGGGAACTCAGACTACAATGGAACGAACCTTTCAGTGGGCTTGTGAAGTAAAATGCAGCAAAGCACAGAGAGAGCCGATTATGACAGGAGGATTCTTGGTGAATTGAGAAGCGATTTTAGAAGCATCTCAAGTAGGCTTGTTGCATATAGTATATAGGAGACTGTTTTCCTTTGTAACTCAAGCAGCGAAGACTTTTCTCACAAGGCTCAACAAAGATAAAAAGATGTGGTAGGGAAAAGATTATATTTCTTCTGTGAGAAGGCCCAACTTTAAAGGCAAAAGAAATCATTCCTCGTGCATTGAAAAATGATTTTTAGAAGCGGAAACATGGTAATATTGTGGAAAAATGAGAATTTCAACGCAAACTTTCACCTAGATTATAAAATACAATAACAATAGTAAAATTACAGGACGTGCATTACTGAAGAGGCCAAAGCTTCCTCTATCAAAATACGTATAGATCATTCAGATTGACAAATCTGCCTTGCGTAATTAGACAAAAGAATGTTTTGATGCACTGAATTTTCAGGGCAAAAAGGAAAATTTCAATGCAAACTTTCACCTAGATTATAAAGTATAGTAACAATAGTAAAATTACAGGACGTGCATTACTGAAGAGGCCAAAGCTTCCTCTATCAAAATACGTATAGATCATTCAGATTGACGAATCTGCCTTGCGTAATTAGACAAAAGAATGTGTTGATGCACCGAATTTTCAGGGCAAAAAGGAAAATTTCAATGCAAACTTTCACCTAGATTATAAAGTATAGTAACAATAGTAAAATTACAGGACGTGCATTACTGAAGAGGCCAAAGCTTCCTCTATCAAAATACGTATAGCTTATTCAGATTGACGGGTCAGCCTTGCGTAATTAGCGAATTTTCGGGGCAAAAACGAAAATTTCACCGCAAACTTTCACGTAGATTATAAAAACTATATTAAAATTACAAGATATGCATTACTAGAAAGGTCAAAGCTTCCTCTTTCAAAATATATAACGGTTATTAAGATTTACGAATGTCCCTTGCGTCAATAGACAATAAAAGTGGTGGCACACCGATTTTTCAGGGAAAAAATGAAAATTTCATTGCATACTTTCACGTAGATTATAAAAACTATACTAAAATTACAAGATATGCATTACTAGAAAGGTCAAAGCTTCCTCTTTCAAAATATATAAAGGTCATTAAGATACACGAATATTCCATGCGACAGTAGACAAAAGAAGGTGGTGAGGCTCCGTATTTTCTGCGCAAAAATGAAAATTTTACCGCAAACTTTGACGTAGATTATAAAATATAGAAACAATAGTAAAATTATTTGACATGATTACAGGAAAGCCCAATGTTTCCTCTTTCAAAATATATTATGGTTTTATAGATTTATGAAATATTAAGTGAGTTAAACAGTAAAGAAAGCAAGCACTACTTCAGACGTGCCAGACACATCAGTCAGCGGCATACAAAGTTCTTGTTGGACGTGCAGGACACGTCGCTCGGCATTGAGGGGTTAAAACAGGAAGCAGTCATCGCTTGGTAAAATGCAGAATAAAGTTCAACTCATAGTTGGAAAGACAAGCTTATAAAGAAGAAGCGTAAGGTTAGTATCAACGCGCAAGTGCTAAAAGAGCAAAAAGAAGGATTTTAGCTCCAACTGAAAAATCGCTGGAAAACCAAGAAGTTGAATCACAATTAATAGAGATAGTCAAGGAAACCACTCAAGAAATAGGCGGAACAGTTAAAATAAAGCTAGAGAAAAAGTTTACCGAAAAAACAAAACTTCTGATGGAAAAAAACTGCTGATGGAAAAAAGAAGGAAAATGAAAATTACTATAGTAAGAGTCACGAATAAAGGAGGTCGAGTTTTCTACCATTCTGCGCAGCTATTGTCATGTGATCTCATGAGATAATCAGCCTCAATCACTTGCTATTCACTTGCTCGGAAAGTAGTCTCGTTTGTAGTCCATGTGGATATTGTGTTTGTGATATATTCATCAAATATTGTGTTTAAGTGAAGCATTAGCTGTTCATTTAGTATCTTAAAACATGGAAGGTGAACGTTGCAAGTGCCATGTTCTTCACAAGCAGACCAGAGATATGGTTTATAAAGTATTCAGTTTCTTCAGGTACGAAGCAGACGTTGGCATGCCGCTCTTCAATGTTGCCAAAGCGCAAGAACGTACTGCTGAAGCATGCGATATAAGTATAAGAAGTGTACAAAGAATCGTTCTTCTTTGAATAAGAGTGGTAGTATACAATTTCAGTCGCCGGGCAAACATCATAAACGAAAGAAACCTGTTACTGAATTAGATGACTTTGATAAAGATGTCTGGAGGTGCTCAATATTGGACATGTACGCTGCAATGCAAACTTTCACCTAGATTATAAAATACAGTAACACTAGTAAAATTACAGGACATGCATTCCCAACAGCAAAAAAGTTAGTTCTGAAAATGAATGCAGCTGTGGGGTTTCAGGGATCTAAGAGGTCAGTGTTACGTATTTTGAAGAGCATTGGCGTCAAATACGCGAGGTCCAATGATTGCAGAAAGTTCCTCATGGAACGCAGCGACATCGCCGCTGCAAGGGCACAATGCACAATGCATGAAATTAAACGCAATATTTATTATCTGGATAAGACATGGGTTAACCAGAACCACACAAGAAACACTTGCTGGAAGATGAGTGATGGCTCTGGTGGCTTAAAGGTGCTCATCGGTAAAGGTTGTTGTTTAATTATCTGCCATGCTGGTTCTGCTGCAACCGGATTTATTTCACAAAGTAAATTATTTTTTAGATCAAAAAAGAAGAATACAAGTGCCAGTGATTATCATTGCGAAAAGAATGCAACAACATTTAAGAAGTGGTGTGAAGAGGATTTCCTACCATACCTCGCTCCAGAATCCGTCATCGTGATGGATAATGTGAGCTATCACTCGAAAATTCAAGACAGACTGCCAAGCACAGATAGTAGGAAAGCCGACATCTTGGCATGGCTCTGCAGCAAAAACATTCCCCACACTGCCTCACAAATGCGCCATGAGCTCCTGCAATTAGTAAAAATGAGCAAATCGTGCACGAAAAATTATGAACTTGATTCCATTGCCCGGGAACATGGTCATTGAGTGGTTCATCTGCCACTGTATCATTGCCAATATAATCCGATTGAGCTGGTATGGGCACAGGTCAAAGGATATGTGGCAGAACGGAACACAATATTCAAAAATGCTGACACGGAGAAGTTGGTACACAAAGCCATCGACAGTATATCTATTTCAGCATGGGCAGATTGTGTTCGACATGCTGAGACCCTCCAAGAGGAAGATTTGAAGCAGGAGATTGTTGTAAACAACGTGCTGGAGCTGATCATCGTCAGTCTGAGGGATCAGATTCCTCCGAATCTGACACCGAATCATGAGGTGAAGATGATGGCAGCGACTCGGAATAAAACAAGGTAAGGTGGAAAGTATATTTAATCTGAATGCCACCCGCCTTCGTTTGTGTCTCGTACTATATTGATCCGAAAGAAATGATCCATTTTGCAAAAGTAAACAAAACTATAAGGAAGTGCATCAAGGAAGATGTGAAGAAATATAACTATGAGCTAATCGAGAAAACAATAGAAAACAGTATAAGCTACAAGAAAATGAAGCAACATCTCTCAATCGGAAAGAGGCAGCTGGTGGCCTTGATGCTAGAAGACAGCTCCATAACCCATAATAGGAAATTAATCCTATAACAGGTACAAGTGGTATTTGCCACAGGGTTGTGATCCTGCAGCGGATAGAGGGTTGGGAATGGGTAGTTCTTTCTTCCACAGGATATTTCCTAAATTGGGAGGCTGAAAGAAGGGGGAATTGGCGAAGGGAGATTGGTGAGAAGTGGAAGTAAGAATTGGGTGGGCAGCATGGAGGATTTGCTTGAGGACCTCATGGATACCAGGGTGGAAGAGGGTAGTAAGGATGAGTGAAGGGGTATAATCAGTAATAGGGGAGTGAGAGCGTGGTGTCTATTGATTGCAGGTGTAATTGGCCTCCGGATCTGGTCACAGAGCAGGCCTGGAGGGTAGCCACGTTTAAGAAGAGCATCTTCAAGGATGGAATAATATTGAGAAAGAGACATCCCATCTGAGCAAATCCTCCATCCTTGGCAGGCTAAGGCATAGGGGATAGAGGTTTTAGTGTGCAAGGGATGGCAGCTATCGAAGTGGAGGTATTGGAGGCTATTGGTGGGCTTTATGTGGACACCGTAGTCAGGTTTATTGGTCCAGATGAGGAAGATATCGTCAATATATCTCAGCCACAATAGTGGTCTGAGAGGTACGTTAAGGAAGTGAGTCTCCCATTCCCCTAGGTAGCAGTTGGCATAAGAGGGAGTCATTCGAGTGCCCATTGCTGTACCCTGTATTTGGAGATAATGAAGACCACCAAAAGAGAAGTTGTAGTTTTTCAGCATCATTTCTGCCAAGTCCATTAGGAAATGGGAGGAGGATCTTTTGTCGGGTCTTGTGTCAAGAAGTTTTCTTAGGGCAGAAAGTCCGTCATCATGGGGAATATTAGTATAGAGGGAGCAAGCATCAGTGGTAGCCAAATGGTGTTTGGTGGGAGGGGAGAATGGAGGTGTATAAGGCGTTGAAGGAAGTGGTTGGTGTCTTGGATGAAGGGTGGGAGTAGATGGACGAGAGGTTGTAGGTGTGAGTCCATGAATGTGGAAATGCACTCCGTGGGGGAGTTAAAACTCGCAACAATTGGGTGGGCAGGGATGTTGGTTTTATGGATTTTAGGGAGTAGGTAGAAGGTGGGGTATGGAGATTCTTGGGAATCATTAGGGCAGGGTCAGAGAGGCCTTCGTGTATTCCTGCAGTATGAAGATAGGACGAAATTTGAGAAGAGTGGCAGCCTGTGTGGTTGGAGGTGAGGAGGAGGTAAAAGGTTTCATCGGAGAGTTGGCACTTGGCTTCCACGTTGTATTGGGTGCAATCCAACACAACCGTGGTGGTGCCCTTGTCCACAGGGAGGATAATGGTGTTGTCATTATGTGTTAGGGTTGAAATGGCATGTCTTTCACGTCTGGTGAGATTGTCTCTATGGTCAAGAAGATCGGGAAAGTTGGCCTGGGAGATTCTACGTAGGATATAATTAAGGTATTGCTCTACCGGGTGTTGAGAAGGAAGTGCAGGTGGAATGTATTGAGAAGGAGGTTTGAAGATAGAGAAGGTCTGTGGGAGGCCGGGAGGAAGGTTTGGGTTAGCAGAAGGAGAAGTGTCCTCTTTAGGGGGATTATTTTTAGGCGAATTGCCATCCCCTAAAGAAACTTATCGATTCACTACACCCCTTGGAATATAAAATATGTTTTTCAATGGTGTCCAATGCCGCACTCACTGTGGCGGATTTGGCCGCGTTACTTCTACATCCTCCTCCTCCACCACCACATGTGCAGAGGCCATTTCTGATCCTTCGGACTCCATATGTGATTCGTCCATCACACATGTCATTAAAGCCTCGTTGACTTCCACATATTCTTCAAATGATGTTTCCAGATTCATGGTCTCCCTTAAACCCACCCAAAACTCACTTTCACTGGCCACCACCTCATCATATTCACTTTCACAATTGAGGGAAAATCCCACCCTCTGAAAACAATTTCTTATTGTTTAGGGTGAGACTTTCTTCCAGGCATGACACAGTCGCTGCCTTACCTGCCAATATGTTCCACATTAGCAATTTTAAATCGCTGCAATCTACCATTCTGTGCAGCAGAAACTCCACTAACATTCTGCGGTAAAACCTCTTCACAGAATAAATAACCCCTTGGTCTAGAGGCTGCAACTTACTGGTGCAGTTAGGGGGAAGAAAATTATTCTAATATTTCTCAAAGTTACTCCCTCCAAATTATGGGCATGGCATCTGTCAAGGAAATGAACTATCTTCCTATTCTTCCCTCCCATGTGTGCATCCACACCAGCTAGCCCCTGCCGGAATAACGTGGCTGTCATCCACACATTTATGCTGCGGTAATACGGGCAAGGCATTTGCCTCATGTTTTTAACCAGTCATCTGGGTATTTAATTTTGCCCTGACGCACAGTTGGTGGGTACGTTTTCTTCGAATGAGAAGGTTTTTAAAATCATGTTATTTATTAAGGATTTTAATAAATATTTTTTAATTAATTGAAATAAATAATAATTAACTATGAATTGCATGTCAAAATCATAACATTTATGAAAAAAAATATTTTTTTTTATAAATTACGAAATTTTCATAATGAAATATTATAGACATTAAATTATGTTTCACTTCTGTAAATAATGATGAAGTTGATGAAATAAACAATTTCAGAATGCTAAAAATTAGGCAACATGTTAAAAACAACAAATGAACATTTGTCGTTCATTAAGGATATTGGAAATGCAACCCGCAAAACAAAGGCGGGGTTTCACTACAAGGCATATAGCTTCTCAAAATAAGGAAGGAAGTGCCATCTACTGGCGAGACAGTAAACTAAAAGGATGCCGCTTGGAGTTAGAACAGCTGCGTGACGGAATATAACGGCATATCCATAGCAAATGGACTTAAATTCGGCGTGCCATGTATATACGGCATACCCACCACCGGAGCGTTCGCCCATGCCATATATATATGGCATACCCAGATGACTGGTTAAAGCAGCAGGGTTTGGCAAATTTGCCTATGACCAGTAGTAGCAACTTCTCCAACCCATCGCTCTTTGCACAAGAGAGCATCGTGAAGCGCTCTTTGCTCATTTTCCCCCCGTGGCACTCCTCTCCCTTTATATTCAGGGTTCCATCCAGCAGAAGGTTATAAAAAAACCTGCCTCATCGGCATTGAATATATTTTTTGGGTTGTAGCCCTCACCAATTAAAATGGGCAACCTCTCCCTCCAACCCTCCTCAACTTCCCGGCTAACCGCAGCCTCCTCTCCAGAAATCTTGAGGGTCATTAGGTTCCACCTCTTCTTTAATTTGTGGAGCCATCCATTGGATGCAATGAACTCATCCATCCCTAACTTCAGCACCTCGAGCCTCGCCTGCTCCTGCAGGATAAGCCCTGATACCGGGATCAATCTGGCCCATGCCTGCAAAAGCCAGTTAAAAACTGCCCGATCTATGTCCTCATTTATGCAGGTCCAGACATGTTTCCTCTCTGGACCCTGCACAGCCACATGCAGAATGTCGGAACGTTGCCCAAGAATTGTTGAAAGCATTGATGGTCGGATAACAAATCGCCGGGCAACTTCTGCCTTCTTCATCCCCTGGTCCACTGCTTTTAGTATCTCTATTTTCTGCTCGACAGAAAATTGTTGCCGTTTGGTTCTGCGATCATTAGACATGGCCTTAATAAATTAAAAATCGACATTACTCTTAGGAAAAGAGCATAAAAGTGTTTAGGTTTCAAAGAGAAGGAATAAGTACAAAGCGCACGCTGTTCCTTAATCAACAAAAATATTCCCTGAAGCCCTAGATTTATATCCAGTGAATGTATTCAAATGTAGGCAGAATCTTAAATGAACTGAATTTTCTTTCTTTCTTAACACTGGAACAGGGAATTTTGTCAAATTATTTATCTCTCTATACTATAAAAATCTTAGGATGGACGTGTCAGACACTTGGCCTTGAAAACAGTATATGCCACTGAGTGCCTCCACTACACGCACACCTTTCCTGCCTAACTCGGTGAGTGAGGGGGAGGTAGAAGAGAAAGTGGATGGGAGCGAGACACTGAGCGAACCAATAGGAAAGGAGGAGGAGGAGCCTAAGCATTCGAGAGTCTGAGTGTTCAGTGTTGCCATTCATGAATTCCCTTAAAATGCCCGCCAAACATTACGTGTGTTCCAGTGTAGAGTTGGCAACATTTCATTTGAGCTTTCTGCTAGGAGGCACTACCCCCACCTCTTAGCAGCGGAGACATACAAGTGGTCCCAAGTATGGCCGAAATCACACTAAATTTTGTGGTAGCTTTATTAAATGCAATTATAATAAACCTTAAAATATTTTTACAGTTACTTCTCTACTTATGATATTTAAAAAACATTTTATACTAATTTTGAAAGATAGCAGTCACGTTGAAGAATACATCATAAAACGTAGTTAAATTACAGGAAAAATGATTTCTATTAAAAATTAAGGAAGGTATTCTTTTTGATTTAGAAATTAGGTATCGATTTTTATTAGAACCTTAAATACTAAGTCGATGTGGATTTTGATGGTTATTGAACTCATAAATGAAGCTTACTTTGTTTTTCGAATGTTAGAATAGAGGGTTAGCAAGATTACTGCCACAATATGTTACAAAGTTTGAAGAGTGTTGTCAAAAGTGGATGAGCGCTTCTTATGCATGTTTATCAGAGCATTTGAAGATTGTTCACTGAGCTGTTAGCTACCTCTCAATCATTTACGTTTTTAAGTTATTCCAAAAATCTAAAAGTTTTATTCCCCTTAAAAAAATGAGAACTAATGTAAGTTTTTATTAGTTGATTTATCATATCGCAATGAAATTGACAACATAAAGCAATATATTTGCCGTTAAATGATAACTAAGTGACTGATACCAAATTCTAGAAACGAATGCTTGCTATGCACAGGTATATAAAAAAATCATTGAATATGAGATCGAAAGCCTCCCTGCATCTTATACATGGGAATTTACAGTATTTTTATTTTTCTTCTTATAAAATAAGCTTGTCTTATAAGTGTTAATATCTATTCCATTTTTATTAATAAAAGGCTTGCATATATTCTCACTTATTTAATACTACTACAGTAAAACCTCTTCCTTATGAACTCCCTTAGAACGAAGAACTCCGTATAATGAAATGCAGCACCGGTCGTGACTATTTCATTAGCATAACTATATAGAAAACCTCTATATTATGAACCTCCGATAATTATGAAACCTCTCATTTACGAAATATAAATTGCACCCGTTCCACTAAAAATGAACCTCTATACAGCAAAATTTATAAATAAAAATAAATGTTAATGTATTTTATGCACTTTTATAAAGCAGATGCCATATGAGGTTCGATCAAAAAGTCTCCGGACTGGCCCCGTGGAGTGCTAACCGAATGTAGTACGGACTTGGGCCGCTAGGTAGTGCCAAAGAGCTTCATTGTGAATAGTGTGCCGAGTGTCACATTGATACACGCAAGCTTTTTTTCACGAGCGTTTTTGTGCATTAGTCTTAGTGGTGTTCAGCGATTTTCGCGAGAAGAGAAATTGCAAGCTTGAAGGAGCAGCACTGGGATGACTGCTGTTTGGTTTCTGGGTCATAGCCATAAACCCAGCTTGCATCACCAGTGATGACCTTGGAAAGGAAGTTTTGGTCGTTTTTGACCCGTTCCTGGAGGTCCCTGCACACAGTGAGCCGGTGTTGCCTCTGGTCCTGGGTCAGCAAGTTGGGCACGAATTTGGCAGTGATCCGCCTCATGTTAGTTCATCTGCGAGAATGCGTTGGCATGTACTGAACAATAGACCAAGATGCTACAGATGTCATTAATCGTTCACCGATGGTCCTCGTGGATGTCCCGACGCGGTTTTTCAACATTTTCCTCGGTTCTGCTGGTTGAGGGCCGACCAGAACGTTCGGAATCCTCAACCGACGTTTGCCCACGTTTGAACCACGAGAGCCACTCGAAATTCTGGGTTTTGCCCATGGCGTCATCACCAAATGCTTGTTTAAGCATTTTGTGGGTCTCGGATGCGGTTTTATGGAGTTTGAATCAAAACTTGAATCACATGCGCTGCTCCTTCAAGTCTGCAATTTCTCTTCTCGCAAAAATCGCCGAACACCACTAACACTACTGCACAAAAACGCTCGTGAAAAAAAACACTTGCGTGTGTCAATGTGACACTCGGCATACTGCATCACAATGAAGCTCTTTAGCGCTACCCAGTGGCCCAAGTCCATACTATGTCTGGTTAGCGCTCCACGAGGCCAGTCCGGGAACTTTTTGATCGCACCTCGTATTATATAATCAATGCCATCTATTTACATGGTAAAGGTACTATTTCAACCACTACTAAGACTCACCAGTCTCACTGGCGATCATGATAGGCTGATGATACATGTGCTCATGTTTTTGCAGATTGTAATCATTTTCTTTTTATGTAAGTATAAATACCGTATTCACCTGAATCTAAGACGACCTTTTTTTCCAAATTTTCAGCTGTAAATATCAAGAGTCGTCTTACATTCGAATACGAAGTATATTTAAGCATTTAATCAATGGTTTTTACAACAAATGGTATATTAGAGTATACAATTCACAACAGCAAATTCAAGTACGTACATAAAGAAGTGAAATAAACAAATAGTAATAACAATAAGAAAAACATGACGGGAATAATAATTATTTAGACTAATAATCATCGTCGACGATCATAACACAGACGACGTACTTTCATCTTGCACGTAATGTCAACCGCAATGTCAAAACAAATGAGAGCGGAAATCATCGGGATTCCCCTTTCAAACGACGCACCGCGATTCGCTAATTGTGACAGTAATTTTGAGTTGTGCATTCTTGATTTAAATGCACAACCCTTAAGTTAAAATGACAGATCATGTTGAAGTACGTGGCACGAGTGCAAAGGGAAAGTTAACGAAGGAATTAGACGGAGCTAAGATACAAATTTTAAGCTGATCGTGATAAATTACGCCGAAAAAACTAATAACTGTGATGCGAGTAGAAAGTTCGGTGTATCTGAGGCAAATGTGCGTCGATGGAAACTCTCAAAACAGGAACTAGAAAAAGCCAAAGCCACAGGGAAGTCGCTCAGTGGTCCAAAATTTCATGGCATTGAAGAAGAAGTAGTCAAGTTTGTGCGCACCATGAGGAAGAACGGTATGCCTGTTTCGACAGAAAGTATTATACTTAAAGCTAATGAAATTACTAGAGGACTTAATATATCATTGCAAGAATTCAAGGCCAGCAGAAGTTGGTGCGTGAGAATGATGCGACGAAATAATTTTTCTTTACGGCGACGAATTACGCCGTGTCAGAAATTGTCAGAGGACTATGTTGAAAAACTTCTCGCTTACCAGAAATACGTAATTGGACTTAGAAAAACCAATAATTACCTTTTGAGCCAAATAGGAAATGCCGATGAAACTCCGGTTTTCTTCTACATGCCATCTAATTATACTGTGAACGAAAAAGGTGCGAAGTCCGTCCTAATTAAAACTACAGGCAACGAAAAAATGCGAGTCACGGTAATGTTGGCGGTTTTAGCAGATGGGACTAAATTACCACCATATGTGATTCTAAAGCAGAAAACAATGCCTAAGAAACATTTGCCAAGTGGAATAATAGGTGTCAAGAAAAGGGGTGGATGACGGTTACATGTGGTGTGGAATAGACGGTCAGGAGCTTTACCGAAACAAAGAGCAATGCTTTCACTGGATGCATTCAAGGACACTTATCTCCTGAAATTAAAAACATAATGAGTGCGATGATCTTATTGTAATACCTGGAGGAATGACATCGCAACTTCAAGTTTTAGATGTTGCTGTCAATAAGTGTTTTAAAAATAATTTAAAGGTTTTGTATTCTGAGTGGTTACAGAGTGGAACTCACACTTTAACACCAAAAGGAAATCTTAAGAAACCTGAAGTTGCAATGCTCTGCCAATGGATCAAGGCATCGTGGCAACAAATAAATGCAAAAGTAATAGTGAAAGGATTTAAGAAATGCTGCTTATCTAATGCCATGGATGGGAGTGAGGATGATGTTTTGTGGGAGACTGATGATGAAGTTGAGAGTGATAAAGATAGTGAGCGTGAGGAAAATAGTGAAGGTTGCATAGACAGTGATGATGACTAACACAATAAAATGATTTTATGCAGCACTTGGATTGAAATGTTTTTTTGTTGTCCTGAAATGAGTGTATTCTTTCAATGTATTTACTTTATTTTTAATGTTATCTTAAAATGAACACTACCATTTAATTTATTTGAAAACCTGAATGGTTCTATTTGTGATGTGATCTTATGATTTTAAAATGTTAAAAGACATTGACATTCAAGAAAAGTATAAGAGAAAATAAATATTTCACAAGATTTATAATTTTTGTAGTCATGAAGGTCAATTTGAGCTTTTTTCTCTTTTGGAATCATCAAAATGGGGGGTCGTCTTGGATTCGGGTGAATACGGTATGTATGATTAAGTATGAAAATTACTGTATTTAATCGATTGTAAGCTGATCTCTTTTTACCTTTTTTACCATCGCAGAAATCACTACTCGGCTTAGAATCGCTGTAAAAAAGTTGTCAACAAATTTATGTCGGTAGTTCTATTATAAAGCGAGATATAAGTATACTAAAGTGGAAGTAAACTATCTCCTTTAACTGTATGCAAAAAAGAATCAAAATGACTGAACACCTACGAAGAAATGAATTATGTAAATAATATGTGGTGTACCAAAGTCGTAAAAAAATGCAGCGATAGCGCTCGTATGCATAAGAAGCTGCATATGTACACAATGTTTCATTTTACTCGTAAATCGAAACATTTGTCTTTCCTACCCCCTCCCCTCACTCCTCTACCTATCTTGTTTCAGTGTGTCTAGCATGCGCATATTGGGATTTCCCGAGGTAATAGTCACTTCCTTGTGTATTAGCAGCATAGCAGCCAACTTGGGAGAATAATTTAAGAATGAAAGTGAAAAGGAATGCCCAGGTGATACTAGTGTAGTACTAACGTATGTTATGTAATATGGTGTCCGTATTGATTTACGAGAAATGGCTATTTTTTTACAAGATTAAGATCCCGGGGATAATGAGGTCATATTACTGTTTTAGTAGGAATTGTTATGAATAAGTGAATAAAATGTATATTATGTCGCCATAATTTTAGTTAATACTATTTATTTAATTACGAACTGAAAATCTGAGGCATTCATACTTGTTGGTATTTTGAAATAAATGACCCCAGCTGTCGAAGCATTTTAAAATCAAAATTTTTCCTTGCATGGCCTTGTGAAAAGTGGGGGTTGACTTACAATCGATTAAATACGGTAATTATAAATGCTAATACATACCGTATATCTTTCGAGTATTTAACCTTTATTGTACGAATTTAAATCCCGTGTTGGGCGCTCAAGGCCGGATTTAATGTACGATATTTAAATAAAAAATGTTTGATTTCAAACAAATGTTCTTAACTTATAAACTGTTGGGTACATTTCGTTTAAATAAAAAACACTTTGTAGCTGAATAAATGCATTGTAGCATACGTTTAATCTTATGTACGGCCAATGGCACCGACTTCCAGAATGGGTAATGAAATATCCCTATATCAGGACCGATTTTGCAGCAACACACAAGAGATTTGACAATAAAAATGGGCATAGATAATTTCCAGGTCTCCAACTGGTGGCTACAAAAATTTAAAGCCAAGTGGAATCTAGCCACCCTAAAAACATTATTACTTTATGATTACTAGGGCTGGGACTGGTTCAAGGTGTATTGGCGCCCCGAGCACCAAATTTGTTCGAGCGCCCCTCACCACCAATATTTTTCATTGCTAAATAGAATACTTTTACTAAATTCATTATATCTAATATAATTTTTTAATTTTTTTAGAATAACGAAATATCTAATCTAACTATATACAGTGGAACCCCCATTTAAAGTTTCCATCGGGGACAAGTTTTTTGTACCTTAAATCGAGTAATACATTAAATGTGGGTTATCTAAAATTGAAAGACTAAACGGCAGTTCATTAATGTCAAATATGTTTTATTAGTTGAAACACAAATATTAAATGTACAGATTAATTACGATCAATTTTTTCATTTGTAAAATTTCACAGAACGAAGATGGTTGAGAATAATACCAACTGTAAGTCATTCGGCAAAGGTGATTCTTCTAGCTTATGGTTTTTTTGCGAAATTAGTGGTCACTTCATGGCTGTGACCCTTATTGCACCTACTAGCAGTGAATTTGCAATCTTTAATTTTTCTGAGACAAACTTTCTTAAAACTTTTAAGCAAATAAACACACTTAATTGAAGTGCTCCTATATAGGAGGAATCAACCAAGCGTGCAGATCCTTTAAGTTTTTTAAGTTCGCATGCTATAATGAATACATGATATAATTGGGCTCACATGGGTTATATAAGATAATACAGTATAACCCCGTTATAACTCGAGTTTCGGGAGACAGAATGTACACCCCTGTTATTGGCAACCCGTGGTATTTCGGGAAATAATTTTTAAAAACGTGAAAGTATATGCGTTATAACAAATTTAATTGCAAAATACTATAAAAACTGATATCGTATTTTTATTTAAATGCATACTTTAATCGGTGTTTTTAAAATAGTCCAATATTTTCTTTTGGCGTGACAGCTGATGGCATTTCTTCGTCACATTTGTCTTAATATTTTGCAAATGTAAAAGATGAAGATGATCACAATCACTCTCTCTCCACCCAGTTCATCACTTCACTGATGTTATCCAATACTTCGCTTATTTAAGGGGTCTCAACCTCACACATCTCTTCACCCTTGCTGTCATCTTCCGATAATTTTTCTGGACTTCAGCTACAATTTCTTATCATTCTTATAGACAGCAACGGGTGATAAGCATCGCGGTAAAATTTGAACCAAGTTGTTTATGAAGAAAATAAATCGCTGTAAAATTTGAACCAAGTTGTTTACAAATAAAATAAATCACGGTAAAATTTGAACCAAGGTGTTTACGAAAAAAATAAATCGCGGTAAAATTTGAACCAAGTTGTTTATGAAGAAAATAAATCGCTGTAAAATTTGAACCAAGTTGTTTACAAATAAAATAAATCACGGTAAAATTTGAACCAAGGTGTTTACGAAGAAAATAAATCGCGGTAAAATTTGAACCAAGTTGTTTATGAAGAAAATAAATCGCTGTAAAATTTGAACCAAGTTGTTTACAAATAAAATAAATCACGGTAAAATTTGAACCAAGGTGTTTACGAAGAAAATAAATCGCGGTAAAATTTGAACCAAGTTGTTTATGAAGAAAATAAATCGCTGTAAAATTTGAACCAAGTTGTTTACAAATAAAATAAATCACGGTAAAATTTGAACGAAGGTGTTTACGAAGAAAATAAATCGCGGTAAAATTTGAACCAAGTTGTTTATGAAGAAAATAAATCGCTGTAAAATTTGAACCAAGTTGTTTACAAATAAAATAAATCACGGTAAAATTTGAACCAAGGTGTTTACGAAGAAAATAAATCGCGGTAAAATTTGAACCAAGTTGTTTATGAAGAAAATAAATCGCTGTAAAATTTGAACCAAGTTGTTTACAAATAAAATAAATCACGGTAAAATTTGAACCAAGGTGTTTACGAAGAAAATAAATCGCGGTAAAATTTGAACCAAGTTGTTTATGAAGAAAATAAATCGCTGTAAAATTTGAACCAAGTTGTTTACAAATAAAATAAATCACGGTAAAATTTGAACGAAGGTGTTTACGAAGAAAATAAATCGCGGTAAAATTTGAACCAAGTTGTTTATGAAGAAAATAAATCGCGGTAAAATTTGAAACAAGGATGTTTACGAAGAAAATAAATGGAATCATTTTGGGGGACATGACTAGACGCGCGGTATATCCCAATCTGCGGTATAGTGAGGCGCGTTATAACGGAGTTTAACTGTATTTACGAGTTTCGAATAATTATCCTTCAGTGAAGCAGTTTTTAGTCTCATTTGTTACATTGCGGCCATTTAAGCGAAGTGGGCTCGCAAATTTGATTTCGTGTCTTGTGCTGTGTAGGGAAATGCTACAGTGACTGAGTAAGAGCATACATCCAAAGTTTTAATAACATCGCCGCCTCGATGTAATAATAACATAGTTGTGAATAAGGCTTCCCCTTTTTTGGGGGATTGTCTTCCTTTCGGGTTAACAAGGTAAATATGGCTGTAGTAAACGCGGGTGGCCCAACTACGCGTCAAGTTAGTGAGCGAGCGCCTGCGAAATGAAACGTAAAAAAATCTGTGTTCACGTGATGATGTCATCGCAACTTTTGTGAAGCACATAACAAATTAGGACATTTAAGATGGAATGACAAAACAGCATGACTAAATATTAATTCTTTTGAGTTTATTTAATGTAGTAACAATGCCAGTATGTATTGTGCCATTGATGGTTAGATTGAATTAATATATTATATCTCCAACAAATGAAATATTCTCGAGTCATAGTGTAAACGTACCTGAAAACGTGGCGATGCCCCGCAAGGGACCAGAATTTTGTCCCTTAATTGCGGGCAATTCACTAAATCGAGGAACACTAAATTGGGTCATACAATACATTATTTACATGGAGCTTTGGTCTGGGCCGCAAAAAAAACGCCTTAAATGCGGGTAAACCTTAAATGGGAGAACCTTAAATCGGGATTCCACTGTATATATTAATTTTACGTTGACGTCTTTAGACATTTGTTTTCTATTTATATCGGTGTATTTCTCGAGAACCGTTCGTCGTAAAGATATGCGGTAAACGGCGTTTTGTTTCTACTGGCTATGAGGTCCCTGGAAATATATTTTCGTTTGCTAAAGTGTCCCGGGTTCTAATCGAGGAGACAATTATATTTTCCCATAAGTTTACACGGTATTTTTGATTTTTCAGAGTGCAAGGTTTTCTTCCTTCGTTCGTTAAAATACGTAAATATAGACCAATTTTTTTTTTGCTTTATTTGACGGCTAAAGCTTGATACTATCTTTTTCTTGCCATGTTTATACGTTACACAGTCGAAGTTTTCAGAAATATGCATTCTTTTTCAAACTTTTGAGGTTTTTTTGTACTCTTTCTGGGCGTTGCCAAGGCGACCGTCATTGTTGCCTCCGATTCAATTACTATCAGTTATACCTTCAAAGAGGTGAAAGAATAGCATTATTTGCTTCGCACTTTTGTTTAACATAAGCATCGAAATTAATGAAGCATAGCAATGTAAATATTTACGGATAATTATTTTGTTGACTGCATATGGGAAGCGTTTCTAGCTGTGTCAATAACATGTGTATAACAAACAAGCTCCCAACGTATTGTTTTATTTTAAATTGTGCAATTAATTTGTTTTTTGTTTTGTTTCATCGTTTGAATGCTGGAATCTTACCTTTTTGTAAGTACAACCATCTTATTACACATCTGTAATCCTTATTAACACAAATAGGCTAGCGCATCAATTAAAAATTAGATGAGAATAGGGACGCACATTACTTTGTAAGCACATTATATGGTTGTCTTCTCTTCATTGATAATCTAAATAAACGGTTGCATTGACGTCGCCTTTATAGTAGGTCCTGTAAGAAGTTAAAAGCAGTCATTGATAGACACTTGAAGTAAAGCAATTGTTTGTGAGTTCGTTTATAAGGGTGCAGCGATAATCATTGGAATTAAGGTAAGGTAGAGCTATTAGCCCAGCTACAGCTACCAGAGAAAGGAAGAGGAGCCAGAGATCAAAGGAAGGGTATTGTAGGTAAGAGAGAGAAAGAGATGCGGAAGCTCATAGGATTGCCCGTGTAGATGAAAGAAAGACAAAGAAATAGGGAAACACGTCAAATGAACAGGGAACAAAGAAGATCTAACCTAGGGCCGAACTATTTAGATTATTTGTATTTCATTTATTTCCTTAATTATTTAATCAGTTTATTTAAATCCCGTTGAGGATCGGAGATCCGGGGCTGCCCTACTAGTATTAATTATTTTATTAGTAACTGTATGATTGTGTTGTCTATAATAATAAAATTACTAATAATACTATACGTTCACAAGAAATCACATTTTTTTCTCAGGCACAAGCTCCATTGTGTTGTGTTAGGTTCGGCATTTTGGATTTATCATTGATTAATTACTTCTAAATAAATGCATATAAAGTATTCAGAACAATTCTAGTTTAAAATCGGTATTAACTTATTGATGAAACAATAAGAAATCAAATATTTCACCTGAAAATAAAAAAGCAAATTTCTTGTAGAGAAAATATATATTTACAAAATATTTACATACGTTTTATTCAAAATTCATTTTCCTAGCCTTTATTGAAGTGAATCATTTAATCAGATCCTCCATCTCCAACTCTTCAGTAATATTTTTTTCAATTGATATAGTTGCCAGCCCAAGTAATCTCTCTTGGGACATAGACAATCTGAGGTACGTCTTGATTAGATTTAATATTGAAAAACTTCTTTCTGCTGTTGAAATGCTTATTGGCATGTCAGGAATATTCTTAATGCTGTAAATACATTTGGGCATGATTTGGTAAAATAATCTGCACACATGCTTTCTAAAACTTCCAGCGGTGATTCAGAATCCAAATGATTTTTTAACAAATATTTCAGCTCCTCGACTAAGTCTAGTCCTGAAATATCTTTGTGATTTCCATCAGTCAGCAACATTTCTAAGTCTGTGCAATTTTTAATCAAAATTTCATCACTCATTTTACATATATTTTTTAAATTGAACAAAAAATTGAATCTACTAATATGTTTCTCCATTAATTCAAATCTTTCTTTTAAGGAGGTAATTGCACTATCCAAAATATTCTAGAAAAAATCCACTGAATCTTTGCACATCATCATCTATTGGTTCATCACATTGTTCATATTCAGAAGTTGTTTTTCGTCGAGGAATCCATCTTATTTTCAAACTTAGGCTCTATATCTAAGCTTTGAGCCATTTTCTTTGCTTCAATCAGCACACTAGTGAAATTAACATCTAACCTATAGTGTATGTGACAATTGTGTAGCAGCTTTGGTTAAATTTGAGCTCATTTGTTGAAAAGATATTGACGTGGTGTTAATTTCATTTAGTATATCATACCAAATATACAAACAGCATATGAACTTATAATTCAGTTTTTAAAGTAAAGTCAAAGCTTCTGACCGGTTTCTTGCTGCAGTAGCAGTTGCGATTGTTGTACCTTCTTCAGAAACTTCATAAAGAGCATTAATAATTTCCTGCATTTGTGTTTTGACTCATTGTTTGAATTTGTATGTAAATTCTATACGACAAAGTCATAAAGTCTTGTTAGATTGGCACTCCCCAGTATTATGTGACCGCTTAACACTATTAGTTGCAAGAGCTGAAGTTTTAAGGACACCTGAACAAACCTCGGCGAGTGCCACAGCGAATCTTGATGGCCGCTATGGTGCCTGCAGGCACCACATTGGGAAGCCCTGGGCTAGAGGTTCTCGGGTATGACAGAGGCTAGTTAGTCAGGTTGGCTTTGATTCGATCATACCCCGTCACCAAGTTTGCTAGCGAAATGCGATCTTCTGTTTCCCTGCCAAATTACCCAGCGGACATAGGGGAAAAATACAATTGTCGCTTGCGATATATTATTTCTTTTACGAACATTTACCCACCCAATCACTGCATACATGGTGAGGAATACTCTATCTTGGGGATTGCAAGGGGCACGTGAGCTGCCCGAGTGGTATATGCCTTACATAGCCAGCACTAGAAACTGAAATTGCAGCAAGCTGAAGGCTTGCCAATTATCGTCTCAAAATTTGAATTTTTAATAATCTTTATTTAAATTTTTGCACATTATTATATTGAAATTATCATAATCAGATTATTATTGCCACTTCAGAATTTCTTCACTTTCATACAAGGGGGGGGGGGACGCCCCCCCCCCCTTGGATAACCCCATTGCACACTACTGGGTGCTTTCTTAAATTCATTCCGCATAGAATTCCTCAATTGTAAGCCACAGATTAGGTCTGTATATCAAGGGAAGGGAAGGTTCTTATAGGGGTAGAGATTTTCAAAATATAGGGCCATTGGCAGTGGCGACCACCCCCCTCACCTTGAGAAGTTTCTGGATTCACCCCTGCTTTCATAACAATACGTAGCGATAACAAAAAAGATCGAAATTTGTTACGGAACACTACTGAGTACAATTGCATCTGTGCCGTCAGGTTGCTCGTGATCAATTAATTTCTAAAGGTTTTTCATGCTATAATAGACAATATGATCATTTTTTAAATTTTTAATGTGAAAACAAGCTGAAAATTGGAACGAAAATTTGCCTTGAAAAGAGTAAAAATAGAAATCCGGCAACTTGTTTAATCACTGATGTGATATTTTTACATATGTATATAGCGCCTTTTTGGGCAGGCGTATTAGATTTTTTAAAGAATTAACTTCAGCTGACTGTTTTGATTTTGGCGTCCCTAAAATTCTGCATCCCGAGCCTTGCCTCAAGTGCTCGCCCCTAGAGCCGGCCCTGACTAGGGCATCACTAGTTTCTAACATTTGTCTATTTATTGATGTACTATAGTTTCTAATGCACATGCCCATTCTAATATTTTAAATATGTAAAGTCATTAGAAAGTTATCCAAATTTAGATCATTAATAGGGATAGCTCTGTAGCACAGACTCACAGGAATGACCAAATACATATTATTTGTATTGTTTTTATCATAAAATAAACTTAGTGAAAACATCCTATTACAGAATGTATAGTATTGACATAAATTACTAACAATAATAATAATAATTAAGTGGTGATCTTGAAAAAACTCTATACAAAGAACCTCCTTACAACAAAGTGACAAAAATTAGGTCCCTTCAATTTCGTTATAAAGAGGTTTTGCTGTAATCAAATATCTTATTTGATATTAATTTATGAAATAGATAATAAGTTTACTAATTAGATTATTTGAAGTGTTTATTCACTATTTCATTTTTAACGACTTTTAGCGACATTTTCTTTGAGTTTAGCTACTTTTTATGGTGCATTTAGCAACATTTTCAAATTTATTTTGGCAACTATTGTCCGGCATCCAACAAGCTCGCTTTTGAAACCCCGCCCCCAACTGCAGTCCTTCGCAAGATTCACTGAGGCGAAGTCGTTCGCATGATCGAATGGAAGATACTGTTCAGCGAGGAAATGATGGGCATTCGTCGAGGCGAGTTCATGACCATACCCCGTACTGCTATATGTACAGCACAGGATGCAGTTCTCGGTATGGCCAGTGGTGGATTTAAGGGGGGTCAAGCATTGCGTGCCAGTAGGGGCCCCGAAAGAAATATTTTATGTATAATCTCAGAATATTAAATATCTCATTTGAAAAGCCAAGCCATGAACAGTACTTTTATTTTTTGCCTTGCGATACTTAATTTATTGAAAAGGGCAGTCAAATAAATGGGTAGTTGTTAGGTGACGTTTCAGTAGATACTATGATTGCTGGGTCCCCAATATCATAGCGCCAAGGGCCTCAGAACATCAAGAAGGCACAGGGTTAGAACATCTCGAGAGTTGGTCTCTACATCAATCAGGATAAGCCTCTGTTCGGTCACAGTCAACTGTACGTGGCCCTATCTCGAGCTCAGTCGAGACGGGGTCAAGATCTACCTGGCTATTGGACAAGAGAACACGATTTCAAATATCGTGTTCAAAGAAGTACTACGATCAAGAGTCATTGAATTTATTTGATTTTTTATTTCTTTTCCCCTCTTCACACCCTCCTCTCGACCCACATGAGAGTCTGCTAACGAGCCAGTGAAGCAGGCGATAAAGTGTAGCATGCGAAGCATGAGGAGGCAAGTGAAGCGAGTAGGGGGTGGAGCCCCCAGACATTATATAACAGTACCAAATAGTAGCAAAATTGCCAAGAAATTTTAATTCCTACAGGCTTATCTTTATTCTTTCTGAAAAATTTCTTATGTTGAAATATTTGTCTCAAGTTTTTTACAAAAGTTTTACAAAAATCGACAGCTGCTTTAAGTTTCAGCATTTAGATATAGTAATTAAATTTTACACATTTTTCTTTCACTTCAGAGATGCATCTATACAGCTATTTGCTGATTATTTTTTGTCAGCTAGAAAAGAATGATTAGGCAAAATTTATTTAATTTACTAAAAGAAGGCAAAATTTGACAGGCATAAATTTTTATGCGAAAGTTCAGGCTTGAAAAATAGATTTTTACTTTGGCAATAGCATAAGCACAGGAAAATTATAGACACGTGAAGTTCAGATGGCAGACTGAACATTTCAAAAGTTGACAGGATTGCAGATGTAATAATATATATTTTGGGAAGTTGTTTTTCTGGCTGTTTAAGTAACTAAAAAACTAAATTACCCATTAATAAATCTCAGTACTTTCAGTTTCTTATTAATGGCCGCATGGGCTGATAAACTACAAACTTTCCTTGAAAAGCAGCAGATTAAAAGCAGAAAATAAGTGTTGGGAATCACCGTCCACCACTAAATAACACGAGCTTAAAGCTCCTCTCGTACAGGAACTCCTTATAGAACAAGATCACCTTAACGCAGAAAAACACCTTACCGCTCAAAAAACACCTTCTCACACCTAGGACGCATCTGTCAATGATGTTTGATTACTCAGCAAGACCGGAAATAGGATGTACCAACATAAGACATGCTGTGATTGGCTTGTTCAAAGCTAGACTCTAATTGGGTCACTATATTTTCAATCGTTTTCTTCGCATAATTATTTTTAATCTCTTCAAGTTGTCAGGGTATATATTCATGTGAATTTCCTTAAATTCTTGTGCTATTTTTTCGAAAACTGGGAAAGTGACTGAAGACTCCATTTTTTTATTTGGGATATCCATAAGATTTATTTTGATATAAATGCATTAACACTTTCAATTAGTTAAGCTATGGTTTTTTCTTTACCTTGAAATTCAAGATTGATATAATTTAGTTTTTATGTTAAATCTGTAAGAAACGCCATATCAGATAACCACCTAGGTTTATTAAGTTTTTCATACTGCTCATTCCTTGATTCCAGAAATAGATTTATTTCTGGAAGAAGATCTTGAAATCATTGCAATACTTTACTGAGCCATCTGACCTCTGAAAGCAAAATAAGAACTGTACTGTGCATCGAGTTTGTCTGTAAATGTTTGAAAGAGTCTGTGTTGCAGTGCCTTGGCATGACTAGAATTCACAATTTTCAGAATTACACAGAGATGGAAAGTTCCGGATCCAGAACAGGGATTTGTTCCAAAATGGTTCGGGACTCACGAAACCGTCGGAACGTGGTATAAAGTGCTCCTTATTCGGCACGTAAACTATGCATCTCTACAGTGGAAATATCGAGGAGGATGTGCATAGAAAATGTTGTATATATGTATCAAGTACGTATATAATCTGAGTATGTCGTAAAAAGTGCATTGGAATGGATTTAAAATTAAAATAGTGGCCTGAAAAAAGAAAGAAAATTGTTAATGATTTAATTTGGACAACTTAAATAAAACTGAAGCCATAAAACGTTGATTGGAGGAGAAAAAGAATTCGGCGATGTCGAGGACCGAACCTGTGACAAAATTTTCGCAGCCCGACACTTTATCACTAGGCTACCACCATCTGTTGTCAGGGTATAACTCGTCATGGCATTAGAGTAAGGCCACTTGTTTTTCAATTTTCAATTGCAAATATCTTGAAAACACGGGCTCGTTAGATGCCTTTCCGAAAATACGTGTCTAATTATTTTTCGTTTTCTTTCATCCTGTGAAGTTTGGTCGTGATCCGCCACTTACACTTAGGTGCCTTCCCTTGTAAGCGTTAAAACAATCATTGATTTTATCATTAAAATATACACTACCTTGAAGGTTTATGTTGAAGGCAATAGTTTTTATGAAAAAATGTTTTAAACATCAAAACTTAAAACAATCGTAAATTAAGCGTTGGTCGCTTCACATGACTGACGGCGGATGCTGGAGATGACAATGCAGTCTGGTACATTCCCAGATGGAAAGTTACTGAACAAGTTTTTAACGCAGATGAGACGTTCTTATTTTGGAAGCAAGTGCCGTCAAGAACATGCCTATCGAAAGAGGAGAAATTTTCATCTGGCTTCAAAGCAGCCAAGGATAGGATCACCCTTCCTCTTTGTGCTAATGCTTGGGGGAGTGCATGGTGAAGCCCATGTTATTATACCACTCATTGCACCACAGGGCATTGAAAGGCAAGATTAAACACTGCTTGCCTGTTTATTGGCAGTCTAACAAGAAAGCCTGGGTCACAGCTACTCTCTTCTTGCATTGGTTCCATAACTGTTTCATCCGAGAGATGGAAAAATACCTAACCTCCAAAGAACTACCTTTCAAAGCTCTCCTCATTGTGGATAGTGCACCAGTACATCCTCAGATGCTAATTTTCATTTTCACAATATACTTCTGATTTCCGTATCCCTTTTATTAGCCGTCTTTTATTTTCATGGATTGTAGCATTTTCTTTCCTCTTCTTCTTTAAGTACTCATGTATATATTTACTTCTCTTTTCAGTATATTAAACTCTAAAAACTTAAGTTTAAATAAAAGTAACAATTTAATCATTCATATTAAACCGTCCATAAACACTACAGATACTCTAGTTTTTTTTTCTTCCAGAATTACCCATAAATGTAACAAAACCTTGAACAATTTTGTAACCCTGTAATCATAGTTCCCTCTAATTTTTTCATATAATATCACATATATCCCTCTCAATCTTCTGAGAATATTTCTTCACGTATGTTTTGCATATGAAACACTGCAATGGAGAGGAGGATTTTATTGCTCCAGTTGCCTAGAAATATCCTATACAGTTAGAGGAAAGCGGTATTACTGGGTAAAATTCACAAGGGGATGCAAAAAAGGCATTATAGGTCACATCTCCGCTTTCACTACCGCAGGGGCAGGTATAGGCATCCCCGCATTACACACGCAGGGTTTTCGTACGAACCGTATTTTTTTCGGCAAAAGGAAGAAAGCACCATCTATGGGCTCTAAACTGTACTAGAAGGACACAGTTAGAGACCGGAGATGCTTCGTGACGGACTATTTTGGCATACCCATAGCGGATGGCCCGAAAAACGGCGTAATGGATATATACCGCATACAGATTATGACAGCCATGACGAATATATACGGCATACTCACTCAACTGGTTAAAGTCAACGTCTTCTTTTTGCTTCTGCTTTCGTTATTATCACATGCTTTCCCCTTGGTAGACATTTTCCTAAAACGGGGCAACAGCATGATTAAAAACAACTTCGCGGATGGGGTAATTCATTTGTTTAGTGTTTTTCTCATCCCTTCAAAGATGACAGCAGTAGTCGGAAAAACTGCGAAACTGCGAAGCATGTGAATTTGGAAGCCGTGAATTTGGAGGCTCTACTGTACTTTCTCTATACCAGTGGTCCTCAAACATAGGGTCACGAGCAGTCTTGACTAGTTCAGCTATTTTTTTGCTCATTCTCTCAATCCTTGACTACAGTGTAGTGGAACAGTGAATTCAAAAACTATACAATGTAAAATGTTGCTAGATTCTGGTGTGAGCTTAATAGAGTTTTGGTTAAAGATGAAGGGGCAATATAAAAATATTTTCAGCTTAGCAAAACAGGTCCTAGTGGTTTTTCTCACTACTTATCTTTGTGAACTTGGATTTTCTAATTTATTGTCAATTAAATGTGAAGCAAGAAACAAGTTGATGGCGAATTACATATATATACAGGGTGTCCCAGAATTTGTGCCCACGAGTCTCAGTATGCAATTCCTTGCCAAATTCTAAGACCAAAATATTCTTTGTAAAAATTTCGAAAACCTCATTATTACCGAGAAAAATGTAATTAAAGTTTATGCGATATGTCAATGCTGTACTGTGATGAGTCGGCTGTACGATGGAAGTCCACTGCTACTGTGCAATTGCTCTCGCACGGTCTTGGCTAAGTGCTAAAGAATTCGTTTTTGGTTCGATTCCCAGAAGTGCCGATTTTTTTCCCTGCCAATTTAGATTCACCTCTTTATTCTTTTTTTAATGTGACTTTAGAATGGATTTTAATTCATTATGTTTCTTCCGTTTAACCTATTTATCTTTTTCATCTTGTTACTTCATGGTCTTTGCATTGTTTTTATTCATTTTAGGTTCACACAATACTTTTAACGTGAATTTTTCTAAATAATGGAATAAATATATATTGTCTTTATTGATAAATAATAAAACAAGAAAGAAATGCTCACTAATCATGGAATAAATGGAATAAAGTATTAGATGTGATTATGTTTGCATTTGATCGATTTTATCGTTAGCCCATTCAACAGTCACACTAGTAGGTACACTGTGCTCTCGAAGGACACAACGCACTTAATTGCCAGTCCTACTACTTTCTAGTGAGCGAGATGGAGTATGACTGCAATGAGTATGCAGATATGTGATTTTCGGTGAATGTGATGGCGTGGCAAACGTTGCCGCAAGAATGTATGCAGAACGTTTTCCTGAATGTCGGCAACACCGAAAACGAATTCTTTACCACTTAGCCAAGACTGTGCGAGAGCAATCGCGCGGTGGCAGTGGACTTCCATCGTACAGCCGACTCATCACAGTACAGTGTTGACAAATATGACAAGTATGAAGAATGGAAAAGCATCTGGAATGGATGGTATCACAGCGGAAGTATTCAAAGCATTGGGTAATCATACGGAAACAATTCTTGCTAAGATTTTTAATTACTGTCTGAGGAAGAAAAAGATACCAGAAACATGGAACCACGCATGTATTATCCTCTGCACAAGAAAGGTTCCAAAGAAGACTTGAATAACTACAGACCGATCAGTCTACTCCCAACAGTCTACAAAATATTCACCAAAATACTCACTATGCGCCTTCAAAACCATCTTGATTCTGCCCAACCCAGAGAGCAAGCTGGATTTCGCAGTGGGTATAGCACGATGGACCACATCCAAGTCGTGAGAGAGGTAATCAGTCGCACTAACGAGTATGAATTACCTCTATGTATGTGCTTTATCGACTACGAGAAAGCATTCGACTCTGTCCGAACTTCGTCGGTGTTACGTGCAGTAAAGAAACAAGGAGTAGAAGAAACGTACATAACCTTGATCAAGAATATCTACGAAAATGCGACAACATCTGTCCAGCTGCATGAAGAGACTAGTGCCTTTAAGGCCGAAAAGGGAGTGAGACAAGGAGATACTATGTCCCGTAAGTTATTTACAGCAGCTCTAGAGGAAGTATTCAAAAGGCTAGACTGGGAGGAAAAAGGCATAAAGGTAAATGGAGAATATCTGAGTCACCTGAGCTTTGCAGATGATATCATACTGTTCGCAGGAAGCCCAGAAGAGCTCCTTTGAAGAACTGAAGAGCTTGAGCAAGCAAGCCAAGAAGCTGGACTTAAGATGAATCTTAATAAAACAAAGGTTATGTACAACTCCTTCACAAATTCTGAGAAGATACATATCAATGGAGCAGAACTCTGAGAAGGAACCAGGTCAACTCATCACTACTGATGGTTCGCTTCTTGGAGAAATCAACCAGAGAGTGAAGATGGCATGGAGTGCTTTTGGCAAGAATGCGAAATTCTTTAAATCAAATATTCCAGTCTTCCTAAAAAGGAGACTGTATGACCAATGTGTTCTGCCTGTTCTGACATATGCTTGTGAAACATGGACCACGAATGCCAGAATGATACAGCGCAAACAACACAGAGGGGCATGGAGAGATGCATGTTAGGGATCACCCGAAGAGACCGCAAGAGGAACGACTGGGTAAGAAACAAGACTGGAGTCTGTGACGTGATTAGAAGAGTGAATGTGCTAAAATGGCAGTGGGCGGGCCACATTGCTAGAAGAAATGACCAGCGTTGGACGTCCAGTGTCATCGAATGGATCCCAAGAAACATCAAGAGACCAAAAAGAAGACCGAAAGACAGGTGGGACAGAGAGCTTGTTAAGTTCTTGGGGCAAACTTGGAGGTGGGAGGCAGTTGACAGGGAAAACTGGAAGAGTCTGGGGGAGGCCTTCGTCCGTCAGTGGACGGAAAGAGGCTGATGATGATTATGATATATATATATATATATATATATATATATATATATATATATATATATATATATATATATATATATATATATATATATATATATATATATATATATATGTATGTATGTATGTATGTATGTATATGTGTGTGTGTGTGTGTGTGTGTGTGTGTGTGTGTATAAATACTATGGAAGAGAAAAGGTAAGTAAGGATATTTAGGGCAACTAGGTGTTGAAGGAAACCCAGTGAACACTTACCGGAAGTAGAGCCGCTGGAGTGTTAGAGAGACACATTTGTAGAGGTTACAGCTTTCAGGGTGATCGCTTCGTCAGCAGAAGACACAAGTTGTTTCTCTCTTGTGCTGATGAAGGGATCATCCCGAAAGCTCTAACCTCTACAAAAGTGTCTCTCCAACACCCCAGCGGCTCTACTTCCGGTAAGTGTTCACTGGGTTTCCTTCAACACGTAGTTGCCGTAAATATATGTATATACACACACACATGTGTATACATATACAATTTTAAAAATACATATGTTAATCCAATGTAATAAATAACAAATATATATGTCTCAGTAATGATAAATATCTCAAAATGTGTGTATTTGCATTAAAAAATGTTATTAAATAATTGCAGCGGTAAAATTTTAGCATATTATCCTAAATTCATATTTCCAGAGAAATCCTTTTTTTAAATTACAAAAAATCATGGGGGTCGCGGCGACTAAACATCTGCACAGAGGGGGTCACAGGTAGATTGCCTGAGGACCACTGCTCGGTACTGAGTATCTAGAGGAAGCAATAAACACAAAAACTTAATATAAAAAATTTTATTTAATATTGAAAATAAACACAAATACTTTTTCTTGGCACAAAAATTTAATATAAACATAATTTAACATAGGAAATAGCAGAAACAAAACGAATTTAATGTGACGGATGGTGCTGCATTTACTTTACAAGTTGTGAAATCCAAGGTTTGAAAGATGAAAGTGTACAACCCAAATTGTTTCAGTATGCAATCCATTCAACGTTGATGTCAATTCATTGCCAGAAATATTGCAAGAACAAGCGCTCGACATGAAATACAATTCAAGTGTGAAATATAATTTCAAAAACTCAAGCTTGCAGGAATTTTGGATAAAATATTTCCCAATTTACTCGAAAGTTAGAGAATAAGCGCAGCATATTATTCTTCCGTTTTTGTCGATGTTGTAACTCTGTGAAAAAGCTTTTCAAGTTTACTAACAATGAAAAGAAGAATCAAAGACTGTAATCCTTGAACGGCATTTTACCAGAATCTTGAGTTTCATTTACTTTGCATGATTATGAACAGCATTAATTAAATGATAACAGTAAAAATTCATTATATTGGTTCATAATTGGCTTTATATAATAGAATATCTTTGATTATACATGCTGAGCGTTTAAAATTGTTAAGCCCATATATTGACAGCACTGATGAAAGTATGCTTTTGACATCATAGATTTCTCAAAAGTTTGTTAATTTATATAGTGTATGTGTGTATACTATGGAAGAGGAAAGGTAAGCAAGGATGGCTTACGGAAAATTTATCGAAACACAATTCACCGACCACAATTCACCGATTCACAATTCACCGAATCGCAATTCTCCGAATCACAATTCACCGACCCACAATTGATCGAATGTAGTATTCATCGAAATTTCCAATTCACCTTATGAAAATGGGGAAGAGCGGAAGTAATATAAACGGAATGTTGGCAACAATGACACGTAACAATAAACCATTAACGTTTAAGGAGGAGTGGGTATGGGGATGAGAGAAGTAAGATGGAATAGTATGACAAAATGAAATAATGGCATCATGGATATCCTTCCATTGCAAATAACTCGTACATGAATAATAAATAAACAAATTACGCTCACGGGAGTAGGGGGAGGAGAAGGGGAAGGTTAAACATTAAAGAATGTAATACTGGCACCATGGGTGTCATTCGATTGCAAATAACTCGTAGATGAATAATTAACAATAAATAAACAAATGATGCACTCAAGGCTTATGGTAGGGGGAGGAGAGGGGGAAGGTTAAACATTTAAAAACGGAATACTAGCACCATGGGTGTCATTCGATTGCATATAACTCGTAGGTGAATAATAAACAATAAATAAACAAATGACGCACTCAAGGCTTATGGTAGGGGAAGGAGAGGGGGAAAGTTAAACATAAAAGAACGTAATACTATCACCATGGATGTCATTCGATTGCAAATAACTCATAGATGAATAATTAACAATAAATAAATCATGCACTCAAGGCTTATGGTAGGGGAAGGAGAGGAGGAAAGTTAAACATTAAGGAACGTAATACTAGCACCATTAGTGTCATTCAATTGCAAATAACTTGTAGGTGAGTAATTTACAATAAACAAATTACGCACTCAAGGCTTATGGTAGGGGGAGGAAAGGGGAAACGTTAAACATTAAGAAACATAATACTGTCACCATGGGTGTCATTCGATTGCAAATAACTCGTAGATGAATAATTAACAAAAAATTAACAAAAGACGCACTCAAGGCTTATGGTAGAGGGAGGAAAGGGGAAAGGATAATTATTAAGAAACGTAATACTGTCACCATGGGTGTCATTAAATTGCAAATATGTCGTAGATGAATAATAAACAATAAATAAACAATTGATGCACTCAAGGCTTATGCTAGTGGGGGGGAAGGAGGAAGATTAAACATTTAAAAACAGAATTCTAGCACCATGGGTGTCATTCGATTGAAAATAACTCGTAGATGAATAATTAACAATAAATTAACAAAAGACACACTCAAGGCTTATGGTAGAGGGAGGAAAGGGGAAAGGATAATTATTAAGAAACATAATACTGTCACCATGGGTGTCATTAGAATGCAAATATGTCGTAGATGAATAATTAACAATAAGTAAACAAATTACGCACTCAAGGCTTATGGTAGGGAGAGGAAAGGGGGAAGGTTAAACATTTAAAAACAGAATTCTACCAACATGGGTGTCATTCGATTGCAAATAACTCATAGATGAATAATAAACAATAAATAAACAAATGACGCACTCAAGGCTTATGGTAGGGGGAGGAGAGGGGGAAGGTTAAACATTTAAAAATGGAATACTAGCACAATGGGTGTCATTCGATTGCAAATAACTCATAGATGAGTATCAACAATTAATAGACAAAAGACGCACTCAAGGCTTATGGTAGAGGGAGGAAAGCGGGAATGTTAAACACTAAAAAACGTAATACTGGAACCATGGGCATCATTCGATGGCAAATAACTCGTAGATGAATATTAAACAATAAATAAACAAATGACATGCTCAACGCTGATGGTAGGGGGGGGGGGGGGGTTTAGAGTAACTTACTAGTTTTTATCGAAAAAGTTGAATCAAGGCCAATGTTCAATCATGGGCGTCGGTAGAAAATTTTTCAGGGATTTTGACAGACATTCAGAAATACCGTCCCTTATAACAAGCATCACGTTTCGTAAAAATTTCCGTTCCACAACCAATACAAGCGTTCCGTTTCGTAACATTTTCCATTTCGAGCACTGATTAAAATCCACTCCGACATGATTAATACTTTGACACAAATACCGTATCTGCCTACACCCGATCTTTCTTCCCCTCACTTTCCTCTTCCCGTCTACATCTCGGTGATATTCAACCCTTTTGATCAGCGTACCCCTTGGAAAACTTTGAAGATGTGCATACCCACTGGTATTATCACATAATATGAACAATTCCACAGAAAATCTTTAAATGATTAAAATTAATTTTGGTCGACTAAATTTGTATTCACTGCACCTAATCGTAAAGGTTATGAAAAATGAATCTTTTGCGTATCCTGAAAAAAAAAACCCGTATTTCCGGTTGAATACCAATATTTACCTCCATCCTCCTCGCCATCCTCCCTCTACATCTCTTTCGAGCGCATATAGACACCGCATTGACACTTTTGCATTACACACGTGAAATGATACAACAATTGGCATGGTTAGTTAAAAACGCAGAATTTCACCCAAATTCGAGCGAATCCGAATAGAAGGATAAATTGACTTTCAAATTAAGAAATGTTCCTTTTTCTTTAAAATATTTTTGGTCTGTAGAACGCATGTCAAATTTTCCAATTTTCATTTGCAATAGGAACAAGGGTTGCTGAGCGGAATTTTAAATATTACATATTATCTTACGAGAAATGAAAATAATTCCTAGAGGTCGATCTCGCGACATTTTTCAAGATATGTTACGCCGTTGCCTTCATATATCCCATTTAAACATCCTGCCAAATTTTTGATCCTCTGTGTACACCATTTAACGAATTGTCTGAATTTCTCTACAGCGTGACACACGGACCAAAAAAACAACCAGTCAGAGGACAAACCAATTAATACTGCGTTTATTATAATTGGAATCTTGCACATGGGCAGACGGACGAATGAAGTGAAAATAGAAGTTTAAAAAATAACACGAAATAAATCCAAAATCTAAGAAATCGGAATTACAAAGTGGTCATAGGATAAGTATGTATCTACTTCGATTTTCAAAGACGCAAACATAAATGAACAGAGAATGATAACGCTCTCTACTAAAATTCGAAACAACAAAGCAAGCTTCATTTATGACGTTGAATAATCATAATAAAATTTTATGTATAATTTGTACATCGAGAAGAATACCTTAATGGTTTATGTCTCAGATCCGGGGCCATGTTTTGGAAGACTGCCTGCTCTTCCTTTTCGACCCTCATTAGAGAGGATTAGCGACCCTCACTAGCACTCCTTGTAGTCTATCCTCACAGCCGGTGGTGAAATTCTCGATCTATCATTACAAAATTGCAATACTTTTTGCAAATAAGATGATTGAAAGCTACATCATTGCATTGCGGTGAAAATCCTGATTATTGGCATTTTTTAAACGAAATTCTACGATACATATTAACGGAATTAGTATTCTTTTCACGATTACAATACTATCTCTATACATACGATATACTACATATATAGGAAAGTAAAAAATCAATTCATAATTTCATTACGTTACGTATAACGTTTTTTTTAGCACTTTGCTTTACGAGCATACGGTCTTATACATGATGCACTTGGTCGATTCGTGAATGTGAATCTGATTTTTTTTGGGTTTTGCTTCGCCCCCTGGATTCTCCACTGATTTCTATATGAGAAAGTTTGTACAATGTACATTATACCAATTTTTTCATTTTGTACAGCAGTGATCTCTTGGAAATCTGGTCACTTAAATTTCGCTATTAAAAACAATTTTTAATTTCCTTTCATGTTCCTAAGAATCTGCTAGGAACAAAAATTTCTCTCCCATACCATTATTTTCGTCTCAAGCTCAGGGGCAATCGAATTTACAGCCCCTGTTACCACAAGGGGAAACAAAAGAGAGGGATGGGGGAGGAAGGCGAAGGATGTAAGAGGGGTGGGGAAAGAGCCCGTGGGAAGTGTAACGAAGCCCGATGCGGTGGAAATAAGAAAACCCAAGCGCCGCCTTTTATTATCGGTCGCCGGGGTAGGTAGAAACTGGAGGCTTTCGTGTTTGCATCTAAACTTTAGCCTCACCATATTTTTTCATATTCGACGGATATGAATATGTTGTCTTTTTTCAACGACAATGAGTTATGCCTAACGCAGTTTGGGTGAATACGAGACCAACTCATTTGTCGCACCCAGTGAGATGCCGCCCTAAGGCGGTGCCTTACCTGCTTACCACCTATAGATGGCCCTGGTGGTATCAATAAATAAGGTATTTGTTACAATAAAGTGACGTTTGAATGGCGAGAATTCTCGTCATCCGTACGCAACGTGATAAGTTTTTTGCGTGTCTAGTTTTTTCACTTTTTAAAATAATATCTAATATAATATTTACATTTTTACACATTTCCAGGGGGAGCAGCTGCCCCCCCTCCTTTCCCTCCTCCATGCCGACGCCATTGATGGACAACGTTGCCTATTCACGAGTTTCATGCTTACAAAACATAAAGGTTAACATTTCTGAAAGGAGTAATTACACAAGAAATGATGATGGACTTGGCGAAAGTGATACGGTCGTAGATCAAATTATCGTTATATCTGAATGCCATACACTTGGAAGCGGTTTGTATACAAACAAATTTGGTTGGTAATTAACTACTAATGAAAATATTACATTTGACGATTTAATCACGTTTAAAAATGTTTAAAATTTCAGAACAATAGAAAACTATTAATGGTAAAACAACAGGTGATTTTTGTTCCAACTGATTGTGAGGTGAAAATTCACTTAAAAGAAAAGAACGTTCTCTTTTTTACAATAATGTTTTAATTATTTTTCTTAACTGTATGGCCACCTTATTTTTCCAAACGGTTTTATCCAAAAACATATAACCGTTACAAATTTCAAGCTCAGCTGAAAGTGCCTTATAATTTTTGTCCTCGTATGGGACAATATTATCATTAGAAACCTTTTATTATTAATACTTTAAGAAATCCGCATATATTTGGTTTCTGTGTAAACAAAGCAAAATTAAAAAATCTGTACAACATGCATTGTACAAACTTTCTCATATATGGGTACTAATGCGTCGTTTAGTTATCTTTAGAAAATGAAAATCGTATGATCCTGTTTTTAGAAAATCCAATTTTTGTTCAAGTTGCCCAAGAATAAACTAGCCTTATGTTCATTCAGTGAGAAAAATGAAATACGTAGTATTATTGTAGATGTATACTCAAGTGACTGTACGAAATTTGATCAAAATCGTTAGAGCCGTTTTTGAGAAAATCGAATTGTTGTTAAAGTTGCCTATAATAAACTATCCTTATATTCATTTTTTGTGAAATATGAACTATACATTATTATTGAAGACGTAAACACAACTAACTGTACGAAATCTGATCAAAATCGTTAGAGCCTATTTTGAGAAAATCGGATTGTTGTTAAAAATGCATAGAATAAACTACTCTTAATTATTGAGCAATGTCAACCATTTCTACGTATACTCTGCTCAGTATGATGAAATGCCTAAGTACGAGATTTCATTCATTTTTGCTCTACCGTTTAGGCTCCAGAGCCAGTAACAGACAGACGGCATTGCAAAAACCACTTTTTCGGATTCAGCGACATCTAAAACGTATATTTCCATAAAAATCTCGAGGTCGAATTTTTTTGCGATAACAATACTTTCTCGATACTTCATATGAGAAAGTAAAAGCGATATTACCTACGTTAAATGTTTTCCCATTTTTAGTGCAATGGATTCAAATCCGGTGGCAATGGGAGTTGTCATGGCTGCTATTAATTGGTATTGTCATAAAACTAATAACATCGCATATTTTTCTGATTCTAAATGTGTTTTTACGATAATTCGATCAGGATTCGGATTCTGAACTATTAAGTCTCAAGTTCGAACTATGTTTCTAAGTAATATTAAAATTCAAATGAAAAATAAGCTGCAGTCACCCCCATGTTATTCAAATGGGAAAAATTAAAAAAGAGAATATTAAAAAAAAATTAGAATGGTCAATCAAATCGGTTTAAAACCCGACTACACCACTTAACTCTTTATTCCAGTTATAATGATACCTTTTTCTTGCTTCTAAGTGCTGTAATTGCTGATTTATAGAAAAGCATAAACACCAACACTTTTCTTTATAGATATCTATAGACTATAGATAGACTAGAGATAGGTAGATAGATGCAGATTACTATTTAATCAGTAGCAAAATTGCTCGGCGTTGCTCGGGTTATGATATTTGGCACTTTCCAACGTTAAAAACCTAAAATAAATACCTTTTTTCATGATTAAATACTACATTTTACCAGAAATCGGCTTTGATGGGATTTGTCTTTTAGAAATATAAAGTTCATTTTTTCAGATTAATATGTTTTTATTCCGAGTTTGTATATTCAATTTAAGAAATATAAATTTGCAAAAGAATAAAATTTTGCTAGTCAAGCAATCTATTTTTACTTGTTATCTTATGGAAAAATGTCAATGCCCTTTAATGGCAGCACTGACTAATCCTGAATGACCAAACCTTTACCATTCACTAATAACGAAATCGCAATAAAATTTATTTTATAATCATTATAATTGTTATTTACATAATATATGTATGTTGCAGTATACAGTTTACAAGTGAAGTTCAAGTTTCCTGCTGTAAATAAGTCTATCGCGGAACCCTTGGATTTCCTCCGGTCACAGTTTGAAGACCTTTGTCGTAGAAAGCGTCGAAGGATTCTTCCAGGGATAAGTACATGAAGGAGCACATCCCACGTCAGGAGGCAAAAGGAACGGTTAATGACCTTCTAGTTGGCCTTCCTCCACACCCTAACCACGTGGGGGGGAGGGGGGGGATACACTTCGAGGTTGAAAGGGTAGAAAGTGGAGCTTCCAATGACATATGGTCAGAATCAAAAATGTTCCTTCCCGCTGAAACAGAAACCTCAACAGAAAGGAAAAGATTTAAAATAGCCTCCTCACGGGTAACACTAATTTTTATTGAAGACAGAAACCGAATCTTGACTGAATTAGTGGAAAAATTCGTTTAGAACAAGGGTCTCAAATTCGCGGCCCGCATGTGGCCCGTTTGTTCATTTTATGCGGCCTTTCACTGGTCCTATTCTAATTATATAATTCTGCCCGGCTCATTGTCAATTTTTCCAATTCAAAAATATTTTTAGTCCTTTTGAAAGTGTAAGTTTTCATTTTTGGCCCGCGAACGATTTGCATTAGAGATCTCTGGTTTACAATCAGAAAAAGACATGATTTTATCAGTTTTATTACAATTAACTTGACAACTCCCATTGCAGCCAAAGTTGAATCCAATGCATTTAAATGAGAAAACATTTACCGTTAGTAATATCATCTTTCAATTTCTGTGTGCGTTTTAGCTTTCTTTACATGGCAACCAAATAATTGTTGATATCTATTATATATAAAAGCTTCTTTCATAAGATGTAGGAGGAGAATACAAATTATGCGGCACTTTCCGATGTGCTAGAAACTTGATATTTGGCACGATTATAGGTTTTTGGTCACAACCGAAGGAAATAATCCAAAATCGTTGAAAATCCAATGCTGAGGGTCTATTTTGGCCCCATTATTTCCCCATAATAAAAGCACATAAATCAGTGAAGAGGTGTTTATATTTGCTTTTTTAAATTATTTCCCGTCAAGATTCGAACTCGGTACTTCAAATATTGGAAAATATAGTATACTAGTATTAATAATAAATGGTTTTAATGATATTTTCATGTGGAATAGAGTTCTCCATAAGGAAACAGTTTTTAAAACTATGACAGTAAAGTAACTAAATAGACGTAGATTTTCCACAAATTGTGATTTCCACACCGTTGAAGATATCGTGACCACACTTCGCATAGATCTATAATTTTTCCCTGCGGGTAACATAGTCTATATGACGGATAAAAAAATTTGGGGGCAGGGTGTGCTTGATTCAATAATTATTATAACATTTATTATTATAACTTATTTATTATTATAACTTGGCATTATTTTTCTGGTGAATAAGTACAATTAATAAGGCTCAGCTTTTATTAGTTGAATTATAAAGCGGGTACCACAAAATATGTTGAGTTGCTTTAGGTAACCTTAGTTTTTAAATAAGTTACGGAGGCCGAAGGTGAAAATATCGCTTCGGTCTATTTATCGGTCGACGCAGCCCGCGCTTTTGCTTATACACCCATATCATGAGAACTACAAAAGGCGTTGGATTGGTGCTTTTTCCAGAAGTAAATTTCAACATTTATGCACATTTTCTTCGCTTAATGTATCCCTCTAAATCAATTAGGAAAACAATTTTCCGCAGACTCACTTTTTCATGTACCGAGCAGAAATTTCGGTGAATAGGAAAGTTATTCCTTTTTCAAAGGCGTTTAAGTAATAATATATGCTTTTAATTTCTGTCTTTGCTATAAGCAATCTTTCCTGAGGTACAACAAAAGAAATTGTCCTTTTTTGATCAATAGAAGCCGAGATAAGACGTTTTAAGTTTAAAGAGAAATAAAAATGCAGATACCTGAAGGTTTTATAAGTAAAGTTAATAATTTTTCAAAGGCGTTTGATATACAATATGTGTTTTTGACCTCTATGGTTGTAATATGCAATCTTTCAAGAGGCACGATAAAAATAATTGTCCATATTGGAGTAATAGAAGCTGAGATATGATGTTTAATGTTTAAAGAAGTGTAAGTGCCCGTTGAATTTCAACAGATTTTGTGAATTTAGTTTCGCTGTCAGTTCTAGAGCGTATGCAGAATATACGAAAACATTTTATTCTACTTAAAACTGGAAACCACCTATAAAGAATACTTTTTCACTTAGCTTTTCTTAACAATTGACCAAATTTATTTGTAAACAATCCGCTTCCAAGTGTGTTGCATTCAAATATAACGATAATTTCATTTCCTATCGTATCACTTTCGCCAAATCCAGCTTCATTTCTTGTGTAATTATGCCTCGCTGAAATATTTCCTTTTATGGCTTGAAAAAGCAACATACAGTTGTCCATGATTGAACACACTGGTAAATGTACACCAGATACGTGAGCTTATTAACGTTAATAAACATTATAATGTAGAATATAATGATTTTACTTACAAAAAATGTAAGATTCCAGTATTCAATAGATGAAGGTTCAATTACTTTCATCAATAAACGCTTCCTGAATAATAATCGGTATCTATTTACATTGCTATCCATAAACATCGATCGTTTCGTTGCTTAAACAAAAGTGCCAATCGAATAACGCTAAACTTTCGTCTATTTATAAGCTTCACAGAAGCAAATTGAATCGGAGGTAACAATGACGGCCGCCATGGTTACGCCCGGAAAGACTACGAAAAATCCACATAATTTCGAAACAAATAGAGTATTTCTCAAAACTTTGAGGGTATAACATGTAAACTTCGCAGGAATAGGATAGTATAGAGTTTTATTCGTCGAATAAAGCAAAAACGAAGGAAATCGATCCATATTTACACATTTTAATGCTTGAAGGAAGAATACCTTGCAAGTCAAGAAATGGATTCATACATGTTATCTTAAGGAAAAATGTTAATCTCCTATATTGGCAGCACAGTTTAATCCCGGTTGATCAAACACTGACCGTTCACTATACCCGTTTTCTACTCTTATGAAGCTTGACAGCGAATTTCATGAAATGATGGAAACTGAAGTACCCTCAATACCTGAAATGACAGAGAATACTCTACCTATCTACGATGCAGTACATCAGACAATAAATTCTCTTGAAGAGAGTTCAATGTCGGCACGATATACACCTCTATACAAAATTGATAATGCTTTAAAATTTTTAAGTTTTGCTTTATATAATATGACTGAAGATGAAATGATAAATTCCTGTAAAAATGCTGCTAGTATGTATAAAAAATGTGGATGAATGACAGTTAATCGAGGAAGTTCACAGTTTGAAACACCACCTACCTTCGATAAAAACTGTAAAAATTATGCAGAAAGAAATATTGGAATTTCTTCACGAGTATGACCTTTTAATTTTACTTCCCAATGTGAAAACTTTGCGGAGAATTTTCCTGGCATTCGCCACATCAATTTCAGCTGGAGAGCGTTCTTTTAGTAAACAGAAATTGGTCAAAAATTGCCTACGGTCATCAATGAACCAAGAGAGACTTTCTGGTCTAGCCGACATATCTATTGACTATGTCACTACTAAAAATATAGATTTGAATGACATAATCAATATGTCTGCAGCAAGTAAAGCCCGAAAAATAAAAATGCACTTATAATTTTATTATATCATCTTGGGCGCCAAAATATCCTCTGCCCAGGGTGCCAAAAGTTGTCACTACGGCCCTGTACACATGTATAAATTTTCTAAAAGATTCAGGAAATGCCTTATAAGTTAATGTAAAACTTTGAATAGTTTTCTATACTCTGCGTCTAAAATCATATCTGATATATACAATGTCCTATGTCCACTTCTAATGAAGAAACTGTTACAAATTTTTCTATATGACTTTTTCATTGACTAAGATTGTATAACTAAAACATTTATATTATTAATGTACTGTCTTTTCAAAAAGTAGAAAAGCAATATTTACTGAAAATTTTCCAAGCAAAATGTGAAAAAGTTGACATGCGATAACCTTTTCACCTATTTGGTTTTGAGTGCCGCATTCTGTGAATGAAATGTTTAGTAATGTTTCAGTGATTTTTGAATAAGATATCATATCCATACATTTCATATTTTTTACAATGCTGAAAGCTACATGTAAACTGCGAACAAACACGCCCTGGAAAATTAAGATATCGGTGTGCATTCTCTTCTCTGCAGCAATATTTGTGTTTGATGTATGTTACTTTAAAGGATATTGTTTACAAATTTCATTTTTTATGTAACATCAATGTATTACAGTTTGTTAATGTTTGCTTGAGCACATAGTTTGTGTAAACTGAATATAGGTGGCTCGGATATAGCTCAAGGCGGAAATTTGAATATGGTACTTCGCCTGGTTACGGTACAGTAGCTTTTTAGACATTTGATATTCTGGACAATGTCCGATCGCCACGAACATATGTCAGTACTTTATAAAGTTCAATATTCCGGATGTTCGATCAGTGAGCATTAATGAATTTAATACATTTGGGAACGGATTGTTTACAAACAAATTTGGTTAATTGTTAAGAAAAGTTAAGTGAAAAACTATTCTTTATAGGTGATTTGTAAACTAAAATGCTTTTGTATATATCTTATACACCCTAAATGGTCAGCAAAAGTAGATTCAATAAATCCGTTAAAATTCAGCGGGCACTTACACTAGTTTAGCTTATAAAATTCATATAGAATTATTTAGTGTTTAACAAATAAATATTCATTAACATAAATCTTTCCCAAACAATTTTTATATGCCCATGACTATTGTTACATTCCGAAACATTCAGTTATGTGGATTTTATATTAATTCAGGCTTACCCGTCATATTTGACGTGCAATTTCACTAGTATATAATAATTGCAATCCTAAGAAAATTAGCTTGCATTTCCACATATTTGTGAACGACATACAAATAGAATTTATTGCATTACCTCTCTTTATATATATATATATATTTGTAACTATTCTCATGAGGCTGTTTTGTTGCTAAGTAATTCATCTTCTCTTTGCAGAAACTTTTTGATATGGCTGAGAATGTAAAGAATACCAAAGAATCATTCCGGTTGGAAAATCTTGCAGGGGGTTTAGAAGGGATTCATCATGACCTTAAAGAGTCATCTACGTGCCTTCCTCTTAGTCCAAGCTTAGAAGTTGTGGGTATTCAAGTTCGAAGCTGTTCATATTTCCCTTCATTCACTTTGCCTCTGAAGCTTAATTTCATCAGTTCAGAGGAAGATGGAGATAGCAGTTTGGTGCCTGCAATCTTTAAGGTTAGATGCTGTGAAGAAATACTATGTATTATTCTTAAATAAAGTGGAAACCTATTGCATTTTCTATCTCTTATACAATAAGTGAGGTGGATATGTTACACAGTAGAACAAGTAATTAATTCAAAAGTCTTATGAAACTAAGGAAACTAGTTATAAAATATGTTAATTATTGAAGAACAGTTTATATGTGACATGATCAGATTTAATTAACTACAGACATTACATAAAACATGATATTCTCGGTAAACTCAAACATAACCCTTTCAGACCTGAATTATATCTTGCACTATCTACTATCTTCTTTGTTTAGATGAATACTTAAACTTACAAGCATTAAACTGCATTAAACCCTTAGGTATGCATAGAAAATGTATATAACAAGCAAATTTACCCGGCATTGCTCAGGGTTGTGTTTTAAATGGAGACGACTGCAAATGAGGACAATTATTATGAATGAAAAATTATTTCTCTGTTTGAAAAACTTTACAGTAAACTCCCAGTTATCCAGAATGCCTGGGGAATTGGGTTTTCCGGTTAAGTGAATATTCCGGATGCTTGAGAGTTTTATTGGATAGGCTTCAATAAAGCATTTGGATACCAAAATAAGGAACAGATGCTGAATTATACATTCACCTTGGAATTGCTAACCTGTAGACAAGATAATCTACTCACAGTTATCACCTTATATAAAAGACAGTGTCACTTTGTCCCTTTGTCATGTAATGCTTTTTGAATCTTAATATCTCGCAAACGACTGAACCGAATTTGATGGAATTTTCATGATAGTATTATGATGTAATAACAAAACGTTTTAATGAACTCGAGATCATAGCCCCTGGTTCTACTCCAGGGGATAATTTCCATTTCCAATAAGATAACATGTAATTTCACATACAAATTAACTTTTCGACTTGCAGGCTTTCATTCTTTTTGAGATTAAAACAAAAAAGAATTGACCTACAAACTTCAGATGTGAACCATTTTGGAGAAAACATTATAAAGGTTCTTATTCTGTTAGTCTTTTTCCACCTGCAGTTCGAAATCGCTCAATTTAAACGTTTAATTCACACAATTTAAGGAAATCTATCCATTTTAAGAGGATGTTGCCTTGACTGCCAATTCCATTGTCAGATCTCGATATCATATTGTTATTTCAATCCTTATGGGTGTAAACGTGCTTTGATTTCTTTTAATATGAGAGAGAGGGAGGGAGGGGGAGGGAGGGAGAGAGAGAGAGAAAGGAGAGAGGGGAAGAGAGTGGGAGAGGGGGAATGAAGGAGAGGGAAATTATTTTTAATACAATTTATGTTTCTGATGCCAATTTGATCTTCATAAATAGCTTGAAGGATCAAATCTTTATTCCCATTGATATTTCAACGGGCATTACACTAGTTCTTAAATAATTTCTTGACATTCAAGGAAGTAATGAAATTCAAATACAGGCGACTCCCGAGTTTCGTTGGGGATGCATTCCTGAAAACGTGTTTGAATCTCGAACATTCTAATGTCGAACGCCGTTTTTCCATAATGCTTGGATGTTATAATTGGGGGATACGTTCCCACATCTCGGGAAAAAGTCTCCCCTCACGTTCTATAAAGATAAAATAACATTACTAATATGTTAATACAACAATATTAAATTTTGAATAAATTATATAATAAATATTTTAAATGTATAACTTATTTTTTGCACTGAAAAAGAAAAAATAAATTTTTGTTTTGAGCTTCAAAGATAGATGTATGCAATATGCTGCACAGACAGCCCGGTCTGGATCGCACGAGTCGTTTGTTACAAACGACTCACACAAGCTGGATAACATACCTGCATACCATCTATAGATACATACAACTATTTATCACAGCAAAAATTAATATAAAAGTTATTAAAAAAGCACAAAATAATTTAAGAATAAAGAAACAATAAAATTAAAAATATTTTCATACCTTAAATCTTTTTCAACTGCGCTTACTGGACTTGGTTTATTAATTGAGAAGTTGGAAGATTTTAGTTGGAAGAAGAGGAGCTATTGGGTGGGGAACTGTTTATTGTTGTTATCAAATTACCTGAATTTATCATGTTCTAGAATTTTCTCCTTCTGTTTCACGTAAGTGCTAATAGTTGACACATTCCCAGTGATCATGCATTTTCAGTATGGCTTTCACCTATCTCAACATGCTTTAAAATTTCTAATTTCAATTCATAACTATGAGTCTTATGCACTCTTTTATTTGATTCACTTGCATTATCACTATTACATTTCCTTTTAGATGCCATGTCAGGTGATAAATTTATAAATAAATCAATTAAATAAATAAATTTAAATAAAAGATTAATAGAAAAAAGTGAAATCATCACAAATTTAAACAATTAGAGCAGATATAACTACGTTTACACCAAACCTAACCTCGCGTGGTTGGTCGGAACCAATTACTCTGCAAAATTTATTCCGTGTAAAGTAGTTCCCACTTCGATCAGCTGGATCGAAATCTCGAATTAATCGAATCTCGAACAATCGAAACTCGGGAGTCGCCTGTACAGGCGACGCCCAAGATTTGACTGGGATGCATTCCTGAAAATGAGGACGAATCTCGAACAGTTGAATGTCGAGCACCATTTTCCCATAAAAGTACATATTCTTATTGGCAGATGCATTCTAGCATCTCGGAAGAAAATTATTGAGTTCCGTCTTATATTACGTAAAGTTAAAATAACATTAGTAAAGTGCTAAGAAAATAATATAAAATCATTAAAATGTATAAAATAATTGAAGACTAAAGAAAAACGACTTAAATATATTCATATCTGAAATCTTTTTCAGCTGTGCTTACGGGACTTGGTTTATTAATTGAGTAGTTGTATAACTTTTGTTGGAAGAAGAGGAGCTTTTGGCTAGGGGAATGGATACAATAGTTTCAACACTTCAGGTCCAATGATATTTTTTTCTTAGAAAGTGTAATAAGGGTAAACCAGACATCCTGAACCACAGTGACGTCTGCTGACATGAGCACAAATGATGAAAATGAAATATCATTAATTTCTCTTTTAGCTCAAAATTACTCTTTGAAACAAGTTCTTCTTTCTGTAAATTTTCTTTCAATTTCTTTAAAACATAAATTTGAAGAAAGAAAACTCACCCAAGTTCTTTGAAAAAATCTGCTTAGAGAGAGTATGCGACTCCAAACCCCAAAGTGAATGCAAAGGGTACTCCCCAAAGATTTCATTCGTCCTTCTGTTTGTAAACAAGAAACATGCTCTGACAGCAAAAGAAATCTAATAAGCAGAGACTCGGTAGAGATAAATTCTTGGTCTGCTAGGAGGTAAAGATGTGGGAGTTTGCTGATGTACATAATCCAAACATTAGAATTAGCCTCACTGAAAATTCATCGGTAGATGCTTTTATAAGGTCATCCTAAAAATATTCCTTTTTATTTCATGGAGAATTTGATTGGTTCTTCGAATGGAATCACAGAAGCTTATGTAATTACATGTTGTTCCAAATTCAACCAATTGGCTCGGTTGAATAAGCGAGCTTCAACCGGATGAAAGTCAAGTTGGGATTATAATGTACAACGGTCAAATTCTCGAGTTTGTCGAATGTCGAATAGTCGAATCTCGGATGTCACCTGTATACAAGTGTTTAACATGTTTAACTGCAGTGTTTTAATATAGCATTCCCCTGAATATACATTACCGCAATATACGTTTTCCCACGATTTACACTGTTTTTTAAAGGTCCTGTTTTCATCCCATTCATTTTAGTACTACAGTTTCCTGCAATACACGCATCGTAAAAATAACCGTTCCTGCATTTTACGCACATTTCACTCAACCTTATTTTTGTTTTATTGGCATTTCACTGCAAACAACCTATAGTTTATGTTAACTGCATTGAAAAGACGATAGTGAACACGTTGGTCGAAAGTGCCAATGTGATAAAACAACGCTATTTACATTTTGCCTTGATTTAATGCCTGGATGTGCTGCAATTTTCTGACTTCTTGATAAAACTACATGACAGTTGCTGTTGCACTGTTTACATGATGACAGTTTCCTGACAGTAGCTACCACGATAATGGATGTCGTGTTTTACAGTCACCGTGTAAACAAGACAAATGCATTAAAAATCTTTATTATTTATTAGTCTCTTCAATAAATTACCATGTCAACTCTTAAAACTTATTTTCATCCTGATTTCAGAGAAACAATCGTAAATCAATGCTGCTGATATTCAACTGTTATGAGGAAAATGGAATTTCGCGGACTGGAATTTTTCAGAATGATAACTCGCGGACCGGCGGCATTCAGTGGACCATTGATTTAGAAACACTGTTTTGTTCATTTTCGTTAATAATTATTGTTGAAGGTACCCTTACTTCTTGTAGGATGTCGCAGAGGAACAGGAAAGCCTTATCCATGCAGGGTAAAGTTTCAATTTTGAAGAAATTTAACAACCACCTTGGTACGTGGATATCACTGTCCAAACAACACGGATTGCCAATTTTGACAGTTAACACGATTGTTAAAACCCGAAAAATTGTCAAAGATGGCGCCATTAAATGCGTGTCACATGCCAAAAAATGAAAATACACGAAGACCTCTAAATACGACAAGTTAGAAGAAATCCTTAAGGAATGGTTTCCTTTTAATTTCCTTTTTAGAAGACATTCCTATTTTAAAATAATATACTAGGGGGTATAAATTGAATTTAAAAAAGGAAATCGGCAACACAACCACGAACAATCAGCAGCTCAGGAGTTTTTTTATACAAACATTTCGTTTAAATGAAATGCATGCTCGAATACGCAAATCACATTCATTTGTTATACTAGTAATCGGTGCTTGCATTCTGCAAGCATAAAAATAAGGGTTGGTATTTTTTTTGCATTGAATTAAAAAATGTAAACAGGTAAAAAAGGTGTATCTTAAGACCTAAATCGATTTCTAATTATAATAAGAAAGAATTAAAAATCATTCTATTGGATGTTAGAATTTAGTTTGTGCACATAATTTTTAAGTTTTCTTTTATGAGAGGCGCACTCTTTTCAGTGATGGTAGCATATCCATCGTGATTCTGAACATTTAGTGAAAATAAAGTGTGTACACTGTGCAGTGACTCAAAATAGAACCTTTTGGCGATATTAATGCACTGGCCTTTAAAATACGCCTCCAACTTCTTTCCTTAAAATATAATATTGTTGAATGTCAATTTTTCACTATTGATTGCGTTAGAATAGGCATTAAAAGTTGTTTTAATATTTACGTTTTAAATACGAGATTTTTGTCGCTTATGCATTATCAGACTCGACTTCAGATAGATTAGTTTACCAATGTTGCTATTAAGTAACAAAATTGGAATTTTTAATGTGCAGGCATTACACCCAGATATTTACTTCCAAAAATGTGGGTGCGGGTATTACAAGCGTGCGGGTATTACTCGAGTAAATAAGGTAAATTAAAAAACATCTAAAATCTTATCTTGTAAAAAAGGGATACTACAGTGTTGACGAGTATTTACAAAACCATTGATTGCCCCACTTAATGTACCAAAAGAGTGACAACTAAACAAACAAATGAATATGGTATCAGTACAGTTTAAATACAACAATAGTTTAAATTCCATCAAATTTTAACAGTCATAGGACAGGTAATGTCATGGGTTTTAACCTATTACAAATATTACTCGTGTATAAGTCAACCCCCGAGTTTTTCGCTAAAAGTTTGGTTGTGAAAACTGGACCTATACTCAAGTATATATGGTACATATTTCTTTACTTATTCATTTTGTATAAGATGGACCCTAATTTTGAGCCTAAAAGTTTTGGATAAACAGTGGATTCTGTGCATGGGTATTTATGGTACTTATAGAATTAATTTATGGATTAACTTTCTCAAGTTATTTTGTACATATACTGCTACTAATTTCTCTTGCCCTCTGTCACAGGTAGGTGATGATTTGCAGCAAGATATGCTAACCCTTCAAATAGTTCGCATAATGGATAAGTTATGGTTGAAAGAAGGTCTTGATTTGAAAATAGTAACATTTGCTTGTGTTCCTACAGGTTATAAGAGAGGTATGTTTATCTGTCATCATAATTTATGATGATCTATTCTAATCTGCCAATGTCTTTTAAGATTTCCAAAATAATGTCACATTTCTTTTGCAGGCATGATTGAAATGATAACTAATGCTGAAACTTTAAGAAAAATTCAAATTGAACTTGGCCTTACTGGCTCCTTCAAAGATAGGCCAATAGCAGAGTGGCTTGCCAAACATAACCCATCTACATTAGAGTATGAAAGAGCTGTGGAAAACTTCACTGGTATATTTTGAATTAAATTAACATTTTTCCTTTTATTGCCTCATTGTTCATTTTGGGCTGATATTTATAGTTATCAATTGTTGTTTCAGCATCATGTGCTGGCTACAGTGTAGCTACATACATTTTAGGAATTTGTGATAGGCATAATGACAATATTATGTTGAAAACTTCTGGGCACTTATTTCATATAGATTTTGGAAAATTTCTTGGAGATGCTCAGATGTTTGGTAACTTCAAAAGGTATGTACTTAAATAATAGGAATTTCTATTAGTTTATGACAAGCAAGTTGATACAGTAAAACCTCTACCTTACGAACTCCCTTAAAACAAAGAACTCCATATAACGAAAATTATCGTCGGTCCCAAAAAATTCACTAATAAAACTACAGTAAAACCTTTACATAACGAACCTCCTTATATCGTAGACCTCTATATACCATACCAATGTTTTGGCCCCAAACAGACTCAATGTTATATCATAGGAAATGTACCTCTCTAATTCATAACCTCCTTATTTCGTATTCCTCTATATATCGTAACAAATTCTGAAACGAAAAATAACATCCATATTTCGAAATCGTGATCTTTTTTTCCAGTATTCATTCTGCAGAAATAACCTCTATGTGTTAAAATTGAGATGTTTTTTATGCTAATCATTTAGCCAATTGACAAGGTGAAAGTAACGATGGTAATTAACCAATCAGCATGTTTCTATGACTAATGGGTTTCAAAGAATCACCATTGCTTGGCATCAATTTGAACCTTCATTGGCAAGACATTTCTACTGTGTACGTGCTTTGATTTCAGTGGTGAAATACTGAAGAAGGTTTTGGAAACGGCATATTCTAAGAAAAGGTGATTTATAGAACCGCTTCATTTATTTTGTAAATGTTGAATCAAGTTTAAAATAATTTATTGCAAAAAAATTGAAAAACTCCCTCTCATAGCAACATTTTTATTGCTGCAGTATTATGATTTGTTTATCCTTGAAGCAAATAGCCTTAGTTTTTCTGCTTTGTTATAATTCTTTTGGGTTAATATAATTCTTCATAATTTAGGCATACCAAGTTTGGAACGCTTATTTTGACTGTGAGTTCCAGTGTGAAGAATCTCCAGAAAACAATTGTGGAGAAAAGTTAGAGCTCATTTCCTGTTTTATTTGCTGTGGAGCTATTAAAATATTCTGTTGCTCACTAATTTTAAATTAAACGTGGTGCATGATCATGTAAACATTTTCTTGAAAAATCTAGACCTTGCCGACTCTTGGAGAGAAGACTGTGGAATTCAAGAACATTAGCATCTTTACTGGTATTGCTTAATCTGTAGCTGTCTTTCTGGTAGAACTTTTATGTTTATTGTAATTATTCTTCAATTCATTTTCTTTTGACGACAAATTCACGAAATATTTCTCTTATTCTGTTTAATCAATGTGAATGAATTTAATTCCGCGAAATAGGCTGATGAAAGATTTTCAACATCAACAACATAAAGTTTTCAAGTTTATAAGAGATTTGACGTATTTTCAAAAATCAGTGGTTTGTCAAAGAAAGTTCATTCACTTAGGCAGTCTTTGATTCCAATCGCAAGTTTTTGACTGCGTTGTATCTATACATTTTAACCAGCTTAAAAATATTAAGATGCTCTACATCAGGGCTGCCACCAATTTTTACTTTCTCATATGAAGTATGGAGAAAGTATTGTTATCGTGAAAAAATTCGACCTCGAGATTTTTACTGAAATATACATGCCGTCTGTCTGTCTGTTACTGGCTCTGGAGCCTAGATGGTGGAGCAAAAATGAATGAAATCTCGTACTTAGGCATTTTATCATACTGAGCAGAGTATACATAGAAATGGTTGACATTGCTCAATAATTAAGAGTAGTTTATTCTACGCATTTTTAACAACAATCCGAATTTCTCAAAAACGACTCTAACGATTTTGATCAAATTTTGTACAGTTACTTGAGTTTATGTCTTCAATAATACTGTATAGTTCATATTTCTCAATGAATGAATATAAGGCTAGTTTATTCTTGGGCAACTTTAACAAAAATTGGATTTTCTAAAAACAGGCTCATACGATTTTCATTTTCTAAAGATAACTAAAGGATGCATTAGTACCTATATATGAGAAAGCTTGTACAATGTATGTTGCACCGATTCTTCTTTACATGGAAATGAACGAATTTGGCAAGGCAGAGAGCATATCTGATATGTCCAGCCAGAGCTGGGGCAAGGGTGAGGCAAGTGAAGCACTTGCCTTGGGTGCAAGAATGTTGGGGGCCTACAGACAGGGTCAATTTTGAAGTTTAGGCATTCATAGGCGATGTGATGTTAATGCGAAAAGACAGTTCCCAGTGTGTTTAGCATTTTCTATGACTATAAATAAGTCACTTTGCCAAACTTTTGGTAATATATGCCTTTATCTTTGTAAATCTCTATTCAGCAATGGACACAGATTTATGTACCACTCTCAAGAGTCAGATCCTTTGATTCACTTAGTATTGTATCAAATAATCAAAATGAAGTTTTAAATTGTGTTTATAAAGAAGTTTTCCGGTAAACTTGATCTGTGTGTTTACATTATTTAAATAAATATATTCTAAACATATATGTTACACATGGGTATAGCTAGTTCTACTAATTTCTAGATACGCCACTGATTTTGCTTGCTCTCGGCACTCAAAAAAGGAGACGATGTCTTATGACTGAATTAAATTGTAGGTATGAAAAATTAAATGAAATTTCGTCAAACTTTGAGTTTCTGTCATGCAAGTCACTTACAAATATGAATTTGAATTACAATGAAGATTTAAATGATCCATAAATGATTGCAGAAGTAGAAAGTTTTAACCATCAAGCATTATCAATACTGCTAAACATAAAATCAGCCATCCCTTTAGATCTCCTACAATTAATACATGATTATTCTCTTGTAGAGTCTTATCCGAATATAGAAGTCTGTTTACGAGTTTTTCTTATGCTACCGGTCACTGTAGCTTCTTGTAAAATAAGTCCCAGCAAATTGAAATTATCCTAATGTCTTGTAGATAACCGGCACTCATGTATAACGTGCACCACATGCTGAGTCCAGGAGTCTCCGAATTCATGTATAACGTGCAATCATCGCGGGTTGCATACACTAAGGATAAGGTGACCAGATTTCCGATCAGCTAAACTGGGACAAACTCTGTTTGCCCCTGGAGTATAGACAATTTACCATCGAATCACCTCCCTCCGATCAAGTGAGGGGTTGGACACCCTCGTCTTACAGAGTTCTACACGACTTCACTTCTCCTTTTCCTCATAGGTGCTATTTCCTGCTGCTACATACATAAGAGCTTAGGGTTTAATCTCACCCTCTCCCTTCCTGTAGATCCTCCATTGATTGGAGGTGTAGTAGGGGTGTGTAGTCTAGATAGGTGGTCAGTGCGCTACATTCCCTCGCGATAAATAAAGAAGCAAATATTAAATCAATAGTAGTATAGAAGAAATCAAAGATAAAGAAGGAAAAGGGATGTTTAATTAATTACGATATTTTTTAATTGCACTTTTGAGATTTTATTTACTGGACATCAAAAACTTGTTACATCCAATTGAATTTCACAAAACTCATGCTTTAATTATTATACTTTTCAGATGAAAGAATTTTTTTAAGAAAAATTTTATTCTTGGACACTCAAAAAATGACACAACTTTCATCTTTAGAATTCACTCTTATCGAAATTATTGCTTTTACTGTATCCACTTTCATATGGCTTTTTTCTTCTGACCAAACACTGATACTAAAGACACATTCAATATTGCTATTAGATCCTGGTAAGCAAAAAGCAAACTCGACAATTAAGTTCATGAACTGACAAGGGATAAAGTTTTCATGAAAATGTTTAAAAATGTCCTTCCATTTATCACTTGGAGAACTCTTTTTCCACTCATCTATCTTGAATTTTTCTTCTAAGAACTTTTGTAGTCTAGAAATTTCAGTAAAGAGAGACTCTTCAACTATGGAAGACACTTGGATGTACTGCAACATTCAGATATTTATCCACTAAGTTCACTGATTTCGAAACATCTTCCCACGTTGGAGTTGCATTAAGTAACGTCCAAAGAAATTTAAAGTTTCTCGTCCATTCTTCTAAATAATTCAATGCAGTCTGGAAGAAAATATCGACTGTCTTATAGAATGTCTCAGACATTAATTCGCCTTCGTCTTTGAGTGATTCAACCATCGTTGACACCTTCATTCCAACAAACTTGGCTTCTGTTCTTTCTATCAGCTGATTTCTCAAATCGGCCAGGGCAGTAGATATTTCTGTTAACGAAATATTCTTCTCTTCAATTTTTAAGACAGTGTCATTAAATAATTGCAATTGAATCAGTAAAAAGTGTAACCATAATTCAGATGTAGCATCTTTAAAAAATTTACAAATAACAGCTGGGCACGCGTTTTCGGAGAGAAAAAAGGAACATAAACCTGGATATATGTCAATTATTTTTTTGATTGCTGGTAATAGTACCAACCAACATGTACTGCTATATCCAAGTAGCTTCTTATATTATATTTGAGCAAACAAACAAAACTCTTTCAGTTTCTCCACTCGAACAGTATATATATAGAAAAATATTTGTACATCTTTACAACCATTGCCTCAATGTCATAAGGGAGCTGATCGACTGCTGCTTGAGCAGCATTGTGAACGATGTGTGCTGCACATCCTATTCCTATCACATCTGACCCAAAATTTTCCTTCAATAACTTTAAGACATTGTTTTGACCACTTTGATTTGACCTGCCCATCATGCTATTTGTGTTGCCTGAAACAAAGGCAACAATTTTATTTTTTAAGTTATTCTTATCTGAAACTTCTTTTAAATGATTGTCAATCAATTTTGAGGTTTCTCCTGGAAGGTCTTTAAATTCTAGGAGCATGATTTTAATCCCTTCGTATGCCTTAAAATATTTAACCATGACCGGAACCGATTTTAAATCCTTATGGTTAGAAGTGTATGTGGATAATGACATAAAGTTACATTCATTCAAATCAGCTTTAACTTCATCTTCTACAATCGGAAAAATTATGTTTAAAACTATTGCTTCAGTTTTTGTACGGGCAAAGCTGAATTTTTTTTTCATACATGGCTTTAATAAGTTGAGATGTACAGTCCATAGACCTAAAGCTGTGGTTGTGCATCACTGTATGATAGGCATGTGTAGTTTCTTTTGCTGCTAAAACAAAATCATCTTTTCCAAATTCCTGTCTCTTGAAAAAAGACATAAGTGTTTGGTTTGAACTTGCTGCATTCTCTGATGCTTTTTGGATGTCAAGTGATCATTAATATCGGAACGACCGCCACGGGCAACAGAAAATTTCGTTCCACAAACAGTACATTGCACTTCATGTTCATCCTCAGGTTTTACTTTTTTAATAAATTCAAACCCTTTCTTTAAATCGTCATTGAATTTATATTTCCTATGAGGGGTCATGATGATTTAGGGGTATTTTTCTTTTTTTATTAATAACCTTACTAAATAAGCTAACAAGGCTGAGGTTTTTCCATAACAGACTGTGGGGCTTACACACCATGAAAGCAAACCACAGCAAACAGAAAGTGTTTCTTTACATTATTTCTCCGATAAATCCAAGCCTTACTGTTGAATATGGTTGGGTGGTGGGGTGGAGAGGGGAATCCAGTCTTCATTTCATTCTGGAAAATGCACAATTTTTTGCAATTGCAAAATTTCCCCTGGCATTACATTCTTCTTATTGTCTTTAGGGTTGCCAACATTCGATCGATGCTGAGAAAAGTAATTTAACATAGAATATGTTAAATAGAAACTAGCAAAAATTATTTTAAATTGTTGTTAACAACTTTTTACATCGTGGAACGACTTCAAGTTATATACATGTCCTCACATCTCATTTCCTTCAAACTAGTGGAACACGCGGAAATTCCGAAGAGTAAACAGAACAAAAAATGAAATGGCAAACGAAGAATGGCGGAGTCAAAACTTCGAGATTGTTACAGGCCAGTTAGCTACAGTGTAGTACACTGTGGTAGTATACATCAATTCTCAGTCTTTTCATTACCACTCCTACCACAGTTCGCCGGGAACAAACGATTGGGAATCCCCATCTCTCTCCACACGCGCAGTTCCACCACTCTCTCGGCAATATGCCATAAGTGTGTGCAGCAAAGCTCCCAGTTTATCTACCACCCCTAGTTCGGCTAATTATATATAGAAGATAGAGTGCTTTAATGTCACTATGTATAGTTACTTTGTTCCATCGATCTTTATCAAATCCATTCCTTATTTTCGCTCATGTGGATCGATAGTATTATCGAAACCTTGGGAGCATAAATCCCAAAACCGGTAAAAATGAGTATTTTGGTTTAGTCTTTTGGGACACCGGGACAAGCGCTCCAAAACCGGTACTGTCCCGGCCAAACCGGTACATATGGTCACCTTAACTAAGGAGGGTATCCATAAGATTATTTCTTTTAAAGCAGTGGTGGGCAATGTACAGCCCACGGGCCGAATTCAGCCCTCAAAGACATTTTATCCAGCCTGTGAAGTTCGAGTAAGAGAATAATTCATTAATTTTCTTACTAAAAATTTCATTATCAGGTTATAATAAAAGACTGTTACTTTGTCCCTTTGCCATGTAATGCTTTTTGAAGCTTAATATCTCACAAATGACTTAACCAAATTTGATAAAATTTTCAGGATAGCATTATGATATAATAACAAAACGTTTTAATGTATCAAACTCGAGATCAAAGACCTAGGTTCGACTCCAGGGGTTAATTTTCATTTCCAATAAGTTAACACGTAAAATTGGCTTTACGACGTGCAGGTTTTCATTCTTTGTACTTTCTCATATACGAAGTATATTGAGAAAGTATTGGATTCGCGAAAAAATTCGACCTCGACATTTTGACAGAGTATACGTTTTAGATGCTATCTGCCTGTCTGTCGCTGGCTCTAGAGCCTAAATGGTAGAGCGAAAATGAATGAAATCTTGTGCTTAGGCATTTTATCATACTGAGCAGAAGCTATGAAGAAATGGTTGACATTGCTAAATAATTAAAGGAAGTATATTCTGCACATTTTTAACAACAATTTGATTTTCTCAAAACCGGCTCTAATGATTGTTATCAAATTTCTTACAGTTACTTGAGTTTACATCTTCAATTATCCCAAATAGCTCATATTTCTCAAAAAAGGATATAAGTCTAGTTTATTCTAGGCAACTTTAACAATAATTTGATTTTCTCAAAAAAAAGCTAGAACGATTTTGATAAAATTTCATACAATTACTTGAGTATACGTCTGCAATAATACTACATATTTCATTTTTCACAATGAATGTATATAAGGCTAATTTATTCTTGGGCAAATTTAACAAATATTGGATTTTCTAAAATCTGGCTGCTACGATTGTCGTTTTCTAAATATAACTATAGGACGCATATAATATATGAGAAAGTTTGTACAATGTATGTTGTACCGATTTTTTAGATTAAAATTAGAAAGATTTGGCCTACAATCTTCAGATATGAACCATTTTAAGAAATCATTATAAAGTTTCTTTTTCTATTCATCTTTATCCGTCTACAGTTCGAAATTTTCAGTGTAAATGTGTAATTCACACAGTTTGAGGAAATCTTGCCATTTTAACGGGATGTTGCCTTACCTACCAATTCTATTGTTAGACCTCTATATCATATTATTAATTCAATCCTTATGGGTATATACGTGCTTTGAATGCTTTTAATAAGGGAGAGGGGAAGGGGGAGAGAGAGGGGGAGAGAGGGGAGAGGAGGAGAGAGGGTGTGAGAGGGAGGGAAAGAGAGGCAACTATTTTAAGTTTAACTAAAGATAGCCCATCAACAACAATATTCACTAGAAATGTTGTATATGATAAAATATTTCATATGTAAAAGTGTGATGTTAATTATTTTAAATGAAAATAATAATAATCTATCTATCTGTAATTCTTCCTTTGATATTTCAATGAGCATTACACTAGTTGTAATATAAAATGGGGCTAAGAAATTTTTTGTGTCTCAATGACAAGAAATTATTTTGAGAGGATTGTAGACAGTTGGGCTGAAATCACTCCTAATTGGAACATGAATGGTTTCCGGGCATCGAGGTTTCATTCATTCAGTAATGACTATGACCAAAGTGATTCATCATCTGGCAAAAGTGGAGTAATTCCTTCTGAATGGGAGTTACATGAGTCATTTGTTAATCTCTTCAGTAATGTTGATTTTAATTCTGAAACAATCTGAAGGGTTTGATGGATTTTAAGTGTAATTTTCTTTCATTAATAAAATATTTAAATGGCTACATAATTAAACTCATCATTTCTTTATGTCTTTAACATTTAATGACCTTACCCCCAGAGTTCTGTAGTAGCAATGATAATTGAATTTCATAAGTAAACTCATATGGATAAACTCACATTTAACCTTTAGCTTTCAAATTCAGGACTGGTTTTTTTATTTCGATAATGCTCGGGTGGGTGCAGATTAGTTTTGATTTACATTTGAAAATTAATAATACTAATGATCGGGAACCTGAACTCAAAATGGCTAAAAGAATGAAAATGTATTCGTTAATTATTAATAACTAGTGTAATGCCCATTGAAATATCAATGGAAGAATAATAGATAGATTGATTATTAATATTTGCATTTAAAATAATTAATAGCACACTATTACATATGAAATATTTTGTCATATACAGTAGAACCCGGATAAGAAATTCCCGCATAAGAAGTTTTCCCCTGTATTAGACGTGATTTCTCAAGTCTCAATTTCAAATCCATATGATGCAAGGTATTATTTTCCTGCATAACAAGTTTCCCACATAAAAAGTTTTCCACGTAAAAAGTTTGTAAAAAAGAATACAAAGAGTATTATTATAATGCTATTTTTCCCACTTAATACATTTTTAAAATATAGAAATCCTTTATTTTTACAATATAATATAGTCAATATAGACATTTCCATATAACGGAAGTGACGTATTGCAATTCTGTCGTCATTTGTATTCTTTGAATCCAAGCTTTGATAACGTTCACCACATGTATATGCAGTTTTTAATTGGTTTTGGGATTGACTCACTCCAACTACAGAAGTGTTTACATGCAGTTTGAAAATCGGTTTGGGGATTGTTGTTGTGTACAGTTGTACTTGCAACCATTTAAGGCAAGTTGAATAGCTACATGTATAATACCTTTGCCCACACCGAACTGTTTTCACTTCATAGGTGATCGTACTGGTCTTGTGTGGGATATATTGTTCTAATTAATTATTCCATGCATATTTTTCATTTATTTTTAATGATTTGTTAATTATGATGTTAAAAACGTAAAACTTGCAGAGAAAATGGATATAAAAACTCTTACAAAGTTTAAACATTATTTGTTTTTATCTATCTCATAGTAAAATTTGCACATCCAACAAATTAGTGTTATTAATTTCAAAATTTATCTTTTTCAAAATTAAAGGGTCATTTTTGGAATGATGAACTCCAAAGGAATAAAAAGAAAGGCTTTGACATTAAAAGAAAAACCTGATGTCATTAAAAAGGTGAAATCAAATCCCTCTTGTATACGAGTTGAGGTGGCAAAACAACTGAATATGGCAATTTCAACAGTTAATGGAATTATGGTTCAAAAAGTGGCGTTGAACTCAAATGTACTTAATGTTTCGTGTAAAATTAAAAGGAAATGAACCGGAAAATATGAAGATGTGGAGAGGGCATTAGTGGTTTGGTTTAAACAGGCATCTGCAGCAAATGTTCCAATTAATAGTAATTTGCTGAGAGAAAAGGGTATTGAAGTTGCTGATAGGCTTGGTGTGGACTTCATTCCTTTCATTGGTTGGATTGATAGATTTAAGAAGAAATATGGGTTAATTTATAAAGTAATCTGCAGAGAAACTTGTAGCATGAATATGTTAGAGGTTGATGAGTGGAGAACAAGGAAACTATGTATTGATTAAACAATATAGAAAGTGTGATATTTTTAATATTGATGAGCTAGGACTCTTTTACAACCTTCTCCCTAACAAGACGTATGCATTTAAAGGACAGAATTGCCATGGTTGTTAACTGAACAAGGAAAGAATCACAGTGCTAGTAGGAGCTAATATGGATGGCTCAGAGAAACTGCCATTGCTAGTGATAGGAAAACCGAGGAAACCACGCTGTTTTAAAAATGTGAAAACGTTTCCATGTAGATAACGGAGCAATAAGACAGCATGGATGACCTGTGCTATTTTTTGAAGAGTGTTTAAGAGCTCTAGATGCAAAGAGGGGAGGAAGCAACAGAAAAATCCTTCTATTTGTTGATAACTGCCCTGTTCATCCAAAAATCAATGAGCACTTAACAAATGTCCATGTGGAGTTCCTCCCAGGGAATTCCATCGCAGTTGTTTAGCCAATGGATCAAGGAGTGATCAAGGTTTTAAAGACATATTTTTGTAAATACCTTGTCAATAAGTTGCTTCACCATATAAGAATGAATGCGAATGGTGACAATTTCTAAATTTCCTTATTAGATGCAATGCATTATTTGGCAGCATCATGGGATACAGTGAGCTCCACTGTAAAAATTAACTCCTTTAAAAAGGCTGGATTCTATAATGTCATAGAGGAAAATGTTGAATGTGTTGTTGTAAGTGATGCAGAAGAGGAAGGGGTTTCTTGTGGTGAATGGGATTTCCTACAGAAGAGTTTGAACTTTACAGCAAGATTTGATGAATATATTAATGTGGACAATGATGTTATAGCTAGTGAATTGCAAAGTATTGCAGATGTTTGCAATGAAGATCAAAATGTGTCTGATAGTGAGTCAGAATGAGAAGAAGACCAACATTCCAAGAAGCAATGAATGGCTTCTATTCACTGCAGCAATTCATTCTAAATGTGCCTGATGTTCCTGAATCAGTGTTGAAATGTATTAGGGAAATTGATTCGTTTTTTTGAAGCTCTCTCCAAAATATATGAAGCAGTCCGCTCTGGATAGATACTTTAAAAATAATAAAATTTCTTTAGAAAGTATATTTTTTGTCTTGTAGTACTCTTAATCATTGTAATTATTTCCTGCCATGTTCATTACAAAATTGTCTTTTAATAATTTTGAAATATTATTAAATCATGACTGCCAAATAGTTTTGGATCAAATGACAATTCTTACTCTTGATAGTTTCCCTTTCTATTAATCTTTCAAGGGGACCTTACGACATGTTCATCGCCGATTCGGTTGAAACTTGGTGAGCATGTAGCACACACCTATTGATGAAAAACGCCAAAGCAAGAACACGCACCTCTCAAGCATTCGCGAGATTTTTGCAATTAAATTTAGCGAACATACTAGGGGTTCAATGTATATCCTAATATGAGTTGCTATAGTCAGCTGAGATGGTGGCCAAGTTGGTTAGGCATCGGGTTCACAAAATTTTGGGCGCGAGTTCGATCCTAACACTCGTAATTTTTTTCAATTTTTATTATTTGATTTGTTTCTATTGTCTAGTAATTTTTGGGATATATTATTTGCTGAACGTTTACTGTATTTATAATTACATTTTCACTAATTACGTAAAGCTAAAAAATATTTTTCGCAATAAAGTTGAAAAAGAATTGGATTAGATGTATCAGCAAAAATTAAATGGGAATAAGGGCCGTTTATCATACATATTCAACTCTTTTCTTTTATAGGGAGCTAATGCTTCATTGCAAATTATTATTGTGCTGTACACATTTATTAATCAATTTTATTATATGACGTACAATGTTTCGGGAGGTAGTTACCGTAGAAACATGAAAAGCAGAGATCTAGATTACACCATGCACACGTTATTAAACCAATTGATTGACAGGCACAGTCAGAGCCGGCGTGATGGGGTATGCAGAGTATGCTATGCATAGGGGCCCCCACCAAAAGGGGCCCCAAATTGTGCTTTTCTTCCATCTCTCCCTTTGCCTTCTTCCCCATTAGTCTCTTTGTTTTCCCATGCAGTCATAAACCTTGAAAACTTGATGAATGGGGGCCCAAGCATGAGAAAAAAGAAATGGCATAGGAGGGTAGTTTCTCTTCTCTGCGGTTCATAGATTAGCAGTTTGATTTGTTCAAAAGTAATGCTATCCAGACAGCATCTCATCTTACTTTTTCTAACTTATCTGTGCTCCAGATGGAGAGCGTTGCGCTCTCCGTTCCAAGAGAATTGACTTTTGTTTGATTTTTGGGCTAGTCTTCAATATCCCACCCTCAGTACCCTGGCGTCCTCAGGTGACAAGATTAGCATGTACTTAAAAATAAATAGTAAAAATTCGTAGTTACAATTTAGCTAAAACTACTTCTCCTAAAAGACTTTTTCTGAGCACGAGTGTAATTTTCCTCCATTCCTTGGAGTGTCACATGCTCTGTATGCCTAAGTACAAGATGTCATTCATTTTCGCTCCACCGTTTAGGCTCTAGAGCCAATAACAGACAGACAATTTTTTCGGACTCAGCTACACCTAAAACGTATATTTCCATCAAAATCTCGGAGTCGAATCTTTTTGCGATTACTATACTTTCTCAATATAAAGGTAACGAATGAACTGAATTTTACAGCTTTACCTTTTGCCGAAAATTCTGTTCACTGCAAAAATACAACGTATATGAGTTAAATTCCTTTCAGTTATTAAACTTCCTCCGAAAAATAGAGGCAATGACGTTTTTCCGAATGTTATAATTGCTCTTCGCCTATATTTAACTATCCCCGTCACTGTAAGTACTGCTGAATGGTCATTCAGCAAGTTAAAACTTATTTAAAACTTAAGATCATCCATGTGCCAAGAAAGATTGAATTCACTTGCAGTAATTTCTATTGAAAATGAAGAAGTGAGGAAATGTGATTTCCATTATGTTATTAGTAAATGGACATCGCTTAAATCCAGGTGCTCAAAAATTTAACTTATTTGTACTACAATGTATATTCGAGGATATTTGTATTTTCTTATAATATTTATTAAAAATCATTTACTGAAATAATACCTTGTTATTTTTTGGCATTCTTTAATAAAAGTGAAAAAGAATGCTTTATAGTCAGACAGACCATGTCCCTCCATCATTAATCTGGGAAATTATTGAATGACTACGATAGAAGTATAGTATGGGTATTACAGAAAACGTTTTTGAAAAACAAAAAAAAATTCAAAGGCATCATCAGGTATTATCCAAAAAATTATATCATATGTTTACCATGTAAATAAATATTGGAGCTTTCTCAATTATAATTCCACTATGGGACATTTAATTCGCCAATATTCCAAGTGCGATGCACTCATTGCTTCTGTTTGGCGGTGCAGCTGCCTCTCTACTATAAATTTTTTAAATAAAATAAAGCACAGTATTCCAAAATATGATTGACTGTCTTGTGGTTGGACTTTGTAAGAGGTCTGCATAGCCACCCTCTTGCAATCCCAACCCAACACAACCAATCATAGTTTTGATCGTGCACTTTCTCCAACCAGGTTGGCTTATTAAAGGATGTTCCATTGTATTACGCATTACGCTTTTTGGGCGAATAGAATGGGAAATCACACTAATTAATGTTAATGCACCTGAAATATATTAACTGAACGTATGAAACACCTACTTCCATCCTATTTACAATTGTATTTCTATCCTTGACAAATATCCCATATTCAAATAGCCTATCAACTGATCGCTGTAGTCTGGCCATTAGCCTTCCCGTTAAACGTGCATCGACAATTATGATGTATTTTTTCTTAAAGTTAAGAAATATTTAAATTTCAGTGAGAGAAGTATTTTCATTTTGTTTTATCGCCAAAATATTTCATATGAAATAGCAATCGCCAAGTAAGAGTATGATAATTTTCTCACGCAGCTTTTGAAAACAAAAATGTAAAATCTTAATATTTGCAATCTGAAATTATTTTATTTATCTAATGAACATATACCTATCTATCTATACACACACACACACACACAGACACATTTGTTTACCGCCGCCTCACTATCGCACGTCACGTGATGGCCACGGTTGGAAAACTTTCTTGCAGAAAAAGTGAGGGAGGCCCCAAAATTGGATTTGCATAGGGGCCCCCATAGTTATCATGCTGGTCCTGGGCACAGTTATTTTTAAAAGATTTTACTGGAAAACACACATCATTCACATTCACAAAAATCCTCCTTTCGCTTGTCAGTTTCGAGGCATACCACGCATACCTAATCATATTGCGAAAAGTTTTTAATCTGCCTATAAAAGTACACATCACAAGGTTGGCAGAGTGGAGTGCATATTGGCAGAACAAATTTGACAGTGCACGTTGATTCATCCTTATCATCAACAAAGATTTCGTCGTACACTGCGGGGCTAGTTTCTGTAGAAACATGAAATGAAATGTTGTGTCATCTGTGATAATAAATCTACTGATAAACGAGACAACCATAAGCATTGTAGCTTACAAAATATATATTTGTTTCACAATCAGTTGATCCTTGAATGTTCTTGTTGATGCACTGCGTGCAACAACATGAACCTTTTGTCTGTTGCAAGGATATTGATGAGAAAATAATCTCTCCCAGAGCTGAACTTCCGCTGAAAGTTGGAATTTAAGTGCGGGTTTATAATCACCTAGAAGATCGCCATAGTATTTGCAGATATCCTTAATCTTCAATGATATTGGGTTGTCATTCGGCAACAGACAAGTTAGTTCGCACGAAGTCAATATTTCGATAGAAAACCTTGTTTCCAAATCATTTAATCTAACGGAAATGAGGAAACAGGTGAAAAAATCTGCCATTACCGGGAATTGAACCCGGGCCTTCCACTTGCCGGGCGCATATTCTACCACTGAACTACCGTGGCAGACTAATTCTCCTGGTTCAGAACGGGAATATTTTCTTAGGTTGGGACCAAGCTAGCTATGCTTTGATTCTCGGTCATGGCAGATTTTTTCACCTGTTTCCTCATTTCCCATCATAACAGCTTATGCCTGTCACATAAGGATCTTCGGATCATCCTTTCTATCAACTGAATCTAACATTGGAATATATATTGAACTTTTGTAGTATTCTTTGGGAGTCAAACATAGAATGTTTGATCTGTACATTTGCTTTTTGCACATACGAGGAAGATCTTTACATCTAACCTCGACAAAAGCTCGGAAGCTTTGGAGAATATGGCTGAAAATTTATCATTACAGTTGATGCATTGTTTTTTTAAAATTGAGAGAAGATTAGAAGCAAAAGTTAAGTCAACAGTTTTCTTCTGGAATAATTGACTTAATGGTAAACACAAGTAAAACATGGACAGTTGACAGTGCAGCGCTACTACAAATTCGGCATCCCGCATAGCTGTTAGCAAGATTTTAGCCATAGAAGAAGTTGCTGTTTCACTCTAGTCGGATATGAATTCAAGTGCCTGAATGATTTTCTCTGTCGAGTCAATAAACTGTTTCAAAGAATCAGTTCTTTCTACCCAACGAGTTTCGCACATACCCTTCAGATGTGAATCGACAACGTTTATCAGTACATGGGTTCGCTTTGAAGAAGCATTAAAGAAAGAAGAAACTTTCTTGATGATGCCAATGGATTAACGTATACTTTGAAGAGAAGACATCTTTGACATGGGCAAATTCAGTGCATGGTTAAAACAAGGACATCTAACACTGTATTTTGCTTCCTTCCTAATCTCAGCAACAGCATCAATTTGTTCTGAAATCATCATCAATCTCCCATCTGTACCAATCCCAACACAATGTAGAAGATCTAAATTCAACTCTTTAATTTTCTTAAGGATTAGCCGACCTAGAACTTTGCCAGTCACTCTAGGCTCAAATGATGTCGATGCATCTTTAAAACATTCATCATGAACGTTTACAAACTCAATGAAATCTTCATATCTTTCATTTTTGTACACATAGGTTAAACACAGGCTTAACTGCAAACTGTGCGATATGTCCGTTGTTTCGTCAAAGATTACACCGTAATATTTTGCCTCTTTTACACGCTTAAGAATAACATTCCTAACCTCTTCCCCTCAGCATGCAATTGGTTGGTTTTGTGTGCTCTTGCTGATGTAAGTGGCATTCACTGCTGTGTTTTCAAGATGTTTTGCTAGAATAGCATCTCTACTATTTACTCTATACCTCAGAATCTCCCTAAAATTGCCTTCGTTTATGAGTGATGCTGGTGTTCCTCTTTCAACATTTAATTTTTCGTCATCTTGGTGTCCTCGCAAAGGAATATTCTGCGTACCAAGAAATATGATAGTTTCAACAATGGATTTCAGCCTCTGTATATTTTCTTGCACCTGCCTTAGACGTTCTAAATTAATCTTATTTATAATGTTTTCTTCTGGTGTATAATACATTTTAAGAAAAATTTTAGCTCCTTCTACAGTATCCCTATGCCATTCATTCTTCTCGTCAGTGCAAAGGTAACCATCTTTCCCTAAAAGCTTATCAAAAACAGTCAAAGGCTCTGTTATAAGTTTTTTAAGAGGTACGTGCTTCTGCGAGCCACTCATCCCTGCCGTGATTAAGAGTGCGCAATATTTGCAAAAAGTCCCTTTCTTCACATTGGAGTATACTAACCATGAGTAACTGTCTAGGTGGGATTGATTTAAATATCTTTTTTCTTTCTTCCCTTTTTTAAGGTGTGTTGAATAGAGTACCTTGAATCCAGATGGGGGTTTCCATGGTCTTTCTATTAGCTCACATCTGATTCTATCATTAATAGAAGAAATTGAGTCAATATAATTGCCTATATAATTCCTGTCAGACATTATTAAAGCTATAAGTACTTGTAGGTATAACCGATGCGCTGGAAGTTGAAGTCAAACATTCCTCATCAACTTCACCACTTTTTAGTTCATTATGATGTTCTGTTGCAACTAATTCATCACCTTCTACAGTTGTTTTCTTTTTTAGAAACACATCCAAAGTTGATTGACCGCGCTTCATTTCTAGGACACAAAATAAATATCGAAATGTTAAAAGTAACAAAGTGGTTTACTAACAAGCAAAATTTAATTTATTAAAAGTACAATAAATGGCTGATAAAGTAAAAGAGCTCAGTTTTTCATTACCCATCTCTCCTGTTTCGTACCGCTGCAGCCATAAAGCGTATATTCCTTGGGAGTGATTATGAATTACTCGATTTACTTAAAATTGGAGCACGCTGGAAAAGCGACTGTAATGTCATAACCACAACTACAGGACCCGAATACAGCCGTATTACAAATGAAACTAACAATAAGCAGAGAGGCTTCGAAACAGCATTATTTCTCTCCAGTCTAGAACGTCTTGTAATCAGTTTACAATGATTTGTATTCACTTTATAGGGGTTTCGAAAATTAATCCCAAATGTATATACCTCTCTCTCCTTATGCATTAAGATACCTATTTTGTAAACACTTAGAAAATGTTATTTTATCGATCTCACATCACCACAATGTATCAGTATAGATCACCTCAGTAGCATGTAATGAGCTGATGAATAATATTTTATATATTGTATAGCTGCTGTAGAATTTTAGGAACCATCCATAAATTACGTCAAGCTCTAGGGGGGAGGGGGTTGAGAATTTTCTGATGGATCGTGACGAGGGGGAGGGAGGGGTGTTATGGTAACGTGACGTATTTGGTTTAATTAAAAAATTAAGCGCTACAAATCACATCAGCATTTACATTCTCTATATACTACATATATAAGAAATTAAAACCATTTCGTAATTTCATTACTTTACGTTTAAAGTTTTTTAACACGTTGCTGCTTTGGGTGTACACGAGCTTATGCATGACACACTGGGTCAGTTCATAAATGTGAATATATTTTTTTTTGACTCTGCTTCAGCTTTAGGGGGGACGATTGCCCCCCCCCCCCCCCCCCCCCCCCCCTCTGGATCTGCCCCTGGCCAGCATTTCGCGATATGGTTAGGTACACGTGGTATGCCTCGAAACTGACAAGCGAAAGAAGGATTTTAGTGAATGTGAATGATGTGTGTTTTTCCAGTAAAATCTTTTAAAAATAACTGTGCCTGTCAATCAATTGATTTAATAACGTGTGCATGGTGTAATCTAGATCTCTGCTTTTCATGTTTCTACGATAACTACCACCCGAAACATTGTACGTCATATAATAAAATCGATTAATAAATGTTTACAGTACAATAATAATTTGCAATGTAGCATTAGCTCCCTATAAAAGAAAAGAGTTGAATATGTGTGATAAACGGCCCTTATTCCCATTTAATTTTTGCTGATACATCTAATCCAATTCTTTTTCAACTTTATTGCAAAAAATATTTTTTAGCTTTACATAATTAGTGAAAATGTAATCTCCTATAATATATTTTGAAGGGTGTGTTTGTTGGTTCGTGGGTTTGTTCATGGAACTCCTCCTAAATGATAAAAGATAGAATAACCAAATTTGGTACAATTCTCCCTTACATCCTAACTTAGTGAATGGTCAAGGTTTTGTTTCTGTCCGTCACTTTGATTTGAAATGGCGAACGATTTAATTATCGAACATCACGTATTTTGCCGTGTCCTGCAACTGAAATACAGGGATGAGTGTATACTACTTTGAATTTGCACTTTAAAATTACTTAAAATAACGATACGAACTTGAGACTTGGATACTTTTTTGAGGGAAAGAACAAAGTTTATTTTTATTGAAGACAGATTCTGAATTCTGGTCGAATTCGCATAGAAATGCGATTAGAATCAATAAAATACGTGATTTTATCAGTTTTCCTACAATACCAATTATAAGCTACCATGACTTACATACTTCCAGTTCCGACAACTTGTTTTTTCCTGGCTTTAAAAATTTTATTTACTTCCCGTTAAAAATGCCACCTAAGTTAAACTTACGTTGTGCAAAATATAATAAGAAGATTATTGACAGCATACTATCTATTCAGTGTATTGGTAAATCTATTTTAAATGATAAATATTGCGAAAATTGGTATCATGCTGATTATGTTGGACTCACAACATCTCAATTGCAAAAGCTCTCTAATATGAGTGAACCATGTGTATTCGATGCCAGTATGATAAGCTTGATAAGCTGAACTCCATTGAACTGTTGAAATTGCTGATTAAGGAGCGAATTTGGCATCGCTGGAAGATCGTCTTTTACCTTTAGAAGGTATTACTACACTTGTTGCTGGCCTTACCGAAGAAAATAAAAGATTAAACGACAGAATTCGTCTGATGGAAGAAAACCTCGATCAAGTTGTCAATCATCAAGTAATTGGTAATGAGTTCTATACTTTATTTATAGATATTTTGATTATTGCAAGCTCCATCTTATATTTGTTAAGAATTTCTTCTGCATCAATTTTTAAATCAACCAAATATTTTGCCATACATATTTTTTTAGATGAATTGATAAGGATTTTTCTATATACAAAAATTATTAATTTTCAACAAAGATTAGCTTTCAGATAGTTGTAGGTTATGACAATATCTATTTATTTTAATGAAGAAAATGTTAAGCAATGGAAATTCTTCAGTGTAAAATTGTTGCAAATGCAGAGAAAAATATTTTTAAATTCTGGAAAAAAAAGTATTTAAAAATCCTCAATAACTTAGTTATTATAAATTTTGTCTTATTTTTACTTTCTCCATACGAAGTAATGGGAAAGTATTGTGGTCACGAAAAAAATCGACTTCGAGATTTCAACGGAAATACATGTTTTGAGGTCCCTAGAACACGTTTAGACTATTTTCGGAATGATGTCTCTATGTGTGTGTGTGTGCTTGCATGCGTGCATGCGTACGTGCATGCGTGCATGCAGGGCCGGCTTTAGACTTTTGGCCGCCCTGAGGCGGGAAGTTTTTGGCCGCCCCCCTCCCACCCTCATGTCCCGTAATGATCAACAATTCACACTTTTTTGAACCATTAATATCTAAAATTATCACAAAATATATAGGTATTTTAGAGTTTGTATGTTGTGCTGTAGTAGCTTCACTAAATCCGTTGAAATTCAACAGGAAATTCTGCTAGTTTATAATATAAAAATGATAATAATACTAATTTTATATTAAACAAAATCCATTATTGTACGAGCATCCATTAAACAACAATATTTGTAAGGCTACCGCATAAATTAAATTTACAGTGGATTCGTATTCACCCATTGGATCAAAACTGAATAAGAAAGAACAGACAGACAGAGGGAAGAAAATATAATCTTATTTTGCCAGTGAAAAATTGAATATAAATCTCGTGTAAGTTAATGATGCTATGAACATCCAGTAGAAAAAATATATCAAATTACAAAATTGCGTACTCTTACAGAAAAGGTTAATACATCGAGCCACATAATTAGGTCGGAATATGTAAAACTCGTTTTAATGAAGACAAAAATATGAAAAGTTTTTAAATGCATACATAGAAAACTAATTGCTTAATTAAATAGAATGAAATGTAAGCACTATGTTGAACTATTTCTCATAAGAAAATATCCGCTAGTGTTTAAATGTGAAATGCAATTTAGGTGTTTTTTCGAGTCGATTTGAATCGAGTGCGACAGTACAATCCAACAATGCAAATCGCAGTGGGGACATCACGTTACAATGAGATGAAACAAAAACCTGCTATAGACGTCAGATTTAAGCCATTCCGAATTAGAGACGCTAGGAATAAGGCACTTTATTGAAGTTTCTGTAGGAAATGTGCGTCGCACGTTTGTCATTTCTATCATTTTAACAAAGTTAAAGAGAAACAATTCACTCTTCGAGAATTCTTAAGTTATGGTCATAGGCACAGCAACTAATAGTAATATCCTCAAAAACAAAATGTTATTCACTATTTTGATATCTTAGATTGATCTGAAAATTTGAAATTTTCTCACTTATTTAATTATACCTATCTTCGTGAAAATCCTTACAGGAGAAAAGAACTAGCTGCTGTGAGCACTGGGGAAAAGATTTATAGAATTTATCGTACAATAATGGAAAGATACTAAATACAAGTAATGATTATTATCTAAGGGCTAGATAAACGAATAAAATCCAACAAGAAAATTATAATAAGTTAAAAATTTTAATTTCACTATCAACCGTACTTAATTTGAAGAATCAAGAAATAGTAACATTATTAATTCCGACTATAACATAACTATGCAACTATAAGAATTCACTTTCGATATAAGAATTATATAAAAGTTAGACACACCTTCCCCCTTTGTTTTGGCAAACCAAAAAGTAAAGCAATGAAAAGGTGTAATTTAGTAGGTGTAGTATGGAGGAGACTTCATGGGAGTTGCTCTGAAGCTGAGAGCAGCGATATTTATATTCAGTTAGATCTTTCCAGTTATTGACGCCGGCCGGTAGGATTTCCTCACAACAAAGGGTTTAGCGAATAGCGGGGTGAGAAATTTATCCGAAAAACGATCATTAGGGTTAGGGTATAGTTTTTCAACTTTTGAGATTTTTACTTGAATCACTGATTTGGGCTGGCAAGTTATTATAGGAATCATCAATAACATAAGGGTCATTATGACAAGGCGAAAATGCCGACATCGGCTAATATTAATAATACTAATTATTCCTAGACATGTCACAATACACCGAGAAATACTTGAAGTAAATCTCTCGAAATAAATCAGATTACTAAAAGAAGTTTAATATAAACAGTAACAATTCATTAAATTCAAACTAACCTCTCCAATGGAAGACGATGTACTGACAATGTTGTGAGTGAAGATGTCCCACGTAGTGATGAGAAGATCTGGATCGCTAGGATATCCTTCTACCAAAATTAAAACAGTTTCTCTCACAAAAACTCCAAGAGCAAAATCAAAGAAATGAAAAACAAATAATTAAAATATTTCACGAGTTAAAATACTAACCAGGCCTATTAATTTTTACGCAAAATGCACACTGTTACTGCAAAAATACGACACGACTCGCTCTTTCTGCGATGTTACTTCTTCCACAAACTAAGAAAATCTGAGGGTCTTGAAGTAATTTCTTTTTCGAGAAATTTTAAGAGAAAAAGGAGAGAGGGTGAAGAGACCAATGTGTAAAACACGTGTCAGAAAGTTTTCTTGGGAACGTCGTGACGTTTGCTGACACGTCGGTAAGATTTCTTTCTAGCCACCCGTAAGGTCAAAATCTAAAACCTTCAAAAAGAAAGCAAGACTGCCAGCAGTAGCATTTATGATCTTCGCATACGTGTCGTCCCATTCAGATGAAAGGCGTATGCCGGCGGTCATGGAATTTCCATACAGAAATAGCCGTCAAAGACGGTACAGCGGTTCTTGTCCTCCAATTATTCTTTTCCTTTAGAAACATTCGGAAGAGTGCTTTAAAATATTTTCTCAACTCGCGTGCCGTTTCCTGGATTCACAGAGAGTGGAAAGGGGAAAATTCTGTCTTCATAATATAAATAAGAGGGAAACAGAATCGCTGGAATCAGGGATGCCGCATGTCCTTTTAGGTCAAATATCCCGATGGGACCAATGTGGAAAATTCCCTCCCCCCTCTCCCACTTTCTTGAAAACATCCCTTTTTTCCTTCACCCTCGGAGACAAAGGATATGGAAAGCTTGTAAAAACTACCTCACGGGTCCGACCTGCACATGTTGCCTTTGTTTTGCTTTATACTTCCCTCCATTTTTCGCAAATATGTCTCTATGAGCTGGGTGGCCGCTCCTGCTGTAAGACCGAAGTTGGGAGAGGCAGGGGTGTCATTGTGACCACATATGGCATCAGGCCGCCCCCCTCGAGAGTGCGCCCTGAGGCGATTGCCTCACTTGCTTACCGTCTGAAGCCGGTGCTGCGTGCATGCATGCATGTGTGTGTGTGTTATTATTATTATTATTTTTAAATTTTCTCATTGTTCCCAATGGCTTTTTGAAGGAGACAACGGCCAAATGGCAAGTTGCCCCCCTCCTATTTAATTTCTATGCAAGTATGTTTAATGTTTGATGGACTATTGAACATGTGTTTAGTATTGTTGCCTTCTGCATCTGTATATAGGACAGAGGGTATAGGTTGAGTCTCTTTAGGCTTTCTTTTAGCTTTTTTGGGATGACTCCTGTGGCAGACATTGCTATCGGTATAGTTTGTACCTCGTTTTGTTTCCATGCGTCTCTAATTTCATCAGCCAGCTCCCTGTACTTTGAGACCTTCTCTGCCCATGTATTCCTTAAATTATGGGTATTTGGGATTGCAATGTCTCTTAGAAAAGTTACTTTCTCAACTTTGTTTATCAGTGTGATGTCCGGCCTATTATGTGAAACTGTCTTATCTGTTATTATAGTCCTGTTCCAGTAAAGCTTATGTCTGCTATTTTCTAAAACATTGGACGGGATATATTTGTAATATGGGGAATTGTCTTGGGTCAACTGATGCTGCAGGGCTAACTTCTGGTGTACTATTTTTGCAACTCGATCGTGCCTATGCCTTGCATCCTGCCGTGATATGCTCTATTGTTTCTGTTCTTTCATTACACCTTCTACAGTGATCGTCTACTCCTGACTCTTTAAGGATGTATTTTCGATAGTTCCTGGTTGCAACAACCTGATCTTGTATTGCTACAAGGAATCCCTCTGTCTCCAAGAAGAGGTCCGCATGGCTTAATCAACTGTTCGATGCTTCAGTGTTGACATGTTCTTGGTTAAGATCCATTGGGTTCCTTCCATGTAGAGACTTTTGGGACCATTGCAGGATCTTCGCCTCTGTGTAGGTGGTGTTAGGGGTTAATTCTGTTTGTGTGACGTGCGCTAAGTCCAGTGGTGTGTATCTTGTGTCGGCTTTCACTATTGCTTTGTGGAGTGGCGAGGTCTTGTTGAGAAAGTAACTCTGTAGGTTATAAATTTGTTTTTTATGTAGCCTTACTATGTCAATCAGCCCTCTTCCTCCCCTGCTCCGGGGTAAAGTCATTCTCTCAACAGCTGTCTTAGGATGGTGGGCTTTATATTTTGTGAGAGTAGTATGGGTTTTGATCTGAATATCCTCCAGATCAGTCTTCGTCCATTTAACAATCCCAAAGGTGTAAGTTAGAACAGGAACTGCATACATGTTTATGGCCTGGAAAGAATTCTTTCCATTTAGTTTTGACTTGCTGATGAGTCTTTTGATGTATATGTCTGTGATCTTCTGCTTCATAATCTTGTGTTCCAATCGTCTGGCTTGTAGTAGTACCAGGTACTTATAGTCATCTTTCTCACTCATTGGTTCTATGTTGCCACCATCCTTTGTGTCAAATCCTTTAGCTTCGATTTTCCCTTTATTAACATTTAATGTTTTACATTTATCTAGTCCGAATGACATATTTATGTCAGATGAGAATGTTTCTGTTAAGTGTAAAAGTTGTTTTAATTGCCTTTCCGTGGAACTATATAGTTTTATATCATCCATGTATATCAAATGATTTATCCTATGTCTGACAACATTATTACCTTTTATCGGGAAACCATACCCTGTTGCATTCAGGAGTGATGACAAAGGATTCATTGCCATACAGAACAAGAGTGGGCTAAGGCTGTCACCTTGGAATATTCCTCTTTTGATACTGAGTGGTTGTGACTTTATCTTCTCATTTTTATAGGTAATCTGTAGTGTTGTTTTCCAGGTTGAAGTTAAGTGTTGCAATGTCCTGATTATTACTGAGTCCACTTTGTAAAGTCGCATAATATGGATAAGCCATGAATGAGGGACGGAGTCAAAAGCTTTGCGATAATCAATGTAAGCAGTGTATATGTTGCATTTATTGTCTGCAGCTTGCTCAATAATGACTGAATCTATAACTAGCTGTTCTTTACAACCTTGTGATCTTTTTATACAGCCTTTCTGTTCCTCTGCCATAATATCATTTTGTTCAATGTGCTTGTAGATTTTTTCGGCAATGCATGAAGTAAATACTTTGTACATGGTGCATAAGCATGTTATAGGTCTGTAGTTAGATGAGTCCATAGTATTTTCCCCTTTGGGTAGAAGGTGTGTTATGCCATGTGTAAGAAATGCTGGTATGGTGCACGGGTCCATAATAAATCCGCAAAAATGTTTGGCTAGATATTTGTGAACTGATGTAAATCGTTTGAGCCAGAAATTATATGATCTGGGCCTGGTGCTTTCCAATTCTGAGTAGTGGCTATTATTCGAGTGACCTGCTCTGTGGTCACTGTGTGGTCTTTCATTTCAGGTAAGTTGGCCATGGCCTCCTCTTCCCGTTTTATCCATGGCGCATTTCCTTTATGCATTGTCTCTAATGACCACAGAGATGACCAAAACTGTTCTACATCTTGTTTTTTGGGCAACTTACAGTGGGCGCTCCCTGTATTATTTAAATCACGATAATATAATTTCTGGTTGGTGTTAAACAAGTTATTTTGCTGTTTTCGTTGTTGAGCTGCTTTGGAACATCGCAGCCTTTTTGATTTGGCACTTATCTTCTGCTTCAATGTATCCAATATTTCAGGTATTTGTAAGTTGTCTGGGTTGTAACTTGCATGTTTCAAATTGTTTCTTTTCAGCCTGATAATATGTTCCTCAGATTTCTTACTGCTATTACAATTCATATACTGCTGGAGGCGGTCTATATCTTTCCTTAGCTTTTTGATTGCTTTTGAGAGATGTGTCTCCCAAGGTGGTGTCTTCTGTTTTTGTTTGGGCCAGTCCCCTAGTGGCACTACCTTGCCTCCAGCTGCTCGAACCACAGTGACAGCTGCTGCATATAGTGCTCTGTGTACAGTCATTTTCAAAAGTCTATCCACAAATGGAGTGGCGCAACTTTTGCCCTCGTTGATGTATTTAACTTCATCCATTACCTATGTATTCCATGACTGAACTAGAACCGAGTATTCCCACAGTGATTTATGTCCAGTATTTTAGTTAAATCATCTTTTTATCAATGATTACTGGAAAATAATGTTCAGAAGTGAATCGAATCCATCTATTTAAGTAATTTAAATCCTTTGCATCTAAATTTTCACAGACCTTTTGAAAGTAATATTTTATTTTACCGCATATTGCTACCGGCGATTTTGGTGTTTAGGCGCATTCATAGCATTAGCATTAAAAACAAAATTCTGTAACCGTTGCATCGATCAATTCCTTTCTCGATATCTTTTTGAATGAAACTCGAATGCAGACATGAAAAGTAGAGAGCTTACAACAATTTCATAACATCTACATCACAGGTTTATGTGGCAGAGTGGATAGAGCGTCTGCCGTTCGTCCTTCCGTCAGTTATGTATCTCGTATGCAGGGATTCAATCCTCTGTGGTCTTAATTTTTTTTATTTGTTGCGATTACCACACCTACGTAGTAGTAAGTGAATTTTATGAAGCGATTCATTGACTACATATAATCGCTATTTTCTTGAAATAAAGGAATGTTGACGAAGTTTGCACGAGTATTCATTGAGTTATAATTAGAAGCCAGGAAATGCCAGATTAAATTAATAGAATGTGCGACTAAAGTGAAAGAAGCGGAATCAAAGAATCAATATTCATATTTGATACGTCACTTTAGTAATTAGATCTTCGGTTACAGTGATTCGCTTGCCCTGCAATGAATTCCATAAATAAGAACAACAATGACTTCTATTAGCTCTTATTCATTCTTGTTAGTGTCGCTCGCAAATTTTTAGTAGAAGATTTTTCAATAATTTTTAGCACCGAGAGAAATGTCACAAATCACATGGAATATAAATTTAAATAAGATGGTCGGAGAAGCAAACTTCAATTGCAAGCCAAACATTTCTAGGAATTATACAAAATGCAAGCCTTGGTAAAGAAAAGACACAGTATATAAATTGCTTTTAATATTTTGTTAAATTACCATCACATTCAATTACCGATTCGAGTCTGGATCTCATCGACTCTACTAAATTTTCTAAGAGTTTGGGACGCCGTTCTAACGTAGCCGAAACATCCCTTACATGGGCTTCTAATGCCTCCTCGTTCCTTTCGCCAGTGTATGACCATTCCTTCACCATGAGGCCCCATAGGATTGAGATCGGGCGAGTTCGGCGGCCACGGCAACACGATTACGCGAGGAGTACCCTCGAAAAAACGTTTAGTTAAATTGGCCTTATGTATTGGGCAATTATCTTGCACGAAAACTACTTCCTCGCCTTCGGGAACTATTTTATTTATATATGGCAGCAAGTTTGTCCTTAAAATATTAACGTAGTCTGCAGTGTTCGTTCTCGTGGGAGTTCTCACTAATGGTCCTGGTCCTGCAGCAGACATAGCAACCAAAAACTCATACCAATATGACCAGGATTATTCTTCCTCAGTAAATGTCGTTGATGATATCTGTAAACAAAGCATGTGTATGACAAGGTTTTATTCAGAATAAACCATAAAAATACCATTAATCAATTAACATGAATTTCACCACCTTGTATTTCTTGGACGCCAAAGATCAATTTTTCCTTGTTGATTGCTACGGAATGTTTTTTCGTCCGAGAATATAACTAAGTCCCAATAAGCTTGGTCCATATTAATAAAAGTCCGGGCAAACTCCAGTCGAGCAAGGCGATGACTTTCCGTAATTAGCGGTTTCTTGGCCGGGCGGTGATGATGCACGCCTCCTTCATTTAGATGTCGCCTTGCTGTGAAGTAGCTGCAATTCATATTTAGATTTCTCCTTAATTCAGCAAGGCCTCCAACGAACAATGGGTTCTCAGCAGCAGTTTCCCTGTAGGCTTCATCTTGTTCCCTGGTTGTGCACCTTGGCCGACTGCTCCTCCGTTTTGATTGGAGTAAATTATCTCCTTCTCTATGCCTCTTTAACCAATTATATATGGTTTTCCTATCAATATTCATTTCCCTTGAAACTTGAGAAACAGTTTTTCCGCCTTCAATCAGCCCTATTATTTTACCCCCTCTGCAGGACTCAATGGCACGTTGCCGCAACGATCCATTTCCTTCAAAGCTTACCAAAGCTTATGAAGCGACTCAATAAGTTTTCCAGGTAGTTCCCAAGGATATATAAATACAAGTTTGGAAAGTGTAACAACGTATCACAAATGGGCACGTTTCGTGCAATGGAGTATTAGAAAACAATTATATACCTGTACGTAAGGGAAATAGCGTTTTAAAGTTCGTTTCTTCATCATAAATAATCCATTTTCTTCCTATTTATTAATATTACATGCACACGTAAGGAAATTAAACGTTTGTTTGGGAGCTTGTTTATGTTAGCAACAATGAAGTAACCATGTAAGAAATTTTCTAAGTTCAACTCGATTTAAGACATTCCGTTTGATTTTCTCGATAACGGCTATTCCTACGATAAATATGTATAGGGAAGAAAATACTCTACCAGCTCTACAACTTTTATTTGAAAAATATTTTGATATGAGCAATACTTTACGAGATATGACGAAAATTTAATTTTTGTCTTCAGTAAAGTGGTACCCCTGATTGGCGTACGTGATTCATTTTTGCGATTTTCTAACTATATTTGATTGATAGTCCTTAATATCAAATTTCATAAAAATCCGTTGGGTAGAAGCCGAGAACGAACATGCGGCTTCTAATTATAACTCAATGAATACTCGCGCAAACTTCGTCACCATTCCTTTATTTCAAGAAAATAGCGATTATATGTAGTCAATGAATCGCTTCATAAAATTCACTTACTACTACGTAGGTGTGGTAATCGCAACAAATAAAAAAAATTAAGACCACAGAGGATTGAATCCCTGCATACGAGATACATAACTGACGGAAGGACGAACGGCAGACGCTCTATCCACTCTGCCACATAAACCTGTGATGTAGATGTTATGAAATTGTTGTAAGCTCTCTACTTTTCACGTCTGCGTTCGAGTTTCATTCAAAAAGATATCGAGAAAGGAATTGATCGATGCAACGGTTACAGAATTTTGTTTTTAATGCTAATGCTATGAATGCGCCTAAACACCAAAATCGCCGGTAGCAATATGCGGTGAAATAAAATATTACTTTCAAAAGGTCTGTGAAAATTTAGATGCAAAGGATTTAAATTACTTAAATAGATGGATTCGATTCACTTCTGAACATTATTTTCCAGTAATCATTGAGAAAAAGATGATTTAACTAAAATACTGGACATAAATCACTGTGGGAATGCTCGGTTCTAGTTCAGTCATGGAATACATAGGTAATGGATGAAGTTAAATACATCAACGAGGGCAAAAGTTGCGCCACTCCATTTGTGGATAGACTTTTGAAAACGACTGTACATCGTCAAAGGTGTTTGCATTCTGAGATAGATACAGTGGTAAAACTGAAGTATTCAAAACTCCGATAGTTTGCACTATCTTCTTTCCACTGTTTTGCTTTTGGATGTAAGGTCTTTGTGAGGGGCACATACCCTCAAATTCCCGGACTGCACGGTGGAACTTGATTTCAATTTCTTGTTGTTGTATGAGAGGTGCATTGTGTTGTGGTGGTTCCTGTGGTATCTCCTGTGTGGCTACAAAATGGAGTCCTGAGTTGGTAGGTTGACATTGTATCGGTGTTTGCAGTAGTGTAACCTTATCATTGGTTCCTTTAAGCAGTTCTGCAGCTTCTTTTCTGATCTCATCCAGTCTAGGTTTTGGTAAGAGGTTCTTGACTATTATGGCATGTCGCTGGTCTGCTATTCTCTGTTCCATAACTTTAAGTTGGGGATATTGTTGACAAAAGCATGTGTGGAGTTTTTCTCGGTAGTTACTTAAGTTCGTCTCAATGTTTGTAACAATGTAGTATTGGCGCATAATGAAAGCATTCATATCTTCTGTCCACTGAGTGCGCACTCGTGGTTTGCCAGCTTTTGTAGTTGGCACTTGAGGAGTGGTTAACTGATATCCAGTCAAAACACTATCCTCTTATGTCAGAACATGAGCAGGTGGTGTTGTTTGCTCTTGGTTTTCTTGTATGACGGTAGCAGATTCGGTTAACCCGATGGGTGGCCGTCTTGCATCCAACCCATCACCACCGGCTCGCTGGCTGTCACCTCCAGCCACCGCTGGAGGTGACAGCCAGCCATATCAGGAATATGCAGTCCGCCCATCTGCCGTATGTGAGCCTCCATGCATTTTCAGCATCTTTTCCAAAACTAGGCTGGGCATGAAATGTGTACCAGTGGATGTTATCGTCTGAGTACATACCCTTCAGAGGCCATTTATCAGTATTTCTTAGATAGATTGTTTCCTTGTAGACCTCTCTCTTTGGAAACGGTAATGGGACGCCGCTATTGGATCTTTTGCTGTGGAATGTAAAGGATGCCCAAGTATGCGTGGGTGGCCACCCAACCAGAAAAGGTCTGCTTTCACCATCAAAAGCTAGTTTAGAAACATTCCATGTTCTGCCCAGAGACCTATAGAAGTCGCATTTCGCCTTCGATATGTGGATGTTCCTTGAGCTGACTGGGCGGGTGAAAAGCGCCATTGGAATCATATCTTCTGGTGCACGACTGGAAGCCAATACTTTCCATGGACTATCGTAGGGCTCATTGAGTAGTCTCTGTAGGAATAGGTATCTGAAGGACATCACCTTGCATTTGTATTTGTCAGTGACAATGACCTCCAGTTTTCTAATCTCATCCAGTCCCCCTTCTTTTCCATTAAGGCTATTATGGCCGTTGACGAAGTGGATGGGAGTATTCCTCTTCTGAAGCTTTCGTCCACATCTCCTTGAACAGTTCCTTCAAAGCTTTCGTAAATTTACGGTACTTTTGTTTAAAAGGTTTAGCACAACCGTATAGTCGTCTATTCTAAGTGGGGAATCACAGAGCTGCCTTTCATGCTCATCACGGCAGAGTGGAGAGTGATGAGCAGTATTTTCAGAAGGAAGGTCGTCAGGATCCACGTCATGAATATCAGCAAAGTACTGCCGCACCCGCTGCCTCAGTTCAGCTGGATCCGTAATGACGCACCCTTCCATCTCCAGCTTCGTTAGTGGAGTAGTTTTGGCCTGGTGCGTGGAGCCCACTGTGCATGATGCGGAATCTCAGGAACGTCGTGAGCTACGAGCCCTTCCCATCCAGCCTCAGCAACAAGCCTCTCCCCTTCTTGCACGTACCGCCTTCTGACATTGCTGTTGTTTGTCGACGCTTGTTGTCCTTTGGTCCTCCACTTTTTGAAGGGAATGCTGTAATCCCTTATCTCTCTTTTTATATTTTCCCACTTGCAAAACGGATCGTTGTATTGATTGTTTCTTCCCATTTTGCTGATAATCTGACTAACATATGTTGTGAAATCCGTATCTTCCGGCATTGCATTATCAAAACGCCAGAAAGGTGGTGTGGGAGGATTTCCCGGAAGATGTACGGAAATCATAACAGCATTATGGTCCGAAAAAGAATCAATTTTCCGTATGGATTTCACAAGAGACAATTTACCCCTCGACAGATAAAAGCGATCTATCCTGGACGAAATTTGCCAAACATTGAATGTATGGCTGGCCTCAGTTGGGTTCAATTCCCGCCACACATCCGTCAGGTCATGGTGTTCTACCAACCTTCGAAGGCTATTCGCAAACCTTGGATTCTGCTCAACACCACCGCTTCTGTCAACCTCAGGCACCAGAGTTACGTTGAAATCGCCAGCAAGTATCACGCACGAGCCACTTGAGAACGCAGAATGGGGAAGTGCAGCAATGGAGTTGTACGCTGCCTCATTGACATCAAGTGCTAACTCGGTGTCATGTGGACCATAAAAATTTACGATACCAAGTTGTTGAGTGGCAGAGGTACAGAAATTGAGCCTCACTTCTTGCAAGTGTCCGGCAAATAGGATACTGTCCAAGGCGACTTTGTTACTCAGGTTGTTCCTTATTGCGATCGCTGTTCCCGTATGCGGCGTCCTAGGTGTGTTGAAATAGAAAGTGTATCCTAGGAGGGAGCGCAGCAGAATCCGTGTTTGTTTCCTGCAGCAACAATACGTCCGGTGTCCAAGTTCTAACCAAAGCAGTGAGTTGTGCCCACTTAGTGCTACTGCACATTCAAGGTTAAAATGTTTATTTTGTGCATTCTAATATGCTTATTAAGAGAAACATAAATAAATAAATAAATACGTGAATAGATAAATGAATAGAGAAGAGAATTACTAGGAAGATCTTTGCTCATCGTCTTGAGCCAAGTGCGTTAGGGTGTGATTTATTCGCAATTTTAATCTTTTGGACACGTGGCATGAGATGGTGTAAGGTGTTGCACAGCCCTTCCATGTATACCTCTTAGCTATGAGGATTTGTTTGGGAGCGGTTTTATGTATCTCCTCTAAAAGACAAATTAAAGCCTCTGATCTGAGAGGGCCATCTATTGTGTCCTCATCCATAAGCATTTCGATTGTGGCGCGGTCATTTTCGTCGAGGGAATAGGCCGTTGCGCTCCTAACACCTCCCTTTTCTTCGCACAATGCCTTTTTTTTCTTAGTCGGTACTGTTTCCTATCCTACCTTACTGTTTAATGGTCTTTTCGTCTTTATTGTTTCAGTTACTCCCTCCGTTATTGCTACGTCGAGTTGACAACTTTGCTGTGACTCTGCAGAGGAGGGTGTCGAGGTAGAGGGAAGGGACTGGAGAGAAGGGACAGGGAAGGGTAGCGCAGAGGGTGAACTAGACGGTAGCTGGGTGGAAGGAGGAGGAGGAGGAGTCAAGGGGAGTGCCGATGGCAGAGAAAGAGGAACGTATGAGTGATTGGAAGGAAGGGGGAGTGGAGGAGGAGGTAGAGGTTCACCAGATTGAATGGAAGGAAGGGAAAGTGGAGGTTCAGAAGAGAGGTGCTGATCGGCAGCGTTTGACAGAATTTCAGATTGAAGGTTACCCTTTGTGTTGGAATGTGAAGGGCTATGGAGTGGTACGGTAGGGGTTATGTTGCTCCCAGAAGGTCCGCACGCGCTGTCCTCCATACTTCTTGAGTCAGCTGGAGGGGTGGCTCCATCATACAAGGTAGGCGATAATGTATGAATGGTGTCGTCACGAGATGTTCCGTCTTCAGCGCGCTCATTTGGACACATTCTTGCCACATGCCCCTCTGCCTTGCATTTGAAGCATCGGGGTTCTTCAAATGAGATTAATAGAGAGATTAATACGTTGTAGCGAGTTATCAATGTCTAGCAAAATCGAGTCCAGCAACACCGCATTCTCCCTCCTCATCACTTGAACGACTCTCCTAAAGGAGTAAATGTGGCTGAAACCATCTCTCCTCGCACCTATGGTGAAGGGCCTAATAGGGCCACACACTGTAACGGCCTGCTGTATTAGATCAATCAAATCGTTATCTGATACTTCCGGAGGTACATCAGAGAGAATTAGTCTCTCCACTCGAATGGCCATTCTTCTGGCTTCAACGAATTGGTGATTGATCGTTACGCCCCAAAATTGATCGATGAAGACATTTAAAACGTCTTCACTCTTCAAATACATGCATACTTGGTTATTGGACAGTTTCGTTGCGTGCATAATGTTGCTTCCACCCCCTAATGCATCACCTACGGCGTATACATAGGAGAGAACTACTTTCCACACAGTTAAAAAGAATCCCCAACTTTTTTGATGGGCCGGTGACGGATGTTGTTATCTTATTTGCCCTGGGCGGGAAATTATTGCTTGAAGCGTGAACAGAAGTCGGATGACGATAAGAGTTTTCTTGAGCCAGAAGGTTGGTGGGAACAGTTTGCCTTTTAATAGCATTGCCATTGGAAACTGCAGCATATGAGGTTTGAATGGTAGCAGAATGAGAGACAGAATATTTAGCAGATTGATGATCGGCAACAATGTTGTCACCTGAGGAACGGTTGCTTAATGGAGACATTTGAAGAGCACCTCCCACTCTCTGAATTAGGGTCGGTGAGGACATTGTGGCCAAGGAGATATCAACTTTGTTCAATTTCTCAATGGATGAGGCCCTAGTCGCACCATTGAGAGCGCCTCTGCCTTCGCCCGACCCCGCGTCGCCGCGAGTAGGGGAGGGGAGGGAGAACCCAGGGAGGAGGGGCTGGGACGCCCCCCTCCCTCCGCCGAGCTCATGGCCACCGAACCCAACCGGGGCGGAGAGACAACCCAGCGATAACCCTCGCAATGCCCAGCAAGCCGAGAATGAGCGTTCGGGGTAGAACAACTGACGATCGCCCCAACCGAGATCTCGGAGCGAGAGGAACAACGAAACAGCAATAACAACCAAAATAACAATAAAAACAACAACTAAGCAACAATAACAACAAGATAACAAAAAGACTTCCCCACCTCAAAAGAATGGATGAAAACCGTAGAAAACCACATGAAACAGGCAGTCAAACGGAGAGCGGATAACAAAGTTCCGATCGGGTCGACATCCGGTGTGTGTGTGTGTGTGCGTGGGCGCGTGTATGTATGTGATTGTAGGTGCTCTAACTGAAGAAGTACTTGCCATATCGTTACCAAATTTCATATATAACTCTTTAGCATGAGCGCAAAGAACTGATTAGTTTTTGGACAATACTGGTTAATCGGAAGTCCAGGTTTATTCCAAACCCGATTCGGTTTTTGCGATATTTCTCCGTTAAAACATCATTCTTGTATATACAATTCTATACAGTGGTCATAGAGAATGTAATTTCCTACAACTTTCATTTGAAACAATTTTCCATAGCAGTTATTGTTTAGGAATTATTTATAAATGATTGGTTTTTTTCGGTTTCCGTCAAATATCTCCTTAATAATGTCATTATTGGTAATCTTCTTGAGGACCAAAGTTGTAGAGAATAATATTTCTTCCAGGTTTTCTTTGAAACAAATTTTCGTAGAACCATCCATTTCGGAGATATTCAACTTTTTCTTAATTTTGAGTATACAGAGCCAACACCATGTAGCGGTGAATTCTGTAAACATATTCAAAATATACGTAAATTACGGCAATAAGTACGACTGTATTCTTTTATGATACGAAATGATAATTTTGCCTAATAATGCTATTCATAATAATTTCAATATCTATACCCCAAATATGGAGAAAGTCATGTGTTGGCCACATCAGATTTTTTCAATTGTTTGTGTAGTTAGAATGGCATACCCTGTGACCGTTTTCCTTTTAAGAAGTTTTCCTTCGTAAGAAGTTTTCCCTCGTAATAAGTTTTCCCTTGGAAAACCTCTTATCCGGGTTGTACTGTACTACATTTCTAGTGAATATTCTGTTGTCGTTTAGTAAATACCTTTGATTTTTATTTTCGGCTATAAAATTCTGATATTCTTCTCTCACTTTGTTCTCATCAATGCTGCATATAATAGTCAGTGTGCAAAGACAGGGAAATAATTATATGTATACATATATAACGTAGGGAAAATAATTAAGTTTCGTGCACTTAACATTATGATTGTTTAAAATTCTACTCTGTACTTACAAAGAAAGAAAGCTTACTCAAATTCTCAACAGTGTTCTCCGTCTTTATGTAAATGGAACTCTTTGAAAGATTTAAATTAAAAACTAACTAATTAATCAATCAGCGGAATAATTTCTTTGAATACTATCTGAACAAAAACAAACACCAATTTATTTCAACATTGTAAACTGTTCCCTTGATGATTGAATGGATCATTGTATTGGAGATCCTTATTGACAAAAAAATATAGTAATTGTTTATCGTAGAAGCCGTTACATAAACAAACGTGTTTATTATATATGTAGTGTAATGCCCGTTGAAATATCAACGGAAGAATTATAGATAGATAGATAGATTATTATTATTTTCATTTAAAATAATTAATATCACACTTTTACATATGAGATTTTGTCATATACAACATTTCTAGTGAATATTCTGTTGTTGACGGGCTCTCTTTAGTTAAACTTAAAATAGTTGCCTCTCTTTCCCTCCCTCTCCCCCACCCTCTCTCCCTCTCCTACCCTCTCTCCCTCTCACACCCTCTCCCTCCCCCCATCTTACACCCTCTCTCTCCTTCCCCCTCCCCCCCCCCCCTACTTCTCTCCCCCTCCCTCTCGCTCCCCCCTCTTCCTCTCTCTCGTATTAAAAGCATTCAAAGCACGTTTATATCCATAAAGATTGAATTAACAATATGATGTAGAGGTCTAACAATGGAATTGGTAGGCAAGGCAACATCCCGTTAAAATGGCAAGATTTCCTCAAACTGTGTGAATTAAACATTTACATTGAGAAATTTCGAACTGTAGGCAGAAAAAGATGAACAGAATAAGAAACTTTATAATGTTTTCTTCAAAATGGTTTATATCGGAAGATTGTAGGTCAATTCTTTCTAATTTTAATCTAAAAAAGAATGAAAGCCTACACATCGAAATGTTCCTTTTTACATGTTACCTTATGGGAAATGGAAATTATCTTCTGGAGTCGAACCCATGGTCTTTGATCTCAAGTTTAATACGTTAAAACATAATTTTATTTTATAATACTATCCTGAAAATCACATCAAATTCGGTTCATTAATAAATATTGAAAGAGGGTTAGGATGACAGGGAGATCTGGGATATTATAATTGAATTGTTCTTACTTAACTCTGCACCACTGTGACCTAAGTGCTTTTTTAGGTACGTGGATGACACTTTTATGATTTGGCCCCACGGAGACAACACCTTGACAGACTTCTTAAATCACCTGAACAGCTTGCAGTCCAACATCCAGTTTACCATGGAGACGGAGAATGATGGTTGCCTTCCCTTTCTAGACATATTGGTTCGCTGCAAACCAGACGGCAGCCTTGGGCACAGCATCTATAGGAAACCTACCCACACAGACCTTTACCTCAACGGAGACAGCCACCATCATCCAGCCCAAGGTCGGGGAGTTTTGTCTACCCTTATTCATAGAGTGAGGGCCATTTCAGATAAGGAGAGCCTGAGGAAGGAAATCAACCATCTATGTCTCACTTTCTGACAAAATGGCCACCGGAATCACGAAATAAATTTGGCCCTAAAAAGGGCCAAACGCCACCCTAACACTGATCCACCGAGGGATAAGGAGAAACCTGTCTCCACTGCTTGTATCCTATATGTCTCTACCATCTTGGGAAAAATTTCAAGGATTCTGACCAAGAAAGGGATTCGAACGAACCACAAACCCCCCAGAAAGATCAAGAATTTTCTTCCCCAGGTCAAAGACAATCCTGGTTTAAAAATGGCTTGCATTTACAGATTCCTTGCTCCTGTGGGAAGGAATATATTGGACAGACAGGTCGCACTGTCGAAACCCGACTCAAAGAGCATGCCAGATGCATTAGACTTAATCAACCTGAGAAGTCAGCAGTGCCTGAGTACTGCATTACCGAGGGCCACCGCATAAATTTCCCAGAGGCCAAAGTGATGGCTAAGTCCAATGCCTTTTGGGACTGGCTCGTGAGGGAGGCGATTGAAATTAGGCTCTGCAAAAATAATTTGAATAGAGATAGGGGATTTCCTCTTATTAAAACGGGATCCCATCTTTCCCATTATGACCCAGGAACGCAAATGCCATTGGCCGATGCAAGAACCAATCAGAGACCAACAGATGAACCAGTTACGGGATATAATCCGGGACCCAACCTGAAACGACACTCAGTTGTTCCTGAAGATGGCGGATGTGACATATGCCGAAACATCGAATTTTATTCAAGACATCACCCGGTGTGAAATCTGAGAACAATTCACTGTTAATATTCACTAGGAAAGTTTTTAAATCTTTTTTTTTTCTGGGATATTATAGTAATAATTCCCGTCGTTTTCACAGAAAGAAAGGTAAGTGAGATTACGTTACTATAAAATTAATTTAATGTGTGAGGTGCAGTGATCATCGAAACTGAGATGTGGTATCGTGTAATCAGATCAACGACCATTTTACATGAAGATCTATATGAATTTTACAATACTGTACACTGGAATCTGGAATTGCTTTAAATTGGGTTATGTCTTTCCTGAGTGACTGATACCTAATTGTGAGTTACTGTCACAGAACTGCAAATGGAATTGTAACAACTAATTCTGCACCATTGAAGATAGGTCTTGGTGTTCCACAAGGATTCATTTTAGGTCCCTTACTTTTTATTTTTGAATAGGTTCACTATTGTGATCCCCAAGCTTACCGAATGCCTAAAACTTTTTACTGGGTAATCATGAAGTTTAGTCACTTTTATTATGAAGGAGGTTTTAGCACTCAAGAAAACCCAAATTCAGTTTTAAAAACATTTATTACTTTCATGTTTAATAAAAATTCAAGTGAATCCCAAAACATACTCATTAATCCATTAACGCTGAAGTTTTTTTTCCTTCCGATATTGTTCATATTTACAGACAATAGTTCTTAATACATGTAGACTTCATATACAAAGTTTCAAGGAAATATCTACAACGGTTGATGAGAAAGGAGCCATGTCCATATGATCACGCTAGGCAGATCCCTTAGCAATTGGATCCACGGTTGCTTACCTTTAATTTTCCCGTATCATTCCTGTGGCACCATAACCCCTCGATTGTAGCTCAGTGAGAAGGGGAAATCCGGTAAATAAATTATCGAAATAAATTTTTAATGGCAGACACTTTTTCTCCGTTGGCATTTCATCAAGCATTTGCAGAATGGGAGCTGCACATTTTCCAACCTTTTCTTCGTATTCTGTATTAGGAATTGGGTTCTTACCTTGGTATATGTCAAAGTTTACCAGATATCCCGAGGGAGTATTGAGTGACCACACTTTGTACCCAAAGCGAATTGTCTGCTTCATACTGATGGCTTGAAAGCTACAGGCGAAACTCGCTGAAAAGTGTAAGTACAACCACATCCAATATGTATCACTTTGTATATGTTAGACTGGCATCTGGTTTCTGTCACTCTTCATTGGCATCTAGTTTCTATAAGTGAGTTTCAAACTAGCGTATATGGGTCCTCTCTAATGGAAAAATCGTCTAAACAACTTAGTAATGAGTTCTAGCCGAAGATGCGCTTAGCTGGCATGAGAGGACCCTATTGCTAAGGGATCCACCTAGTGTCATCATATGATCGCACTAGCAATTAATGTCTTATAAACACCACAAATATGTAATTGGTGCAAAATAACTTTTGTGGTAGATGAATCATTATGTTATTAATAAATTTGAATGATAAATAAACTAAAAAATTATAAGATTTAATTATTATTAGGAATATACCAAACTTATGTATGCAATCAAGGCAAAATTTTGCTGTAATAAATTCAAGTGATCATATTTTTAAAAAACAAGGTTAAAGTTGCCTTTAGACAACATAAGAAGTTTAAATATACTCTCTCTAAGTTATATAACAAAAAAGAGCAATATTATAACAAAACTAAGGAAAATAGCGTACTTTTAATGGGCCGATGTTCACCGTGGTCATATGATCATGCTAGGCGTTAATGGGTTAACACAAAGTAGAAAGCTGTTGAAAAGATCTGAATCACGAAATGCGTTTCGCGCAACAGTCAAGAGGGTATAACATTGAAAGGATATATTGACGAGCCTTTGGCTCACTTTGTTTTAATGGGTAGTCATATCCGGGCGCTACCACACCCTTCGCCTCGCCCGGAACCAAACTATCTCTCTCCATTGCACAGTGGGCCAGAATCCCGATTTAGCTGGACAAAAATCGTTTTGAGAAGTGCGGCGGATGTCAGCGAAACACTTGCAGTTTTGAAGTAGATACATCCCCTCACTATAAATAGCATGCTTTTGTACATATAGTTACTTCATTAGTGATTTAGAGAGAATCATAGTCGACTGAAGTGATTTTGAGTAAAATGCATAGGCAAACCTTTTTCATTCGTTTTCCAAGTTGCATCTTCGGAAGCCACTTATTGCGGTTTAATGCGATTTATAGTAATTGTCATTAGCACTTACAGCCGAGACATCCTGCGTATGCATATAAAACGGAACGTTTCGAGACGGTGAAGATATGTCTTGTGAGCGCGGGAAAACTCAAGAGCTACAAAAAAAACTCCTCAAAACTCCAGCTTGATTCAATTATGGTACGATTCCCTGAAGTGTCACTGAATGATTTTTGAAAGAATTAGCTGCGAAAATTTGCGAATTTCTGAAATAACGGGAAAACTCCAACTCGGCGCAGCGCCGCTCCGCCCTTATGACGCTTATGTCTGCCACCCAGGCCGAAATGTTACCTCAAACCGAAGTAACGCTTCACCGTCGATTAAGGCTACAATTTTTGTACAAGTAATACTATATGTCAATATTAAACACCAATTACTACACCATGGACAATGTTCTACAATATAATTGAACCTTTAAACGCCAGATGGGATATACGTCCTTTCTACCTCTGACAAAAACGTCATAAGTCCGAGGACTAACTGTGTAACAAACGCTCTGTAATGGAGTTCACAAAAAATGAATTATTTCACATGATGCGTGAAAAGGCGGGGCAACCAAAAAGCATTCGATTTAGTCACGTTTACAATTATATAACAACAGCGTATAACGTGGAAAATAAACCACACAAGGAAATAGTCGCGCTTAAAAATACTGTGTATAGCTTCATAAGAAAAGTGGATGAGAGATGGGAGAAGTGCTCAAGAAAACAGGCGCTATTCCTGGAAAAAAATCAGAAGTGGTTGGAGTCCAAGCTATGCCTGCCTGCAAGTGTGATCTCAGAAGATACTGAGATGCCAACTACATCTCAAGGTAAATTTGCATTTCACAAACATATAGTTTATTACCATGTATTAAATAAATATAAATATTGCATTACACTTTCATTATTGCCGCCATCTAGATGGCCATTCAATTTGACTTTTGTTGTTTTGGTGCTATGAGTATTGTTCATTAAACTACAGCAAATTAACTTATTAATAAATTATATATTTGGATAAAACAAATCAAAGTAAACAGAAAAAGTAAGTATCTGCCCTCTCTCTCTTTGATGCGTATTGTTGAAAGTACTTTTATAAATTACTAAAAGTCACAGCAAATATCTGCAAAAATTAACATAGTATCCTCCATGCATCATTTTCGTTTCAGTTCGTGGTCGACCAAAAAAATTATTCTCTGATTCCTGTGAGCGTACTCAGAAGAGAAGTCTGTCAGATTCGTAAATCGTGCAGTACTTCAACTGAATTGGCGGTCGCTACACAGATGAAGCTTCAGGCCGAAGGCAAAAGAACTGCCTCACGTCTTCTTGGAGAGATCACTCTCAAGTCCTCTACACGTCCGAGGAAAATACTTCGGGCTTGGAAAGACGCTGAACAACCTTGTAGTGAGAAATCCTTATATTCAGCAGATGAAGCGCTTGCACTAGTTTTAGATACTGACTTAACTAAAGCTCAGTATCAAACAATCCGCGAGGGAGCCACTCATAGAAACCTTAAGAGCTTATATCCGGCTTATAATGAAATAAGAGCTGCTAAAGAGAGATGTTATCCACCGATTGATGGTAGGTCTGTGTCTGAAATATCTGCTACAGTGAAATTGCAGGCACTCTTAGACCATACTGCAAGTCGTCTCGCTATTGTCCAGGAGTCTGTGTTTTCATGTTTATCAGATGATGAACTTTCTAATTTAGTACTTATTTCAAAATGGGGCTAAGATGGTAGTAGTGGTCATTCTGAATATAAACAGAAATATTCCCAAGAAGATTACTGTGACAGCAACTTATTCGTTTCTTCTCTAGTGCCATTGCAGATTTACTGTCTAGATAAGAAAGTCTCTAAGAAAATATGCTGGCAAAATCCTACTCCATCTTCAACGAGACAGTGCAGGCCTATTAGAATACAGTTAGCCAAAGAGACCCCGTCACTCATTAAATCTGAATATAATTTAATTGTTGAAGAAATCAAGAATTTATTTCCCACTCAAGTAATGTGCCTCGGACGAAATGTGTGTATCAAGCACGATATGCAATTTACGATGATTGACGGCAAAGTATGCAATGCACTTACAGACATACCATCACAGAGATGTTATATATGTGGCGCTTCCCCGAAGGAAATGAACGAGCTTAAAATAATTTCTGAGAAACAAGTTGATCTAACAACATTTACATTTGGTTTATCCACTCTTCATTCGTGGATAAGATTTTTCGAATGTCTAGTGCATATCGCTTATAGACTCGACGTAAAAACGTGGCAGGTAAGAGGGAAAAAAGACAGGACTAAAGTAGAAGCCAGAAAAAGATATATCCAAAGAAGGTTCAAAGAAAAAATGGGTCTACTCGTGGACCGCCCAAAACCAGGTGGTTCAGGGACAAGTAACGACGGCAATACAGCGCGTAGATTTTTCAGCAATCCTTCACTCTCAGCAGCTATAACAGGTATTTTTATATTTTTTTACGTGCACGCGAAAGCAAAATAAGTTTGTTCCTTGTCCTCACGTTCATTTTTTTCAATATACAGGCATTGAAGAAAACGTGATCAGGCGTTTTGGCATTGTTCTTCAAGCAATATCCTCTGGATACGCAATTAATACTGAGGCATTTAGAGAGTATGCGTATCAGACTGCCAAGGTGTACGTAGCAGCCTATCCATGGTTCTACATGCCTCCCTCAGTGCACAAGGTACTGATACATGGTGCATCTGTGATCTCTGCTGCCCTTTTACCAATAGGGCAATTATCGGAAGAAGCCCAGGAGGCACGTAATAAGGACTTAAAGAAGTACCGCCAAAACCATACCAGAAAATTTTCAAGGACAGCCACAAACGAGGATTTGCTAAGAATATTGCTAGCTTCGTCCGATCCTCTGATCTCATCCTTAAGAAAGAGAGTAGTAAGAAAGAAATCTAGTTTATTTCCCAAAACATTGGCGTTACTGAAAAACGCATCAGCTACAGTCGATGCCGAGTCTTCAGATGATAGCGACTGATGTGTGCTGATTAATATGATGTAAAATATATGTGACTTATTAAATTGTAACTAATCCAAATTTGTAATGTTGTACAACTTGGCAACTGAAAACAAACAATAAATGTCACTAAACATTAATAGTCCAAACGTGAATTGCAATACTCTATTCAGCTCTTACTACCCTAAAATCGCCGAATATTAGCACACTTCTTTACTCGACGTCAACCTTCCGAAGATTAATTAAATAGCGCCTGGATGATAAAAGAACACGCTTGAAAGCCAAAATTATACTGTCACAATGCTGCACACACATTAGTTTACAAAGTATCCACCTTGGATTCATTTATTTTAGTTTTTCGATTTTTGTCCAGCTAAATCGGGATTCTGGCCCACTGTGCATTGTCCAGTGATTGGGTTTGTAAATGTCGAGACTGGCCAATCAGTTTCTGTTAATGTTGTCTAAAATTTTTGAAAAATAAAACATTTAAGTTATCATGTATTTTAGTTTCTTTATTATGGAATATAATTTGCGGGGGGATAACCGAAGATTACCGAAATATTTTATTTATAGCAACATTAGCTGATTGTTGTTTGAAGTATACATATCCATTTACATAATAAAAGTGACTGAACTTTAACTTGGAACCCCTTCATAATAAAAGTGACTAAACTTCATGATTACCTTTTACTATTCTTTTGTTTTGTTTATTAGATGGAAATTTCGGAATCTCGTTTTATTTGTAAGAAGAATACTATCATTTGTTAATGAAGTTTTTATTTTGTTGTTATGTATATTAAACAGTGCTCGACATTGATCAGATAATACATTTGTCTAATTTCAATTTGTAGTATTTTGCCTGGTAGTCGAGGATATTGGCGAACCTTTGGCTCGCTTTGGTTTTAAATGAGTTGTCGTCTCTGGGCGCTACTGCACCCTTTGCCTCGCTGGAACGAAACTAACCCTCCCCGATGTCTGGTGATCAGGTTGGTAAATGTCACAACAGGCCTGATCAGTTTTGCGTGAAAGTTATTAAATTCAAGTAAGTGATTGTGTAGGTAAATGTCGCCATAGGCCGTAGTTCTCATTCTGCTCGATATGTCGGCACCACATGTACATCAACAACCCATCAAGACTGGGGATCACAATAGTGAACCTAAGCCTTTATTTTATTTATAACTGACCTCCCTGTTTACTTTTCCAAAAGTCTCCCCATCTTATATGCTGATGATACTTCCACTGTAATAATTACTGCGAATATTCCCACATTGATAGAATATTCTAACATCACTCTTAATGAAATGGAGAATTAGTGTCAAACTAACAATCTAGTACTAAATAATGACAGAACAACTAATTTAAAATTTAATACTAATAGATATTCTCCTTCGTTCAATCGATTTTCCATGTCATGACTTAAGCATATGTCATTCACCCTCTGCTAAACTTCTGGGCATACATATCACTGAAGACCTAGACTTTACGACTCACATACATGTTTTAATTTAAAAAGTTAGTACAGGAATATTTATGATTAGGAAACTGGCACCAACTGTATCTGTTGATACTTTAAAGACTTTTTATTATGCTAAGGTACATTCCCATCTTTCATATGCTATTATGTTTTGGGGGAATTGTAAATTATCAAAAAAAATTTCTCTCTACAGAAACAGGCCATAAAAGCCATGTTTAGTGTCTCTTTACGTATTCCTGGAAAACCACTTTTCTCGACACTAAACATACTAACTCTATCTTCACTTTATATTCTTAGCTGTGCTACATTTGCAAAAAATGATCACAACAGTTTTCCTGTTAACTCAAACTTTCATAACTACCATACACATACTAAAAATGACATTCACTGTATGCAATAATACACTTTTTTTAAAAGGTCCCTATCATTCAGCCTCCATCATTTTCAACAACTTACCGAATGATATAAAGTCACTTTCTTCACCTCAGTTATTCAGAAACAAATTTAAAAAATTACTATTATGTAAACGCTATTACAGCATAGATGAATTTCTGACTGATAAATTGCGGTTATTTTTGTTGCTCCATATTGTAAAGTGCACTATGTATTTTTATCTATGTATTACTATTTTTTTTTCTCTGTTCTATGTATATACCAGGGTTGTTAAACGAAACGAACCTACTGAAAAGGAATGGTTCCAGATAGGTTCCGGTTCAAGGAACGGTTCACAGGAACCAAACTGAAAAAGGAACCAAAGTCGTTGAACGAAAGTGGAACCAGAACGAAAGTGGAATGAAATCTTATGAATGAAATGTCGATGGAACGATACTGAACCGTTTTGGATCGGGTTCGCACATGAAATCGTTTTGTTCCAGCTCCTTCTACACCGATCCAGCTTTGGTTCCAGCCAGTTATCAATGGTTTTTACTCACGTCTAACGGCGGGAGGAGAGGGCGAGAGGGGAGATCGGGGATAGGAGGGGGATCTTAGTTCCTAATATCAGCACCGGGAAGATGTAGAGTGCGCATGAGTAGTGCATGCCGACGTCGTACGGAGTTGTTTTTCTCGCTGATGGAAAATGGGTGTTTGTGGAAAAATTGCCATATCATTAATACATTCAATGCCACCATCGATGGTTACTACCGCACGCAGACAACAGGCATCGATGCATCTCCCACTCCGTAATAACCGTACCGTTAAGCGACAGTTTCGCACATTGACTTCTCGTAGGAAGCCAGCTCCTCAGTTTAGTGTTTGTCAGTTTGCTCATTGGTTGGTTTGTATTTAGTGCGAATTTTTCCGGAAAAAGGATATTTTAAAATATGGTGAAATTTCGGTTGGCCATTGGGGATGGATCTAAAAAACCAAGAAGGTATTGAATGTGTTAAAGCGGCTTACGTTAGAAGAATAAAATTAAGCCTAACTAAGCCCCTAAGGATTTGCAGGCTTCTACTCTATGCGAGTACCTTTCTCTCTCTCTCCGCCCCACGACCAGAATAATGGTGCAGTTTGCTTGGAACGAAACTACTGAACATGTATCTCGCACTAACTCTCTACTTGAACCCGAACCCATTCAAGAAAAGGAACCATTCCGGAACGAAATATTTCGTTCCGACTAAACAGTTCTGTTCCGGAACGGAACTAAACCCATCATGGAACATACAGTTTCATTACGAACCGAAACTAAATTGCAAGAGAAAAGATATAGTCTTGTTCCGAACCGAAACTATTTTTTAGGTTTGGTTTCGTTTAACAACCCTGGTATATACTTGCATTTTCTTTTTTCTTCTTCCTATTTTATTGACGTATTCCATGTCATTTATGACCAAAAGGAATTAATAAATATTTTTATTATTATTAGTTATTTTGAGAACCATTTAACCGATATCAACCAAATAATATTATGAAGTATAAATATGATCTGGACGTCATTTGCAATTTTGTTTCCAATCTAATAATTATAATGGCAACTTGTCGTTTATCGTCATGTATTTCTGATAGCATGGTTATCTTTTAATATTTATTTATTTAGTTCTTCAGAGATAGCTATGATATTTACATTATCAAATGAATGTGCCACTCGAATATTAACAACTACCAAAAATATATTGTGATAGAATGCATTCAGTATTAGCTAACTAACAGAACATTTTCAAGATGTATAATTAAATTTCGCTGTCGGCCATCTTGCGTTTCTACAGATCAGCGTTTTTATATGTATTATAGTTAATAAGTAACTAGCAGGATTCTGCCCTCAATTTCCTGGATCTTACCATTCTTCGTCTCAATCATACTCTCGAGTTAGCCATATTCCGCAAACCAATCTACACGGATCATACTATTAACCTCACTTCTAAACACCACCCTGCACAGAAACATGCGTATTTCCATACCATAGCCTTACTAGTATTCCTCTTTCTGCTCACAACTTTAATAAAGAATAGCGCATGATTAAGCAAATCGCGAAAGCCAAGGGTTATCAAGACTCTCTCATTGACAGACTTCTTTCTAGAAAACAAAGGAAAATCCTCCTTAGTAACATCTTTACCAACCTGATGACCCCTGATGACAAGAAGGCACATTGGTGCCGAATGCTATACACTGGAAATCTATCACTCAACATCTCCAATTCCTTTCCTAAAGATACAGTAAAACCAACCTTCTACAACAACAATTCAATCGGGATGTCATTATTAAACAGAAAAGATAAAATTGACCTTTTTTCTAAAAGTGATGTTTATAAGCTATGCTGTGCAGATTGTGATGCTATCTGCATCGGCCGGACAGGGTGAAATTTTATTACTAGGGCCAACGAACACAAGCATGCTTTCTCCATCAAATCCGACTCTTCTCATTTTGCTAAACATCTGTTCAAAAATAACCACTCCTCTGACTTCACTCCGGAAATTATCCACGTCGAATGGAAAGGTTTTAGGTTTAATCATCTTGAACAGTTGGAAATTCGTTTACATTTGAAAAACAACCAACATACTCTCACTAATGACCATTTGTTTTTAAGCCACTCTCCATTACTAGCCTCTATTTTACCGGCAGCTACCTTAAATTCGAATTCCTAACATCCCCTCCCCCTCTTCTTGTTACCACGTCATCTCTTACTCCCTACCTTCCCCCTCCAACTCCGTTGTTCCCCCCCCCCCTCTCCCTTCCACTTGTCTATATATTTCGCTGCTTCACCCACTTCCCTCATCTGATGATGACTATGACTAGTCGAAACATGTCGTAACTTTTACCTATTGACTTGTGGAACTTTTACTAATTGTTTTATAATTTCTACCATTTTGTGGTTTTACTGTTTTTATGGTTTTACTGTTTTACGGTTTTACTGATTATATTAAATATGACGCACCACATGAAAGCTTCTTCTTCTTTGTTCCCCATTCATTTGACGTGTTTCCCTATTTCTTTGTCTTTCTTGTACTCTCTGCTCCTCATCTCTCACAAACAGTTTCTTTCCTTCAAGTGTCTATCAACCACTGCTTTTAACTTCTTACAGGGCCTACTATAAAGGCGACGTCAATGCAAGCGTTTATTTAGATTATCAATGAAGAGAAAATAACAATAATGCTTTTCTTTCATCTATTTGAAGGTTTAATTGGCCTTAAATGAATCGGAGGCAACAATGACAGTCTCCTTGGCAATGCCCGGAATGAGTACGAAAAATCCGTAAAATTTTGAAAAAGAATGCGAATTTCTGAAAAATTCGACCATGTAGCGTGTAAACATTGCAAGAATAAAATAGTATAGGGCGGTAGCCCTTGAATATAGCAAAAATAAGAAAATCGGTCCGTATTTACCTATTTTAATGAATGTAGGAAAAAAACTTTGCACTCTGAAAAATCAAAATCTCGTGTAAACTTATGGAAAAATATATCATATGTAATTGTCTCCTGGATTCGAACCCGGGACACTTTAGCAAACAAAAATATTTTTCCAGGGACCTCATAGCCAGTAGAAACAAAACGCCATTTACCTCATATGTTTACAACGAACGATTCTTGAGAAATGCACCCATATAATGCATGAGGCTTCATACACACGCATGCAGCTTCACATACATGCATAATATATAGGACTAGCTGAAAGTACCAGCCGATGCCCGGGTTATGCCAGACTTCTTTGGCGAATAAAATTACGTATTACTAAGGGGCAAGCCCCCTGCTTGAACATCTTCTCAACGAACGTCCGTACGAGAAAATCACAAAAAATCCTCTTAACAAAATGATCACCTCTACAAAAAACATTCTTAAAACATGTCCTACACTAATAAACAAACAACTCCTTTACCGTTTAAACATCTCAAATCCGACAGTCCCCAGAATATTGGTATCGTTTGACGTAAAATCTCTATTTCCTAGTGTCCCCATAAAAAACAATAGAATTTCTAAAAAACTCACTACTAGAAAAAAAACCTTCCTGGTCCGATTGTGGACGAATACATCCGCCTAACTTCCCTCTGTATGCAACAAATATATTTTCAGGTCAACAACTCTTTTTATCAACAGAAAGAAGGCACAACCATGGGCAACCCTTTATCTCCCTTATTAGCAGAAATTTTCATGACAAATTTCGAACGTATTTGTAAGAACACCTTTCCATATTTTCCTAAAATTTTGCTCAGATATGTAGATGACATCTTCGCTATTTTCGACACATCAAAAGGAAACATTGTAGAATTCTTAAACTTGTTAAACAAGCTGTTTGATACCATTAAATTCACACATGAAACAGAAAATAAAAAATCTCTACCTTTCCTAGACATTCTTCTAACTAGGAAAAACAACAAATTACATTTCAACATTTACAGAAAACCTACACATACATCCACATGAGTTCTCACCATCACATTTCACAAAAACTAGCACCTTTTCATTCCATGATCCATCGATTAATCAACACACCACTATCAAATACAAATTTCTCCAAAGAATTATCCTATATAAAACACAGCCATTCAGAATGGTTTTAAACCAGAACTCATTCATAAAATGTTAAAAAAACATCAACACAGAATGAACCTTAGAAACTGCACAACACTCAACAACAAAGACACCAATACCAAAAAATTTATGAAGCTACCTTACTACCCTTATGCTACCAAAAAACTTCAAAAAATCTTCTCCGAAATAGGATTACACACAGTTTTTGTTAATGAAAATAAACTGTCAAATCTCATTAAGAACCCTAAAGACAGCATACCCTCCCATAAGAAATCAGGCATATACCAAATCAAATGTGAAAAGTGTGACAAAATTTATATTGGACAAATGAAAAGGAAATTAGAAACACGTTTCAAAGAACACTTTGCCCATTACAGAAACAACAGAATAGACAAGTCCAGTCTCATATCAACACCTGCCATCATCCTATCACAACCGAAAATTTAAAACTTCTAAAAACGGTCACCAACAAAAACAAACTAGATGCCTATGAAAGCCTCTACATACACCATAACGAAAACAAGATAATGAATAACGATCCTGGCCCTATCCCTCACTCCCCTTTATTTCAGTTAGCGATCGATACACCTTTCCCTTTCCCCTCCCATACTTCTCTAACAGTCAACAATAGTATAAATACTTCGCCTAACCTTACACACTTTGACATTGCTGAAGATGACAGCGTTGCTGTCAAAACGCGCGTCCTAAGTGAAACTGCAAGTCTTCTGTGCCTTGGCACGTAAGTACTGCCTTTACGGTGATTTGGAGGTATTTTTCCAATTTTATTCCCTGCTCGCTGTCGCTCGCCATCCCCTCTCTCCTTTGAGTGCTGTTTCTTCATTTCTACCATGCAGCACATATTGGATTTAGATTAATTTCAAGGGAATATGGGTTTAAATGATTATAAGTATTTTATATGGAATGTACAATTGCTCTCTCGCCAACCTCTCCCACTCCTCATTTGCACACTGCTTCTTTGTTCCTGCCATGTACCTATTGGATTTAGATTAGTTTAACGGGAATTTGATTTGAATATGAGTTTAATGAATATATTTTATAAGGGATGTATCTTTGGTTTTTGATAACAAATTAAGAAAATTTGTTGAATAACTCGATAAAAAATAAACTTACAGGGTTGAAATTCCCGGAGATTAAAAATGGCTGAGGTATATAGCGTTAAAGAGAGAGAGAGAAACAACCAGAAACAGGATTTTAGTAATATAGATAAAAATCTGATATGGCCAACACATGACTCTCCATATTTGGGGTATTGGTATTTAAATTATTATGAATAGCATTATAAGGCAAAATTATTATTTCTTATCGTAAAAGAATAGACTGAAACGATAGAAGATTAATTAAAGAGATATACCGTATTTACTCGTGTAAGCTGCGCACCTTTTTTCCCAAAACGCCTGTGAAAAAAAGGGGGTGCGCATCTTACACGAATTCTTTTATTTGCCACGCACCTTTTTTCCTAAAATGTCTTGTCGGTAAACAAATATACGTTAAGCTAGCATCCATGCCGCATCTATTATTCTGTTTCCAAATTTCGGTGTATTTAGTCATTTTCATTCATTGTATAAAAATTTTAAATGAGTTTTAAGTTTATTAACGGGTGCTCCTGAAACTCGACCATGTCTTCTGCTGCAATCGTCATGGAGGCCACGGTGCATGCGCCACCGGTTTGGGTTGGTGGGGGTTTTGTGCTCATGGCAGACGATGCCTACCATGTTCAGATACGGCATGCTTCCTTTATTCACTGATACGTCTATGAAAGTCGTGGCTGCCGTGGTGATCATTGAATGATCACCGATCATAATTTTAGTTCACCAAGAAAATGACGACCGCTACGGTAACGATCAGTGACCATATGGCTGGAAAATTATGTACAGCAGAATGATCGGTGATCGCTCCCAGAGCGATTTCTGCCGAACGTGACCAATATGACGACAAAAACAGTTAAGTGTTTAACAAAAGAGGACTATCGAGGAGATTTCTGCTAGTACCGATATAAAGAGATCACCCAATAAATTCATCACGTAGGAGTATGAAGATGCTTAACTTGAGCATAGCATTTTTGAGAAATAGGAATTGGTGATTTAAAAATCTCTTTTTCGGCTCAAATTAATTTTTTCCCCTATAGCCGGCTCAAAAACCGGGGTGCACGGGATACACCGGGGTGCAGCTTACATGAAACAGGAAGCAGTCTTGAGGATAAAGGATGCACAGACCAAATGGTTTGACCTAGGAAGAGGAGTGAGGCAAGGGTGTGCTTATTGCTTACCTTGTTTAATATTTATGTAGAAGATATGCTTAACAACGGAATGGTTGATGATAAAGGAATTAGTATTGGAGGTAGAAAAATAAATTGTACAAATATGAGGTTTGCTGACGATACGCTCATCCTGGCAGAAGAAACGAAGGTTATCCAAGAAATGATTACCAAGCTAGAAAATAAGATGATGGAATATGGTATGAAAATGAACATTAAGAAAACCAAAGTAATGAGAATAGGGGATGAGGAAACTATGAATGTGTTAATGAAGGATGGAAGGATTGAGCAAGTAAAACAGTACAGGTATTTAGGATGTCTGCTGGCAGACGATTGGAAGAGCGGAAAAGAAATAAGATCAAGAATAGCATTGGCAAAAGAATCGTTTTATAGGAAAAAAACAGTTATTGTGTGGTAAAATGGAGTTAAATTTGGGTAAACGTCTTGTAAAGTGTTATGTTTGAAGTGTGCTACTTTATGGATGTGAAACATGGGCGTTAACAAAGAGAGATAAGAAAAGGTTAGAGGCATTTGAAATGTGGGTGTGGTGACGGTTGGAGAAAATTAAGTGGACTGAAAAGATAAGAAATGAAGAAGTATTAAGAAGGGTGGAAGAGAGGAGAAGGATACTTGAAACAATTCAGAAGAGTAAAGGTAATTGGTTGAGGCACATCTTGAGAGGAGGAAGTTTGTTGACGACGATGCTGGAAGGATCAGTAGAAGGTGGAAAGAAGAGAGGACGTAGGAGGATAAAAATGATTGATGACCTAAAAGGAAAGGGTAGATGTCAGGAAATGAAAGAACTAGCAAGGAACAGGGAGGAATGGAGACAACGCTGGTGCCAGGGCAGAGAACCTGATGATGATGATGATCGTAAAAGAATACAGTCATCCTTATTGCCGTAAATTATATTTTGAATATGTTGACAGAATTCACCGCTAGCTGGTGTTGCTGTATACTGGAAATTTACGAATAAATTAATTATCTACTAAATGGAAGGTTCTAGGAAAATTTATTTAAAACAAAACTTCAAAAAAATATTATTCTCTACAACTTTGTTCCTCATGAAGATTACCAGTAACGACATTCTTAAGGAGATATTTCACGTAAACCGAAAAAACATTATTTATAAATAATTCCTAAACAATAACTGTTATGGAAAATTATTTCAAATAAAAGTTATAGGAAATTAAATTCTCTACATTTTTGTGATAGTCGATGTATACAATAATGATGTATTACCGGAGAAATATTGCAAAAACCTAATCAGCTTTCGAATAAACCTCAACTTCCTGTTAACCGGTATTGTCCAAAAACTAATAAGCACTTCATGCTCATACCAAAGTGTTATATATGAAATTTGGTAATGATATGGCAAGAACTTTTCAAGTTGGAACGCCCACAATCACATACACACACAAAGACATCATTCCAAAAATAGTCTAAACATGTTCTAGGGATCAAAATATCTAATAAACCATTGGTTTTTCGAAAAATTCCTATTACATACACACAGACAACATTGAGAAAATACTGAAAACGTTTTCTAGGGACCTCAAAACGTGTATTTCCATTGAAATCTCGAATTTGATTTTATTCATGAATACAATACTTTCTCTATACTATGTATATGGTGAAAGTAAAAAATATAAATAACATGAATACTGCGTTTGATTTATTTGTATTAAATTCATATCTTCGGTCATTTCCAGCAAGTTTTAATCTTATTTTCGATCTTTAAACCTTTATTTAAATGCATATATATGGAAATTACCGAGGACAACAATACCGGTAACCATGGAATCTTATTATTGAAATGTTAAAAAATTTACCAAAACTCGAGTATAAATTCAAAATATGAGTGAATTCGAATGAGATTGAGTATTTGACGGTAAGAATAAGAATCCTCATTCATTTTGGCATGTTTTAGCGTAAATTTCGTATCGATAACTTAATTTTAAGATATTTTAAAAAGTAAAAGAATGAAAGCCTTCAAACCGAAAATGTGATATTTACGTGTTATCTTATGGGATATGACATTCATCCTGTGAGGGTCAAACCTGTGACCTCATTCAAAATTTATTTTAGTTATAACGTAGAGATTCATTAAAACTGAATTCCTGAGAAATTTCAGACACCTCAGTAAATTTTTAACCCAGTTATTCGCAAAATTAGAGCATTATGCAGCATGATGATGACCATTACGATTTTATAATATAGAGAGTTATGGTAATACAATCATTTCACCTTTTGTTCATTTTTTACCAAAGGATGAAGGCATTATAAATTAGAAATATATATTTTAATATTTATTTCAAAGCTTGCTTGTAAACATGTATTTCCGCTGAATTCTCGATTTCAAATTTTTTCATGAGAACAATATTTTCTCTATACTATGTATATTGGAGAAAGTAAAAACTAATTCTGAGATATCTCTGATACCTATGAATTGGGCCGGGAGGGTCCATGGAGGTCCAGAGAGAACGTGAGCATACGTAAGAGTAATAGGATTTCGAGTTTAACAATGTAATCAGTTGGCAAGCCAACTTCACGTTAAAAATGCTAAATTTTTTCAAAATATGATATTAAAACGTTAAATTCGAAAGAAAGCAATAAAAGACGGTAAGAATAAGAAGCTGCATTTATCTCTCTTTAATACAGTCCAACTCCGAAAATCGTAGGTCAAATATGTGAATTTCAATAAGCAAAATAAAATAAGGTTGCAGGTTGAAATATCGATTTTCCTATGTTATCTTATGAGGAATGGAAATCATTCTCGGAAATCGAACCGGGTCGATTTTGGAAATCCCGAGTACCCTATGTTACTCGTAGAGTCATATGAAGTCAATTTGCAAAGTTTGGTCCCGATAGCTCAAAGGGCATGGGAATGTATAAAGAACAGATGGACAGATAGATGGACCGACATTCAGTTTTATTATATAGGATTTTCTATAACCATAGCATGTACCTAAACAAAATCCTGTATACAATTTTGGAAGTGTCTATCCGTCCGACTCCCCTCTATCTCGAAAGCCGTTTGTCCTAGAGATATGCAGTATACTGTGTTTTTTTGTATGAGCTAGGAGGTCCCTAGAGAACTACTTTCATTTTCATAAAGTCCCGGGTTTGAATCAAGGAGACAGTTATATGTTCCCATAAGTTTACACAGGATTTTCGATTTTTCAGAGTGCAAGGTTTTTTTCCTTCATTCATTAAAACACTTAAATATGGACCGATTTTCTTTGTCTTTGCTATATTCGATGGATTAAACTCTATACTATGTTATTCTTGCTATGATTACGTTAGCCACACGAGATTTTCAGAAATACGCAATTGTTTTCGAATTTTTACGGATATTTTGTACTCTTTTCGGGCATTGCCAAGGCGTTCGTCAATCTTGCCTCAATTCAATTAAGGCCAATTATACCTTCAAATAGGTGAAAGAAAAGTGTTATTCGCTTCACACTTTTGTTTAAGCATCGAAATTAATGAGACATAGCAACATAAATATTTACGGATAATTATTCTGTTGACTGCATATGGGAAACGTTTCTAACGATTTAATCGATGCAACTGAAACTTCATTTCATTGTTTGAATGCTAGAATCTTACCTTTTCGTGAGTAAAATTATTATATTATACAGCTGTAATGTTTATTACAGCAAATTAGCTCACGCATAAATTTAAAATTAGATGAGAAAGGGGCATATGTTTTTTTTAACATATTGAAAGTTACATGGTTATCTTATCTTCGTAGCTAATCTAAATAAACAGTTGCATTGATTTTATATAAAAAAAGAAAGGGCATATTATTCAATAATAAGAAACAAAGAAAATTATCAACATATATGTTCATGATCAATTACTGTATGGCATTAATATCATCTCTAATATGACTTAAAATACAGATTTCTCATTGACTTATGGGTTATTCTCCCGAATGACTGTGGAAAGGAGATGGAAGACTTAACACACAAGCTCTTAAACAGAGCTAGAAAGATATGCTCTATTTTTGCCACCAATCTCACGGGTTAAAACCAGGGTTGTTAAACGAAACCGAACCCACTGAAAAGGAACGTTTCCAAATAGGTTCCGGTTAAAGGAATGGTTCACTGGAACCAAACCGAAAAAGGAACCAAAGTCGTGGAACGAAATCTTCTGAATGAAATGTCGATGGAACGATACTGAACCGTTCCGGATCGGGTTCGCACATGAAATAGTTTCGTTCCAGCTCCTACACCGATCCAGCTTTGGTTCCAGCCAGTTTTCAATGGTTTTTACTTGCGTTTAATGGCGAGAGGAGAGAGCAAGAGGGGAATGCGAGAGGAGAGGTTGGGGATAGGAGGGGGATCTTAGTTCCTAATATCACCACCGGGAAGATGTAGAGTGTGCAGTGAGTAGTGCACGCCTACCTCATATGGAGTTGTTTTCCTTGCTGACGGAAAATGGGTGTTAGTGGAAAAATCGCCATATCATTAACACATTCAGTGCCACCGCCGACGGTTGCTACCGCATGCAGACGACCGGCATCAACACATAGTTCACACATCTCCCGCTCCGTAATAACTACCGTTAAGCGAAGGCTCCTGCCTGCACCTCCTACCCTTTGCTCCCGTCCACACTTCGCCATGCATGCAACCTTTCCTACACCCTCCCCTTCCTCCAGCTGTGATAATGGCTGGTGATACTGCTATGGCAATATCACTATAGGGGGCACTCAGCTGTGTACAGCAGACCGATCTACACCGGCCACTCAAAAGCCCTTGCGACCCAGACCGCAAAAACAGCAGAATGCCCCTAAGGCGGGCTTCTACTCTATGCAAGTACCTCGCTCTCTTCTCCGCCCCATGACCAGAATAATGGTGCCATTTGCTTGGAACGAAACTACTGAACAGGTATCTCCCAATAACTCTCAACTTGAACCCAAACCCATTCAAGAAAAGGAACCGTTCCGAAATGAAATATTTCGTTCCGATTAAGCAATTCTGTTCCGGAATGGAACTAAACCCATCACAGAACATACAGTTTCGTTATGAACCGAAACTAAATGGCAAGAGAAAAGATATAGTTTTGTTCCAAACCGAAACTATTTTTTAGGTTCGGTTTCGTTTAACAACCCTGGTTTAAACAGGACAGTGGTCAGGGGCAGAGCCCCTTTACTTAAAGAAACCTCTAGCGGAAAAAATTTAATTGAACTATATGATCATACGACTTGAGTGCATAGTCCGATAATATTAGTTACTAAAAAGAATACTTCAAACTTTAGTATACATAGAAAAGTAAATATTTACGGATAATTATTCTGTTGACTGCATATGGGAAGCGTTTCTAACGTTTTATTCAAAGCAGGTGAATCTTCACTTCATCGTTTGAATGCTGGAATCTTATATTTTAGTAAGTAGAACCAATTATGGTATAGATCTATAATGCTTATTAACGCAAATAGTCTCATGCATAAATTTAAAATTAGATGAGAATGGGGACATACGTAATTTTTTTGACCCATGTATATAAACTGATCTTACCATTTCAATTAACCTTTTATTTTCCATTTGAATTCCAGTATTTCATGCATTAAACGTTTAAATTGAGCTATTTCGAACTGTAGGCGTAATATGATGAACAGAATAAGAAACTTTTTTGTTTTATTCAAAATGGTTCATAACCGAAGATTGTAGGTCAATATTATATTATTTTCATCTCAAAAAGAATGAAAGCCTGCAGGTCGAGACTTCCATTTTTACGTATTATTTTATAGGAAATGGAAAAGTTTTCAGTCAATTACTGCATAGCAATAATTTCCTCTCTAATATGAAATTTAAAATGTAGATTTCTGACTGACTTTGCATAATAAATTGTCAATTCGCAAACACGGCAATGCCCTCAGCAAGATTTGAACCCACGAATCTTACCAATACCTGGAAAATGCATTAGTATAGTTAAATGTGAATTATTGAGATCAACTTTTTTTACACACCTTAATTTATGATAAATTAATTTAAAAAAAATGTGCAAACATTATGTGAGTTCAGCTAGTAATAATAAATTTTGGAGTTACAGCTTGCTTTGCTATACTACAGGTACTATTATGATTTAAGATTATGCATGCATTTTGCATATTTTTGTTTTTCCATAGTCACAAATAAAACGATATGTACATGAAATGTAATTTTTTTTGTAAATGTACTTTTGAAATTACAGGGTTTTTTTTGAATAAATTGTCCCATTATTAAAAATAAGTTGTCCATTATTAAAAATAAATTCAATAAGTTAATCTAACAATAAAAGCAAAGAATCATATAGGTGGCTAATGTCCGAAACCAGCTAATGTCGAAAATGTGTGTGATGGTGGTGGTGGTGTGGGGACACAATACTGAATGAATGCCTCGCGCGGAAATGTCTCACACAGCTCTGTGTCCAGCATGGGACATTCTCCATACAGAGCAATGAATATGATTGTTCTCGACATCAGCATTCTTCAGGAATAATTATCAAAATATCTTTTAAACTATCGGTTTTACAAAAAAATGTTTTGAACAAATCTTGTAGAAAATGACATTGTTACATTGTCTACAACTTTAAAATTAACAACTAGTTACGTAAATTGAGTTTAAAGGAGATATTTGAAAAAAAATGAAAAACGACAAGAATAAACCTCCATCTTCAGTTGAGCAGTTTCAGCCAAAACGTTTTCTGATCTTCTTCATTTGCTAATAAAAATTTTAAGTTTTGTACTGATCTGATTATTTGTTTTTGAGTTAAGAGTGCCCACAAAATTTTATCACACAGACATCATGAAAATAGTCAGACCGTACTCAGGAGACCTCAAAACGTGTATTTCCATATAAATCTCAAAGTCATTTTTTTAATCATGAACACAATACTTTTTTCATTACTATGTATGCAGAAAGTAAAAATATAAATATGCTATAAGTTGCCAATCCAGTTCAACACCTAGTTTTTATCTTCGTTCTCACAGTAAGTAGCGAGTTTTTGCGTTTCACCCAAAATATATAAGATACATACTTACGGAACAATTTCATTGAATGTGTATTATTTACGGGATTCGTATTATTCATATAGAAATATAAATAATCTTGTAATTTCTCAGTAGTCTACATATGTATTTTTTACGCGAGCATCTCAAATAACTACCAAATTTTTCCTTACAAATATCCGTGAATCACGGAAATGTCTGTTTTTCCTTAAAAAATCCATGTAAACGGACACAGTCCGTGAAAATGGACACAATCCATGAAAACGGACAAAATCCGTGAAAATGGCAGTCCTTCCCTACATCATAAATTGCCACATCACTTAGATTGTTTTTACTATGAAAATTGATCAGTGTTACAGGAATGAAAAAATAACATTGTTTTTATCATAAATTGAATTTTTTGGAAAAATTGCTTAACGAAAATGTTAGTGTTGAAATAGAGTATAAGAAACAATAATATGCTAATATGCATATATGATGAATCTGAAAAAACTTCCATACGAAGAACCTCCTTACAACAACGTGCCAAAAATTGGTCCCTTCAATTTCGTTATAAAGAGGTTTTACTGTACAGGCAGTTCTCTACTTTCATACATAATGCGTTCCTGAAAACATGTATGAAAGTCGAATGTACGAAAGTTGAACAATAGACTTACATGTTAATTTTTTAACATTTCAATAATAAGATTCCATGGTTACCGGTATTTTTGTCCTCTGTAATTTCCATGCATATGCACTTAAATAAAGGCTTAAAGATCGAAAATAAGATTAAAACTTGCTCTAATGACCGAAGATATGAATTTATGAATGAAGCAGCGAATCTTTAGCCTCAATTGGTCGCTCATTGGACTTAAGCCGGTCGATTGTTTGTTCAGTTGTGAAGGAAAAGTACAAATTTAAAGAACATGTATGAAATGCTGGAAATATATCATTGACGATTGTGTCTAAAAGGCCTCTGGTCAAATAACTAAACATTTATACCATAATTAGAGATTTTATAATATTTTTTGTCTGTCTGGGAATGGAACCCCCATCATAACATGTAAGTCTATTGTTTGACTTTCATACACATTTTCAGGAACACATTATGTATGAAAGTAGGGGACTGCCTGTATTACCTAAATGAGATAGAGATTTAAATACCTTTATCATTCTTAGACTCTCAACAAACCTTTGAATTATCAGGGATAGAAATAACTGGGTTTTACTGTATTTATTTTAGTTTGACTTTAGTTTCATAGTGGATTTTGAACTAATTTTAATTTTACTGCCTCCATATATAGGGACAGGACCCCATTTGTACTCACCTCAGATATGGCTTATGTGATTAATGGAGGTGATAAGCCAACAGCAAAATTCCATCACTTTGTTGATATGTGTTGTCAAGCTTTTAATGTTATTCGCAATCATGGAAATCTACTCCTTAATCTCTTTGCATTGGTAAGCATAAATGTTGTCAAAATGTATTTTTTAAGCTCTTGATTAAATTTTGACCATCAATCATTCAAAATGAGCAATCTTAAGATTCTCAGTTATTCTCTTTTAATTAAATATTATATTGGGAATGTAATTTAATATGATAATTATTAATGCAAAGATGTTATTATTTAGATGGCTCCTTCAGGAATACCAGGAGTAAGGAATGCAGTTAGCTATGTACAACGCTCTTTACTTCCTGGTTTGTCAGAAGATGAGGCAGCTGCAGAATTTGCTAGAATGATACAAAGTTCTTTGCGTTCATGGTTTACTCAGTTTAACTTTTTCCTGCACAATTTGTCTCAATTGCGTTTTACTGGAGATCACAGTGATGGGGAATTACTCAGCTTCATTCCAAAAACTTACACGTAAGTTTTTTATATATGTGTGTGTATATATATATATATACACACACACAGGCGACTCCCGAGATTTGTCCATTCGAGATTCGACCAACTTGAGAATTCGACCGGTCGAATCGACCCAACTGATCGATTGGTCGAATTAGAAACTAGTTTTCATGAAGTAATTTTTAGCCCACCTGACCACGAGAGGTTTAGTTTCAGTCTAGACATCGTTATTTCTGCTCTAATTGTTTGAATTTGTGCTGATTCGACATTCGACGCTTCGAGATTCAACCACGTTTTCAGGAACGCACTTCTGTCGAATCTCGGGAGTCGCCTGTGTGTGTGTGTGTGTATGGCATGATAATTCTATTTCATTTCAGATGACACTGGCTAATGTAATCTACATAACTAACCAGTCTAGGCTGTGTAGTTTTTGTTTATTTTTCTTAAAATTTGACTATTAAAATCAGTGTTTATTTTCCTAGACATTGACATTGTATATCAACATTTATTTTAATACATTTTATTGATTTTTATCAAGAAAAATTTTATAAAATGAATTCCTTTTGATTAAATCTTACTAGAAGTATGCACACAAAAATAATTCTTCTTTCTTGCATGCCATGTTGTTTGTTATCATCATAATTTCAGTGAATGTATTGTTGACTTCATCAGCCAAACCAGAATAAGTAATTTTTCAGAATAAATCAGAAAGGATATTTTAAATTATTCAAAAAATTCAATAGCAAATAATGTTATACGAATATTAGGCATGACCAGATGTATATATGAATATTTTTAAGAAAAATATTCATATATACATCTTATCTTGTAAAGTAGCAAATGATGATTAATGTAGTAAAAAGCCAATGTATGTACAGAATGACACTCCTTTGGCAGCACTGCAAGAGGAACTATGCATGGGACAATCCTGGTCAGATGATGGATTGTGGGTATGACTCCCAAAAATGTAAATTTAATGATAGTGTGTTAGTGAAAGTACTATAGTTACCTCTGGCAATTGGTACTAATTTATCAGTTGTGAAGATATTTCATTTTGAATTTAGGAGTAGGTGGGCAGATCTTGATGCACAGAAGACACAATAGACGTCTCTCAACTAAACATATTTCTGCAAAATTTCATCTGTGTAGCACCTCTAGAAGTGCATTTATATATATTTAATTGTTTAAAATTTATGAATTTTTAACAGGCACAATAATAAACTTTTTTGTAATTTTCGATGTTATTTCATGCTGGAACACTATTCTCTAAATTTCTGAAAAATTTCATCAATTTAGCACTTCTAGAATAGCATTTATGTATATTTAATTGTTTATATTTTATTAATTTTTAAACAGCCAAAATAATAAACTATATTGTAATTTTCAAAGTTAGTTACAGCTGTAACTCCATTCCCTAACTTACTCTATATTTCCAGCTCTCTAGCTCGACGGAAAGTACATAAACATTAGTCAATTTGTTTATTTATGAATTTTTTACTGCCATATGAATAATTTCTATAATCCCATTTTCGTTATTTGGCAAATTCTACCATTAGAAAAATTTTCAGCATTGTAGCACATTTAGAAGTACCTAAACCATGAAAAGTTTGTTTAAATGTTTATAAATTTTAATGGCAAATAAAATAAACATAATTTTTGATTTCTTCTGGCGGTTTTGTGGCCGAACCTACCTATGTACCAACTTCCAGTTTTCCATCTATTGTAGTTTGGGCTAGACAGTATCCTCCTATATTCTATATCTTATCCTTGTATATAGACGCTTCTTACAAAGGAGGATATAGGGTACTAGTAAAGTGTGCTTGCATTCTGAAAGCATTATATTTCACCTTATTATAAAGACGAAGAGCCCACAAATAAATTTTAAACACAAAACTGCCCTGCACTAATTTCAATGCTTTTCTTACAGGAAATAATCTTAAATTTAAGGATGCCTAGAGTCAAACCGATGACACCTATACAGGAGTTCTCAAACAATATGGAGATGTTCTCATGACATCTACAAACCCTGAAAATATCAGCTCTTTATTCCTCTTAGTTTCATCTACATGTAGGAATTAATTCTTTCCATGCTTTCTTACGAGAGATATACCGGGTCGTCTGTAGTTGAACCCACGTGACACGTGCCGTAAAAGTGGTAATGGTTCCCAATAGATCTCGTGGATATCTAACAACCATCCAAGTTTCAATACTCTATCTAATCGGAAAGTGCCCAAAATTAATTTTCAAAAATGCCGCAATGCTTCTTCTTATGAGAAACAATGCCACTTTTGGAACTTCTAGAGTTGAACCTATGACAATTAGGTAGGAAATTCAAATTTTCCTTGTGGTTTCTTCATTCCATCTACAAGTTATGAAAATTTCAACTCTCCATCTATTGCAATTTGGGATAGACATTAGTATCTTCCTATATTCTATCATTCTGTAAGCTCAAATCTTACAGAGGAGGATATAAGATACTAGTTAATGTGTGCTTGCATTCTGCAAGCATTTTAAAGAGTAAGAGCAGACAAATAATTTTTAAACGCAAAAGTGCCCTACACCAATTTCTTATAGGAAATAATATCAAATTTAAGGCTGCCTGGAGTCAAACCAATGATGCCTATGCAGGAGTTCTCAAATAATATGGAGGTATTCTCATGCCATCCTGAAATCGTGAAAATATCAGCTCTTTGTTCCTCTTAATTTCGTCTATATGCAGGAATTAATTTTCCATGCTTTCTAATGGATAATATACCGGATCACCTGGAGTCGAACTCAGGACACTTGCGGTGAAAGTGATAACGGTTCCCATTATATCTCATGTATATCTAACAACCGTCCATATATCGAAAAGTGCCCAAAATTAATTTTCAAAAATGCCCCAATGCTTTTCTTCTGGGAAGAAATGCAACTCAGCATTTCTGGAGTCGAATCTATGACACAGATAGGAGATCTCAATTTTTCTGGCAGTTTCTCCATGCCATCTACAATTTCTGAAAATTTCAACTCTCCATCTATTGTAGTTTGGGCCAGACATTAGTATCCTACTATATCCTATATCTTCCTCTTATATTCTCCTCCGTAAGATTTGAGCTTATAGAATGATAGGATATACAATATAGGACACTAGTTAATATGTGCTTGCATTCTGCAAACATTTTTAATTTTAGCATTTTTACAATTTTGACTTATTCCCAATCAATTATGTACAAAATCATATAACTGTGTCAAATATCAAGTTTGTAGCTCATTTGGAACTGCCTTATAATATTAATCCTCCTATGAGGCAATAATGGGGCTAAACAGCACTTAATATTTTGAATTTTTACAATATCAGATTTCTCCTTCTGTTGTAACTAAAAACCCATAATTCTGCCGAATTTCAAGTTTGTATCTTATTAAGAAGTACCTTATAATTTCACACTCGTATGGGGCAGAAATGAGGCAAAACCATACCTAATAATGGGAATTTTTGCAATATTTTATTTAATCTTCAGTTGCAACGAAATTCCTATAATTGAGCCAAATTTCAAGTCTCCAGGTCATATGGACATGCCTTATCTTTTTTGTTCTTGTATGGAGCAATACCAGGTCAAAACAGCCTCAAAAATGGGTATTATATCAATATCAGATTTCCTTCATTAATCTTAGTTTAGCATTAATGGCATTAAAGTATAAGCCTCTTATTCCCTTTAAAAGCTTACCCATATCAAAGCATTAAGCACGTTGCCTAGGCAGCCGATTGTTGAATCCAGAAAAATTGGCAGTTTTTTCCTATAAAAACTATAAATTTACGTTAATTCCACTTGGATTTTAATTTTGTCATCAAAAAGAAGAAACTACAATTTATATCCTATCCGATAGTTCAAGTCCCGAGTTCAAATCTTGTGGGAAATAATTTTAAAATCCAAATATATAAACTTTTACACTTATTTATGTGATTTTTTATGGCCCAAAAATGTTGCAAAAGGAGGCCAAAATAGCCCCTCGGAATAAGAATTTCGAAAATTTTGGATTTTTTCCGTCGGTTGTGACCAAAAATTTATACACATACCAATCACGCTGTTCCCTTATGGGGTAAGCAAGCTAAATGCTTCTACCATACAGAGTATTTCTCCACACCTTTCTATCCTTACATACTTCTTTCGCTTCAAACACATCCTTGCATCGTTTCTTTTAATTTATAATCCTACCAAATTTCAAGTTTCTAGCATATCTGGAAGTGCCTCATAATTTTGTATCCTCCTGTATTTGTAATATACTATCAGAACTTCCCGTTGAATTTCAACAGATTTATTGAATCTAAAACTTCGACCATGTAACATGTAAACATCGTAAGAATATGATAGTACACAGTTTTAACCATCGAATAAAGCAAAAATGAAGAAAACCTGTTCTCACTTACCTATTTAGATGAATAAAAGAAGAAAATTACGTGTAAACTTATGGGAAAATAATTACTGAATTAAGCACCCCCACCCACAATTTTTTTATTGCCATATAGCCTATGTTATCCGCAGGATAAAATTATTTACCTATGCGAAGTTTTGTGACAATATCTTCAAAGGTTTGAAAATCACAATTTGTGGAACATCTACATCTAATTATTTAAGTTACTTATGTAAGTAGTTATAAAAAGTTTGCTTTGGAGAACTCTATGCCACACTTTGTGTTTCTTTCTTCGCAATTTTTATCGCCATCCATATAGCCTATGTTACCTGCAGGGTAAAATTATATACCTATGCGAAGTTTCGTGATGATTTCTTCAAAACGAAAACTGAAAGTAAAACCAGCAAGTCCACAATAATCAATAAAAAATAAATGAACAAAGGAACTTACGAAATAATTTAATTTAAAGAAAGACAAAAAAGTAAATAGAGAACGTTTAAGAATCACAGAGTGAATATTACCCTCAGACCATTAGCTCTATTCTCTCATCCACGAGTTCTGTTACAAGAAAATTGTTTACAGGAACAATACTTTGGAAATAATGAAACGATTTATCAATTCACAATTTGTGGAAAATCTACGTCTAATTATTTAACCCGTTAACACCTGAGAAAAGAAGTTTTCCGAATTCTTTTCATCTTTTCATATATCATATACAATCCATTGCTGATTAATAATTCCATTAAAAATTTTTTTTACTCTATATTTAACAAAATATAGTGTGGTACCATATGGTACCACTAGGCATTCCCGGAGGTAAAACATCAAGATTGTGAAATTATTCTCTTTTCTACCATAATTTTTAATTAATTGACGAAATAACTTTATAATGTGCAGTTAATATCAAATTCAGTCAGAGATAGAAGAAATTATGTAAAACATACACCCTTCCCTCTCCAACCTCGGGTTTATTAACCGCGGCCCTCGAATATACGCGGTCTACATATTGAGTCCCACCCTTCCCAGCTGCGGAATTTCCGTTGCGTATCCACAGTTCAGACCACGAAAACTTTTAAATACCTCGCATCTTATGACTTTGTTGTCATCTTAACTCACTCACAAAGACTTTGTTGTCGTTTTAACTTGCTCGCTATTACGTTGTTGCCGTACTGACACGATTACGTATCCTTTTCGCGTGCCACAAGTCACTGCATTCAACACGATAATCCCGTGCATCGTATGACTTTGTTGTCATCTGCACTCGCTCACAAAGGCTATGTTGTTGTTCTAACTTGCTTGCTATTACTTTGTTGCCGTAATGTACGATTATGCTTTTTGCCCGCCACAAGTCTCTACATTCCACACGAGGCGATTAGTTGTGTATTATTCACATCAGCATACGCATACTTTTTGTGCACCGCAAGTCCACACGACGTGTTTAGTTGTGTATTATTCATATCAGCATACTAAATAAATTAAACATTTACTAATATTTTTCTGAATTTGTGCGTAATAATATTTGTTTAAATGCAAAAAAATGCCAGGTAAGATTAGAAGACTGTAGTAAATTGTATAAAATGATGTGCTGTACGTCACAGTATGCACGTAATTTCTCCGTTACCTATGGGGCGTTTGTAATCCTTCAGTCGGTAATTGTTTTACTCAATAGTTTGGCTTATGCATAGTGTGATACGTTTGAAGAAATTCTTAAAAAAAGAATTCATTCTGGGGTAGAATATGTAATTCCGAACAGCGGAATGCAGCGGAAAGCTATTTCTCGCATTTAGTACCACAAGTAGCACATAGATGGTGGTGATTGTTTTTCGTCACACATTTTTCATCTACGGGAGTTTCGACTACGCCAAACCAGAGAACTAGTAAGGAAGGAACAGCCTGTTATTGTATTTGTAATATTTATATAATGTATTTAAGTGAGAAATAAGCAAGTAATGTAAGTGATCAATAATATATGGTATAGTAATACGAACCGTGGAACCTAACCCCCAATTTCCAATATACTTAAGTATTTACCAACCATGGTTTTACCAACCGCAGTACTTTTCAGGAACGTAACCCCCGCGGATGGCAAGGGAAGGGTGTACATTGTTTACAAAAAAATATTTTTAATCTAGATATTTCACCCAAAAATTCACATTAAAATTATAAAATCAGAGTAAAGTTTTTTCTATTATTGTGCATTAAAACATCAAGAAGCCAGGTGAATACTATTGGCCGCCACCATTTTTTCCTCGAATACCGATCCGATAAATGGATACGTTCCAGTCCATCCGATCAGTTCCACCCATATAAGCAGTATAGTTTCTGAAAATACTCGGCCATGGCACTAGAATCTTCTTTTCTTTTTGAGAATAGCGACCAACATTTGAAATGGGGTGGAATCAGTGGCAACTACAGCATTGTCCACCCATCGAATCACTATCAGACCATCTTCTACAGATTTAGTTGCCTTGAATGTCCTCCTTTTCATATTTTTCATTTCCTTCGATGAAGGTAATGGGCAGTCTTTTGGGATTCTATTTTTTCTTATTGTTCCTGTTGCCTGGTATCCATGGGTGCAAATATGTTTCACTAAATTTAAACCCGTGAAATAATTATCGAAATAGAATCGATATGAGAGTTCCTTGCTGTGTAGTTCGTCAACCATTGCTGAAGCAAAAACAATTGGCTGTGAGACATAGATTACAATTTACACAAATAACCTTGGTTAATAGAGAACAATTTATTAACCATACCAAAATAAACTAACAAAATAACAATTCTCACAATTTAATTCACTGTGTGGTTCGGCACTTTGGACTTCCCTGGAAAGTTCAGGCGAGGTTAGTGCAGTGAGGGGTTGTTCTCCTGCTGCGGTTAAGAAGAGAGTCCGAGAAAGCGATAGCCCGCTCACTGCCTCGAACAGAGTTCCAGGGGAACAGGGGAGGGGTTCACAGGTGACTGGAATTTTGAAGTGGTGTCATGATTGGTGAACATTTGAAGGGGAGGATTTGGATTTGTGGTTCCAGTCTTACAGTTCATTGAGCTGGAAGGGGACTGGAGGGAGGACACCCCTTTTTGGGTATATATTTAGTCACCCAGAAAAGTCTGCGGCATCTCAGCGGAACGGCATCCAGCGGAGGGGCGATTAGTTCGGGCTTGGTTTCTCTCGGCAGGCTTTGTTGATCGACATACCTCGGTATTGTGGACCACATTCAGCCTCATATTCCAAGTTGGCTCTCGGATTTTTTCCTTGATAGATATCAAAATTTATCAAATACCCATCTTTGTAGCTTTGTAGCCGAATCTGATTGGCTTCCCTCTAATAAATTGCTTGCAGCCATGTCATCGGAAGTACACAATCATACTTTCATCAAAACTGCTGTGATCTATGATTGACCAAAAATTTCTTCTTCAGAATATCCATAAGAGGACAGTTCCACATTTTGTCGGCTGCATTCATTACCATATTATCATTACAATGAACAAATCGCATCAGTTGAAAAAATCTGTCTCAGCACATAGAATTGTATACTGATTCATTGGGAATGTCCGTCATGGATTCCCAGTACTGTCTATTATTTGGGATTGTGTTATAGCCACTCAATCCTAATTGAAAATCAACGGCCATTCCGATGGTAAAAAAATAATACATAAAAAATCGCGTAGAATTTTACGTAGTAATTCTGTCTACTTAGAGTAGTTTATAGTAACAATATAATAATACCTCATAATAAACAATAATTATGTGGCTAATATATATTGAAAGTTAAATACGTATATTTATACAGCTAGACAATGAGTGTGTAGCGATTTTTCATAATAAATATCGTATGAACACATACTTAGTTAATAAAATACATTAATATAGGATAATACATTGTATGGAATGCCATTCAGAATGATTCATAATTTAGACTATATTTTCAATGACTGAGACATAAAATATATAGATCCACTTATTATAAACAAAAGTATGAATTCGCATGGCAAACGCCTAGTGGTACCAAACGGTACCAGCGAAAAGTATTTCAAAATAAAACATTTCCTTTGAATTTTTTGGGCTTGAATTTAAAATACGTTGAAAAATACGTCTTAGGAATAGGTAAGAATTGATAGCCTAATCAAATATATGCGATATAGCGCAAAAAATAAAATAATTTCAGACATAGCCAAATTGAACACGACGTTTTTCAGTGTTCACAAAATACAGTGATTTAAAAGTGTTCTTACACCAAAATATAGTGAAGTAACTGCTTCAAATTTATTGCTAAAAATAATATTGAGCCTTAGGATGTTAAGACAATTGATATTTTGTCATTTCCATCGAAAATAACTATCTACGGCAACATTAAGTAGAGCAATGCAGAGTGGTACCGAACGGGACCACTAGGCATTAACGGGTTAAGTTACTTACAGAGTACTCTACGCCACACGAAAATATCATTAAAAACTATTTATTAGTAATACCGTATCTGCCTGAATACAAGCCGATGGTTTTTGTCAGAATCAGTCATGAAAAAATCACCCCTCGGCTTAAATGCGTGTCCGAGGAAAATTTGGGTTATGGTTAAATCTCGAAGTCTCTCATTGACTTCGCGTTCAAATGATAGTACTATATTTTTCGTAAAGTTGTAACGTTCTGGATTAACAAAAAAAATAACGGACGTGGGTACAATCAGAACAAGGTTTTAATGGCAACAAAAAACAAGAAAACCAGAATTAACACAAAATAGAAGAGACGCTGTATCTTGAGCCGCCGATCGCTAGCTCTCCACGACCTTTCTCCTTCACCAAGCCCCACAGTCCCACTCCCAAGCCTCCAGACCTTTTCTCCCAGGATCTCCCCGTATTCCCCTCTCCCCTCTTCCCGTCCGCCACTCCAGTTATCTTTCAGGAACAGTGGCGCTACCTTTGGTCACCGCCAAATTCAAATTTGGCGACCAAGGTGACCATAACCACACTCGTTACACAGGTCCTCCCCTGAAATGAAAAGGCAATTAATAGGTGTAAGGGCGAAGGTCTTCGACGTGAACCATCCCCGTAGCTCGGCGTCTGAGATTTTCCAACTCGTACACCGTTGGCGACGCCTTTTTAAGGATTTTAAAAGGACCGATAAACTTCGGCTCCAACTTGGCAGTCCGATACTTTCCCGCGTCGGACAGGACGCAGTTCTTTTTCGAAACCAAATCCCCAGGCCTAAAGGTCACATCCCTCCTACGCAGGTTAAAATGCCGTGTTTGGCGCTCGCTCGCCCTTCTCATTAAGTTACTAGCCAATTTGTGAAATTTATTAAGCTTCGTCCTCAGAGAACGATGGTACTCGTTTGGTTGGAATGGCACCTTATCTCCGTGTCCCAAATTGCCGAAGGATTCATTGGGCCCTCGCAATTCCCAGAGAATCCGGTGGATTCATTGCACGCAGTTCTTAGGGCGAAAATAATATGGGAAATATTTTCGTCCCAGGTTCTTTGCGAGCCTTGGCAGTATATTGATAACATTGTCTTTAGAGTTCGGATGCATCTCTCAGCTGGGTTAGCCCTCGGATGGTATAGGGCGATATACGCGAGCTGAATTTGATATGCGTCGCAAGCCCGTTGAAGGGCTTTTGACCTGAACTGGGGCCCATTATCCATTAATGAGATCTCCGGACATCCCCACTGGCTTATTACACTATTCATTAAGTGTTTTCTCACATCCTCTGCCCTTATGGATTTTAGTAGAATAGCAATTGGCCAATGAGTGGCGGTATCTACAAATATTAATGCATACCGTTTTCCGGACTTCGACCTCGGTAAGGGTCCAATTATATCGGCCGCCACCACCGACCACGGTGCTACCATATCCTTTGGACGCATTTTCCCGGCTGGGGAGGATTGTTCTACTTTGTACTGCTGGCACTCTGTACAAGATTTTACATAGCGCAAAATGTCCTTCCTCAAAGATGGCCAGAAATAAAATCTACGTAAGTTTTATAGAAACCTAAATGTCCAGCACACCGACTATCGTGGTTCTTTGTTAGAAGTGCTTCTTCACGTTGTTCTTTAGTCGGTATAGTTGGTCGTCCACGAGGACATATTGCTTAAAAATTTCAGGATGGCTTTTGACCCCTTTATAAGTTTCTAGGTACCATGGATCCGTAATTTTTATACCTTGCCATTCTGGCATTCCCACAAAATATATTCTTGAGAGGGCGTCTGGGACTACTTGGTATTCCCCTTTGCGATATACAACTTCAAAATTGAACTGCTGGAGTTGGGTTATCCATCTCGCGAGACGGCCCTTGGGATTTTTCATATTAAAAAGCCAAACCAGCGATGAGTGGTCGGTTATTACTTTAAAGCGATAGCCGTCAATATAACATTTAAACTTATTTATCGCGAATAGAACAGCGAGGCACTCCCGCTCAGCCTTATTCAAGGTACGGGAAGCGTACACAATCACATTCTCGCCATCACGGGTTTCTTGGCACAAAACGGCGCCAATCCCCACCTCTGATGCGTCACATTGTATGACGAATGGAATACCGAAGTCTGGGCAGCTTATTGGAGCCTTTGTCAAACATTCTTTCAATTTATTAAAGGCAACCACTTGATCTTCCTGCCATTTCCACACCGACAGTTTTTTTAACAAGCTTGTTAATGGCTTGGCCACCAACGCGAATCTAGGAACGAATCTCCTATACCAGCTGACGAATCCTAAAAATCATTTTAGATCTGAAACGTTCCTGGGTGTAGGGTAATTCTTAACGGCCTCAACCCTTTCTGGGTTGGCCTCTTAATTCTCCGTTTCCCACTATATAGCCTAGATACTTAATTTTCTGTTTTAAAAAGTTACATTTGTCACAATTTATTTTTAATCCGGCCTCTCGCAACAAGGTGAAAACCTTGCGGAGCAATTTTAAGTGCTCCTGATACGTTTCACTAACGATTATTATATCATCCATATATGTAAAACAATACGGCTCGAGTTCGGGTCCAATAACGCAATCCATTAACCGTTGAAAAGTAGCTCCCGTGCTATGCAGTACAAATGGCATCACGCAGAATTGGAAAAGCCCCTTTCCCGGCACGGTGAAAGCTGTTTTATCTCTACTGCTGGGATCTAATTCCACTTGCCAGAATCCCTTTTCCAAATCTATGGTGCTAACAGACCTAGCACACTTTAATTTGTCTAAGATTGCGGATATGTATGGTAGCGGATATGCGTCCTTTCGGCTGACGGCATTCACTTTACGGAAGTCTACCACGAACCTTCGGCTACGGTTCTTCGGAACCAATATAATAGGCGATGACCACGGGCTCTTTGACGGTTCTATTACCCCATTTTCAAGCATCTTGTCTACTTGAGCGTTAATTTCCTCCTGTATCCTCGGAGAAACTGGGTAATACCTTTGCTTGATAGGGGTCACGTCACCCGTGTCTATGCAATGGCAGATTAAGTTAGTCTCTCCCCTGGCTTGCTTGAACAATTGGATTTCTCTGTCTAAAATCTCGTCGAAGTTTTCCAGCTGATCTCCTTCCCCTGTAATGCCCAAGCTGACCTCTGTCGTTATTCTGGTATTAAGCGAATCGCTATCTTTAGTCAAAAGCGGTACGGAAGATCCATTAGGAAAAGACATTAGTTTCTGTTCGAAATTTAATATTAGGCTACATTGAGAAAAAAAATTTGCTCCGAGTAACATAGGGCTAGCCAGACCAGGTAAAACGTGAAAGTGGCCCTCCCATGAGAATTTCCCGATCTGTACGACCGCTACCGCCGGTGGGCCCAATTCTACCAACCGACCGTCCGTGACCTCGACTCGCTTGACTGCAGTAAGACCTTCGGGCTCATATGATTCCTTAAGCAGGAATGCCATATCCCTACTAATTACTGATATAGATGCTCCTGTGTCTAAAAGGGCCCTTACATTGTGCCCTCCGACTTTAACTATACTCCGCGGCAGGAAAATGTAGGGCTCAAGGTCAGCGGTACAGAGCGCAGCATTGCCAAACCTCACTTTACTAAGGAAACGAAACGAGCGAAAATGCGGCACGTGCCGTGACAAATTTTTCTTAAAACTTCTACGGCGATAAGGAACACATAGCTACACTCAAGTTGTTCAGAAAATTATTGCAGGTTGCTCAGTATCTTATCTCACTAACGAACTCAATAAATATTGAATAAATTTAGCTATTAGGGAAATAAAAAATTATTTACCCTTATACGACGGAAAAATTTACCTCGATGCAATGCAAAAATTAGTCTCTATCGAATTTACTTTCTATTAAAGATAGAGACAAAGTGTCTCCTATGAATTTTAGAAGGATTAAAGCGTCTTTCAATAAAAGATTCATTCTGATATTTTACTTCGTTCTCGAGTTATGCTTATTTATATTTGGATAAAGGAAGAAGTCGCGGCAGACTTGACGCGTAAGGGTAACGGTACGGAACATTTCTAAGTTTAATCCATTAAACCTCAGTGCTTGCAGAATGCAAGCAACCACCTTCTCGTATGTAATAATTCCTATTATTTTATTTCATTATCAATTATTTTGATTTTTCCATGGCAGTTTAGGATTGGAAACAACATGTATATAATTCAAAATAATAAATTTATAACACAATTACATAATTGCATTTATTATATATCAATCTCAATATCTGACAGTTCACTTTCATCTGAATCTAATTCCCCCAAATGAATCACAAAGGGTTCAACCACTTCATCACGTGCACACTCTTGAAGAAAGTCTTTCTCTTGTATATCTTCCGAATGTCGGACGCATTTTTGCCAGTCCTCAATTTTCACATTTTTAATGGCCTCGTGCATGTGTTTTTCCACATCTACAATTTTAAACGTTTTATTACGGGCAGCTACCTCCCCTTTTACCTGAGCCCAAATCAACTCTATCGGGTTGTAATGCGCGTGATAAGGTGGTAAGCGAATTACTTGGTGTCCCATTTTGTAGGGCAATTTATCTACCTCGTAAATCTTAGGCGCATTTTTAATTTCATTTTTATTAAGTAATTCTGTCTCATCCGGAGAGAACTGAATATGTTTTTTCCGAAGCCAGTCCTGAATGTCAGCCTTTTTCCAATTGGATGATGGGATTTTTTCGTACCTGACGGAATGATAGCTTGCATTGTCCATTACTATTATGGATCCCTCTTCCAACAAAGACAAGAAATCTAAAAACCATTCTGTGAACAATTTGGAGTTCATTTCCGTATGGTAATCTGAATGAAGAGCACTTTTTTTTGAACGGAAAACTAATTCACACTCTTCAACGAAACCAGTCTGAGCTGATCCCACATGTAGCACAATTAGTCTACCCCCTTTGCCTGTGGGCACTTTCAGTCCTCCATGTCGGTCTGAATCCTGCCATATGAAATTCTTCGAGTGGTTTTGGTTTACCCACGTTTCATCCAAATAATAAATGGGTCTGGAAAAGTTTTCTTTCCTCGCATTGTGCATAGCACGAAGAAACCTCGCCCGCGCGCAAGTAATGTCTCTCCGTTCCATCAAAAATTTACGCCCATCGTTGCATTTTCTATACCTATAAAAGGATCATTGGCTGTTAAAAAATTCCCTTAAACTGTTAACCAAGCACATACTATTTCAGTTTTCATATTAAAAATTATATTGTGTTTATATAGGGTGTTTCAAAATGCACGGAAATTTTTTTTGATAAATAAAATTTCTGATAAATTACTTTAAATATTATATTTTTGCTACATTATTAAATGTACCTGCGATATATTTATTATTAAATAGAGGTGTAGGTACCGTACCGTCTACCATGAGCCGCCGGCTTTGTCTCATCGACATTCTCTTCAGTGTTCATTTTAAGAAGCACCGAAGGTTGATATCGGAATAACTAAACTAACAAATATAACAAATAACAAATCCCACAAATAACTACACCAATAACAGGATAACAAACAACTAAATTATATTCAACATGAACAACGAGAGACGAGACGAAATCAGAACCGCAGAAATGCTACGAGAGCTACCTCACAAGTGACGCCGAAATGCGTAGCGTATCATCAGGCAACATCGCCGGGCGAGGGGCGAAGAGGAGGACGGAGGGTTGGTCGACCTTGAGCCTTACATTTTCGTGCCGCGGAGTATAGCACGAAAAATCTGTCAATGGGTCGGTCAAAGGTGCACTTTTGCTTAGTTGGGTTCATAAATTTTCGGACCGTTACTACCCACCTTTGCCACTCATCACTTCTGGATGATGGGAAGCGGTCGCCAATTCCGCACTCGTCAACGAAAGGGAGGCTTTGTCATTCCAAATCCGCCGTGGCAGCAGTCATTCGGTTCTCCGTCTGTGTTGGCCTGCGTTGAGACGTACATTGGCGAGAAAAATGACCGTTTTGACCACATTTCCAACATGATTCGTGGACAAGGCGTTCACTCTTCTTCTCGAAGGTTCTTGCGGCCCGATACCGAAAAATAGCTAAATTCGCGGTCAATCATTTCTTCCGGCTGTGGAGGAGGGCGATATAACTTACACCGCTCTCGCCGGCTCTCAATCTCGCCCCCAACACGGGCGAGGTCCGCGAAACTATGAATTTCCTGCGGTACGATTTTTTCTAAATAGTAAGAGTGAAGATTGTCTAAAGTTAACGATAAAAGATCCCCATCGGCTAAAGGTCTTTCTAATCTAGCGTTCAGCTCTTAGCATGGTGATGAACCCATTCAGAAGCTCATGTTCTCCTTGTGTGCGTCTAAACAAATCTTTCTTTAGGTGAATATCATATCCGACGGGGAGATACGTTCGCCTACTCTCTGCCCTGAAATCATTCCAGCATGAAATACTAAACCTATTGGCGCGAAACCATTGAATTGCTTTTTCCCCAAGCATTTCTGGAACTAGGTCCCGCATTTCCTCATCCGATACTCCCTTATACTCTTTAAATGTATCGGCTTGTTCTAGGAAAAGAGCAACGCTTTCACCTTCACGACCATTAAACATTAAATTCCAATGACAAAGATCGTTCGCGAGCTGTCTAATAGTATCTCGCGGGAGTAAGCCCCTCGAGTGGAGAGGCTAGCTAAAGCCTGCATTAAATGAGATAAGGCATCCGTCGAAAATGGTGTAGTCGGACCCATACCTGTAGACATCGCTGCCGATTGCAGTCTCCTCTGCTGCCATTTCCATAACGTGGTGTCTTAACAGACTCCGGAGCTCATCTAATGTTCCTGAATCGTCCGATCGAAGACGGTGGCACCATTGTATGATCTCATCTTTTGAGAGATCATAAATCCAGCTCGTTCCTGCAGGCACCTCCATATGCTTAACCTAATCTATACCTAAACAACAGGAAAGGAAAGGGATCTAACTCTTCTCTCCACAAGGTCTGTCGGGGCATTTAGCTACAGGTATCATGGCGGACCTTGAATAGGATGACAATGAGTTCGGAAGTAGCGACAAGCTAATCTAGATTGACACCAAGCCTTGAACGTGCCCCATGTTGGGCGCCATGTAACGTTCTGGAATAACAAAAAAAATAACGGACGTGGGTACAATCAGAACAAGGTTTTAATGCCAACAAAAAACACGAAAACCAGAATTAACACAAAATAGAAGAGACGCTGTATCTTGAGCCGCCGATCGCTAGCTCTCCACGACCTTTCTCCTTCACCAAGCCCCACAGTCCCACTCCCAAGCCTCCACGACCTTTTCTCCCAGGATCTCCCCGTATTCCCCTCTCCCCTCTTCCCGTCCGCCACTCCAGTTATCTTTTGGGAACAGTGGCGCTACCTTTGGTCACCGCCAAGTTCAAATTTGGCGACCAAGGTGACCATAACCACACTCGTTACAAAGTAAATATTTGACCTACGATGAATATATATAAAAATATCTTGGCGAGATAGCTTGCGTAAATTGACTACTACGCAAAATGCGTTGACGGCTGTGAATGCTCAGCTGTTTGAATTTCGGTAAAACTTTACATGGAACATGTGTAATTATAAAAATGCAGTTTCTTAAGGCAATGTAAATGCTAATTACATTGGAAATAGACTTGGATGAAAAAATATATTGGTTAGATCGCTTGCGTAAATTGACTACTACTCAAAATGCGTTGATGGCTGTGAATGCTCAGCTGTTTGAATTTCGGTAAAACTGTACATGGAACGTGTATAATTATAAAAAATGTAGTTTCTTAAGACAATGTATATGCTAATTTCATTGGAAATAGACTTCGATGAAAAAATATCTTGGCGAGATCACTGTTACTATATTTGACCTTTTGTGAAAATGAAGATGAATGAAATTATTGTCACTGAATGTGGAACATTCTTCAGCAACGCAAAATTATTAATTGGAGTAATATTTCAAAATGTCAACAATTAAACCATTTCCCACACATTTCTTCGATCTCGAATAATGTACTCTAACAATCAGATATGCAGAATGCCCGGCACACTTCAGGATAGAATCTACGAAATTTACGTTTTTGCCAAAAAATTGTGGAAATTTTTGGGGGGTCGGCTTCTATTCAGGCAGATACGGTATTTCAATTATAATCAACAAATATTAGGTTTTCAGGTAAACAAAGCAAACACACACAGAAATTAAAAAACGATATTACGTTAAAAATTTTCCAACATAAATGCGTTGGTATCTCAATTTCGGCGACAATGGGGGTTATCATGGTAGCTTATAATGGGTATTGTAATAAAACTGATAAAATCATGCATTTCATTGATTCTAAATGCATTTTTATGCAAATTCGATCAAGATTCAGATTCTCTCTTCAATAAAAATAAACTTCGTTCTTTTCTTCAGAGAACCATTCAAGTCTCAAGTTTGTGCTATGTTTCTAAGTAATTTTAAAATTCAAATGGTAAATGTTATGCACTCGTCCCTGTGTTATTCAAATGAAAAAAGAAAATATTTTTTAAAAATTAGAAAGGTCAATCAAATCGACATAAAAACCTTACTACACCACCGTACTCGTTATTCCAGTTAAAATGATAACTTTGTCTTGTTTCTACATGCTGTAGTTGCTGAGCTATAAAAAGACTTACAAACACGTTATTTTATAGACATATATATATACGAGCTGCGTGACTCGTCGTTGCTGGGTCATTATTTCACCATTGGAACTTAGATGAAACTTAAAAATATACCCATGATAGACTTAAACTTCTTTTAATAAACTAACAGGTTGATAGGAAGAGTAGATTTGAAATTGTGAATATTAGTATCCAACACCACTCAGAAGACTTAAACACTAAGGTGATAAAAAAAAGTGAAAAACAAACTATAAACTAACAGGTTGATAGGCAAAGTGGATTTTTAGTTTTGAATATTATTATCACAAAACCACTCAGAAGACTTAAACAGTAAGGTGATACAAACAAAAGCGAAGAATAAACTAACTAACTAAACTAATTGTGAATATTATCACAACACGTGATACAAACAAAAGCAAATAACAAACTATAAACTAACTAACTAAACTAATTGTGAATATTATTATCACAACATCACTGAGAAGACTTAAACACTAAAGTGATAAAAACCAAAGCGAAAAACTAACTATAGTGATACAAACAAAAGTGAAGCATAATAACCTCAATTTAGAGGAAGAAACAGAAAAATAAAATCTAACTAACACCTTACCTTCACTCAGAGAGTGAAAGAAACAAAAACGAAGAAAAAACACAACAATCGGTTATTAATAACGTGACTGTAGACTTGGCTTCACCATCAGTTATACGGACTCACAAACAGTTGCTTTCCTTCAAGTGTCTATCAATGAATGCTTTTAAAATCTTACAGGACCTACAATAAAGGCAAGTGTTTACTTAGATTATCAATGAAGAGAAGATAACAATAACACTTTTATTTAGTCTATTTGAAGGTTTAATTGGCCTTTATTGAATCAGAGGCAGCAATGAGTCTCCTTGACAACGCCCGGAATGAGTACGAAAAATCCGCAAAATTTCGGGAGAGAATGCGTATTTCTGAAAAATTCGACCATGTAACGTGTAAACATTGCAAGAATAAGATAGTATAGAGCTTTAGTCATCGAATAAAGCAAAAAAGAAAAAATCTGTCAATATTTTAACGAATGAAGGAAAGAACATTGCACTCTGAAAAATCGAAAATCCCGTGTAAACTTATGGGCAAATATAATTGCCTTCTGGATTCAAACCCGGGACACTTTAGCAAATGAAATATTTTTCCAAGTACTTCATAGCCAGTAGAAACAAAATGCCGTTTACCGCATATCTTTACGACGAACGGTTCTCGAGAAATATGCGAATTATGCAAGGCTTCATACGCACGAAAGGACGGATGCAGCTTCATTACATGCATAATATATAGGATGTTTTTAAATAATTAATCGTTTCACAAGACATTAATTGAAAAAAGGGCCACGTTAGGACATTCTGCATTTCAGTACGAATTCAGCGATACCCAATACATGTCTGGTTAACCGTCTTCACAGGAAAAATGCAGAATGACAATCCCTTAAACATGCCTAAAATAAGATGTTTTTAAATAATTAATCGTTTCACAAGACGTTAATTGAAAAAAGGGCCACGTTAGGACATTCCCCATTTCAATACGAATTCAGTGATACCAATACATATATGTGTGGTTAACCATCATTGCAGGAAAAATGCAGAATCAAAAAAACCTTCCAATTTTTTATGCACACACACACACACACACATATATATATATCATACTGCAAGTATGTTCTCTCACCCTAAAGTAAAGAGTATGAGCCGACAAGTAATTTTTAAACGCAACAATTTCCACCTTCTCGCCTATGTACGTATTTTCTTTATGGACAATATATTGGAATAAAGAACAACTCCTAAAATTTAAAATTATAAAAATTTTTTAGGTTTTCATCCTTTGTTACGAATACCTCACATTTCTGCAAAGTTTCATCAATGTAGCACCTCTCGAAGTGCATTTACATAAATTTAATTGTTTAAAATTTATGAATTTTTAACAGCTACAATAATAAACTCTTATGAAATTATCAGTGTTAATTACTACCGGAACATTATTCCCTAACTTTCATAAAATTTTCAGCTTCCTGGATCTTCAGAAAGTACATAAACATTAGTCAATTTGTTTAACATTTAAGAATTTTTTACGGCCGAACAAATAAAAATTTTCAAATTTCTATAATCCCGTTTTCGTGTTTTGGTAAATACTAGTGTTTGAAAATATTTCAGCATTGTAGCACATTTAGAAGTACCTAAATCACAAATTGTTCGTTTAAAAGTTTAAAATTTTTAACGGCCAAGAAAATAAACGTAATTTTCTATTTATTCTGGGTGTTTTGTGACCAATCCTACCTATGTACCATATTTCAGCTCTCCATCTATTGTAATTTGGGCCAGACATTAGTATCCTCCTATACAGGAGACCCTCACTATTCACGGGGGATGCGTTCCTGAAAATGCCGCGAGTTCAAATCCGCGACTACCGAAACCAACTTCTTATGGGGAAAGGGGGGATAGGTTCTTCATAAACATTTTTACGGAAGAATATGATACGAAAATACATAAACAAGAGACATTTTAATATTTAGACATTCTAGAGAATAAATTTATTACATAAAAGTTACTGAACATACCTTTAATGATGAAGAAGCCCACGAAAATGACTAATACGTAGATGATGATGGCTATCAGTTAGTCTTCCTCTGATACCTCGTTCCAGCAACTCCCAATGTCTGAAGCAGAGCTGACTCAGGCGACAGAGGAGGAAGTTTGTTGGGTTGGAGGATCTGGTTTTTGTAGGAATGTTGTGATGAGAAGCTGTTTTGACCTTTTTAGTAATTTCTTTTGAATTTCTCTGTAAGGCCTCAATTTCCATCTTCATCTTCATGCTACGCTCCATAGAGGGGTCATACTCAACCATTTTGTCTGTTAATAACTTCCCAAGGCTGAAGATTTCTGCAAGTTTTTTCTGATTTAAATCTTGTTTTTCAACCTCCTCAATTACGTCTTTACTTTCTTCCTCACTTGCCTTTACCATTTCTTCCAGGTCTTCCTCAGTGAGTTTCTCGGCGTGAGACTCAATGAGTTCTTCTACATCCAGTTTCTCCATATCTGCGAATCCTTCCCATCCTATGTCATGGGCCATTTCCGCAACTCTCTTAAATTCGTCATCCGAGGATGGGAAACTGTATACATCATTTACAGTTTCTCTCCATAATTTCCTCCAACAGGAGTTGATGGTTGTATGTTTGATTTCATCGAGCGATTCCTTCACGTTTTTTATGCAGTCACCGATGTTATAGTCTTTCCAACACTGCTTAATGTCCAGTGATGGATTTAACTCCATCGCATCAAGTATGCGAGCAAAAGTTTGCCTGATTTAATATGCTTCGAAGGTAGAAATCACGCCCTGGTCTAGCAGTTGAAAGAGTGATGTCATGTTTGGTGGTAGAAAAACCACCTCCACGTTGGGATGGACAAATTGCACACTCTGAGGATGACCTGGCACATTGTCCACAATGAGGAGAGCTTTGAAAGGTAGTTCTTTGGAGGTTAGGTATTTTTCCACCTCTCGGATGAAACAGTTATGGAACCAATCCAAGAAGAGAGTAGCTGTGACCCAGGCTTTCTTGTTAGACTGCCAATAAACAGGTAAGCAGTGTTTATTCTTGCCTTTCAGTGCCCTGTGGTTCAATGAATGGTATAACAACATCGGCTTCTCCTGAAGCATTAGTACAAAAGGAGAAGTTATCGTATCTTTGGCTGCTTTGAAGCCAGAAGCAAATTTCTCCTCTTTGGATAGGAATATCCTTAATGGCATTTTCTTCCAAAATAAGGACGTCTCATCAGCGTTAAAGACTTGTTCCGGCTTATATTCCTTCTGTCTTATGATGTTAAGAAACTCTGAAGTGAAAACCTGTGCTGCAGCATGGTCTGTCAACGCCAGTTCTCCTACTAATTTGATGTTATGTAGGCTATACCTCCTCTTAAATTTCTCAAACCACCCTTTACTTGCACAAAAACTCAAAGAACTCTCACAATCAGATTCTTGAGCAAAAGGCTTTTAAAGACGAAGAGCCTTCTCCTGTATCACCAAGCCACTCAGAGGTACATTTTTTTGATCTTGATCTTTAATCCATAGACTTAAAGCGTCACCATTTTCTCTATTTTGGGATCACAACTCACAAATGATAATTTAGCACTTGCTGGAGCACTCCCTGAAACACTCCTTCTTATGCTTTCTTCTTGATGTAGCGCACAGTTGATTCATTTATTCCATAGTGTCGAACCACAGACGCAGCATTATCTCCACTAACAAAGCTTGTCCAATAGTTCCATTTTCATTCTTAATGACATGACTTTCTTCTCCCTTTTACCTTTTAAATCACCTAATGCTTTATGCTTTCCTTCATTATTAGATGCCATGATTAATGGGTTAAAATAAATTTTCTTTTCTCACTAAAACGTAAACTTATCAATTTATGCAGAATAGTGAATGAAAGAGAAACTAAAATTTTACTTATCCACTATTTCTTTCGCTGCTAGAATCACTGTTACTAAAGAAGCTTCAGCTAAAAAAAATATCCATCCACTTCCTCTTTGAGTGAAGTACTGAACGACCTCACGATACGAAGTGACGTAGTTGGTGGTATTCCTGACTTCATAAAGTACATACCATATTCACCCGAATCCAAGACGACCCTGAATCTAAGACGACCCCCCATTTTGATGATTCCAAAAGAGAAAAAAGCTCCAATTGACCTTCATGACTACAAAAATTATAAATCTTGTGAAATATTTATTTTCTCTTATACTTTTCTTGAATGTCATTGTCTTTTAACATTTTAAAATCATAAGATCACATCACAAATAGAACCATTCAGGTTTTCAAACAAATTAAATGGTAGCATTCATTTTAAGATAACATTAAAAATAAAGTAAATACATTGAAAGAATACACTCATTTCAGGACAACAAAAAAACATTTCAATCCAAGTGCTGCATAAAATCATTTTATTGTGTTAGTCATCATCACTGTCTATGCAACCTTCACTATTTTCCTCACGCTCACTATCTTTATCACTCTCAACTTCATCATCAGTCTCCCACAAAACATCATCCTCACTCCCATCCATGGCATTAGATAAGCAGCATTTCTTAAATCCTTTCACTATTACGTTTGCATTTATTTGTTGCCACGATGCCTTGATCCATTGGCAGAGCATTGCAACTTCAGGTTTCTTAAGATTTCCTTTTGGTGTTAAAGTGTGAGTTCCACTCTGTAACCACTCAGAATACAAAACCTTTAAATTATTTTTAAAACACTTACTGACAGCAACATCTAAAACTTGAAGTTGCGATGTCATTCCTCCAGGTATTACAATAAGATCAATATTCATCGCACTCATTATGTTTTTAATTTCAGGGGATGTGTCCCTGAATGCATCCAGTGAAAGCATTGCTCTTTGTTTCAGTAAAGCTCCTGGCCGTCTATTCCACACCACATGTAACCAATCTCTCATTAGATCTTTAGTCATCCACCCCTTTCCTTGACACCTATTATTCCACTTGGCAAATGTTTCTTAGGTATTGTTTTCCACTTTAGAATCACATATGGTGGTAATTTAGTCCCATCTGCTAAAACCGCCAACATTACCGTGACTCGCATCTTTTCGTTGCCTGTAGTTTTAATTAGGACGGACTTTGCACCTTTTTCGTTCACAGTATAATTAGATGGCATGTAGAAGAAAACCGTAGTTTCATCAGCATTTCCTATTTGGCTCAAAAGGTAATTATTGGTTTTTCTAAGTCCAATTACGTATTTCTGATAAGCGAGAAGTTTTTCAACATAGTCTTCTGACAATTTCTGACACAGCGAAGTTCGTCGCCGTAAAGAAAAATTATTTCGTCGCATCATTCTCACGCACCAACTTCTGCTGGCCTTGATTTCTTGCAATGATATATTAAGTCCTCTAGTAATTTCATTAGCTTTAAGTATTATACTTTCAGTCGACACAAGCATACCGTTCTTCCTCATGGTGCGCACAAACTTGACTACTTCTTCTTCAATGCCATGAAATCGGCCTAATTTTGGACCACTGAGCGACTTCCTTGTGGCTTTTTCTAGTTCCTGTTTTGAGAGTTTCCATCGACGCACATTTGCCTCAGATACACCGAACTTTCTACTCGCATCACAGTTATTAGTTTTTTCGGCGTAATTTATCACGATCAGCTTAAAATTTGTATCTTAGCTCCGTCTAATTCTTTTGTTAACTTTCCCTTTGCACTCGTGCCACGTACTTACATGATCTGTCATTTTAACTTAGGGGTTGTGCATTTAAATCAAGAATGCACAACTCAAAATTACTGTCACACTTAGTGAATCGCGGTGCGTCGTTTGAAAGGGGAATCCCAATGATTTCCGCTCTCATTTGTTTTGACATTGGGTTGCCATTACGTGCAAGATGAAAGAACGTCGTCTGTGTTATGATCGTCGACGATGATTATTAGTCTAATTAATTATTATTCCCGTCATGTTTTTCTTATTGTTATTACTATTTGTTTATTTCACTTCTTTATGTACGTACTTGAATTTGCTGTTGTGAATTGTTTACTCTAATATACCATTTGTTGTAAAAACCATTGATTAAATGCTTAAATATACTTCGTATTCGAATGTAAGACGACTCTTGATATTTACAGCTGAAAATTTGGAAAAAAAGGTCGTCTTAGATTCAGGTGAATACGGTACATTGTATTTTCATTAGTGTAAAGGTTATTCTGCAGGCTTTTTTATAAGAATCGGAAAATTAATTTTTGTTTTCACTCTATGGGGTGATAGAAACATTGTAGCAGTTACAAGTGTACGAAGAGAACTCAGTTTCTTCACTCCATCTTATGGGAACAATGAAACAATGTGGATCATTCAAGAAGCGACACATCTCCAAGTGTGGATGAGATTTATAATGTTTACTCGTCAATTTAATTCTGTCTCAGCAGATTCTATTGCCCAAACCTTTTAGGAATTACTGTATCTGCCCGAACACAAGCCGATGTTTTTTGTCAAAATCTATGATGAAAAAATCACCTCTCGGCTTAAATGCAAGTCCAAGGAAAATTTGAGTTATGGTTAAATCTCGAAGTCTCTCATTGCCTTCCCATTCAAATGATAGTACTATATTTTTCGTAAAGTAAATATTTGACCTACGATGAATATATATAAAAATATATTGGTTAGATCGCTTGCGTAAATTGACTACTACTCAAAATGCGTTGATGGCTGTGAATGCTCAGCTGTTTGAATTTCGGTAAAACTTTACATGGAACGTGTGTAATTATAAAAATGCAGTTTCTTAAGGCAATGTAAATGCTAATTTCATTGGAAATGGACTTGGATGAAAAAATATATTGGTTAGATCGCTTGCGTAAATTGACTACTACGCAAAATGCGTTGACGGCTGTGAATGCTCAGCTGTTTGAATTTCGGTAAAACTGTACATGAAAAATGTATAATTATAAAAATGCAATTTCTTAAGGCAATGTATATGCTAATTTCATTGGAAATAGACTTGGATGAAAAATTTCCTGGCAAGATCGCTGTTACTATATTTGACCTTTTGTGAAAATGAAGATGAATGAAATTATTGTCACTGAATGTGGAACATTATTCAACGGTGCAAAATTATTAATTGGAGTAATATTTCAAAATGTCAACAACTAAACCATTTCCCACACATTTCCTTGATCTCAAATAATGTATTCTAAGATGTGCATGAATGCCCGGCACACTTACAAATACATGGGTAAATAATTTGAAGAAAATTATTTATTATATTTATCCACTGTATGATTTTTTTTCAAAATATCTTCTTGTTCTTGTAGAAAATTATAAAATTCTGTGCAGCTCATGCTGTAATTGAATTTTGTTATCAATATTGATTTTATTGTGTCAATTTTAAACTGAGTTTTTTCACTTGTCCAAAGATCATTCATTAATTTAAAAAATCTTTCTGTTTCTGCATTTGATCCAGTTAAACATAAGGCAAAATCTACTAACTGTAACAGGTTTTTATAAGGTATTTCATTAGAGTCAAAATGTATAAAAATTTCAACCCATTTTCAATCAACGGGTATTTCATTATTGCTCCAATCAGCAATTTTCTCTATTGTAGCAAAATTTTTCAAACAGGTGATTTCATCAAACAGTTCTGTATCATTGATATTTAAATCTGATTTTTTCATTGAAATAAAATCAAAACACTTTTCAATTTTAGTCCATTCTGGAATTTTTCGTAGAATAATCCATTCAAAAATATTAATTTCATCGAATTCTTTGGTTTGCTGGTCCAAGTATTCCACACAGGTACAGGAAAAGGAATTTACTTGCTTTTTAAATTTTTTGACATCAAGAACCCCATCTTTTTCCAAATCACAAAATCACAAATCATTTTTCTGACATTAGCAGGTAAGAAAATTTCTCTTTGTCATTCCATTAATTTTAATTTAAAGTTTTTAAAAATATTTGCTACTTCTGGCTTTGAGACATTTTCTGATTCAATTTGGAGTATGCAGTTTTGAAAAGTTAAGGCCTGACTTTGGATAAAATAAAGCCAAACCTCAGCAGATGAATCCTCAAAAAGCTTTTTAAAATCTTGGGACATCTTTCTTGAGACAAAAAAAAAGTTTTTAATGGTTGGAATAATCTCAACACTCTCCCTACTGCTGGTGTCAGCGCCAACCACCTGGTTTTACTAAAACCAGGGCCGGCTTAAGGGATGAGCCAACGTGGCATTGGCTCAGGGCACCGAAGTTTAAGGGGTGCCAAAAATCGAAAGAGCAACAGAAAATAATATCACTATCTTTCAACAAGAAACAAGTGATCAGTTTGAAAAAGGTGTTCTATATAAAAATTAGGGCTGGAATTTTTTATTACATTAATTTTGAGTTTTCCTCTTTTTCGAAGAGGAAAATCTTGGCTCCAGGCATGATTTGTTTTTTTAACCCTCGACCTCGGTATGGGTGGGTTACATTATTAAAATTTTTAAACCTCTCAGTGTCACTTAATCTCTGGCCTTCTGAGTATCTTATCTTTAGTCCATTATGTATCATATGACGAATTTGAAGGCCTCTCCAAGTAAGCTTTATCTGTTTACATTGAGGTTTTTCACCACTGCACATTGGTTATTTGTGGTCGATCACTAAAAGGTCGCGCACAGTCTAAAAGACCGGGTTCTCTATTAGGAATATCTTATGCTTTGTCAACTTATTTCATGTCGAGTTCACTATCTACCAATTTTTCGATCTGGAAGACTCCTGTCGTAAGTATTATTTGTGTTTATGTTTATTATCTCTGTGAGCAAGCAAGCGGCGCCAGCCTGGCGTGCCGTATGCTCTTCTCTGTAGTGATATCATTGTTATTCCTTCAAAAATGTGTGGGGATAAGTGCTGTCCAACTTTCCTGATATACAAAGCAATAACTAGTTGTGCTCGCCTAATAGTCAGTCACTTATGTCTGACTGAGAAGGTACATTGGAGACGACACGGTCCTTTTCAAGTGAGTGTATTTGAGACAGCTTATAATTTTTTGCGCAGTCTTCATTATTTTTATGCGGTAATAATAAAAATCGAACATTCTACGAAGAAATCATCTACTCTTCTTCCTGTGAATAACTGGCCTGCACACTGTGTGGTAAGCGTTTGATACCGCTATTTATCGTATTTAAACTATTTTAACGCATCTTTATCGATGTAAAACAATTGTATGAACGTAAATGCATTTAAAAATAAAGAAACATTTGTATAAAAAAATTTATTTTTGCCTGTTTATCCAACATGGTCAAAAGGACCGTGCGCGACCTCTTACATCACAAACTACATAGCGACCTCTTAAGGGTTAACGATTTCCAGTGCTGGTTTAATTTGCCAGTCTGCCCCTGAACCTCAGTATGGTAACCACTGATCTAAAGGAAACCCAGTGTAATTATTTGTTGGGCCAGTTCATGCGATTTCGATGCTGTTTTTGAATGATTTTTCGTAATGAATTACTTTGAAATATTTTAAGTTTTATTGTATATATTTTGGCTTCTAATATATTTATTAATTTTGTTTTTCCTTTTATTTATCACAATTAGAGATAATTTTTATTGAAATTGCTAACTCTTCAAAATATTGTGTTGCGTAGACTAAAATTCACCTCCATCCCCGGACATTGTTCCACAAGCTTCGGCACATGCGAATGTGAAGTGGCCCAAAAATACGCAGTCTATAACCAATTTGCTGGTGAGAATTGGTCCAGTACAAATAATAGATCATGTGTTTCCCATAACCATCCAAGCTGGTAGAAATAAAAAATTTAATCCAGCAAACTATTATAGAACACTTCAAAACAGGGAAAAGAGCAAGCACGATTGCCTTGTGTATTCAAAATCTAAAGATTCCGTGTTCTGTTTCTGTTTTACTTATTTTCCAAAAAAATCATCGCATTGCATCATGATGGTATAAACGAATGGAAAAACATAAATAATAGATTAAATGTATGTGAAACAAGTGCCAAACACTTGAGTTGTTTCAGACGATGGAATGATTTCATCAAACGATTGAATTGCGATTATACAATAGATTCAATTCAGCAAAAGCAAATTGATGAAAATATCAAGCATTGGAGAAGCATTCTAGAACGTCTTTTTTCTATAATACAATTACACGGTTCTCAAAATATTGCCTTACGAGGAAATTCAGGCCAATTATACAATGACGGCAATGGAATTTTTTTGAAAATCGTGGAGCTATTAGCAAAGTTTGATCCAGTATTGAAAGAGCACGTAAGCAGAATTAAAAATAAAGAAATTTACCAGCACTATTTGGGTAAACATACAAAATAAAATTATTTTAATATTGAGTAAAGCCGTTAAAGAGAAAATTATAAAATAATTGAAAGCTAGCAAATATTATTCTCTAATTGTCGATTGCACTCCAGACCTTTCGCACACTGAACAGATGACATTGATAGTACATTTTGTTTCTAGTTTGCCTACCCCGAATAATGATGGAAATCGTGGAAATCTGTGAGCATATTTTGGGATTTGTCGATATCGAAAATAGTAATTTCGCTGGAATAACAGAAAATTCTTAAAATTTTACAAGAATATTGACTATCAATGTCTGATTTAAGAGGACAGGGATATGACAATGGATCCAATATGTGAAGCAAACAGTGGGGTGCAAAGTCGAATTTTAGGATTAAATTCACGAGCGTTTTTCGTTCCTTTTTTCTCACATTCATTAAATTTGGTGGCCAGTGATGCAGCCAGATGTTGCATAGAAGCTGTCAGTTTTTTCGGTATTGCACAACACCTTTACGTTTATTTCTCGTTGTCTACACAACGATGGGACATACTTAGACAAAAGTTAAAAGGTTTCACATTGAAGGGACTTAGCGAAACCAGATGGGCCAGTCGCATAGATGCGTTGAAACTGATGAGATATCAACTTAAGGATATTATACAGGCATTAAACAATTTTTGGGATGAACAAATGAATGTAACGACAAAAGCAACTGCAAGAAACAAATCAGAGGCGAGTGCTCTAATAGAAAAAATCGGAAGTTTCAAATTTATTTGCTGCCTGATTGTTTAGTACAACATTTTGAGCCAAATAAACATCACAAGCAAAGCCCTCCAAGAGGTCAAACTGAATATGTTGCAAGCTGTCTCCCTGCTTTCAAAATCAATCGAATACCTTAAAAACTACAGAATGGATGATAAATTTAAATGCGTTCTAGACGATGCAAAAAAGTTGTCAATCGAATTGGAAATTGAACCTAAATTTGAGCAAACAAGAATATGCCGCCGAAAAAGAATGCTTGATTATGACGAAATTGGAACGACAGTGAAGGAAAATTTTAGAAACCACTTTTTCAATAACATTTTAGACAACGCAACCCAGTCATTTAAAGACAGGTTTGAGTTGATCGTGAAGCATAATTATCAATTCCAATTTCTATACAATTTAAATTATGCCACAGAAACAAGTGACGACGAGCTGCGTAACAATTGTGTGGATTTAGAAATTCTGCTTACAGATGATGATCAGAAAGACATCTCCAACATCGATTTATACAAAGAACTGAAATATATGCGAAACCATTTCAAAGGCAGTTATTCTCCAATGAAAATCTTGCAATTCATGTGCTCAAACAATTTGATGGCGTCATTGGCAAATCTTTTTGTGGCACTGAGAATTCTTGTAACGTTGCCAGCGCAGAACGGAGCTTTTCAAATATGAAGTTAATCAAAACCTATCTCCATTCCATGATGACACAGGATCGGTTGGATGGATTGGCAACCTTATCAGTTGAATGTGCCGTCGCCAAGGATTTAGACCTGGATGAAATGATCCAAAGATTTGCAGCTGTTAAGGCTCAAAAAGTTAATCTTTGAAGTTGAAATTTTAACGAGTATGTAATAATTAATGCTACTTGTTTATTAATTTTAAATTAATAAATCGTATTTTTTGTTTTAAGATTTTAATAGAATAGACAGAATGAAATAAACAGTAACATTATTTTAAAGAATTAATATTTTATTTTTGAAATGAAAACCTTTTTCAGCTTATATAAATGGGATGGTGGTGCAGGCGCCAAAGAAAAGTTGGCTCAGGGTGTCACAACACCTTGAGCCAGCCCTGACTAAAACCAAGTAGTTTTTGGTACTCAACATTAACAAAATCACAAATTTCTCTTAACTGTTCTACTCTGACTGTGTAAATGTAGAAAAATGAGTAAATTTTCACAATTACAATTTCAATGTCAATAGGATGACAGTCTGATGCCGTTTGTATACAGTTATTTAGGACATGGCAAGAACAATTTACACCAATTAAATGTGTACCCAGTGATTGTTACTGTTGCATTTTATAGAACACATTATTTTGCCCACTTCTTGATACTCCTCCAAAATTACAGTTTGTATTATCAGCACATAAAGCTAGCAGTTTGTTTGCCGCTTGATAATTTACCAAAGTTTCTTTTATGTAATTTTAGAGAATGTCTTAAGTTTCACCGCACAGCTGCTTCAATTCCACAATGTTAACTTTCACCACACAATTTGGCAAGAAATATCTTACCAAAATTGGACAAATATTTATGTTACTATGGTTAGAACAATCAAAATACACAGAAACACAGTTTGTTAGGACTAGTTCCATTTTAAGATTCTCTAATGATTTGGGGTAAAAAAACTTGCAAACAATTGCCTCGCTTTTAGTTCTAGCACATGCAAAGTTTTTCTCAAAACACTTCTTGATTAGTTTAGATGTACAGTCAGTAGAATGAAATGAATGATTATGTTTCACTGTATGATATTCCCAAGCTCCTTCAACCAGAGCTAAATTTTGTTCATTATTATCAAATGCTTCTTTTTGCATATAAGATGCAACTAATTTATTTGACGAAGCCACGATATTGCTTTTTTTATGTCTAAGTGTTTTCAAGTGTTGTACAATGTCTGATCTTCAACCATTAGCCAGTGAAAATGTTGAAAAACACTTTTCGCACTTAACATCGCTGCTGGAAATAGTTTTCTTAATGTAAGGATATTCCTTCTGTAAAACGCTATTGAAAATGCATTTTCTTTTTGGGGGCATTTTCTTCAGAAAAAATTGTCACATAAATACTAGTACGCCAATCAATTTTTTGACGTTCAACTATTGGAATAACTGAGTATTAAAATCGATATATCAATATACAACATCGAAATAAGAACGAGAGCAAGAATTTGGAATACAGTTGAAAATATAAATTTATTTGCGATGTTTTTCTTATTATAATATATTTGTAAAAACTTTCACATCAGAAAATACAGGATTTTACGGGCAGTTGATGAAATACAGGACATTTGGGGGTTCTGTATAATAATTTAAAATGTATGGGACAAGGTGCATAAATACTGGGCTGTCCCGTAAAATACAGGACGGATGGTCACCTTAAGTATGAGTTAACTGGTGTATAAGAGCGTGATAAGCCGCATGTTTGTGTGGAATGGGGTGGAAAGAAGAAGAGTGAATGGCGTACAAGGCTCTTTCAAATCACACTTTGCCAAACACTTACTCGAAAACAATCATTCTTCCAACTTTAACCCGGAGGTAATTCATTTCGCAACTAAAGGTCCCAATTTAAATCTTTTAGAACAGTTGGAAATACTTATACACCACAATGATAACACGCTCAACCTCGTTAACAAACTTATTTCCCCCACCCACTCTCCCTTGCTTACCTTGTTTCTCCCTAACACCCCCCACCCCTCCCCAATACCTTTGGTTCAGCCTTCCTCCGCCCCCTTCGCCCTCCCATTCATAAGTCCCCTCTACACATTTCCCTCTCCCACCCCCCTCTGATTTCATATATATTTGTGTTGCTTCTTGTTTTTGTACCTGATGGTGACTAAATATTAGTCGAAACTGGTTGCTTTTTCTGTTCATAAAAGTGAAACTTTTACTAAGTTATCCTTTTATGGTGAAATAAACTTATTCAGGGTCAAATTAATTTTTTTCCCTCCAAACCGGCCCAAAAATGAGGTTCGCAGGTTACACAAGTAAATACAGATATACCTGAACCATACAGTAATAGAAATATTACAATAATCGGGTACTTTCCAATATAAATTCCTTGTTCTCTTCCAAATTACTTGTTCACTAGTTCACCAGACTGCTCCCAATTCACAGTAGTGAGCCAGGTAATTACCAGCGAGGCATTAAATTTATATTTCTTTCTCCTAACAAATTTTGGAAAAATGCATTATTTTTTTAAATAGCCAGTTAACTGGATTTCTGGATAACTGGAATCCAGATAAAAGGTTCTATACTGTATATTGAAAAGATTTCAAGAAAATTTCATTTCCAAATACCCTGCGTAAAATTAATAAACAATGTACTGTGCTTACCAAATTACAGTAAGTCCCCGACTTACACGGGTCCGAGTTACACGGATCCATAGATACATGGATCGTTAGTTCAACTGCCACTCAATTGATGGCATCACTTATCAGCACAGTTGATCGTTAGTTCAACTGCCGCTCTATAGATGGCATTACTAGTACAGTAATCTCTCGGTATATGAGCAATCAGTTTACAGGTTTTCGCTTATGCGATATGCACAAATTAATACCTGTTTTTCAATTTATAAGCTAATTTTCGCTTATAATACGATCTCCTTCCTCTCGCAAACCGATCGTTTTTCCCGGCACCTATTCTTGGCTTTCGTCGTTTCCCGAATCTTCTCGAATGTGCAGAACGTCACGGCATCCCAACTTTAATGATGTAACTAATGTTTATAAAATTTATAACATGGATGTATTGGGAATTTAAATTTTCATTTTACAAGCTTTCGCCTTATGAGCAGTTTTTGAGGAACAAATTAAGCTCGTAAACCAAGAGATTACTGTACGTTGACGCACAGCTGACAGTGTCGCTTTCGCCATTTAGATTTGTTATCCCGTGGATGCAAGTTGTCTCGTTACTGTATTTTTTTCATACTGCTCTCTATAAATAAACAATAAACCCTCATCATGTCTGAGAAACGTAAGAGTGGTGAAAATGTTCAGTGTTAGTAAGAAGAGGCACTCTATAACTATGGAAACTAAAGTAGAAATTATTAAACGATATGAAAAAGGTGAAAAGTTTGTAGACATTGCACGTGCTTATGAAATGAATGAGTTGACGATTAGAACAGTTATAAGAGATAAAGATCGAATTATTCAGCATGTAAAAAGTTCTATGCCAATGCAGTCCACACAATTTCCAAGAAAAGAGGCATATTAATAGAAGAAATGGAAAAATTATTGAGTGTTTGGATTGAAGACCAACGTCAACGATGAATGCCAATAAGCCTTATGCTCATACAAGAGAAAGCCTTGAGTCTATACATGGGATTTATGATGAGAAGACAAAAGCTACAGTAGAAACATCACTGGGCAAGTACTTCTATAAAACAGAGAGAAAAGATTCAATGCCATCAACATCTGCAGAATCTGAGCCAAAAATTATTGAATAGTAAATATGTATGTATTAGTTTTCTTATAATTACATTTTTATATATGTACAGTAAAACCCCAAATTCGCGGCTTCCAAATTCGTGAGCGCAGTTTCGCGGGGTTTTCAAATACTGCTGCCATCTTTGAAGTGAAGAGAAAAAGCACTAAACAAATGAATTTCCCCATCTGCGAGATTTTTTTATCACGCTGTGACCCCGTTTTTTGAAAATGTCTACCAAGAGGAAAGCAAGTGATAATACAGAAAACAGAAGCTAAAAGAAGACGTTGACTTTAAGTGAGAAAATTGAGTTGCTAAATAAACTTGCTAGTGGCTAGAGTGCGGCATCAGTGGGCAGTGCGATAAACTGTACGACTACGGCAGATTTAAATACCACATTGTGTTGGTTCAAAACCACTTTTAGCCTACCTTTTCATCATTTATTGTTGTCATAATAATGGAGAGCCACAAACGTAACCCCCATTTTCTCATAAGGCCTTTGCTTCTATTTTCGCGGATTCCAAATTCGCTGTGTTTTCGGGAACGTAATCCCCGTGAATTTGGGGGTTCTACTGTATTTTAAAAGTAAAGGTACCTGATCATGTCTTGTGGTTGTATCTTCATCAGCTTCATTATCATTCATACTTGGTAGAGTGTAATTCCTGGACGTGCTTCGTTCTTGAATTGAGGGCAGGAGGAACAACAGCTGATCAAAATAAATATATTTTTGCCTTCTCCTGGTCCCTTGCCCTGATGCCACCTTCTTTTGCATCTGAAATTCTTTTAGAAAGTTGTCACGAATATTTTTCCATTTCCATTGTATGTCATTGCCTGAAATAAAAAAATAACATGCCATAGGTTGATATTTTTTCCACTTACTGGTATCTTGCAACTGGAAACAGCTTCCAATCATTACATTGTGAATATCTACTTGGAGCCACAACTATTCTTGAGATTGTACGGGATTAATTTTTATAGACTTCTACTTTATAATTTCAAATATCCATCGTACTTTCTACTTTATTCTGCAATATTGGATAAGGTGTGGTACATTTCAAAACATGGTACAACACACAAAGAAGGATTTACAGGGCAGTTTTTACATCGATAGGCTGTCTCCTTCCTTATTTCCTTCTTTGTGTAAACAATGCACTTCTTTTGTCTGATTTTTCTCTTGCCTGAAGAGGGATTCTCATCTGTGAAGTGATGCCCTGTTAGCAGTGTTGCTGCTGTCCTTTCTTTAGTTTTGCGGGAATCCCTTTACGATTCAACTTTACTGTGTCAACAGTATCAGTATGCCTATCAACTAATCTTTGGGATAACTACGGATTAAATCTTTGTCATTATTATCCACAAATGCAGAAATAGCAATAGAAGATAAATTATTTCCTCAAACATAATATCCGGCAAAAATTGAGTTGCTAAAATTTATACATATACTAGTGAAGTACATATTTGGTTTAGAAATGATGCCTGTTGCATATTTTTTGGTTCTTCGGGCCGGATTTCTGTTTATCGAACTCTTTATAATCCTAGGCAAAAGGCAACTGTATTTCTAGAGACTTTATTTAGTCTAATCAATGGTCGTACTTGCATGTGTGTTGTAATTTCCATGTATATATAATTTTCTTTAAGTTCTCCAATTATTTCAAATTGGCCAATACGACTCAGTCTATTCGTTATGGTTAGTCACGTATTCTCGAAATGTTGTAGGTATTATTGCTTAGTATATCACATATCTAGTTTTTTTATCATTTAATATTAACGTAATTCACAGTCATTATGAATGAAGAAAAAATGGATAGCAGAGGGCAGCAACGGTTTAAATTGATTACTGTTTGTCGAGATGCTATAATATGAACTATTAAAAATTTTCATAGTTTATCTCTTACGGTTGTTGAGAATTCAACTGTTTTTCCTGTATTTCGTAGTTGGTATAGTTTGTTGGATGAAGAATATAAATTTTTCTTTCGTTGTGCAATGAAATGCGTGAAGTAGAAATTGAATTGGGACTGGAAATCCAAGACAGTGAACTAAGTGTAGTGGATCAAATGGAAGGCATGTATCATGAAATAAAGGCGGTAGCCAGTCAAATACTCCCGAATGATTCATTCACTATGTGAACAACATTCCGTGAATTCGATGCAGTCTGGTCGTTTGCCCAAGATTAACATTCCTACATTTGACGGGAATGTTTCACAGTTTAAGCAATTTCATGATGTGTTTACTAGTTTGATTCACATAAATCAAAACCTAATGAACGTTGAGAAGTTTCATTATCTACTCGGTTGTACAAAGGGACATGCTTTAAGGGTAGTGTTGAGTTTGCCGCTAATTGCTGAAAATTATCCCATTGCCTGGGACTCATTAGTTCAGCAATTTCAGAATAATAAACTCCTAGCATTTCATTATTTAGATAAAATTTTCACATTTCCTTGGTTAAATAATGATTCCATTGAAAGTTTGCAGAATTTTGTGGACACATTCTCAGAAAATATTGGTGCTTTAAGGGCGATGAAAATTCCGAATAGTGGGGAATTTATGCTATTTTATTTAGCCTCCAGGGTTCTCAATAAAAATATGTGAAAGCAATTTGAAATGGAGAACCATCATGTTGAATTTCCTTCTGTGCAAACTTTATTAGAGTTTGTGCAAAACTATTTAGATGTTTTGCAAACTTCCGGAATTAAACAAAATGCTCAAGCGAATGGTAGGGTTTTTGGAGAAAATAAGATTGTGTCCTAGAAAACTTCCTTGTTTGCATCTGCGAATGATACAACAAAATCAGTGAAATGTTTATTTTGTGCAGAACCACATAGATTATATCATTGCAAACAATTTAATTCGATACCAGTACAAAGTCGGAGGCAATGGGTAAAATCCAAAAATATATGTTACAATTGTTTGGGTGGCAAACATAAATTTTATCTATGTAGATCCAAAGCAGTATGTAGAATTTGTTCAAAAAGGCACCATTCTTTACTTTGCGTTTCGGATGGCAGTGGCATCAAATCTGATTCGCAGTTTCTCTCTTTTGATAAATCTAATGAAAAATGTTGTCCTCAAACGAATGATGAAAATGCTGCTACAAATTCGGTTTCATGCTCCACCGGTCATGTGACATCGGAGTCCTCAATGGTTCTATTGGGTACGTTAGTAGTATCAGTTAAATCGGGATCTGGTTCATTTGAAAGTGTTCGAGCACTTCTTGATCCTGCTTCTCAGGCTAGTTTCATTACTGTTGGCTGCCAGCTAACGATTGTGTCTAAAAGGCCCCTGCTCAAAAAACTAAACATTTATACCATAATTAGAGATTTTATAATATTTTTTGACTCTCTGGGAACAGAACCCCCCCTATAACATGTAAATCCATGTTCAACCTCCGTACATTTGACTTACGTACACATTTTCAGGAATGCATTATGTACGGATGTCGAGGACTCTCTGTACTGTAAAATTTGCTCCAGCTGTCATAACGATTACGGATTACTGTAATTGTGATTGTCACATGTAAAAATTATGGATATCTGATTTATATTTTAAGATATTTTATATTTGTCAGCATAAACTTACTACATAATCAGTCACCAGCTTTATGACTGTGAGCTGCAGAGTGCTCACAAAATAGTTTTTAGTTATCTATTAGTATTGGATATATATTAGAGTTGGTGATGAAAAATTAAAGGTTGCTCTGAGTGACACTGGCAGTTTCAGCAGATTGTTCACACATCATTAAGAGCAGTATTGGCATTCTAAGGGTTAAGAGTATTCTGTTAATTGATTTGAAAAATCTGTATCTATTATTTACTAGCTGATCCCACTCAAAGATTCTGAGGTAAATTTTCAATTGATTTATAAAAAATGATGAAGTATGTAAAATAAGTTAATATCAATAACTCACATTTAACTCTAAAAATGCATTTCCTTACACAGTAATTGATCGCGAACTTTTGTTTTTCTTTTTATTCAAATATATGTCCTTTCTTTTTTATATAACAATCAATGCAACCGTTTATGTAGATTATCAATGAAGAGAAGATATCCATGTAATGTGTTTAAAAAAATAACGTGTGTCCCTATTCTCATTTAATCTTAAATTTATGCGTGAGCCTATTTGCGTTAATAAACATAATGGATGTATAATATAATAGTTCTACTTACAAAGAGATAAGATTCCAGCATTCAAATGATGATAGGAAGATTCAACTGTTTTCCATACTTAGTTAACTGAATAATTATCCGTAAATATTTATGTTGCTATGTGTAAATGTTGACATTGCTACAGCAATAATTTCGATGCTTAAACAAAGTGCAAAGCGAATAACGCTTTTCTTTCACCTATTTGATTGGCATTAATTGAATCGGAGGCAACAATGACGGTCGCCTTGGCAACGCCCGGAAAGAGTACGAAATATCCGTAGAAATTCGAAAACAATTGCGTATTTCTGAAAATCTCGACTGTGTAACGTATTCATTGCAAGAATAAGATAGTATACAGTTTAATCCATCGAATATAGCAAAAACGAAGAAATTCGGTCCATATTTACGTTTTAATGAATGAAGGAAAAAACCTCACACTCTGAAAAATCGAAAATCCCGTGTAAACTTATGGGAAAATATAATTATCTCTTGGATTCGAACCTGGGACTTTATGAAAATGAGAATAGTTTTCTAGGAGCATTCCTAGCTTGTAGAAACAAAACCCAGTTTACTGCATATCTCTACGACGAACGGCTTTTGAGATACGGTGGGACGGATGGACGGACATCCGGCTATTATAGATATAGATAATACTTGTGTATAGAGACCATTAATTAGTATTTGGATGATTATAGTATACATATTATGCCATTTCATTAATTTTGGTACATAAATTAGCATAATAAAATTCTCCCACTGGCTAAGAAAATTGAGATTTGATTTTAGGCTATAGGCCAGGGATGGCGAACCTATGGCATGCGTGCCATAAGTGGCACGTAAGAAAATTTTGGTTGGCATGCCAGCGAAAGGCGAAAACCAATCAAATCATTTATCGTACTGATTTAGTGTCGCAAAAACATTTGCGTTATTTAGTTAACTATTGTAAACATTAGTTTTATGGTTACAAATTTCAATCTCTTATGTCTTGATCACGAATTTAATTTAGTTGGCACGCAAGAAAAATCAAAGACTTTTTGGTGACACGCAAGGTGGAAAAGATTCTACAATTTCAGTAATATTGGCACGCGGGCAATAGAAGGTTCGCCAACCCTGCTATAGGCTATACTGTTAGCAATAACTCTAAATATGAATATCTCATGCACATTTTTTCACAACTCAAGGCGACACTGAGTGATTTAATCTTGATAAGATAACCTTCATATCTACAGGATGAAATTACCGTATTTACCCGAAAGGAAGACGAGGTTTTTTACAAAAAATGTCCGCAAAAAAAATTAGGGATCGTCTTAAAATCGAGTACGAAGTTTTAGCTGGGAAAAATGCGTGCATTTTAAACAACACCTGGAACACCCGGATTTTGAGTACATGTCCATGAAAACGCATTTATAAATGCATACAACAATACATTACATTTAATTAATTATTATAATACATTATAAAATCTTATCATAGTTCTTAAAGTTGCACATAGTACGAAAGATTACCTCCGGGGTACTGACGGAAGGAGTATGTTTACGGCTGGGTAGGAAATCTGATATGGGCGACAATGTAGACGGTTAAGCATGGATTGGCGGCCGTATTTGAGGTGTATTGTTACATTTTAAACATGTCTATGTATTACAATTTAAAAATCTGCTACCTTTCGATTGGTGCTCCGGCAGCAGAGGAAAGTACACCTGAATTTTAAAGAGTATAACATTTATGAAAGCACTCCATTAGTACTCACTTCGCCAAGTTTTAATGTGAAGGGAAGACTAGTCATTATTTTTAAGTTTAAAATAAGTTACCCCAAGATATAGTGTCACTATAAAAACTTCCGGGAATGAAAAATTACGCGTTACGGTAATGCTGGCTGCGTTAGCGGATGGCACGAAGTTGCCACCGTATGTTATTTTCAAATGCAAAACAATGCTTAGGGAACTGCTACCTAAAGGAATAACTGTTATATGTTAAAGCCAATGCCTTTTTACTTTCTCGTACGAAGTATTGAGAAAGTATTGTTATCGCGAAAAAATTCGACCTCGAGATTTTTACGGAAATATATGTTTTAGGTGTCGCTGAATCCGAAAAAGTGGTTTTCCCAATGCCGTCTAGAGCCCAAACGGTAGAGCGAAAATGAATGAAATCTCGTACTTAGGCATTTTATCATACTGAGCAGAGTCTATGAAGAAATGGTTGACATTGCTCAATAATTAAGGGAAGTTTATTCTACACATTTTTAACAGGAATTTGATTTTCTCAAAAACGTCTCTAACGATTTTGATCAAATTACGTTCAGTTATTTGAGTTTACGTATTCAGTAATACTGTATAGTTCATATTTCTCAAAAAATGAATATAAGGCTAGTTTATTCTATGCAACTTTAACAATAATTTGATTTTTTTCAAAAACGGCTCAAACGATTTTGATCAAATTTCGTACAATTACTTGAGTATACTTCTGCAGTAATATTACATATTTCATTTTTCTCAATGAATGAATATAAGGCTAGTTTATTCTTGGGCAACTTTAACAAAAACTGGATTTTCTAAAAACCAGCTCATACGATTTTCTAAAGATAACTAAACGACGCATTATTATATGAGAAAGTTTGTACAATGTATGTTGTACCGATTTTTTATTCATGCTTTTAGTGTGTTATTATTTAAAAGTTTTTCGTAAATAGACCTTGGTTTTTTTAGGGGTCGTCTTAAATTTGAGGTCGTCTGCCTTTCGCGTAAATACGGTAATTCTAGTCTATATTTTAATCTACAGTTAATTTATAAAGGTCTAAAATCACTCCTTGAACTAATCCAAGAAAGTTTGCATTATCCTCTACTCCTTCCGAGAGAAACAGGAGAAAATGTTGATAAGAGCACTTGAAGGAAAATTATATTAACAGTTTTATTTCATATCATTGCATACTCAAATGTGCATGCCTTAATTTACTTTTTTGCAAAAATAGTATTATGAATATTATTGATGTAGAGGCAGTAAATCCTTGTATTGTGCTTGATAATTATGAATTCATTTGTTTTTGCTTTGGTACATATATTGATATACTCAAATGTGCATGCCTTAATTTACTTTTTTGCAAAAATGGTATTATGAATATTACTGATGTAGAGGCAGTAAATCCTTGTATTGTGCTTGATAATTATGAATTCATTTGTTTTTGCTTTGGTACATATGTTGATTACATTCATAAATGAAATATAAAGTCACAATTGTATTCTTTCAGTTCACCTTGAAAACTTAAATTCATGGCAGAATGGTAATGAAACTTTAGTAGATCACTAATATATAAGGGTCATGTTATATTTATAATGATTCCTCTCTCTTTTTAGAATGCAGTCAGAGGGTCGCATTCAAAATGTTGAGGTGTTTGGATATCAGAAGCGCTATGACCCTGAAAAATATTACGTATACATCTTGAAGGTTGAAAGAGATGGTCAACCAGACCCTATGTATCTGTTTCGTTCCTACAAAGAGTTTTGTGAGCTTCACCAAAAACTCTGCATGAGGTTCCCTTTGATCAAGTGTTACAAGTAAGTATACAGTTTTTATTAATTTTTTTATGTACTTGATTTCAAAGCAAGGGTTTTTTTCTTAGTGATGTCACATTATATGCTGATACTTTTTTATGGAGCAAAACCAATGGGTTAAAGTTAGTTCTGTTAAGTCACCTAAAGCGATGTACAGTCTGGTGACCGAGTATTTGTATGGGTTTCTTAAATGCTAAAAACACAACTCGTAGAATATTTAGCCTATCATATGGGTCCTAAAGTAGTAAAATTCAAAATTCCTATGAATTCTTTATAGTTCATTCATTTTATGTTAGCCTATCATGTTGATTATAAAGTACAGGAAGTCTTCGGTCAACCAACACAATGCATTCCTCAATTAATCATTGGATAACAACGCCCCTTTTCCCATACAAACAACGTTAATAATGGTGGTTAGCTGGGACATATATTCAGGATGTGCTAGGTGTGCAGTGCATACCCACTGAATATCACAATATATACATATACAGGGCTGTAGTGACCACTTTTGGCACCCTGGGCAGAGGATGTTTTGTCGCCCCAAGATAATCTAATAAAATGATAAGTGCCTATTTTAAAAGGGGTATTTAACTAAAATAAACTATTGTTTCTTTACAGATTTATTTTTTGGACTTTATTTGCAGCAAAAATATTGATTATGTCATTGGAATCTATATTTTTACCAGTGTCATATTCAGTAGATACATGCTAGACCAGAAAGTCTCTTGATTCATTGATGACCGTAGGTCATTTTTGGTCAATTTCAGTTTACTAAAAGAACGCTCTCCACTTGAAATTGATGTGGCGAATGTCAAGAAATTCTTAGCAAAATTTCCACATTGAGAAAGGAACTTAGAACACCATATTCATGAAGAAATTCCAATATATCTTTCTGTGTAATTTTTTTATCGAAGGTAGGTGGTGTTTCAAACTGGGAACATCTTCGATTGACTTGTGTTCATCCACATTGATTTTATACATATACACAGCATTTTACAGGAATTTATCATTTCATCTTCACTCATAGTATACAATATAAAATACAACTTAAAAATTTTAAATCATTATCAGTTTTATATAAAGATGTAAATTGCACCTTTGAAGAGAATTTGTTGTCAAATGCACTGCATCCTAAATAGTATTTTGTTGTTTCAGGTATTGAGGGTGCTACAATTTTCATTGTGTCATTAAATTCCTTTTTCTTTATCTTATTTTCGGGATTCCTTTTTCATCGCTAAATGTCTTTGTCTGTTCCATATACTCTTCCAGTCATGACTTTGAACTTTTTATATCAGGTACCAAATTGTGGATCAATCCACAGTTACATAGGCACCCTGAACAGATTTAGTGAGATGGTTGATCTTCTAACAAGAAAAATATAAATTGTACGTTGATCTGTTTTAGCAAACCTTCAATATCTGTGCATTCATGTTCATTCTTTAATTTTATTAACACCCTATAAACTTGTTTCAATTGTAACCTCAATGAATTCACTGCGTTTGCTCTTGATGAACATCATGTTGTGCCATGTTTTATTCAAAATCAACTCCATGAGTGCAACCCATCTCGATGTGGAACCAGCGAAATAAATTAATAAATCTACCAGTTATACTATTAGGAGCATTTTCATACATTTGAGCTATTATGTTTTGTAAATCTAGTGCTTAAAATTCCAATTTTTATATTATTTCTGATGCGATTTCTTCTCTCTTTTAGTTTCTCATCTACAAAGTATATTAAGAAAGTATTGTAATCACAAAAAAATTCAATCTTGAGATTTTGATGGCAATATACGTTTTAGATGTACCTGAGTCCAAAAAAGTTGTTTTCGCAATAATGTCTGTCTGTCTGTGGGTCTGTCTCTGTCTGTCTGTTCGTGGGTTTAGAGCCTAAATGGTAAAGTGAAAATGAATGAAATCTTGTACTTAAGCATTTTATCATACAGAATAGAAGCCATGAAGAAATGGTTGAAATTGCTCAATATTTAAGGGCAGTTTATCCTAGGCCATTTTAACAACAATTTGATTTTCTCAAAAACACCAACGATTTTGATCAAATTTCTTACAGATATTTGAGTTTACAATAATACTACATAGTTCATATTTCTCAAAAACTAAATATAAGGTTATCTTATTCAAGGCAACTTTAACAACAATGTGATATTATCAAAAATGGCTAATACGATTTTCATCAAATTCCGTACAGTTACTTGAGTTGATGTCTGCAATAATACTACATAGTTCATATTTCTCAAAAAATTAATATAAGGCTAGTTTACTCTTGGGCAACTTTGATAACAATTGAATTTTCTAAAAAACAGCTCATACGATTTTCATCAAATTTTGTATAGTTATTTAAGTTGATGTTTATAATTATTTTACGTAGTTCATATTTTTCAATAGATAAATAAACGATGCATTAATATATGAGAAAGTTTGTACAATGTATATCATACCGGTTTTTTCGATTTGATAGCAATAAAATCAATAAAGTCCTCAATAATTACTTTTTTATCGACGACTTGGATGAAAATTCTGCACGACTCATGTATTGTGATAGGGCATACACATTTTTGGGGACAAGGATAAATAAAAGAAATTACATTCAGAGCGTAAAGAGTAGATGCAGGCAATTAATTTTGCACACATTAACCTATGACTTGGTACAGTCAAGGTCCTTCAGCTGAACCTCAGGTTGGCCGTTTCAAAGAGATCGAAACTGTAACCACATTTTGTCAAGTGTATAAAGAGACCTCCATTTGGCACCCCCTTATGAAGCTGCACCCTGAGCACCTGCCCCGGTTGCCCTGCCCTCACTACAGCTCTGTACATATATGTAATATTATTAAAATTGTGGCAACTATGAAATGCGGTTTGGCCGAAAAAGTTCTGTGCACAAAAATACGTTCACTGGAAGATCTCTAGAGAAGTCATGGTATCGGACATCACATGATCTATAGTGTTTAACTGAATAGCGGAGCGGTGGAGAGATACTGGGATCATGCATAGTAGATCACTGCCTGGAAGTCACGCGATGAGCCAGGGAGAGCGGCCCATCTCTTGCACACCCATGTATAGCGATTCGGTGGAGAGATACTGGAAGTTCCTAAGTCAACACTCCTCAGGCAGAGCTGTAACAGCAATCACATGCCTAACCCCCCTGTACCACCTTGCACAGTAGACAAGCGCAGTGGAGAGATATTTAGGTTATGCTTAGTAGGATATTCACCGGGGCGTGCTGAAATTTTAGCACTCCCAAGTGAAGTTGCAGTGTGTTACTAAGGGCTTGTTTTTTCTATTGTAGTTTCTATTATATTAGTTTTTTGTACAAGTTTCTTTAAAATTTTCTGTTATTGTTTGAGAATTTTAAAAATATTTCCCCATCTTACACAATGGGAAATAGTGTTGAAGATTTACTGAGTGTACAATTTTCAACTCAAACCTTTGCTGCTTGTATGAACATTGCAGAAGAAGGTAAGCCTTGTTCAGCTCTTCCAAATCTACTTTGTAACCATAAAGATGCAAAAACTGGATATACGAGACATTTTTCTATTTCACAGTATGAAACGGTGAAATGGTTTTAACTTGCTGAGAAATGCAATCTAGATTTTTTGTTGGCCATGTTTATTGTTCTCAAAAAGAATGTTATGTGGAATAAGCATGGGTTTTCCGATCTTAACCATTTAGCAGCAGCACAGCAAAAACATGAAAGATCTCAAGCACATGTTCAGTCTTTTCTTAATCTTAAACAAAGAATCAACACTTTACTTGACAACCTACGAAAAACTGAAATAATGAACAAATGAACAAAAATAGAGATATTTTGAAAAGGCTCATTGATACAATATGTTATTTCTCTAAACAAGAACTTCCTTTGCAAGGTCATGATGAGTCTACGAATTCAATGAATAGAGGTAATTATATAGAATTTTTAAATGTACTTCGCGACTGTGATCCTCTTTTAGATAATTATTACATCAACTGTGTTTCAAGGAATTTCTTTCACTGTTCAAAATGATCTTATCAAGTCTGTATCTAATGTAATTAACGATGCAATAAAAAATGAAATTGATTCAGCAACTTTTATGGCCATTGTACAGGCCAAACTTTGGATGTCATGTCAAAATCTTAGCTCTCAACAGTTTTGCGTTTTGTACATGATGGGCAAATACATGAAAGGTTGATTGGATTTACAGACATTAGCGCTTATTGAACTTCTATTGCTCTATTTAATCATGTTGCCAATACAGTTGAAGAATTTAAAATTGAAGGAAAATTGGTTGGACAAAGCTATGATGGGACACGTGTAATGAGTGTACATATAAATGTTTTACAGAGCAAAGTTATCAATACATACCCTTTAGCGCTTTTTACACAATCCTACACTCATGTGTTAAATATAGTTTTTAAACAGAGCCTTTCGAATATCCGATATCTTACTCCAGACATACAATATTCGACATCTGATGCGCTCCAAGTCTAATTTCTTGTGCGTCTTTTTGGCCGATATTCAGTTGGATGATATGACTTTTCCACATTGTAGGTATTAACTTATTGAATGTTTTGTATTAAAAATGGTTATTATACAACTTTTATACTATCTTGACCCAGGGGCGGCCCTAGAATATCTGCCAACAACTGGCGCCCTAGGAAAACCATGCAATTGGTGCCGCCGCCCTCCCCCCCCCCCCCCCCCCCCCCCCCCCCCCCCCCCCCCCCCCCCCTCCCCTCTAAACCCCAAGGGCAGATGAAGGCTGAGGTTTTTGGTAAACTGGAAAACATTTTGCCCCTTTTTACAACAAATGGACAGCTATCCGCTTCTGGAGTAAAGTACATAATGAAGTATGTATGCGCTACTTCAGCTCAGCATTTTTAAGTCACGCTACAGCTCTGAATTTGTTGGAAGCATTCTTAAAGCAGCTTTCCTGCCTTAACCTGAAATGCCTACTTCAGATCTCTATGGATGGACCCAATGTAAATTTTAAATTCATCAATGAGCTGGAGGCTCATCTCCACCTGAGACATGATGATGATGATCCTACCCTGCTGTCAATGGGTTATTGAGGTCTTCATATAATGAACAATGCATTTAAAAGGGAGGCAAATGCTACTGGATGGAATGTTGTTACATTTTTAAAATCCATTTACAATGTATTCAAGGATGTGCCGGCACGCTGAGGTGATTATAAGCTCTATTCAGGTTCTTCTCAGTTGCCCCAAAAGTTCTGTGCTATGAGGTGGCTAAATAATGCTCATGTTGCTGAACGAGCTGTTAAAATTTTGCCTAATTTGAAGCAATTTGTGGAAGGCTGCAGAAAAGATGGCAAATCAATAAAGTCACACAGTTGAATTACAAAGCAATGCTCCCTTCGCAATCTTTTTGTATACAGATCTCACAACGGTTATGGCAGAAATAATGACAATGTTTGTGAAAAAGGAGGTATTGGAATCAGTCCAAAGTGTTGACAAAATTGATCTAGAAAAAATCTGATGTGGCCAACACATGACTTTCTCCATATTTGGGGTATAGAATTTTAAATTATTATGAATAGCATTATGAGGCAAAATTATCATTTCGTATCGTAAAAGAATACAGTCGTCCTTACTGCCGTAAATTACATATATTTGAATATGTTTACAGAATTCACCACTACTGGAAATTTAGAATAAGTTAAATATCTCCGAAATGGATGGTTCTACGAAAATTTGTTTCAAACAAAACTTGGAAGAAATATTATTCTCTACAACTTTGGTCCTCACGAAGATTACCAATAACGATGTTTTTAAGGAGAAAACCGAAAAACCTGTTATTTATAAGTAACTCCTAAACAATAACTACAATAGAAAATTGTTTCAAATGAAAGTTGTAGGAAATTACATTCTCTATAACTTTTGTGTATAATTGTATATACAATAATGATGTTTTAACGAAGAAATATCGCAAAAACCGAATCGGGTTTCGAATAAACCTCGACTTCCGGTTAACCGGTATTGTCCAAAATCTAATTAGTTCTTTGTGCTCATAATAAAGTTATATATGAAATTTGGTATCAATATGGCAGTTTCTTTTTGAGTTAGAGCGCCCACAATCACATACACACACGTGCACACACGCAGACATCATTCTGAAAATAGTCTAAACGTGTTCTAGGGACCTCAAAACGTGTAATTCCGTTGAAATCTCGAAGTCGATTTTTTTCGTGAACAATACTTTCCCATTACTACGTATGGAGAAAGTAAAAAGGAAATTTTTCCAAAATGGATGGTTCTACTAAAATTTGTTTCAAACAAAACTTGGAGGAAATATTATTCTCTACAACTTTGGTCCTCACAAAGATTACCAATAACGACGTTTTTAAGGAGATATTTGACGGAAACCGAAAATCCGATTATTTATAAATAATTCCTAAACAATAACTGCTATGGAAAAATGTTTGAAATAAGAAATGTAGGAAATTATATTTTGTACATTTTTTGTAGCGATCAGTGTATACAATAATGACATATTATCGGAGAAATTTTGCAAAAACCGAATCTGGTTTCGCGCCCACACTAACATACATACACACACAGACATCATTCCGAAAATAGTGTAAACGTGTTCTAGGGACCTCAAAACATGTATTTCTGTTGAAATCTCGAAGTCGATTTTTTTCATGAATACAATACTTTCCCATTACTACGTATGGAGAAAATAAAAAGTAAAAAGCAAAATATCTCCGAAATGGATGGTTCTACGAAAATTTGTTTCAAACAAAACTTGGAAGAAATATTATTCTTTACAACTTTGGTCCGCACCAAGATTACCAATAACATTGTTTTTAAGGAGAAAACCGAAAAACCGGTTATTTATAAATAACTCCTAAACAATAACCACAATAGAAAATTGTTTCAAATGAAAATTTTAGGAAATTACATTCTCTATAACTTTTGTATAGAATTGTAAATACAATAATGATATTTTAATGAACAAATATCGCAAAAACCGAATCGGGTTTCAAATAAACCACAACTTCCGGTTAACCGGTATTGTCCAAAATCTAATTAGTTCTTTGTGCTCATAATAAAGTTATATATGAAATTTGGTATCAATATGGCAGTTTCTTTTTGAGTTAGAGCGCCCACAATCACATACACACACGTGCACACATGCAGACATCATTCTGAAAATAGTCTAAACGTGTTCTAGGGACCTCAAAACGTGTAATTCCGTTGAAATCTCGAAGTCCATTTTTTTCATTAACACAATACTTTCCCATTACTATGTATGGAGAAAGTAAAAACTGAAAACTTTGTATTGCCAAAGCATGTCAAATTGGGATATTCTGTGAGGTCTGAGTTAAGGAAACTCACTCTCACAGATACTGAAGTAGCAAAGTTTAAAAATGACTGCAGGTTGATGCTCCAAACACTTTGCCTGAAACTCCTTGAGAAATTCCAACTCAAATACAATCTCTGCAAGGCCATTACATTTTGTGATCCTTCTCTCCTTGTGAAATTTCAAGCTGCATGTATCAAGCGCTTTGGAATGACACTTAATATTTTCCAGGACAAAAAATGGCTCACGGGGAATGAGTGTGATAAAATTAAAAGAGAATTCAAGCTTATAGTTATCAAGCCAGTTGTTCAGGAGTAACTGAAGGAATACAGAGGAACTGTCAACGACTTGATCATTTTTGGAGGTCACTTCTGAGCAACAATGAAGCCTCGTTATTGCTGGTCAATTTTATGAAGTAAGTGCTCATCATCAGCCATGGTAATGCATTTGTTGAGAGGGACTTCTCCATAAACAAAGAAGTTATCATCGAAAATCAGTTGCCAAGGTCGCTCATTGCCCAGCAACAAATCTACGATGGTGTTCAGGCCGCAGAAGGCCTGAACAACGTAACAGTTACAAAGAAAATGATTTCTAGAGCTAGAATTGCCGGAGCACTATACTCAATTGCTTTTGAGGAACAGAAGAAGAATGGTGAGGAGAAGGAACAGAGAGGCTTGGCGAAGAAGAGACTATGTGAGAACACGAAAGATCTTAAAACCAAGAAAATGAAAATTTGCTTGGTAAGCAAAAGGAAACTGCTGCTATTGATGGAGAGATATGTCGACTTACTGATGACCCATCGGTATGAATTGATGAACAATTTTTTATATATTGTGCTAGTCAGCAAACTATGTTTGGTTCATGAATTTATTTTACCTTTTTAGTTATTGTTGTTATTATAGACAGCAATAATTACATTATAAATGTTTTGTTCCAATGTGAATTACATATCACATAACATTATGCTTGCTAGTCAGCAAACAGTATTTATTTTGTTTGTTTTTATGTGTTCTTATAACATTTTCTTTTATCTTTTAAATATTGCTGTAAAGGCAGGCAAAAGTTGTGCAATGTAAGTGAAAGTAACAAACAATTATAAGACTTATTCCTATGTGAATAACATTTACTTGCTAGTCAACAAACAGTATTTAATTCGTTCTTGTTTTTAAGTGTCCTTATAACCATATTTTTTTTGCCTAATTAATTATTGCTATTTTTACAGGCAGAAAAAAGTTATGCAATATAAGTGACAGTAACAAATAATCATACGACTTGTTCCTTTATGAAAAATATAACATTATGCTTGCTTATTAGCTTAGTCTATACTCGTATTCATGTAATTTAGATCCCAAATTTGGTGACGTTTGGTGATTTTTTTATGTAAAATGGCAACCATGTAGAGCACACAAATGTAACATGTACCTAATACTTGATTAAACACAAAATACTCTATACAAGTGTTATAGCACATTACAATTTTCTCTAGTTGGTTGCCTTTTTGCAACATTAAGAAACTCGTCAAAAATCATCTGTACAGTGGTGCCTCAACTTACGAGATTAATTGGTTCTAGAAAAATATCTCTTAACTTGAAACTCTCTTAAGTTGAATAATTGGGGGTCCTTCGTACATACTGAGGGTCATGGAAACTCAAAAATAAAAAAACAGGTTTTGTAGTGAAAAGTAATGACATTTATTTGTTTAAGATAATAGATTAGGTCATTTTTGATGTTGAAGGCTGAGGCTGTTGCTCCTCTGTGGCTGAAGTAGTGGTCTTTTTGGAATAGGAATCCAACTTGGTCTGCTTGGGTTTTAGAAGGTCATGCAAAATAGTCCTGTAAGATTCCACTGCAGCATCCACAAAATTAGTTGACTTGAAAACCCTATCCTGGAGTAAATCTATTTCTCCAAGCATTGTCTTTAACTGCTCTGCTACTGTAATGACCTTTCTAATATTTTCTGCTGTTAATCTTGACTCTGGCTGGGGAACTTCCTCTGATTCAGACACAACAGCTTTATCAATGGCTTCTATTTCTTCCTCAGACATGTCGGAAGAATAGGAGCCCACAAGCTCATCCACATCTTCAGCTGTTATCCTCAGACCAAGATTTTCACCAATCTGCAGAATTTCTTCTTGCTCCTGTCTCTTCTCTTCCTCTGGCTGAAATCCCTCGAAATCTGCAGAAATATCAGGCCACAAATTTTTCCATCCTGATGCCAGACATTTAGTGCTCATATCCTCCCAAGCTTTCGCAATATTATTTATGGCCTCTTTGATGTTATAAGATTTTCAGAATTCTTTGAGGGTGGGTTTGTCATCACCATCAGTAGCATGAAAGCATTGCCTAAAAGTTAGCTTGTGGTATTTTTGCTTGAAGTTGGCGATGACATTTTGATCCATAGGCTGGATCAGAGAGGTAGTATTTGCTGGAAGGAACTTAATTTTGATAAAACCAGGAAGAGTGAGAAGATGTGCGCCATGAGCAGGAGCATTGTCCAAAACTAAGATGGCTTTTTGTGCTAAGTTTTTGCTCTTAAGATATCTTTCCACAGCTGGAGTAAAGTAATTTTTAAACCAGTCATCAAAAATATAACTGGTGACCCATGCTTTTCGACTGCTCTTAAAAATTACAGGGAGATGTGCCTTATTGAAGTTCTTTAATGCTCTGGGGTTTTCAGAATGATAAACTACAAGTGGTTTCATTTTAAATACCCCAGATGCATTTGAGCCAAGCAAAGTAAATCTGTCTTTTGAGGCTTTATGGCCTGGTAATTTTTTCTCATCTTCCATAATGTAGGTCCTTTTAGGCATTTTCTTCCAAAATAAGCCTGTTTCATCAAAGTTAAATACCTGATGAGATGAGTACACGTTTTGTTCCATCAAATAACCAAAACCTGACACAAACTCATCAGCTTTCTGTTTATCAGCTGAAAAAGCTTCACCATGACGTATTTGCGGTTTAATATCTGTCCTACTTTTATATCTGTGAAACCAACCTCTGCTAGCATTAAATTCCACATCGATTGCTGGTTGCTGCTCTTTAAGTAGCCTCCTTCGTGTTGCTTTCTTTGAATCCAGGAAGATAATTCTGACTCCATTTTACTTAAAATATTAGCATGTTTATGAATTATTTTGGTCTCTCCAGAACTAACTTTGGCTAACTCTTTTATTTTTTCTCTATTTAATAACACAGTATGAACTGTAGTCCACGCTAAACCTAAACATTTAGCGATATCAGCTGTACGTTCACCATTTTCACTCTTTGAATAATTTTTAATTTACTTTTTAAATTTAACACTTTTCTGGATATCTTTAACTTTCTTTTATCACTGTATTGATCACTTTTCTTCACAGGCCTCATATTTATAACAATTATTTTCAAAAACACTATAAATCTATTGAAATTATTTAAAAATTTAAGAGAATCCGCAAAGCATGTTTGAACAACACACTACGTTGTAGACAAACTGAAGTTACTTGGCACCAGGGTTGCCAGATTACCGAAACTACTGTGCGGCACATTTTTTACATGTCAGCAATAATACCGAAACTACTGCGCAGAACATTTTTTACGTGTCGGCAATAATAAGAAATAAAATATTACCGTAACAGAATAATGTTGAAGTAATACCAATACCTTACTTTTGAAAGTGAAAACATTTATTTATTTACAATCAGTATTACGTAGTACAACCACAAGCTTGACAATAATAAAGTTTTAGAAAAATCACAAAATATGAAAATATAACATCAGAAGCATATATAAAACAGAAAGGCAACCATCTAGTCCTTTCTCGGAAAGCGAACTGCATGGGGGTGAGTAAATCAGTCATTCTCTATTGAGCCAATGTTTCACTTCCACTTAAGTTTCCCTATCCATAACGTCCTTTCCTAAATCATTTGACTTTTTGTGCAGCTATACGCCAAAAGCTTTCAATATGATTATACACCAACACACTAACGCTTTTTATTTATAGTGGGCGCATTCAAATCTTTAGTTTCGAAATGTTTTAGAGGGACATTTGAAAATCGTGCGGGACATTTCTTTGTTGGGCGGGACTGTCCCGCGCATTGCAGGACGTCTGGTATCCCTGCTCAGCAACTGTGCAATAATCCAAGTTTCAACTTTTTGTCTGTTGGCAGCTTAGTTACAAATCTCGTAAGTATGAGGAAGAGGATCTCGGAAAGTTAATTGGAGCCAAGAATAGTCTGAAACCTCGTAAATTGAGATCATGTAAGTCGAGGCACCACTGTACTAGTATTTCCGCTATTTCCCTATGGATTGCGGTTGGATTTTCCTTAACGTCGTGCATAAAACTGTTTTTTACCCTAACCGCACACACACCATCGATGATCTGGATATACCATTGATGGATAGGTTCCTGGCCAGGTATCAGATATCCTATTTTCACTAAAATAACTCGGAAAATTACAATTCAAGTCATGTAAAACCTTTAATAAATCAGTAATATACATTAAAAAACAGAAATAAACTAATACAGTGCACAGAAATCATACCCAAATTCAAAAAATAGGGTTACAACAAGTATCGCACTAATTAAACGCATCGAAATAGGAATTGACTGGCGAGCTGCACCACACAGTGCTGCAGCTAACAAACAAAGTATCATATTGGTGTGAATATTAGGCAACACTGAATATAAAGCTACCCCCATTATTGAGAACTCAAATACATATAGGAATTTACAAAAAAACTGAAAAAAAAATTTTTTTAGGCCACTGCTAGACTTGGTGACTGTTTCCTGTAGAATGTCATTTCAACAATACCATACCAATTCATCAAAATGTCTTGAAGTATTTACAGCACAATGTCAACTATTTTGCTACAAGGTTTGGTGTTCATTTTCAAAACATTTGCAGCATTTCCTGAGTTGGATTAGTACAGGCTTGCATATTTATGTAATTTTAGCATGCGAACTACAAAAGTTTCACCATCACTGACCATGCTTACAGTTATAATAGTTGTTTTGCTTATTCAGTGATTGTAAGGTGAGTGTGAATTATTTGACTTAAGTTTTAGAGAAAAATCCTCACCTTATATTCGGTCCAATACAGTAAATCATTGGTATGACATCAGTTATAAAAAAGTTGTTGGATAACTGGGTTTGGCGCATTATAAGTTAGTCACTGGTATTAATTAGGAAGCATCGGATATGCAAAACGTCGGAAAGTGAACCGTCGGATAACAAGGACTGCCTGTAGTAAGATTGAAAATTCCGTTGAATTGCTTAAAATAAAATAAAAATTAATTTGTATAACAAAACAACTTAAAGAAAGTTTACAGATTCCACACAAATTTTACATGATGATGATGATTATTCACTGAAATCGGTCGTATTTTTATAAATTGTGTGGAATCTGTAAAAGTTTATTTAAGTTGTTTTATATGAATTATTCTTATTAATAATTCATCCCATTCTTCTTTATAGCTTATTCATTTTATGCTACATAGGTATCTATTATAATATTATAGTAAACATCATTCCACATAGCAACGGAAACTCCCACATAGCAACAGTGTAAACTTATGACATAGTGGCATAACCCACTATTTGATCATAGACGATAATAATAAATGATAATATCGTAAATGATAATAATAATACAGGTGAGCCCCGCTTAACGCAGGGGATGCGTTCCTGAGGTCTCCGCGTTAAGCGAAAATCCGCGTTCACCGGGGCACCATAGCCTCTAGGCGTCCAGAGGGAAATAACTTCCCAAATGGTATTTTTGGATCCACATTCAATGTAAAACAGACTTTAGAACGTAATTTATTAAACAAACTATAAAATTACCTGGTAAACAGTAAGACAAAAAATCTTTTTAGCGGTAAATGTATGTAATTTCAAAGTATTTCTCAGAACACCTACCAAGTTTTATTTAAAAAAGAGTCCAGGGTTGACTGGTTAGCATTTTTTCGCTTATTACGTAAAACTTGTCGGTAGCATTCAAATAATCCATCGCAGCCCCGCTTCACGGCACTCACTGTGTTCCTCCAACAAAGTCATGCACTGATCGACGATGCTCTTGCAGCTCTGCTTATAGACCAAACCCATAGTAGTGCATGTTGGATTTTCTGCAATTTATATATCATTATATACAGTGATGTGCTGAAGCCGGCTCGTGCGAGCCTGTTGTTAATTTTTCTCAGGAATTGTTACATTTTTATTAAATGAAAATTTATTGATTTTGTCCTTCCAAGTACATTTTGCCCTATCTGATAGTCAGTTAACGACAGTGTATGAAATGGAATACATTACGAACAGAACACTTGTTAAGCTAGTGGAGCAGTATTACTAAACTAGATCAATATGGTGCCCCTGGCATATAGGCCTCCTGCCACTGTTAACCAAATTTCCTTGTGACTTTTTTTTTAGAGAGCCGGTTCTTAATTTTTTTCCAGCTCATCACTGATTATATTATTATACATTATATGCATTCAAACATTAAGATCCCTCCGCGCGTACCACATGTTTTTTCATATGTAGATCAAAATTATATTTTTTTTATGTGTAGCGTTATTGTTTTATTATTATTTATAATGGCATGTTAATACGGGAAATTAACATTGTAATATAGTAATTGTTGAGAATTATAGATTTTAAAAATATAAATCATCAAAAACATTCTTTACGATCCAATGATGCCAAAGAAACATGAATCACATTTCTGTTTCCATTTTTCAAATGTTTTCCGCCTTAGGAGATATCTTTTTTTTCTGTTAGACCCGTGAAATTTATAGGGAAAGGAGTGAAATTGGCCAACAGACGATGCAATATTATGCAACACTGATGAAATATTACAATATTTAGGATACTTTAGGAAATTTGATTAGTGCGAAATTTAAAAAATCATAAGATATTAGACTGCAGTCTACTGTGCATAAGATATCTATATTTTTCAAAAAATTTTAATTTGAAAAAAAATCCGCGTTTTAACGAATCCGAGTTGGCTGGGGCCGCATTAGGCGGGGCTCACCTGTATTCAATACATCGATTTTAATAATGTGTAAGTTATTAACCCCTTGGATGGGGTATGTGACTATAGTCACGAACTGAAGTCTATCCCCAGGTGGGGAGCACAACTATAGTTGCGCATCGGAAAAATGCTGATTTTTTGGGAGGAAAGTGACTATAGTTGCAGATCCTTTCATAGGCTATACTGTATGCCTCTGCCATCTTCTGGAATCTTTTTTAGGTGCATTTCGTTTACAGCGTGAGCGCCTATTATCGTCGGTCGCTCCGTCCGTCTGATGTCTGTCCGTCCGTCCATCTGCATGTTCTTTCTCGGCTTCTACTGAACGGATTTTCATGAAATTTTATATTAAGGACTTACTATCAAATACAAGAAGAAAATCGTAAAAATGAATCACGTACGCCAATCAGGGGTACCACTTTACTGGTGACAAAAAATGAAATTTTCGTCATATCTCGTAAAGTATTGCTCATATCAAAATATTTTTCAAATAAAAGTTGTAGAACTGGTAAAGAAGAGTATTTCCTTTCCTGTACATTTTTATCGTAGAAGTAGCCATTATCGAGAAAATCAAGCAAAAACGTCTTAAATCAGGCTGAACTTAGAAAATTTCTTGCATGGTTACTTCTTCATTGTTGCTAACATAAACAATCTCACAAACAAACATTTAATTTCCTTACGTGTGCATGCAATATTTTAAAATAGGAAGAAAGGATTATTTATGATGAAGAAAAGAAGTTTAAAATGCTATTTCCCTTACATACAGGTATATAATTTCTTTCTAATACTCCCATGCACGAAACTCGCCCATTTGTGGTACATTGTACACTTTCCTAACTTGTTTACTTCTATGCATTGAAGAGAAACCCAGTGTATGTGTTTTAGTTGTGCCAGTTCACGCGATTTCGGCACTGATTATGAATGAGTTTTCATAATGAATTACTTGGAAAGTTTTTAAAGTTTATCATACATGTTTTGACTTCTAATATATGTATTGCAATTAATTTTGTTTTTCCTTTTAATTTTCACTATTAGTGATAATTTTTTATCGTAATTTCTAACTTTTCAAAATATTGCGTTGCGTACTAAATTCCCCTCCACTCCGACCATCTCTTCCACAAGCTTCAGCACAATGGGTCCCCTCACACTTCACTTTTCCCTAAATCCTTAGAAAAGGGAAAATCCCTTTCTAAATAGTAAACACTCCAAAGAGAAAAACCCCCCATGCTGTCCTTCATTTTCATCATGTCAGTTCTATTTCTTATTCGGTACTGAACACTTGAATGCTTGTCGGACTTGATTTTGAGTTTTTGATTTCTTTGTGAAAAAACTTATTTAACCCTTCGGAATGGCAAAACATGCTTCAGATCTGCCAGAAAATATTTCCGCCGACATGTTGGTCCTTAGCGAAGATAGTTCCTATAGTGAGGGAAGCAGCGAAAGTGTAGATGAAGGAATTGTTTCTGCAGAAGATGTAGCTGGTTCTAGTGGAGTTGATCCATTGATCAGAAGAGTATTGATCGAGTTACAAGAAGAATCTTCATCTGATGGTGACTCTAGGGAAGAAAGCAGTGCGGAAAATCTTTCTTACGAGGAATGTAATTTTGAGTGGCTAGCGAGTGGCGAATCAAGATTTCCTGCTAGGTATGTCGCAGGGACTGTGGGTGAACTTAGTAACAAAAAAGATCCGCTGGATATATTTGAACATTTTTTCGATGAAGAAATTTGCAAGAATATAGCCAATCAAACAAATCTTTATGCATAACAGAAGATAACTGAGAAAAGTGCCATGGAAAAGTTGAAAAGGAGAAGTTGCAAAAAGGACTGGGTTGAAACAGACAAAGAAGAAGTAAAATTGTTTTTTGGGATCCTCCTCCTACAGGGAATTATTCAAAAGCCTAAAATGGGACATTATTTTCCTAGGAGCAGATTGTTAGTGACCCCAGTATTTTATGAAATGATGACTGAAAGACGATTTTTTCTGCTTTTGAAATTCCTTCACTTTGCCGATAATGAGATGTATAGCAGAAAAGGCCAGGTTTCCACTAAACTATATATGATCAAACCGCTGATGGAACATTTGCTGAAAAAGTTTTCAGAAAGTTATATTCCTGAGGTTAAGTTATCTGTAGATGAAAGTTTATTGCTATGGAAGGGTCATCTGGGGTGGAAGGTATACATTCCAAAGAAGAGATCTAGATTCAGAATAGAGTCTTTCAAAATTTGTGAAGCGAAAACTGATTACGTTTGGAACATGCTCATATATACAGGAAAAGAGACAGAACTAATAAGCAATGTGGAAGGAGTTGATGTGTCAGGATTTACTAGACCTTCAAGGATTGTACTTTCATTAGCAGAAAAACTGCTCAAGCAAGGATATTTGATTGGTATGGACAATTATTTCAGCAGCCCTGAGCTGTTTGATTTTTTAAATAAATATGAAACTGATGCGGTTGGAACTGTGAGGAAGAATCGAAAAGACCTCCCTAAGAACGTAATGAAAAAGACTCTGAAGAAAGGGGAGGTAGTGGCTAGGTTTACAGGAAAATTGCATTTTGAGTAGTATCCATCATGACAGAATGAAAATTTAAAAAAAAACAAGCGAGGAGAAATGATGCAGAAACCAGCAGCCTGCATTGGTTATAATGATGCTATGGGTGGTGTAGACCTGTCAGACCAATACATGGTCACATATAGCGCAGTGAGAAAGAGGATGAAAAAATATTATTGGAAGATTTTCTGCCATTTCTTAGATTTAGTAACTTTTAGTTCTTATGTAATATACCAAAATCAAGGAGGTAGCTTTACTCATATACAGTTTAGGCTGGAGTTAATTCAGAAATGATTTCACAAATATGGAAACTTAACATCTTCTAAGGGGACACCAAAGAGAGAGAAAAGGTCAAATGTGCAAACACCCGGGAAACTAACTGGAAGGCATTTTCCTGAAGTAAATCCACCTTCAGGGGAAAAAAACATGCAACCAAAAGATGTGTTGTTTGCGCATCCCAGAAGCAGCAGAAGGAGACCATCTACTTTTGCAAGGAGTGTGATGCGCCCCTCTGTGTAGCGCTATGCTTTAAAATGTATCATACTAAGACAGATTATTGAGAGAAGGTTTAAATGTGTAAATAGTATATATAGAACAATTATCGTTAAAGACAGAAATGGCCCAAAGCAGTGGATCCCTACAAATACTTTGAGACACGGGACTGGAAATAAAGATGTTTATAATAATAATAATTAAAACAAATTTGGAACCAAAATAATGTCCATATAATACCAATAATAATATCATCCACAGGAATAATCCCAAAAACATTATATAAAAGCCTGAAAACTCTCTGTATTAGCCCTTACACCTACATACAATTACAAAAATAATTTATAATAAAAACATGTTCAATAACCAGAAAACTTCTCAGCCATACCAAAAATTTATAAAATAACAAAAAATGAGAATGAACTTGAGGACCTACTCCGCTTTTTCTTATAAATCACCGAGATATATCTTGAGAATAAATGGATAATAATAATAATATTTACAAAAATTTACAGTAATATAACTGCAGGTAAATTGGTGTCTCGTCAAGATTCAACAGCATTAAAAATTCACAATTCACTTAAAACAGATTACAAAGTGTTCCCATGTATAAATCAAGTAACATTGTCAGAAAAACACATCTGTATCTTCTAAAAACTCCTTAACTGAATAAAAACATTTTTTAATTAAAAATTCTCTTATTTTATTATACACTTTTATTGATTTTCACTTAGATCTTGTCGCTTGGATCTTGTCGCTTGGATCTTGTCACTTGGATCTTGTTTGTCACCAACATGTATTCCCATTTAAAATGCATTGTGCCATTTTCGAAAATTAATTTCGGGCACTTCCCTTAAAATGTCAACGACGATAACGAACACATGGCTGTACTCACATTGTTGATAAAATTACAGCATATTTCTCCATATCTCCACTCACTGAAGAACTTAACAGAATGTGAATAACTTAAGCTGTTAGTGAAATAAAAAATTATGTATCCTTACCCGACGAAAACATTTATGTCGGTGTAGTGGAAAAATGAGTCTCTATCGAATTTATGTTCCATTAGAGATACACTTAAAGTGTCCCCTATGAAATGTAGATGAAGGATTAAATCAACAGCACCTGAAGGACTCATTCCGATATCTTATTTTGTTCTCGAGATATGCGAATTTATATTTGGATAACGAGAAAATTTTCAAAACAAATTGAATTTTGGCTATATATATATTAGATAATTTTAATAATAATGATACTAGTATAATAGAAGAAATTAGTTGGTTGGCCTTTTTTTATCAACCAACTAATTTCTTCTCTTATACCAGTATCATTTCCCACAATAAGCCATCCGCTTTTATGGAGCATACAAATTTTTCAGTAACAATATTTATCAAAAAAAAATATTTTTTGCTTTTGAGAGCATTTTAATTCACATAAAAGTGTATTCCCTAAAAAAATTTTTTTATTTGTTTTATTTTGAAATATTTTTGTGATAATGCCATTTGATGTTCTTAAATTCAAATTCATTTTATTATAAATTTTTATGCCCATATAGTAAGGGGAATTTTCCAGAACCTTCAGTTTATGCATTGGTATATCAAGCATATATTTTTTCCTGATATTGTGGTTGTGATGGGATTGACAGTTGTTAAAATAGTCCAGGTTAGCATTAACATATAGGAAGATTTCATAAATATATAAAGATGGAAATGATAAAATATTATATTATTTAAATAAAGGTCAGAAAGGCTCTCTATAACTACTATGTGTCATAATACGAAGAATCCTTTTTTGTATTTTGAAAATTGCTTCCCATCCTGATGTATTTCCCCATAGTATAATAGTACAATAGGCTTCCTAGGAAACAGGATTATTGCTTTAATATGGGTAAGCTTTTAATGGGAATCAGAGGCTTATATTTTAATGCCATTAATGTTAAACTGTGCCTAATGAAGGAAATCTGATATTTATATAATTCCCATTTTTGGAGCTTTTTTGCCCCAGTATTTCTCCATACGAGAAAAAAAATGATGAGGCAGCTCCATATAACCTAGAGACTTGAAATTTTGCACAAATATATAAATTTCGTTGTAACCGAAGTTAAAATAAAAAATTGCAAAACTTCTAATTTTTAGGGGCGAACATTTTGCGGTTTAGGTATTTCTATATGGGCTACAATGCTTAAATTTTTTCTAAAGTTAGAATTTACCAAATAACGAAAACGGGAATATAGAAATTTGAAAATTTTTATTCGTTCGGCCGTAAAAAAATTCTTAAATATTAAACAATTTGACTAATGTTTATGTACTTTCTGAAGGTGCAGGAATATGAAAATTTTAACCTAGGGAGGGAATGATGCTCCAGTGGTGACTAACATTAAAATTTTTAGAAAGGTTTATTATTGTGGCTGTTAAAATTTCATAAAATTTATACAATTAAATTGATATAAATGCATTCTAGAGGTGCTACATCGATGATATTTTGCACAAATATGAGGTATTCCGGAAGATGAGAACCTATAAAGTGTTTATAATTATACATTTTAGGTGTTGTTTTTACCCCAATATTATCCAAAAAATACATGTAATAGGGGCACAGGTGCAAAATTATGCGTTTGAAAATTAATTGATGGCTTTAATTCTTTACATTAAGGTCAGAGAAAATGCTTGCAGTATGTAAGCACACATTCACTAGTATATATATATATATATATATATGTATATCATGTGTAAGAAGCGACTATATATTATAGATATAGGAGTATACGAAATTATGAGGTGCTTCGCGATGTGCTAGAAACTTGAAATGGGGTAGAAATATAGGTTTTTGGTCACAACCGAAGTAAAAAATCTGAAACTGGCGAAATTCCTATTTTGAGGGCTATTTTGGCCCCTTTTCTCCCCATGGAGATCTGAAATTTTCAGAAAATGTAGATGACATGGAGAAATCGACAGGAAAAATCGAAATTTATAGTAATTTTTCTTTTATTGGTCGTTAAAAATTATAAACATTTAAACAAACATTTCATTGTTAAAGTTCTTCTAAATGTTCTACAATGCTGAAATTTTTTCTGACAGTAGATTTTACAAAAGAACGATTTTGGAATTATAGAAATTTGAAAATGTTTATTTATTCGGCTGTTAAAAATTCATAATTGTTTAAAAAAGTTGACTAATCTTTATATACCTTCGGTCGAGCTGGAAAGCTGAACATTAAGTTATTTTGTTTCAGTTACAATTACATTTGAAAATTTCAGAAAAGTTTATTATTGTGGCTGTTGAAAATTCATAAATTTTAAACAATGAAATTTATATAAATGCAATTCTCGAGGTGCTACATAGATGAAATTTTGCAGAAATGTGAGGTATTTGCAACAAATGATGAAAACCTGTAAAATGTTTACAATTATAAATTTAGGGGTTGTTTTTATTCAAATATTGTTCATAAAGAAAAACACGTAAATCAGCGAGAAGGTGCAAACTGTTGCATTTAAAAATTATTTGTCTGCATTTACTCTTTATATTAAGGTGAGAGAAAATGCTTGCAGAATGCAAGCACGCATTAACTAGTATATCATATAGGAGGATACGAAATTATGAGGCACTTCCAGATGTGCTAGAAACTTGGAATTTGGTACATAGGTAGTTCTATTGAGAAAACCGACACAATAAATTGAAAATTTCTGGGGTTGTTTTTATCACAATATGGTCCAAAAAGAAAAACATGTAAATCGTTGCAGAGGGGCAAACTTTAGCAATTAAAAATTGTGTCGGCTCTTACTCTTTATACTAAGGTGAGATCAAATGCTTGTAGAATGCAAGCATACATCACTTGCATTATATAGGAGGATTCAAAATTATGAGGCACTTCAAGATGTACTAGAAACTTGAAATTTGGTACATAGGTATGTCTATTGGCAAGACCGACAGAAAAAATCTAGAATTACGTTTATTTTCCTTGCCGCTAAATATATTAACATTTAAACAAACATTTCATGGCTTAGGTACTTCTAAATGTGCTACAAAGCTGAATTTTTTTTAATGGTAGAATTTACTAAATAACGAAAATGGGATTATAGAAATTTTAAAATTTTTATTCATTCAGCCATAAAAATTTATAAATGTTAAATAATTTGACTAATGTTTACGCACTTTTGATTTTTCAGAATTGAGGTTATTTTTCAGAGATATGAGGTATTCGTAACAAATGATGAAAAACTAAAATTTTTATAATTATAAATTCCAGGGGTTGTTTTTACCCCAATATTGTCCATAAAGAAAAACACGTAAATCGGTGCTGAGGTGCAAAGTTTTGTGTTTAAAAATTATTTTTCTGCTCTTTTTATATTAAGGTTTAATAAAATGCTTGCAGAATGCAAGCATATTTTACTAGTATGATATATATATATATATATATCGGTCGCCGTTTTGGGAATGTACCTCAATGCCGTCATCAGCGATGATTTTGAAACTGTAAAAGTATTATGACGAAACGAACAAAATGCTATTTAACCCCCACGGACCAGTTTAGTCTATTCTTCTACAAAAATATGATGCCGGATTTTGTTTAATCTGTTCACGAAAATCGGAGTTTTCATCGCAACGATATTTAACAGTGGATGTGTTAAATGAAGATGCATATCGCTCCTTCGCCTATGGTTTCTAGCATATGCCATTGCTAGATGTGGGAGAGTCACATCCATCGCTCAAGGAATTGCGTGCCCAAGAGTCAAGCCTCGAACTCTTCCTCGCTGCCCAATTCCCCGTACGTGCCGCTCACCACCCTCACCAATGCGCTTTTCGGAGCTGCTTGTCTCCCCTCTCTGCGAGGCTCCCTAATGGCTACCACTGTCTGGCCAGCCCCTTTGCCTTCGCCATTGTACCTCAGCAGTGGATTTCTTGCCGAAGGTGCGTTCGGATCCACCTTCGGCAGTTTGTTAGGTTTCTCTGCAGCGTCGGCAATTTTCGAGGCCTTCTGGTCCTGTTTCTTGATGTATTCTTTCTTAGCCTTCTCTTTTTTCGCCGCCCTCTGGTCTTGCTTCGCGGTCTTTGTACCCACTTTGGCTGCACCACAGTGTTGATTCTCTTCCTCTAGCTTAGTTTCCCTCTCTCCTTCGCCCACCTTCGGCCTCCCGATCACTTCGCCTTTCTGTCTTCCCTCCGTGCCCAATGTTACCTTCTCGTCGCAACGGACAGACCTTTTTCCAGCAGATGAAGGCCCGGAGGCCTTAGTTTCTCCTCCAGATGCGCCGGTCTTGGATCTGATTGCGGTGACACCCCCTGCGTTTTCGTGCATCCATGCCACAGTGTTTCTGGCGTCGGAGCGAGCGACACGAGACTCCGTGCAGTCTTCCACGCTTTCAAAGTTCCTCTGCACGAAGAAGCCGTTGACGGAGACGGTGGAAGAATGGGAAGATGTGCTGGCTAGGTCGCTGGCCCTCGGCCTGCGGAATTTGGGCTTGGCGATGTCCACGTGGGCGTGGAACCATCGCAGCTTGAGACCCATCTTGCAGATTTGAGATTGGGCTCTGAAACAGATTTTTGAAACAATTAGATATTCACGTCCGGTTTTCTCAGTGTCGTTTCGTTTGGAGTTATGGTCATGCAGCATTGATTTTTTTTGTCAACAATGAAAGCTGTTGCAGTATTATTTTATTGCATATCCATGCGATTCGTTTAATCTAATCGCTCCTTCTCCATGAAAGATTTATATCGCGACATCAGTCGGTTAAATATTGTTTATCATTTTGCGATAGCGGCTGATGATATGCCGAAACTACTCCGAAATATGTAGGAAAGTGTACTAAAATGCATGCCTATACCAGGGGTGACAAACTACGGTCCTCGGGCCGTATGAGACATTTCATGTGGTCCGAACTCTGAGATTGAATAGGGTTTCATTTAAAACATTTCGTTAAAAGTTGTGGCTACTAATGGTATTATTATGCATTAATTGTATTTATCATCAATTTTAACTAATAGGATTCCACCAATTTTCTCAAATAACCTATGGAGTGAATTCTAATGGTAAACGTTTGTTCAGCCATTCTCTACAAGCATGGACGATGAATGAAACGATATTCATATCTTTATTTATTGGCCTGGTTGGGTTGAAAGTGATCGTCGAAAGCTTTCGTAAATTATGATCCCCAGATTTAAATCAGTTTTAAACCTGAATTCTGTCACGCCCTTGCCTCGAAGTTTTGATAACGGCAGTTCGAAACCACCTGTATTGAATTTATCCTAATTAATGAATTTACTATTCTTATAACTTAAGAGTTTTAGTTATACTATACTAGCAGAACTTCCCGTTGAATTTCAACGGATTTAGTGAATCTAAAACTTCGACCGTGTAACATGTAAACATCATAAGAATAAGATAATACAGTTTTAACTGTTGAATAAAGCAAAAATGAAGAAAACCGGTTCACAATTACCTATTTAGATGAATGAAAGAAGAAAATCTTGCACTCTGAAAAATCGAAAATTATGTGTAAACTTATGGGAAAATAATTATTGAATTAAGCACCACTCCCAATTTTTTTAATCGCCATATAGCCTATGTTATCCGCAGGATAAAATTATTTACCTATGTGAAGTTTTGTGACGATATCTTCAAAGGTTTGAAAATCACAATTTGTGGAAAATCTACATCTAATTATTTAAGTTACTTATGTACGTAGTTTTAAAAACAGTTTGCTTTGGATAACTCTAGGCCACACTTTGTGTTTCTTTCTTCGCTACTTTAGTTTGTATTAGGTATATATTATTTCTTTTAGTCTATATTAGGTACCTATATGTTAGTTCTTTTAATTAATATTACGTATTGTTTATAACGGTTGTCACGTAAATTGATAATCCAACAATACGCTCATTTCCGTGTTATTTAAATGGGAAAAATTAAAAGAGAAAAACATTCTTAATATAAAAAAATGTAGTCCAAATCACCTTAAAAACTCTCCTATTTTCCTTAACTTTATATTGCGGTTGAAATGACACCTTCTTGCTTCTATGTTTTGTTGTTGTTGCGCTATAAATGCACAAACACTCTTAAAAATAGTTATAGTAGAGATTAGAAGAAAATTCACAGCACTTCTTTACATGGGTTCCCCCTACTACAAAATGACAAAAAACAAACGGCACTACTGTAGTTGGGTTCCCCCCCCCCTCTTGCTCTGGGGTTTGGGGGCTGGGCCCCCCTAAAATAGATAATAATAATAATAATTACACGTACAACGTGGAGGGTTTCTTTGATTCCGGGTGAGGCAAAGGGCGCGGTAGCGCCTGGAGACGACTACCCGTTACAGCAAAGCAAGCCGAAGGCTCGTCAATATATCCTTTCAATGTGGGAGAACGACGAAACTTAAAAAACCGCAACATGGACATACAGGAATTAAAGTTTTTTAACTCATCCATTATTCTATGGGTTAGTTCCATTGCTATTTACTATGTTACTATTTACTGTAAACATTTACCCTAGAAACATGATCATTTTATACTAGAGGGGTACCCATGTAAAGAAGTACCAAATTCACTTAAAAACAACAAATATTTAGTTTCCATGTAAACAAATTAAAATCGTACACTGAAATTGACAAAGGATATTACGTTAAAATTTTTCATTGAGGTCATTGAACTCTCAATTTCGACGACAATGGGAGTTGTCATGGTAGCTTATAATTGGTATTGTAGTAAAACTGATAAAATCACGTTTTTATTGATTCTAACTGCATTTCCACGCGAATTCGACCAGAATTCGGAATCTGTCTTCAATAAAAATAAACTTTGTACTATCCTGCAAAAAAGTATCCAAGTCTCAAGTTCGTACCATTATTTTAAGTAATTTTAAAGTGGAAATTCAAAATAGTCTACACTCATCCCTGTATTTCAATTGCAGGACGTGGCAAAATACCTGACATTCTGTAATTAAATCGTTTGCCATTTCGAATCAAAGTGACGGACAAAAACAAAACTTTTACCAGTCACTAAGTTAGGATATAAAGAACAATCGTACCAAATTTGGTTATTCTAGCTTTTATCGTTAAGGAGGAGTTCCATGAACAAACCAACAAACACACAAATACACCCTTCAAAATATATTATAGGAGACTAGCAGAATTTCTCGTTGAATTTCAACGGATTTAGTGAAGCTACTACAGCACAACATACAAACTCTTTAAAATATATATTAGTTACTTTTAAAAATACTATTAGCTTTTCTTAACAATTAATCTCATTTGCTTGTAACAATCCGTTTCCGAACAACAATTGCATTCAAATATAACTATATAATTTTATTTTCTATCATATTACTTTCGCCAAATCCAGCTTCATTTCTTGTGTAATTATGTCTCGGTGAAATATTTACTTTTATGTCTTGTAAGCAAGAGACCCGTGAAAAAGCAATGTACAGTTGTCCATGATTGAACACTGTCTGGTAAATGTACACCAGATACGTGAGCTTATTTATGTTAATAAACATTATAATGTAGAATATAATGATTTTACTTACAAAAAATGTAAGATTCCAGTATTCAATAGATGAAGGTTCAATTACTTTCATCAATAAACGCTTCCTGAATAATAATCGGTATCTATTTACATTGCTATCCATAAACATTGATCGTTTCATTGTTTAAACAAAAGTGCAAATCGAATTACGCTTAACTTTCATCCATTTGTAAGCTTCATTGAAGCTAACTGAATCTGAGACAACAATGACGGTTGCCTTGACAACGTCCAGAACGAGTACGAAATATCCGTAAAATTTAGAAAACAGTTGCATATTTCTGAAAACTGTAACATTTAAACTTCGCAGGAATAAGATAGTATAGGGTTTTATTCGTCAAATAAAGCAAAAATGAAAAAAATTGGTCCATATTTACATATTTTGATGCTTGAAGGAAGAATACCTTGCAAGTCAAGAAATGGATTCATATGTGTTATCTTATGTAAAATGTTAATCCCCTATATTGGCAGCACTGATTAATCCCGGTTGACCAAACCTTGACCATTCACTAAGTTAGGATGTAAGGAAGATTCATACCAAATTTGGTTATACTGGCTTTTATCGTTTAGGAGGAGTTCCATGAACAAACCAGCAAACACACAAACACACACTTCAAAATATATTATAGTAGATTACCTTTATAATAAAACAATATTTTAAAATTTCTTAATTTACCAGTCTTAATTCAGTTGTTGAATATTTGTGAAAAATGTTTTTCCCATTATTACAAATGCATTAACACAACTAGGTATCAATTGCGGCAAGTAAGTTTCGGGAAGTTCTAGGCTTTCATTGTAAAAAAATGTTTTCACGCTGCTCCGGAATAAACGTAGCCTGTCGCCGAACGTTCTTTGTCATTTAGATTATATACGAAGAGAAGATAACCATGTACCTTTCAATATGTAAAAAAAAATAACGTACATCCCTATTCTCATCCAATTTTAGATTTCTACGTCTGCCTATTTGCGTAAATAAGCATTATAGATGTATAATATAATGGTTTTACTTATAAAAAGGTAACATGTTAACCGTCATTCTTGCTTCCGATTCAGTTAATACGAATGAAACCTTCAAATTGGTGGAATAAAAGCTTTATTCACTTCGCACTTTTGTTTAAGCACCAAAATTAATGATGCATAGCAACATAAATATTTACGGATAATTATTCTGTTGACATCGTATGGGAAGCGTTTATAACGATTTAATCAAAGCCGTTGAATCTTCCCAATCCTCCTTTCATCGTTTGAATGCTAGAATCCTATCTCTTTGTAAGTAGAGCCATTATATTATACATCTATAATGTTTATTAACGTAAATAGACTCGCATAAATTTAAAATTAAATGAGAATAGGGACATATGTTATTTTTAACACTTTACATGGTTATCTTCTCTTCATTGATAATCAAATTAACCGGTTGCATTTATTCTTATATAAAAAAGAAAGGACATATTATTCAATAATAAGAAACAAAGAAAATTATAAACGTAAATGTTCATGATCAATGACTGTGTAGCATTAATTTCCTCTCTAATATGAAATTTAAAATATAGATTTCTGATCGACTTCGCATAATAATTTGTCAATATGCAAACGCAGCCGTGCCCTCAGCGAGATTCGAACTGGCGAACCTTACCAATACCTGGAAAATACATTAGTATAGGTAAATGTGAATTATTTAGATAAACTTTTGTTACACACTCCTTAATTTTTGATAAATTAACTGAAAAAAACGTGCAAATATTGCACGGGTTCAGCTGGTATCTATAATAGCCGGGTGCCCATCCGTCCGACCCTGTATCTCAAAAGCCGTTCGTAGTATAGATTTGCGGTAAACTGCGTTTTGTTTCTACAAGCTAGGAAAGCCCCTAGAAAACTATTCTTATTTTCATAAAGTCCCGGCTTCGAATCCAAGAGACAATTATATTTTCCCATAAGTTTACATGGGATTTTCGATTTTTCAGAGTGCAAGGTTTATTCCTTCATTCATTAAAACACGTAAAGATGGACCGATTTTCTTCGTTTTTATTTTAATCGATGGCTAAAACTCTATACTATCTTATTCCTGCGATGTTTACATGTTACACGGTCCAATAATTCAGAAATACGCAATTGTTTTCGAAATTTTATGGATATTTCGTACTCTTTCTGGACGTTGTCAAGGCGACCATCATTGTTGTCTCCGATTCAATTAATGCCAATTATACCTTCAAATAGGTGAAAGAATAGCGTTATTCACTTCACACTTTGTTTAAGCATCAAAATCATTGCTGTAGCAATGTCAACATTTATACATAGCAACATAAATATTTACGGATAATTATTCAGTTTACTGCATATGGGCAGCCTTTCTAACGATTCAATCAAAGCAGTTGAATCCAGTTGAATCTTCCTATCATTGTTTGAATGCTGGAATCTTATCTATTTGTAAGTAGGACCATTATATTATACATCCATAATGTTTATTAACGCAAATAGGGTTCAGGGTTTGTAGATGTCATGAGTATATCTCCATAGTATTTGGTGTCATCGGTTCGATTCCAGGTAGCCTTAAATTTGAGATTGTTTCCCATAAGGAAAGTGTTGAAATTGGTGTAGGGCACTTTTGAGTTTAAAATTTATTTGTCAGCTCTTACTCTTTATAATAAGTTTAGATAAATGCTTGCAGAATACAAGGACACATTCACTAGTCATTCTATAAGCACTCTTCTTACAGAGGAGTATATAGGATACTAGTGAATGTGTGCTTGCATTCTGCAAGCATTTTCTCTCACCTTAAAGTAAAAATAAAAGCAGAAAAATAATTTCCAAACGCATGTTTGTATCTCTGCGCTGAATTACCTGTTTTTCTATTTTGAAATTATTGGGGTAAAAACAATCCCTAAAATGTATAATTATAATTTTTTTTACGTTTTCCTCATTCGTTTCCAATACCTCACATTTATGCTTAATATCATCATCAATGTAGCACCTCTACAATTGCATTTATAGAAATTTAATTGTTTATATTTTATGAATTTTTAACAGCCACAATAATAAATATTTCTAAAATTTTTGATGTTATTTACTGCCGGAGCAACATTCCCTACCTTGTTTAAAAATTTCAGCTTCCTGCACCTTCAGAACGTACATAAGCATTAGTCAATTTGTTTAACATTTGAGAATTTATTACAGCTGAACGAATAAAAATTTTCAAATTTCTATAGTCCAGTTTTCATTATTTGGCAAATTCTATCACCAGAAAAAATTTCAGATTCATAGCACCGTTAGAAGATACGATATTGTTTATAATTTTTACTGGCTAAGAAAATACATATTGCTGCAATTTTGCAATTATTCCTCTGATTATTTTTTTCGATTCACCTATGTATTAAATTTCAGCTCTCCAACTATAGTAGTTTGGGCCAGATATTAGTATCCTCCTATATCCTATATGTCATTCTATAAGCACTCTTCTTATAGAGGAGGATATACGATATAGGATACAAGTAAAAGTTGCTTGCATACTGCAAGCATATTTATTAACCAAAGTAAGATAATGCATAGCAGAATAAACAGACTGCCGCGAAACTTCCAAGTAGCATTGAAAGGCGCAAAGACAGTCGCAAAACGTCAACAATTTCGGCGCCCTTCAAATATCTAAGTTAGTATCTCGAAAACGAAGCAAGATATCGGAATGAATCTTTTAAATAATTAAAGCTGAATCCTTCTTCTACACTTCGCAGGAGACATTTTCTTCTATCTATAACAGAATGTAAGTTAGTCGGAGACTATTTTCGGGATGTTTTTACGATGCAGCCTAGCAGAAAACTATTTTTAACAACAACTGTATATAAGTTATATCTACTATTTAAGGGGTTTGTCAGCGTGTACAATGTTTGTATCAGCTGCAGAAAAACTTTCACATGATTCCGGCGAATAGCCTGCGAGTTATCGTCGTTTAAGTTTTAAAATAGTGGAGCGGTTCTTAGCGTGCCTACGGGTAGGTGTTTAAAATTTATGAATTTTTAACAGCCACAATATAAAACTTCCATGAAATTTCGAATGTTATTTACCACCGGAACATTATTTCCTAACTATAATAAAATTTTCAGCTTCCTGGATCATCAGAAAGTACATAAACATTAGTCAATTTGTTTAACATTTTAGAATTTATTACGGCAGAACGAATAAAAATTTTCAAATTTCTATAATCCCGTTTTCATAATTTGACAAATTCTACCTCTAGAAAAAACTACAGCTTCATTACGCATTTAGAAGTACCCAAACCATGAAATGTTAGCAAAACTGTTTGTAATTTTTACTGGGCAAGACAATAAACGTTGCAATTTTCCAGTTATTCCTCTGATTATTTTTTTCGGTTCAGCTACGTATTAAATTCCAGCTCTCCAACAATTGTAGTTTGGGCCAGACATTAGTATCCTCCTATATATATATATATTTATGTAAATCATTCTATATCGACTGTTCTTACAGAGGATATAGGATAATAGGAAATATATATATAGGGTACTAGTTAATGTGTGCTTGCATTCTGAAAGCATTTTCTCTCACCCTAAAGTAAAGAGTATGAGCCGACAAATAATTTTTAAACGCAACACTTTGCATCTTCTTGCCGGTTTATGTGTTTTTCCTTATTGTCAATATTGGGGTATAAACAACCCCAAAAATTTATAATTAAAGAACTTTTATAGGTTTTCAGCATTTGTTACGAATATCTCACATTTATGCAAAATTTCATCAATGTAGCATCTCTAGAAGTGCATATATGAATTTCATTGTTTAAATTTTATTAATTTTTAACAGCCACAACAATACATATTTCTAAAATTTTCAATGTTATTTACCACCGGAACATTATTTCCTAACTCTGTTAAAATTTGCAGCTTCCTGGATCTTAAGGAAGTACATAAACATTACTGTTTGTTAAACATTTGAGAATTTATTACGGCCGAACAAATAAAAATTTTCTAATTTCTGTATTCATGTTTTCATTATTTGGCAAATTCTACCTCTAGAAAAAATTTCAGCTTCATAGCGCATTTAGAAGTACCTAAACCATGAAATTTTATTGAAATTGTTTATAATTTTTTGCGGCCAAGAAAATAAACATTGTTCCAATTTTGCATTATTTCCTCTGATAATTTTTTTTGATTCGCCTATGTATTAAATTTCAGCTCTCGAACTATAGTAGTTTGGGCCAGACATTAGTATCCTCCTATATCCTATTTATCATTCTATATCGACTCTTCTTACAGAGGAGGATATAGGATACTAGTTAATTGTGCTTGCATTCTGCAAGCATTTTCTCTCACCTTAAACTAAAAGTGAAAGTCAAAAAATAATTTCAATGCATAAGTTTGCATCTTGGTTCCGAATTACGTGTTTTTCTGTTTTGAAAATATTGGGGTATAAGCAACCCCTAAAATTTATAATTGTAAAACATTTATAGGGTTTTAGCATTTGCTTCGGATGCCTCACATTTCTGCAAAATTTCATGAATGTAGCACCTCTAGAAGTGCATTTATATGAATTTCATTGTATAAACTTTATGAATTTTTACAGCCACAATATAAAACTTTTATTAAATTTTCAATATTATTTACCACCGGAACATTATTTCCTAACTCTTAAAATTTTCCGCTTCCTGGATCTTCAGAAAGTACATAAACATTAGTCAATTTGTTAAACATTTAAGAATTTATTACGTCCGAATGAATAAAAATTTTCAAATTTCTATATTCCAGTTTTCATTATTTGGCAAATTCTACATGTAGAAAAAATTTCAGCTTCATAGCACATGCAGAAGTACCTAAACCATGAAATGTTAGTTAAATAGTTTATAATTTTTACCGGCGAAGAAAATAAACATCGTTACAATTTTCCAATTATTCCTCTAATTATTTTTTTCTGTTCACCTATGTATTAAATTCCAGCTCTCCAACTATTGTAGTTTGGGCCAGACATTATTATCCTCCTATACATATATGTATATATATATATGTCATTCTATATCGACTCTTACAGAGGATATACGATATAGGATATATATAGGAGGATACTAATGTCTGGCCTAAACTATTATAGTTGGAGAGCTGCAATTTAATACTGAGGTGAACAAAGAAAAATAATTGGAGGAATAATTGGAAAATTGTAACAATGTGCATTATTTTGGCCGCTAAAAATTATAAACAATTTTACTAACTTTTCGTGGTTTAGGTATTTCCAAATGCACTATCGAGGAGAAATTTTTTCTACCTGTAGAATTCGCCAAATAATGAAAACGGGAATATAGAAATTTGAAATTTTTTATTCGTTCGGCCGTAATAAATTCTCAAATGTTTAACAAACTGACTAATGTTTATGTACTTTCCATAGATCCAGGAAGCTGAAAATTTTAACAGAGGTAGGAAATAATGTCCCGGTGGTAAATAACATTGAAAATTTTAGAAATATTTGTTGCTGTGGCTGTTAAAAATTAAAAAAATTTAAACAATGAAATTCATATAAATGCACTTCTAGAGGTGCTACATTGATGAAATTTCGCATAAATGTCAGGTATTCGTAAGAAATGATAAAAACCTATAAATGTATTATAATTATAAATTTTAGGGGTTGTTTTTACCCCAATATTTTCAAAACAGAAAAACACGTAATTCGGAGCCGAGATGCAAACTTATGCATCGAAAGTAATTTTTAGGCTTTTATTTTTACTTTAAGGTTAGAGAAAATGCTTGCAGAATGCAAGCACATGTTCACTAGTATCCTATATCGTATATCCTATATCCTCTGTTAGAAGAGTTGACATAGATTGACTAGTGAATGTGTGCCTGCATTCTGCAAGCTTTTTCTCTCACCTTAAAGTAAAAATAAAAGCCAAAAAATAATTTCAACGCATAAGTTTGCATCTCGGCTCCGAATTACATGTTTATCTGTTTTGAAAATATTACGGTAATAACAACCCCTAAAATTTATAATTATAAAACGTAGGTTTTTAGCATTTGTTACGGATACCTCACATTTATGCAAAATTTCATGAATGTAGCACCTCTAGAAATGCATTTATATGAAATTCATTGTTTAAATTTTATGAATTTTTTACAGCCATAACAATAAATATTTTTTAAATTTTCAATGTTATTTGCCACCTAAACATTATTTTCTAACTCTGTTAAAATTTCCAGCTTCCTGGATCTTCAGAAAGTACATGAACATTAGTCAATTTGTTAAACATTTAAGAAGTTATTACGTCTGAACAAATAAAAATTTTCTAATTTCTGTATTCATGTTTTCATTATTTGGCAAATTCTACCTCTAGAAAAAATTTCAGCTTCATAGCACATTTAGAAGTACATACCTAAACCATGAATCATTAATATTTTTTATAATTTCTACCGACCAAGAAAATAAATATTGTTGCAATTTTCCATTTATTCCTCTGATTTTTTTTTTTGGTTCAGCTATGTATTAAATTTCAGCTCTCCAGCTGTTGTAGTTTGGGCCAGACATTAGTATCCTCCTATATATATATATGGGTGTACATGTCATGGGGGGATTGTGGGCCTTAAAACACCACGCTGGCCCAGAGCGGGTTGGTGAGTACCTCTTTCACTTTGGCCGGAGATATTGCAGAAAGACTTCACAGCATGGTTGAACCTACCAGTGTCCGAGGACACCACTGTTCTTCGCCCTTTAGCCTCCGTTTACACCCTTCCACCGACTTTGAGGCAGTGAAGTGAGGCAGTTGGAAGGGTTATGTACAACTCCTTCACAAATTCTGAGAAGGTACATATCAACGGAGCAGAACTCAGAGAAGTAACCAGCTATGTTTACTTAGGTCAGCTCATCACTACTGATGGTTCGCTTCTTGGAGAAATCAACCGGAGAGTGAAGATGGCATGGAGTGCTTTTGGCAAGAATGCGAACATCTTTAAATCAAATATTCCAGTCTTCCTAAAAAGGAGACTGTATGACCAATGTGTTCTGCCTGTTCTGACCTATGGTTGTGAAACATGGACCATGAATGCCAGAATGACACAACGCCTGCAAACAACACAGAGGAGCATGGAGAGATGCATGTTAGGGATCACCCGAAGAGACCGCAAGAGGAACGACTGGGTAAGAAAGAAGACGGGAGTCTGTGACATGATTAAAAGAGCGAAGGTGCTAAAATGGCAGTGGGCGGGCCATATTGCTAGAAGAAATGACCAGCGTTGGACGTCCAGTGTCATCGAATGGATCCCAAGAAACATCAAGAGACCGAAAAGAAGACCGAAAGACAGGTGGGACAGAGAGTTTGTTAATTTCTTGGGGCAAACTTGGAGGAGGGAGGCAGTTGACAGGGAAAACTGGAAGAGTCTGGGGGAGGCCTTCATCTGTGTGTGTGTATATATATATATATATATATATGTATGTGTGTGTGTGTGTGTGTGTATATATATAAAAATATAGGAGGATACTAATGTCTGGCCCAAACTACAACAGCTGGAGAGCTGAAATTTAATACATAGCTGAATAAAAAAAAATAATCAGAGGAATATATATATATTGGACAGTAGGAGTTCTCTCGGGGTAAATTATTCCGGAGGTTAAATAATCTCCCAATCGGATCTCTGGGCGGGGACTGCCTTGAGGATACGATTTGTCGATGGTAACTTACGCTTAGGTAGTTGGAATGTAAAAACCATGGGGAAGGCAGGAAAGCTAGAGAACCTGAAAGAAGAAATGGAAAGAAATAAGATTGATATCATAGGGCTGAGTGAAGCTAGATGCGAAGGAAAAGGACAGTTCGACTCGGAAAAATTCACGGTAGTTTACTCAGGAGGAAATAGTGGGGCAAGGGGAGTAGCTCTGGTACTTAGGTAAGATATGATGTAGAGCGTGACAAAAATAACAGCAACGAACGATAGGGTGATGGCAATAAAGCTAAAGGCAGTCCCAGTGGACATGTTGATAATCCAGGTATATATGCCAACGTCCACTCATGAAGAAGAAGAAATTGAGGAGATGTATGAACAAATTAACGAGATTTACGAAGAAGACGGAAGAGAAAAGGTAAACTGCATAATAATGGAAGACTGGAACAGCATAGTTGGTGAAGGACAAGAAGAAAATGTTGTCGGTCGATACGGAGTTGGAAAAAGAAACCGAGGAGGAAAAAAACTGGTAGAATTCTGTGTTAATAACGACTTAGTAGTGACTAATATATGGTTCAGAAAGGATAAACGAAGGCTGTACACATGGAAAAGCCCAGGAGGTAGAATGAGATGCCAAATAGATTACATCCTAGTAAAACAAAGATTCAGGAACAGCATCAAAAATGCTAAGACATTACCAGGAGCAGACATTGATTCAGATCACATCCTTCTAATAGTCGATGTAACTACAAAGCTGAAACGAATAAGGAAAACGAGAAGAGATAGGCAGACTTGGGACCTAGAAAAACTGAAAGAAATGAAAGATGCCTTCAGCACGAAGTTGGAAGATCGCCTTAGAAATTTGGAAAACAAACTGAAGACCGTGGATACAGAATGGGAGGAAGTGAAAGCCAGCATCAAAGATACCTTGAATAAAGAGATTGGGAAACAAGAGAAGAAAATCATAAAACCATAGATCACTAAGGAAATGCTGGAGAAAATGGATGAGAGAAGAAATTGGAAAAACGTTAACAGTGAAGAAGGTAGAGCCAACTATAGACGCATAAACAATGAGATGAGAAGGGTAACAGATAAAGCTATGGAAAATTGGATAAAAGGAAAATGTGAGAAAATACAACAGATGAAGAAGTTAGGACGATACGAAATGATGTACGCTAGGGCACTGGAGTTAGAAGATAAGAAGTCTAACGGGATTCGTGGTAAAGGAATTATTAATACAGATGGAAAAATAGTTGCAGAACCAAAGGATGTAGCACAGGTATGTGAAGAATACATTAAGGAACTATACAAAAAGCAGGCAGGATCGGTAGAAATGGAACTGGAAGAAGAGGATTACATTGAAGAAGACAACTTGGGACCAAGTGTTATGAAAAGCAAAGTAGAAAAGGTGATACTGGAACTGAAAAAAGGAAAAGCTATCGGCAGCGACGGAATACCGGTAGAGGTACTTAAAGTCATGGGATCGGAAGGACTAAAAGTAATTACGAAACTAATTAACAAGATTTACGACTCGGGACAGTGGCCTCAGGATTTCTTAGATGTAGCAATGATCCCTCTAAAGAAGAAGCCAAAGGCAGAACAATAAGCTTACTTTCACAGACTTCTAAGATCATCACGAGGATTCTTAATAAAAGGAAAGGTCGGCGATTGGAGGATGCAGAGGGGAGAGGGGAAAGAGAGGGTGGAAAGAAGGAAATATTAACGGATATTGAGGCTGGGAGGAGAGAAAGAGTTTAAGATTTGGATATGGGCCAGTTCCCATTGACGGAGTTGGGGGGCGGAAGCGTCGTCCAGGAGGGCGCGGATGGCCCTCACCGTGAAACAAACATTGAAACTAAGATTGTGATTATTCGCATGAACGGCCACGGGTAGCTGTCGTTTAAGACTAACGCTGTTGCGATGGCCGTTCATGCGAATGTTGAGGGAATTGCTAGTGAGGCCGACGTAAAAGGCGAGGCATTGGGTGCAGGTTAGTAGGTAGATGACGTTGCGGGTGGTACAGTTGGTAGGGAAAGTTATGGGGTAGGTGATGTTAGTGGTGGGGTTTGAGAATGAGTTGGAGGGTGGGTTTATAGGGCATGTTGGGCATCGTGGTCTGCGGCAGGGGTGGGACCCTGCAGCGTGCAGAGGAGTGGGTGATGGGGGTTCTTTTCTCCACGAGACGTTGGCTAGGTTGGGAGATCTGCGGAAGGAAAGGAGTGGGGGTGTGGGGAAGGAGACCTGGTTGGGGGAGGAAGTGAGGGTTGGGTGGGCTGCCTTTAAGATGCTCATTAGGGTATCGTGGATGCCGGGATAAAATGTGGTGATTAGGGTGGGTTAGTGGGTAGAGTCGGGGGTTCCGGGCGGTTGGAGTGTAGGTTAGGGATGCTGGGTGTGACTGCCCGTCGGATTTAGTCCCAAATTAGGTCCGGCGGGTATCCGCGTTGGAGGAATGCATTTTCGAGGACGGAGCAGTGCTCGGGGAGTGAGTCTCTGTCCAAGCAGATTCTCCGCCCTCGACTGGCTAGGTCATAGGGGATTGAGGCTTGGATGTGGAGGGGGTGGCAGCTGTGGAAATGGATATATTGAAGGCGATTGGAGGATTTTAAGTGAACTTTGGTGTGGATTTGGTGTTCTCGGATGGAGAGGTCGACATCCAACAAGGTGATGTTGGAGGGGGAGGAATGGTGGGTGAAGGAGAGGGTAGGGTGGAAAGAGAGGCGCTGTAAAAAGGATTGGAGTGAGTTGGGTCCATGTGTCCAAAGAAGAAAAATGTCGTCAATATACCTCAGCCACAGGAGTGGTCTGGGGTGTATGTCGCGGAAACGTTCCTCCCATTCACCTAAGAAGACGTTGGCGTATGAGGGCGCCTTGCGAGTGCCCATCGCAGTACCTTTTGTTTGTAGGTAGTGGCCCCCTCCGAAGGTAAAGTTGTTCTTGTGGAGCACTATTTCCGCCAGTTTCGTTAGGAAATGGGAGGAGGGTCTTGCGTCAGGTGGTCTCGAGTCAAGGGATTTTTTCAGGGCGGACAGTCCATCGTGGTGGGGGATGTTAGTATAAAGGGAGCAGACGTCTATTGTTGTCATGATTATGGGAGGGGGGAGGGGAGAGATTAGGCGTTGAAGAAAGTGGTTAATATCTTGGACGAAAGATGGGATTTGACGAACGAGGTGTTGAAGGTAGGAGTCCACATAGGCAGTGATGCGTTCCGTGGGAGAGTTAAGGTAATCGCCCACTACACCGTTCCGTTCCGTCACGATGCGACCCGCCGACGGACGGCAACGGTAGCCTTGTCGCCCACTTGTCCGTTTCGTGCCGCCACGACCCGTCGTATTTCCACTACGGTAGCCCCACAGCTCACAATCAAGAGCAGTCGCCGTCTCGGTGTATACGGGAGTTGCTGCGCAGTGTGGAGTGCTGTAGTGGGGCATAGCCTGACATCTAGGCGACCTTTGCTACTTGCATTCCAAGGCAGGATGAAAACGCGCTGGCGCAGGACGATGAACACCTGCAAAGAGGCTCACTAACTAGGCCGTGACGTCACATTCGTCCGGTTTTTCGACGTGTCGGAACGTCGAGGGAGAATCCTGTCAGCGACGGCTCGCAACGTGACGCGTCGGCACGGAGTGGTGGGCTCGGCTCCACTTACTTCCATGTGTTTAATTTCAGCCGTCATTTGGCGCGTCGCGACGTGAGGGAACGGAGCGGTGTAGTGGGCGACAACCTTTATAGCTGGCAACTATTGGACGGCCGGGGATATTCGGTAGTAGTACTTAGGTTTTTTAGGTGCGTCAACAGCTAAGGTTATTTTGCACCGTCAAATTCTCTTAGAGAAAATCAACATACATCACAACATCCATGCCCGAAGCGGGATTCGAACCCGCGACCTTTGGGTTAGAAGGCAGGCGCACTGCCTACCAGTCTAACCCGGCCGGCGGGGGATATTCGGTTTGTGGATTTTTGGGAGAAGGTAGAAGTTTGGGCTGGGTTCACTGTTACTGCCAAATCAGTTGTCTCTCTCTTGTGCTGACGAAGGGATCATCCCGAAAGCTCCAATAACTTCTACAAATGTGTCTCTCCAACACCCCAGCGGCTCTCCTTCCGGTAAGTGCTCACTGGGTTTCCTTCAAAACCTAGTTTCCCTGAATAATTAAATAAATAAATAAATAAATATATATATATATATATATATATATATATATATATACACTACGGAAGAGGAAAGGTAAGTAAGGATATTTAGGGCAACTGGGTGTTGAAGGAAACCTAGTGAACACTTACCGGAAGTAGAGCCGCTGGCGGAATGGGACAACTGGCCACGGCCGACTGGCCGCGAGACAACTGGCCGCGGGGCCAACTGGCCGCGAATAAATTTCTCGGAAATGGTCTGCGATTACTGAAATACTGTGCAATGGTTGTGAACCCGATAACATTGAAATATATATCTCTTCTCCACAGTCAACTGGTTACTTCAGAAACAACCAAACAATCACTCTAACAAAAATACTCAACCCGTCTTTTGAACTAATAGCTAAAATGAGAAATTTTTGTAGTTCCTTATTTACTCAAGTAATTTAATTTTGAGAAATTTTATAACGCATTTTATTTTTTGCTTTCAAATCTTTCAATTTTTCATTCATTTATTTATTATAAAAAGCAATTAATAAGTCAGTAATAATGCATTAAAATGTATAATAGTCGCGTGTTTTTGAAGGATCTGCCCCTTAATATCGTCAAACATATGTGATCCGATCGAAACAACAATGAGAGGTCGGATTTCTGATCGATCGTAAGCGGGAAAGTTATGGAATCAGCCCCCAGGGCATACGATATGTTACTCCACAGCACATACAGCTTCATAGTTGTTTTGACCTTTATCAATCAAAATATTCTGAGAAGAGTGAGGGGAACCGCTCCATGTGGCCACCCAGGGGCGTTATCGCCACGCTGTCGAAACGCACCCTGGCCCAATTTTCGGTGTTCGACCTTGAGAACGCACCCTTCTCTCTGTGGTCAGGCGGGCGAAAAACAACCCTGTTGCATACTCCACAAGGAAACAGAATACCTATTTTGTAGCGTTATCTTCAAAGGAATGCGCGGGAAACGCAAACTAGATATAAAGGGTGGAAGTGCAATTACGGCGGAATATCACAGCTTAAAGAATACGCCAATGTCTACGGAGAGTGTCAATGCACTGATGGACAGACGCGACTAATTTTCTTGAGGGAGTATGTTGGGAATAAAATACGTAAATAGCGGTGTATAAATATTTTCTGAAAATGGGGGAAAATGGTGGTCTAGTGATTAAAAATAATTATCCTGCGTGAAAAAAATAAAAATTGCGGTGAATAATTATTTTCCGAAAAATTGGAGAAAAACTAGCACGAAAAATGAAATTTTACGCGAGAAAAAATGTTGAACAACTCCGGTCTCGAACCCCGAGACCATGCATCGAAAGTCCTACTCGTTATCCCCTAGGCTACGGTTGCCTATGAACGTAACAGCGAAATTACTAGTATTTATTGAGATTGGCCCATTTTTGTACTTTTTAATTAATTATTTCTCTTAAACTAAGAGGCGTTGGCCCCTAATTCCGAAATGGTATTTTTTTTTGACCTAAACTTTCCACTGGTAGAAGATGAATCAAATCTGAGAGTTACACTCCGTAGCCTCTCCTTGTTAGTCACAAAAAACGCTCGTGTGGCAGATTACGGAAATAGAGACAAAATCGAATATTTAAGGGGTATTGCTCATAATTTTGAAATGGACGCCTAACTTTTTTTATTATCTGTATTACGATATTACCTATATTTTAATTTTTTCTGTATTATTATTAATTCCTACGTTTTGATATTTTATAATAAATTTCATTGATATGTAACCTTGACTTTGCTATTTTTATTTTCTGCCGCAGTCTATTATTCATACTCTTTTCACATGCAATGAACAAAAAGCTTACCAAATGTTACAAATAATTATTATGTTTTGTAATCAATTTCTATTCTCATATTTTGTAAAATATTGTTTGTAATTTTAATAATAATTAAATAAACCCATTTCAATGTTATCGGGTTCAAAACCATTGCACAGTATTTCATTAATCGCAGACCATTTTTGAGAAACTTATTCGCGGCCAGTTGTCTCGCGGCCAGTCGGCCGCGGCCAGTTGTCCTAGACAGGCCGCTGGGGTGTTGGAGAGACACATTTGTAGAGGTTAGAGCTTTCGGGATGATCCCTTCGTCAGCACAAGAGAGATACAACACACACACAATGGCGCCTTACAGGTTTTATTATCTTGCGCCGTATAACTTTTACAAAACTTCTTAATAACGTCTAGTAAATCAACATTGTTGAGCAAGTAGGAATTTATTCCACTAAATTTGTTGAAAATTTTGTTCATCCTTACCAACCGAACTCACAATCAATAAGTAACTAAAAATTTCTTTTTTTCTTTTTTTTTGCATAATATAAAATATATTTTTAAAAAACTTTTTTTAAGTAATTTATTTATTGTATATCTTCGAAAGGCCTTTATTGCAAATGAATGTTCTTTTTTGCGGAGCTTCTTATCGATACATAGTGTTTAAAATTCATTTTACGTCTTACGATATCGTTTCATTTTTTATTTTTCCTTGTAACATAGCTCGAATAAGTACAAATAATGAAACGCGGTATTAAAGGTTATCATGTTCGTTGTACTCACTGCCATTGTTACCTCGCACTATTGCAAATTAAGTGAAAACCTTCTAAAAGTTTGACTTGTAATACATTTTCCGTTAGACATTCGTTAAAGGGTAGTAGTTTTTTCTGACTACCGAGAAAGTTTTCTTACCTTTTTCGATCCTAAATGTGAGGCTTCACCATTAGCTTCAGGTGAGGACGGTCGTGTCGAATACTGCCTCTCGAAATATTCCAAGGGCACTCGCAATTTGTCTCGTGCCTCGTCTCTCTTTAACCCGATGGTCTGATTATCAGAGTAGGAGTTGATCGAGGCAAGAGGGATTCGCTTCCTTGCCACATCATTCCGCCTTATCTTTTCTGCTGCATCGTCGATAGACTCGAACAGATCAGAAATGATATCAGGAAGGTCGATATCAAAGTGCCGTCGAGTAAAGGATTAGTGGACGCGGTACATCCCAAAATTTGAAAGAACCCTGCACTGTTTGATTGGAATATGCCACTTGGTGTGCGGATAGGTATGTGCAAAAGTAAATTTTTCAGATAGGGAGCCACCTCAAATTCCGTGTAGAACACCGTAATGGCGGCCATTGAAAATGGCGGAGGAGGCTTTATTAAAATCGTTAATATCTCGGCTATCTTTCATCCGATTGTAATTTTAGTTTTTTTATCTGAAAGCTTGTTAGTTATGTTATATTTTTTTAATTATCATTTTTTCTGTAAACCTTACGGTTTTCCCGGAAATTGCGGAAAACTGAAAATTTCTCAATTTATCTCAGATTTTTTGCTTCATTACTTCCATATAACGCAAAATTCCACTTTTTTGTGTTATAACAAAGAAAAAGAAAATTCTATAAGCTTTTCATTGATACCACCTATGCGCTGCTACCATGAAAACTGCCGCGGTAATTAAAGGAAAACCAGCGGAAGAGCGTATTTCTGGACTCGGGCAAGAGCCACCTACACAAACCAGGTTGTCATTCTTAAGGTCATAATACTAGGAATTTATTCATTCTTAAATATTCTGTTACTAATACGTTTAGTGAATGTTAAAGACCATTATGTACGTAAGAAATCAGCAGCTGTCAAGTGAAGTCGACTCTCGCTCTTAACCATGGCCAATGAATGCATTTCTCCTGGAGAATTCCACGGAGAACAAAAGAAAGCACCAGTGAGAAGCACTGAGGAAGGCACATTGCCACAAAGGTGCTAAAAGCACAGTTGGAGCCTACGACAATATAGACCACAACTATAGCAGCACCACAGGACAGTCATCTTTCCATGGAAGAGGTATTTCCTTGTTTCAAGTACCTGTCGAAGGCCAAACGGGAGACCCTCGAAACTTTCTTACTAATTTCTGCCATGTTAGCCAAAGGAGTCGTACAGTTCCTCAGCTTCCTGACAGTTACGGTGTCGTAAAGGCAGTAACCCTTCACACCAAGCAGCCATCTACGCCAACAGCCTGTGAGCTCATTTATGACAAAACGTTACCTTCTATCATAGATCTGGAATGGAAAAATGAAAGAGAGTGGCTAGATCATGTGCTCACTGACAGAAAGGATGGCCCTTTAGATCTCACCTGGGCTGCTTTCCATGCCAAAAATCAGGCCGATTGCTCCTTCGACGGAGCCCTTACTTCTCTTCTGCGCCTCTTTAATGAAGACTCTTCTTCAGCATCGATGCTCAAACACGCAATGGACCATATCAGGAAGTTAACAAATTTTCTGAATCCGGGGCAAGTTCCTGTCATATGTGCAGATCAACCTTTGTACGCCTTAACTAAATTAGTTCAGTGGAACTGGCCTGAGGTTTATGGGGAGTCCACCTTCGTAGCATTGTTTGCTCCTTTCCACATTGAACAGGCTTTTTTGAAAGTGCTTGGACAAATCCTCCAAGGTAGTGGCTGGGTAGGTGTGATTACCAATTCAGGCTTAAATAAAGAAGCGAGTGCAGAAGCCAATCTTAAAGTGACTCATGTAACCAAGGCTAGAGCAATACATCAAAAAACTGCCTCAGTTCTCTACAGTCTACTGCAAGATTTGTTCGATCCGTTAGGGAAGGGAAATATGAACTCTTCCGGCAATCCCTGAAAAACATGATGCCTTGGTTTTTCTTGCTTGACTACCAGAATTATGCACGCTGGTTATCCGTCCACATAAAAGATTTGGAGGAACTCAAACAGAAAGCACCCAGTGTTCACAGGTGTTTCTGTAATGGGCAGTTTGTAATTCGTAAGACAAACAGTCCATTCTCTGCGATAGCTGTCGACCAAGCACATGAACAGCACAATGCAGACATAAAAGGAGATGGTGGTGCTGTCGGCTTGCTGCAAGATCCTGCAATGTTAAGGAGGTGGATGCTTGCAGGTCCAGAGTTGATCAGCATTCTGGATGAGTTTGAAGTTCCGAGTAAGTCAAACAAACGCCTCCATCACGAATAATATTCCGCATTCCAGGTCAAGTTCCAGGAAAAAAAGCAAGCTCTCAAAGATAGTTTTCTTGAATTCGGAAATCCTTTCAGAGAATCCTCCTCTGATCTTATTGTTTGGGATACGAAGGTTGTAATTGACAAGGAACGTGTGAGTGCATTAGTCAATGCCTAGGAAAGGGGCTTAGCCCTATACCGTAACTTTGGGAGAGAGCGCTTGATCCAGGGAGCGAACACTTGCTTGTTTTCTCCATTACGGAAACAGGAACTAAATTCACAACGCTACTTTGTATGCATGCCATGGTTGAATCTCTGGGTCTATATAAATCCAATGCCTTGAGAAGCTTTCACTCTTTCACTGGATCCGATACTACCTCATCATTTTCAATGAAAGGAAAAATGAGTGCATGACATGTATGGAAATCCTTCCCTGAAGTTACAGCTGCTTTTGAAGCTATTTCTCGTCCTCTACCCTCCATTCCTGATGAGTTATTTCAAGTATTAGAGAAGTATGTAGTTCTCCTATACTACAAAGGTGGCGAAGAGTATTCCCTGAATGAAGTGCGAAAAGTTCTCTTCACTTCTAAGAGTCCTACTTTAAATAACTTGCCACCCACATCAGCGACGTTGGAGCAGCATTCTCTTCGCGCCACATATCAAGGAGGTCAAGTTTGGGGCCGTGCCTGCTCAGTGAACGACCCAATACCAAGTCCAAATGGATGGGGCTGGGCCATTATCGATAGAGAATGGAAACCTGTCTGGTCATCTCTACCTCTGATTTGGGATACGTGCAGAGAACTAGTGAAGTGTGGCTGCTCCACTGGCTGCCAAACAAGATGCTCCTGTCGGAAGGCACAGGTGCCATGCACACTTCTTTGCACGAACTTCGCTTAAAACTGCTGCAACAAAAGGCAATTATAACAAAGTATTCTTTACTTTTACAGAAAACATTTGAAAACACACGGTTTACTTAAGTTTATACACTTTAGAATGATTTCAATCATTTGCCCTTATTTAATGCAGTGCTGAAGCCGAAGATGAGGATGATAAGTTACCTTAGCACGCTGAAAACAGAGGCAGAGATTTTCATTATATCTACTTCCAGGCTTAAAATTATTTATGGTGATTGATTAACTTCCTTATTTTGCAATAGTATTGTAGTATAAATTTAGTAGTATTATGTAGTATTAATTTACATGTTTCATGTATCGTCACTCATAGTGTTTCCTCCCCCTGACTGTGAAGTCGGAGATATACAATGACCACGGGGAACTCACAATGATATTACAACAATGACAGTGTTATGCATTTTCTGGAATATCTTAAGATTAAGGATAAACTTTGTAAATAAAGTAAATATAGTTCTAAAAAATGTAAAAAACCGTCTGGTCGCCATCTTTGAACAACTGCCACCATATTTGACAGCTGCTTATTTCTTACTTAGATAATGGTTTTTAAAATCCACTAAACATATTAATATGTTTATTTATTTATTTATTCATTCTTAAATATTCTGTTACTAATTAGTAACAGAATATTTAAGAATGAATAAATTCCTAGTATTATGACCTTAAGAATGACAACCTGGTTTGTGTAGGTGGCTCTTGCCCGAGTCCAGAAATACGCTCTTCCGCTGGTTTTCCTTTAATTACCACAGCAGTTTTCATGCTAGCAGTGCACAGGTGGTATCAATGAAAAGCTTAAGGAATTTTCTTTTTCTTTGTTATAACACAAAAAAGTGGAATTTTGCGTTATATGAAAGTAATGAAGCAAAAAATCTGAGATAAATTGAGAAATTTTCAGTTTTCCGCAATTTCCGGGAAAACCGTAAGGTTTACAGAAAAAATGATAATTAAAAAAATATAACATAACTAACAAGCTTTCAGATAAAAAAACTAAAATTACAATCGGATGAAAGATAGCCGAGATATTAACGATTTTAATAAAGCCTCCTCCGCCATTTTCAATGGCCGCCATTACGGTGTTCTACACGGAATTTGAGGTGGCTCGCTATCTGAAAAATTTACTTTTGCACATACCTATCCGCACACCAAGTGGCATATTCCAATCAAAAAGTTCAGGGTTTTTCAGTGTACCGCACCGACTAGATCGTTAGGACGGAATTAAACATTTCGCAGCCGGCCCGAGGTACCGGCGAACAGGGCGGCTGCCCCGGGCGACAAAGTCTTGAGGGCGCTATTCCGACCATCTGTATTGTATGCATTACTTGCAAGCAGAGCTGGGAAAGTTCCGGATCCGGAAAAACGAAAGGTTCCAAAATGGTTCCGGTTCTTGGATCCGAACCGGAACGGAAAATTGTGCCGGAACAATGTCAAAATTTAGGTTCCGGAATGGTTTCCTTAAAAATTCATAAATTATTAATAATATTTTTTTCATTTTTTTAAGTTTAAAACAGACTTTTTAATTTATGCTATTACGAGTTTACTTTTTATACGAAATTGGAAAAGTATACGTACTTTCTCTGATTATTCTTCCTTTTTAAGTTGGATCTAGTGTGTGAACATTGGCATCCATATTTTACATATTAGATTCTGATTCTTGTAGAAAGCTGTTTCAAGATTACGTAAAGCAGGAAATAACAAGTAACATTCAGTTATTTACTCTTACATTGTAAGATCTCACTTTCCACTCAATTTTATCATCTTTCTTTACATAGGGCCGGTATCACGACCAGCAGTTAAAGTAGAGAATAAAATATAACTGGAAGTTAGGCGGTAAGAACGTATTATGACTTCCGGTTACTGCTTAACCGGAAGCCAAACTTTCGGTCCGGTCAAGTTATTCGATGTATTATTCATTAAGCGTGCATGCTACGTGTGTGAAACGATAATAAAACAAATTTTAAAAAATTTCGGTTGATAAAAAAAGCCAACCAACTAATTTATTCTATTATATTTTTCTAGTCGAACCCGGGACACCGAGGTGAAAAGTCTCGGTGTTTTTACAATGTACTCTATACTTTACAGTATTCCAAAAAATTTCAGCTCTCTATTCCATATGGTATACACGGTATGGTGGTTTAAATTCTTTTGCGTGTAATTAAATGGGGAATATTCCGGACGGTCTGGAATCGAACCGAGGGCACTTAAGGAAATCTTATCTACGAATTATTGTAGTAACCCACCATACCTACGAACGTTTCAAATTTCATTTCTGTAACTTATCGGGAAGTGCCCGAAATTAATTTTCAAAAATGCCACAGTGTATAAAAAATATTTCCATTCGTAAATTCCCTTTAAATTCCCACCAAACGTTGTGTGTTCTGGTGTAGAGTTGGCAACGTCGAGCTTGAGCTTTCTGCTAGGAGGTACTACCCCCTCCTCCTGGCAGCGAAGAGATACGGGCGGTCCCGAGTGCAACCGAAATCTCACCCGACAACTCATTTGAAAACGACCATAGCAGCGAGTAAGGATTTAACTGGCAGTTAATACCTTCGCTTTGGAAGTTTACGTATTGATTATAGTGCAATTTAAACATAACGGAAGAAGTGTAGGCGGATATCTGTTTATTATTTGAGCAGCATAAACGAATACTGTAAACGGATTTTGTTTATATTTACCAATTTTGTGGATCGAAGTGAAAGTAAGTGGATTCTGTAGTAGGTATTGTATTTCTTGGTTCAAGGTTTGATACCAGAATATATTTCAGTTATGTATATAATTAATTACATAAACCTTTTGTTGAAATTGTAAATAGTTATGTCATTTCTAAACGTTGAGAGCGATACCGATGATGAATTTCTCGAAGAAATGCTTATGAAATTAAGAAGGGCTAAGAAGTTAAGGAAAAGAGCCAAAACTTCGAAGAGTGGAACGACGAAGAGTTCTTTGTGAGATTTCGAATCACCAAACAAACTGTTGTAGTTGTTCTGGAACAGATTAACGAGAAATTTGAATATTCTTCAGATCGGTAAGTTATTATACGAAGATAAACTTATGAGGGAACATTTAAAAGTGATCATATCGATTTTGGCTGAAACTTCCTAGGATGATAATACATTAATAGTAATTACGCCTATTTTGCACAATAACTCAGTGTTTTCGAAACAATGTAAGACGAAGTTTGTAAAAAGAAAGTGAAATTCTTTTGCCATACTTATTTATCTCTGTTAAGACTTCATCCTAACCACTAACTGTGTAACCTTTTGAAAAAATATTTCCTCGTTTCATATTTTTTAAAATTTAAGACGTCATCCCATATGTAGCATTCAATTACACACCGTAGCTTTACACATTATGAAATATGTACCTATATAAATGTAGTAATTACTATTAACTTTCAGTATCTGCTATTAACACACCATTTAAATTGTTTGTTATGGAGAAGATGGCCGCTTCACTATTCACTTTTCCCATTTTTCACCGCTTCAGAAACACAACTACTTCTAATTCGCAAGCGTTTTATAACAACATGGCAGTTCATCGTTAAAAAAAAGAAGAACGTTTAGAAGATTTCTAACCTTCACGCATACCAACAAACCTAACTTAGGTATAAAGTTGCGAGTAGTTAACTGGAGAATAACTTAAAGTCGTAATACGACATGGCGAATTTAGCTACCAGATAGGTTATCTGGAAGTTACTTATTCGGAACTTTTAACTGCTGGTCGTAATACCGGCCCATAGTAATAAAAAATTTTCTCTGCGGTGAATAGAATTAAATCGCGGGTTTGAAGGATTAGTCGTTTCTTGATATTTTACTACCATCCGTAATGAAAAGAAAGTAACGCATTGCAAGAATATTATCCATAAATTGAATTTATTGTGTACTTAGGGCCCAATCAGCTGTTATTAGCAACCGGCCCTTACTTTCCGAACGCGCCTTATTAGTGAAGTTGTGCTTGCATTCTGCAAGCATTTTCTCTCACCCTAAAGTAAACAGTATGAGCCGACAAATAATTTTTAAATGCAACAGTTTGCACCTTCTTGCCGATTTACGTGTTTTTCCTTATGGTCAATATTGGGGTTAAAACAACCCCTAAAATTTATAATTATAAAACATTTCTAGGTTTTTAGCATTTGTTACGAATACCTTACGTTTATCCTCCCTCCCTCCCTGCTCCGCCCCCCGCCCCCCTCTCTCTCCCTCCCTCTCTCTCTCGCTCTCCCTCTCTCGCTCTCGCTCTCTCTCTCCCTCCCCCCTCTCTCTCCCTCCCCCCCTCTCTCTCCCTCCCCCCTCTCTCCCTCCCTCCCCCTCCCCCCTCTCTCCCTTCCTCCTCTCTCCCCCCCCCCCCCTCCCCCTCCCCTCTATCCCCCCTTCTCCCCTCGCCCCATCAGGCTTCTTATCTTCTAACTCCAGTGTACTAGCGTACATCATATTGTACCGTCCTAACTTCTCCATCTGTTGTATTTCGTCACATTTTCTTTTATCCAAATTTCCCTAGCTTTATCTGTTACCCTTCTCATCTCATTGTTTATGCGTCTATAATTGGCTCTACCTTCTTCACTGTTAAGATTTTTCCTAAGAAAGGCAGCGATGGAATACCGGTAGAGGTACTTAAAGTCATGGGATCGAAAGGACTAAAAGTGATTACGAAACTAATTAACAAGATTTACGACTCGGGACAGTGGCCTCAGGATTTCTTAGATGTAGCAATGATCCCTCTATAGAAGAAGCCAAAGGCAATGCAGTGTAAGGACCACAGAACGATATCCCTACTGTCACAGACTTCTAAGATCATCACGAGGATTCTTAATAAAAGGCTACAGAATAAGGCCGAAGAAATGCTATGTAAAGATCAATTCGGCTTCAGAAAAGGACAAGGAACCAGAGATGCCATCGGTGTAGTGAGAATCATATCAGAAAGTGCAATAGAGTACAGCCAAGTATGCTGCGTATGTTTCATCAACTGGGAGAATGCCTTTGATAGAGTAAATTAGGTACTGCTGATGAGGATATTAAAGGATATAGGTGTAGACTGGAAAGACAGGTGACTGATCAGGAATCTATATGTGAATCAAGTTGTAAAGGTCAGGTTGGAGAATACGGACACCAGCGGAGTACATATCGGTAGAGGAGTAAGACAGGGCTGCTGTCTATCGCCGATTCTATTCAATATATATGGAGAGAGACTAATGCAGGAAGCATTAGAAGGCACGGGAGATTTCAAAATCGGAGGAAGGATTATAAGAATAGTGAAATACGCGGATGATCAAGTACTTCTAGCAAGAAAGGAAAAGGAACTCCAGAAAACGATAAATAGACTAGTGATAACAGGAAGAAAATACGGTATGGAAATTAATACAGAAAAATCCAAGGTTATGCGAATATCAAGTAAAGAAGAAGAAAATTTGAACATAAGTATTGGAGGAAAGCCATTAGAAAAGTTTTAGATTATAAATACCTTGGAAGCATCATTTCGAGAGAAGCAAAATGTACAGATGAAATCAGGACTAGAATAACAAAAGCAAAAGCCGCATTCAGAACAATGAAACTCCTACTAATGGGAAATATAAAGCAGGAAGTCTGCATAAAATGCTATGTATGGAGTATAGCTTTTTATGGAGTAGAAACATTGACGCTATGGAAAAATGATATTAAATACCTGGAGAGCTTCAAAATGTGCACATGGAGAAGAATGCTGAAGATAAAATGGACAGATGGTGTGAAAAACAGAGAAGTACTATGAAGAATAGGAGGGAAGCGAACGATTATACAGACTATCAAAAAGAGGAAGGCGAACTGGATTGGACATTACCTGAGAAGAGAGTGCATGATTAAAGAAGTGCTAGAAAGAAAACTGGATGGAAAAAGAGAAAGATGTAGGAAATGGTTTCAGCTGATAGATGACTTGAAAGGGAAAGACATGAAGAAGACTGCGGAAAATAGGAGTATATGGAGAACCAAGTTTAACCATGAATAATCACAGACCTGTCTACGGACAGACTACCTGTGGTAATGATGATATCTATTACAGTAGTTTTAAAAGCTTAAGGCAGTCAGATGCATGAAGAATCACGTGACATGGAGGGGAATGGTCAGGGAGGGGGAAGCTTAAGGTGAAAGCGAGCTGCATGGTTTCCCACTTGCCAATGCCACCAACCTAAGGAAGTAATACTCGGTTGTTTATCTACAACAGATCGTGGTAACACAATTTTAAAATGGAATTCATATGATACCCGCAATTTAATGGAAAGGTTTTTTAAAAGAAAAGTAAAGTGAATATTTTACAAACATTTTTATTACATTCATAAGATACATTTTCATGAACATTCTTTTATTCAGATTCATCCGAATCTCCCGATTCCGAATCTGATGTTGTGACTGTTTTGTTTACAATATCATCCATTATCATATCATTTTTTATGTAATCATTTTCAATTTTTTTAACATATTCACAGACATTCTGCCACCCTGCTGCCCCAATATGTGCACATATTTCTTCGATTAATTCCTTCACCTTAATTTAAAATTTACATTTCTTGACCCTACCCAATTCTTTAACACTAGAACGACGGTTGGGTCATTTTTAACCCAATTTGTTTTTTATTCTTCTGCCTTTCTTGTGTTTATTATCAGAATGAGCTGAAATTTTTTGACTTTTATTATTTTAAGTTTGCCAACATCCTCCCCGAGTTTCACGTCACCGAGTGTATTTTCATGTTGGCTTCGATCAAATACCCCTAGAACGACGATTGGGTCAAATTTGACCCGCCATCTCACTTTGCCGAGATTTTACATGCAGATTGCATTTCAAGGTTTGTTTATGCACCGTTCAAGCCGTCATTGATGGTATGAGTGAGTGTGTGGTATAGTATAAATCAACAGTCATGCCGCATGTAATTCGCGACTGCTGCTGCCACCACCCGATTTATTGATTCGGGAATACGTGGGTTATTGTCCAGGCGCTTCGAAAGGAGTCTCGGAGAGGGAAGACACACAATGAAATCACAATGAAATGGGTCTCTGTCAATGCCCGAAGAGTTATAAGGAAAGAGGAGAAGGGGTATAGACGGGCGGGGGGGGGGGGGGAATGAATTACACTTGCGCACAGGCTGACAGTCTATGGTAGCAGCTTCGCGTACGCTGTGCTATTTTGAGTGGGTGCCTTTTGTTTGTGTATATTTTTTTACACAAAATATAAGTTAAAATGGCTCGTAGTAAATATCTTACACCGGAAGAGATATCCGAGGATGACTCGGGAGGCACAGGAAATGGAAGTCTCTATGACATTTATGCGAGTGACGATGACTTTATTCCGCCAAAGATTTCGTCGGGCTCATGTGAAAATGAAAGTGACCAAGATTCCCATTCCATTATGGATGAGACAGAGCCCCCACCTGTGGCTGAAAGACGAAAAAAACACATTCAAGGTAAGTTACATTCATTGCGTGGTTCTCAAGCGAAAGTTACAGATTTATACTTCTTGCTTGTGAAACAGGTGGTGATCGACAGAGTCCTGCACCTCCTGCCTCACCAAATGCAAATGTCGATGATCATCATGTTATTCCCCGAAAAAGGCCTCCTGGTCATGGCCATGGGCATCGGGGACGCTTAGGTGACATGAGCGTGGTTCAGCCTCAGTCAGTGGGAGAACCAAGACGGTGTTCTTCACCTGAACAGGACACACCTACACCGAAAGCCAGTGTCACACGTAAACTTCATACAATGGCAGTGGGTGACGAAATTTTTGCTCCTGATGGAACTCGCTGGGAGGTGATTGGGAGTGGAACTTCGACTCCCGGGAGAAGAGACCAGCAGAATGTCTTGAAAGAGGTTACTGGCCCATCCTCTCCCGCCAAGCTACAGATGCAATCTGATAGTGTCCTCAGTGCTTGGCATCTTCTCATTGATAATGGTATGTTGCGCCATATAAAGCAATGTACAGAGGCTGAAGCACATAAGCGCCTGCAAAATGAGGATTGGTCAGTTAGCCTGGCTGAACTTGAAGCGTTCATAGGTATAATGTACGCTAGAGGTGCAATGGGAACAAAAAATTTAGAGCTAGCTTAATTGTGGTCTAAGAAATATGGGATAGGTCTATGTAAGGATGCTGTTTCCAGAGACTGCTTTATAGAAATCCTTACATATTTGAGGTTCGACGACAGTAGCATGAGATCACAACGTTTGAAAGAGGACAAGTTCGCTCTCATATCTAGTGTATGGTACCGCTTCATTGAGAATTCCCAAGCCTGCTACAAGCCAGGAGCGTGGATAACAATAGATGAACGGTTATTCCCGTCGAAAGCCAGGTGCCGCTTCACGCAATTCATGGCCAACAAACCTGATAAATATGTCCAGAAATTTTGGATGGCGGTGGACAAGGACTCGAAGTATGTTGTAAACGCTTTCCCTTACCTTGGCAAAGACGACCTCCGTCCATAAGGCAAGCATCTTTCTGACTATGTTGTAAAAAAGCTAGTGGACGAAATGTCACTTGTGGCAACTTTTTCACTTCTCTCTCGCTCGCTGAAAATCTGCTCGCTAACTCAACAAGTCTTGTAGGAACAGTGAATTGTGCCAGGCGAGAGATTCCTTGCATTGTAAAAAATCACGTGAGGAGGAATACTACCCCCTGGTTCTGAAGAAGGGAGATTTGACCCTCATGATATATCAGGGGAAAAAAGAAAAAATGTTTTAATTCTCAGCACTTTGCACCCAGATGTACAAATAGGAACTGACGCAAAGAAAAAACCTGACACTGTGACATGTTACAACAACACTAAGTACGGAGTTGATGTGTTAGACCAGATGGCCCGTCAGTTCTCCGTAAAGCCAGCGTGCCATAGGTGGCCGGTCCATACCTTTTGCAATATTCTTGACCTGGCCGGAATAAATTCCTGGATTCTTTACAAGACAGTGAGTAATATTATGATATAACGGCGAAAATTCCTACTTACCCTAGCTGAAGAGTTAGTTGACAAAAACGCCCGGCGGAGAGGGCGGGGTACTCCGAGTGATCCAACACAAGAACCTTCAGGAAGTACCAGCGATACGAAACATCGCAAGCACTGCCAAGTTCATCGAAGCTGCATAAGGAACAAAACCCCACACACATGTTCTTCGTGTAAGAGAGCAGTGTGCAAAAAGTGCATCGCTAGGGAGGTAAAAACGTACGCTTGTGTCAATTGCCAGGCGCATTAGTGTTCCGCCAAAAGTGTACTTAATTGTCTTCCTTTTCATTTTCCTGATTATTTTTTTTCTTTTTTTATTCCTGATTATCCTGTAAAAGAAGAAATACTAAATAAGAAGAATTTAGTGTATTTGACGTTAGTTCGAAAAACAAAAGACACAAGTTACTCACACAATTGTTTCCTCTTCTGAGAATAAATCTTCATTCACGTTTACTAATTTGGTTTGTGCATATGTTCAAATGATCCAAAATGTTCTAAAAGTATCAAACCGATGGCAGGAAGGACGTCTTTTAAAGAAACGCTTCTAAAATTATGCATTCTGTGCTATATACGAAATTGGTTTTCTTTTGTTTCTTTAGCATAGTTTTAGAAACGAAAAAATAAGACAGTTTGAAAAAAAATGTTCAAATTTCTAGGTAAGTGTACAAAAAAAAAAATAAATGTTTCGTTTATGGATACGAGGTGTTTCATTCACTAACTGTTATATCAAATTAAAAACCACAACGTATTTTGGGAATAAGGTGGTTTCTTAGCCATTTTGCATAGTTTACACTATTCATGTCTCCATGTTAATCTCCTGTTTTGAGGCCCGATTTAAAAATTAGGTGTGACTGGGGCACAAATCTAAATTCTCCACCTTAAAGAAAAATGAACGTATATCCTCTCTGTAGGTAAATTAAATAATATAAGTTCATTCACATGTACAGTCATTTCCAAAAGTCAAGCGACACGGCTCGGTCACGCCACACATAGGCCGGAGCTGAAAGTTCCGAGTATGTTGGTATCCATTGCTTGAGGGGAAGCAGGAGAGGGGAATGATGAGGAGGTGGGTTTCGAAGCCTGGGTAGGCTTGCAGGGAGAAACGAACGGAATCAGAGCTGGTGAGACAAACGCCATTCAACAGTGCGAGAGCATCCAATCCAACTCGGAAAAAAGGACTCTCTGAGAGGTTGCCTTCGCATGCCAAGGGTAACAAGAAAACCTCCGAGAGAAGGAGGCGTGTAAACGGTTCGAAGAGAGGGGAACATGAAGAATATTCCGCGTCTAGAAAGCACTTTCGGAAAAGATGCAATATTTTCATCTTTGTGAGCGTTATTAATGCGAAATGCTAGGCTGCACTTCACTTCGGAAAGCGTAAAAAATCATCAATGGGTCAAGGGCAAAAATTGTATAATACTCCATAAATTAGGATAAAAAAATGAGAGCTGTTGATTTAGTGGAGATACTGAATGAGCATCTTCTGCCTATGTCAGACAGATAGTGCCAGACGGTGAAGACATGGTAGTAATACAAGATAATTCGTCGTTAGTTACGGCCGGTGTAACTCGACAATTTTTTTGACCAGAACTGGAATATCAATGTCTTGCCCTGGCCAACTCGCTCGTCAGAATAAAATTTTTATTCCACCGTACTGTATCACTCAAGCGTCAAGAAATTTTCATCACGAAAATTGCTTTTTCGGGAGAACATTAGGAAGTATTTACATCCTTTATCCAATCAGTTTTACCAAAACTCTAATAAATGGCAATTTATCACATGTAGCACTTTTCTCACAGATAGTGGATACATTTTATATTGATTTTATTTAAACTTTCGAATAAAAATTTTATTCTAGCAGCATTTAATAGGCAATGAAAACAATGAAAGATTATTTAGTGTTTTATTTTAGTATTTAGTGAAGTCTCAGCCTAAGTCGATCACTCCTTGCATTCGACGGTTAATGAACCGTACTAAATTTTCACATATTTGTGGCCGTCGTCCGATTGAGCCCCAGAGTTCCATAACATTCTCTTCAAGAGCGGCTGCCGTCCTGAACTTTCCTTCCGTCCACTCATTCACCATTATACCCCATAAGTTCTCAGTGGGATTCATATCCGGCAAGCGAGCTGGCCAGGGCAGAACATTGATAATCCAGTTCTGGTCAAAAAAATTGTCGAGTTACACTGGTCGTATCTAACGAATGAATTAATTATCTTGTATTACTACCACGTCTTCGACATCTGGCACTATCTGTCTGACATAGGCAGAAGATGCTCATTCAGTATCTCCACTAAATCAACAGCTCTCATTTTTTTATCCTAATTTGTGGAGTATTATACAATTTTTGCCCTTGACCCATTGATGATTTTTTACGCTTTCCGAAGTGAAGTGCAGCCTAGCATTTCGCATTAATAACGCTCACAAAGATAAAAATATTGCATCTTTTCCGAAAGTGCTTTCTAGCCGCGGCATATTCATTTATGTTTCCCTATCCCATTGTAAGACATCACTGTGGACTTCGAACCGTTTACACGCCTCCTTCTCTCGGAGGTTTTCTTGTTACCCTTGGCATGCGAAGGCAACCCCCGAGACAGTCCTTTTTTCCGAGTTGGATTGGATGCCCTCGCACTGTTGAATGGGTTTTGTCTCATAGGCTCTGATTCCGTTCGTTTCTTCCAGCCTGCCAACCCAGGCTTCGAAACTCACCTCCTCGCTCTTTCCTCCCCTCCCTATCATTCCCCTCAAGCAATGGGTACCAACATACTCGGAACTTGCAGCTCCGGACTATGTGTGGCGTGACCGAGCCGTGTCGCTTGACTTTTGGAAATGAGTGTACTTTAATATAATATATACCTGCATGAATAATAATGAGTTGCTCGCCCTTAGATACGGGAACTTTTAATCCCTTGTTATCCGTGCTCGACCACTGATATGGAGTAGAGTGCAAGGAATGTATGTAACTTTGGTCAGTATAAACTATTGACCATCCTTCCTCCCTATATCTTCTTATTGCCCTTAAATATGCAATCCGTTTCAAATGGATATCACTCCATTTGCATAATATGCGCTTATTAGAAGCAGTTTTCCTCCACCTGAAATGGTATGATACGTATTATTGTGAGATCTGTTGTTATTACAAAATCTCAACAGTAATAATTAATAAGTCATTAATACACATACCTGAATCCAATTTTTTTAAAAAGAATTCTAAGTGAACCGACTTTGCCTTTGAAGCCTGTGTTCTCTTTGATCGCCGGGAGCACAGCACCAAGAGTCGGATGTTTTCTTTCCTGGGTATGGAATTGATGCACTATTCTTCGAATCACCTGAACATCAAAGTCATCCACCATTGATTTCAGAGATAACTGCGGTTTTTGCTTCCGGGGAGACGAGAAGGAGGCTCTGCAGCCTTTAGCAATCTCTTCTCCTTCCTTCAAGATTTGCTGTAGGGTACGAATTGAAATGCCAGTGGCTGCTTCTACTCGCTCATACATCCTTGTAAGAGGAATACTAATACCTTCAGCAGCTTCTTTCTTCATGAACTTTATCACATTATGAATTATCTCCCGTGCTTGGCTGTGAATGACCTTCTTATTCCCCCACCTTGGAGGATGATGGAGGGGTATCCATTTTTGCGATAAACGAGTTAAACAAAACGAAAACGAAGTAACAAAAACGGAATAACAAAAATGATATAATAGAAACTTAAAGCCAAAATAATCAAAACAACGATGAAAAATAATGATAACAACAATAACAGTATAAAGCGCAGGTGTTGGTAATGTAAGCACGTGGAGCTAGCTCAGGAGAGAGTGATGGGTTTTCTCCCACACATACGTTACCCTCACCCCTGTGCTTGTGATGTTTCATGAATGGACTCGTCCTGACTGATATTCGTTTTCTGCACAGCCGCTGCAAGCTTTTAAAACTACTGTACTTGTAATATGTGCGTGCATTCTGCAAGCATTTTATCTCACCTTAATATAAGAGTAAGAGCTGACAAATAATTTTTTAACACAACAGTTTGCACCTCTGCACCAATTTATGGGTTTTTTCTCTTTGGACAGTATTGAGGTAAAAACCGCCCCTAAAATTTATAATTATAAAAATTTTATAGGTTTTCATCATTTATTAGGAATACCTCACATTTCTGCAAAATTTCATCTCTAAAGCACCTCTAGAAGTGCATTTATGTATATTTATTTGTTTAAACTTTATGAATTTTAACTGCCATAATAATAAACTTTTTGTAATTTCCATGTTATTTCTTGCTGGAACACCATTCTCTAATTTTCAGAAAAATGTCATCTATATAGCACTTCTAGAAATGCATTTATATATATTTATTTGTTTATACTTTATGAATTTTAACAGCCACAATAATTACCTTTTTTTAATTTTCAATGTTAGTTACCACTGGAACAGCATTACCTAACTTTCCCTATATTTTTAGCTCCCTAACTCAACCAAAAGTGCATAAATGTTAGTCAATTTTTTTAACATTTATGAATTTTTAATGGCCGAATAAATAAACATTTTCAAATTTATATAATCCCGTTTTTGTTATTTGGCAAATTCTACCATTATAAAAATTCCAGCCATGAAATGTTTGTTTAAAATTTAATGTTTGTTAACGGCCAAGAATATAATCATTGCTGTAATTTTCGATTTATTCTGTAGGTTTGTCGCTAGACCTACCTATGTACAGTAAAACTCGTTTATAACGACCACTCCTAAAATGAAATCTCTGCTATAACGAAGAAATGTCTCGGTCCCTTGGACTTCTCCGTAAGGGCATTGGTTAAATTTCTCAGATGTAACGAACACACATTTTACGAATTCTCGGCTGTAACAAACAAATGTTTGGTCCCATGGCAAAAAATGCCCCATATATAACGAATTTTGGCGAGCGTAGCGATAAGTAATGAATAGCTTCCGACCATTTACCGCGCACTTGTCTCCCTCTACCCCTTCCATACGAATTTCCATGCCCCCTTTGTTTTGAAATTGATATTAAAAATGTGAAGTTTTTATGTAAATTAATGACCATAATAATAAGATTTACCGCGCACTTGTCTCCCTCTACCCCTTCCATACGAATTTCCATGCCCCCTTTGTTTTGAAATTGATATTAAAAATGTGAAGTTTTTATGTAAATTAATGACCATAATAATAAGATTAAATGGCCATTTAAAAAATCGTATGTAATAGCAATCAAACATCTTACATGCCGCGAAGTTGATAAGCATCTCTTTCCATATGTAAGTACGGCATTGAAGTCTACTTACTACAAATACAGTAAAATCTGTGTTATCCGGCTATCTTGGGGATTGTGGATAGCCGATTAGGAGAAATAGCCAGTTAGGGGAGGGTTTTTCGATTTTTACATCGCAAATTTAGCAATAACCAAACAAAATTGGGCTTAGGTTCACTATGGTACTCCCCAAACATTTTGCATTTTCCATTTTAATTCTTCCACATATAGTTAGATCTAGATACTATTTACCCATTCTTATTTCATACATTGCTACACTTACATGCAAAACAAAACACTATTGAAAAGTTTAGGGCGTCCAGGAAGTTTGGGGAGTATAACAATAAGCCTGTTCACAAAATTGAATTTATTGGATTATATCTTTCTTATTTATCTTTATTTACTCTATTAGAAAAGGACAAAATTATTTAATTCTTCTGAACATTTCTGTGATAAGAAGTTATGTAATATTTTATCCAGTTCCTCCATTTTTGGATTATGAAGCGTATGATGTTTATTAATTGATTTACTCATCTCAGAAGATGACACAAATTTCATTAATTTAGCCTTATGAGCCTTGATATCGTAGAGCGTGGAAGATCCGATGTTGAATTCTTTTGCTATGGCTGCTCTACTTTCTCCTTTTTCCATTCATTTGATCAGCTCCAGCTTTTGTGTTAGCGTTAAAACAACTTTTCTCTCCTGTCCCTTGCTTTTAGGTATTTACTTTGATGCCATATTCAATGGATGGGTAATTTTTTAAATAATAAAAAGCGATAAAACTGGAAATTGTAGAAGTACACTAATACATCTAGACAATGCAGATGGCTTAAGTAAACAAATATGCCTTGCTTACTCTGGGTCCCAGAAGTATATGGAGTAGATACGTAATAGATGCATCTTATATTTTAAGAAATTTTTATGTGGAAGTTGTGGTATTACACAAGTACAATTCACACAAAAAATCATAGAAAAAGAAATACAAAATGAATTGTATTTGTGTAATTGCCGGTATCTGGGGGTGGCCGGTTCTAAATAGCCGGATAGCATAGCTTTTACTGCATGTGTATATGTGTTATATGGGATGCATAGGCCAAAAACCATGTTTCTCGTATACTATAACGTAGTTACGCTTATATCGAAGCAATGAGTCGGTCCCCTCAAATACATAATAAATGAGTTTATGGTATAGGGTTCCCAGATTTACTACTTTTGGTATTACAGTACTTCTTTTTCACCTTCTGTACTACCTTCAATTACTTTTGTATAACTTTTTGGATCTTTTGGAGAACAGTAGAAAGTGCTCAGGGATTTCTATCTTTCTCCATCTCTCCAAAGCTATCCTTCAACAGCAATTTGCTCATTACATTGTGGTTCATTGACAATGAAGCTTAGCCTCTTTTGCTGATAACTGGAGTGGTGATTGTAATCTTCAGAGCAAATATATCTTTATTTCAGAGAAAAATCAATGAAAGGATATTTGTAAAAATGGTGCAAACCTTATGCAATGTTGTAAACTCTAAAAGATTCAGTTAAAAAAAGAATTTCTTGATTTTTATTTTATGGTGGATATTTATATACGGTCAGGGGTAATGACTATCCTTCGTCTACTAAATGGTTAATGTGTAAAAATACTGAAGATATTCAATATGATGAAATTTGAAAAATGGCAGAATTTTTAATTGCAGAAATCACTGCAAAGGATTCTTTGATTGATGAAATCACTTAATTGATTTGATTCCTTATAAATACTTCAAAATAATTTAATAAATTTCCATTTGATAAAAAGTAGGCCACTTTATTTAAAAATGATAATTTTGTTGATCTAAAGAAATTGTGCACACGATTTTCTAGATTCTAACATCGAATGCTAATGTTTAGCGAGTTTTCTCCTTGTGTAAAAAAAAACATGGACTAGCAGTAGGAACAGACTGACAATTGAAACAGTTAAATGTTTGCTACAAGTGAAATGTAATTATGCCTTGATGCAGTGAAATCATGGGCGCCCACAGTAAGGGGCAAGAGGGAGCACTTGCCCCCACCCACCCCACGTTTCCCAAAAAATTTTACATATGGCATTTTAAAGTTTATGCTGGCACAAGCAGAGCTGACAGATCGCGGTGTCAACAGTGTGACTGCACCGGGCCCTGCGCTATATTATGTGTTTTATTTGCGGGTGAAAATCTGCTGAAGTGTTGCTGCAAGTAAATGTTTTGAGTGCAATAACACTCCCAAACTCATTCTGTTGAAACTGTATTTCCAAATGTTGATTGTAAGAAATATAAGGAATGCAGATGACTGGATGTAATTTTCCCGACATTTTTGTTGCCATTTGGGTTCTGTATAATCAATAGTAAAGGAACAAGTAATCCGAGCACTTGCTGAGAGGCTTCCTGGAAACCCATTTGCAAAACGGAAGAAGAAAAGACGGAACACATTAAAGTAATTATTTGCTCTCCGGCATTATTCCAAGTGCCCTATGCTGGAATATAAAGTAGCAGAGATATCAATCTTTGAAATTTTAGCAGAGCAGTACTGCAAGCAAGCGCACAGCCAGGGGGGGAGGGAGTTTTACTTCTACTGTGCGAATGAGAATAACAAATAAACGAATAGTTCAAATATAAACGAAATGAATGTTTCTGATCCAATGTAGGCAATCTACTTTTATCTGTAACGAAAAAACCAACATCGCTGAGTAATTCGGAATCTTTCGATATCTGTTGCGACAACTAACTCGCGTTGCTAATAACATTAGATGTAATACTTTATGGAGAATTTTAGAAGCAAACATTTTATCTGCGCTGTGCAGTACTGCTCCCCTAAAACGAAAAGCAGGCCCTGCTTAAAAAATCAATTTTAAAATGTGTTTTTTTGCTATATTTGTGTAAGTAGCCCCTGCGAGGTGAGCAACCAATGCTAATGGGTAGGCATTTTTCCCCCCCCTGAAAAAATTTCTGCGGGCGCTCATGAGTGAAATGTATGAGAAGTTGCCGAAAGACGATATATAGCTTAACCTGTCAAGGGTGCAGGACGTTTACCTGAATCCTGTGTGTTTAGGCAAATGATAGCCTGGTATTGTGATTAAGATTTATTGAATGTAATACATCTTATAAAGAAGGACGAACAAACTTTTCTCAAGAAAATAACACTGGTCAACTATACCACATCGCACTGTGTCCGCCCTCCACCAGCCTTCTAACGCTGTCTCCTTCGCGTGTCTCTCACAAAAACGCTTTCACTTTCCCCTCACTCCTCTTCCCCAACTCCAGTCAGCTGTGCTGGTCGACTTCAGTGCCAACACCGTGTTTGAGGTCAGATGAGGTTTTTAAAAATTTACGAAAATTCGCGATTTCAATTCCTGAAAATTGAAAATTTTGTAACCTTTTTCATTTTTATTGGATTTGTATAAAATTTTTTGAAGATTTTAGTAGATCATAACATTTATAAACAATTTCTTTTACATTGTCTTACATTAAGCACAATCTTTACAGAAGAGAATAGAAATACAAAATACATAAATCACCCCTATTGCCGACCAGTTAACACACACCCGTGCTTTCATATATCTTTCAGTATTACAAAAACTATGAACGGCATTGATACGCAGTCTTTTTTATAATAATATTTCAGCTTTTATTAACATTTCATTCACTGGATGTACCTACCTAAACCAAATAGGAAAAAAGTTTCTCGCAGGTCAACTTTTTCATGTTTTGGCTAAAAATTTGAAATAAATTTTGTTTCATATATTTTTGAAAAACATTTCATAAAGCTTATGAAGTTTTGAGTTGTACAGTAGTCATTATAGAATTTACATGGTGAAATTTGTCCTATTTCGTTCAGTAGAAACGGAGCTATGATGTTGTATATATCAGAATGTATGCGTAATAAGAAAATTAGAAAAGTTAAAAGTTTTTTTGAAAGGCATTTGCTTTATTCCATTTACCACGAAGTTTACAAGAAAATATAACTTCAATGAATCATCTATACTGCATTTTTTTTACTAGCAATCACTTCAGACTAACCTCTTGAGAGCGACACGAGAATATTTCTCCAGCGGAGACTAAAGAGTAAGGGCATGATGCAAGTGCTCGCTCCGAAACTTTCGCTTATATACTACGCATCTTCAGTTATTTATTTTTGTAAACTGACCTTGGACCCAAGAAGAGACTTCTCCTTCTTTCTCTCATACTATAATGGTCTCAAGCATCTAAAGAATTGCTGAAGCTAGCACATGGCACGAAGAGAGCCGAACAACGGTTTTCGTTGTTCGGCTCTCCTCATCTTATACCTCTCAACCTCTGACTCATAAGAAAAACCAAAGAGAAATTGAATTTTGTGGGCAGATGAGTAGTCTAGATCTTGTTTCACTTTGTAGTAGCATTCGTGTCGAGATACGGTTCCTCTCAGCATTGGATAGGGGATTTTTAGAAGACGCGATTCCCCAATTCGTGAAAAATCAATCACAAAATTTAATGCGCATTAAGTGTAATAAAAAAGACAAAAAGATCGCAGAATGACGATAAATAGATCGACCAAAGGTTCCTCTTTTAAAATATATAAAGGTTATCCATATTTAAGAAAATTTACTCTAAAAAAAAATAAAGAAAGCTAGCGACCTCCGCGGCGTACCCAGTACGCTGGACGATGCTGACGGGTTAAGCAAATATGTTCAAATACAAATATATATGTAATTACTGTTTTGTAAGATAATGTTAATTAATGAAGGTTGTAAATTTATAACTGTACTACTTTTTGTAAAAAATGTCTTACTTTTTGCAAACGAAAGTCCTACTTTTTCGTAAAAATATACTGCCTTTTATATGAAAGTGTCTGGGAATCCTCTGTTTAAGTAAACCCTGAATTAAATCTGAATCACTTGTTTTTCTTAGCGTATGTAGTTGGCAACCCCTCCGGGGTAATTTAATTCAACAGGGAGTGAAAATCCCCCCTGGGCCTCTCCTTGAATTCAACACTAAGATAGATAGATAGTGTTTTTATTACATATAAATTAACGTCTGAGTATAAAAATAATACTTATGGGAAAATGAACTTTTGGCACTGTTTGTGGAAATGTTTGGCACCTTTTGCAAACAGCACCTATGGAAATACCATCTTCACCATATCTTAGTTACAGCAATGGTCCCTATACTCTTGTATATTTCCAGCATCTTTTCTTTCATTTCTCAACTTTTTTCTTTATTCGTGAGGCCTTTTAGCTGTGGTTTGCTTTGTGCTCCCTTCGGCCAACATGTCCCCCCGCCATGTGGGGGCTGTGTGGGTGTCTGCTACACCACTGGTTAGCAACAATAAAGAAGTAACCATGCAAGAAATTTTCCAAGTTCAACAAAAAAATGCGCTTTTGTTTGATTTTCTTGTTAATGGCTACTCCTATGACAAAAATGTATAGTGAAAGAAATACTCTAATAGTTCTACAAGTTTTAATTTGAAAACTATTTTGATATGACCTATACTTTACGGGATATGATGGAAAATTCAATTTTCGTCAGCAGTAAAGTGATTCATTTTGGTGATTTTTTTATTATCTTTGACTGTAAGTCCTTAATATCAAATTTCATGAAAATCCATTAGGTAGAAGCCAAGAATGAATATGTGGATGGATGGACAGACCGATGCCAATAGGCGCTCATGCTGGAAGCGAAACATGCCTAAAAATTAAACAAAGATCAAGCCTTACTGACTTGTTCATGAATAGGGATATTGTGTTATGATTTATGAAAATTTGGCTGATAAAATGCAGTGTCAGCAGTGATATTAGTGCAAAATTAAATAAAGCAGTTTATACTTCAGAATTTAATTCTAATTTATTTTACAATGCGGTTTTTGAGCATATTAATTTTTATCACCAACTATTATACTGTATATTCATTTAAGTTTCACGAATAATATTTTACAGTTGAGGATCCCAAATTTGGAATTCCAAAATTCAGAAAACCTGAAATCCGAAATTCGTAATCTGCTGCCTTGTGATTTTTTGACTTTCTGCAATGTGGCACCACTATCAAATATTGTGTTCACATAGCGATGTAGCGGTCAGTGTCGGTACAGTAATCCCTCGCCAACCGCGGGGGTTACGTTCCTGAAAAGTGCCGCGGTTGGCAAAACCGCAGTTAGCAAGACCAAAGTTACATAGAAAATACGGGGTTAGGGGAATGACAATAAAAATGGCATAAAAACAAAGTAAACTTTATTTTTGTTTAATCCGCGATAAAATTACTAAAACCGATTGTAAGGTTGACAAAACAATATGAAAAAAATTTAAGAACAAGGTGATAGAACAAGATTTACTTATCTCCAAAAAAGTAGACTATTATTCTAGTATGCGTCTTCATTTAGTACGACGATATCCTAGTTAGCTTGCGTATCAGTGGTAGTTTTGTTCTCAAAAAAACTCAGAATGGATGATTGGGTCCTTTTACTTCTCAAATCCCTCTCCACCTCCTTATAGGGCCTCAACAATTCTTCCAGCCCTCGCTTAAAGTTTAAGCTACGCTCTGTAACTGGATCAATTTCCATAAAATGGTCAGCAAGGTTAAATGCCATCAACATTCCCTTGCTAAGGTTATTGAGAGTCAAAATTCGTTTCTCTATAACATCGTCCTCCTCCTCATCGCTACTGGAAGATTGAATAGCAATTTCTTCAAGGTCCCCTTCTGTTAACACCTCGGCCTGAGACTGAAGGAGCTCCTCAACATCAGTAGGCTGCATGTCGGTGAGCCCCTCACCTTCCAAACGTCTCGCTACCTCTAAAATGCGCTGCACCTCAACAGAAACCAGAGGAATGTCCCTGAAGTCCTTCACTGTGTCCTTCCAAATTTTTCTCCAACAGGCGTTCAACGTAGATGGCTTTATCTCTTCAATCGAATCTTTTATAATGCTTATGCAATCCATGATGTTGTAGTATTTCCAACACTGTGGCACTGTTAGTGTTGAGTCCCTGTCCATGGCATCCAAGATGTGTTTAAAAGTACAGCGAATATAATAACTCTTCATTGCTGCTATCACACCTTGGTCCATGGGCTGAAGAAGTGATGTTGTGTTGGGAGGAAGAAACATAACCTCATTGTTTGGATGAGCGAATTGGAGTCTCTCAGGATGACCAGGTGCATTGTCGATGAGGAGTAATGCCTTTAATTGTAGTTGTTTTCTCGAAAAATATCGCTGAACCTCGGGGACAAAACAGTTGTTGAACCAATCTGTGAATAAGGCTGCAGTAATCCATGCCTTGCGGTTAGACCTCCAAAAGACAGGGAGATGGTCCTTATTCTTGCCCTTTAGTGCACGAGGGTTAAGCGACCTGTAAACAAGCATAGGTTTGATGAAGCAATCTCCAGAAGCGTTGCTGCAAAGGAGAAGAGTCAATCTGTCCTTGGCTACTTTGAATCCGGGAGCAGCTTTCTCATCCTTCGAAATAAAACTTCTAGAAGGCATCCACTTCCAAAACAAACCAGATTCGTCGGCATTAAAAACCTGCTCCGGTAAGTAACCATTCTCCTGGATCACATTTTTCAATTGTTCAGGAAACATTACTGCGGCGTCGTGATCCGCTGAGGCAGATTCTCCCACGAGTTTTATGTTATGCAGGTTATACCTCTTTTTAAAGTTTCCAACCAGCCCTTACTGGCCTTAAATTGAATGTATTTTGCACTTGCATTCTCTCCTGTTTCTTTTTCCCAAGTCTCGGTAAAACGCTTGTGTAAATGCCTGGCCTTTTCACAAATCACTGCGGTGCTTAAGGGCACATTTTTCTGGGCCTGATCTTCTAACCATATATTAAGGGCCTTTTCCGTCTTCTCTACATTATGGTCACGAGGCATGTAAGACACTTTAGAACTTTCTGATGTTCCACATGCAACACTTGCCCTTATAGTAGCATCATTCTTCTTGATTGTTTGAATGGTTGATTCATTCACCCCTAAAACCCGCACCACCGTTGCTGCACTCTCTCCACGTGCAAGTCTATTAAGCACTTCTATTTTCTTCTCCAATGTCATAACCTTCCTTGCTCTTTTTACACATTCACTTGTAGCACTTTTTGAACATTTAGTGGCCATATTAATGGGTAAAATAAATATTTATTTATAACACGGTAATCTTCAAATTGTTACGAAAACAAGTCAAAAATACTTTCGGAAAAAATTAAAGTAAAAAACAAAGTTCTCCAGAGAAATAGCAAAATGTCCACTAAGTAACACGGTTCGATTGGTACTGACGAGTGCGTCATTGAGAGGGTGAAGCGTAAGCAGATCATTCTGTTAACGTTACATTGTATTTTAGAAGACAGTGAGAAATACAAATTGAAACAGATCGTAAGTGAATTTAAAATGAACATTTTTCGACATGACTCACTACTTCGACCGGGCACCTTTATACATAATGGCATACTGAAATGGAAGGTGTCATCATTATGGACTGCGTTTGTATATAAAAAGTCTCTGAATAAGCATAATCAACCAGAAATTCAGAGTAGGAATCAAATGGGAGGTCAATATGCAGAGACGAACCGAAAATGAAAACTAAGCACCAATACTTCTCTGGCTCTTCCATGTCTGATGACGTGAAAAACTATGTACATACATGTAGTAAGATTGCAAAACTTCTAAATTACTTGTGCTCTTAGTTAAAATATGTCAAGATTACATAAGTCAGACTTAAGAAAAACAATTTCGGAAAGAATAAAAATATGCACCTCAAACCGCGTGTACTCGAGACCTCATACCACGTTTGGTAAAACTGTATACATTTCACAAAATGCGTATACTCAAAACCGCGGTTGGCGAGGGATTACTGTATTTACGAAAGACGGTACTACTGTAGTATATTATAGCGCATTTTCTTTTAAAACATTTAATTTTTAGACCTTAAGATGTCTAAAAGACCAGGAACCAGTTCTGGAGGTGGAAGTACGACAAAGAAACAAATGACGCTCAGTATTAAACAGAAAGTGGATTTTTTGAGGAAATTGGAGAGATGCATGTCGGTGAAGAGGTTAAGTGATGAATTTGGTATTGGAATTTCCACTGTTTATGATATAAAAAAACAAAAGGAAAAGTTACTTAAAACTTTTACTGATAGTGATGTGCCGAGTTTAATGGCTAATAGGAAAACATTACATCAGCCATTGACTGCTGACGTGGACAAAGTTTTAATGGAGTGGATCAGGTAGAGACGAAGTGAGAATTTTCCTTTGGATCGATCCATCATAATGATGCAGGCGAAGTGGTTTCATGAACAGTTGGGTCTCACAGTTGCATGCGATTACAGTTCTGGGGGGTATAATAAGTTTAAAAAGCGTCACGGCCTTCATTTGAAGCGGGTGTGTGGGGAAAAAGTTTGTGCCGATCAAGAATCTGCAGAGGAGTTTATCGAACAATTTGAACTATTGGTTTACGATGAAAAATTATCACCGGAACAAGTGTACAACGTAGATGGAACGTCACTATTTTGGCGGTACATTCCGAGGAAGATGTACATAACAGCCGATGAGACATCGCCATCAGGCTTTAAGGACTCAAAAGAACGCCTCACAGTTCTTGCGTGTGCTAATGCATCGGGTACGCATAAGTGTAAACTGCCTGTCATTGGGAAAAGTAAAAATCCCAGGACTTTCAAAAGGATCAAAGTATTTCCTGTTCATTGTAGGGCAAATAAGAGAGCTTGGATGACATCTGAAATATTCCTTGACTGGTTCAAAAATTGTTTTGTACCTGAATCTTGTGCTAACTGTCGAAAGGCAGGTCTTCCCAATGATTGCAAGATAGTGCTGCTACTAGACAATTGTCCCGCACACCCAGCTGCAGAACTCCTACAAAAAGACAATGTGTATGCAGTCTATTTGCCTTCCAATTGTACGTCAATCATCCAACCTATGGATCAGGGCATTCTCCGTTCCTTCAATTGCAGATATAAGCATGAATTTTTATGTTCAATGCTGAATTCATGCAATAGTGGTATGGGAATTCAGGCCTTTCAAACAGACTTCAATGTGAAAGATGCATTATGGAGAGCTGAGAAGGCATGGGCAAGTGTACCTCAAGAAATTTTGTCAAATGGATGGCATAAGTTGTGGGCTTTTACACGGTTTTTAGAGAATGAAAATGACAACACTCCCAATTTTAGAGGTTTCTCTATTTCACACGACAAGCAAGTGGTAAATGATTTGCTAAAATATGCAAAATAATTAACATGTGAAGAAGCAGAAATTTTAAATGAAGAGGCTATCGAGGAATGTTTAAATGTAGAGAATGATGTTCCTGTTGCTTTCCAACTCACAAACAGTGAAGTAATTGAAATGGTTATGCATCCTGAAAATGATGAAGTGACAGACAATGATATAGATGAAGGGGCAAATGAAAGCGAAGAAATATCAATTGACAAGTGCATTAGTTATACTGAAGACCTTATTAAGGGATTAGAGCAAAAAAGTTTTATTTCTGAGCAGCATATTATGTGGGTGTATAAAATACAAGAGGTTCTGGAAAAAAATAAGTCAAAGCAAATGAAACAATTAACTTTGCAGGACATGTTTAAAAAAATTAAGGACTGTAATGTAGACGAAAGTGATGATGCTGGCTCTCAGTGTTCAAGTAAAATGTAATTATTTACTTACAGACAGAATTTTGCAATACATTATAAAGTTACTTAAATTGAATATTGGAAAGCTACTCAAACCATTATGTAATTTGTAAAAATTTCTAAATAACAGTAATTTGATGCATGTTTTAACTATATATTTGCACGTGTTATAATTTCTCCTAACCAAGGACCCAAAATCCAGAAAATTCCAAAATCCAGAAAGTCTTCGGTCCCAAGCTTTCTGGATTTGAGGTCCTCAACTGTATTTGAGAATCAAGTTAATGCCTTGGCTATTTCTTAAATATATTTTTAAAAAAAGTTTGCAACTTAAATTTTCATTCATCAAAATGTTAGCTCTCACCTCTTTTTCTTTTAATTTTGAATGTGCCTTTTGTGCCATTTATAAAGTTTTATAAACTCAAGAAAAACGTTTTTTGTCAAAATATATATTTTTGATTGTTTTGAATTCTTACTTACTTTTATATACTGATTCCATTTAATCCCATACAGCTTCAGCTAAAAAATGAAGATAGTTATAAAAGAACCTACATTATCTCGCACGTGTGTATGAGCACTCATTCAAACATTAAACGGTGCAATCAGTAAAATTAATTTATTTTCTTATTTAGCTTTTTCTGGTTGTTTTCAGTCTTTCAAGTGGTTACATTGTGGGAAGGTCCAACATAAAGCAAGTTGCTGAAAAAAGAAGATTGGAGATTGAACGTTTTCTTAAGTCTCTGCTTTCTCTGGCAGATGAGATCTCCCATTCGGACCTACTTTATACGTTTTTTCATCCACTTCTTCGTGATCAGCAAGAGGCAGATATTCATGTGAAGAAACTTAAAGGTAATTCTGAAAAATAAAAATTCATTTATTAGAGTCTTTCACATCTCAAAAAATCGGTACAACATGCATTGTACAAACTTTCTCACATACTAATGCATCATTTAGTTATCTTTAAAAAATTAAAATCATATGAGCTGCTTTTTAGAAAATCCAATTTATGTTCAAGTTGCCCAAGAATAAACTAGCCTTATATTCATTCATTGAGAAAAATGAAATATGTAGTATTATTGTAGACTTATGCTCAAGTAACTGTATGAAATTTTATCAAAATCATTCGAGCCATTTTTGAGAAAATCAAATTATTGTTAAAATTGCCTAAAATAAACTAGCCTTATATTCATTTTTTGAGATATATGAACTATTTGGCATTATTGAAGACATAAACTCAAATAACTGTACGAAATTTGATCAAAATCATTATAGCCGTTTTTGAGAAAATCAATTTGTTGTTAAAAATGCATAGAATAAACTAAACATTTAGCAATGTCAACCATTTCTTCATAGCCTCTACTCTGTATGATAAAATGCCTAAATATGAGATTTCATTCATTTTCGCTCTACCGTTTAGGCTCTAGAGCTGTGAACAGACAGACAGATGGACAGCATTGGGAAAACCACTTTTTTGGACTCAGCTACACCTAAAACGTATATTTACGTAAAAATCTCGAGATCGAATTTTTTTGCGATTACTGTACTTTCTCAGTATATTTTGTATATGAGAAAGTAAAAATTCTGATGTATCCAGCACATGACTTTCTCCATACAAAATAATAAATATGATAGCTCTCAACATCAGTGTGCTCAATAATAAAAATAGGCAATTAAACTCATGAATAGTTTTTAAAAACTTAATAATTTTGACAGTAAAAAATACTTCGAATCACTTTTCACGCTGAAAAAACAATAAGTAAACAAAATTGTTGTGTCACTATGTTGATGTGCAATTAAAATTACCTTTTACAGCATAGGCATTATTATCAATTAGAAAATTTTATCATAGAAACGGAAGCAGGGGTATCTTCAGCAACAAACTTAATATAAATTCAGTCAGTGAAGTTGCACAATTAGTGAGGAAGTAACATGATGATGGGCTTCCAGTAAGAAGTGAAGTTATTAAGATGAAAATATTGTGCATCCCATGGTTGGATCACACGTTTCCGGAGCCTCCGATTGTAGGCATATTGTTGAGTTCAAAACACAATTATCAAGGAAAGATTTTTTCTATTTTCGAATGTTGAAAAACCCTGGGTGTAGCTTATATGTGGTGGCACCTTATATCTGAGTAAATACAGTATTTGAAAAAAATGGAAAAATGCAAAAGTTAACCTCCAGCCGAATGGAATATCTGTAGATGAAATGAAGTAATTCTTAATAGACACTATAGTAAGTTATAAAGAGCAACCATATAAAATGAGTCTCAATATGTGTGAATGAAGATCAACATATCATGCAAAACTGCTATGAGCCAGAAAGAGACTGAGAGCTTGAACAAATGACTGTTCTTATTAAACATGACATTATTACTATAATAGCCCATGTCTGTCCATTGATTGCTCATGCTATTGCATAGGTATCTGATGTCAAATTACCATTTAACACGAATTACTCTCAAAAGAATCGAGATAGAAACTCTAATTTGGCAGAAATGGTCGATTCGCATATTTTAAGGTAATGATGAAAATAAATCTTGAAAAAGTCCTGGGTTCAGTTCTTATGTACAATCCCCCATCAGACTCATAGTGCTGGTCAGAATGAGAACTACTGCCTGTGGAGACGTTTACCCAATGTTTACACAGCCCAACTTGTGAGAGATCTGCATGTGGTGACATTTACCCACCCAATCACTGCCCAATACTCATCTGTCTGTGGCGACGATTACCAGACAATGGGGAGAGATAGTTTTGTTCCAGAGATGCGAAGGGTGCGATAGCACTCGGAGACGGCTATGCCGGATATAAAAGGCATTATAATCTAAAAAGAACGAGCCGAAAGCTTGCCAATATCCTCGGTTACTTGTAAATAAAAAGTTTTTTTCACAGTTTCTCATTTTCTTAGTTTGTTTTAATGGTTTTTCTGGAAAAGGGTTATCACAAAAAATTATTTTTCAAAAGGGGTCTGGGATAACTCAGTATTACCCATTGGGTAAATGTTGCCACAGGCAGTAGTTCTCATTCTGACTGGTAGGCCGGTGCCACGAGTCTGGCAGGGAGATCGCACATGAAGACCCAATTTCGACTCCAAGGAAAACATTTCCATTTTCCATGAGATAACACATAAAAATCAATTTTTTATGTGCAGGTCTTCATTGTTTTAGAAATTAAAATTAGAAAGAATTAACATATGATCTTTGGATCTGAACCATTTGAAGGAAAAACTGCAAAGTTTCTTATACTGTTCATCTTTTCCAACTACAGTTCAAAATCCCTCATGTTAAACATTTAATTTATGTATTTTGTTGAAATATTGCCATTTTAATGGGATGTTGCCTTGCCTACCATTTACATGGTTTGATCTCAAAATCCTATTGTTATGTCGATCCTTATGGGTGTAACCGTGCTTTGAATGCTTTTAATACGAAAGAGAGAGAGTGGAAGAAAGGGAGGGGGAGAGGGAGGTAAAGAGCAGGGCCGCACCAAGGGTGTTTGGTTCTGGGTGCAAAATAATTCTGATGCACCCCCCTCCCCTCCCCCAAAGTGGCTACTAGTCAATCCTAAAAAAAAGACTGCCACCGTTTCCTACATAAATGTTGGCAAAGATATCTGTTTTTATTCATATTATGGATTGCCTCTAATTTAAAAATAATTTATCCATAATGTTAAACTTTGCTACGTTTGTTTAATATTAGCCTTCAATTGCCAATGGAGTGAATTGCTTAGCTTTATCTCCTCTTAAAAGCGTTTCGAATAATTATTTAGTATGTTTAACATGTAAATACAGCCACTCCCCGACTTACGTAAGGGTTCCAGTCTGCAAAACTTTACGTAATCCTAGTTTTACATAAGTCAGAATTCCCCAAACTACCCATGCAATACAGTGGTTCACAGACATTTCGTCCTAAGACATTTCATCCAAGGACATTTAGTCCAATGGGTATTTCATCCATAGACAATTCGTCCAATGGATATTTTGTTCGTCCAATGGATATTTTGTCCGAAGACTTTTCGTCCAACGTTTATTTCGTCCAACTACATTTCATCCGGAGGAATAGGGAGGGGGGACAAGTCCCACATTATATTGGTGAAAAAATTCAGAATGAAATAATTGAGTTCCTTGCAGCCAAAATTAAGGAAAAAATTTCAGATATGCTTAAAAATTCTAAATACTACTCTTTTCAATTAGACTACACTCCTGATTCGAGTCATCAAGAACAAATAAGTGTAGTAGTTCGTTTTGTTTTTTCAATCCTGATAAAAGGAAGATTGAAATAAGAGAGCATTTTAAAAAGATTTTTTCTCTTTTTTCTCTCCCTCTCTCCCCTTAGAGAAGGGTTTATGACTCTTCCCCAGGTCTTAGGGTATTCTGTATATTTTCCCTCAATGAATGTGTTTTCGGTTTTAAATTACCATTTTATTACATCTATGTTTAATTCCAAGTCAATAGATAACCATATCGCCTATATCTGATGAAGTTTATTTGTCCCTCCTCCCCATCCTCCCCCCTCCCTATTCCTCTGGACGAAATGTAGTTGGACAAAATATCCATTGGACAAATTGTCTTTGTACGAAATACCCATTGGACGAAATATCCTTGGATGAAATGTCTTAGGATGACATGTCTTTGGATGAAATGTCTTTGGACGAAATATCTTTCGACAAAATGTCCTGGAACGAATACAGTATGTGCAGTGAATAGGTCAACCCGAAAAAAAAACATTCCATGCATATAAATTAAGGAAATTATTTATTCATGTGCTATTTCTCACACAGAAAACAGGAACTACAAAAAATTCCAGCCTCGAAAGCAGCAATAATAATAAAGTAATAAAAATTAATAAAAAGAGCAGCAATATTCCCGATAATCAGAGGTAGTTGGAATGGTGGACGTTAGATGGCGTGCTGAACAACAGTAGCGATAAGGTTGGCAGTGCGGAACAACGGTAGCAGTAATGTTGGCGGTGCTGAACATTGCTAGTGGTAAAGTTAGCAGAAGTGCAGTCCTAATGTCTAATAATATCGATAATACCTGCAATTAAACCAAAAATTCCACTTAAGTGGCATTTAGCCTTAGCATCGCACGCTATTGAATTTGATTAGAAATTTACGTAATATAAAGATATCGGAAATTAAACAAAGAATGCCACTTACGTTGACCCTAGTTTTGGCTCTCTGAAGGCAGGATTTCTGTGTGAAATGACGAAGGACTTAATCGTTAGTTGAGGAAGAAGGAGAGGGGACAGGCATTACATCATCTGGGTCGACATCGCCACCTGACAAATTCACAGCTGAGGAGGTGAAAGGCTGTGGAGATGTGGAAGGCCATTCAACCATCCGAATAAAAATATCGAGGGATGACTGGATAGTGGCCTTTTTCTTCTCTTCATAGTTTTCTCTATAACAGGCCAGCATATCATCCACCCCTCTATTGACTTTCAAGAATCGTGTGACGTCTTCTCAAACCTTGCCATTGCCGATGCAATCTCACGGAACGCAATTGCCATCTCCTTGGTGATGAAGTGTCGTGGCTCTTCATCTGGTTCGTCTTGAGTCTCGGCTGCATTTGCCTCTGCTACTATCGCTGCTTCAAGCTCCAGAAGATCTTCATTCGATAATTCAGCTTCATGAGATTCTATTAGCTCTTCCACATCGTTGGCATCAACCTCCAACTGAAGCAGCTCTGCAAGCTTCACAACCTTATCTGCCACCTCTTCATATGTTTCATCTTTCTCAAAACCTTTGAAGTCATGTACGAACTGTGGGCATATTTTTTTCCATATGCCATTCAAACAGCTTTGATTAATATCTGCCCAGGCCTTAGCAGTGTTTAGGATGCCTTGATAAATATTGTAAGATTTCCAAAAATCTCGTAAAGTAATATCAGTCTCTCGATCTGCCGCAGCGAATGCCTGAGCAAATGTTGTGCGTAAATAGTATGCTTTGAAATTTGAAATTACCCCCTGATCCATAGGTTGGTTGAGTGAAGTCGTGTTTCGCGGTAGAAACAACTTTTGCATTTAGATTAAAATCATCGATATGTGCAAGATGTCCAGGAGCATTATCTAATAAAAGCAATATCTTGAATGGAATGCCATTGTCTCTACAATATTTTTCCACCTCAGGAATGAAACAACTGATGAACCAGTCTTCGAAAGGAGATATTGTTACCCACGCCCTCAGATTTGAGTGGAAATGCACCGATAGGGTAGTATGCACAAGGATTTGCCGAATGATACCCAAGCTGAGGTTTCAGCGTGTAATCTCCTGCTGCATTAGCCCCAAGCAAAAGCATTACCCTGTCTTTTGCAGCCTTGAAACCTGGCATTGTCTTTTTCTCTTTGGAAATATATGTACGGTCCAGCATTTTCTTCCAAAATATTGCAGTCTCATCGACATTAAAAATTTGCTGTGCCGTATAACCGCCTTCATTAATAATCTTTTCCAACACATCGGGAAATTTTTCTGCTGTTTCTGAATCAGCACTAGGAACTTCACCACACACTTTCACGTTATGATAACCAGCACAATGCTTGAATCTATTAAACCACCCATTCCTTGCCAAAAGGTTTGCATTAGGATCACTGTACTTTCCCTTAACGTCTTCATAAAGACTTCTAGCCTTTGCTTGTATTGTCATTAGACTTAGGGGCACACGCTTTTGAATTCGATTTTCCATCCATATTTTCAATAACTTTTCCATCTCATATATAGCACCAGAACACTGTTTTGTTATCACTGTTGATTTTAAAGGTGCCGAACCTTGTACATGTTCTTTTATACGTGCGCTGTCCTTCAAAATCGCATTCACTGTTGAAGCAGCGAGACCTAGTTCACGTGCGATGGAAGACAAGCTTTGTCCTGCTTCATACTTCTTTATCATTTTCATTTTCTTCTCTAAATCAATTTTGTTATGCTTGCTAGTAGTCCCTGCAGTTTTACACACTCCTGGTCGCTTTCCAGTCATGATTTTAATGAAAATACAAGGTAAAAAAATCACTGAAAATAGTGAGATGAGGCCACGGGTATCAGAACAGAAACAATGGCAATAGATGACTGATCGTAATGCAAGCGCCTTGTGGGAGATGCCATAAATCTGGAATATATACATTGTTGCATTTATCATTTATGGGGAATACTATAGCCACCTGGTGGTCGGCGCTGCGCCGTCTCCATCGGCCACCCAGTATCTCCTCCGCCGCACGCAATACACATATAAAATTTTTTTTAGTTTATTGAAAAGTTTACGTAAAGTCTAGTTTACATAAGGCAGGGCTTACATAATCCGGGGAGTGGCTGTATTCATTAACATATATACCGTATTTAATCGATTGTAAGCCGACACCGACTGTAAGCCGACACCGACTGTAAGCCGACACCAATTGTAAGCCGACCCCCACTTTTCACAAGGCCACGCAAGAAAAAAAATTGATTTTAACCCTCTCGCAACCGGACCGCTTGAGAATGCCCATAAATTTTTATACTCCCGATCACGGGACTGCCCGAGACCGCCTGGAAAATACGCTTTGAAATTTACCTCTGAAAACATTGACTGGATGGCTTCTCTCTCGGAAATGACATAGTATACCATATAAACACGAGATTTAGATCATATTTGGCAGATTTTTCGTAACTTTGTATACGAAGAATTTTTTTTTTATTCAATCGAAATTTGCTATTTTTTTGGACCCTGAACAATCTAATTCTCCTACTTCGGAGATTTTTCAAAATATGTATTTTTGGAGATTAGTGTATAATTGTTTTATTTAATGTTTCCCATTTGGTGGCCATCTTGAATTTCTCCGGACTTTTAATGCCAGCAGGTGCTCCACACCTCAGGACGTGAGAGGGTTAAAGTATTAACTAAAATTACGGTGACATAAAATACATTTTATTCACTTATTCATAACAACTTCTATGAAAAAAGTAATTTGACCTCGTTATCCCCCGGGATCTTAATATAATAATACCCCGGGAGCTTAATATAATAATAAAAATAGCCGTTTCTAGTCAATCAGATACGGAGACCGTATTACATAACATACGTTAGTACTAAAATACTATATATATAATAGTAAGGTCAAAAGAATTATATGTACTTTGACATCGCAGTTTCAGTTGGGACGTATTTACCCTCGCATATAAAACATAATATACTTTAGTACGGAAAAAATATAAAATACTACACAAGTATCACCTGAGCATTCCTCTTCAATTTTATCCTCAACCTTTAACTGGGCACGTCAAAAAATGTCACACAACTGGTTGTGTGGAGTACTGAGTTATACACCGTTGCATTGTGTGGAAAACGCGAATGTAAACAGTAGTGATAACGTTTGGTTCATTCTAATTTTTCTTTATTCAATCATTTAATGCATGTAAAGATTTATAATTCTCATTGTTGAAGTTATTGTGAGGATTTTCTACATTATATACGAACTCAAGTTTCAAGATATATTTAGTACCATACGACATTATAGCATTAAAATTTTATCAATATATATATATTTACATGAGTGCCATTTTAGGCCCAAAGATGTAAAAAATTGTTATTGGTTTGAAAGGCAAATGCTTCGATTCACGGGTAAACAAAAGAGAATCAAATTGACTGAATACCTACGAAGAAATAAATTATGTGAATAATACATGGTGCGTCAAAGTCTTAAAGAACACAGCGATAGTGCTCGTATGCGTAAGGAGCTAACACAATGTTTCATTTTACTCGTGAATCGAAGCATTAGCCCTCCCCTGCCCTCTCTCCTCCACCTATCATGTTTCAGTGTTAGCTCCTTATGCATACGAGCGCTATCGCTGCGTTCTTTTACGACTTTGATGTGCCACATATTATTTACATAATTTATTTCTTCTTAGGTGTTCAGTCAATTTGATTCTTTTTTTGCATATATTTAAAGTAGATAGTTTACTTCCACTTTAATACACTTATATCTCGCGTTATAATGTAACTACGGACAAATTCATTGACTACTTTTTTTGCCCCCGATTCTAAGCCGAGTGGCGATTTCTGAGATGGTAAAAGGGTAAAAAAAGGTCGGCTTACAATCGATTAAATACAGTATTTGTCAAACAACTTTCATATGCCCATGACTATTATTACTTTCTGGAACATTCGCTTATGTAGATTTTATTTTTATTTTTTACATTTTAGTGCACATAAAAGTTGGTGTCATTAATTTTAATTTTATTTTAATGTAATACCTAATTCATCATATTTGATGGGAAATTATGCAAGTGGTTAGGCTTGCCAGATGAAAATTTCTAAAAATCACTACATACCTAGAAGGGATTTTTGAGAAAAATGTATTAATTTGGCTAAAAAATGTACCATAATTTTCTGATTATAATATGAAACCTATATAATACGCACTCATGCTTTTATGAGTGAAGTGTGAAAATTGTCTTATCACCATGTATAATACACAACTCATTTTTTGTAAAAGACCACTGTAATTTTTCACTTGGTTATTGGCAGTATCGAGATAGTTCTCACCTTACCACAAAGCGAGATATGTGCAAGAGTGTTTATGAAAACTTTACATCTAATAGTTTTGACTCTCACTTTAAGATCGATACAATTTATAAAAACATTTCCCCATGTCACATTGTGTAATAATCTGGCCAGTTGGAATAACAGTTCTCACCTTGCCACTGATCGAGATATGTGTGGGAGGAGTGTTTACAAAAACTTTATGTCTATGGATATAGTTTTGACTCTCACTTTAACGATTGATACAATGTATAAAAACATGTCTCCATGTTGCATTGTGTAATAATCTGGTCAGTTGGAATAAGAATTCTCGCCTTGCCGCTGAGCAAGATAGTTTACGTGAATATCACGTCTAGTTCTGACTTTGTCTTCATACAAGCTAGTCGAGGTATGTAAAATAATATTTGTTGCTTGCAACTTGCATTGATTTTTTCTTAAAAAGCGTGGCTTTAAAAAGTGTTGCCTCACAAACGCCATGGATGGATCTGAAGACGACATCATATGGGATGATGATTTTGCCGAAGTAGATAGCGAAGATGAAAATGACATTCTCAGCTATGCCATTTACATAGACGATGAGAGAGAACACAAAATCGTCCGCTAACTATTTGAGGACAGCAATAATGAATTCAGAGGCTAAGATTCAGACAGTTAAAGTAAATAAATAATTACTAGCTTTACCCGTGCAGAGCATCTGCACACTAGTCTAACTTTATTGCTCAATATCATAAATTTCTTTATACACACAATTTTCGATTTCTTGATTTGTAGATACAATAATTGGAGAGTCAAATGATCTTACTCGTGAGAGACCTACGTAAAGTTGACCATGACTAAAAACTGGTTTTGGTAATTAAAGACAGATTTTGTCAAAAGTCTGACCCTGCGGGTCCGTCTAAAAAAAACATTTCGGTCTCTCCCTTTCATTTTTCTGTATTTGTACTGGCTTTAGCTTGCTCTTCTAAAATGTCAAAGGAGTATAAATTCAGAATAGCTGAAGATAGATTTACAACTGGCAGTTTAAGTTCGCTCAGACTCATACCATTAGCCTTGAGTAGTTCATCGATTTCTGCAAGCGCGTATTGTGGTCCAGTCTCTTCAGAATATCTACATATAAAATCTTCACACATTGCATCTTTATGCTGAGCACAAAGTTCAGGAACATTTTCTGGTTCTCCAAATACACAGATTATTGTGAATAACATTCGCAGGTAACTTGGCATTTTCGTCTGAGCCGCTTCAGTTAGCGTATCATGCCAAATTCTATCACCTTCAAGAAGTCCAAGTTCTCTACATGCCTCTTGGAAAGTCTCACATAGTACCCCATTGATAGTCTTCAGACTCTCGAAACCAATCGCACCCTTATTTCGTGTGAGTAACATACGCAGATAGTATCTTTCGTTATCTTTTATACTAACTACCGGCATTCTCCCGATCACTCCTTCTCCTCCTTGTTGGCGTCTTTTCCATTTTGTCCGGTTCTTATCGAAAACATAGTACTTTGGTATATCTGTGTAAGTGTAGTTACATGCTTGTTCGTCAGTTTGATTAAGTTTGAACCATGCAATTAACATTGTTTGTTTTGTAGATGCCCTTGCAACTTCCTGATCTTCTTGTCCTTCATGATAAATTACATGTTGTTGTTCAGGCAAATGTACTGCTAATCTGAGTATAGAGTGTGATTTTTCTGACATGGTGAACTCATTCATTCGCCACATTGCTTCTGGAGCACTAACATATCTTCCATCAAGAAATGTTGATATTTCATCGTGATCAACCACTCCAGTACTATTTTCCTTTTCCAGTCTAACTGACGTGGCATCATGTCCTTTGTAGATGTATTTGTAGAGGTACTTAACGCTTTTGTCAGAGGCATATATTTCTATGTTGATATGTGTGTTGAATTTCTTTAAGAGCCAGGGATTATACGGAACAACCCATCGATTATCAACATCATATTGACCAATTTTAACAGGAGTTCTGGATCTTCTTCTGTAGATAGGGTATCCATTAATGTTTTCTTCAGTTCTCTCTCTGAACTCCTTCAGAAAGTTTTTAAAACATGCACCTTCCTACATGCAAGGCGAACACTGATTAAGTGTACCACAGGGACCGTGAATCATACACTTCGTTACAATCTCATACAGCCTTGGCTTGGCATTCTTATTGGATATCTCGGCACTTACGTACTTGTCAATATCATCTTTTGTGAGTATTTTTGAACCTGAATCTAACGTCAGTAAAATGTGAGCGTGAGGTAAGCCTCGCTTTTGAAATTGAATCACGTAGAAGTTCACAATGACAATTCCGAATAGATTGCGTTTTAAAATATCATCCAAGAGCTCTGCTAACTTCATTTTAAAAACTCAGACTATTATGTCTGGTCTGTTTTCAGGTCGTTGATTGCCTTGCATTGCATTGAAAATCTCAGGCCAAGTCGGGTTGCAAGTGAAGGTAAAAAACATCCGGTCATCCAAACTTTCTGATTATAATTTTGCTGCATGTATCGTGGACTTCCTTGGAATATTGAAGGTAATATTATCACCTTACCTGTTCGCATGTTCTCATTTTGTGCTTGAGACTCTATCGCATCTAAAAGTCCTTGGTAAAGTTCAACTAGTAAATCTTTCTGATTCATTCTCAGATAGTTCAAATGGGCTCCTTCCGTTTTTATGTAAGTGTCGATGACATATTGATGGAAAAATTTTCCACTGCTATGCAAGAGACTGAAATCACTATGCACAGAGAGTCGATAAGCGAAACGCTGTAACTGTGTGACTCGAACTCGCTTAGCTGATCATTTTTCTTCTACATATTCCATTCCGATATGCCAACCACACTCACCTCTCGGGAAAAGACCATCGATTCATTGGTGAAATATTCTTGCAAGTATCTCCTATCGGGTAAATGCAAATATTTTGGTTGGCCGGTGGTTCACCGTCATCACCAACGAATATTGCTGCAACTTCTGTTTTTTAAAGTAGGTGCGTTATATCTTCTTAATTCTAAGTTTGGATCTTCCATAAAAACCATTCTAACTTTTACTGTTGGATTAGATTGTGTTATCCTATGCATTTGATTGTAAGAATCAGCAAACGGATTTATTTGTCGTAACATCGTATCTAATCTCTCCATTACAATTCGTAAACAGCCTTGGTTATTATCCATACATTTGTTTGTTGCTTCACACGAATCAAATGTATACAGTTGTCCATACTCTGGTTTGTTCTGTTTGTTCGTGAACAGTGGAGAAACCTTATAGTAAATACGAAAACAGTAGGGTCCTATTCCTGGAGGTGCTTTGATTTCGGCACCCATTGAAGCGAAAGCTAAAGCAGCGTTGTAGTCTCTTATATGTTGTCAATAATTTTTAGCTTCAGGTGAGTTTTTTGTTAATAACTCTTTTAGTAAATCAGGCATTTCAGATAAATCTTCCAGGGAAACTTTTCCGTCATGACAGCATTTAGTGTATTTTTTAGAAGTGTTGAGTTCATTCGGCCACTAAAGCGCACCACAGTAATTGCAAATCTGCGTCATATTTCCACAGTTATGTTCTTCAATGGCAACTTCAAGTTGAGAATTATCTGCATCAGGTACATGTTCATTTAATCTATGTTGTTTTGCTTGCCTTCTCTTGAGTAGTCGATTTTCTCTCGATTCCAAACTCAGATCAGCCCGTCTTCTACTTTGTTTTTGATTACGTTGTTCTCATTGTTGTTCATCTTCAATGGCTCTTGAATCTCTGTCGGCTTGATTTCTTTCAGTTCTTCGATTTGCTTCTTCAACAGATTGAATGGCTCGTTCCGTTCTTCTTTTTGCATTATAATTAGCGTAACGTGTTGCTCTTAAAGCCATTACTTTTATTCTGAGCAAACAATTTAAATATTAATTTAATTAATTAATATATAGTTGCATATAAACAGTATCTAAATGATTTTAACTTTACATTGTATTTCAATGCGATATACAGAAGCTGTTTATCACGTTGCTAGAGACATTGAGTAAATAAACATTAGACATTGTTATTTGATTGCGATATTAATATGGAAAAGTGTTATCATTTATTACTTCTAAAATGGTAAATATTTTGTTTTTATTTAAATTGACGTAGTTCTACTTAGTTGTTATGTATATATATCAAAGGATATACATTTAAAAATAAATAATTTCTGTTATTAATAATTTAACACGTAAGATTTGGCTAAATGTGATACATTCTGATGTACCTCTGCCGAAATGGTAAGTATAGTGTGGTCATTGTGTTTATTTAAATTGATGTAGTTGTTGATAATTTGTTTTGTAGAAGAAAAGTAATGATAGCATTCAATGCCGCTTATTCATTAACACAAGAATGCCTGAACATGGCGTACCCCCTAGAACGGCAGACAGGACAAAAATGTCCCATACGACAAAGTCGTACAGTCGCAGTACTAGGTTCAATTTTTATGTACGTTGTATTCTCTACATTACTAATTCCATACTTTAGCATGGTGTAGAATGTAGCATTGCACCGTACTCAACTGAAACGCTCTAGTAAATTAGCCCGCAAACAGTGCTGCAGGAACACGTTCTAACCTGCATCACACTGCGGGAGCAAGTGGAAGGTGGGAGGGGGGAAGGGTGGGGCTAGAAGTTGGACTGGCAAAAGATGAAGGGGAGGAGGGGAAGGGCATGCCATAGTCTACAACAATGTTACAAAGCCGCCTGCATAAGAATAATATCACAGAGAATGTGAAACAACGTAGTAACTCATTTTGGGACAAAATTGTCCCATCCGCCGTTCTAGGGTAAAATGGTTTTATAATCCTTAATATTGAGGGGTGGATGTTCAAAAGTGTAAAGTGGAATGCAACCCTCAAATGATTAAAAGTCATGAAATCTCGACTAAATTAAACCGGAATCACAGAAACTGTAAGGGACATAACATCAGAATGAGACAAAATTGTCCCGTCTGTCGTTCTAGTGTTAAGTACTTTACAATGGTAAGAAAAATTCTCTATATCTTGAAATGCCAAATGATAAAATTTATTTATGTGTTATAAATTCTCATTGAACAGAAATGTCTCTGACCAACCAAGAGGGATTCGGGTTATTAAGTAGATGAAAACGTTTAATCATTTAAGTTCGGTAATTTTTTATGGGCTTATGATATATAATCTACCATATAAGATTGTATGCAAATTAATTTTAAAAAAGTAATATCTACTTAATAATAATAATCTTTAATACAGATTTTACAATACTATACTAACATTATGATACAAAGATCTGATATGATTCAGTGACAGCTGTTTATATATATCCTGTTGCTTAGCAATACAGTGTTATTGTGTGCCACGTATTGCCTTAGCGTTTTATTATATAGATTCTTGTTTTTGTTTTGAAAAACGATATTAAAAGGAATGTTATCGAAATGCATTGAAATGTACTATTTATTGGTAAAAATATGCCTGAAAATATAAATTATTTCCTTACAAAAAAAAGTTGTATGCACTTGTTACCATATATGGTTACTTCCCAAATAGAAGCCGACCCCCCAAAAATTTCCACAATTTTTTGGCAAAAACATAAATTTCGTAGATTTTATGCTTAGGTGTGCCGGGCATTCATGCACGGCTTAGAATACATTATTCAAAATTGAAGAAATGAGTGGGAAATGGTTTAGTTGTTGACATTTTGAAATATTATACCAATTAATAATTTTGCGTTGTTGAATAGTTGTTCACATTCATTGACAGTAATTTCATTCATCTTCATTTTCACAAAAGGACAAATATAGTAATAGCGATCTCACCAAGATAATTTTTCATCCAAGTCTATTTCCAATGAAATTAGCATTTACATTGCCTTAACCCATTTCTTCCCAACGTTGCGAAAATGCAACATTATTTTTGACAATTTTTTTCTGCCATTTTTGTAATAATCTCTTGCAATACGTCAGACAGCAATCTTAAACAATGTTCAAATTCTCATTCTACAATTTTTTATAACAATATCAATGAAACATATTTTATAATATGACGAATTCACATCTCCTGCTTGTTTTTCCAATGGAGTTTTTCATTTAAAATTTTCTTAACTAGTTCTTTAGAAATCTCTCCCTGCAACACATTTATATAATATATGAGAGTATTGCCTTTTCATAGAAAAATTACTCAATTATTTTATATTTTTTGAAATTATTTATAATGTCTTGTGAATTTAATGTTGCGTTTTCGCAACGTTGGGCTTCAGGGTGTTAGAGCTTACGTAAGAATCACTCGTGAAGGAGGAAATGTTTTGTAGACGTAGTCCGCTCAAATATCCTATATCGCTGCACTCTGTGATCCATTTCATATCTTGCACTTACTTTTTTTGACATTGTTTTTGTACCATACTCATGTGTCTTCCGTCGTATCATTATCATTTTATATCAAACAATAGCGACATATACTGTTTCTAACTTGTTATGAAAACAACAAACTATTCAATTTATTCTCATCAGACGAAATTCAGTATTTACTACACTTTTGTCATTTTTATATTTATCTCGAATACATTGAAAGGCTCGCAGTATTTTCCCTTTGACCGTCAGCAATCTCATTCATATATATTGCCACTCCTAAGCAGTGTGCATCTTATTCTCCAACGGAGTGGTGTCATAATTAGTCGGACATTGCTTGGACGAACAGCAGCTTTGGAATATCCAACTTACCACGTTCAAGGTAAGTCTTTAAAAAGCCTCTGTCATCGTGAATAATGATGTCATAATTATGTTTTTTCATCATAAACAACATTGATGTTCTTTTCAGATGAGTTTTGTTAGGAAATTCACCACAGCGGCCGAAATTGTTTAGGTTCTTGAGGAACTAAACTCGGAGCCATGGGAAGAAGACAATATTCCGGACGTTGTGGTTATTCCTCCAGAAGTAGATTCTCTCACTGATGATGAAGATATAGATGAAAATGAAATCATTCTAAATGTTGGTACAGGAGAACTTCCGAGTGACGTTGTGGGAACCCTTGAATTGCATCAAGACGCACAACAATCAGACAACGAAACACAAACATCGGCATCAGCAAGGTATCGGTTAGATGTACACGCTATGAAGGAAAAGGTTCCTAAATGGGTGAAAGATGTGCCAAGGTATGACTCTCATCCTCTGTGCACCGAGAAGAAATCTAAAGAGCTAATAAAAAATAGGTATGGCAGCTTGGCACCTATTGAGTCATTTAAATTATTTTTTGATGACGATGTCGTGGACATGATTGTTTCTTTTTCATTGAAATATGCTAGAGACAGAAATAATCACGTTTTCCATTATTCGCAGTGATCTGCAGAAATTTCTTGGTATTCTCATTTTGACTGGGTATCATGCACTTTCCCAAACTAGGTTTTATTGGAGCAAGGATCCCGATAAGGAGGTCAGAATCATACGGGAGAGCATGTCTCGTAATAGGTTTGAAGAAATCAAAAAATATCTACAACTTTCTGATAATGATTCTCTTGATAAAAATGACAAGTACACAAAGCTAAGGCCGTTTTTTGACAAAATGAATACAAGTTTTATGCAATTTGGTATATTTTCCCACAACCTCTCAATAGACGAGCAAATGGTTCCTTATTTCGGACGTCATTCGTGCAAAGTGTTTATTCGCGGGAAGCCAATTCGATTTGGATTCAAGCAATGGTGCTTGGCTTCTTCCAGTGGATATTTGTACTAATTTACTCTGTATTCTGGCACGGTTTCCAAGCCGAAAGACGGCCTAAATCTTGGTGAGCATGTAGTTATGACTTTGTTAAATGTTGTAAAGAATCCTGGTAATCAAAAAATTTATTTTGATAACTTCTTTACGAGTCATGCCTTGCTGTCAATCCTCAGCGAACGGGGTTTTTTTTGCAACCGGGACAGTATGCGAGAATAGAATATGCAATTGCCCTATGAGAACAACAAAGAAAATATTGCGTGAAGGTAGGAAAGGGACCTATGATTCAGCATTTGACGCATGTAATAAAATATTTGTTGTACGTTGGCATGACAACTCTGTAGTAACCATAGCTACAAATGTGGGAACGCTGAATCCTTTGGTGCAGGCAAAACGCTATAACCACAAAACCAAAAAAATCGATTCTATACCACAACCAAATGTTATAAGCGAATACAATAGAGGAATGGGAGGGGTTGACATTCACGATAATGCGCTGGCAAATTACAGAATTAAAATTAGAGGAAAAAATGGCGGTGGCCTCTTTTTTCAAATACTCTGGACAGTGCCATTGTGAACGCTTGGAAGATATATAAAATTTCAAGCGAAAGTGACATTCCTCTAGCAGATTTTAGATGAAATTTGGTGTTGTCATTGCTCCGAGGTAAAACAGAAAACAGTGTGACGATAGAAGAAGTTTTAAGTGAGAAAAAAGATGTAAATACAAATTTGGGAAGACCGTCGAAAGGATATCTACCGAAATCAATAAGGTGTGATAATAAAGGTCACATAATTGTATCCAATGATGGCAATAAAAGGAGGAGATGTAGATTTTGCCATTCGCAAACAGTATATCAATGTAAAAAATGCAGAGTACCGATACATACACATTGTTTTGAAATTTTCCATAAAGAAACACCATAATGAAACTACTTGTAATCAAAGTTTGTTATTTCTTGAGAATATCTTGAAAACAAAAATTGTAATTTTGTTCACAAACTGTTTAATAATGAAATTAAAATAAAAAATATGAATATTAGCAAAGATTGAGTGATTTTTATTGCCATTACATATTCCAATCAACGCAAAACGTCTATTAGGCCCTCATGCACAACGTTGCAAGAATGCAACATTTTATATTGTTGTTACGAACATTAATAAAAATTTTCTTTGTTGTTTTCTTCCTTATTTAGATCAAAATCAACAATACTAAATGAAATTGTTCGAGAAAATTCCATTTTTCCTAGGCTTGGGTTAAGAAATTGCATTTTTATAATTATACACGTTCCATGTAAAGCTTTACCGAAATTCAAACAGTTGAGCATACAAAGCCATCAACGCATTTTGCATAATCCTCTGCATAGTCAATCTACGCAAATAAAGTGACCACTAAAATAATGTGAAAAACCCAGCCTTAATCGGTAACAAAGCACAGGTATTGCTACATTCAATATTCTAGCATTTATTATATTTATTTTATTATATTATATTTATTAAATTTAATAACTAATATTCATCATAGGTCAAATATTTACTTTACGAAAAATATTGTACGGTCATTTGAACGTGACGGCAATGAGAGATGTGCTGCCATCTATGGGTGACTACGAGATTTAACCATAATCCAAACTAGCAGCCCGCTGCAGCTATGCTTGCAAATAATCTAAATAGTTCGGCCCTACGTTAGATCATATTGCGGTATATTCAAAGGGGAAAAATTTTTAATTCTACCTTACCTTAGTTCCAGTGATTATCGTTGCACCCTTATAGATGAACTCACAAACAGTTGATTTCCTTCAAGTGTCTATCAACGACTGCTTTTAACTTCTTACAGGACCTACTATAAAGGCAATGTCAATGCATTTATTTAGATTATCAATGGGTGATATGCATAAAAAGGAGTAATTATTCAGGAGTAACTACTCATGAACAAGAGCAACATCATCGAGAGAATGCTCACTTCTTTGAGCAATTACTCATTTTCATGTGCATAAAGCATTTCTGTAGTTGGTGAGTAATTACTCCCAGTTTATCGAGAAGTTACTCTTCTTATGTCACAGCTATGACGACAACGGCGCGTGCATTTTGATCTGGTATGTGGACATTACCAAAAGGCACCATTAACCAAGGAGCAATTGCATATCCAACGTCTCCTAATAGTAACACGTTAGCGGAATTATTAGACATCATCCTATATACCTCGGAATTCCTCCAAATTCTCAAGTCATGCACGGAGCCTGGCCATGATGCATCCACACTTGTAAATTTATCAACTGCGTTGCAAGTAACCGGCGAACCCTTTCTGATTGATAAATTCGTCTCCAAAGATACGTGGCCTTTTGATTGCAATGTGTGTGCAATCAATACGTTTGGCTTCATTGAATTCTTCCATGAAACGGGGAAACTTTATCCAAACATTCGATTTCACCAGTATTTTGTCCATTACCTCGCTGATTGTCCGGGACACAGTTGACTGATATATGCCAACATCTTCTGCAACCCCAGTTTGAAAACAAGAGTCAGCGACATATCGTAGAAAAACTCGCATTTTTTCACTGTTTGACAACGCACCGCCTCGTGTTTCAGCTATTTCCCCGAGGAAATGGTGGGACATCCATTCCACATTTTGACTGTTATATCTGTACAGTGCCCTGAAATTTCTCTCAGCACTACTCCTGTGATCCTTATAGACCAGGGCTGTCCAACATACGGCCCGCGGGACACAATCCGGCCCGCGAAGCTGTTCAATCCAGCCCACTAGCCGCTAGAAAAAGTCTTATTTATATTCTTATTTTTGTTGAAATGAATTTAAAAATATATTTCAAAATAACAAACTACCTACTAATATTTGTCTGATAAAGAAGTAAAAATATATCACCGATATATATCGATGTATCGACATTAGTGCCAGTTTGACAGTGTCGGAGTTTCATGAACGTCATGTGGGTATGGTTTTATTAATATAATACTACCCATTGTTGCTGATGTCTTTATCCCGGTTAGTTATAATTATAATTACAGAATTGATACATTGAAGCTATTAACCCTTAATGATGATGGCTGTAAAGAAATGTAAAATTGACGCAAAATGTCGTGTGTTCAAGGGACTGAAGATTTTTTTGTGATTGAACAAAATGCAAACATCATATATCTCACATGTCAAGAAAAAATTTCAGTATGCAAGGAATATAATATCAAGCGACATTATTTAGCAAAGCATGCTACAGAGTATAGCAAATTGAAAGGTCAAACTAGAATCGATCGAGTGAATTCATTAAGAAGAAATATTGTTGGACAGCAGTCGTTCTTTAAAATACCTAAAGAAGATTCTGAGGCTGCAACTAAAATCAGTCTTCAGATAGCCGAAGCAATTGCAAAAAAAAAGAAAACCGTTTTCCGATGGAGAATTTGTAAAAGAGTGCCTAGATATATTTACTTCAGTTGCTTGTCCAGAAAAAAAAACATTGGTGAAAAATACGAGTTTGTCACACCAAACAGTTGCTAGGAGAGTTGATGAATTGACAAATAACATAGAAATTACGCTTACGGCTAAATTGAATGAGTGTAAATTTTACAGTTTAGGACTAGATGAGAGTACCGATATATCTGACACTGCTCAACTAGCAATATTTGAGAGAGGAGTAACGAACACATTTGATATTGTTGAAGAACTATTAGACTTGTGTCCAATTAAAGGTACAACAACGGGATATTTTGGATGAAGTCAGTAAAACTTAAAAAAAAGTTAAACTTAAAGATGAAAATCTCTATGGTTTAACAACCGATGGTGCCCCAGCGATGACAGGAAAGCGAAAGGGTTTTGTGAGCTTAATGAGCAATGAAATTTAACACAAAATCATTAAACATCATTGTATAATTCACCAGGGGCAACTGTGTTAAAAAATATTAGGAATGAAACATATAATAGAAAGAAGTTGTTAAAATCGTAAATTTCATACGATCAAAAGGCCTCAACCACAGACAATTCAAAAACTTTCTTTCTGAGGTTGGATCAGAACGCAATGATGTAATTTATTATAGTCACGTTCGTTGGCTCAGCAGAGAGGCGACATTGGAACAATTCTGGTCACTTGTAGGAGGAATAAAAACATTCATGAAAAGCAGGGGAAAGGATGTTAGTTATTTAGAAGAATCCGAGTGGATAAATGATTTGGCATTTTTTGTAGACATGACAAAATATCTTGCTGACCTAAATTTGAAACTTCAAGGGAAAGACCAGCTTGTTAATCAGCAATTTGAAAATATTCAAGCATTCGTTTAAAAAGTTGAATCGGCAACAAAATCAATTGGTTAATAAGAATTTTGTTCATTTCAAAACATTATCGACGAGGGAAAAGACAACAATAAATATTGAAAAATATTCACTCTCACTAGTAAATTTAAAAAATGAATTTGAAGAAAGATTTACCGATTTTAGAAACAATGAGCCACTTATGAAAGTGTTTAGTAATCCCTTTTCTATTGATGTTGAAAATGTTGAGGAAAAATTCCAATTAGAACTAATTGATCTGCTATGTAATAGTTCCCTGAAAACGGCCTACGTTGAAAATCATCTTTTAACGTTTTATAAAAAATGTTAAAGTTGAACATTATCCCAACCTTACAAAGCTGGCCATTCAACAAGTGTCTTTATTTGGCAGCACATATACTTGTGAACAGTTCTTTTCCAGGATGAAAAATGTTAAAACAAAGAACCGATCATGTTTAACAGATGGACATCTGACTGGTGTATTACGAATTGGTACATCGAACATTTCACCTGATATTGACTTTTTATGTAAACAGAAAAATTGTCAAGTGTCCCATTAATATTTATATTGCACAACAATTTTATTTGTAATTTTATTTTCTTTAATTTCTTTGATAAATATAAGGTAAAAGATGGAAAATTTTTATTTTTTTCTACCTTGGCCCGTGAAGTCAGACTTAATCTTGAATCCGGCCCACTATTAATTTGGGTTGGACACCCCTGTTATAGACCTTCTCTGACCGACCCATCACCATAAACTCCGCCATCGTGCTACTTCTATAAAGTGGAGTATACTACTGACGTGACTCCAAAAATACGAAGCAATTGCTCCCCCACGTGAGCAAGAGTATGTTTTTATGCATATGAAATTGGAGTAATTACTCCTGAATAAGAGATCCGTGAGCAATTACTTCCTAAAGGAGCAATTGCTTACTCTGTGAGTAATCTCTCATAGACTTTATTCATACTAAAGCGAGTAATTACTCAGAAAACGCGAGCAAAGAGTAATTGTTCTTTATTATGCATATCACCCAATGAAGATAAAAATAATGCTTTTCTTTTGTCTATTTGAAGGTTTAATTGGCCTTAAATGAATTGGAGGCAACAATGAGAGTCTCCTTGGCAACGCCCAGAATCAGTATGAAAAATCTGCAAAATTTCGAAAAAGAATGCATATTTCTGAAAAATTCGACCGGGTAACATGTAAACATCGCAAGAATAAGATAGCATAGAGCTTTAACCATCGAATAAAGCAAAAAGTAGAAAATGGTCCTTATTTACGTATTTTAATGACTGAAGGAAAAAAACTGCACTCGGAAAAATCTAAAATCCCGTGTAAACTTATGGGAAAATATAATTGTCTCATAGATTCGAACCCGGGACACTTTAGCAAACAAAAATATTTTTCGATGGACCTCATAGCCAGTATAAACAAAATGCCGTTTACCGCATATCTTTACAACGAACGGTTCTCGAGAAATACGCCAATATAATACGCATGCAGCTTCACTTACGAGGTGCTACCTTAAAGTTCTGGGACTGGCCGAGTGGAGCGCTAACCGGAAGTAGTAGGGACTTCTGCCGCTAGGATCTGCTGAAGACATCCTTTATGAAGCAGTGTGTAAAGTTTCAGGTGTGTGTGTGTGCATGTGTTTTCTTTTCACGTGAGTTTTCAACCCATTGTTACCGACGTTCTGCGATTTTCTTGTGTAGGGAAATGGCAGACTTGAAGGAGCAGCACGTCTAGTTTTGCTTCAAGCTTGACAGAACCGCGTCCGAGACACATGAAATGCTTAAGCAAGCATTCGGTGACGAGGCTATGAGTAGAACTCGGACTTTCGAGTGGTTCACGCATTTCAAACATGGACAAATGTCTGTTGAAGATTCCGAATGTTCTGGTCGGCCTTCAACCAGCACAATGGATGAAAACATGGAAAAAGTGCGACAGCTCATTAGCGAGGATCGTCGGCGTACCATCCAAGATGTCAGCGGCATTGTTGGCCTGTCCTACAGGACAAGTCAGCGAATTCTGTTTGATGAACTAAACATGAGGCGGATTGCAGCCAAATTCGTGCCTCGCGTGTTGATGCAGGACCAGAACCAACATCGACTGAGTGTGTGCAGGGAACTCAAGAAGCATGTTAGAAATGACCAAAACTTTCTTTCAAAGGTCATTACCAGTGATAAAAGCTGGTTTTATGGCTACGAGCCCGAAACCAAGCAGCAGTCTTCCCAGTGGAAGTCTCCATCTTTTCCGCGACCAAAAAAAGCAGGGCATGTCAAGAGCATGTTGATTGTCTTCTTTGACACGAAGGAATTTCTTCCCCATGGTCAGACGGCAAATCAGCAGTTCTACACCGAAGTCCTGAGGCGTTTGAGAGAGGACGGATACGGCCAGAGAAGTGGTGCACACAAGACTGGCTCCTGCATCACGACAACGCACTTGCACACACCGCTCTGTCTGTGCAGCAGTTCTTGGCCAAGAACAACATGGCAGTGATCCCCCATCCCCCCTACTCCCCCAACTTAGCCCCCTGTGACTTCTTCCTGTTCCCCAAGATGAAAATTTGTATGAAGGGATGGAGATTTGACACCGGTGAGGACATCCAGGCAGAATTGCAGGAAGTGCTGAACAGCATTTCAAAATCACAGTTCCAGAGGTGCTTCCATGACTGGCAGAGGCACTGGGATCGTTGTATCAACTCCCAAGGGGACTACTTCGAGGGTGATGGTGGCGATTAGAACCTCAGATAAGCCTACGGTAGTTTATGGCTACAGTCCCGGAACTTTTGGGTAGCATCTCGTACGTGCATAATATATAGGATTTTCCTCGGACTCAAATTTAAGCCGAGGGGTGATTTTTTCATGATAGATTTTGACAAAAAACATTTGCTTGTATTCAGGCAGATATGGTAATACACACCCTAACTTTTTGTCAAATTTTTGTGAAAAAAATGTGTATTATAATCGTAAAATTATGGTATTTGTTTTTTTTTCAGAAAAATACTTCATTTAAACAAGATACTTAAATAACAAAGACAAGATCAAATCCATCTAGTCTTTTGCAAAACAAACAACAGCGAAAAAATTATTTTTATATAAACTTAAAATATCTCAAAAAATTCCATGTAATATACAGAAATAGTGGAAATTGAGGATGTTTTTTTATTAAATTTTTAATTATAATTTTGACAATATTATTAAATTCAATAGAATCTAAAGTAAGCCCTACACTTTCAGCTTGTACAGTTAAAATGGAGAGTGTAGGGAGATGTATGTAAGCTGTATGACTTGACATTCAATCACTTTTGACTTATAATATTGTTAATAATAAGTAGGTAATAAAAATATGAATAAATGTTGTTGGGGCAACTCATCACAATAAATTGAATTAAATTTCTATTTGTACTTTTCACTTAATTCATTTCAATAAATTATTGTTCTGTAAAACAAATTTGTGAAATTATTCAAAAGTTTTATTAAAATTATGAAAAAATAGTAAATATTTGACCTATGATGAATATTAACCCTCTCACGACCAGCCGCCCCAAACCGCCCACTATTTTTCTGCCTCAAACTGACCAGCCACCCGAAAAATACGCTTTCAAATTTACCTCCGAAAACTGCAACTTTCACTTTTCCTCACGGGAATGACGTCATATCATGGAAGAAATAATAGGAAGTGCAGCTTTGATCTTTTCCCGAATACCTATAGATATCTCTGATGTTTGCGCCTGCAGCGATCCTATCAGTCAATGTGTCTAAAAATACCCATTCCACACTCATTATTCAAACCATGGAAGAAATAATTAATTATTAATAATAATAATTAATTATTCTTCCATGATTCAAACTGTTCAAACCAGTTCGTTGGAAATCGCGCAGGAAAGTGGTGGGGTTTTTCAGCATCGTGTTTTTCTAATTGTTGAAATGGAATGGAATGCTTATTGTGCAGCATATTGGTACAACAATTTTAACGGCTGCAGGGTAGACAAAGAGATTTCAGATTTCGGAAGGATATTTCGAGGTGAGCTTAAAGAAGAGATACCGCATAACACGGAATACTTGTGTTAAGGTGAGAATTACGTGTTTTTGTTATTAGTCTTGATGCCCATTTCTGCTTTATAATTTAGGGCAAAATTTTGCCTGAGGGAGGATTTAATGTCTGAGGATATGAACTGTATGAAAAAGTATAGGGTCTGCACTGATCATTTTACAGATAATGATTTCTGCAGCAGATTCCCTCGGCCTCTCCTAAAACCGAATGCCGTTCCTTGTGTATTTGAAGGTATGAAAACAAGTTTGAGTATTATACATGGTATACAGTGAAACTTCGATTTTATTATATACCGGTTTTTTGAATTTCGTTCACTTAATCCTATCGTATTCTAATTCTTGTAGATGAGTCGAGGGATTCTGAGGATGTTTTACATTCTCCCAAAGCTCACTCAGCACCAAACCATCTTGGTAAGTTTTAGAAAATTTTAGCATTTATTAATTTATACTGTCCACTTGCCTTTACCGAGTCGCCGGTACAAATATTATTGTTATTTATGAATGTATTTCTATCCGGAAAAGAATGTTGTGTTTTTATAAATGTTGTATTGTTATTCTTTACGTGAGTAAATAAAAAATCTTGCACCCAGTTGTTTTGTTTTAAATTGAGTCCTAAACTTATGTTAAATACATCATCTATCTTATTAATTCAAATGTACCGCCAAAACTTGGTCTGCCGCTTGAGTTTAAATTAGGCGCACTTCAGTTCGTATTGACCGCTAGATCGCTCTGCCATCAACGTATTACCATTGTCCTTATGGGAGCTGTGCTTCCTATTATTGTTCCATGGTCATATACCGTAGAAACATGAGACGTAACTTGTTTGGCATACTTTTTCGAAGTGTGTACTAATTTCCTTTCCGAACTTTCAATCAAAGTTTTTTATTTTTTTCGGTATAAAAACCACCCCAAATGCTGATAGTAATTCTTCTACTTCCAACTATGATGTAAATTATAGTTCGGGTAGTGAATTTTTCGATTTGATGTAGAAGACAAAGTTTTCCCGAGAACATTCTTCTGCAGAATCTTGCAGTGGTTTACAATACAAGTCAGATATTGATATTAGCAACATTTCAGATGACGAAGTTAGTATATCTGGGGTTGATGCTGATAATGTTTTTTGGATGAAGAAACGGAAGAAAATATCCAGTGAAGTGATTCATTGGAGTCCGTAAAAACAACATTATTTCTCAATAAATATCTTTAAATTGTGAATGTATAACTATTTTAATTAATGTTTCCCGAAATTGGAGGCCATCTTGGATTGTTTTGGACTTTTGGGGTCAGCAGCACGCAGCATCTTTAGTCTTGAGAGGGTTAATGAATAAATAATAAAGGCTAAAATATTGAATTTAGCACTATCTGTGCTTTGTTACCGTTTAAGGCTGGGTTTTTCACATTATTTTAGTGGTCACTTTATTTTCGTAGATTGACTATGCAGACGATTACGCAAAATGCATTGACGGCTTTGTATGCTCAACTGTTTGAATTTCGGTAAAGCTTTACATGGAACGTGTATAATTATAAAAATGCAATTTCTTAAGGCAATGTAAATGCTAATTTCATTGGAAATAGACTCGGATGAAAAATTATCTTGGTGAGATCGCTATTACTATATTTGACCTTTTGTGAAAATGAAGATGAATGAAATTATTGTCACTGAATGTGGAACATTATTCAACAACGCAAAATTATTAATTGGAGTAATATTTCAAAATGTCAACAACTAAACCATTTCTCACTCATTTCTTCGACCTTGAATAATGTATTCTAAGCCGTGCATGAATGCCTGGCACACTTAAGCATAAAATCTATGAAATTTATAATTTTGCCAAAAAACTGGAAATTTTTGGGGAGTCGCACAGTGTGCAATTTGCCTAATCTAGCTGGACAAAAATAAATTTTCAACTCTTACCATTTAAAGTTGAGCGATATTAAACATTGTTGCTTATTGTACAAAGTATACTGGGTCGTTTATTTGACAATTGGGCAACTCTGCCATGACTCAGAAGTGGTCCAAAAATTGTAATCTCTTGGAGCGGTATGCTTATTGGAAGCAGTAACGTTTTGTAGAGCGTTGTGTGAAGAGCGATAATTGTGAGTGAACGGGATATTTCTTTTGATTTATGACATGGATGTTGTAGATACAGGTATGTTTCTTAATATTTAGTATTATTTTATAGATAATATGACTTTCAGAATTATAGAATCTAACGTAAATATGACAAAAAATAATGCTCAAGAAATTAGGATTTTATTTTTTAAGCAGCCTTACAAAAAAAGTTCCACGAGGTACCACCATAAAACTCATACTATTGTATTGTGTGAACCTTATATTTAACAAATCTGATAGTCGTTTCTGCGCATACTTGCGCCATTTACGGATATTAAATTTTTCCAGTGACGCAGCATCTGGTTTCCCGAAAACTACTTTTCGACATTTGGATACAAGGTAGTAGGAAGACAAGAAATGATGATCTTGTTGATTAAATCCTTAGTATATTTGACCTACATAGTAATCCTGATGATATCCATCAACATATCAGAAATACAATTAAAGTGTTTTCATAAAAAATTAATCATCGATGGAAAAAAAGTTGTAGACGGACAGATTTTTAAAACGAATTCTCAGTGGCTCGCGGAAGAATTAAAATTTTCTGAAGAAGTTTGGGAGAGGGTTGCTGCTATACAATCACAGGAAGTTAGTGCGCCTGGAAAGTGTATAGGTCGCCCTGTGAAGATTTGTAGTGTGAGCAGTAGTAAAAATAAGCGGAGAAAAGTGCAACAGTTATTGGAATCTCGAAGTCCCGAAGAGCTTTCTTTCGCTACAGAAACAACCTTACGAGCTATGGGAAAAAGGGATGCAGCAGATATTGTCAAGGAGCTATCGGTTGCATCACCGCAAAGGGCAACAAAGCTCAAGAAATCAAGGTTGCCTACGTCAAAACCTGTGCCTTATACTGATGAAGAGGCATTAGCTTTCTTTCTTGATGCGAACCTCACGACACATCAATATAAATTGGTGCAGTCTCAAGCAAAATGACGAAATTGTGATATTTATCCACCGTATTATGTGATTCAGAAGACAAAAAATATGTGCTATCCACCACGAGAGGCAATGTATGTTAGTGAAACGTGCGCAGAAATTAACCTGCAAGCCCTACTGAACCATACCATTGAGCGCATCGTTAAAGTACAACATGAAGTTCTTGTTCAAGTTTTATCTAAGTGCAACGTTCAGCCTTTAATATGTAAATGGGGATGTGATGGTAGCTCAGGGCATAGTACTGTCAAGCAGAAGTTTGAAGAGCAAGAAGACCACACCTACGATGACGAAAATCTATTCCTTGTATCTATTGTTCCTCTTCAACTCCATCTTAATGACACTAATAAACGTATTTTGTGGCAAAATCCGAGAACTTCCTCTACCAGATATTGCCGTCCAGTGAAGCTACTTTGTGAAAAAGAATCATCAACATTAATTCAACAAGAAACAGCCAAGTTGGAACAACAAATAAGGAAACTTTCACCTACCAAGGTGACTGTAAATGGCACCGAAATTGATGTATATCAACGACTGTTAATGACAATGGTAGATGGAAAGGTATGTAATGCTTTGGCACAAAAGTGCTACATATACAGAGCTTCTCCTAAGGAAATGAATAATGAAGAAACAGCAAATGAAAAGAGGGTAGCAGATATTACAACTTATGCTTTCGGACTTTCTACTTTACATGCGTGGATTCGTTGTTTTGAATGCTTACTGCACATAGCATATCGATTGTGTATAAAGAAATGGCAGATTAGAGGTGCAAGTGACAAGTCAACGTGCGAAACAAGAAAAAAATAAATCGGGCAACGATTTAGAAATGAAATGGGTTTATTGGTTGACCAACCAAAGCCTGGCAGAGGCACTACAAATGATGGTAATACAGTAACAAGATTTTTAAAGACCCTCACCAAAGTGCTTCCATAACAGGTGTCAATAAAGACCTCATACATCATTTCTGCGTGATTTTAGAAACAATTAATAGTGGGTATGACATTAATGTAGAGGCTTTTGAAACGTACACAGTCAAAACAAGGAAAATGTATTTGAATCTATATCCTTGGTTCTACATGCCTGCTACAGTGCACAAAATTTTAGTTCACGGTGCTGACATAATTAAATCGTGCATTTTACCCATAGGACAGCTTTCCGAAGAGGCTCAAGAGGCACGCAATAAAGATTTAGGGAAGGTCATACAAGAAAAATCTCGCAAATTGCTACTAACGAAGACTTGCTATCCATGCTATTAATCTCTTCCGATCCAGTTATTTCTAGTATAAGAAAACTTCCACAGAAGAAAAGCAAAAATTTACCTCCTTAAGTGTTGGACCTATTGTTGGACCCCCCTCCACCTTCCACTAGTTCCCACGAGGAAACGCGTTGTGCAAGTGACACGGAAAGTGAATAAGATAAACTATTTAATGCTTCTTTGTGCAGTTTTCAAGGTAAGAAATACATATTTTCCTTCATAAAAATGTGGTTCAGTAATTCTCAAATTATACTATAATGACAGAGGAAAATTCGGACGAAAATCACTTCGAGGGAAAAATGTAAAACTCATTAAAAACACTCAATTCATAATGCACTACAATTTAAATGACAAAAAAGTGGTATTTTATTTATTAAGATTTTTGTCCACCTAGATCGGACATATTGCACACTGTGGGCCGGCTTAAATCTGGGGTCGGCTTCTATTCGGGCAGATATGGTAGTCCATCTTTCTTGACATGTGTGCCACATGCCAACATGCCACTTAAAATGCTTAATTTGATCTGTTTCTCCCCAGTGGATTTTCATGAAATGCCTTTGTCAGAGAAGTTTTAATTTGTGACAAAAAGAAGTAGGTACATTTTGATACTTCTTTGCAAATTATTGATAAAAAGAACCTGTCAAACAAGGCAATAGAAAATCTGTACTGTACTTCCTAAATCAGTACAAGTGGCAAGCCTAGTAGTCCTGTAATAATTCTTCAAAGTACTTCCGTCCACAACCTTCTCCCTATCTACTTGTGCAAGGTTTTTTTCCGCCATTCATCAAAATATGTAAATATGGACCAATTTTCTTCGTTTCTGATTTATTCGACAGCTGAAACTCTATACCAGGGCTGACACCAATGTGTTTTTCGAAGTCCTGTTACCAACATCAAAATATCCTGTAAAATTCTGTAATATGTAATATCTTGTTTTTTTATGCAAAATGTACCAATTTATGCTTTCAATATTTTCAGCATCTGCATCACATATTTTAAGTAAAATTATTTATTTATAATTATTTATGCATAGCCCTGTGACTTAAATTTAATCATGCTTTTTTATGAATTGTAAACTTATCCTGCATTACGAATCAACTGTATTGACATAGAAAGTTTTTAAAAATGCATTCTAGTTTTAAATACAGTATAGACCTTTTATCCAGATACCAGTTATCAGGAAATCCAGTTAAGCAGCTATTTATAAGAAATAATGAATTTTTTCCAAAATTTGCTAGGAGAAAGAAAGGATCTTGTGGGTTACACGCCCCGTTCCGGATTGAATTCTGGAATGGATGATCAGCAACAGCATTTCGGCACTGCGATCAGGCACACATTTATTGGCGTTGGGTTGGATTAGGTTGGTGTTTGGTAGGGTTGGGCTGTCGTTGGATTGGTAGTGGAATGGGACCTTTTGCAGTATTTGTCTCCCAGGCTTTATTCTAGTTTTTATCTTACGGATTGAATTTTTGTTTTATTAATAAAAAATAGGGAAAATCGTTAAAGCAAATTAATTTCAAATTATATTTTATTGATCAAAAATAGGGAAAAACTTTAAAACAAACTAAGAAAATGAGAAATTGTCAAAAAAATGTTTTTATTTACTTAGTAGCTGAGGATATTGGTTTTTATTTACTTAGTGACTGAGGATATTGGCGAGCCTTCGGCTTGCTTTGTTTTTAGATTATAATGCCTTTTATATTGGGTGTAGCTGTCTCCGGGCGCTATTGTGCCCTTCGCCTCTGAACGAAGCTATCCTTCACCATTGGCTGGCTCGCAAATTCAGAAAATATTAACAACGGACTCATGCAAGTCAGCTTCAGCTCATGACTGAGTACAGATATATATTATAGTGCTTGAAATGGAAAGTAATATGAAACAGAATGCATGTTCTGAAAGTGGAACTGAATGTGTTCTCTACTTCAGGTGGAGCAGTTTAAGCCAAAACCTTTTCAGATCTTCATTTTCTTATAAAATTCTCAAGTATAATGTTTTGCGCTGATCTGATTATTAGTTTTTGATTTAGAGCAACCCAAAGTTTTGTCACACAGACATAATCGCGAAAATAGTCAAAACGTACTCAGGGGATCTCAAAACATCTATTTTCGTTGAAATCTTTAATTCGTTTTTCTTTTCATGAAAACAATACTTTCTTCAATACTACGTATGCAGAAAGTAAAAATATAAATATGCCATAGGTTGTCAATCCAGTTCGACAGCTAGTTTTTGTGTTCAATCTTACAATATGCAGTGATTTTTCGCACTTCACCCAGTGTACATATATTAACCCTTTGAAGTCATTTTTTTTCCAGGTACCTTTTTCTCAGGTCATATTTATTTTCAAGAGAAACAATAAAAACACATTGACATTTAATAATACTTTATTTTTATTTTAAAATCAGTTACATTTTTTTAATAATAATTTCAGACATTTTATTACTTGAATATCTTCTCCGTATGATATTTTTAAAGCCCAGGCTTTCATGTGCATGTTTCACAATAGTAAACAGTTTCTCTCCTTCCCCCTTTCACTTTCCTATTGCTACATACAGCACAGTCTTTTGAATTGCTTTTTTCATTTCCCATAATTAAATGTGGCTTTTTATTGAGTCGCTGTTCTGTATCCGATGATGACGGGCGGCCTCTTTGATTTCCTGTCGGATTGCGAATGCTGCCAACAAGTTGGGTCAGTAGGGACTTTATGTATTTTAGGTGTTGTACAGGCATCTAGCCATCTTTCTCACATGACTATTATGCAAAATGTAGCTGTTGACTATGGGTACCTCAAGTAATCGAAAAAACATTTTCTGCCACCATTTCAATGACTTACTTGTAAAACTGTACCTCGAACAATAGTGGTCCACATGGTCAACAGCTTCCATAGTATTGATGTAATCTACTATAGTCACTGGTTTTCTAAACTTTTTCCACTCCCGTGGTAATTTTTCTACTTACGATTTCAATGTCCGAATTGTGAAAAGTGGAAAGAACATAGATATTTCGTTTTTCATTCCACCCTAATACCATCATAGAATCCTCTTTTTGGAAACTTACAACTTTGTGTTTTTTAAGTTTCAACTTCATTTTTTTTATATCTGCTGGCAAACCTTTCCTATTGGTCTTTATAGTACCAGTGATATGGATGCATAACTTTAGCAGTTCAAGGGCCAACTCACAACTGGTTTAAAAACAGTCTGTGTATAAATGGAAACTGCTGCCATTGGATGCTTGCAGTAACTTGTTGCACAATTGGAGAATTATTCGACTTGTAAATGATAGATCTGGATGGATAAGACTCGCCGTTGTGGGTGATCCATAGTATGGTATTATAGCACTAATGTACCCAGTCTCGGAGTCTGCTGAAGCATAAATTTGGAAGCCCCTTTTTGTTGGCTTCTGTGCATTATACATCTTGAATTGAATCCTCCCCTTGAATCCGACATTGCTTTCATCTATTGCAATATTTTGCCCAGGAAGAAGATATTCCTTACACTTATTATCAATGTAGTCTACAACATTTTTGACTTTTCTCCCATAAGATGAGATTCCCATTGTAGGATTGGCGAGTGGTAGATTCAAATGAAATGCCCAGAAGATTTGTAGGAACCGGATTCGAGAGAAAACGTCCTTGAAAGAGAGTTGTTTGTCAGTCCATTCTTTATGGATGGTTTCTCCTGCAATGCCATGCTCATAACAACACCTAGAAATGCTTTCATTTCTAACAGGGTAACATCAAGCAAGACACCCACAAGGACTGCTCTCTCAGTGGTGTCACCTTTTGTTTTTTTTCTGCCGCATACCTATTTGTTTCAACGACAATTTCTGATAATAATTTGTCCATGAAGAACAACTGAAAGAAGTCCAGTTTGATAACTGGTTTGTTTCTTGGGACTTTATAACCATGGTCAACAATAAAATGAAATTTCACAAAATCTTGGTCATTGCAACCACATTTTCTCCAACCAATATCACTCTCACCACAATCCTCATCGGAAACATTGTCAATGTTGTTATCCACATCCTCTTCTGAACCAGGACTCTCTTCAGACTCCAAATTGTCAGTTTCATCATCACTGATTGAGGCAATGCTATCAGAATAATTATCACTTACATCACTGTTGCGCAAACTGTCACCTGTTCTTTTTCTTGATGTGGATGGCATCTTTTTTTGTTTTTAGGCTAAAAATTAAAGTCTAAGTAATGCCACTTGTAAAATATTTTCAACAAATAACATCCATTTTACGAAATTTTGACAAACACAGTGCAATTGACAGCAATTATACTCTGTTCAACAGGAGAATACCATGTGCAAAATACCAAAATCAGTCCGGCTCCCCCACCACCTACCTCGCAATATATCACCATTGGATATACACTCTAAGCCATGCCTACCCCTACTTCGTTCGCCTGTACAGCCTGACTCAAGTCAACATGTGTTTCAACTTGAGTCCCAGTAGTTGCGTGAGAGTTGGCATTCTCTTGTTGAACAGAGTATAGTTTTCATTTTTGCTTAAATTACGTGAGATGCAACTCATTTTGACTATTTTATAGGTTCGAATTACAACGTGCTAATAATGCTAGTTGTGAAATATTACCAGTAAGTGTCATTTTATGTGTGAAATTTTGCAAGAAATGCAGGAAATTTAAAGATGGACTAGCTCATACATATGAACATATGACCGCGACTAATATAATTTAATGTTGGGCTCGCCCGACAAATGACCGCAAAGGGTTAAGATACGTACTAGGGCTTCCAATTAACCGGAATTTTCTCTAACCGGGATTTCGGTTAATATATCATCAGCTAACCGATTAATCGGTAACTAACCGGTAAAAATAGAAATCATTTATTAATTTTTTTACATGTTTATTTAACTAAAATTCAATTGAATACATTAAAATATTTAGTTTTTGATGTAAATATACATTGTAAGAAATCAAACACTTACATTGTTTGGTATACTAATCGTAAAGGGAATACAAGAAAATATTTATATTATATGAACTGTAAGTAATGCTTTACAAATAAAAAATATTCAGTCTCATGTATGTGAAAAGCCTTTTACAAAAACAAAATATTTATTGCTGTTTTAAAAAATAATATTTCAGGAATACCAGTGCATTAAGTGTTTAGTATTTTATTGAACAACGAGTTTTTGTACAAAAGTTATTCGCCACTGAAAAAACTTGTTCACAGGCTGTGGAAGTAGGCTGAACACTTGCTATTGCACTATAAAGATTTTCCAGATTAGGTGTTCAAATGCCACTACCTTCAAACAGCCTAAATTCCTTTTGTAACCCAGACCGGGACTCATTCACATTCACTTCAGGCTCAGCTAAAATTAAAGATATGCTTTTACGCATCTTTTGAGCTAGAGATTTCCCTACTGTTGGCATCGAGGATTGTGAACTTGATGGTATTTTATCTTGAATAAGAGAGTTATTTGATGAAATGCAGTTTGGAAAAATTCTTTGCATTATATCTCTGGCATTGGAATATGTCATGGACTTTGAAGCATAAGAAAATTCCTGATTATCAGGAGACTTCGAAACGTCTGTGTTTTGAAGGTACTTAAAAAGTGAAACTAACTTTTTGTTTCTACGTTCTGATACTCTTTTCTTTAAAGCTTCGCCCATTTCCGATCTGAGATGATTGTTGATTTGGTTAAACTTTTGGAATAAAAATATGAAAATACCTTCTGCAGTCAAAAGTGTCGCATTACTTTTACTTAACTCTTTAACGGCTAATTCCAGCGGTTTCAAAATTTGAGCCAAATTTCTAATACTGCAAAATTCTGCTCATTATACATCCCTTCACAACCAATATCATCCATAGCATTCTTGATGCATTCTTTGATCTTTAAGAGTCTCTGTAACGTGGGAATTAAAGAATTCCACCTTGTTCTACAGTCCAATATAAGGGAAAGTTCCTTTTTCTCTTGCTCAATCATGTACTTTTGTAAAATAGAATTTCTAACACTAGACTTTTTGAAGTAGTTTACGATTCATTGTGATTCATTCAGAATGTTATTAATATCAGTTCGGAAACTATATTCAGTATCATTTTGATTTTTGCTGTTGTCAGAATATATGTTACTGTCTAACTCAAAACTACTGACATAAACTTAGTCTTCATCCAATTCGCTTTCGCTACTACAGATATTAAGGTCTTCCTGAAATTTCAAATTAAGCGAATTCAATCTTTTGTAAAAAATGTCCATGACGGCCAAGTGAATCGCATTATACAGTAAAACCTCTATATATCGAAATGGAAGGGACCAGATTTTTAGGCATTTTGATGAATGGAGGTTCACTATAAAGAGGTTTACCGTAAGACCTTCATATTATTATTCATAAACGCACAAACTGGTAATTAAAAGTACTATTTTCTTTTTAATTATTATATTAGTATATTTATATATACACAACATAAATTTAATATATTTATAATATAAATACCAACCTAACTGAACAAAAAATGAATATGTACTCTACCTATTGTTTACTGGAAAAAAAGCTGGTAATTTCAGTCTGTGTCATCTTTTTCTTAAATTCATTGGATACAACATTTTCTATTTTATTTAGTAGCAAGAGATTATCACCACTGCAATCCTCCATATTCATAAAAAATCTTTCTAGCACACTCAAAGCCTCTTGCACTTCACTCTTTTTTGGAGATGGAATTATTTCCTCTTCATCATTTTCTTCTTCTTCCTTATTAGTCTCTGTTATAGTCTCCCTTTCAACTTCTATCTCCACTTCTTCTACCATTTCTCCCTCAGTTGGTGCACAAGTTAATAGGGAAGTGTCAACATTAACAAAATCATTAAATGATGTTTGAAGATGAATCATTTTATTGATTTCATCCCATTCCAAAGGTTCATCATCTGATACTTCATCTTCCTCATATGTTGTCCTCATAAATCCTGCCTTTATGAAGCATTTATTAATAGCGGCTGATTGAACATAATTCCATGATAGGCAGAGCCTATGCATGGCCTGCAATATATTCCATTTACATTTTGTAAGATCATTTGTTTCATCCACATTTCTTAAAATATAGAGCACCAACTGCTGTCTGTAATTTCTCTTAACACTAGAAATTATGCCCTGATCTAATGGTTGCAGTTTACTTGTGGTATTTGGAGGAAAATACATTATTTTAACATGTCGCAACACGATCCCCTCAACTTTATGAGCAGTGCACTGATCCAGAAAAAGAACTATTTTTCTGTTCTTTATGCCCATCTTTGCATCAAGCATGCTTAGCCACTCACTAAATAAAGCTGCAGTTATCCATGACTTTTTAGAATTTCTGTATAAACGGAAGTTTTTTTATATTCTTAAAACATCTGGGTTTTTTATATTTCCCAATCACAAGTGGTTCTAATTTCTCAGTGCCATCAGCATTGGTACAGAAAAGCACTGTAAATCTCTCCTTGCTTTTTTTCCCTCCATGGCAGGGTTCTCCTTTAACTGCAATAGTTCTATCTGGGAGTAAGTTATAAAAAAATCCAGCTTCATCTGCATTGAAAATGTCTTTAGGATCATAACTCACTAAAATTGTTTGCAGAGTGTTTTTCCACTCTTCTACCACAATTGTACTTACAGAAGCTTCTTCCCCACACATTTTTAAAGTTCTTAGGTTCTAGCGCACTTTAAACTTCTGTAGCCATCCATTTGACCCTTGAAAGTCATCTATTCCCATTTTCAATGCCATTTCCCTAGCCTTCTGTTGTAGAATAGGCCCAGAATAGGTATGCTTCTGGCTCTAGCTTCCATCAACCAATCAAACACACATCTAATTCTTCATTTTTCACTGCCCGAGATCTTTTATTGATGAAACCTTGATGTGCTGCTACTTCAGTTTCTTTACGTTTATTTAAAATAGATGTTAGAGTCGATGGTGGTATGCCAAAGGTTTCTGCCACATCTATTTTTCTTTTACCCTCATCAATGGCTTGGAAAATTGCTAACTTCGTTTCTATTTTCAGCAGCCGTCTTTTTCTATGATTTACCATGTCCATTATGGGTCTAAAATTAATTTATTCATAAACATATTCATTAATTACTTGTGTATTATTTGTAAATATTGCACTTAATATTATACAAGGCATAATGAAGTATATTGTTATACACCCAACAAACTTTAATTATAATCGGAAAATTAATGCATTAATAATTACATGAAAGTTGTGATATAATAAATAATATACTCACGTGATTAAGGACAAAATTAACGTTAAAAAACACGTATTTGTAGATTATGTATCCACTATAGCTTAATGAAACAAATCAATGTGGTATAACCAGTAATTTTGACAAGCTCCTCGTATTAGGCAAACATAAGCACTACACGCTCATACAAACTTGACCCATACCGGCGTATAGCTGGACGCCTGCATGAGGGGATAAACCGGGACGTGTGAGGGGATTCACCAGGCGAGAAATCGTCGCAGCAGAAGCAGTACCTATCGTAAATATTATGTCTATGTAACGTTATAGTCATGTATTCACGGTTCTTTTCAGATGTGGTAAAAAGTGATACGTACGTAGCAGTGGTGCGTTGTTAACCTCAGGACCGCGAAAGAATTGACTTAAATATTGTCTTTGCAATGTTACAGTTATATATTCGTGGGTTTCTCAGAGGCAGTAAAAGTAACATGAGAATCACGAAAGAATTGACAATTAAATGCCTTTGCAACACTCTAGTCATATTTTCAGGGCTCTTTTCAAAGGCCGTGAAAATTAATAAATACGTAGCAATGGTGTGTTAGCTGAGGATCGAGAATTAATTTACGTTTAAATGACATATCTTTGCAACATTGTAATAATATTCTCGTGACACTTTTCACGAGTGATTAAAATTGATACGTACATAAGTAGCAGTGATGTGTAACTTGAGAATCACGGAAGAATTGACTATTGGTGCTTGCCGTTGTTTCCTTTTAGAAGGGGACCGTAAATCTGAGCGAGTTGAACTCGTAGGGCCTGGCATAGGTAATAAACTACGAAACCTAACTTCAACTTAAATTGTGCATATTTGTTGCATTATGATAATATTTTGGCGACTTTTTCGAGAGGCCACTACGGTGGTTGCTTCAACGGGATAACCTTGTACGTACGTATGCATATACCATCGACTGATTTCTTTTGGTTATTCACATGCAAATTTTCATTGCAAACTAGCTTAATTATTTTATCCGTAAACAGGAATACATTATTTTGCTATAGGGAGGTTGTTTTTTATCAGGGGTGCATTTTCCCATTACGATATACGGAGAATTACGAAAATACGGAGGTACGATATTAAGAGGTTTGTCTATACCGTAACGTACAGTTTTGGCAGGACCCAAAAGATATTACGAAATACGGAGGTTTACGATAAACGGAGGTTCACTAGATAGAGGTTTTACTGTAACAGAGTTGACTTTCAACATCGGTTAAATTACCATATTTTTGCATGACTGCTGCGCCATCATGTGTCGATGCAATTATATCGCTTTTCATGTTTAGTCCAAATTCAGTCATGTTTTTTTTGGCTAATTGTTGTATTTGAAAAACCCCACATGTGCCTGAAACGTATACTAACCAAAGCCTATATTCGTTTTTGTTATCATGCATAGTCCAATTTAAGACACTCATAACGTTTCTTTCGTCCGCTCATCTACGGTAATGGAAAATCGTTTTCCTCTTGCCTTCAAATTAAGAAGCTCACAAGGAGAGGCTACAGAGTGTAACTCTCAGATTTCATTCATCTTTTACCAGTGGAAAGTTTAGGTCAAAAAAAAAATACCATTTCGGAATTAGGGGCCAACGCCTTTTAGTTTAAGAGAAAAGATACTTGAATTTTCTTCAATGATATCGAAAGAGGGTTTAACAACAGAACAGGTCTACAATGCAGACGAGTCAGCATTGTTTTTGTGATATATTCCCAGAAAAATCGGCAAAACATACATTGTACAAACTTTCTCATATACGAATGAGTAGTTTAGTTATGTTTAGAAAAATATGAACTATGTAGAATTATTATAAACATCAACTTAAATAACTATACGAAATTTGATGAAAATCATATTAACCGTTTTTTTAGAAAATCCAATTGATGTTAAAGTTGCCCAAGCTTTATATTAATTTTTTGAGAAATATCAACTATTTGGTATTACTGAAGACGTAAACTCAAATAAGTGTACGAAATTTGATCAAAATCGTAAGAGCCGTTTTTGCAAAAATGAAATTGTTAAAAATGCATAGAATAAACTTCCCTTAATTATCGAGCAATGTCCACCATTTCTTCTTAGCCTCTATTCTGTTAGATAAAATGAGTAAGTACGAGATTTCATTCATTTTTGCTCTACCATTTAGGCTCTAGAGGCAATAACAGACAGACAGCATTGCAAAAAACCACCTTTTCAGACTCTGGTACAGCTAAAACAAATATTTCCATCAAAATCTTGAAGTCGAATTTTTTCATGATAACAATACTTTCTCAATATATTTTCACCTTCCGTGCAGAAACTTTTTGTAAGGTATGTTTCACGATAATTTCTCCATATTGGCATGTTAACTCTAGAGTAAACCGTATATCGTGTGCTTAGCACATAAGTCGTATTTTGAAATAATTGCATTGATTTAAGTATTACCACGAATGTTATATTAATTGTTTACGATCAAAATTAAAAATGGCTAGGGACCTAATATGGGATATTAGGGTGTCCCTAATATGGGATAGTATTCCATATTAGGAGCCACAATTGTCGTGGTAAAGTGAAGATATTTGGCGCCTGGGGGGACAATGCCCCCTCTATTTCTTGTATCAATGGTCAGCCCGGTGCATAATTTTCCATTTATTTTAGTTATCCAGGGCCGGGCCGGCACACATTTCTCCCATTTGTACTCTTTATCCTTTGGTATTTTTACTACGAGAATGATGTTGATATATCGTATTCCCTAGAAGTTTTCTACCATGAAATACTGCAAGGGCGTACAGAGGAGGATGGGTGGGGAAAGGGGGTTTCGGTGATCGAAACACCCCCCTCCCCCTTACCCATCTCTTCCCCCAAAATGAATTTACTACCTCTTCCACCCCTGTAAGATAGTCAATCACGTCTGAATTAACGAACTGCTGTAGGAGAACCCCAGAAACAAATATCTCTCTCTCTCTCTCCCTCCCTCTCTCTCCCTCTCTCCCTCCCTCCCTCTCTCCCTCCCCCTCTCCCTCCCTCCCCCTCCCTCCCTCTCTCTCCCTCTCTCTCTGTATGTATGTATGTATATATATATATATATATATATATATATAAATACTTAAGGAAAAGGAAAGGTAATAATAAGGGTAGCAACAAGGTGTTGGAGGAAGCCCAGTGGACACTTACCTAGAATGAAGAGCCGCTGGGGGTGCTGAGGACACACGAAAAACACAAAAGAACAAAAACTACACAAAAATGGAGCTTTCGGGCTGATGCCCTTCTTCAGCGACGGAGAAACATATACTGTTTGAAGTGACACACTGGGGGGATATGGGGAGGGGGGGAGGGGTAATGAGAGAAGTTCGGGGATAGGAGGAGACGGGTAGGAGGGACGGCCAATAGGGTTATCGGAGGTTAAGACCAGGTGGGGAGAAAGAGTTAAGGAGAAAGATGTAGGCCAACTCCCACTGTCAAAGTAAGGGAGCGGGGGTATCATCTGGTAGGGCACGGATAATCCTTACAGTGAAGCAATTATTGAAGGTGGCCTGGTGTGAATTGGCGTGAGAAGCCACCGGAAGGGGACGGTTAGTGTTTACGCTGTTCCGGTGGCCATTGATTCTAATGTTGAGGGGGTTGCTGGTGAGGCCAACATAAAAAGCAGGACAAAGTGTGCAGGTGAGGAGGTAAATGACGTTCCTCGTCGTGCAGTTACTTCTGGAGGGGATGGGGTAGGTGATGTTGGAGGAGGGGCTGGTAAATGAAAATGAGGGTGGGTGGATGGGGCATGTGAGACAACGGGGTTTGCCGCAGGGTTGAGATCCTGCAGCGGATGGAGGGTTGGGAGTGGGAGGTTCTTTCTTCCACAGGATGTTTCCCAAATTAGGAGGCCGGCGGAAGGAGAGAATGGGGGAATTAGTAAAGGGGGGTTGGTGGGAGGTGGAAGTAAGAATTGGGTGGGCAGCGTGAAGGATTTCCTTGAGGACCTCGTGAATCCCGCGGTGGAAGAGGGTGGTAAGGGTAAGAGAAGGGGTAAGATCGGGAATAGGAGGAGTGTGAGGGTGGTGTTTGGTGGTTACCGGTGTGATTACCCTCCGGATCTGGTCACGGATCAGGCCCGGTGGGTAACCGCGTTTGAGGAGGGCATCTTCGAGGATGGAGTAATATATTGAGAGAGACCTCCTGTCTGAGCAAATCCTCCATCCTCGGCGAGCTAGGGCATATGGGATCGAGGTTTTGGTGTGTAGGGGATGGCAGCTTTCGAAGTGGAGGTATTGAAGGCTATTGGTGGGTTTGATGTGGACGCCGGTGCGGATTGAAAACTTGGATGGAAAGGTCGACGTCCAGAAAGGTGATGTTAGTGGTGGAGGTATGGTAGGTGAAGGAAAGCGTGGGGTGAGAGGAGAGGCGTAACAAAAAGGATTGGAGGGAGTCAGGTCCATTGGTCCAGATGAAAAAGATGTCGTCAATGAATCTCAGCCACAATAGTGGTTTGAGAGGTGTGTTGAGGAAATGAGTCTCCCATTCCCCTAGGTAGCAATTGGCATAAGAGGGCGCCATTCGAGTGCCCATTGCTGTACCCTTAATTTGGAGATAATGGTGCCCTCCGAAAGAGAAGTTGTTCTTTTTCAGCACCATTTCTGCCAAGTGCAATAGGAAATGGGAGGAGGGTTTTTTGTCAGGTCTTGTGTCAAGTAATTTTCTGAGGGCAGAAAGTCCGTCATCATGGGGAATATTGGTGTAGAGGGAGCAAACGTCAATGGTAGCCAAAATGGTGTTGGGTGGGAGGGGAGAAGGGAGGTGCTTAAGGCGTTGGAGGAAGTGGTTGGTGTCTTGGATAAAGGATGGCAGTAGTCGGACGAGAGGCTGTAGGTGAAAGTCCACGAATGCGGATATGCGCTCCGTGGGGGAGTTGAAACTGGCAACAATGGGACGGCCAGGGGTGTTAGGTTTATGAATTTTAGGAAGAAGGTAGAAGGTGGGGGTACGGGGATTCTTGGGGGTCATCAGGGCGATGGCAGAGTCGGTGAGGCCTTCCTGTTTTCCTGCGGAATGAAGATGGGAGGAAATTTGGGAGGAGTGGAGGCTTGTGGGGTTGGAGGTGAGGGGGAGATAGAAGGTTTCGTCGGAGAGCTGGCGCTTGGCTTCTTCATTGTATTGGGCGCGATCCAACACAACCGTGGTGGTGCCCTTGTCCGCGGGGAGGATAATAATATTTCTGTTGTGTTTAAGTGTTGAGATGGCATGTCTTTCACGTCTGGTAAGATTGTCTTTGTGGTCAAGAAGGTCGGGAAAGTTGGGCTGGGAGATTCTGCAAAGAATATAATTAAGATAGTGTTCTACCGGGTGTTGGGAGGGAAGGGCGGGTGGGATATATTGGGAAGGGGGTTTGAAAATGGAAAAGGTCTGTGGGAGGCCGGGGGGGAGGTTTGGGTGAGCAGAAGGAGAAGGGTCCCCTTTGGGAGGGTTGGTTTTTAGGCGGAGCGTGCGAGCAAAGGCCTGGACGTCGGCGAGGAGACGGAAATGATCGAATTTGGTGGTGGGACAGAACGAGAGGCCGCGGGAAAGGAGTGCTGTCTCAGCAGGAGTGAGTTCGTGGGAGGAAAGGTTTACAATGTCGTCTGGTTTGGAAGAGGTGGGGGTGGTGGGGGGAACCGAAAGGGAATCGGAGCGCTTCATATGTTTAAAATTTGAGACAGAGGGGACTCTTTGTGGAGTACGGAGTGGAGGTGGGGTGGGAAAACCCAAGAGGTCCGCAAGGCAGGGCTTTTGGCCTATAAGTGGAGGGGGAGGGTTGATGACCTCACCAGATGGTAAAAATGGTAGAGGTAAACCAAGTTGGAGGTGCCGAACGCACATAAGGGAAAGCTTGCGGAGTAGTCTGCTTTGGTTCGATGTGAGATCTTTCGTCGCTTGAAGGAGAGCGGCGTTGAGGTCGGATACGGAGTTTGGGGATTTGCAAAGATGGAGGACAAGAGTTTTGCATTTTGCAAAATGGACATTGGAGAGTGTGATGTATTGAAGTATGGTGGATCGAATAATGTTGAGCGAAGTGAGGTGATAGGTGAGGGCAAGGGATGCACTCATTGGGGGTGGGAGGCCTGAGAGAGGAATTCTAATATTGAGAGATTTGGGAGAGAGGCCTAGCTGAAGACAGGAATTAAGGAATTCGATCTGACAATTGAGGGAAATGTGCCTACGGAGGTGATAACGGAGATGGGTTATATCCATGGTGGAAGGGAAGAATGAAAGAAAAAGGCGACAGGAGAGAATTCCTCCAACACCATGTTGCTACCCTTATATATATATATATAAACTTACGGAAGAGGAAATAGGGTATTTAGGGCAACTAGGTGTTGACGGAAACCCAGTGAGCACCTACCGGAAGCAGAGCCACTGGGGTGTTGGAGAGACACATTTGTAGAAGTTACTGGAGCTTTTGGGATGATCCCTTCATCAGCACAATAGAGACACAACTTATATATATATACACACACACACTAGTAGACAGTGCTTGCATTCTGCAAGCATTTTTAAATTTCAGCATTTTTACAATTTCGAATTTTTCCCAATCGAATGTATCCAAAATCAAGTAACCGTGCCAAATTTCAACTCTATAGCTCATTTAGAAGTGCCTTATAATTTTATTACTCATATGGGGCACAACAGTCCCTAAGATTTTGCCTTATAATGTTCACACTCGGATTGAGGAGAAATGGGGCAAAACCACACCTAAAAAATTGAATTTTTGCTATTTTTTTATTTCATCTTCAGATGCAACAAAATTTCTATAATCGAGACAAATTTCAAGTCTCTAGGTCATATGGAGCTGCCTCACCTTTTTTTTCTTGTATTGAGCAATACTGGGGCAAAACAGCCCCAAAAATGGGGATTATATCAGTATCGGATTTCCTTCATTAACTGTGGTTTAACATTAATGGCATTGCATTCTGCAAGCATTTTTAAATGTTAGCATTTTTAAAATCTAGAATTATTCCCAATCGATTACATACAAAATCATATAACTGTGTCAACTTTCTAGTTTGTTGCTCATTTAGAAATGCCTTACAATTTTATTCATCGCATAGGGCAATAATGTGGCAAAACAGGCGCTAAGATTTCGAATTTTTACAATATCATACTTCTTCTTTCTGCTGTTACTAAAAACCCATAATTCTGCAGAATTTCATCTTTGTATCTCATTTAGGAGTTCCTTATAATTTACACACTCGTATGGGGCAGAAATGGGGCAAAACCGTCCCTTAGAAATTGGAATGTTTGCAAATTTTTTATTTTATCTTCAGATGCAGTGAAATTTCTATAATGGTGCCTAATTTCAAGTGTGTGGGTCATATGGAGCTGCCTCATCTTTTTTGTTGTCATATGGAGCAATACTGGGGCAAAACAGCCCAAAAATAAGGATTATTACAATATCGGATTTCCTTCATTAGTCGTAGTTAATCATTAAAGGCATTAAATTATAGGCCTCTGATTCCCATTAAAAGCTTACCCATATGAAAGCATTAAGCCTGTTGCCTAGGAAGCATATTGTTAGACCAAGAAAAATTACTACTTTTTTGCGATAAAAACTATAAATTTATGCTAATTCAACTCGGATTTGAATTCTGTCTTTAAAAATAAGAAACTACAATTTATATCCTATCCGATAGTTTAAGTCTCGAGTTCGCATCTTGATGGTAATTAATTTTAAAGTGCAACTATATAAACCTCTACACCAATTTACATATTTTATATGGGCCAATAATGGAGCAAAAAGGGGTCAAAATAGCCCCTCAAAGTTGTAATTTCGCCAGTTTTGGATTTTTTCTTGAAAATTTTAGAAATATTTATTGTTGTGGCTATTAACAATTCATAAACTTTAAACAATGAAATTCATATAAATGCACTTCTATAGTTGGTATATTGATGAAATCTTGCATAACTGTAAGGTATTCGTTACAAATGCTAAAAACCTATAAATGTTTTATAATTATAAATTTTAGGGGTTGTTTATACCCCAATGTTTTCAAAACAGAAAAACACGTAATTCAGAGCCGAGATGCGTACTTATGCATTGAAAATTATTTTTCCGCTTTTATTTTTACTTTAAGGTGAGAGAAAATACTTGCAGAATGCAAACGCACATTTACTTGTATCCTATATCGCAGGGCTGTCCAACATACGGCCTGCGGGCCACAATTCAGCCTGCGAAGCTGTTCAATCCGGCCCACTAGCCGCTAGAAAAAAATCTCTTATTTATATTCATATTTTTGTTGAAACGAATTTAAAAATATATTTTAAAATAACAAACTACCTAGTAATATTTGTCTGATAAAGAAGTAAAAATATATCACCAATATATATCGATATATCGACCTTAGTGCACCTTAGTGATGTGGACGACAGGACAATGGACGTGAAGTGCCAGTTTGACAGTGTCGGAGTTTCGTGAACTTCGCGTCGGTTGCATTGTTGTGTGGGTATGTTTTTATTAATATAATACTACCCATTGTTGCTGATTTGTGTTTATCCTGGTTAATTATAATTACATAATCGATACATTGAAGCTATTAACCCTTAATAATGATGGCTGAAAAGAAACGTAAAATTGACGCAGAATGTCGCGTGTTCAAGGGCAGTTGGACTGAAGGTTATTTTTGTGATTGAACAGAATGCAAGCATCATGTGTCTTATATGTCAAGAAAAAATTTCAATATGCAAGGAATATAATATCTAGTGACATTATTTAGCAAACCACGCTACTTTTATTTTTTTCTACCTTGGCCCGCAAAGTCAGACTTAATCTTGAATCCGGCCCACTATTAATTTGGGTTGGACACCCCTGGTATATCATATCATTCTATAAGCACTCTTCTTGCAGAGGAGGATATATGATATAGGATACAAGTGAATGTATGCTTGCATTCTGCAAGCATTTTTTCTCACATAAATGTAAAGAATAAAAAAATGTGAATAATAGCTAAACCCGAAATTTTGCACATCTGTGCCACATTGTGTTTTTATTTTTGGAAAATAATGGGGTAAAAACAACCCCTAAAATGTATTATTATAAATATTATATAGGTTTTCATCCTTCTTTTCGAATACCTCACATTTTTGCTAAATATTATCGATGTAGCACCTCTAGAAGTGCATTTCTGTAAATTCAATTGTTTAAATTTTTTGTTTTTTTAACAGCCACAATAATAAATATTTCTAAAATTTTCCATGTTATTTACTACCGGAGCATCATTGCCTACCTTGTTGCAAATTTTCAGCTTCCTGTACCTTCAGAAAGTACATAAGCATTAGTCAATTTGTTTAACATTTGAGAATTTATTACGGCCGAACGAATAACAATTTTCAAATTTCTATATTCCTGTTTTCATTACTTGACAAATTCTACCTCTAGAAAAAATTTCAGCTTTAGGCCGGGTTCACACGATGCGAGTTCACGCACGAGAAATGACTAGTGCGAGCTCTCGAATGGGCACTCGAACCGTCTGAACACATCACGTGCGTACATGCACCAGTCCATGCACATGCTCGAATCACTTTTAAACCTGCTTAAAAATTTTCAGTGCTAGTCGAGAGCTCGCATGAGACGTCAGTTGCCGGTTGGTTTCCAAGCATCTTTTGTAGTTCATTTGTTGTTTCGTTCGTGTGTTTCTTTTGTTCCCTGTGTTGTTTGTGTCATCATTTATGTGAACATACCACAGGGTCTTCTGATCTCACTTCATAACATAAAGTATTAGAAGCCCCACTTTCGCCACGTTTCGCGATCCACTTTCTCACCCAACACCTACTTTTATGTTTTCTTTTAATCCTCGATATCCATTCTGCAAGCATTTTCTCTAACCTTAATATATAGAGTAAGTGCAGACAAATAATTTTTAACACAAAAGTTTGCACCTCTGCGCCTATTTACGTGTTTTTCTTTATGGACAATATTGGAAAAAAGCAACCCCTAAAATTTATAATTGTAAAAATTTTATAGGTTTTCATCATTTGTTGCAAATACTTCACATTTCTGCAAAATTTCATCTATGTAGCACCTCTTGAATTGCATTTATATAAATTTCATTGTTTAAACTTTATGAATTTTCAACAGCCACAATAATAAACTTTTCTAAAAATTTTCAAATATAATTGTAACTGAAACACAATTCCTTAATTTTCAGCTTTCTAGTTCGTACGAAGGTATATAAAGATTAGTCACATTTTTTTAACATTTATGAATTTTTAACGGCCGAATAAATAAACATTTTCAAGTTTCAATAATTCCGTTATCGTTATTTGGTAAATTCTACTGTCAGAAAAAATTTCAGCATTGTAGAACATTTAGAAGTACGTAAAAGGTGAAATGTTTTTTAAAAGTTTATAATTTTTAACGGCCAATAAATTAAAATATTGTAAATTTCTATTTTTCCTGTCCATTTCTCTATGCTATGTTAATATGTGCTTGCATTCTGCAAGGTTTTCTAAATTTTACTATTTTTACAAATTGAAATTATTTACAATCGATTTTTTACGAAACCATATAACTGTATCAAATTTCAAGTTAGAAGATCATGTTGAAGTGCTATACAACTTGAATACTTGTATGGGCCAATAATGGGGCAAAACAGGTAATAGGATTTTGAATTTTTACAAAATCAGATGCTTTCCTTCTGTTGTAAGTAAAAACCCATAATTCTGCCAAATTTCAAGTTTGTATCTCAATGAGAAGTGCCTTATAATTTCCACACTTGTATGGGGCCGAATAGGGGCAAAATCTCCCCTTCAAAATTGGAATTTTTTTCCGATGTTATAATTTTATCTTAGGTTGCAATGTAATTTCTATAATCATGCCAAATTTCAAGTCTCTAGGACTTATGCAGCAGCCTTGCCTTTTTTGTTCTAATATGGGGCAATAATGGGGCAAAACCCCCAAAAATGAGGATTATATCAATATCAGATTTCCTTCATTAGGTGTAGTTTAACATTAACAGCATTATAATATAAGCCTCTGATTCCCATTAAAAGCTTACCCATATGAAAGGAAAGAGCTTGTTACCAAGGAAGCATATTGTTAGACCCAGAAAAATTAGCAATTTTTTGCGATAAAAACTATAAAATTAGGGTAATTCTACTCGGATTTGAATTCTGTCTTCAAAAATAAGAAACTACAATTCATATTCTATCCAATAGTTGAAGTCCCGAGTTCGTATACTGACGGGAAGTAATTTTAAAATGCAAATATAAAAACCTCTACATCAATTTACGTTTTCTTATGGGCAAAAAATGGAGCAAAAGGGGGCCAAAATAGCCCCTCAGAATTGGAATTTTTCCAGTTTCGGATTTTTTCCTTCGGTTGTGACCAAAAACCTATAATCCTACCAAATTTCAAGTTTCTGGCACATCTGGAAGTGCCTCATAATTTTGTATCCTCCTATATATATATATCATGTGTAAGAAGCATCTATATATTATAGATATAGGAGGATACAAAATTATGAGGCACTTCCAGATGTGCTAGAAACTTGAAATTTGGCAGGATTCGAGGTTACTGGTCACAACCAAAGGAAAAAATCCGAAACTGGCTAAATTCCTATTCTGAGGGGCTATTTTGGCCCCTTTTTGCCCCATTCTTTGCCTATAAGAATACATGTAAATTGGTGTAGAGGTTTATATATATTTTCATTTTAAAATTACTTCCCGTCAAGATACGAACTCGAGACTTAAACTGTCGGATAGGATATAAATTGTAGTTTCTTATTTTTGAAGTCAGAATTCAAATCCGAGTAGAATTAACGAAATTTATAGTTTTTATCTCAAAAAAGTAGTAATTTTTCTGGGTCTTACAATAGGTTTCCTTGGTAACAAGCTCTATCCTTTCATATGGGTAAGCTTTTAATGGGAATCAGAGGCTTATTTTTAATGCTGTTAATGTTAAACTACACCTAATGAATGAAATCCAATATTGATATAATCCTCATTTTTGGGGCTGTTTTGCCCTATTATTATCCTATTTGAGAACAAAAAAGGCGATGCCGCTGCGTAGGAACCAGAGACTTGAAATTTGGCACGGTTATAGAAATTTCATTGCAACCAAAGATAAAATTATAAAAGCACAAAAATTCTCAATTTTAAAGGACGGTTTTGCCTCTTTTCGGCCCCATGCGAGAACAAAAAATGCGAGGCAGCTGCATAGGACCTAGAGACTTGAAATGTGGCACGATTATAGAATTTTCATAGCAAACTAAGATCAAATTGTAAAATTGCAAAAATTCCAATTTTTAATGTGTGGTTTTGCCCCATTTCGGCCCCATACGCATGTGATAATTATAAGGCACTTCTTAATGAGATACAAACTTGAAATTTGGCAGATTATGGGTTTTTAGTTGCAACAGATGGAAAAAATCTGAGAGTGTAATAACTTATAATGTTAGGGGCTGTTTTGCTCCATTATTGCCCCAACAAGGATTAAAATTATAAGGCACTTCTAAATGAGCAACTAACTCCAAATTTGACATGGTTATATGATTATGTACAACATCGATTGGGAATAATTTGAAATTGCAATAAGGCTAAAATTTGAAAATGCTTGCAGAATGCAAGCACACATTAACTAGTCTATAATATATAGATGCTTCTTACACATGATATATTATATATATATATATATATATATATATATATGAGGATTCAAAATTATGAGGCACTTCCAGATGTGCCAGAAACTTGAAATTTGGTAGGATTATAGGTTTTTTGTTACAACCGGAGGAAAAAATCCGAAACTGTCGAAATTACTATTTTGAAGGGCTATTTTGGCCCCTTTTTGCCCCATTTTTTGCCCATAAGAAAACATGTAAATTGGTGTAGAGGTTTTTATATTTGCATTTTAAAATTACCTCCCATCAAGATACAAACTCGAGACTTAAACTGTCGGATAGGATATAAATTGTAGTCTCTTATTTTTGAAGACGGAATTCAAATCCGAGTAGAATTAATGTAAATTTATTGATTTTATCTCAAAAAAGTAGTAATTTTTCTTGGTCTTACAATAGGTTTCCTTGGTAACAAGCTCTATCCTTTTATATGGGTAAGCTTTTAATGGGAATCAGAGGCTTATATTTTCATGCTGTTAATGTTAAACTACACCTAATGAGTGAAATCCAATATTGATGTAATCCTCATTTTTGGGGCTGTTTTGCCCCATTATTGCCCAATTCGAGAACAAAAAAGGCGATTCCGCTGCATAGGACCTAGAGACTTGAAATTTGGCACAATTATAGAATTTTCATAGCAGACTAAGATAACATTCTAAAATTGCAAAAATACCAATTTTTAATGCGTAGTTTTGCCCCTTTTCGGCCCCTTACAAGTGTGATAATTATAAGGCACTTCTTAGGGCCGGTTTCTTGAACGCGAGTTATGGAACCGATAGGCCTATGTACTACATAACTTATGAAAAATCGCTAAAAGCAGTTTCTGAAACGTTCAATAGCATTTATTGGTTCCATAAGCCTTTCTATAACTTATCTCTACATATGGGTACGGTTAAGATGTTATGAGTTCCATAAGAATCTAAGATGGCGGATGTTTTGTCATAACATACGCCTTACTTTTTGTTTTTCGTTACATTGTTTATACAGTGTGCACATTGACGGGAACAGTGCATTTATAACATTACGATAAATAGCAGAATTTCGTTGAGGTAAGTAAGATGCAATTTCTTATATGCTATATTTACATACCAGACAGCGTGTTGTTATAATTACTGTTGACATTACCGTCTCATTAGTATTACTGTAGACATTAGCGTGCTTTTTTCTTTAATATTATGATTTTTTATCAATTAAAGTTTGCTGTAATTCAATAATTAATATGTACATCGTGGATTATTGTTAGCTATCATTTTCCCGTTTGTCTCGTGATAGTTCAATATAGAATACGCTTTGTTGTTATTTTTTATTTTATGAATTACAGTTTGATTTATTCGTATTAACATTTTTTGCATTATTGCCTATTCATTACGTAATGTTGTATCTACGATCTAACTACCAAAACTATGAGTGTGGGTTATCTAGTATAATTAAACTGCAGAAAACGATGCCATATTGAAGTTTGTCATCTCAACAAGAGTTTCTCGCTTAATTTTTTTGTTTTCGCGCGTGCTACCACCTAGCGGCGTTCACAAAACTACGTGAACGGAGCAATAGCTATTGAAAGGTAACATATGACGACAATAGCTTCAAGAAACACGGGGAAAGTTATGAGTCCCATAACTTTATGAGTCCAATAGTTATTGGTTCCATAACGAAATCTTTATGCAGCCGGGCCTTAATGAGATACAAACTAGACATTTGGCAGAATTATGGGTTTTTAGTTACAACAGATGGAAAAAATCTGAGAGTGTAATAACTCATAATGTTAGGGGCTGTTTTGCTCCATTATTGCCCCATACGAGGATTAAAATTACAAGGCACTTCTAAATGAGCAACTAACTCCAAATTTGACATGGTTATATGATTATGCACAACATCGATTGGGAATAATTTGAATTTGCAAAAATGCTAAAATTTGAAAATGCTTGCAGAATGCAAGCACATATTAACTAGTATATATATATACTAGTTGTTATGTGCTTGCATTCTGCAAGCATTTTCAAATTTTAGCATTTTTACAAATTCAAATTACTCCCAAGCGATGTTGTACATAATCATATAACCATGTCAAATTTGGAGTTTGTTGCTCATTTAGAAGTGCCTTATAATTTTAATCCTCGTATGGAGCAATAATGGAGCAAAACAGCCCCTAACATTAAGAATTATTACAGTCTCAGATTTTTTCCATCTGTTGTAACTAAAAACCCATAATTCTGCCAAATTTCAAGTTTGTATCTCATTAAGAAGTGCCTTATAATTATCACATTCATATGGGGCCGAAAAAGGTCAAAACCACACATTAAAAATAGGAATTTTTGCAATTTTACAATTTTATCTTAGTTTGCCATGAAAATTCTATAATTGTGCCAAATTTCAAGTCTCTAGGTCCTATGCAGCTGCCTCACATTTTTTGTTCTCGCATGGATCCGAAAAGGGGCAAAACCGCCCTTTAAAAATGAGAATTTTTGTAATTTTATAATTATATCTTAGGTTGCAATGAAATTTCTATAACCGTGCCAAATTTCAAGTCTCTGGGTCCTATGCAGTTGCATCGCCTTTTCTATTCTCGAATAGGGCAATAATGGGGCAAATCAGCCCCAAAAATGAGTATTATATATATATGGGATTTCCTTCATTAGGTGTAGTTTGACATTAACAGCATTAAAATATAAGCCTCTGATTGCCATTAAAAGCTTACCCATATGAAAGGATTGAGCTTGTTACCAAGGAAACCTTTTGTTAGACCCAGAAAAATTAGCAATTTTTTGCGATAAAAACTATAAAATTAAGCTAATTCTACTAGGATTTGCATTCCGTCTTCAAAAATTAGAAACTACAATTTATATCCTATCCAACAGTTTAAGTCTCGAGTTCGTATCTTGACGGGAAGTAATTTTAAAATGTAAATATAAAAACCTCTGCACCAATTTACATGCTTTCTTATGGGCAAAAAATGGGGCAAACAGGGGCCAAAATAGTCCCTCAAAATAGGAATTTTGCCAGTTTCGGATTTTTTCCTTTGGTTGTGACTAAAAACCTATAATCCTACCAAATTTCAAGTTTCTGGCACATCTGGAAGTGCCTCATAATTTTGTATCCTCATATATATATATCTATAATATATAGATGCTTCTTACACATGATATATCATATATATAGGAGGATACAAAATTATGAGGCACTTCCAGATGTGCCAGAAGCTTGAAATTTGGTAGGATTATAGGTTTTTGGTCACAACCGAAGGATAAAATCCGAAACTGTCGAAATTACTATTTTGAAGGGCTATTTTGGCCCCTTTTTGCCCCATTTTTTGCCCATAAGAAAACATGTAAATTGGTGTAGAGGTTTTTATATTTGCATTTTAAAATTACTTCCCGTCAAGATACAAACTCGAGACTTAAACTGTCGGATAGGATATAAATTGTAGTTTCTTATTTTTGAAGACGGAATGCAAACCGAGTAGAATTAGCGTAATTTTATAGTTTTTATCGCAAAAAATTGCTAATTTTTCTGGGTCTAACAATAGGTTTCCTTGGTACAAGCTCTATCCTTTCATATGGGTAAGCTTTTAATGGGAATCAGAGGCTTATATTTTAATGCTGTTAATGTTAAACTACACCTAATGAAGGAAATCCGATATTGATATAATTCTCATTTTTGGGGCTGTTTTGCCCCATTATTGCCCCATTCGAGAACAAAAAAGGCGATGCAACTGCATAGGACCCAGAGACTTGAAATTTGGCATGGTTATAGAAATTTCATTGCAACCTAAGATAAAATTACAAAAATTCTCATTTTTAAAGGGCGGTTTTGCCCCTTTTCGGCCCCATGCGAGAACAAAAAATGCGAGGCAGCTGCATAGGACTTAGAGACTTGAAATTTGGCACGATTATAGAATTTTCATGGCAAACTAAGATAAAATTGTAAAATTGCAAAAATTCCTATTTTTAATGTTTGGTTTTGCCCTTTTTCGGCCCCATACAAGTGTGATAATTATAAGGCACTTCTTAATGAGATACAAACTTGAAATTTGGCAGAATTATGGGTTTTTAGTTACAACAGATGGAAAAAATCTGAGACTGTAATAATTCATATTGTTAGGGACTGTTTTGCTCCATTATTGCCCCATACGAGGATTAAAATTATAAGTCACTTCTAAATGAGCAACAAACTCCAAATTTGACATGGTTATATCATTATGTACAACATCGCTTGGGAATAATTTGAATTTGTAAAAATGCTAAAATTTGAAAATGCTTGCAGAATGCAAGCACATAACAACTAGTATATATATATATATATATATATATATGTCATTATATATATATATATATATATATATATCATTATATATATATATATATATATATATATATATATATATATATATATATATATAAATACTAAGGAAGAGGAAAGGTAAGTAAGGATATTTTGGGCAACTAGGTGTTGAAGGAAACCCAGTGAACACTTACCGGAAGTAGAGCCGCTGGGATGTTGGAGAGACACATTTGTAGAGGTTAGAGCTTTCCGGATGATCCCTTCGTCAGCACAAGAGAGACACAACTCTCTTGTGCTGACGAAGGGATCATCCCGAAAGCTCTAACCTCTACAAATGTGTCTCTCCAACACCCCAGCGGCTCTACTTCCGGTTTGTGTTCACTGGGTTTCCTTCAACACCTAGTTGCCCAAAATATATATATATATATATCATGTGTAAGAAGCATCTATATATTATAGATGTATATATATATATAGGAGGATACAAAATTATGAGGCACTTCCACATCTGCCAGAAACTTGAAATTTGGTTGGATTATAGGTTTTTGGTCACAACGAAAGGAAAAAATCCGAAGCTGGCAAAATTCCTATTTTGAGGGACTATTTTGGCCCCTTTTTGCCCCATTTTTTGCCTATAAGAAAACATGTAAATTGGTGTAGGGCATTTTATATTCGCATTTTAAAATTACTTCCCGTCAAGATACGAACTCAAGACCTAAACTATCAGATAGGATATAAATTGTAGTTTCTTATTTTTGAAGACAGAATTCAAATCCGAGTAGAATTAGCGTAAATTTATAGTTTTTATCGCAAAAAAGTGGTAATTTTTCTGGGTCTAACAATAGGCTTCCTAGGCAACTGGCTTAATCCTTTCATATGGCTAAGCTTTTAATGGGAATCAGAGGCTTATATTTTAATGCCTTTAATGTTAAACTATGCCTAATGAAGGAATTCCGATATTGTAGTAATCCCCATTTTTGGAGCTCTTTTGCCCCAGTATTGCTCTATACGATAACAAAAATGATGAGGCAGCTCCATATGACCTAGGGCTTGAAATTTAGCACGCTTATGGAAATGTTGTTGCAACCGAAGATAAAAGTCAAAAAGTAGAAAAAATTCAAAGTTTTAGGTGTGGTTTTGCCCCATTTTTACCCACTACGTGTGTGAACATTATAGGCACTTTTAATAAGATACAAACTTAAAATTTGACACGGTTATATGGTTTTGGACATAATTGATTAGGAATAATTCGAAATTGTAAAAATGCTAATATATAAAAATGCTTGCATAATGCAGTCACATATTATAAACATATAAACAAACGTTTCATGGTTTACTTACTTATAAATGTGCTACAATGGTGAAATTTTTTCTAACGGTTGATCTTACCAAGTAGCAAAAACGGGACTATAGAAATTTGAAAATGTTTATTTATTGATCCGTAAAACATTAATAAATGTTTAAAAAATTTACTAATGTTTATGCACTTTTATTAGAGCTAGGGAGCTGAATATTTTGAGAAATTAAGGAATGCTATTACAGCAGCCAATAATATTGAAGGATAAAGTTTGTTATTATGGCTGTCAAAAATTCATCATTTTTAAACAATTAATTTGATGTAACTACACATTTAGAGGTGCGACATCGATGAAATTTTGCAGAAATGTGAGGTTTTCGTATCAAATGATGAAAAACTATAGAAGTTTTACAATTATAAATTTTAGGGGTTGTTTTTATACCAATATTGTCCATAATGCAAAACATTAATCGGCGCAAACTTTTGAATTTAAAAATTATCTGTCTACTCTACTCTTTATATTAAGATGAGACAAAATGCTTGCAGAATGCAAGCACACATTAGCTAGTATATGATATATATATCATGTGTGAGTAGCATCTATATATTATAGATATATATCATGTGTAAGAAGCGTCTTTATATTATAGATATATACTAGTGAATGTGTGCTTGCATTCTGCAATAATTTCAGCCACCAATATCAAAAAAATTGACTCGTCCATCATATTTATGAATCACATTGTCGTAACTCTTATAAATTGTCAGTTTTTATATTTCTATAAATTTTATTTTGGAGTATATACTTAGGCACCCTTGTAGTTCTAATTTTGTAATTTAATTAGTTATTTCTATTTAATTATTATTGTTAGTAAAATATCAAATGCTATTTAATTTTAATAATTTATATTTGCCTTCTGCAACCACATCATTTTACCTTTTTATATGCAGTAAATTTCAGATGGACAATTTAAAAATCTTAAATCTAGTTAAATAAAAATAATTTCAAGTATATTTGAGAATATTTATTAAATTTATTTCTACCTAATTTGTATATTGTAAATTATATTTTGACAGATTATTACTTTTATTGAACTTAAACATCCATTTTTAAATCGATGCAGGTATTATAAAAGGTTGAATACATCTTTGTTATTACATTATAAACTTTAGAATATGAAATTTAATCACAATTTAAATTTCAATGATCAACTACATTGTTGTTGAATTGCAATTTTAGGTTTAATTTCCGAACAGCACAGGTAATTTTATACCAATCCTTCTTATGGCCACTCCACTGAAGTACAGAGTTCTTTGTAGCTGTATTTCTGAGTTACGTATGTACTACCAGGAGCAAAAGCTCCAGCCAGTATAGCTCTCCAGGTCTCAGGAACACACAAGCCCTCCACCAACATCAAGGTTGTAGTCCAAGGAAGAGATAACTAATTCTAGAATAATTATAAAAAATATATTAACAATATATAGAAAGATAACACTGGAAAAAGCCCCTGATGTCAGTATTTATAAGTATAGATTTTAGATTAATATAGATATTATATAAAATTAATATAAGTCAATGGCTAAATGGATGTTTCAATGAAATGATGCAATCAATGCTATTAGTAGGTTACATTTAATATAAAACTATGCCAAGTTAAGACACAAATATCACTATCTTTATCATCTAAAAATATAGTAAGAGTTAATCTTTCCTGATGTCTATAGCAGTGATTTGCACATAATGTTTACCACATAACCAGTATTATCATTAGACATTCTGTGGCTGGGAATTAATAATCTGCTGGCATCATGGCTTCTAACACGTCCAAGTCCTACATAAAGCTGCCCATGTGCAAATACATCATTTCTCAAATCTAATCCAACAATATCTATAGTTTGTCCCTGCGATTTGTTAATTGTCATAGCATATGCTAACTTGATTGGGAATTGCCTCCGAAGAATTGTAATACCTGTCCTACCTGCTTGAAATTTAAAGCAAATTCTGGGTATAAACACAGTTTTGGATCTATCTTGTCCTGGTATATAGGTTTCTATCAATCGTTTCGAAATACTTTTTACAATCAGTTTTGTTCCATTCACTAACAAGGGGAAGGCACTACTGACCCCCAACCGATTTGGCTGAAACTTCATAGATATAATGTACATGACGTCCGATTAACGAAAATATATACATATCAGGGCCAATAACCAGCCGTTTTTATTTTATTAATAAAAATAAGTTATTATTTCCCTAGTCACTGCTTAACTACCATACACGGTAACGTAGTTTGTAATAAGCGGCGCTGGTGTAGCGGTTAATGCGCTTGGTTGTAAATGTCAAGATATGTTGTTCGAGTCCTTGTTCCGAAATTATTTTTATGTGCAGTTTTGAAGAATTATTTGTAGCGTACATAGCGGTTGGTTTTCCTCGTCAATAAATTTTTCATTATAAAGCGATTTATTATTATCCTCCCCATGATTAAACAATGAAAAGAAACTTATTGTCTTGCATGTATTGTTTCGCAATCATGACATTGTCGGAGAGGAGCGATCTCAAGTGCTATAAGATCAGTGTTACCTCTTTCATCAAGAGCATTGTGAGCATTTTAACTAGTGTGTTTCGAAGTGTATTTTTAACATACTACAGTTTTTGCTGTTTCAAAAATGGAATATACTACTTCAACATCCTCAGCGGGGAATCCTGTAACGAGCAAAAATGTTACATCTTTTACGTCTCCTCCTTTGGACGACGAAACAGCGAAAGATCTGTTGAACACCGCCATGCATTACTGCATGAAACTCCTCTGAAAAAATGGATTGATGTCGGATAAAGAAGTTCCCGAAAGTGATTGTGGCCATAGTGTTGTAATGGCCCAAGAAATTTATACACGTGTTGTGGATATGATTGGCGAGATGAACTTCCATGAAGATTACGATCTGGTGGGGCCCGATGAAGTCGACGAAATGCACGGATATGAGGAAATAGAGTTAGCTTATAGTGATATATACTACCATTGTGATTAAGAATTTTATTTATAAATAAATGGATATTTAAACTTAAAGCAATATTAGGAAATTAGGTAATAAATACTTTAAATGGTGAAAGTGAAAATGTGGGAAAAAATGAAAAAAGTTTCGGAACAAGTACTCGAACATCAGATCTTCAGATTTACAGCCAAGCGTGCTAGACGCTCCACCAACAACGTTATTTACGAGATCCTTTACCGTGTACGGTAGTTAAGCAGTGACTAGGGAAATAATAATTTATTTTTATTAATATAATAAAAATGGCTGGGTATTGGCCCTGATATGTATATATTTTCGTTAATCGGACGTCATGGACATTATCTCTACAAAGTTTCAGCCAAATCGGTTGGGGGTCAGTAGTGCCTTCCCCTTGTAAGCCATCATCAAAAGAAAGGTTTCTAATTAAAATACATACGGCGCCTTTTTTCACCACGATTTTATGATCAGGAATTCCTGGCTCAGAAATGGTATGCAATAAATTAGCATTAAGTAACTCAGTGTGAGGATTTTCATTTCTATCTTCGCATGTATCAGCGCTATATAAAACTGTTGATTTTCCATCTAACTTTTCAAGAACAATTAAGTTTATTTCATCAATACTACTATTTGTACCTGCTAGTATGGCTCTTCTGCAACAAATATCTGGATCAGTTAAAATATTATCGGGATAAACAAAGTTTATGAGATCCTCTAAATTGTCTGTAGTACTAATTTGAGCCATGGGAATTACTTCTGAATTTTCCAAACATATTTTATTTACTTTATCTTCCCCAACTTCTAATATAAATCTAGAATAATCCTCATCTCCTTGTGACCTAACAGGAATTGTTAAATGGAATATTTTTACGTTTCCATAAGTGAGAAAATTTTATGCTTGAATTTATGGAATCTGCTACTGATCCTTCTTTTACTACTGGTGCAATTTGCCTAAAATCCCCAGCAAGTAAGACTAATTTTCCGCCGAACGGGACGTCTAATTGACAAATGTCCCTCAACGTTCTTTCTAGTGTTTCAAGATTGTGTTTAATAGCCATAGGGGCCTCATCCCATATTATTAAGCTTGACGTTCTAAGTAATTCTGCTCTCTCACTATTAGCTTTTATATCGCAGTATGCCTGTGGATTTAACGTCTCAAGGGGCAACCTAAACATTGAATGAGCTGTTACCCCACCCTTATAATTAAGTGCTGCAATACATGTAGAGGCTGTACATAATATAATGTGATTTTGTTTACGTAATGCAGCAGCTATTACTTTCAAAAGAATAGTTTTACCCGTTCCAGCTGGCCCATCAATGAATAAGAAATTTTTGTCATTTCCTTTTTCTTCAACAACCTTACAGATATATTCATAAACTATTCGCTGTTCATTGCTAAGAAGTGGCAACCACTGTTCTATGAAACATCTCAATTCATCATCTGCCCATCTCACCATTTCCCTACCAACTTCGGTGGTATCATCTGAAGCATAAGGCAGACCAACCTCTTCTAGCATTCTACCATGGCTTCTCAACTTATTCTGTATGGCGAGCAGTGCTGAATTATAGGCCCTATCTTCATTGGCTACATACCTATCTAAGAAGTCCTCTGATAGCTCATTTTTAAATTCTGCCCATAAAATTCCTGCAGGAGCACCAGCCATTATTAAGCATGTAAACAGTTGTCTAAGTCCAGCTCCAGTTTTATAAATTGCTGCCTCTCTTAAAGCATCCCTATACTCATTGTCATTTTCTAAAAGTCCCTGTGCACTAGCTGCCTCCTGATAAGTGTCATACTGCTTTCCATCTACCATCCTCAATTGTTGATAACTATATGCTGGAAATTTCAATAGCAACATTCTTAAAAAGTAAACATCGCCTAATGTTGGTAATAGCCATTGTAATCTAGCTACACAGTGTCCTCGAACTCTTTTTGTTATCCAGTGTCGACCTGATGGATGTTCAATAACTGGAAATTTTGCTCTTTCACGTGGCTTATTCTCAACATTATATTGCTCATAAAAATCTAAATATGTTAGATTCTCTAACTCTGCTACTTGCGGTCTTTGAAAATAAAGCATTAATCTAGAAATACTCATATTTAAAGCTTGCTGTTCTTTTCCTGGCTGAAATACTATTTGGTCTTTCTGTGGCAAGTGGACAGGCAACATTAAAACACTAGGATGAGAATGTGTTATATCAAATTCAAGTATTCTCCACATTGCCTCTGATGCACTGATATATCTTAATGATACATAATTTTCTATTTCATTTACCTTTTCTACTTCATCCTGCACTACTGCAACTCGGGCACGGTCTGGTCCTTTATGAATATACTTAAACAGATATTTAATAATTTTTACTGAACTGGCTATTTCAACATTACAGTGACATTCTAATAGCAAAAGTAAAGCTGGACAATAAGGAACAATCCATTGATCATTGACTATTCTTCCTGATTTTAATTTCACATCGTTGTTACCTGAACGCTTATAATGGACATATCCTCTTTCATCTATATATGTATTAACACAACTAAGTTTAGGAAAACCTTTCATGCATGTCTTTTTATTGAGATCCATGCATGCAGCATAAGGCTTATCATATCCACATGGTCCATGAACCATGTGCTGTAAGACTAATTTTCTCAGCCGGCCTTCAGCTTCATCTTCATCTTCTGATGGTATAGTTGCCCTTACAAAAAGATCTACCATATTCACCCGAATGCAAGACGACCCTGAATCTAAGAAGATCCCCCATTTTGATGATTCCAAAAGAGAAAAAAGCTCAAATTGACCTTCATGACTACAAAAATTATAAATCTTGTGAAATATTTATTTTCTCTCATACTTTTCTTGAATGTCATTGTCTTTTAACATTTTAAAGTCATAAGATCACATCACAAATAGAACCATTCAGGTTTTCAAACAAATTAAATGGTAGCGTTCATTTTAAGATAACATTAAAAATAAAGTAAATACATTGAAAGAATATACTCATTTCAGGACAACAAAAAAACATTTCAATCCAAGTGCTGCATAAAATCATTTTATTGTGTTAGTCATCATCACTGTCTATGCAACCTTCACTATTTTCCTCACGCTCATTATCTTTATCACTCTCAACTTCATCATCAGTCTCCCACAAAACATCATCCTCACTCCCATCCATGGCATTAGATAAGCAGCATTTCTTAAATCCTTTCACTATTACTTTTGCATTTATTTGTTGCCACGATGCCTTGATCCATTGGCAGGGCATTGCAACTTCAGGTTTCTTAAGATTTCCTTTTGGTGTTAAAGTGTGAGTTCCACTCTGTAACCACTCAGAATACAAAACCTTTAAATTATTTTTAAAACACTTATTGACAGCAACATCTAAAACTTGAAGTTGCGATGTCATTCCTCCAGGTATTACAATAAGATCATCGCACTCATTATGTTTTTAATTTCAGGAGATAAGTGTCCTTGAATGCATCCAGTGAAAGCATTGCTCTTTGTTTCGGTAAAGCTCCTGGCCGTCTATTCCACACCACATGTAACCAATCTCTCATTAGTTCTTTAGTCATCCACCCCTTTTCTTGACACCTATTATTCCACTTGGCAAATGTTTCTTAGGTATTGTTTTCCGCTTTAGAATCACATATGGTGGTAATTTAGTCCCATCTGCTAAAACCGCCAACATTACCGTGACTCGCATTTTTTCGTTGCCTGTAGTTTTACTTAGGACGGACTTCGCACCTTTTTCATTCACAGTATAATTAGATGGCATGTAGAAGAAAACCGGAGTTTCATCGGCATTTCCTATTTGGCTCAAAAGGTAATTATTGGTTTTTCTAAGTCCAATTACGTATTTCTGATAAGCGAGAAGTTTTTCAACATAGTCTTCTGACAATTTCTGACACAGCGAAGTTCGTCGCCGTAAAGAAAAATTATTTCGTCGCATCATTCTCACGCACCAACTTCTGCTGGCCTTGAATTCTTGCAATGATATATTAAGTCCTCTAGTAATTTCATTAGCTTTAAGTATAATACTTTCAGTCGAAACAGGCATACCGTTCTTCCTCATGGTGCGCACAAACTTGACTACTTCTTCTTCAATGCCATGAAATCGGCCTAATTCTGGACCACTGAGCGACTTCCTTGTGGCTTTTTCTAGTTCCTGTTTTGAGAGTTTCCATCGACGCACATTTGCCTCAGATACACCGAACTTTCTACTCGCATCACAGTTATTAGTTTTTTCGGCGTAATTTATCACGATCAGCTTAAAATTTGTATCTTAGCTCCGTCTAATTCTTTTGTTAACTTTCCCTTTGCACTCGTGCCACGTACTTACATGATCTGTCATTTTAACTTAGGGGTTGTGCATTTAAATCAAGAATGCACAACTCAAAATTACTGTCACACTTAGTGAATCGCGGTGCGTCGTTTGAAAGGGGAATCCCAATGATTTCCGCTGTCATTTGTTTTGACATTGCGGTTGCCATTACGTGCAAGATGAAAGTACGTCGTCTGTGTTATGATCGTCGACGATGATTATTAGTCTAAATAATTATTATTCCCGTCATGTTTTTCTTATTATTATTACTATTTGTTTATTTCACTTCTTTATGTACGTACTTGAATTTGCTGTTGTGAATTGTTTACTCTAATATACCATTTGTTGTAAAAACCATTGATTAAATGCTTAAATATACTTCGTATTCGAATGTAAGACGACTCTTGATATTTACAGCTGAAAATTTGGAAAAAAACGTCGTCTTAGATTCAGGTGAATACGGTATATCTGAAATATCTTTTGGCTCACCATGAACTTTAAGTGCAATATGAGTGTGGGGTAAACCATGCTTCTGAAACTCAATGACATACATTACGTATACTAAGCTACCAAACAGTTTGCCACTATGAATTAACCTCATAATGGCTGCTAACTTTAGCTGAAATACTCGGTTACATAAATCAGGTCTATCAAGTGCATGCTGGCCACTGGAAAGACTTGACTGTATTTCTACCCACTGTGGGTTACATGTTATTGTGATAAAAAAACTCGGCTTTCCTTTTCTCGATACTAATGCCATTCCATTTTGTAGCTTAATTTGCATGTAGCGTGGACTATGCGTGAAAGAACTTGGTAGGTACACCTTGCCTGCTCTAGGTCCACCTTCTGCTTCTATGGTTTCATCTAATTCTTGTCTTGAAGCTATCCTCAAAAACTTATTCTGATTAAACTTGAACCACGAAAGTCTTTCCTCTTCCACCCTAGAAAACATATCAACGAAGTATTCCTGACCTAGACGTTGCAAATCTGTAAATCTACTCTCAGATAAAAGTAGCCTTCTATAGTATTTAATTTGGCTGTATTTCTTTCCATCTCTATCTTTTAAATCAGTATGCCACCCACGGGTTGCATGAGGGAAAAGAAGAGGATACTGCAAAGCCTCATATGTTTCACTGAATATGCTAACAAAATTTGGCTCTACACTTTCATGCTTCCATATTAATACTTGTCTAGGTTCACTCGTAGGTTCAGCTCTTACAATTGAAGCTATTTCCTCTAACTGAGAATTTTCTCCTAAAATTGGCCCATGAGATTTCCTATTGGTTTTTTGAAACATAATGCAGGCTTTCTCAGAAGTGTGTTTGCTTAGATGTCTTAGAGATGGTACTATTGGATTAATCTCATTAAGATAATCTTCTATTTCTTTAAGAATGTCTATGTCTAGCTGCCTCCCTTCTGCAAGTTTCCTACGTTCTGCGCCTTCATCAATATAAAGAGCTACATAATTAACACTATTACTTTCTGACCAATTTAAACTGAAAATCCTGTGGTATGTCCTGCCTTGAATTTTGACTAAGGATGGCCCTTGTTTCCTAGGAGCATCTTGAAACCCATGTGAAACCCCTAATGCGGAAAATGCAAAAATATTATTATAACTTCTCGAGTTCTTTAAAAATAGACTATTTCTATAAAATGATGCATCCAAACTGGGTAGGCGACCCAAAAAATATCGTCCACTGCCACAGCACCATTCCTTTCTACCTTTTTCTTCATCAAAAAATACAGCTCCACAATAATTACATTTATTACATCTATTATCTAAGAGGGAACAAATTTGTAGGTTTAAACAACATATTTCATTTAATTCATTTCCTGATTTCTGGGCCACACATAATGCTATTTTCGTACTTCTTAGTGTTTTTGGTATTCCGTAGTGTTCTCGCTGACGTAAAGCTTGTTGTAATGGATGTGAGCGTTGGTATCTGCTTCTTGACTCCTTAATCTTATCTGTATTTGTTGTCACATATCTTTCTCTTGATTTCTTCACTATTTCTGGGTTCGCGGCCTGGTATTTTCGGATGGAAGATTTTACAATTTCTGGGTTCGCGGCCTGGTATTTTAGGATGGAAGATTTTACAATTTCTGGGTTCGCGGCCTGGTATTTTAGGATGGAAGATTTTAAAATTTCTGGGTTCGCGGCCTGGTATTTTAGGATGGAAGATTTTACAATTTCTGGGTTCGCGGCCTGGTATTTTAGGATGGAAGATTTTACAATTTCTGGGTTCGCGGCCTGGTATTTTAGGATGGAAGATTTTACGTTTTGTGGATTCGCGGCCTGGTATTTTAGGATGGAAGATTTTACAATTTCTGGGTTCGCGGCCTGGTATTTTAGGATGGAAGATTTTACAATTTCTGGGTTCGCGGCCTGGTATTTTAGGATGGAAGATTTTACAATTTCTGGGTTCGCAACCTGGTATTTTAGGATGGAAGATTTTACGTTTTGTGGATTCGCGGCCTGGTATTTTAGGATGGAAGATTTTACAATTTCTGGGTTCGTGGCCTGGTATTTTAGGATGGAAGATTTTACAATTTCTGGGTTCGCGGCCTGGTATTTTAGGATGGAAGATTTTACAATTTCTGGGTTCGCGGCCTGGTATTTTAGGATGGAAGATTTTACAATTTCTGGGTTCGCGGCCTGGTATTTTAGGATGGAAGATTTTACGTTTTGTGGATTCGCGGCCTGGTATTTTAGGATGGAAGATTTTACAATTTCTGGGTTCGCGGCCTGGTATTTTAGGATGGAAGATTTTACAATTTCTGGGTTCGCGGCCTGGTATTTTAGGATGGAAGATTTTACAATTTCTGGGTTCGCGGCCTGGTATTTTAGGATGGAAGATTTTACGTTTTGTGGATTCGCGGCCTGGTATTTTAGGATGGAAGATTTTACAATTTCTGGGTTCGTGGCCTGGTATTTTAGGATGGAAGATTTTACAATTTCTGTGTTCGCGGCCTGGTATTTTAGGATGGAAGATTTTACGTTTTGTGGATTCGTGGCCTGGTATTTTAGGATGGAAGATTTTACAATTTCTGGGTTCGCGGCCTGGTATTTTAGGATGGAAGATTTTACGTTTTGTGGATTCGCGGCCTGGTATTTTAGGATGGAAGATTTTACAATTTCTGGGTTCGCGGCCTGGTATTTGAGGATGGAAGATTTTACAATTTCTGGGTTCGCGGCCTGGTATTTTAGGATGGAAGATTTTACGTTTTGTGGATTCGCGGCCTGGTATTTTAGGATGGAAGATTTTACGTTTTGTGGATTCGCGGCCTGGTATTTTAGGATGGAAGATTTTACAATTTCTGGGTTCGTGGCCTGGTATTTTAGGATGGAAGATTTTACAATTTCTGGATTCGCGGCCTGGTATTTTAGGATGGAAGATTTTACGTTTTGTGGATTCGCGGCCTGGTATTTTAGGATGGAAGATTTTACAATTTCTGGGTTCACGGCCTGGTATTTTAGGATGGAAGATTTTACAATTTCTGGGTTCGCGGCCTGGTATTTTAGGATGGAAGATTTTACAATTTCTGGGTACGCGGCCTGGTATTTTAGGATGGAAGATTTTACGTTTTGTGGATTCGCGGCTTGGTATTTTAGGATGGAAGATTTTACAATTTCAGGGGAATGCAGCCTGGTATTTTAGGATGGAAGATTTTACAATTTCTGGGTTCGCGGCCTGGTATTTTAGGATGGAAGTTTTACAATTTCTGGGTTCGCGGCCTGGTATTTTAGGATGGAAGATTTTACGTTTTGTGGATTCGCGGCCTGGTATTTTAGGATGGAATATTTTACAATTTCTGGGTTCGTGGCCTGGTATTTTAGGATGGAAGATTTTACAATTTCTGGGTTCGCCGCCTGGTATTTTAGGATGGAAGATTTTACGTTTTGTGGATTCGCGGCCTGGTATTTTAGGATGGAAGATTTTACAATTTCTGGGTTCGCGGCCTGGTATTTTAGGATGGAAGATTTTACGTTTTGTGGATTCGCGGCCTGGTATTTTAGGATGGAAGATTTTACAATTTCTGGGTTCGTGGCCTGGTATTTTAGGATGGAAGATTTTACAATTTCTGGGTTCGCGGCCTGGTATATTAGGATGGAAGATTTTACAATTTCTGGGTTCGCGGCCTGGTATTTTAGGATGGAAGATTTTACAATTTCTGGGTTCGCGGCCTGGTATTTTAGGATGGAAGATTTTACAATTTCTCGGTTCGCGGCCTGGTATTTTAGGATGGAAGATTTTACGTTTTGTGGATTCGCGGCCTGGTATTTTAGGATGGAAGATTTTACAATTTCTGGGTTCGCGGTCTGGTATTTTAGGATGGAAGATTTTACAATTTCTGGGTTCGCGGCCTGGTATTTTAGGATGGAAGATTTTACGTTTTGTGGATTCGCGGCCTGGTATTTTAGGATGGAAGATTTTACAATTTCTGGGTTCATGGCCTGGTATTTTAGGATGGAAGATTTTACAATTTCTGGGTTCGCGGCCTGGTATTTTAGGATGGAAGATTTTACAAATATCTGGGTTCGCGGCCTGGTATTTTAGGATGGAAGATTTTACAATTTCTGGGTTCGCGGCCTGGTATTTTAGGATGGAAGATTTTACATTTTGTGGATTCGCGGCCTGGTATTTTAGGATGGAAGATTTTACAATTTCTGGGTTCATGGCCTGGTATTTTAGGATGGAAGATTTTACCATTTCTGGGTTCGCGGCCTGGTATTTTAGGATGGAAGATTTTACGTTTTGTGGATTCGCGGTCTGGTATTTTAGGATGGAAGATTTTACGTTTTGTGGATTCGCAGCCTGGTATTTTAGGATGGAAGATTTTACGTTTTGTGGATTCGCAGCCTGTTATTTAGGATGGAAGATTTTACGTTTTGTGGATTCGCAGCCTGGTATTTTAGGATGGAAGATTTTACGTTTTGTTGATTCGCAGCCTGGTATTTTAGGATGGTAGATTTTACGTTTTGTGGATTCGTATCCTGTTATTTTAGGATGGAAGATTTTACGTTTTGTGGATTCGTGGCCTGGTATATTAGGATGGAAGATTTTACGTTTTGTGGATTCGCGTCTTGGTATTTTAGGATGGAAGATTTTACGTTTTGTGGATTCGCAGAGTGGTATTTTAGTATGGAAGATTTTACGTTTTGTGGATTCGCAGCCTGGTATTTTAGGATGGAAGATTTTACGTTTTGTGGATTCGCAGCCTGGTATTTTAGGATGGAAGATTTTACGTTTTGTGGATTCGCGGCCTGGTATTTTAGGATGGAAGATTTTACGTTTTGTGGATTCGCAGCCTGGTATTTTAGGATGGAAGATTTTACGTTTTGTGGATTCGCAGCCTGGTATTTTAGGATGGAAGATTTTACGTTTTGTGGATTCGCAGCCTGGTATTTTAGGATGGAAGATTTTACGTTTTGTGGATTCGCAGTCTGGTATTTTAGGATTTAAATTTTACGTCTTGTGGATTCGCAGCCTGGTATTTTAGGATGGAAGATTTTACGTTTTGTGGATTCGCGGCCTGGTATTTTAGGATGGAAGATTTTACGTTTTGTGGATTCGCGGCCTGGTATTTTAGGATGGAATATTTTACGTTTTATGGATTCGCGGCCTGGTATTTTAGGATGGTAGATTTTACGTTTTATGGATTCGCGGCCTGGTATTTTAGGATGGAAGATTTTACGTTTTGTGGATTCGCGGCCTGTTATTTTAGGATGGAAGATTTTACGTTTTGTGGATTCGCAGCCTGGTATTTTAGGATGGAAGATTTTACGTTTTGTGGATTCGCAGCCTGGTATTTTAGGATGGAAGATTTTACGTTTTGTGGATTCGCAGCCTGGTATTTTAGGATGGAAGATTTTACGTTTTGTGGATTCGCGGCCTGGTATTTTAGGATGGAAGATTTTACGTTTTATGGATTCGCGGCCTGGTATTTTAGGATGGATGATTTTACGTTTTGTGGATTCGCAGCCTGGTATTTTAGGATGGAAGATTTTACGTTTTGTGGATTCGCAGCCTGGTATTTTAGGATGGATGATTTTAGGTTTTGTGGATTCGCGGCCTGGTATCTTAGGATGGAAGATTTTACGTTTTGTGGATTCGCGGCCTGGTATTTTAGGATGGAAGATTTTACGTTTTATGGATTCACGGCCTGGTATTTTAGGATGGAAGATTTTACGTTTTGTGGATTCGCAGCCTGGTAGTTTAGGATGGAAGATTTTACGTTTTGTGGATTCGCAGCCTGGTATTTTAGGATGGAAGATTTTACGTTTTGTGGATTCGCGGCCTGGTATTTTAGGATGGAAGATTTTACGTTTTGTGGATTCGCAGCCTGGTATTTTAGGAAGGAAGATTTTACGTTTTGTGGATTCGCAGCCTGGTATTTTAGGATGGAAGATTTTACGTTTTGTGGATTCTCAGCCTGGTATTTTAGGATGGAAGATTTTACGTTTTGTGGATTCGCGGCCTGGTATTTTAGGATGGAATATTTTACGTTTGTGGATTCGCGGCCTGGTATTTTAGGATGGAAGATTTTACGTTTTGTGGATTCGCAGCCTGGTAGTTAAGGATGGAAGATTTTACGTTTTGTGGATTCGCGGCCTGGTATTTTAGGATGGAAGATTTTACGTTTTATGGATTCGCGGCCTGGTATTTTAGGATGGAAGATTTTACGTTTTGTGGATTCGCAGCCTGGTATTTTAGGATGGAAGATTTTACGTTTTGTGGATTCGCAGCCTGGTATTTTAGGATGGAAGATTTTACGTTTTGTGGATTCGCAGCCTGGTATTTTAGGATGGAATATTTTACGTTTTGTGGATTCGCGGCCTGGTATTTTAGGATGGAAGATTTTACGTTTTGTGGATTCGCGGCCTGGTATTTTAGGATGGAAGATTTTACGTTTTGTGGATTCGCAGCCTGGTATTTTAGGATGGAAGATTTTACGTTTTGTGGATTCGTGGCCTGGTATTTTAGGATGGAAGATTTTACGTTTTATGGATTCGCGGCCTGGTATTTTAGGATGGAAGATTTTACGTTTTGTGGATTCGCAGCCTGGTATTTTAGGATGGAAGATTTTACGTTTTGTGGATTCGCAGCCTGGTATTTTAGGATGGAAGATTTTACGTTTTGTGGATTCGCAGCCTGGTATTTTAGGATGGAAGATTTTACGTTTTGTGGATTCGCGGCCTGGTATATTAGGATGGAAGATTTTACGTTTTGTGGATTCGCAGCCTGGTATTTTAGGATGGAAGATTTTACGTTTTGTGGATTCGCAGCCTGGTATTTTAGGATGGAAGATTTTACGTTTTGTGGATTCGCGGCCTGGTATTTTAGGATGGAAGATTTTACGTTTTCTGGATTCGCGGCCTGGTATTTTAGGATGGAAGATTTTACGTTTTGTGGATTCGCAGCCTGGTATTTTAGGATGGAAGATTTTACGTTTTGTGGATTCGTAGCCTGGTATTTTAGGATGGAAGATTTTACGTTTTGTAGATTCGCGGCCTGGTATTTTAGGATGGAAGATTTTACGTTTTATGGATTCGTGGCCTGGTATTTTAGGATGGAAGATTTTACGTTTTGTGGATTCGCATCCTGGTATTTTAGGATGGAAGATTTTACGTTTTGTGAATTCGCAGCCTGGTATTTTAGGATGGAAGATTTTACGTTTTGTGGATTCGCAGCCTGGTATTTTAGGATGGAAGATTTTACGTTTTGTGGATTCGCAGCCTGGTATTTTAGGATGGAAGATTTTACGTTTTGTGGATTCGCAGCCTGGTATTTTAGGATGGAAGATTTTACGTTTTGTGGATTCGCAGCCTGGTATTTTAGGATGGAAGATTTTACATTTTGTGGATTCGCAGCCTGGTATTTTAGGATGGAAGATTTTACGTTTTATGGATTCGCGGCCTGGTATTTTAGGATGGAAGATTTTACGTTTTGTGGATTCGCAGCCTGGTATTTTAGGATGGAAGATTTTACGTTTTGTGGATTCGCAGCCTGGTATTTTAGGATGGAAGATTTTACGTTTTGTGGATTCGCGGCCTGGTATTTTAGGATGGCAGATTTTACGTTTTGTGGATTCGCAGCCTGGTATTTTAGGATGGAAGATTTTACGTTTTGTGGATTCGCGGCCTGGTATTTTAGGATGGAAAATTTTACGTTTTGTGGATTAGCAGCCTGGTATTTTAGGAAGGAAGATTTTACGTTTTGTGGATTCGCGGCCTGGAATTTTAGGATGGAAGATTTTACGTTTTGTGGATTCGCAGCCTGGTATTTTAGGATGGAAGATTTTACGTTTTGTGGATTCGCGGCCTGGTATTTTACGATGGAAGATTTTTCGTTTTGTGGATTCGCAGCCTGGTATTTTAGAATGGAAGATTTTACGTTTTGTGGATTCGCAGCCTGGTATTTTAGGATGGAAGATTTTACGTTTTGTGGATTTGCAGCCTGGTATTTTAGGATGGAAGATTTTACGTTTTGTGGATTCGCAGCCTGGTATTTTAGGATGGAAGATTTTACGTTTTATGGATTCGCGGCCTGGTATTTTAGGATGGAAGATTTTACGTTTTGTGGATTCGCAGCCTGGTATTTTAGGATGGAAGATTTTACGTTTTGTGGATTCGCAGCCTGGTATTTTAGGATGGAAGATTTTACGTTTTGTGGATTCGCAGCCTGGTATTTTAGGATGGTAGATTTTACGTTTTATGGATTCTCGGCCTGGTATTTTAGGATGGAAGATTTTACGTTTTGTGGATTCGCAGCCTGGTATTTTAGGATGGAAGATTTTACGTTTTGTGGATTCGCGGCCTGGTATTTTAGGATGGAAGATTTTACGTTTTGTGGATTCGCGGCCTGGTATTTTAGGATGGAAGATTTTACGTTTTGTGGATTCCCAGCCTGGTATTTTAGGATGGAAGATTTTACGTTTTATGGATTCCCGGCCTGGTATTTTAGGATGGAAGATTTTACGTTTTGTGGATTCGCAGCCTGGTATTTTAGGATGGAAGATTTTACGTTTTGTGGATTCGCAGCCTGGTATTTTAGGATGGAAGATTTTACGTTTTGTGGATTCGCAGCCTGGTATTTTAGGATGGAAGATTTTACGTTTTGTGGATTCGCGGCCTGGTATTTTAGGATGGAAGATTTTACGTTTTGTGGATTCGCAGCCTGGTATTTTAGGATGGAAGATTTTACGTTTTATGGATTCCCGGCCTGGTATTTTAGGATGGAAGATTTTACGTTTTGTGGATTCGCAGCCTGGTATTTTAGGATGGAAGATTTTACGTTTTGTGGATTCGCAGCCTGGTATTTTAGGATGGAAGATTTTACGTTTTGTGGATTCGCAGCCTGGTATTTTAGGATGGAAGATTTTACGTTTTGTGGATTCGCAGCCTGGTATTTTAGGATGGAAGATTTATGTTTTGTGGATTCGCGGCCTGGTATTTTAGGATGGAAGATTTTACGTTTTTTGGATTCGCAGCCTGGTATTTTAGGATGGAAGATTTTACGTTTTGTGGATTCGCAACCTGGTATTTTAGGATGGAAGATTTTACGTTTTGTGGATTCGCAGCCTGGTATTTTAGGATGGAAGATTTTACGTTTTGTGGATTCGCGGCCTGGTATTTTAGGATGGAAGATTTTACGTTTTGTGGATTCGCAGCCTGGTATTTTAGGATGGACGATTTTACGTTTTGTGGATTCGCAGCCTGTTATTTAGGACGGAAGATTTTACGTTTTGTGGATTCGCAGCCTGGTATTTTAAGATGGAAGATTTTACGTTTTGTGGATTCGCAGCCTGGTATTTTAGGATGGTAGATTTTACGTTTTGTGGATTCGCAGCCTGGTATTTTAGGATGGAAGATTTTACGTTTTGTGGATTCGCAGCCTGGTATTTTAGGATGGAAGATTTTACGTTTTGTGGATTCGCGGCCTGGTATTTTAGGATGGAAGATTTTACGTTTTGTGGATTCGCGGCCTGGTATTTTAGGATGGAAGATTTTACGTTTTGTGGATTCGCAGCCTGGTATTTTAGGATGGAAGATTTTACGTTTTGTGGATTCGCAGCCTGGTATTTTAGGATGGAAGATTTTACGTTTTGTGGATTCGCAGCCTGGTATTTTAGGATGGAAGATTTTACGTTTTGTGGATTCGCAGCCTGGTATTTTAGGATGGAAGATTTTACGTTTTATGGATTACCGGCCTGGTATTTTAGGATGGATGATTTTACGTTTTGTGGATTCGCAGCCTGGTATTTTAGGATGGAAGATTTTACGTTTTGTGGATTCGCAGCCTGGTATTTTAGGATGGAAGATTTTACGTTTTGTGGATTCGCAGCCTGGTATATTAGGATGGAAGATTTTACGTTTTGTGGATTCGCGGCCTGGTATTTTAGGATGGAAGATTTTACGTTTTGTGGATTCGCAGCCTGGTATTTTAGGATGGAAGATTTTACGTTTTAATGGATTCCCGGCCTGGTATTTTAGGATGGAAGATTTTACGTTTTGTGGATTCGCAGCCTGGTATTTTAGGATGGAAGATTTTACGTTTTGTGGATTCGCAGCCTGGTATTTTAGGATGGAAGATTTTACGTTTTGTGGATTCGCAGCCTGGTATTTTAGGATGGAAGATTTTACGTTTTGTGGATTCGCGGCCTGGTATTTTAGGATGGAAGATTTTACGTTTTGTGGATTCGCAGCCTGGTATTTTAGGATGGAAGATTTTACGTTTTATGGATTCCCGGCCTGGTATTTTAGGATGGAAGATTTTACGTTTTGTGGATTCGCAGCCTGGTATTTTAGGATGGAAGATTTTACGTTTTGTGGATTCGCAGCCTGGTATTTTAGGATGGAAGATTTTACGTTTTGTGGATTCGCAGCCTGGTATTTTAGGATGGAAGATTTTACGTTTTGTGGATTCGCAGCCTGGTATTTTAGGATGGAAGATTTATGTTTTGTGGATTCACGGCCTGGTATTTTAGGATGGAAAATTGTACGTTTTGTGGATTCGCAGCCTGGTATTTTAGGATGGAAGATTTTACGTTTTGTGGATTCGCAACCTGGTATTTTAGGATGGAAGATTTTACGTTTTGTGGATTCGCAGCCTGGTATTTTAGGATGGAAGATTTTACGTTTTGTGGATTCGCGGCCTGGTATTTTAGGATGGAAGATTTTACGTTTTGTGGATTCGCAGCCTGGTATTTTAGGATGGACGATTTTACGTTTTGTGGATTTGCAGCCTGTTATTTAGGACGGAAGATTTTACGTTTTGTGGATTCGCAGCCTGGTATTTTAAGATGGAAGATTTTACGTTTTGTGGATTCGCAGCCTGGTATTTTAGGATGGTAGATTTTACGTTTTGTGGATTCGCAGCCTGGTATTTTAGGATGGAAGATTTTACGTTTTGTGGATTCGCAGCCTGGTATTTTAGGATGGAAGATTTTACGTTTTGTGGATTCGCGGCCTGGTATTTTAGGATGGAAGATTTTACGTTTTGTGGATTCGCGGCCTGGTATTTTAGGATGGAAGATTTTACGTTTTGTGGATTCGCAGCCTGGTATTTTAGGATGGAAGATTTTACGTTTTGTGGATTCGCAGCCTGGTATTTTAGGATGGAAGATTTTACGTTTTGTGGATTCGCAGCCTGGTATTTTAGGATGGAAGATTTTACGTTTTGTGGATTCGCGGCCTGGTATTTTAGGATGGAAGATTTTACGTTTTGTGGATTCGCAGCCTGGTATTTTAGGATGGAAGATTTTACGTTTTATGGATTCCCGGCCTGGTATTTTAGGATGGAAGATTTTACGTTTTGTGGATTCGCAGCCTGGTATTTTAGGATGGAAGATTTTACGTTTTGTGGATTCGCAGCCTGGTATTTTAGGATGGAAGATTTTACGTTTTGTGGATTCGCAGCCTGGTATTTTAGGATGGAAGATTTTACGTTTTGTGGATTCGCAGCCTGGTATTTTAGGATGGAAGATTTATGTTTTGTGGATTCGCGGCCTGGTATTTTAGGATGGAAGATTTTACGTTTTTTGGATTCGCAGCCTGGTATTTTAGGATGGAAGATTTTACGTTTTGTGGATTCGCAACCTGGTATTTTAGGATGGAAGATTTTACGTTTTGTGGATTCGCAGCCTGGTATTTTAGGATGGAAGATTTTACGTTTTGTGGATTCGCGGCCTGGTATTTTAGGATGGAAGATTTTACGTTTTGTGGATTCGCAGCCTGGTATTTTAGGATGGACGATTTTACGTTTTGTGGATTCGCAGCCTGTTATTTAGGACGGAAGATTTTACGTTTTGTGGATTCGCAGCCTGGTATTTTAAGATGGAAGATTTTACGTTTTGTGGATTCGCAGCCTGGTATTTTAGGATGGTAGATTTTACGTTTTGTGGATTCGCAGCCTGGTATTTTAGGATGGAAGATTTTACGTTTTGTGGATTCGCAGCCTGGTATTTTAGGATGGAAGATTTTACGTTTTGTGGATTCGCGGCCTGGTATTTTAGGATGGAAGATTTTACGTTTTGTGGATTCGCGGCCTGGTATTTTAGGATGGAAGATTTTACGTTTTGTGGATTCGCAGCCTGGTATTTTAGGATGGAAGATTTTACGTTTTGTGGATTCGCAGCCTGGTATTTTAGGATGGAAGATTTTACGTTTTGTGGATTCGCAGCCTGGTATTTTAGGATGGAAGATTTTACGTTTTGTGGATTCGCAGCCTGGTATTTTAGGATGGAAGATTTTACGTTTTATGGATTACCGGCCTGGTATTTTAGGATGGAAGATTTTACGTTTTGTGGATTCGCAGCCTGGTATTTTAGGATGGAAGATTTTACGTTTTGTGGATTCGCAGCCTGGTATTTTAGGATGGAAGATTTTACGTTTTGTGGATTCGCAGCCTGGTATTTTAGGATGGAAGATTTTACGTTTTGTGGATTCGCGGCCTGGTATTTTAGGATGGAAGATTTTACGTTTTGTGGATTCGCAGCCTGGTATTTTAGGATGGAAGATTTTACGTTTTATGGATTCCCGGCCTGGTATTTTAGGATGGAAGATTTTACGTTTTGTGGATTCGCAGCCTGGTATTTTAGGATGGAAGATTTTACGTTTTGTGGATTCGCAGCCTGGTATTTTAGGATGGAAGATTTTACGTTTTGTGGATTCGCAGCCTGGTATTTTAGGATGGAAGATTTTACGTTTTGTGGATTCGCGGCCTGGTATTTTAGGATGGAAGATTTTACGTTTTGTGGATTCGCAGCCTGGTATTTTAGGATGGAAGATTTTACGTTTTATGGATTCCCGGCCTGGTATTTTAGGATGGAAGATTTTACGTTTTGTGGATTCGCAGCCTGGTATTTTAGGATGGAAGATTTTACGTTTTGTGGATTCGCAGCCTGGTATTTTAGGATGGAAGATTTTACGTTTTGTGGATTCGCAGCCTGGTATTTTAGGATGGAAGATTTTACGTTTTGTGGATTCGCAGCCTGGTATTTTAGGATGGAAGATTTATGTTTTGTGGATTCACGGCCTGGTATTTTAGGATGGAAAATTGTACGTTTTGTGGATTCGCAGCCTGGTATTTTAGGATGGAAGATTTTACGTTTTGTGGATTCGCAACCTGGTATTTTAGGATGGAAGATTTTACGTTTTGTGGATTCGCAGCCTGGTATTTTAGGATGGAAGATTTTACGTTTTGTGGATTCGCGGCCTGGTATTTTAGGATGGAAGATTTTACGTTTTGTGGATTCGCAGCCTGGTATTTTAGGATGGACGATTTTACGTTTTGTGGATTCGCAGCCTGTTATTTAGGACGGAAGATTTTACGTTTTGTGGATTCGCAGCCTGGTATTTTAAGATGGAAGATTTTACGTTTTGTGGATTCGCAGCCTGGTATTTTAGGATGGTAGATTTTACGTTTTGTGGATTCGCAGCCTGGTATTTTAGGATGGAAGATTTTACGTTTTGTGGATTCGCAGCCTGGTATTTTAGGATGGAAGATTTTACGTTTTGTGGATTCGCGGCCTGGTATTTTAGGATGGAAGATTTTACGTTTTGTGGATTCGCGGCCTGGTATTTTAGGATGGAAGATTTTACGTTTTGTGGATTCGCAGCCTGGTATTTTAGGATGGAAGATTTTACGTTTTGTGGATTCGCAGCCTGGTATTTTAGGATGGAAGATTTTACGTTTTGTGGATTCGCGGCCTGGTATTTTAGGATGGAAGATTTTACGTTTTGTGGATTCGCAGCCTGGTATTTTAGGATGGAAGATTTTACGTTTTATGGATTCCCGGCCTGGTATTTTAGGATGGAAGATTTTACGTTTTGTGGATTCGCAGCCTGGTATTTTAGGATGGAAGATTTTACGTTTTGTGGATTCGCAGCCTGGTATTTTAGGATGGAAGATTTTACGTTTTGTGGATTCGCAGCCTGGTATTTTAGGATGGAAGATTTTACGTTTTGTGGATTCGCGGCCTGGTATTTTAGGATGGAAGATTTTACGTTTTGTGGATTCGCAGCCTGGTATTTTAGGATGGAAGATTTTACGTTTTATGGATTCCCGGCCTGGTATTTTAGGATGGAAGATTTTACGTTTTGTGGATTCGCAGCCTGGTATTTTAGGATGGAAGATTTTACGTTTTGTGGATTCGCAGCCTGGTATTTTAGGATGGAAGATTTTACGTTTTGTGGATTCGCAGCCTGGTATTTTAGGATGGAAGATTTTACGTTTTGTGGATTCGCAGCCTGGTAATTTAGGATGGAAGATTTATGTTTTGTGGATTCGCGGCCTGGTATTTTAGGATGGAAGATTTTACGTTTTGTGGATTCGCAGCCTGGTATTTTAGGATGGAAGATTTTACGTTTTGTGGATTCGCAACCTGGTATTTTAGGATGGAAGATTTTACGTTTTGTGGATTCGCAGCCTGGTATTTTAGGATGTAAGATTTTATGTTTTGTGGATTCGCGGCCTGGTATTTTAGGATGGAAGATTGTACGTTTTGTGGATTCGCAGCCTGGTATTTTAGGATGGACGATTTTACGTTTTGTGGATTCGCAGCCTGTTATTTAGGACGGAAGATTTTACGTTTTGTGGATTCGCAGCCTGGTATTTTAAGATGGAAGATTTTACGTTTTGTGGATTCGCAGCCTGGTATTTTAGGATGGTAGATTTTACGTTTTGTGGATTCGCAGCCTGGTATTTTAGGATGGAAGATTTTACGTTTTGTGGATTCGCAGCCTGGTATTTTAGGATGGAAGATTTTACGTTTTGTGGATTCGCAGCCTGGTATTTTAGGATGGAAGATTTTACGTTTTGTGGATTCGCAGCCTGGTATTTTAGGATGGAAGATTTTACGTTTTGTGGATTCGCAGCCTGGTATTTTAGGATGGAAGATTTTACGTTTTGTGGATTCGCAGCCTGGTATTTTAGGATGGAAGATTTTACGTTTTGTGGATTCGCAGCCTGGTATTTTAGGATGGAAGATTTTACGTTTTGTGGATTCGCAGCCTGGTATTTTAGGATGGAAGATTTTACGTTTTGTGGATTCGCGGCCTGGTATTTTAGGATGGAAGATTTTACGTTTTGTGGATTCGCGGCCTGGTATTTTAGGATGGTAGATTTTACGTTTTGTGGATTCGCAGCCTGGTATTTTAGGATGGAAGATTTTACGTTTTGTGGATTCGCAGCCTGGTATTTTAGGATGGAAGATTTTACGTTTTGTGGATTCGCAGCCTGGTATTTTAGGATGGAAGATTTTACGTTTTGTGGATTCGCAGCCTGGTATTTTAGGATGGAAGATTTTACGTTTTGTGGATTCGCAGCCTGGTATTTTAGGATGGAAGATTTTACGTTTTGTGGATTCGCAGCCTGGTATTTTAGGATGGAAGATTTTACGTTTTGTGGATTCGCAGCCTGGTATTTTAGGATGGAAGATTTTACGTTTTGTGGATTCGCAGCCTGGTATTTTAGGATGGAAGATTTTACGTTTTGTGGATTCGCGGCCTGGTATTTTAGGATGGAAGATTTTACGTTTTGTGGATTCGCGGCCTGGTATTTTAGGATGGAAGATTTTACGTTTTGTGGATTCGCAGCCTGGTATTTTAGGATGGAAGATTTTACGTTTTGTGGATTCGCAGCCTGGTATTTTAGGATGGAAGATTTTACGTTTTGTGGATTCGCAGTCTGGTATTTTAGGATGGAAGATTTTACGTTTTGTGGATTCGCGGCCTGGTATTTTAGGATGGAAGATTTTATGTTTTGTGGATTCGCAGCCTGGTATTTTAGGATGGAAGATTTTACGTTTTGTGGATTCGCAGTCTGGTATTTTAGGATGGAAGATTTTACGTTTTGTGGATTCGCGGCCTGGTATTTTAGGATGGAAGATTTTACGTTTTGTGGATTCGCAGCCTGGTATTTTAGGATGGAAGATTTTACGTTTTGTGGATTCGCGGCCTGGTATTTTAGGATGGAAGATTTTACGTTTTGTGGATTCGCGGCCTGGTATTTTAGGATGGAAGATTTTACGTTTTGTGGATTCGCAGCCTGGTATTTTAGGATGGAAGATTTTACGTTTTGTGGATTCGCAGCCTGGTATTTTAGGATGGAAGATTTTACGTTTTGTGGATTCGCAGTCTGGTATTTTAGGATGGAAGATTTTACGTTTTGTGGATTCGCGGCCTGGTATTTTAGGATGGAAGATTTTACGTTTTGTGGATTCGCAGCCTGGTATTTTAGGATGGAAGATTTTACGTTTTGTGGATTCGCGGCCTGGTATTTTAGGATGGAAGATTTTACGTTTTGTGGATTCGCGGCCTGGTATTTTAGGATGGAAGATTTTACGTTTTGTGGATTCGCGGCCTGGTATTTTAGGATGGAAGATTTTACGTTTTGTGGATTCGAGGTCCGGTGTTAGGATGGAAGATTTTACAATTTCTGTGTTCGCGGCCTGTTATTTTCGGATGGAAGATTTTACGATTTGTGGATTTGTGGCCTGGTATTTTCTAACAGAATAGTGAACTTCATCAGGATTCGCGGCCTGGTACTTGTCTCTAGATTCTTGGACCATCTCAGGATGGTTAAACCTATATTTCTTTCTTGCCTCTGACTTCTGTTTCTCCCGTATTGATAGCGATGTTTTTGGTCGGCCTACTTTTCGCTTTACAGGCCTTCCTCTTTTTACAACGTTAGTAGGCGACTTTACAGTCGGAAAACACTCGATAGCGTTATTTATATATATTTTTGTTAAATGTGATCGCATGTGATTCGTGCAAAACGTTTGCCTTGTAGGATCTTGACCATTAGCTATAGAGACTGCAAAAGCAATTGTAAAAACACCACAGTCATACACATTCTCTTGTTGCTGCACATTCTCATAAATTATTTCAGGTTGGTGAGGTAATAATCTACTTAGAAAGTTAATTTGATCTTCAGTTAAACCTCTACCACTTAAAGCACTATCGTAAACATGAATTGCATGACCATCATAATACGTACATATCCAATGTGTCACTCAATTAGTTGCTTCTGATGGAAGAATTGGAATGTGTGGCGTATTAACTGGCTTTATATCGTCAAGTAAATTCCACATAAGAAGGGCCTCCTGAGGTCTAAACTGTGTGTTATGGGCTAAAATCTCATTAAATTTACTCACATGATCACTAGAGATATACTCATTAGACGCGATTTCATTCATCACAGATCCTGACATCGGAAGAATGGGTATTGAGTCACTCATTGTTTTAGAATATTGATAAAAATGGGCAGATCACTAATAAAATAAAAGATGACTACTTCCCTTTAAATGCGGTGCTCCTATCCCACAGTAGCTTCGCGAACAGGGGTTTTCGTTTTTCTGCAACTCCTTGCTAATTTCAGGACAGCAGTTTCCGTTTTTCTGCAACTACTCGCTGATTTCGGCACGAAAACATAAAATTGGTGGTTATTATAATGAATCCGTATCAGAAGATGGTTAGATAATTATTTTTTAAGTATTGGAATATGCATTGAATACTTACAGTTTAAAATGAGATTCACAGACGGTTTGATATTCTTCGCAAGACTTCTTTCACCATTCCCTCTCGATGCACGACGCAGATGAAGTTATCCAAAAGATATCCAGGAAAGATATATTCACAGTTGAAATCCGTATTCAGTGGTATTTCACCAAATGGAACTTCAATTTAGAACGACGCTTAACTAATTACTCTCTGTTTATACCCTGTGCTGCTTAATATGCTCAGTCATGCCATTTCCTTCTACTGACAATGGGGGAGGGGGAAGTGAGGATTGTTACATCAAAGTGTGGACAAAAATAAGACGTAATTGAATAATAGATTGTTGCGCAGCAGGGGGTGGGGCCACCTTTGACGTCAAAGCGAGAGGGAGGGGGTGGGGGGGCAAACAAATTTAACAATAGGGAATTGACCTACAATTTGTTTTATATCTAAAATATATAATAGATACAAAGTAGCTAGGTAAGCATCACATTGTATCACTAAATAATTCCGTCGAGTAATAAGGAACTAAAGTAAAGAGTACATAATAGTTTAATAGAACAAATAAAAAAATCTGATATGGCCAACAGATGACTTTCTCCATATTTGGGGTCTAGATATTTAAATTATTATGAATAGCATTATAAGGCAAAATTATTACTTCGTATCATAAATGAATACAGTCGTCCTTACTGCCATAATTTACGTATATTTTGAATATGTTTACAGAATTCACCGCTACATGGTGCTGGCGCTGTATACTGAAAATTACGAAAAAAGTTGAATATCACCGAAATGGATGGCTCTACGAAAATTTGTTTCAAACAAAACTTGGAAGAAATATTATTCTCTACAACTTTGGTCCTCATGAATATTACCAATAACGACGTTTTTAAGGAGATATTTGACGGAAACTGAAAAACTGGTTATTTATAAATAATTCCTAAACAATAACTGCTATGGAAAATTGTTTCAAATGAAAGTTGTAGGAAATTACATTCTCTGTAACGTTTGTATAGAATTGTATATACAATAATGATGTTTTAACGGAGAATTATCGCAAAAACCGAATCGGGTTTCGAATAAAGCTCGACTTCCAGTTAACCGTTATTGTCCAAAAACTAATCAGTTCTTTAGGCTCATGCTAAAGTGTTATATATGAAGTTTAGTAACGATAAGGCAAATACTTTTTAAGTTAGAGCACCCACAATCACACACACACAGACATCATTCCGAAAATATTCTAAACGTGTTCTAGGGACCTCAAAACGTGTATTTCCGTTGAAATCTCGAAGTCGATTTTTTTCGTGATCACAATACTTTCCAATTACTACGTATAGAGAAAGTAAAAAGATGAATAATACACAGTAAAGTAACATATTGATATTACACATATAGTGTTTGATGATGATTTTTTCTTTGAGTGATTAAGAAGTACAGAAATGAATCGAAGTAGTTAGGCAGGTGACTTAATGAATTCCTCAGAATCACGCCATCTCAATTACAATTACCCCGACTGCTAGGCTTATATTTTATTTTATCTTCGGTTGCAATGAAATTTGCATAATCGTGCCAAATTTCAAAACTGGAGCTGCCTCACCTTTTTCGTTCTCGTATGGGGCAATAATGGGGCAAAACAGCCCCTAAAATTAGGATTATATCAATATCAGATTTCCTTCATTAGGTGTAGTTTAAATTAACAGCATTAAAATACAAGCCTCTGATTCACATTAAAAGCTTACCCATATGAAAGGGTGGAGCTTGTTACCAAGGAAGCCTATTGTTAGACCCAGAAAAATTAGCAATTTTCTGCGATAAAAACTATAAAATTACACTAATTCTACTCCGATTTGAATTCTGTCTTCAAAAATAAGAAACTACAATTTATATCCTATCAGATAGTTTCAGTGCCGAGTTCGTATCTTGACAGGAAGTAATTTCAAAATGCAAATATAAAAACCTCTACACCAATTAACATGTTTTCTTATGGGCAAAAAATGGGGCAAAAAGGGGCCAAAATAGCCCCTCAGAATAGGAATTTCAACAGTTTCGGATTTTTTCCTTTAGTTGTGACCAAAAACCTATAACACTACCAAATTTCAAGTTTCTAGCATATCTGGAAGTGCATCATAATTTTGTATCCTCCTATATATCTATAATATATAGATGCTTCTTACACATGATATCTATAATATATAGATGCTTCTTACACATGATATATATATCATATATATATAGGAGGATACAAAATTATGAGGCACTTCCAGATGTGCTAGAAACTTGAAATTTGGTAGGAATATATGTTTTTGGTCACAACCGAAGGAAAAAATCAGAAACTGTCGAAATTCCTATTTTAAGGGGCTATTTTGGCCCCTTTTTGCCCCATTTTTTGCCTATAAGAAAACATGTAAATTGGTGTAGGGCATTTTATATTTGCATTTTAAAATTACTTCCCTTCAAGATACGAACTCGAGACTTAATCTGTCGGATAGCATATAAATTGTAGTTTCTTATTTTTGAATACAGAATTCAAATCCGAGTAGAATTAACGTAAATTTATAGTTTTTATCACAAAAAATTGCTAATTTTTCTGGGTCTAACAATAGGTTTCCTTGGTAATAAGCTGTATCCTTTCATATGGGTAAGCTTTTAATGCGAATCAGAGGCTTATATTTTAATGCTGTTAATGTTTCACTACACCTAATGAAGGAAATCCTATATTGATATAAGCCTCATTTTTAGGGCTGTTTTGCCCCATTATTGCCCAATTCGAGAACAAAAAGGGCGATGCAGCTGCATAGGACCCAGAGACTTGAAATTTGGCACGGTTATAGAAATTTGATTGAAACCTAAGATAATATTATAAAATTACAAAAATTCTCATTTTTAAGGGGCGGTTTTGCTCCTTTTCGGCCCCATGTGAGAACAAAAAATGCGAGGCAGCTGAATAGGATCTAGAGACTTGAAATTTGGCACAATTATAGAATTTTCATGGCAAACTTAGATAAAATTGTAAAATTGCAAAAATTCCAATTTTTAGTGGGTGGCTTAGCCCCTTTTCGGCCCCATACGAGTGTGATAATTCTAAGGCACTTCTTAATGAGATACAAACTTGAAATTTGGCAGAATTATGGGTTTTTAGTTACAACAGATGGAAAAAATCTGAGACTGTAATAATTCTTAATGTTAGGGGCTGTTTTGCTCCATTATTGCGCCATATGAGGATTAAAATTATAATGCACTTCTAAATGAGCAACAAACTTGAAATTTGACATGGTTATATGATTATGTACAACATCGCTTGGGAGTAATTTGAATTTGTAAAAATGTTAAAATTTGAAAATGCTTGCAGAATGCAAGCACATAACAACTAGTATATATATATAATATATCATGTGTAAGAAGCGTCTATGTATTATAGATATATAGGAGGATACAAAATTATGAGGCACTTCCAGATGTGCTAGAAAGTTGAAATTTAGCAGGAATATAGGTTCTTGGTCACAACCAAAGGAAAAAATCTGAAACTGGCGAAATTCATATTATGAGGGGCTATTTTGGCCCTTTTTTGCCCCATTTTTTGCCCATAAGAAAACGTAAATTGGAGTAGAGGTTTTTATATTTGCATTTTAAAATTACTTCCCATCAAGATACGAACTCGAGACTTAAACTGTCGGATAGGATATGAATTGTAGTTTCTTATTTTTGAAGTCAGAATGCAAATCCGAGTAGAATTAACGAAATTTATAGTTTTTATCGCAAAAACTGGTAATTTTTCTGGGTCTAACAATAGGCTTCCTAGGCAACTGGCTTAATCCTTTCATATGGGTAAGCTTTTAATGGGAATCAGAGGCTTATATTTTAATGCCTTTAATGTTAAACTACGACTAATGATAGAAATCCGATAATGATATAATCACCATTTTTGGGGCTGTTTTGCCCCAGAATTGTTCCATACGAGAAGAAAAATTATGAGGCAGCACCATATGACATAGAGACTTGAAATTTGGCCTGGTTGTAAAAATCTTATTGTAACTGAAGTTAAAATAAAACACTGCGAAAATAGCAAGTTTTAAGTGCGGTTTTGCCCTATATATGACCCATACCGGTCTGAAAATGATACGGTAATTCCAAATGAGATACAAACATGAAATTTGGCAAAATTATGGGTATTTAGTTACAACAGAAAGACGAAATCCAATGTCGTTATTATTCGAATCCTAGCGACTGTTCTGCCAAATAATTGTCCTATACGACTAATAAAATTATAATGCAGTTCTAAATGAGCTACAAATTTAAAATTTCATGGAGTTATATGGTTTTGCACAAAAGTCATTGAGAATAATTTAAAATTGCAAATACGCTAAACCTTTAAAATGCTTGCAGAATGCAAGCACACATTAACTAGTATATATATATATATATATATATACTAGTTAATGTGTGCTTGCATTCTGCAAGCATTAGTATAGGAAAAATAATTTTTTGACGCAAAAGTTTGAACCTCTTCACCGCTTTACGTGTTTTCCTTATTGAAAAATTTTGGGGTAAAAACAACCACTAAATTAATAATTATAAAATATTCATAGGGTTTTAACATTTGTTACGAATACCTCACATTTATGCCAAATTTCATCGATGTAGCATCTCTTGGAGTGCATTTATATAAATTTAATTTTTTTTAATTTTTGAATTTTTAACGGCCACAATACTAAACTTTAACAAAATTTTCAATGTTAATTGTCACCGAAACATTATTCCCTAACTTTCTTAAAATTTTCAGCTTTCTTTGCTCTTCAGATGTACATAAACTTTATTCAATTTATGTAACATTTAAGAGAATATTACGGTTGAACGAATAAAAATTTACAAATTTCTATAATCCCATTTTCATTATATGGCAAATTCTACCAGTGGATAAAATTTCAGCTTCATAGCTCATTTAGAAATACCTAAACCATGAAAAGTTAGTAAATAGTTTATAATTTTTAACGGCCAACAAAATACATATTGTTGCAATTTTTCCTCTGATTATTTTTTTTGATTCAATTATGTATTAAATTTCAGCTCAAACTATTGTAGTTTGCACTGGAAATTTGTATGCCCTCTATATTCTAAGTAAGGTCCATCAATATATAATGACCAAGCATTTTTAAATTATAGGATTTTTACAATTTCGATTTATTCCCTGTCTACTTTTAAAAAAATCATGTAAGCGTGTCAGATTTCAAGTTTGTAGACCATTTAGAAGTGCCTTATAATTTTTTTCCTCGTATGGGGCAATAATGGGGCAAAACAACCATAATGTTACGAATTTTTACAATATCGGATTTATTCCTTCTGTGGTAACTAAAAACCCATAATTCTGACAAATTTCAAGTTTGTATCTCATTACGAAGTGCCTTATAATGTTCACATTCGTATAGGGTAGAAATGGGGCAAAACCGCACCTAAAAATTTGAATTTCTGCTATTTTTTTATTTTATCTTCGGTTACAATGAACTTTCTATGATGGTGCAAAATTTCAAGTCTGTAGCTCATATTGAGCTGCCTAACCTTTTCTGTTCTCGTACGGAGCATATACTGGGGCAAAAAAACCACAAAAATGGGGATTATTTCAATATCAGATTTCCTTCATTTGTCATAGTTTAAATTTTTGGCATTAAAATATAAGCCTCTGATTCCCATTAAAAGCTTACCCATATGAAAGGACAGAGCTTGTTACCAAGGAAGCCTATTGTTGGACCCAGAAAAATTACCACTTTTTTGCGATAAAAACCATAAATTAATGCTAATTCTAGTCGGATTTGAATTCTGTCTTCAAAAATAAGAAACTACAATTTATATCCTATCCGACAGTTTAAGTCTCTCGTTCATATCTTGACGGGAAGTAATTTTAAAATGCAAATATAAAAACCTCTGCACCAATTTACATGCTTTCTTATGGGCAAAAAATGGGGCAAAAAGGGGCCAAAATGGCCCTTCAAAATAGGAATTTCAACAGTTTCGGATTTTTTCCTTTGGTTGTGACTAAAAACCTATAATCCTACCAAATTTCAAGTTTCTGGCACATCTGGAAGTGCCTCATAATTTTGTATCCTCATATATATCTATAATATATAGACGCTTCTTACACATGATATATATATATATATACTAGTTGTTATGTGCTTTTTGCCCCATTTTTTGCCCATAAGAAAACATGTAAATTGGTGTAGAGGTGTTTATATTTGCATTTTAAAATTACTTCCCGTCAAGATACAAACTTGAGACTTAAACTGTCGGATAGGATATAAATTGTAGTTACTTATTTTTGAAGACGGAATGCAAATCCGAGTAGAATTAGCGTAATTTTATAGTTTTTATCGCAAAAAATTGCTAATTTTTCTGGGTCTAACAATAGGTTTCCTTGGTAACAAGCTCTATCCTTTCATATGGGTAAGCTTTCAATGGGAATCAGAGGCTTATATTTTAATGCTGTTAATGTCAAACTACACCTAATGAAGGAAATCCGATATTGATATAATCCTCATTTTTGGGGCTGTTTTGCCCCATTATTGCCCCAATCGAGAATAAAAAAGGCGATGCAACTGCATAGGACCCAGAGACTTGAAATTTGGCACGGTTATAGAAATTTCATTGCAACCTAAGCTGAAATTATAGAATTACAAAAATTCTCATTTTTAAAGGGCGGTTTTGCCCCTTTTCGGACCCATGCGAGAACAAAAAATGTGAGGCAGCTGCATAGGACCTAGAGACTTGAAATTTGGCACAATTATAGAATTTTCATGGCAAACTAAGATAAAATTGTAAAATTGCAAAAATTCCTATTTTTAATGTGTGGTTTTGCCCTTTTTCGGCCCCATACGAATGTGATAATTATAAGGCACTTCTTAATGAGATACAAACTTGAAATTTGGCAGAATTATGGGTTTTTAGTTACAACAGATGGAAAAAATCTGAGACTGTAATAATTCTTAATGTTAGGGGCTGTTTTGCTCCATTATTGCTCCATACGAGGATTAAAATTATAATGCACTTCTAAATGAGCAACAAACTCGAAATTTGACATGGTTATATGATTATGTACAACATCGCTTGGGAGTAATTTGAATTTGTAAAAATGCTAAAATTTGAAAATGCTTGCAGAGTGCAAGCACATAACAACTAGTATATATATATATATATATCATGTGTAAGAAGCGTCTATATATTATAGATATATAGGAGGATACAAAATTATTAGGCACTTCCAGATGTGCTGGAAACTTGAAATTTGGTAGGATTATAGGTTTTTAGTCACAACCAAAGGAAAAAATCCGAAACTGTTGAAATTCCTATTATGAGGGGCCATTTTGGCCCCTTTTTGCCCCATTTTTTGCCCATAAGAAAGCATGTAAATTGGTGTAGAGGTTTTTATATTTGCATTTTAAAATTACTTCCCGTCAAGATAGGAACTCGAGACTTAAACTTTCGGATAGGATATAATTGTAGTATCTTATTTTTGAAGACAGAATTCAAATCCGAGTAGAATTAGCGTAAATTTAGGGTTTTTATCGCAAAAAGGTGGTAATTTTTCTGGCTCTAACAATAGGCTTCCTTGGTAACAAGCACTGTCCTTTCATATGGGTAAGCTTTTAATGGGAATCAGAGGCTTATATTTTAATGCCATTAATGTTAAACTATAACAAATGAAGGAAATCTGATATTGTAATAATCCCCATTCTTGTGGTTTTTTTTGCCCCAGTATATGCTCCGTACGAGAACAGAAAAGGTTAGGCAGCTCAATATGAGCTACAGACTTGAAATTTTGCACCATCATAGAAAGTTCATTCTAACCGAAGATAAAATAAAAAAATAGCAGAAATTCAAATTTTTAGGTGCGGTTTTGGCCCAATACTACCCTATACGAATGTGAACATTATATGGCACTTCGTAATGAGATACAAACTTGAAATTTGTCAGAATTATGGGTTTTTAGTTACCACAGAAGGAATAAATCCGATATTGTAAAAATTCGTAACATTATGGCTGTTTTGCTCCATTATTGCCCCATACGAGGAAAAAAATTATAAGGCACTTCTAAATGGTCTACAAACTTGAAATTTGACACTCTTACATGATTTTTTTAAAAGTAGACAGGGGATAAATCGAAATTGTAAAAATCCTATAATTTAAAAATGCTTCGTCATCATATATTGATGGACCTTACTTAGAATATAGAGGGCATACAAATTTCCAGTGCAAACTACAATAGTTTGAGCTGAAATTTAATACATAATTGAATCAAAAAAAATAATCAGAGGAAAAATTGCAACAATATGTATTTTGTTGGCCGTTAAAAATTATAAACTATTTACTAACTTTTCATGGTTTAGGTATTTCTAAATGAGCTATGAAGCTGAAATTTTATCCATTGGTAGAATTTGCCATATAATGAAAATGGGATTATAGAAATTTGTAAATTTTTATTCGTTCAACCGTAATATTCTCTTAAATGTTAAATAAATTGAATAAAGTTTATGTACATTCTGAAGAGCAAAGAAAGCAGAAAATTTTAAGAAAGTTAGGGAATAATGTTTCGGTGACAATTAACATTGAAAATTTTGTTAAAGTTTAGTATTGTGGCCGTTAAAAATTCAAAAATTAAAAAAAATTAAATTTATATAAATGCACTCCTAGAGATGCTACATCGATGAAATTTGGCATAAATGTGAGGTATTCGTAACAAATGTTAAAACCCTATGAATATTTTATAATTATTAATTTAGTGGTTGTTTTTACCCCAAAATTTTTCAATAAGGAAAACACGTAAAGCGGTGAAGAGGTTCAAACTTTTGCGTCAAAAAATTATTTTTCCTATACTAATGCTTGCAGAATGCAAGTACACATTAACTAGTATGATATATGTATATATATGTCAGAAAACACTACACCACCCTCCAACTTCCTTCTCGGGGAGGCACACCCGAAATAACACAACACGTCCACGGGACTCCAACTTTATTTAAACCCGAATTACACCAGCATTCTGCTCTCCAGCAGAAGCTCTCCCACGAGCCAACACACGGCCCACACTACCACGAGTCCCGTCACACACTCTTCTCTCTCGCGTCACGTGATCTCTTAGTACTCTCCTTCTCCGTCCCGCTTCTGGTAGCACTTCTCGTGGCGGTCGTCCTCGCTTGCGTAACAGTCGGCCTTTCCTGACATCGGGGCCGTCCTCGGTCCCGGTCCGGTCTGCCTCCGGTTGAACTGCTCCTCTGGCGCTCGCGCCGTTCTCCATCCACTTCTCGTCTTCTTTCCCTCTGCTGTCCGCGGCCTGGTCGTCATCTCCCTCGTCCTGGCTCTCGTCGGCCTGGTCGTCATCTCCTACTTCGCCTTGGGGGGGCTTACACCAGGGTTTCAGTCGGTCTGCACTAAACACGGAATTGAACGCTCGCTGAGTCCTCTTTGCCCCTGGTATATCCATGAGAGAATACCTATCTCGCGCTAGCACTTCTGAGACAAGATACGGACCCTTAAATTTCGGAGCTAATTTTCGCGAACACCCTGTCGCTTGCGCTTCTCGTTCTACGATGACTAAATCTCCCTTTTGGTACACTCTCGGCACCTTATGTCTTTGATCGTAACGCTCCTTCTGTTTTTTCTGCGTCTCTGATATCTTTACTAACGCTTTTTCCCTTGCTTCGCCTAAGGTCTCTCTAGTCTCATCGAGTTCGCTTTCTTGCAACGCCAATATAACACGGTTTTGCAATGAATTCCTTGGGTTATAAGCAAACAATAGCTCATAAGCGCTCTTCTCAGTAGTTTTATTTGACATAGAATTCATGGCGAATTGGATGTTTCTCAAATTCGTGTCCCAGTCGCCTCCATCCTCTTGTGCATACATAGTGGATATGGCGTTTGTAATGGATGCGTTTGATCGCTCTACTTGTCCATTTGCTCGAGGGGTAGCAGTCGCATTCTTTATATGCTTTATCTGGTTTCTTTCGCATAATTCTTCAAATTCCTTCGCTGTAAATGCCGTACCTCGATCTGTAATTAAACGCTCAGGACACCCAAATAAGCTCGTAATCTCACTGATAGCTTCGCACACTGGTTTGGTTTTTGTGGTTTTCACTGCCTTTAGTAGGATGAACTTTGTAAAGTTGTCTTGATACACGAGAACATACTCGTTGCCCCTTTTACTCCTTGGGAATGGCCCTAAGTGGTCCACGTGAACTGTGTGAAATGGGATGGCTACACGCTCTAAACTGTGCAACTGCCCCTCTTTTTTACCTCCCGGTCTCTTATGATAAGCACACTCAATGCAAGCTGCAATATATTTCTTTACCCTTCTTCTCATCTTCGGAAACCAAAAATATCTCTTCACGTGTTCTAGGGTTTTCTCTTCTGCGTAATGTCCCATGTCATCATGACTTCCCTTTAGAATGCGCCAAATAGAGTTCTTAGGCACAACCCAACGGACTCCACCGTCTACCTTTCTACAGACACGGTTGTCTTTCAGCACATAGTCTGTGTGGATCTGCCTATCCTCATTGGCGACCGCAGGTTGCTGTAAGGTACGATGTATTTTCTGGATAGCTACATCCTGCAGCTGCATCGTTAGTAACCAATCATCCTGATTTATTCGCAACGTGAAGATTTTCAAGTCTGCTGTATCCGGTTCCTCGGAATCTCCCACGGGATTTCGACTGAGGGCATCAACGTGACTCATGTTGCGTCCTGGTCGGTACTCGATCGTGAAATCATACTCTTGTAATCGAAGCCACCACCTCGCTATCCGCGGTAACAATTCTTTCTTGGACATGGTGGTCTTTAAAGCATTACAGTCAGTAACAACTTTGAAGGGTCTGTTCAATAAATACATTCGAAATTTGTCTACGGCTTCAACTACTGCCAACGCTTCTAGCTCATAACTGTGATAGTTCTTCTCTAGATCTGTCGTCTGTCGGCTATAATATGCCACAGGTTTTTGAGATTCTCCTTCTCGACGCTGTAAGATAATCCCCGCTAGTCCATTCTTACTGGCGTCAGTGTGAACTTCATGTTCGGCATTTACATCAAACAACGCAAGTGCCGGACGCTCGATTAATCTTTTCTTCAGCTCTTGAAATGCGTTTTCTTGTTTCTCTGTCCACTCGAATGCCGTATCTTTCTTCGTCAAGAGCGTTAACGGCTTGCTTAACGTAGCGAATCCTAATACAAATCTTCTAAAGAAGCTCGTCAAACCAATAAATTGTCGCACTTCGTGAACATTCTCCGGCCTTCGAAATTCTTTAACTGCCTGAATTTTTCTCTCGCCTGGTCGGATCCCATCTTTGGTTATTTCAAAGCCCAAATAGTCTACTTTAGTTTTGAAAAATTCACATTTTGATACTTTTAGCGCTAGCCCCAATTTCTTCAGTACTTGCAACAGTCTTTCTAATCTCTCTAACCCTTCCTTCACCGTTTTGCTGGGTATCAACAGATCATCCATATAGACTAGGACCTCTCCTGGTTTTGTCATTCGCACTACCCTTTTCATCACTTGATTAAACACTGCAGGTGCGTTTACTACTCCGAAAGGCATTTTTGTGAACTCGTACAGTCCACTTGAGGTGACAAAAGCTGTCAAGGGTCTCGTCTCTGGGGCTACAGGGATTTGATAGTATCCCGACGCCAAGTCTAAAATGGTAAAATAACTGTTTCCTGCAAGCGCGTCTAATTGTTCCTCAATGGCTGGCATGGGGAATTTTATTTTTTTCGTCTTCAAATTCAATGCTCTGTAATCGACGCACAGCCGGTCTTCTCCGTTAGCTTTCTTCACTAACAATGCTGGGCTTGCGTATTCTGATGTCGACTCCTGCACGATACCCATTTTCATTAACTCATCGACTGCCTTTTGCATAGTCGCTCTTTGGGCGTACGGTAGGCGATACGGTCTTAAATTCACAGGGTGGTTATCCAACAATTCTATCTCGAAACTGGCAGACTCTACTGTACCCAGTTCACTCAAATTTTTCGCAAAACATTCTCGATACTCATTCACCATTTCGTATACCGCATCCTTCTCCTCTTCAGACAGGTCGTTATTCAAATTTATTTCTTCCATTTCTATCCCGGCCCTCTCTTTGACATTCCGAATTTTGGCTTCGAAGTTACTTTCTTCCTCCTGCCCATCAGTCTCTCTCCTAATTACAAGTTTCTGATAGCTCTTCTCAACTCGAATCCCCGATTGGTCTAGGGCGCTTCGTCCTAGAATTATGGCATCGTCTTGCGAACAGTTTGGGACCACAAGCACTTCTACCTCAATGCTTACGTCGTCCACAACAAGGATTAACTGTTTGGAGCCTATTACGTTACTTTTCCCACAGCCGAATCCAATCAGACTTTTTTGACTCGCAAAGTATTCTACACCTAGCTGTTCAGCGACATCTTGCCTCATGGTCACAACATCGCTCCCTAAATCAATGAACCCAACAACTTGTTCATCATTAACCTTTATCCATTTATAATATTCGTCTTTAATTTGGTCGTTCGGCACCGAAATTCTTTGGACTCGCCTTTTCATTTCCAAATTCTGTCTATTAACTTGGGTTCCCTGAGGGCATTCCTTCATCATGTGTCCCTCTTTATTGCATCGGAAACATCGCCTGCTCTGCTGTCGTTCTGGGCAATCCTTAGCCATGTGTCCCTGGCCGTTACAATTATAACACCTCGCCTGCGTTGTCTGCTTATTTCTCCTCACCACATTACCTTCGTTTGGCGGTTCAATTGGGACACTATAACGGTTAGCTAAAAACTGTCTTTCACCTAATCTCGCTCTTTCTGTAATACTTTCATAGCGCTTTATCTTGAGCAGTAACCCTTCAACATCTTTGAACTCACACAAAGCCAGCGACCTTACTAATTCCTTGTCACCTAAGCCGTTCAAAATGTATTTAATCAAGGATTCTTTATCTATGTCACCTCGTCGCGCTATCGCTTTCATGGCATACACGTATGACTCATAGGTTTCGTCGCGCTGCTTCTTCCTCTTCGTGAGACTCATGTGGACATCGGCCTGATCAGCTGTTGATGGGAAGCTATAAAGTAACCTTTCTTTAAAAGTCTCCCAAGAATACACTTCTTCCGCGACACTATTTAACCACAATTTAGCTACTCCTCTCAGCTTATTCACCGCATGAGTAAGCAATACGGAATTGTCCCACGAATACGCGGAAGCGACCCCTTCCACTCGCCGCACCCACTGTTCGGCGGTAAATCCTAAGGTCGTCGACGCGTCAAACTCGGGCAACAATCTTTCCGCCATGTCTCGGTGAGCAACTACAGTTGTCGCCATCGTACTACAATGTCCCGCTGCCATTATTTCTCTTTCGCGGTCTAACAACGCGCGCTCTCTCTCCAGCAACTGTCTTTCTCGTCGTAGAATCTCACGTTCAATGTCGTTATCGCTCGCCCTAGGCGCTAAGTGGTTCTTTGGTCGGGTCACAGAGGGCGTCGACATCGCTCTCGGTAGCTCAGGAAAGCTCGCTGCTCGCGTCAAGAACGCCTCGCTTACTCCTGTTCCCGCCACTGGATACGTCATTTCCGGTTCCCCACTAAACGCCATGCGGTCGCTTTTTTCGCTTTTTCAGGTTTGTTTCGACGCTCACAACCCTAGTTATACTTGGGGTATTGTTCACTCGGGAATCACTTTTCTTTCACGTACTTACGGAGGGGTACAGTCTTCATCGGCAAACAGTCGGCTCTCTCACGACGTGCTCCTTTCCGAAACTGGTTTTTGATCTTCTTATCCTTATCTGATCCCGATCCCGCCGCTGCTCTGTCAGAAAACACTACACCACCCTCCAACTTCCTTCTCGGGGAGGCACACCCGAAATAACACAACACGTCCACGGGACTCCAACTTTATTTAAACCCGAATTACACCAGCATTCTGCTCTCCAGCAGAAGCTCTCCCACGAGCCAACACACGGCCCACACTACCACGAGTCCCGTCACACACTCTTCTCTCTCGCGTCACGTGATCTCTTAGTACTCTCCTTCTCCGTCCCGCTTCTGGTAGCACTTCTCGTGGCGGTCGTCCTCGCTTGCGTAACATATATATATATCATGTGTAAGAAGCGTCTTTTCTTGTTTCTCTGTCCACTCGAATGGCGTATCTCTCTACGTCAAGAGCATTAATGTCTTGCTTAACGTAGCAAATCCTAGTACAAATCTTCTAAAGAAGCTCGTCAAACAATAAATTGTCGCACTTCGTGAACATTCTCCGGCCTTCGAAATTCTTTAACTGCCAGAATTTTTCTCTCGCCTGGTCGGATCCCATCTTTGGTCATTTCAAAGCCCAAATAGTCTACTCTAGTTTTGAAAAATTCACATTTTGATACTTTTAGCGCTAGCCCGAATTTCTTCAGTACTTGCAGCAGTCTTTCTAATCTCTCTAACCCTTCCTTCACCGTTTTGCTGGGTATCAACAGATCATCCATATAGACTAGGACCTCCCCTGGTTTTGTCATTCGCACTACCCTTTTCATCATTTGATTAAACACTGCAGGTGCGTTTACTGCTCCGAAAGGCATTTTTGTGAACTCGTACAGTCCACTTGAGGTGACAAAAGCTGTCAAGGGTCTCGTCTCTGGGGCCACAGGGATTTGATAGTATCCCGACGCCAAGTCTAAAATGGTAAAATAACTGTTTCCTGCAAGCGCGTCTAATTGTTCCTCAATGGCTGGCATGGGGAATTTTATTTTTTTCGTCTTCAAATTCAATGCTCTGTAATCGACGCACAGCCGGTCTTGTCCGTTAGCTTTCTTCACTAACACTGCTGGGCTTGCGTATTCTGACGTCGACTCCTGCATGATACCCATTTTCATTAACTCATCGACTGCCTTTTGCATAGTCGCTCTTTGGGCGTACGGTAGGCGATACGGTCTTAAATTCACAGGGTGTTTATCCAACAATTCTATCTCGAAACTGGCAAACTCTACTGTACCCAGTTCACTCAAATTTTTCGCAAAAAATTCTCGATACTCCTTCACCATTTCGTATACCGCATCCTTCTCCCCTTCAGACAGGTCGTTATTCAAATTTATTTCTTCCATTTCTATCCCGGCCCTCTCTTTGACATTTTGAACTTTGGCTTCCAAGTTACTTTCTTCCTCCTGCCCATCAGTCTCTCTCCTAATTACAAGTTTCTGATAGCTCTTCTCAACTCGAATCCCCGATTGGTCTAGGGTGCTTCGTCCTAGAATTATGGCATCGTCTTACGAACAGTTTGGGACCACAAGCACTTCTACCTCAATGCTTACGTCGTTCACAACAAGTGTTAACTGTTTGGAGCCTATTACGTTACTATTCCCACAGCGAATCCAGTCAGACTTTTTTGACTCGCAAAGTATTCTACACCTAGCTGTTCAGCGACATCTTGCCTCATGGTCACAACATCGCTCCCTAAATCAATGAACCCAACAACTTGTTCATCATTAACCTTTATCCATTTATAATATTCGTCTTTAATTTGGTCGTTCGGCACCGAAATTCTTTGGACTCGCCTTTTCATTTCCAAATTCTGTCTATTAACTTGGGTTCCCTGAGGGCATTCCTTCATCATGTGTCCCTCTTTATTGCATCGGAAACATCGCCTGCTCTGCTGTCGTTCCGGGCAATCCTTAGCCATGTGTCCCTGGCCGTTACAATTATAACACCTCGCCTGCGTTGTCTGCTTATTTCTCCTCACTACATTACCTTCGTTTGGCGGTTCAATTGGGACACTATAACGGTTAGCTAAAAACTGTCTTTCACCTAATCTCGCTCTTTCTGTAATACTTTCATAGCGCTTTATCTTGAGCAGTAACCCTTCAACATCTTTGAACTCACACAAAGCCAGCGACCTTACTAATTCCTTGTCACCTAAGCCGTTCAAAATGTATTTAATCAAGGATTCTTTATCTATGTTACCTCGTCGCGCTATCGCTTTCATGGCATACACGTATGACTCATAGGTTTCGTCGCGCTGCTTCTTCCTCTTCATGAGACTCATGTGGACATCGGCCTGATCAGCTGTTGATGGGAAGCTATAAAGTAACCTTTCTTTAAAAGTCTCCCAAGAATACACTTCTTCCGCGACACTATTTAACCACAATTTAGCTGCTACTCTCAGCTTATTCACCGCGTGACTAAGCAATACGGAATCGTCCCACGAATACGCGGAAGCGACCCCTTCCACTCGCCGCACCCACTGTTCGGCGGTAAATCCTAAGGTCGTAGATGCGTCAAACTCGGGCAACAATCTTTCCGCCATGTCTCGGTGAGCAACTACAGTTGTTGCCATCGTACTACAATGTCCCGCTTCCATTATTTCTCTTTCGCGGTCTAACAACGCGAGCTCTCTCTCCAGCAACTGTCTTTCTCGTCGTAGAATCTCACGTTCAAGGTCGTTATCGCTCGCCCTAGGCGCTAAGTGGTTCTTTGGTCGGGTCACAGAGGGCGTCGATATCGCTCTCGGTAGCTCAGGAAAGCTCGCTGCTCGCATCAAGAACGCCTCGCTTACTCCTGTTCCCGCCACTGGATACGTCATTTCCGGTTCCCCACTAAACGCCATGCGGTCGCTTTTTTCGCAAATTTCGCTTTTTCAGGTCTGTTTCGACGCTCACAACCCTAGTTATACTTGGGGTATTGTTCACTCGGGAATCACTTTTCTTTCACGTACTTACGGAGGAGTACAGTCTTCATCGGCAAACAGTCGGCTCTCTCACGACGTGCTCTTTTCCGAAAACTGGTTTTTGATCTTCAATCCTTATCTGATCCCGATCCCGCCGCTGCTCTGTCAGAAACACTACCACTCTCTAACTTCCTCCGCGGGGAGGCACACCCGAAAATAACACAACAACTCGTCCAAGGGACTCCAACTTTATTTAAACCCGAATTACACCAGCATTCTGCCCTCCAGCAGAAGCTCTTCCATGAGCCAACACACGGCCCACCACCATGAGTCCCGTCACACACTGTTCTTCTCCCGCGTCACGTGATCTCCCAGTCCTCTCCTTCACCGTCCTGCCTCTGGCAGCACTTCTCGGGGCGGTCGTCCTCGCTTGCGTAACATATATATATATATATATATATATATATACATATATATATATATATGTATGTATATATATAAAAGCTTAAAGAAAAGGAAAGGTAATGATAAAGGTGGCATCAAGGTGTTGGAGGAAGCCCACTTACCTACATTACCCTTCCTCCTGCACCCTTAATTCGACAGTGGGAGTTAGCCTACATCTTTCCCCTTGACTCTTTCTTCCCGCCCTGTCTCCGCCTCCGATAACCTTATTGGCCATCCTCCCTACCGCCTCCTCCTATCCCTGAACTCCTCTCATTATCCTTCCCTCCCCCCATTCTCTCTCCAGTTTGTCACTTCCAACAGTACATGTCTCTCTGTCGCCGAAGAAGGGCGTGAGCCCGAAAGCTTCATATTTGTGTTGTTTTTGTGTTTTTCATGTGTCCTCAGCACCCCCAGCGGCCCTCCAATCTAGGTAAGTGACCACTGGGCTTCCTCCAACACCTAGTTGCCACCTTTATATATTATGTTGCTCCTTTTTCTACGCGTCCTTCCTACGAAGATAAAAATATCGGTACAACATATATTGTACAAACTTTCTCATATATTATTGCGATGTATCAGCCGGTTTTTAGAAAATCCAATTTTTCTTAAAGTTGCCCAGGAATAAACTAGCCATATACATTCATTGAGAAAAATGAAATAGGTAGTAATATTGCAGACGTATACTCAAGTAACTGTACAAAATTTGATCAAAATCATTTGAGTCGTTTTTGAGAAAGTCAAATTATTGTTAAAGTTGCCTAAAATAAACTAGCCTTATATTCATTTTTTGAAAAATATGAACTATGTAGTATTATTGAAGACGTAAACTCAAGTAACTGTGCGAATTTTGATCAAAATCGTTAGAGACGTTTTTGAGAAAATCAAATTGTTGCAATAAATTCGTAGAATAAACTTCCCTTAATTATTAAGCAATGCCAACCATTTCTTCATAGCTTCTGATCAGGGCCGTGCTTAGGGTGTTTCGCGCCTGGGTGCAAGATATCTCTGTGGCGCCTCCCTACTAACGAAATTTCGTGGCATGATCATACACGGCTTTTTTCATCGCTAGAGTGTGGAGACAAGGTAATGCATTTCTGTCGATGTATCCCATAACGAAATGATTGAAGATATTAGTTGCATAATTATAAATATAAACATTTCATTTTATATCTGTTTGAAGGAAAATTATAAAACTTGCCGCAATTATGATTATAATTGTATACTCTGTCTTGTTACTTAATGATCATTCAAAAAATTGTATATTTCTGTTCATTTACAGGCCAAATTAGATTCGATATTTATTCTGATAGTAAGAAAAAAAACTTCAATTATTTATGCAATCCTACGTCAAAGTCCCAACTTCGTATTTTCATTTTAAGATATTTTAAAATCCAATGAAGAAGTAGATGTCAATAATTCTCTCATTATTTGGAGAAATTGTTTCAGTATTTGAACTTGGTACTATTTAGAAACGAATATGAATGTTAACATAGGTGGGAGATCGTGAAGGAGTAAGGAAAGCTAGTTTTTGGAAAAGCTATACCAAGCCGATTCAAAACACATTTGGGATTTCCAAGACTCGGTTAATGTGAGAAAAAGGGTAAGACACCTGGTATTTTTCCAGCGAAAGGATTTGTGGTGAAGGTCGATGGTACTTTACGAAAGGATTGCCGCCTCAGCTGGGGCTTCTCGCTAGGGTCAGGATAGAAATTAGCAGAGTAGCACCCCCACCTCTTGGCGACTCCTACAGTGAACCCATTTTTGGTCGCAACTGATGTGTGTTCTAGCGACCCTGAGTCACGCCACCGTGTATCGCAAGGGATCGGAAGAATTTTGCCTGGAAGATTTTGTGTAATTTTAGAATCTCTAACTTTCCCTTTTCACTCGGACAAAGGAGGAAACATTCCCAAGTCAAATTCCAATAATATATAGATACAAATACTTTGACGAGAAGCACCCTGGCAAGTTTGCATCCAGGTGCATTGCACCCACTGCACCCCAGGTAGGTGCACCCCTGCTTCTGATCAGTATGATATAAGTACGAGATTTCATTGATTTTTGCTCTACCGTTTAGGCCAGTAACAGGCAGACTGACGGCATTGCGAAAACCACTTTTTTGGATTCAGCGACTCCTAAAACGTATATTTCCGTAAAAATTCGAGGTCGAATTTTTTCGCGATAACCATACGCATGCCATAAGTGTCATGCAAGAGGATTTTGGTTGCCATGCCAATGAAAGGCGAAAACCAATCGTGCAGATTTAGTGCCATAAAAACATTTGTTTTTTTTAGTTAACTATTGTAAACATTAGTTTTATGGTTACAAATTTCAATCTCTTATCTGTTGATCATGACTTTTATTTAGTTGGCACGCAAAAAAATATTGTGGACTTTTCTGTGGCACGTGAGGCAGAAAAAATTCAACAATTTCAATAATATTTGCACATGAGTAATAGGGTAATAGAAGGTTCGCCATCACTGACCTAGAAAATACAAGACAACTCGTAAATTGTAAGAAACATGCAATTCACCCTATCTGAAATTTAAGTAGTTATATGTAGTAGTAGTAGTTAAGTAAAAGTCTGTGGGCAAGCTCGGTCGTGCCGCTCACAGCCAAACAGTGCAGTTAAAATTTATGTTGGCACTACGTTATTCGCAGTGGGAGAGGGGAAGGGTGGTGTGGGGTATATGTTTTGGAAGTTCGAGCGAATGAGTGGAATCAAGAAATGGCCGTAGAATTGCAGGCTACCAGGGTCGAATTGAGACCGCGCCTCGCCTATGAGGAAAGGTCTCGAAATTGAGACCCAGAGACGGAAAAGCCTTTTCCATGCTAATGCCAGACCCGGCTACGATTCAGCGCAAATCCTCGAAGATATTCCACGTCTCTGATATGGTTCACCAAAGTGTTTTTCCATTTTCGCCGATATACTGAGTGTGTGGAATGGAAAGGGGAGTGAAGGAAGAGGATAACGGGAAATGAGGTTAATGAAATTTACCAAGGGCTTGTTTAGCATCCACCTGCATAACGTAAATTTAAGAATTATATTAATCCTTCAATTTAACTTTAATTTGTGTAACTCACCGATTGTATGTGGAATGAAGGAGTTGGAAACCTCATGAAAATGAAAGCTATTAAATTCTCTAATACGTTTAAATACGTTTTTATTATAACAAATTACTATTTTGGTTTAGTATTAAGATTTAGTAGACCTACTGTTTTGCTCAGTTTTTAACTTCTTTTGACAAGTAGGTTTTTAGACGGGTGGATTGGGCTACCGGGACACTGGACAAAATTCCGGTGGGCGATGGTCTGTGGATGGTCTTGGCCAGAAGCGGGCATTTTTCCGATCTGTTTCCCACTTCCAATTCGCCACTAGTTATACACTCGCAGTTAGCATTCATTGGGCATTGGAAATGGATCGAGTTCCGCTTGCTGAGATTTCGCCTGCGGTCAGAGGAGAGATTGTGGGGAGGGTGGCTGCTGGATGTTCAGTTGCTGAAGTAGCAAGGCAGTTCGGTGTGCACCAAAATTGCGTGTACAGATGGGTCAAACGTAGCAACGATGGGGACCGTGATCTCAAAAATAAACTGCGAACGGGCCAGCACAGACATACAACTGAAGATCAAGATTTGGTGATTGGGCAACGTGTAGCAGAGCATCCTCTCACAAATAGAAATGACATTTTCCGTATGCATACATTTGTGCGGTCATATTTAAGGGAGAAATAGGAATTTAACACAGAGGCGGATTGCGTAGCGGCTGATTCCAAATTAAAAAATCCGAGCGACAAATTAAAAACCCTCAGGGGAGTGGATTTTTGGCATTAGTGAAAGCATGGTAGCAAATTTGTTACAATGCCGAATTATACATATTCTTCCGAAATACTAGCACTAATTTAGGACATTTAGTAGTTATTACTGATAAACAACGCAGTGGAAATGCATTTTGCTTATAAAACAATTGAATTCTATTTTATGTATTTGTTGAAAAGAAGAACTTCTCATAGTTCTCTGGTAATGGTAAAAATATGATTAAATGAAACAATTCTAATAATGCAACAAAATATACTGCAGTTTTCGTCTATTATGTATTTAGAGTTCCAATGTCGATTTAATGTTTGCTTCCAGTAAACTGGAATACTTATTCTAATAACAGATACTGCTATATCTGTTGTTATTAAAACTTACAATTTTCTGCCGTAGAAAATCTTCTTTTTGGTTTTCATTAAAAAATAACTCTAAAAATACAACCTCAATTCCATGAAATAAGCGAAAATTTAAATTAAAAATTTTGTATTACTCACGCATCCACATCCTTTACTACGTTGTCGGTTGAACTCCCTAGCGATCACAGCAACGTAGCCACAGTGTTCGTCCGGCGTAAATGGAAATCCATATCCTTTGGTAAACCGTTTCAGCATGGAAAACACTTTCCTGTCTTTGGATCTCTCCTTTGAGGCCCTTCCACCGGGACAAGAAGCGGTCTCCATTCGACCCCGGTAGCTTGCAATTCTACGGCCATTTCTTGATTCCACTCATTCGCTCGAACTTCCAAAACATATACCCCACACCACCCTTCCCCTCTCTCGCTGCGAATCATGTAGTGCCAACATAAATTTTAACTTCATTGTTTGGCCGTGAGTGTTGCGACCGAGCTTGCCCACAGACTTTTACAAATGACTGTACATATTTACATATGTAAATATTTCTTGCAAATTTAAACTTGGATCAAAGCATTTAAAGGTGGACAAAGGATGATTATTTATTTATTTAAATGCAAAGGCTAGGAAACTTGATTTAATTGTTTTGCATTTTTGCTGAGGAACGACAAATTTGATGATAGCTTCTTTAAGGCAAGAAACAGTACAGTACGTAGTCATAACTTGGATCGATTTGCATTTTTTATAGGGATGGGAGAATGTGGTAGGAGTTTGCAGTCCATATTAAATGTAGTAGAATTTGTTAACTCATACATACCATCATAATTGGTGAGCAATTATGCTACTTTATCAATTACGGAAATTTTTCTTATGTAGCATATGAGGTAACTAATCAGAATTACCTTCTATAGAATATATAAACCAAAGCGAGGCCTGCAGAGCCGAGCAGCTGCTGGGGGCTGAGCCTCCTAGTTCATTATAATTGTTGAAATCCATATCTTGACTTATGATAGGGTTGTCTGGGATTTCTCTTTATTGTTGACTTTTCTTATTTCTATGCTGCCTTTCTAAAGTTTAAAAGTAGTTTGTACATACTGAAATAAAGTTGCTTTTTGTTGTTCAGGTATAGCCCCTTTCCAGTGACTAGACCAGGGGTGGAGAACCTTTTTGAATTGGAAGGCCAAATGTTACTTAACTGAGATCTCATCAGGCCGCACATAGTTTTGCACGTTGCTTAATTCACATCAGAATTGAAGTAATATTAGGAAAATGCAATTTAACGACTTTTTTATTTATTGAGAACAGGTTTTATATTTCAGATTTTCTAATATATTTAAAAATTTTGAAAGATTTAACACAATGACTTTTTAATACAAAAGAAAAAGTTTCCACTAATTTACAAAAACGTAGGTAAACTTAAAAGAAGTTAAAACAAATTAAAAATTGTAATTTAAATGTTACATTCAATCATATATATCAAAATAAGGCAAATATAATTTAATGAATTTTTTGTGACTGTTTCCTGTGAGCTAAAGACAATATTTGGTTCAAGCTTTGTCGTTTTTAGCCTTAACTGATCTTCCATGTGAATGTCTGTTATCTGTGATCTCAGACACGTCTTGATTAAACTTAAATGTGAAAGTGTAGATTTACAACAATAAGTTGTGCCAAAACATGAGAGTAAACGACGAGCATATTGACATAGTCGTGGATATTCAACAGCATTCTTCCATATTTCAATTGGATCCTTCTTACTGTCGAATTGAGATTTCAAAATGTTGTCTTCTGAGAGCTCAATCAACTCCATCTGCAAATCTTCAGGTGCATTTAAGACATTAACGAGATGTGGTTGAAAAGCCAATTTCAGTGTGGTATCATGTTTTTCAAAATCTTTAAATCTGTCACTGTAATCCTCAATCAATGATTCTAAAACATTTATTTCCCAACTTACCAAGTTTTCGTGTATACTTTGTTCATCAATTACCTTTGCCAGTTCAGGAAAATGCTTGGCTGAAACAACTGATCTTGAAAGGCCAATCTTGAAAAAATCCAATGTCTTCATAAATGACTGAATTTGCTGCCACATTTCATATATTGATTTGGTTTTACCTTGTAGAGTAGTATTCAAATGATTTTGCTTTGACATTATATCACACAAAAATGCAACGTTTCTGCAGAAGTCATCCTACAATAATTCACAAGGCTCATTGGCATCTTTGAAAAAGGTCGTGATTTGTTTTTGCAAAGCGAAAACTTTTTCCAGTACCTGACCTTGTGACAACCAGCGCACTTTAGAATGATATGGAAGATCTACAGAAAATGTTTCATCGTCAAATTGGAGCATGGTTCGAAACTGACGTTGCCGTAAAGCATTTGCATGTATGTAGTTCACAATACCAATAACTTTATGTAATGTGTCATTTAAAATGGTAGATTTAGCGCAAAGATTCTGTTGGTGCAAAATACAGTGAAAAGAAATTAAGCTATCTGGATTTGATATTTCCTTCCTTAACAAAGCAATAAAACCTTCACGTTTTCCTCTCATGGAAGGTGCACCGTCTCTGCAAACACTTACGAGATTACACAAGTTCAGTTTTGCTTTCATACATTTCTCTTTAAAGACAGTAAAAATATCAATCCCACGCATTTTCCCCTTTAACGTTGCCAATGCCAATAACTCCTCATGGAAATAAAAATCTTCAGTTATAGCACGAATAAAAATTAACACTTGTGCTGAGTCAGTAATATCAGTGGACTCATCTAGTGCTATGGAGTAATAAATACCTTCACTTTGGCAGATTTTTTGAAGTTGTTCAGCAACACACTCAGCCAATTCATGCTGTCACTCAGTTATTGTTCTTTGTGAAAGAGGTAGCTGCCTGTACTTATTAGCTTTATCTGGATCCAGATATGCTACAACTTCTGCAAGGCACTCCTTTATGATTTCCACATCACTATATGGCCTACAATTCTTCCCAAGTATATATGCTACTTTATACGTTGCTTCAGTAGCTTGATCACTTTGTCCAGTAACCATTTTAAAACAAGTTAGAAAAGTGTACAACGTATCACAAATGGGCACATTTCGTGCAATGGACTATTAGAAAGCAATTATATACCTGTACGTAAGGGAAATTGCATTTTAAAGTTCTTTTCTTCATCATAAATAATCCATTTTCTTCCTATTTAATAATATTACATGCACACATAAGGAAATTAAACATTTGTTTGGGAGATTGTTTATGTTAGCAACAATGAAGTAACCATGCAAGAAATTTTCTAAGTTCAACTCAATATAAGACATTCTTGTTTGATTTTCTCTATAATGGCTACTCCTACGATAAAAATGTATAGGAAAGGAAATACTCTACCAGTTCTACAACTTTCTTACTATATCTGATTGAAAGTCCCTAATATCAAATTTCATGAAAATCCGTTCGGTAGAAGCCGAGAACGAACATGCGGACGGACGGACCGACCGACGATAATAGGCACTCACGCTATAAGCAAAACGCGCCTAAAAATGCTGCTGTTGTCTTTTCTGGCATTTCAGTTTCAAAAGTGCAGATTTCCATTCATCTTCCAATGATGCATATTTGTGGTTCCTGTGAGTCTCATAATGCTGGTTTGCGTTATATCTCTTCACTGTTGCAATTATAGCATCACAAAGTAAACACATCGTTTTGTCTTCCACAGAAACTACATAATACTGCAACTCCCATTGTTCATTAAACATCCTATTTTCTTCCTTAATAGTTCTGGGTCTTTTCTTTGTTTGACTTTTTCACATTTTATGGGTCGCCAAATTAAATTTCTATAAAGTTAAATACAAGACTTAAATAAAGTTTTGTACAAATAATTTTGAAAGTCAGTTTAAAAGAATTTAATTAATTAATTGGTGACTTACTCACTCAAATAATACTGTTTCCCCTTGCAGGCTTAAAAGGGTTTAAATCTGTAATTGTAATACATCCAATTAAGTAATTATCGAAGTAGAAATATTTGGACGATTTCATACCATTAAAAATACTAGAAATAGAAACTAATCTTTTATTTAAAATTCCGCACCAATTTTGGTTTGTTCGTAAGTCTCTCAATAACATAACATCCCGGTGGTAGAGAGCGTGAATCATGCGAAGCACTGATAGAAACCTTCGTTAAACACTCGTTGTGTCAGCTAGTAAGATGTCCCACGAGATCGAACAATATATTAGATTTACTCGTAACGAACTACCCCGAGCGTATGAACAAGCTTTCCATAGAGGAAGGAATAAGCGATCATAATGCTGTGTACGTAGAATTTAAGTTAAAAGTGGAGAAACAGGTTAAGGCTAGAAGACGCGTATATATGTACGCCAAAGGCGATTTCTCGAAATTTAGGTCTTTTTTACAGACAAAATTCCCTAATTTCTGCGAGGCATCAATCGACGCTAGTACAGAGGAATTATGGTGCGTGTTCAGGGATATGATGCGAGAGGGTACGGATAATTTCATTCCACATAAACTTAAACGTGATGGTGCAGAACCAAGATGGTACAACCAGAAAGTTAGATGCGCTCTTAGACGGCAAAGAAAACTTCACGCTCGCTTAAATAATAATTCTTCAAAAGTCACAGAGGAACAGAGGTCAACGATACGGCATCAATACAGAGAGGCGCAGTCAAGAGCTAGATTAACAATGCGAGAAGCATTTAATGATTACAAAAAGAAAGTTCTGCATAGTAATTTGAAAGAAAATCCGAAAGCATTTTGGTCATACGTTAGAGAGGTTCATGGTAGAGGCCCCACCATAGCGTCATTGAGAACGGAGGCAGGTGATGTAGTACACGATAGCGCGGAAAAAGCGAACTTGTTAAATGAACACTTTCAGAAAGCGTTTACTTCAGTGAGCAACGAAATTGAGGAACCAGCTTTGAATGATGAGGGAAATTCGATGGAAGATTTGATATTCTCTGAAACAGGTATCGCGCACCAGCTAGAGTCGATTAAGCAAAATAAGTCTCCCGGGCCGGAGGGCATACCCGCACGTGTTGAACGAGCCCTCGGTAATCTCACCTTACTTGAAAATAATATTCGAAAAATCTGTTGCACATGGTACCGTTCCAAAAGACTGGAAGCTAGCATGCGTAACGCCCATCCACAAAGGCGGTGATAAAGAGAACCCCGAAAATTATAGACCGATTTCCTTGACGTCAGTATCGTGTAAGATTCTAGAACATATAATCGTTAGCTCTGTTCTGCGTTATTTAGATGGTCGTTCTTCGCTAAGCAAAAACCAACACGGGTTTCGGAAAGGTAGGTCATGCGAAACGCAGTTCGCCCTGTTCGTAAACGATTTGTTACAATGCGGAGAGAAAAACACTCAGGTTGATGCCATTTTCATTGATTTTAAAAAAGCATTTGACAAAGTACCCCATAATAAATTAATAGGAAAACTCGGAAAGTACAGCATAAACCCTAATATCGTGAGTTGGGTAAAAGACTTCCTCCCAAACAGAAAACAGATAGTAGTTATTGATGGGAAATCTTCATACCCGGTAAAAGTCGCATCAGGTGTTCCACAGGGAAGTGTCATAGGCCCACTACTATTCCTGATATATATAAACGATATCTGCTCGGTAGTTTACTGCAAAATAAGACTTTTCGCAGATGACACCGTTTTATATAAGGAGATAACGAGTCAGGATGACCAAAAGTCTCTCCAGGAAGATTTAAATGCCCTTTCAGCATGGTGTCAAGATTGGAAAATCGAAGTTAATCACAGCAAATGTTCTCTATTGAGTTTCTGGAAGAGTAAGAACAATGAATTAGTCTCGGAGTACAGAATTGATAGATTGAATATCCAATCTGCAGAGTACGTTAAATATTTACGAGTCACCATTTGTCGTGATCTATCATGGAATAAGCATATTCGAAGGATCGTAGGCGCAGCTAATAAGAAATATGGCTTCATAGGCAGAATAGTAAGAAGTAGCACAGAACAGGTACGAGAAACGTGTTATTTATCATTGGTCAGATCTCAGGTCGAATACGCTTCCAGCATATGGGATCCGTACGTAAAGGGACAGATACTTGAGTTAGAAAGAATCCAACGCAGAGCAGCCAGATTCGTAATGCAAAAATATGAGCAAAAATTAAGCGTCACATCACTCTTGAAGGAGTTGAATTGGATATCGCTAGAGGATTGCAGAATTAGCGCTAGGTTAAGGCTTCTGGAGAAATTTAGGTCGGAAGTTCTCTTAGAGGAGGTCTCAGGAATATTAGAGGCACCTACGTACATGGGCAGGCACGATCATGAGAATAAAATACGTGAGATCGACTGTAGGACCGAGCGATATCAGAGCTCGTTTTTCCCAAGGATCATACGGGATCATAACAGGAGAGTGATTCCCACGAGGGACGTTATTAGGTAGGTTTTGCTGTGCTGCACCCCCTGCCACCCACCAGTCTGATGATTTGCAGGGTATCATGTAGATGTAGATGTACATTCATTCACAGAAAAAAGTTGATATTCACATGAATAGCGGGAAAAAATGTATATAACAAAGATTCACTCACAGTTTACTAAAATGACTGCAAGACGTTGCAGGAGGAGTAATATATATCCTCAGTCAATCTGAGACTTTCATAGACACGCGCAGACATATATTTTTATTCATGCCCTAGATTAATTTCACATGCATGCATTTAGGCACGGTAAAAAGTTATTAAATTATTAATATAATAATAGTCGTCTGTTGGTTGGTTGGTCACGCTATGCAAATGCTAATAACTCAAGAAATAATAATGATAGAAACTCGAAATTTGGTAGGGATGCTTGATTAACACTTATTTGGAGAATGACAAATTTAAATTGTGAAAAAATTCCTTGGTTCGTCTCCAAGAGAGGCATTTCCATTTCCCATTACTTAACATGTAAAACGCGATTTTTCGACGTGCAGGCTTTTATTCATTTGCAAATTAAAATTAGAAGAAATTAACAGACGACCTTCAGATTTGAAGCATTTTGAAGAAAAATTTATAGTTTCTTATTCCGTTCGTCTTTTTTCGCCCACAGTTCGAAACATTCCACGTTAAACATTTAATTTACATATTTTGTGGAAATCTCGCCATTTTAACGTGATGTTGCTATGTCGACCATTATCATTGTTACATCTCAAATTACTATTATTGTATACATCCTTCTGGGAATAAGCATGCCTTGAATGCTTCAATACAAGAGAGAGAGAGGACGGAAGGGAAGAGATTGGTGTGTTTTGTGGAAAATAAGTATATTAACGTAAATATAAAAAAATTTAAGTATCAACAGTGTCATTTTAGAAAAATTGGAAATAAAAAGCATTCTTAAATTCTTTGTAAACCATATGTGCTTATAAATTTATATTGTTATTCCTGGAATTAATTTCGTAACAATGGCCGAAGTTTGGAAACGAATATAAATAAATGAAATTCAATTAAAATTAAAAGGACATTTAAAACTGTTAGCAGGCAATTTTCAAAGAAACAACAGTGGATCTTTTAATGCATTGATTTGTTTTTATAGAAGGAATTTTGGTGCTTATTTAATATAGAGTAAGTTCTAAGGCTTATAATCCATTTAAATCTAATAACAGTGCCTATTATAGTTTAGAGAAAGAACTTTATTTATTCACTTTACAGAATGAATGAATTTTAGGCTAGCATTGCCTGTTATAAAAGGAGTTACTTTGGCATTTACAGTATGTAAAGTGGAAGTTGTACTGAATTGACTCAAGTACATATATTTCAAAGCAAAAATCAAAGTTTGTTACCGAAATTCTGCTTATTTCATGAAATTGAAATACTAATGCATTAATCCATTAAAATCTGTTAAGAGTGGCTATTTTAGTTGAAAGAAATATACAGTCGAATCCCGATTTAAGGTTCTCCCATTTAATGTTTACCCACATTTAAGGCGGTTTTTTTGCGGTCCCGACCAAAGCTCCATATAAATATTGTATTGTATGACCCGATTTAGTGTTCCTCGATTTAGTGAATTGCCCACAATTAAGGGACAAAATTCTGGTCCCTTGCAGGGCATCGCCTCGATTTCAGGTATGTTTACACCGTGACTCAAGAATATTTCATTTTTTGGAGATGTAATATTAATTCAATCTAACCATCAATGGCACAACACATACTGGCATTGTTACTACATTAAATAAATTCAAAAGAATTAATATTTAGTCGTGCAGTTTTGTCAATCCACCTGTTACGCACTTCACGAAAGTTGTGATGACATCATCCCGTGAACACAGAATTTTTTGTTTCATTTCGCAGGCGCTCGTTCACTAACTTGACGCGTAGTTGGACCACCCACGTTTACCACAGCCATATTTACCTTGTTAACCCGAAAGGAAGACAATCCCCCAAAAAAGGGGATGCCTTATTCACTACAATGTTACTATTACATCAAGGCGGCGATGTTATTAAAACTTTGGATGTATGATCTTACTCGTCAGTCACTGTAGCATTTCCCTACACCGCACAAGACACGCAATCAAATTTGCGAGCCCTCTTCGCATAAAGGGCCGAAATGTAACAAATGAGACTAAAAACTGCTTCACTGAGGGATAATTATTGGAAACTCATAAATACAGTAAAACTCCGTTATACCGCGCCTCACTATACCCCGGATTCGGATTTACCATGTGTCTAGTCATGTCCCCCAAAATGATTCCATTTATTTTTTTCGTAAACATCCTTGTTTCAAATTTTACCGCGATTTATTTTCTTCGTAAATAACATGGTTCATATTTTACTGCGATTTATTTTCTTCGTAAACAACTTGGTTCAAATTTTACCGAGATTTATTTTCCCTGTAAATAACATGGTTCATATTTTACTGCGATTTATTTTCTTTGTAAATAACATGGTTCATATTTTACTGCGATTTATTTTCTTCGTAAACAACTTGGTTCAAATTTTACCGAGATTTATTTTCTTCATAAACAACTTGGTTCAAATTTTACTGCAATGCTAAATCCCGTCACTGTCTATAAGAATGATAAGAAATTGTAGCTGAAGTCCAGAACCGTGGAAGAGCAGAAAAATTATCGGAAGATGACAGCGAGAATGAAGAGATGTGTGAGGTTGAGACCCCTTAGATAAGTAAAGTATTGGATAACATCAGTGAAGTGATGAATTGGATGGAGAGACAGAGTGATTGTGACCATCTTCATCTTTTACATTTGCAAAATATTAAGACATATGTGAAGAAGAAAACGCCATCAGCTGTCGTGCCAAAAGAAAATATCTGACTATTTTAAAAACACCGATTAAAGTAAGGTATGGATTTAAATAAAAATACGATATCAGTTTTTATAGTATTTTGCAATTAAGTTTGTTATAACGCATATACTTTCACGTTTTTAAAAATTATTTCCCGAAATACCACGGGTTGCCGATAACGCGGGTGTACATTCTGTCTCCCGAAACCTGCGTTATAATGGGGTTTTACTGTATTATCTTATATAACCCATGCGAGCCCAATTATATCATGTATTCGTTATAGCATGCGAACTTAAAAAACTGAAAGGATCTGCATGCTTGGTTGATTCTTCCTATATAGGAGCACTTCAATTGTGTTTATTTGCTTAAAAGTTTTAAGAAAGTTTGCCTCGGAAGAATTAAAGATCACAAATTCACTGCTAGGAGGTGCAATGAGGGTCACAGCCATGAAGTGACCACTACTTTCGCAAAAAAGCCATAAGCTAGAGGACTTACAGTTGGTATTATTCTCAACCATCTTCTTTCTGTGAAATTTTACAAATGAAAAAATTTATCGTAATTAATCTATAACTTAATATTTGTGTTTTAACTAATAAAACATATTTGACATTAATGAACTGCCATTTAGTCTTTCAATTTTAGATAACCCCCATTTAATGTATTACTCAATTTAAGGTACAAAAAACTTGTCCCCGACACAAACGTTAAATGGGTGTTCCACTGTATGTACATGGTACTTTTATTCACTTTTCAGAATGAATGAATTCTAGGTTAACATTGCATATTATAAAAGGATTTTTTTTGGAATAAGAAGTTTGTTATGTGGTTATTTTAACTGAATTGAATCAAGTTCTCTTCTAAGTTTGAAATCCATTTAAAACTGGTGAAAGTGGTTCTTTCGGAAAATGAGAAGGCAAGAGTGCTGAGCAGACGATAAACGATATTGAGGTACATTATATTCCAAAATCTATTTAAAGTATTATCAGAGGCAATTGAAGATTGAACCAATTTTTTGGAACCGGGATTCTGTTTATTTAACGAAATTGAAATCCTAATGCTATAATCAATTTAAAACTAATAACAATGGCTATTTTAGTAGAAAGAAAGGTACTATTTTATTCCCAAGGAATTTCTGTGAGATTTTAGTTAATTAATTAAAACACTTATAATAGGTATAGAAATATTTGATGATTAAAACAGTGCACAATTTTATTCTTGCGATTTTTACGTTGCATTGATGAAAATGTAGATTCATTAAACCTGTTGAAATTCAACAGGCACTTCTGCTAGTTATAAATAAAAACACATTTCAACTTCCTCAAACCATAGCAACTGATGATCAGTAGTGTTTTCTATCACTTTTGTAAGTAGTCTACTCAAGCATTTTTTTCAATTTTCCGCTCTCAGTATTAACGTATTCCTGAAAAATTAAGGTTCTGTGAGTTTTCAATTTATTTAAAATAATATATTCCTTTACTGTTCTTTCTTTAACTTTCCTACTAAAACCATATATGAATTTGAAGATGCATGCGGAAGGCCGCCACATTCAGTATCACAAAAGGCTGCCGGTTCCCCACCCCTGGACTAGGCAAATGCTCTTCGTTCTCTGGGTTTTGTAAGAGAGTCAAGCAAGCAGATTGAGAGGTAGATTCATAAAGGGTAATGTTTTCTCTCATAAGATTTCATGTAATAAGGGAGATTAGGTTTAAGTCATTGCCACTGTACCCAGGGGCGTGCCATGCTTCATGGCCACCCATGTGCAAGTATCTCATTGGCCACCCTTTTTAGGTGTTCTTTACAAAAATAAACAAGTTAGGAAAGCGTACAACATATCACAAATGGGGCGCGTTTCGTGCAATGGAGTATTAGAAAGCAATTATATACCTGTACGTAAGGGAAATAGCGTTTTAAAGTCCTTTTCTTCATCATAAAATAATCCATTTTCTTCCTATTTAATAGTATTACATGCACACGTAAGGAAATTAAACGTTTGTTTGGGAGATTGTTTATGTTAGCAACAATGAAGTAACCATGCAAGAAATTTTCTAAGTTCAACTCCATATAAGACTTTCTTGTTTGATTTTCTCGATAACGGCTACTCCTACGATGAAAATATATAGAAAAGGAAATACTCTACTTTACCAGTTCTACAACTTTTATTTGAAAAATATTTTGATATGAACAATAGTTTATGAGATATTTTTTGTCTCTAGTAAAGTGGTACCCCTGATTGGCGTACGTGATTCATTTTTGCGATTTTCTTATTATATTTGATTGAAAGTCCTTAATATCAAATTTCATAAAAATCCGTTCGGTAGAAGCCGAGAACGAACATGCGGACGGACGGACGGACCGACGATAATAGGCGCTCACGCTGTAAGCGAAACGCGCCTAAAAACGCCTTATGGTTTGATACATTTCCATAGCCACCTCCATTGCACTGGTGGTGTTTTTCCTGAGCACTCTCATCATAGCATATAGACTCTGTCTGAGGTTCCAATGCAACTTTTCGTGGAGATTATACCTAAATAGTTGCACAAATAATCTTCCTCCAACCTCCAACCATCAAATACCGTATGTACCCAAATATAAGACGAGGTTTTTTTCCAGTTTTAGCACCTAAAAAATCTTGAGTCGTGTAGTATGGAATAACTTCACGTACATCAATCGTATGTTGTAAAAGTGGATGACAATCGCTTTGGTGGGAGCAGATGTAATTCTTTCCTATCATAATGGAAAACTGGGGTTAGAAACCTGATACTTCATGTACTACAATGTAGCATAGTGTATTGAAAGCTAATTATAACAGTCCTTGTCAAAATCAAAAACATTCATTTCGGCACCAGTGAATTTCATTCTATCATACATGAATAATAGTATACATTGAAAAAGAATCTCATCGCACCAACAATTTTAATGATTGTAATTATGACTTGAATGCAAAAATTGTAATGATTGAATATAATCAGATAGTAAATTTGTCAAAATTACTGTTTTCAATGTTTTTTTTATTTCTGAGTTTAAAAGAGGGGGGTCGTCTCATATTCAGAGTCATCTTATATTTGGGTAAATATGGTATACAACTGTAATCATCTCTATTCTTACTCCGAAAGAAACAACAACTTTGTTTTTTTTAATGTTAATTAAAATCTTCAACTTGTGAATGCTCGACTTTGTGGGAGGATTTCATTATGAAAAAAAAATATCAGTACTTTCCATGAGCAAAAATTTATTATGACTGGTTTTACTAATTACAGCATCTCCAGGTAATAAGCAAAACCACTCATAATAAATTGTTGCTTGTGGAAAGTATTGTTATTTTCTTTTCATTAATTAATAGATCTGACCGATGCTGTGGGTGTCCTGCCCTGTCTCAAACTGATAAATATAAATATCTCGGCATTGTTATTGATCAACACTTTAGGTTTGATCTACACATCCTGAAACTAAATGCTAAATATCAGTTTTACAATTTTAGACATTTACTACCTGTTGGTATAACAATCATGGTTTATGATGCATTGGTATCGAGTATTTTGAGATATGGAGTTATAGTTTGGGGTGATGCTGCGAATTTGCTTATGAAAAGGTTAATTCAAAACCAAAAGAGAATTCTAAGACTAATGGATAATAATGACATACATAAGGACTTTAAACAATTATGTATAAAATATAACATAATACCAGTTAATAAACTAAGACAGTACGTAGCCAGTGTTTGATGTTATTTTTGAAATGCATACAAGATACCAAGATTAATTCCATATTATGTAAATCTTAAAAATCCTTATAAATTTGAAGTACCAAAATATTTTAATAATAATGGTAGAATGCAACCGGCTGTGTATGTCCCAACCCTATTTAATAAACTACCACAGGATTTATGTAATTTAAATACCATAAAAGCTGTAAAAACAAATGTTAAAAACTGGTTGATAAAGTCCTAACTTGGAAATTGTGACCGACCAGATATCTGTAAATTTGGAACCTCCAGACAAGTCCATGACTTTGGTGGACCAAAAAATTTTACCTTTATTCTTTTATCTCTCTATGCTAATGGTAATCTATGTTAACATTGTAAATTATTATTCCAATCTTAATTTTGTAATTTTAAATTCATTTTGTACTCTTATATTTTAGAATAGTTGGAAGTTTTTTTTTTCGTTTAAATATATATTTAAAAAAACCTTATTTCTAGCAGCCCAATCTGCATGCTCACCTAAATCTTGCAATGTGCTGCAGTCATCTTTGTTTTCTACTATTCTGTATATGTGACACACATCACAAATAATCTTATGTTAGATTTAAGGGTTGTTGATGAAGATTGAGAAAAGTCCAAGCAAACTTCTTTGCGGAACATCTGAGTTTACACCTGATTCCTTGTGATAGACTTATTCTCACCCTTTGCATGTTTTGTAAGAAAGACCTGATCTACTGCATCACTCTTCTATCCAATCCCACTTCCGGTATTTTTTGTAATAACAAATTATGATATACCCTATCAAAGACTTTGGAATAATTTACAATGATAGCATCTATCTTTTATCCTTTATCCAGTGCCTCTACAATATCTTGAGCCAATGCAGTTATCTGGCTTCCGCGAGAGTAACCACTATGAGAACCATGTTGTTTCTCCCCTAAGCATTTGTTTACCTGACAGAATGTTTTAATGTAATTATTAATTATGTGCTCCATTTGCTTACAGATTACACATGTTAAGCTGATTGGACAGTAATTAATCTATATTTGCATGTGCACCACCTTTATGTGTAGGAAGGACTATTCCACTTCTCCAGTCTTTTAATATTTATCTGTTGTTCAAAGTTACTATAAAATTACACAGAAGTATGGAACAGTCGCTTCTCCTCCTAGTTTTATCACTTCTGCTGTTATGCTATCAGTCTTACATGATTTATGTGAATTTATCTTGTTTATCCTATTTATGATATCCTTGCTACATATTTGCAAATCTTGAACCAGATTAACTAAATCAGAAATAAAGTCATCTTTCATTTCCTCTTCAGTGGTAAAAGACCTGGTAAACCAGTCATTAAATGCTTCAGCCTTTGAAGTTGGATACAGCCTATGTTTTGTTATGTTATTATGTGCAATGTTTCATTGTTAGTTACTATAGCATTTTATTTAAACATGAACACAATTCTTTGAAGGCCAAATGGCCTCATTTGACAATGTGGCTCCTTTGGAAATCCAGGGTTAGCTGCTTCTTTTGGAGGTGTGAGCAGAGAGCCTAGACCCCAGGTCAGTGGAGGAGTAGCAGGTACTTCAAGACTAAGAGGTCAATTGAAATTGTCTGTATCATATGCCAGGGGAGCTTTATTCATAATGGTGCACCATGCAAGATCATTGCCTCTTGTTGGAGGAAATCAAGAGCCTTCAGCCTATGTAAAAATTTATCTTCTTCCTGATCCTACTAAAGCAACAAAGAGGAAGACAAAGATTGTTCGTCGAAATTCACATCCTACCTTCATGGAAATGGCAAGTATAGAAATTAATTTATATTGTTTTGAGCAGAAAATATTGTGAGCTTATCTAATTTTCAGTTTTAAATTAACAGTTTTAAAACCATCAGTATTGGACCAATTTTTATTTATCCTCAATAACTTACATCAGCCCATTAAATTCCCCCAACAGATTGAAGGAAATAACTCCCTCAACTTCTTTGATTTAATCATACATAGATACACACACAGCTTACAATTAGCAATTTTCAGGAAACCAGCTTATACCATTCACACCATTCACTCTTCTTCTTTCCGCCCCACTCCACACAAACACATGGTTTATCACACTCTTATACACTGGTTAACACACACCCCTCTCTCACAGGCAGAATTCGATAAAGAATTAAATGTCATTAAACAAATAGCCATCGCCAATGGTTTTCCACATAAATTAATTGACACACTCCTATATAGAAGACAAAGGAAATTAACCCTTGAACATTGTTATAATACTCTGCCTTCTGTTAACAAACCTCATTGGTGTAAATTACCATACATCCATCATATTTCCCAGCTAATTGCGAATTGCATCCCCAAAGATAAATTACGTCCAGCTTTCTACACCCTCACTAATCTAGGGAAAATTTTATCTACCAATAAAGATAAGTTTGACAATTTATTCAGGAGCAGTGTCTATAAACTCTCCTGTAATGACTGTAACACCATTTACATAGGGCAAACAGGGAGAGATTTCCACGTTAGGACTACCGAACATTGAAAATCTTTCCTACAAGGCTCATTCAAATCACACTTTGCTAAACACTTACTAGAAAACAACCATTCCTCAAACTTTAACTTTCACAACTATAGGTCCCAGTTTAAATCTTTTATAATAGTTGGAAATACTTTTACGCCATAATGATAACGCACTCAACCTCATCAACGAACTTATTCCTCTCACCCATTCTTCCTTGCTTACTTGGTTTCTTCCTAACACCCATTCCTCCCCAATACCTTGACTCAGCCTTTCCTCCCCCCTCACTGTACCCATTCATTGGTCCCCTCTACACCTTTCCCTCTCCCACTCCCCTCTGATTCCGATTATAATTGCATTCCTTATTGTTTTTGTACCTGATGATAACTAGATATTAGTTGAAATTGGTCGTATCTATTTTAATAAAGTGGAACTTTTACCAAGTGATTTTTTTCTCATTTTACTCATCAGTATTGCTATTATTATACAACTTTTATTATAACTTGACACGTATGTATGTCTGCTCCCAATAACTAAACATTTTGGGCACTTCCATATTTGCTAGTAGTATGAAATTTTGACTGTTTGTAGATTATGGTATACCCCCAACTTAAAAATTTTCAAATCTCAAAAAAAAAGTAATGAGTTTGACCCCAGGGGATAATTTCCATTTCCCATATGGTAAAACTTAAAAAGCCATTTTTTGAAGTGCAAGTTTCTATTCTTTTTATTTGCTAGTACAGTAAACTTCCAGTTATCCGGCACTCAAGCAACCGGAATTCTCAAGCAACCGGCATCTCCGGCCTCTAGATTTTTAAAAAAAATTTCATCTAGTTTGGAATATTACCGCTAACATTGGTGCTTTCTGCGATTTTTTACATCTATTTCGGAATGCTACCGTTAATTTAAATAAATATGGCATTCGCATTGGTAGTCGTAATACGCAACTATGTATGTTTTTTGGAATCAATGTTTGTGTTAAAAGAAATATTTCGTCCACCCTTTTTAAATGCCTCCTAAAACTGCAATATGCGCTAAAAGTGATAAAAGGAAATGGGTTGAACTAACCTTAACCCAGAAACTTAATATCATTAAACGTTTAGAGAAAGGTGAGAATCGCAATGTTTTAATGAATGAGTTCAATGTCGGTTTTTCAACTATTTATGACACTGAGGCACAGAAATCACAGTTATTGAAATTTGTTACGTCTTCTGAGACTATTAGAGGAATTGAATATCGGCGCACTCTTCATAAGCCAAAACTTGAGTAATTGGATATTGCTGTGTATGAATGGTTTTCTATGAAGCATTGCGAGGGAGCCCCTATTTCTGAACTAATGTTGATTGAAAAGTCTAATGATTTTTATGAACAAATGGACATTAGTGAACTGTGTGCATTTTCAGATGGATGGTTAACACGTTTTAAGATTAGGCATTGGATCAGACGTCTAGATATTTTGGGTGATAAAATATCGGGTGACCAAGAAGCTGCCGATAAATTCTTTGATTTTTTTGAAACATTAGTTAAGGAACATGATTTAACCCCTGATCAGATTTATAATGCTGATGAGACCGGTTTGTTTTGGCGATGTTTACCACATTCAACTCTGGCTAGTTCAAGTGTTATTCTACTTGTTACTCTCTCGAGTCCACTTTTATTGTTAATAAAAAAATAAAAGACGTAAGTTGACATTTTTTTCCCACATAAAGTTTACAATCTGGTTCGTAGATGGCAACACCTTACAGCAGAAAAAAGAACTACGTAGGCGTAGTGTCATAGGTTTCCATTCTTGTATCAAACCTCCTAAATAAGAATGTTTTAAGAGTGAGAAAATTTTATGCATTATAATAGTTTATTACTTTATTTTAAGGCTGCATACCTATTTTGGGCTTAGATGCAGAATCATACTCTCGTCTTGGAATTGCTTATTTATACACTACTTTACTCAAGTTCGTCTTTCGTTTAATACCAGTTTTCCTCAAAAATTTCTGCTAATACTTTGACAAGGAAACAATTTTTGTTGTTGGAAAATTCTAATGGTTGGACTAAGTTAACCCTTACCTCCCATTGTTATTAAAACAAAAGAGAAGCTAATAGCGATAGGCATACGAGAAACTGCTGGGTGTAATGTAGCTAGTAATTATTAAAATATTGCTATTAAGTGTATTGAATACTTGTATATTTTAATTTCATTACTTCCTTGAATATCAAGAAATTATTTAAGAATAACTTTTAGTAGAATATCGATTCTATGGGTTAGAAATTCCAAGGTATATGTATAGTTTTGCATCTGTTCCATATTTTGGTTTCCAAATGCATTAAGGCCTATCCAATAAAACTCTCAAGCAACCGGAATATTCAGTTAACCGGAAAGCCCAATTCCCCGAGCATGCCGGATAACAGGAAGTTTACTGTAGTATGAAATTTTGACTGTTTGTAGATTATGGTATACCCCCAACTTAAAAATTTTCAAATCTCAAAAAAAAAGTAATGAGTTTGACCCCAGGGGATAATTTCCATTTCCCATATGGTAAAACTTAAGAAGCCATTTTTTGAAGTGCAAGTTTCTATTCTTTTGCATATTTAAATTGGAGGACGTTGACCTATGGTCTTTGGACATTGAACTGTTTTAAAGAAAAATGAAGTTTCTTATAATTATCACAGATTTCTGCATTCACTTTGAAATTGCTCAAATTATACGTTTAGTTCACACAGTTTGGGAAAAAATCTGCTTTTTATCGGGATGTTGTCTTGATGACCATGATATTGTTAAACCTTGAGCTTACATTGTTGTCTTCCTAAATGTAAGGAAAGCATGCTTTGAATGCTTTAATATGAAAGAGAGAGGGAAGGAGGGAGATGGATGGAGGGAGGGAGTGGGAGGGAAAGAGAAAGGGAGATAGGGAGTTTATCTCCCTTCCTCACTCTCTCACTTTTATGTCTTTTAGTAAGACTAAAAACCTAAAAATAAATAAAATAAAAATTACTTTTTTACATTATACAACTGTTATATTAAGGGCACTAAAATTCTACAAATGAATTAAATAAAAAACTTTTTAATTTATAGAACTTTTATATTAAAGGCACTGAAAACCTAAATATTAATTAAATTTTGACATGAGGTGTCATCTGTTGTGATAGATTCTCAGATTTCCATATTAATAACATATTTAGTATTAGGATACTAATGAACATAATTTGAACATCTTAATATAAAAGTTGTGTGACTTTTGCAAAGCTGATATGATCTGATGATTAAAAAATTAAGTACTAAGGCATGGAGAACGTAATAAGAAACATCAACATCCCAAACATCAAGCATTCCAGTAGGTTTATTATCAGCTTTGCAAAAGCCACACAAGTTTTATATTAAGATGTGTTCAAATTTTGGGAAGCGTTAGAAGGCACGGGAGTTTTCAAAGTTGGAGGAAGGATTATAAGAACAGTGAAATATGTGGATGATCAAGTACTTCTAGCAGGAAAGGAAAAGGAACTCCAGAAAATGATAAATAGACTAGTGATAACAGGTAGAAAATATAGTATGGAAATAAATATAGAAAAATCCAAGGTAATGCTAATATCAAGTAAAGAAGAAGAAAATTTGAACATAAGTTTTGGAGGAAATCCATTAGAACAAGTTTCAGATTATAACTACCTTGGAAGCATCATTGGCTATTATTTACCTAAATACGATGTTTCTAACCTGCCAGATCAATCATTTATTTAGTTTTATAACAGAGTTAATTAATTCTTCCGTATTTCTTTCTCCACCTCCTATACAAAATAATCTATATTGTTTCTTTCCCTCTCTCCCTCTCTCTTTTTTCCTTCTTCCATGTTAATGGTCTCTAAATTTCTTAGTAGTTCTTTTAATCCATCTCAAGAACACAGACTGTTCCTGCAATAAGAGGAATTAGGAACTATGCACTTTGATTTAAGAAAAAGACAAAGTACCTAATTACCCCTTTACCCAATAATTAATATCCTTTTATATTTAGCAGTGCTTGAAATGGCAAATTTTATGAAATGAAACGCTAGTTTTGATATCAGAATGGAAGTCTCTGGACACGAAAACACGAGACGGAACAATGTTATAGATGCATGTGACAAACCGACATAAATATCTGTATTTGAGGCGGTGGTCGCTTTCAGAACAAAAATAAATCAGCAATAAATTATTCCATTGTTTGGATGTTTCCATTATTTAGAGTTCCGGATAAACGATCTTCTACTGTACTTACATTGAAATAAAGTTATTATCGTTATAATTTTTATTGGCAATGTATAATTTTTTTAAATCTTCATTACATTGTTTGTCTGCATTTTGGTTGATAGATGGAGTATTATTTTCCCTTGGAAACAATTATGCTGCGCACACTTCAAGCTACAGTGTGGAACCATGACTCCCTACAGGAAAATGAGTTTCTTGGAGGTGTTTCCCTACCATTAGACTCTCTTGGCTTACCTGCTAACTCCACTACTGAATGGTATAATCTTGTAAACATCCACCGTTGAGAAACAAGGTGTCAGCATTTGTTTGGTGTGTCATTATTAGATTCCATTTTTTTCAGTATTGCATGTAAGTGGAAGAGTTCAAAATTGAAGGTATCCTTATAAATGTTTCTAGAAATTTTTGTTATGCTAAAAGTATTCTGATAACTTATTTTACTCTGCCATAGGCCACGCAATATTGTTGCTTTTATTTATGGATTGATTGGAATGGTGTTGTGAGACTGGAGATGTAAGCAAATTAAATTAATTTTTACATATTTATGTATTTAAAAAATGAATTATTTCTTGTAAAAGGCAAAAAAATCATGTTTGTTATGTGATTCTATTTTATGATAATGACTGGAGCAAACAAGAAGTTTGAAGGAGTTAGGGATTTGACTTACTGTACATGATAAGAATTTTCTGGAGCAGTAAAGTAATTGAACATGATAGATTGAAAAATATAATATGTTTTGCCTTAGATTCTCAGAATAAATCCATTTTATTGCTGAAACTTGAATACAACTTGAATTGAAATATGAAAAAAATTATCTGAAGTTCAGGGGCATAACTACAGGTTTGGGGCCCCTATGCAAGTAAAATTTTAGTGGGCCTTACCTATGTAAAATAAAATAAAATAATTTTTATATGATTTTAATTTTCGATTTTTTTCCACATTTCAATTCTGAAAATGTCCCTATCAACTCACTGGTTTTCATTTAGCATGATTCTGAGATTTCTACTGAAAGAAGTGATGAATACTTTAATCTACTTCTGGCCATTCAAATGCGTAGATATCTTTTCATTAACTTTAATTTTTAAAATGATCTTTCATTTGACAAAACAGTTACAGGAATTTGTCAAATATATCATCAAAACCGAACATACATTGCTATATATTGATGCAAGTCTGTATTTAATTATTTTTAAATCCAATAGTTCCTTGGTGTCCATACAGATTTCAATCTCATCTTTCAAAATAGTGTTGTTGATAGTGAGAGAAGTTCATCACAAAGGCCTTCATCAATAAATTTCTTATAAACTTTTAAGAACATTCTTTGATTTTTTATTCATTCAATTTAGTGAGTCTTCTAAGCATTCTTTTTGGAGTCCCCAATTTATGACCCCATTAAAGTTGTGCCGTAAAATCTCGATACAATGTATCTCTACGGAGCATGAATTTTTATACTTTATACTGAAAGTACGGTGTACACCCTTCCCTCGCCAACCGCAGGGATTACGTTCCTGAAAAGTACCGCGGTTGGTAAATACTTAAGTATATTGGAAATGGGGGGGTTAGGTTCCACGGTTCGTATTACTATACCATATATTATTGATCACTTACATTACTCTTTTATTTCTCACTTAAATTATATAAATATTGCGAATACAATAACATGCTGTTCTTTCCTTACGAGTTCTCTGGTTTGGCATAGTCGAAACTCCCGTAGATGAAAAATGTGTGACGAAAAGCAATCACTGCCATCTATGTGCTACTTGTGGTACTAAATGCGAGAAATAGCTTTCCTCTGCATTCCGCTGTTCGGAATTACATATTCTACCCCAGAATGAATTCTTTTTTTAAAGAATTTCTTCAAACGTATCACACTATGCATAAGCCAAACTATTGAGTAAAACAATTAATGACCGAAGGATTGCAAACGCCCCGTAGGTAACGGAGACATTACGTGCATACTACGACGTATGTACATCACATCATTTTATACAATTTACTACGGTCTTCTAATCTTACCCGGCGTTTTTTTGCATTTAAACAAATATTATTATGCACAAATTCAGAAAAATATTAAACGTTTAATTTATTTAGTATGCTGATATGAATAAAACACAACTAAACACGTCGTGCGGACTTGTGGTGCACGAAAAGCATGCGTATGCTGATGTGAATAATACACAACTGATCGCCTCGTGTGGAATGTAGAGACTTGTGGCAGGCGAAAAGCATAATCGTACATTACGGCAACAAAGTAATAGCAAGCAAGTTAGAAGCCTTTGTGAGTGAGTGCAGATGACAACAAAGTCATACGATGTGCAGGATTATCATGTTGAATGCAGTGACTTGTGGCGCACGAAAAGGATACGTAATCATGTCAGTACGGCAACAACGTAATAGCGAGCAAGTTAAAACGACAACAAAGTCTTTGTGAGTGAGTTAAGATGACAACAAAGTCATAAGATGCGAGGTATTTAAAAGTTTTCATGGTCCGAACCGTGGATACGCAAGGGAAATGTCTGCGGTTGGGAATGTAGACCGCGTATATTCGAGGGCCGCGGTTAATAAACCCGTGGTTGGAGAGGGAAGGGTGTACTGCAAATACCCAAAAGAAGTACAGCGGAGAGAAAAAAGAAAAGAAACCGATCACACTTCAACCCTACTTTAATGCTTCATAAAATAATCAAATTTTCTTTAGTTTCATCTTTTTTAGAATTTGACATGTAACAATTTTTTACATCATCAAATGATATAAACAATGTCTCTGGCACTTCATCAGATATGTTGATGAATATCTTTAATTTCTCCAAACACTCCACTGCCTCTAACGATGTCACTAATGAGGTCGCATTTGACTCAACCTCTAACTCTTCTTCTGAGACTACTTATTTCCTCAACTAGACCAGTAATGTTCTCTACTATGGCACTGTCCATTAATAAAAACGTGGTTTCCAAATTTTTATCAACACCTGAAAACTCCTCAAAACATGAGTGAAGAATGAGAATGGAGTTTCCAAAGCTCTCTGGGTACATTTAAATCCTCTTCATAAGTGGAATCTGCAACCTGCGATGAAAATATAATGCCTGATTTCTTCCAGCAATTGCTAATTGGCGTTCCACTGGAATCCCACCAGCCACTCATGATCATCTCCATGCCCTGACGATTGTGAAAATACAAGAGGGATAACTGACCCTCAGTTCTAAATTTTTCCAATCCTTCTTTTGGGATTTTGGCAGAGTTCCACAGATCTTTTCGTACTAAAGCTGCCTTCAAAATTTGTGTAAAACGACTTGAATGAACAAGAATTGGTTATACTTGAGTCATTTATGGATGAAAGCATGTGTTAAAACCACAAAAATCTTTTTTCGGGACCTCTGAAGTATGTACGTTAAGTTTAAGTACATTATTTTGAAGTATTTATATGGGAAGATTGACGGGGATTCAATAAAAGTACATTAATTAGAAACATATGTAATTGTGAAGTATGTTGTAACAAGATTTCACTGTAATATTATTTTTCAATGTTATTCAATATGAGATCCTGCTAATTTAATATTTTATCCTGGCTTCCAAAAATTTACTACATATGCTAACAAATCAATAAAGTTGAGCAAAGAGTATGGATACGTAAAGAAGGCTAACATCTGTACTAAATGCTCCTAGTGAAGTTGACCCATTTATTTTTTATGTAACTCTTACTAAATACTATGTATTTGGACAAGAAACTTAAAAAAACTAATTGAAAGCCAAGACTGAGAACCTTCCTGCATCATATGAAGATTTTCAGTTGAAAATCTGCAGTAAAACACACTTAAGCATGCTTAAAGGTGGAATTTACCAACAAAATGTTTTGTTAAGATATCTCCATTTATACAGTTGTCTTTTGTAATGATTTTGTTTTATATGAATGTTCACTGAAGTGTTTTATTTAACCTTATTTATAGGAATTCTGCATGTAATACACCTGTTTAATTTATTTAAGTAATTCACCCGTATGTCTACTCAAAAATAACATATTATATCACCTGCGTGATAAAACATGCTGATGGTAATGTATATTATGATGATACCATTTCTATTTTAAGAAATACATCAAGGTAATATTTATAGATACTAGCATCTGTAGTATTAATGAGAGTCAGATTTTGCTAATTGTTTTCTATCACATAATTATATCTTTTTATAAATTTTTTAAAATAAGTATTGCACAATAACTGGTTAATTGATGTTAATATTTAATGTGACATTATTGACAGGAAAATTAGGGAGCTCAATAAAAATGCATTTTTGTTGACAAATTTAGTTATAACTTCACATTAAAGAGTTGAAAACAAAAAAATAATTCCTTGTTTTGGTTTCTACCATAGAAATTTGTTATGAATGTTTTGCATTTGTGCAATTGAGATAGATATTTAAGAATTATTGACTTCATGCATTTGAATGTGTCTTTGTGATATTCATGTCGTAGATTTTTGTCACTGAAAATTTTCCTGCCTCACATGTAGAACCATTTTGGCCTTCATTCAGTAGAAAACTAAATTGGGAAAAATTATCACTTTCATTTTTTGGCATTCATTGATTCACTCCCAAATCATTTAAAATTGTTGGTATTTTTATGGGAAGTTATATGGATAAACAAATTGTTTCATTTGGTTTTGTATAATTTTTTCTTTGGAAGTTAGGTTTACTCATAGTAATGATTCCCAGTTTTTTCATGTAAATAGTATATGTTAGTAAAAATGAAATAATTGATTTGAGTAATCAATTAGAAATTTTATTACACAATTACAAATGTTTTTGTCTACAGGAAAAGTTAAGATTTGATTTTAGAATATAATTCATTATTTATGTAAAATTCTATTTTGTATATTTGAGGTATACATATAGTTTATGTTCAATTGATTAATATTGTAATGCATTTTGTTATGTGCATTAATTTTATGTATGCAGATGAAATGAATACATGCAGATTCGTTGGACATTTCAGTTTATTTATAAAAAGCACTTATGTTCTTTCTTTAAAAATTGGAAGTAATCATTTATCGTAGTGATATACAGTAGTTATTCATGGTTTCATGTCAATACTTGAGGATCTAATTCTTTAGGCCGGGGTTTCTCAAACTTTTTTTCGCCAGGCACCCCTTAGACCCTAGGGGGGGATCACAAAGCACGGCCTGCGGGTCGTTTGCAGCCCTCGAGAGCAATCCACGCTGCCTGCAAATCTTTGGTGAAAAGGCGATCCGTAATATTTAACACAATTTCATATTACTTGTGATAAAATTATGATAATAAAACCTTCAGTTTTGAAAATTTAGCCATAAAATCCTTGTTTGTGATTGTTTTCACTTATGTATGATGCCTAAGAATATAAGCAATTTCTGATTTAAAGTCTACGTGTAATCTGGCCTGCCTAAGCATTGGCACCTTTCAATGCGGCCCGCTGAAGAATTTGCAAACACCGATGTGGCCCACCATGCAGAAAAGTTTGCCCACTCCTGCCATAGACCTCAGTCAATACAAGTACAGGCAACTCCCGAGATTCGACAGGGATGCATTCCTTAAAACGTGGTCGAATCTAGAATCAGCACAAATTCAAACAATTAGAGCAGAAATAACGATGTCTAGACTGAAACTAAACCTCTCGTGGTCGGGCGGGCTGAAAATTACTTCGCATAAACTAGTTTCTAATTCGACCGATCGATCGGCTGGGTCGATTCGACCGGTCGAATTCTCGAGTTGGTCGAATCTCAGGAGTCGCCTGTACTCCCTTATAAAATAATACGACAAGTATTACCCAAATGGAATTATTAAAAATGAATGAGGTTACATATAATAAATAACACTTATTGAGATGAATGTGGCTATTTTCCAAGACATAAAGAATCAATTATGGACTCGATTGAAGAAAGCAACAATCGTGAGTCAGGTTCGGCATGCAGTTTCTGGTGATTTTTTGTCTTAATTAAACTCAGAGGCAAAAATCCAAATTCACACATGCACGTTGTGGGGAAAGGAATCAATATTTTGATTGCTGTTTTAGCCACTTCTTCATACTCGTTTGATAATTTTGCCCAGAAAGCAATCAAAGATACCTTCGAGAATTTAATTTTCGAGTCAGCATAAGTATAAATATCCATGAGGCTTTCTTGTTATTTTCCTGTCATATAAAAGTATAAATATAAAAATACCTATCAAACGGATTTCACACCCAAATTCGGGATATTCACTGGAGGCTTTTTTCACACGTGGTGGTCTTTGTGAATTGCAAACTAAGTGTTCACTTCAGCTCTGTTTGGATTCGCCGTGTATACTAACTTGTAAGGCCAATTCATTTGTAGAACGAATAGGTAAGATGCTGTATTGCGGTTTTGCTGCCCAAGTACACGTAAAGAACTTCGATTGTTATGAAAGTTTGATTATTTTGAACCCGGATACTTTGAAGTCATAATTTTTTGGTCCCTTTAATTTTGAAATAACAAGGTTTTACTGTATTAGAATCATCCATTTCTGGAAAATATTTTCATAATTGTTCCGTGAGTTCTTCCAAATGTCTCTTTATATCTGATAACTACAAACCAAGGAATAGAAATATGTATGTTTTTCAGATTCACCAATTTTGTTTTACCTGGTTTTATGACTTAATCCGTAACATGGTTTGTCCCTGGTCAACGGAAGCAAACAAAATATTTAAGCCGCCACCCTCAGTGATAAGGATGCAGATTACTGTTATGTTTGTATTCACTATTTATAGAGAAAATTGGTATACTGTATTGTTTATGTGCACACACAGTGAAGACATTTATTGTAAAAAATTTTCTATAACAACATCAAAGTGAAAAATGCTGATTAGGAGTGTCCAGTGTCATAATATCAGACATTACGTAAATTTTCTAAAGTACCCCTGTAATACCTTTAAAAGTACCCACAGGTGTACGCATACTCCACTTTGGGAAACTTTTATCTATTGGATACGGGGAGAGAGGTATCAATAAAATATAAATACGGATTTCATTTGAATTCCAAACAACTCGGAATGCGAACTTCAATGAAAGAGAGAGTTAAACAACATAAAAAAACGAAAAAAGTATCAGAAAATAAAATATTATTTAATACACATTCTTTAAGTTCCCTTAGCTCTAGTTACTTTCACACATATAAATATATATATGTACATAGTATTTTAAATCCAATTTCCTCTGAAGTAATTCTAAATAGATATATATAATATGTATACATACATAGTATTCTGAATGCAATCTCCTCTGAAGTAATTATAAAATGGATTCTAATATCTATTGTAAAGGTTTCCTTATTGCTTATGAAATGTGGAATTTCCATTTATTAAATCGGGCAAACTAATCAGCTGTTTTTTTAAAACCTCAAAATCATGAATTTAATTTTCTGAACTTCTTACACATTCTCTATGGTCACTTAACTCTAGTTACTTTCTCACTTATGAATATACATACATAGTATTTTAAATGCAATCTCCTCTGAAGTAATTATAAAATGGATTCTAGTATCTATTGAAAAGATTTCCTTATTGCTTATGAAATGTGGAATTTCCATTTATTGAATCGGGCAACTAATCAACTGTTTTTTTAAAACCTCAAAATCATGAATTTAAGCCTTTTTGAACTTCTTACACATTCTTTAACGACCCTTAGCTCTAGTTACTTTCACACTTATAAATATATATACATAGTATTTTAAATGCAATCTCCTCTGAAGTAATTCTAAATAGATTCTAATATCTGTTGTAAAGGTTTCCTTATTGCTTGTGGAATTTCCATTTACTAAATTGGGCAAACTAATCAGCTGTTTTTTTTATAACATCAAAATGATGAATTTAAGTCTTTCTGAACTTCTTACACATTCTATAAGGACCCTTAGCTCTAGTTACTTTCACACTTATAAATATATATAAATACTTAGGGAAAAGGAAAGGTAATAATAAAGGTAGCAACAAGGTGTTGGAGGAAGCCCAGTGGACACTTACCTAGAATGAAGAGCCGCTGGGGGTGCTGAGGACACACGAAAAACACAAAAGAACAAAAACTACACAAAAATGGAGCTTTCGGGCTGATGCCCTTCTTCATCGACGGAGAAACATATACTGTTTGAAGTGACACACTGGGGGGATATGGGGAGGGGTAATGAGAGAAGTTCGGGGATAGGAGGGACGGCCAATAGGGTTATCGGAGGTTAAGACCAGGTGGGGAGAAAGATGTAGGCCAACTCCCACTGTTAAAGTAGGGGAGGTAGGGCACGGATAATCCTTACAGTGAAGCAATTATTAAAGGTGGCCTGGTGTGAACCGGAAGGGGACGGTTAGTGTTTACGCTGTTCCGGTGGTCATTAATTCTAATGTTGAGGGGGTTACTGGTGAGGCCAACATAAAAAGAAGGGCATCAGCTCGAAAGCTCCATTTTTGTGTAGTTTTTGTTCTTTTGTGTTTTTCGTGTGTCCTCAGCAACCCCAGCGGCTTTTCATTCTAGGTAAGTGTCCACTGGGCTTCCTCCAACACCTTGTTGCTACCTTATATATATATATATATATATATATATATATATATATATGGTATTTTAAATCCAATTCCCTCTGAAGTAATTCTAATATCTGTCGTAAACGTTTCCTTATTGCCTAAGAAATGTGAAATTTCCGTTTATTAAGTTGGTCAACTAATCAGCTGTTACTTTAAAACCTCAGAATGGTGAATTTAATCTTTCTGAACTTCTTACACATTCTTTAAGTACCCTTAGCTCTAGTTACTTTCACACTTCTGAATATACTAGCTTTTCGTACCCGGCTTCGCCCGGGTGCATTTCGGATTGCAAATAGTTATACTTTTCCCGCTTAGAAGAAAGCTTGAGAAAATGATACATACTAAAACTTCTCCTCTCCTTTCTGTAAACTACATTAGGAGTCTTGAAATAAAGTGGAAAAAACACGAAACGAACCAATACGAAAATTACAAAAACCACCATGAAAAAAGAAATGAATTTAACGCTAACCAATACCTGGTAGAAAAGGATGTAAACCGACAAATAAATAATCGTGGAACATAAATTAAGAGTACAACCAAAGAATATAAGTTCAATGTAAAAACCACCTATGCTAGACTTCAATATACGGTACCCGCAACTAGCGTCGCCACAAGGAGTAAATGGTACTATCCGCTACTCGGAAATCGCCGGACTCGACCACCTGGCGCTTACGGTACCCGCAACTAGCACCGCCATTAGCGAAAAACGGAACTATTAGCTCAGAAACTACATAATACGAATATCTACATCAGTGGTCTTCAACCTTTTTTGAGTCACCGCCCACTTTTACCATACGTTGTCCTTCGAAATAAGTTCACCGCCCACCCAGTGGCGTAGCGAAGGTTTCTGGCGCCCGGGACAAAGAATAATTTTGCGCCCCCAGTAAAAAAGCGATTTACGGAGGTATGGTAACCCTAATATTAGTGGGGTTGTCGTCAGACGAGATTACCGAATACGGTCTCAGTTGTAATAACAGCGTTTAAAAATTTATGATTTTATATATTTGATAAAATAAAACTTAAACGCTTCGCTGCTCCTGCGAGAGACTCCGACCACCCTCATGGGCCTTTCGATTTTACCGCAGCATGGATACTTTGTCGCTAGTACAGTATGATATGACACTACAGTTAACGACAAACGAACCGTAATAGTTGTACAGAATATGTGTGCTTTTTTATAGAATTTTATTTTTCAGCGTAAAAATTAGAATAGCATTTGGTGAGCTCTTTAACGCCCACCGAAAATCCAGAAACGCCCACTGGTGGGACACACAAATATTTCCTCGCCAGTTAAATTAAAACGTAAATACTCCTCAACCGTACAAAGCGAGAATATTTAGATAAAAAAGAAACGAATAAAAAAGGGTTTAAAAGGGGGTTTTAGAACTCTTACCGAGAGCACGTAATTTGCGGAGGCCCTAGAGCAGAAGACTTTCGAGTAGGGACCTGCGAAGCTTCGTGATTCGATCCGACTTCGAATCTGGGGTAGGATTCGGATTTAAGGAGACCGATTCGTATACGTCGAATCAATCGCAAGACCGTCTTTATACTTTATACAGGATCGCGACGGTGATCCGTTGCTGTACCGGAAGGAAAACGGTAAAGTCTTTCCTTTGTTATCAACAGCCGCACACGACATACTCGCAATCCAAGCCACAAACCGTTCATCAGAGAGAGTCAATTCAGTAGGAGGACAAATAATAACCGATGAACGTTTTAATCTTTCCAGACATAATACCGAGACTTTAATTTGGGCTCGAAAGAACAAAGATTTATTGTTATAACCTTCGAAAAAATTATCTTTTTTGTTTAATTTCCCGCCAGTAGATAATCTTCACTTCCTTATTTTTACTTTGCGTATTATATAATATTTCAGAGACGTTCTGCAGTCGTCGGTATTCGATTAAAGCATTTTATCGTTTGAGTTTTTATTATTGCGTTCTCCACAGATTTATTTTTTCCTGCATTTATTTAATAACGAGATCGTTTTTTAAGGATTTCACGGTCAATCTTCGTAAATTCATTGGCAGAATGCGAATTTGAGAAAATGAGAAATTTGAAAATATTTTGTCATCCACGCCCGCTTTGCTTTAGTAGATGAATTCGGATGGAGAATAGTTGGAAAATACTTATTCCGAAACGTTTTTTAACCAGGATGAATGTCTTAAATTACAAATTTCATTTCCATTCTTTATTGTTTTTCCTTCGAAATACTCACGATCGGAGAATTTCCCGAGGTACACGATTTTTCAGGGGACCTGCATGAAAATATTTAAATGTCGAAATTAAATGTGTTAATTTTTAAATTTGAACAAGAGGATTTGCAAAGATTAAAGTTACTAAACTACCGATTTCTAGTTTTCTTCGTTTCAGTCCAAACTGCACAGCAGCTTAATATGCACATCTCTATATTTTCGAACTTTATCTAAAGGTCGGGCGAGATCATAACGGATCTCAATTAGCAAACGCAACCGATATTATAATAATTTATTTTAACAACAATTAAACCATCTTCCAATCAAATATCACTCGAAAATAAAATTCACACTAACGTTGTTAGCCACGACATTAATCAGTCATATCACCATTCAACATACGTATGCGACGCGAAAAGCACGCACGTTTTTAATTACGTAGGCGTCAGTACATAAAAAGGCATAACCGTCTTATGCCCCTCCGATTCGATTCGATTCGAGATTCGATTCGCAGGTCCCTACTTTCGAGATGCCCCAAAGTCCGCGAAATTCTAAAATTTGACTTTAAATACGTCGTTTGCGCTTACGCAGATTTTTATTAACCAAAGGAATTATTTTCGCGGTTTACACCGGTGCTCGTTAAAAAACGACCGTAGGGACAGATGCTTTCGTCCAAATTTCCTCCAATCCGACCGCAACTCTTTCCGAAATTTCTCCTACGGTAGGCTCTTTCGATTTCAAGGCCGGCGTTAATTCATTTTTGATCCGCAGCAGGAAAACAGAAATCCGCGCAAGCCTCGAAGAGGTCTTTTCTAAATATTTCCCATCTATTCCATTAAGATTTAACCGCTACCGTATTTTTCTCACGAAAATACCGAACTTTCTATTTTCGCGAAAATTTTCACGTTCGAAAATTCTGGGGGCACCTCTAAACGTTAAGCCAGAGCAAAAATATTTCGCACCGTTCTTTACGGAGTCACCCTGCAACTTTCCCCAGGTATCCCGTTCCGATTCCAGAAACTCGATTTTTTCACTCCGCCCTAATCCACATCTATAACAATAGCCCGGACGGACGTCCGAACTTGTACACGAAGCGTACGAATAAGCCGTATAAATCTCGTTGATTTATTTATTCGACCGGTCTCACAGTTACGCGCGCACAATTTCAAGCGTCACGCCGACGCCCCTGCCACAGGTAGTATCCGCGCGGCATCTACGGATTCCACGGCGCGGGCGTTCGAAAGGCGGCATAATCGAACGACGGAAAAGATCGGAGGAGCACGAAACGTCGCGACGAAGACTTTATTTTATAACAACGGACCAATACGGGAAAATACAGTAGTATTTCATTTTAAACACTTGTCGGTTCTTCGAAATTAGTACTAATAATACTAACGTACGAATTTTAAAATTAGAAACCAAAGAACGATACAGGATTCGTAATTGCAAAGGCAGCATCGTATCCAGCTTTCATTCAAAAATACGATCGTGTTTACCGCGTCGCCGTTTAGCCGCGCCAACTAGCCAGTCGGTCCCGATTTAGAAAACAGTCTTTCGCTCGGTACCGACGTCGCGGGGACGCACAAACATTTCCTCGCCAGTTAAATTAAAACGTAAATACTCCTCAACCGTACAAAGCGAGAATATTTAGAGAAAAAAGAAACGAATAAAAAAGGGTTTAAAAGGGGGTTTTAGAAAAAAACTGGTAAGGAAGGAACCGATGGAAAGAGAAGCCAAAGTAACACCCACAGGTTCGCGGGGGAAGAAAAACTCGCAGGTAGCCCGGCGTCACACCCGTTCGCGCACCCGCATCCTTCCCCGAAGGAAAAAAAACTTTCTTCCTCGGGAGAACGATCGCTCGAACAACGAAAGAAAATACGGTCGAGGAGCGTTTACGTTTTAATTTAATTAATTCGTCTCACCGTAGTCTCCGACCTTTTTCGATCATTTCCTTGCTAGTTTAGCAAGCGTCGCGAACTCCGTCTCCTTTCGCCGCCGATAGATAAGAGGATTCTGCGAACTCGCTTCGCAAGGCTCGCCCAGACATCGCCGGACTTCGACGGTAGAATCTACCACCCTCGGGCGATAAAGAAACATCAACCTTCCGTCACGTCTCGTAAAGTATCGCTCGCATCAAAATATTTTTCAAATAAAACTCGTAGAACCGATAAACGAGAGTATTTCCTTCCCCGTACGTTTTTATCGCAGGAGCGACCGTCGTCCGCAAAATCGAACGAGAAAGTCGAACTTTCTTGCGCCGTTACTCCTTCCTCGTTGCCGACATAAACGATCTCGCAGGTATGTCAAATATGGATGTTTTAAGGAAAAAATAAACATTTTCAAGAATACATATATTTATCGAATATTGCGTATCGCTGCAAAAATAAACGTAACATAATGACGTTGTTAATTCACTTTTTCCTTCTTTTCAAAATGCTTGCGAAGGACTTCTTTGAGAGTCGTATACTTTGAAAACAATAACGGTATAAAATAGATAAATTGAAACAAATTATGTAGTTTTTTGCAATCTTTATCGGAGCATATATCACAAATAATATGAGAACGTTCCTTGCACGCATTTTGATGACAAAATTCACAAATTTGGAATACTTGCCTTTTTGTGGAGCACAGGCGACGTTGCGAACGATCGAGTTTTTTTGGCGCAGGGTCCCTACCCCTTCGACTTTCAACTAAAATACCCTGCGTGATAGAAATGCATCTTCTTACACTTTTAGAACGCACATTTTCCACCCGTCTCGATATACGTTTTCTCACCGTATCTTCCGCTAATAATTCTAAGAAACCACGCCGGCGGTCCAGCTTATTCACCTTTCGCTGAGTATTGAGTTTAGCGAAAATCACGAAAGCTGCAATTCCACTTATATCTAAAAGATCGATAAAAAATGCACGCGGCCACCCGTTTGCTTTTCTCTTGCACGCGTAAGACCGCACCATCGGTCCATCGAATCCGTCCCACCCTTTGTTGCATTGCAGCGCAATATTATTTCCGGTTTATTTTTTTCTCCGGGACTATCGTTTTATCACAACTTTATCACAATTTCCTCTTCCAAACAACCTCTTCCATATATGGTTTTAACGAACCGAACGATGTTGCTATAACAATAATACAACCAACGCAACGGTGCGATTCCTAACTGAGAACTCCGGTGACAACCTACCACAAAAATTGCATTCAAAATTGTCTCAAATAAGACAAAATTCTACGTTACTCTCACGGAACAACAAAAATATTAAAATTTTTCTTATTAATAACTATATTTAACAGGAAACTACTGGTAATATATAATTTAATTAAGATCCGTATGACGAGTAATACAAATTGAACCGGCATCGATACATGCAATATTTCACGGCGCCGCAGCGGCGCAAGCTATCCGTTTACGTAACATTTTCGAGAATTATTTAATACCCGTAAAATAAAATGCATACGCAGCTATTTACTTTTACTGGCTTACAGAGCCTCGAAAAATAACAGACTACCGAAGGTCCAAAAAAGATACGTACCCTGAATTACCCCGAATAAACTTTGGTTACTAGATCTAGCTTTTTTGACCGACGTAACCGAAAATTTGAATGTGCTAAATTTAGAATTACAGGGCAAAAATCGTAAGTTTGTTGAAATGATCAGCTCATTAAATGGATTTAAAGGTAAGTTAAATTTATGGAAACTCATATAGCGAGAAATTCGTTGGTATATTTCCCCAATTTGAAGTTGATCGTGGAAAGTATACAAGAGGAATTTGATCCTAGTCCTTTCGTTTGTTATGTTGAAGACCTCCTACAAGAATTTAATAATAGATTTAGCGAGTGCCGTGTTTTGGAACCATTCGTTACATCCATGTCGAATCCATTCGTGCCTATTAACGTCACTGAGTTTGCTTTATGCATCAGTTATCCATTCGGAATGATTATTGCGAGCCACTCGAGATTGTCGTCCGTTCGTCCCACACTCCGACTCGGGCGCGGAGCCCGAGAAGATGCTGGGTCGGTTCGGAAAGAGATTACGGCCGTTCGGAGATACTCGGAACGCGTCTTCGCTTCCGCTTCGAGGCGGTGGGGAGACTTGCTTGCGCGGGAGAATTCGGCACCGATTTTATCGGAGCTCTTTCGCGTCGAGTTCTCTCTCTCTCTCTAGGCTTAAGGAGGCTCCACCGGAAATTCGAGATAACGTCAATTTCCTCGTATTCGCAGTGACGATAGAAGAAAGCATACTCTACGACATGCCGCCAAGAAGAACATGGGTCGACGTATTCGTTTTTTCGATAAATGCATTTAAAAGTACGGGAATTTACGCAGCCGACATAATTAACCGCCGAAATTCGTAAGTAAACGAAATATACCCCAAAAACACAGCAATTATGCGCAGACACGGGAAGACCGCAAATGCATATTTAAATATGTACCTCGACGCACTTGTTTACGAGAAATTTAATAATATCAATAAATAAAATCGCCGCTTTGGGACGGTCGGTTATTTTACGATTTTAGACTCGGCGACACCGTGGCACCGGCAGACGGCGGCTTATCGTCAGACGTTAAATGCGGTTCTCGGTCCGACATGGCGGTTTTATTCGTAAATAATAATAGATTTCTCGTAAACGAAAGCGTTAAAATACATACATATTTTTATTCTTCGCACGTTTTCGCATAGTCGGTGTATATTTCATTCATCTGTAAGAAATCCCGTACTTCGTAACGAGAAAGTTATCATCTTACACTGACGGTGAAATGGACGTAATCTTTACATATTATATCTCAGCATGTAAAACTTAAACGTCTAAATATTGCAAGAACGCGATAGATGATTAATTTTTTAATAGAGGATTGTTTTATTCGTCAGATTAAACAAAACGCGTAATATCGGTAGGTACTCGCTTATTTAGATGCGAGAAATTGCGGCACCGGTCGGTTCTCCCCCCGCAAATTGCATTTCTCATTATTAGATGGTTTTAGCGCTAATAGTTTATATAATTAATCTTATTTAACGGGTTGGACGTGGTTTTGGGTTTCCTTATCGCTTTTAAGTTAAACAAGACTAACGTTAAGAAAAAAAGACAAGGGTTATCCGCCACTACCGCCAAACCCGTGAAATCGGATAAAATAGATAAAAGTTAATAAATTGTCAGTGATAAAACCACCTAATAATGAAACGGAACACCGAAAACGGCCCCGCAACCCGTTAAATCAGACTAAATCGATAAGAATTTTATTTTATTTTATTTATTTATAATATTGGGGTGGATTTGCTGGGGGATAACGGACCGGTAGGTACCGAAATTGCACATCGAAAATGAAAACTTTTTGGAAAGTATAATCGTTATAATTAGATTCCCGAAACCCTTTCGTATCTCCCTCGATTATTGTTTTATTCGCAGCATAACAAATTAACGATCGCGAAGAAAATCATCGATGCCCGATCCCCAATTTAGTGACCAAGTAAAGCATTGATAGAATATATTAAATCTCCGCGTTATCAATTTTAATAGCTGTATTTAGTACAGTTCAGTCTCCCAAATTGTAACCCGATAGAACTTTTCCATTTGTAGACTTTTCTCGCTTTCTGTAAAGTAAAAAGTGAGCTTTCTATAAAGGAAAAAAACGAGATTATATTCCTCGGTTGTAATTTATATCGGCATAATTTCGGAGATACCCATTTTAAAACTTCTGTTATTATAAGCAGACGAAGTGAAATCGTGCCTCGGACGGCGTTGTTGCCGGAAATGCATTATTGCAGCGTTGCCAAGTCGTTATTTCTCAAACGTAAACCTCGTCGTTCTCTACCTCTCGCTTTGCTTACGAAACAAGTGGCACTTTATGATATCTCGGGTATTAAGGATGCTATTCTAAGAAAAAACAACGTGATATTTTCAATTATTCTTTGCGCGTAAATTAAACGCGGCAACGGGTTCGCTTCGCCATTTCTGCAGTCAATGCAATATTTTCGCGACATTACAAATATCAATAGGCTTTTTATCCTACTCCAAAGCAAGCGATCGTAGCAAACGACTTCCTTTTGTCGCACGATAATCGGAAAGATTATACTCGCACATTTATTAGAAGCTTTCTCGGGAGTCGAATAACGCGATAGTTTTGCCGGCTTGTCGACTCGTGCGGTTACGGTGGAGCCTCCTCGACGAAACGAAACTCTCGGCGAAAAGGTCGGTTTATAAAAAAAATAAGGAAAACTTAACTCGAAACTTAAATTCGAATTAACTCGACGACCCGATGGCGTGGATCGACGCCATCCGTTTTTCTTCGGTCGAACCTACGACAAATACTACGCGTTTATCTAAATCGGCCGCGTCAAGTCCGAGTTCGAGCTAATTCGGCGTTAATTTTTTTTGCAAACCGAACGAGCTCGGTCGGGTCAAGCCTCGCGAGAGCTCTCTCGTCCATCGGTTCTCGGTAAATCGCGCGAGCTCTCTCTCTCTCTCTGTAAACCCCTATCCCGATTTTAAAGGCTTATTTTTTGTCGAAAGAGAGCTCGGCACATCCCTTTGGTTTTCGTACGACGTAACGTCCGTTCCTTCTATGTTACTCGCAATTAAATTCGAGGAATCGTTGCGCCTTATTGCGCAGACACTCCGCGTTTGCGACAAAGATGTGCAGAAAATTTTGGAGAAACGTAATGATTCCTCGAACGACGGCGATACGAGCTCCGTGCACTCCGGATACTCGAAAACGAAAAGCGTAAAATGCGAGAGTTTAACGTCGTGCTTTCCTTAAACTAGAGTTTTAATTATAACCTGTTTTAAAACATGCGTAAAAAATCATGCGTTATGACGCGAAGAAATAATTAAAGCACATAAAAGTAAAGTATATCATGGTAAGCCATCGCGAAAGTAACGAGGACCCCCCATGGCTCTCGTCTGCGCTGATCGCGAGATGTCGTTCGTAGGCGTTTCTCGAGACCCGCAGCTCGCGAGAGATAAAGAAAGAATGCATCGGAGGCGCTTTCTCGAGACAGACTCGTCTCCCACGCGGCGAGGAGAGGGAAGCGACGCACGGTGGTCCAGCGTGATCGAAAATAATTTCTCTTTGACTAATCCGTTCGAGTTTAATAAAATGACGTTTCTATGCGTTTTTGAGGTTGCCGAATTGGATTTTGAGGTCCGTTTCACTCCTAACCCAAAAGTTTTAGCCCCACGGCCATTCTTAGCCCCGAATATATTCCAAAAACTTTAATAGTTATAAAATGTTAATTATTTAAACAATTTTAATAACTTTGAAAGTTTTTATTTTTATTTTTTAACGCAGTCCTATAAATTCTGTTAAAATTTCCTTTGCATTATCATCTCCGTTTATCTTGAACGCCTTCCGTAAGTGGTTTAGGACACGACTTTTCCTAACGTCATCCGGATCATCAAAACGTTCCATCATTTTGTCGTGGAGCATTAACCTCGTAATTCTTATTGATGACGTTTCTAAGTGACGAGAACGTAAACGACTTATTAATAACTCAGAGTTACGGATTAATATTTGGATTTAAACGACTGAAGCAATTACGAGAAGAATACCCTATATATCTATAATATACATTAAAAGGAAATCGTTTTGATGCAATCACGAACACCATTTACTTCGAGAGGAATATAAAAATGAAATATTTATTTAAAAAAAGAAATTATCGGGGAAACTGCTTTCCTTAAAAATAAAGGAAAAATAATTAACAGAACGCGAAACTTACCGGCAAACTTCAGCGATGAATTGCCCGAAGACGTTAATCTACTGAATAAACAATTGCAGCGCTTCACGCACTCTTTACGGTTTCGGTGCGCTATTTAAAATCTATAGAGCGCCGATGTCGATTGCAAATCTTTTGCGACGCAAGATTTTTACCGAATGTCAGACACGACCGCTTGCTGCCAGCGAAAATACACAACTGGCCTCTCGTCCTCACGTGGCGGTGCATGCAAAACGCAATCGCGGAAAAAGCAGAGACGAGGCGAAAGGACACGGAAAACAAACGCCTCGAAACATTTTACGACGCAGCATCCACGCCTTTCTCGCGAGGAAAATACACGTGCGTGGCCGCTGGCACGAACGTGTCAAAGGTAAACAAAAAGGTATCAGATCTCCCAGGGGGGCACCTAGGGGCACCTGGACCCTTATTTATCGGTTAGCCTACGCCCGGCCCTTTGATACGAGACCAGGTTCGTGAGTTCCGCTCGATTCCGATTTTTTTGTGCCGCTTTTAGTAAGAAATTAACCAAATCGTTAGCTATTTTAGGAAACCGTTTTTCAGCAACTAAAATAATCGATAAATAATTGCGCATTGCATATTCTTATAGCTAAGGCAACGTTCTATAACAAAACATGCTTCGCTTTTACTGTTACTTCATTCGAACGGCTCCATCTTACGGCAAATACGTATATTTTTAGCCGGAAAAGGGAAGCGCGAAACAACCGACCGCTACGAGGCGCTCTCGAGTTAATTTAGCGTCAATTCAAACTCGTCCGAATCCTACGCTGATTTTTTCCGTAACTTAACGCAGTTTTTAAGTCGCACAGCGGTCGATTTGCGGATTTTAGAAGGAAAAAAATACTTTTTTGTTAATTTGTCTTAAATCAAAGTTTAAAATCTCTTTTTGATATAATTAGTATTTAATAACAGAATAAGTGTTATAAATACTTTAAAATATTAAACAATTCTATTTATAGAAAAGATTTAAAAAACGGCGAAGAACGGTTTCTGCTGTTACAAAAAATGATGTTTATAGATTACAAAATAAAATTATAGATTCGAATTTTGTACCGAAATACATACCCACGTAAATATTCCAGAAAAACGTCTAAAACAGATATTACAAAACATTGTTTCTGACTTGCACAAAATACACAGAAGACTTCTCTGTTCTACCAAAGTCACCACCTTTTGTTTTTACATTCTCCGTACGTAGTAATGGGAAAGTATTGTTGTGATCGCGAAAAAAATCGACTTCGAGATTTCAACGGAAATACAGGTTTTGAGGTCCCTAGAACGCGTTTAGACTATTTTCGGAATGATGTGTGTGTGTGTGTGATTGTGGGCGCTCTAACTCAAAAAGCGCTTGCCATATCGTTACCAAACTTCGTATATAACACTTTAGCATGAGCACAAGGAACTAATTAGTTTTTGGACGATACCGGTTAACCGGAAGTCGAGGTTTATTCGAAACCCGTTTCGGTTATTGCGATGTTTCTCCGTTAAAACATCATTATTTTATATACAATTCTATACAAATGCTATAGAGAATGTACTTTCCTAAAACTTTCATTTGAAACCATTTTTCGTGGCAGTTATTGTTTAAGAATTATTTATAAATAATCGGTTTTTTCGGTTTCCGTTAAATATCTCATTAAAAACGTCGTTATTGGTAATCTTCGCGAGGACCAAAGTTGTAGAGAATAATATTTCTTCCAAGTTTTGTTCGAAACAAATTTTCGTAGAACCATCCATTTCGAGGACGTTTTGCTTTTTCTTAATTTCCAGTATACGGCACAGCTACCGCGTAGCGGTGAATTCTGTAAACATATTCAAAATATACTTAACTTACGGCAATAAGGAAGACCGTGTTCTTTTACGATACGAAATAATAATTTTGCCTCTATACCCCAAATACGGAGAAAGTCACGTGTTGGCCACGTCAGATTTTTTACTTCTTACACCACTATCGCCGATAATTTTTTAGGCCGACCGCTAGTCGCCGATTTTAGCGACTGCTCTAGGCTTGCTTGACTAGCGAGTGGTGACTCGAATTACTCGTTTAGCCACGTGGAATTCCTTACAAGGAACCTTGAGACGGTTCTATGGCTCGGTTGCCACCGTGAGAAAAGATTTGAGGTAAACTTTTTTATATTGGAAAACAATAACTTCTTAATGTTTTCTGGGCAATCGGTCGCTGAATGTTTGGCTGTTATATAATTGAACGAACGCTGCTTGCATTCGTGTGCGAGCAGTCTCGAGGCATCCTCTTCTCGCAAGAAAAGAAACAGTTCTTTGCGAGAGATGGTAGATCTTCCCACTCGACTTCCTAGCGTAAAATTAAAATAACAAAATCGGATGCAGTCGGATACAGCCGCACTTCACGTATTTCGTTAAGGAGGAATTAAAGATTAAAATACAAAATATATTTTGACAGGACCTCTCGGGACTTTTTTTAAAACTTCAGTCAAAATTACGATTTGAACGAAAAATTACGTCTGATTTTTCTCTGGAAACGTGCCTCGCAAACTACAATACCAACGGCAACATCAAGGAAACTATAAACGGAATTTAAGAAACGCACCTCCAGCAACAGCCTCCGCGTGCCACAATGCACTAGTTATACAGACGCTCAAATTACAGAGCCTCGCACCGAGGCGCGCGGGAGGAGACCGATAAGAGAAACAACGAGATAGCACGTGTCTTGCCAATGTGAGACGTTGCCAAATCTCATTTTCGCTCTTATTAAAGTTTTTTGTTACGATACGTTAACCTCTGGTTAACTGAGATTATTTTTATGTATGTTACGACGATTCCAAAATACTTCGATCTGATAATATTTTCCTGCTAATATGGGCAAATCGACCACTGTGCGACGGCGTGAACTTTTTGAGCGCGTTTGTCGCTATACTCGAGGTAAGAGTGTTTTTTTTAATTCGAAAACGAATAAATAATACCTTACGCCATGGAAAGGAAATAAATTTCGCTCGAAAAACACGTTCGGGCCTCGCTCAAAAAATATTAAACTTTCGATACCCTCGCCGTTTCGCTACCGTTTTTCCGCCGCTCGATCAATCGTCTTCCGTTTGAGGAGAGTAGATTTTTATTATTTCTTCGACGAATAACGTAAATATTTCATCCTCTTCGTCTTTTACGCTTCTCCTCCACATGTATTCCGCCAAGTAGCCGTCGAATTCGTTGCTCACTTGTCTCGTTCCCATCAAACTTTTTTTTATCGCGTTCCAAGTACCTTCTATCGAGTTTATGTGTACGCCCGTCTCCGGGTTCTTGAACGTTATCGAGTGATTTACCGTCAGATGTTTGAAACCTTCGTCGTTCAAGCAGTCGTACGCTCGCCAACAATCCGAATATATGGTGGTGCCCGGAAGAACGAATCTTTTGATCGCGCTCAATAACGTTTCTTTGGAACGGTCGGGGACCACGCACACGAAGCACTTGTTGGAGCCGCGTTCCACGCCTCCGAAAACCCATTTGCCGTCCACTCGTTTTCCTTTGTTGTACTTTCTTTTTCCGAACTTCGATTCGTCTATCTCCACCACGCGCCCGACGCCGCCCATCTTCTCGTCTGCGTTTCCGCACGCATCCATGCATATTTCTCGGCAAAAATTTCGCCAGTCGACTACGGTCGCCGGAGACAGTTTCAATTCCCTGGCTATGAAATTATTCGGGCATTTGTAGCACCACATGTAAGTCAAAAGTAATGCGTCCATAATCTTTAATTTGCTTTCGCCGAACCACGTGCCTAACCTGACGCTTCTTCGGCATTCGTGCGCGTCTTCCCCCGACGCCTTGCATCGCCACATGTACCCGTCGCTGACGTCTTTCCTTTTCGACAGAGTCATCCTCCTCGAGCACTTCGGACATTTGTACTTTTTCGACAGCAAGCCCATTTCTTGACACCACCGTATTATTTTCTCTTCGCCCTCCATTTCTAAGCGCATCAGCGCTCTCAAATAGACCTTTTCCGACGCCATCTCTTATATATATATATACGCTAGCAGTATGTGCTTGCCTTCTGCGAGCATTTTTAAACGTTACAGTTTTTACAGTGTAGAATTATTCCCAAACAATTACGTACAAAATCGTGAGACCGTGTCAAATTTCGAGTTTGTTGCTCATTTAGAAAGGCCTCGTAATTTTATTCGTCTCCTAGGACGGCAATGTGGTAAAAAGGTCGCTAAGATTTCAAATTATCACGACGTCGGATTTCTTCTTTCTGTCGTAACTAAAAACCCATAATTCTGCCGAATTTCGTGTTTGTATCTCGTTAAGAATCGCCGTATCGTTTTCGCGCTGGTACGAGACATAAATAGGGCAAAACCGCCCTTAAATTTGGAATTTTCGCAGTTTTATTTTATCTTCGGTTGTAATAAAATTTTCATGACCGGGCCAAATTTCGAGTCTCCGGGTCATGTGGAGCTGCTTCATAATTTTTGTTCTCGTGTGGAGCAATGCTGGGGCAAAACCGCCACAAAAATAGGGATCGTTACGATATCGGAATTCCTTCGTTAGGCGTAGTTTAACATTGAAGGCGTTAAAATATAAGCCTCTGATTCCCGTTGAAAGCTCGTCCGTATGAAAGCGTTGAGCCTGTTGCCAGGAAGCCTACCGTTAGACCAAGAAAAATTACCACTTTTTTGCGATAAAAACTATAAATTTACGTTAACTCTACTCGGATTTGAATCGCGTCTTCAAAAATAAGAAACTACAATTTATATCCTATCCGACAGTTGAAGTCTCGAGTTCGTGTCTTGAGGGGAAGTAATTTTAAAATGCAAATATAAAAACCTCTACACCAATTTACGTTTTCTTATGGGCAAAATGGGGCAAAAAGGGGCCAAAATAGCCCTTCAAAATAGTAATTTCGGCAGTTTCGGATTTTTTCCTTCGGTCGTGACCAAAAACCTATAATCCTACCAAATTTCAACTTTCTAGCACATCTGGAAGTGCCTCATAATTTTGTATCCTCCTATATATATATTTATATATATATATATATATATATCATGTGTAAGAAGCATCTATATATTATAGATATATATATATATATATATATATATATATATATATATATATATATATATATATATATATATATAATACTAGTTAATGCGTGCTTGCATTCTGCAAGCATTTTTAAAGTGTAGCATATTTACAATTTTAAATTATTCCCGATGAATTTTGTACGATATCATATAACTGTATCAAATTTCAACTTTGTAGCTCGTTTAGAAGTGCATTATAATTTTATTCGTCGCATAGGACAATTATTTGGCAAAACTATCGCTAAGATTTCCGATTTTAATTTTCGAAATCTTTTTTGGAAAAAATTTTCGAAAAAAAATTTCGAAAAGAAAATACCTAAAAAAAATTTCCGAAATTAAATATTCGGAAGAAATTTTTCGAAGAAAATCATTCGAAAGAAATTTTCGAAAAATGTCGAAAAAAAAATCATCGAATGACGATTAACGAGCCCGCGTTTTTGAGATAATTGCAATTAAAAATTGAAAAAAAGTGACTTGTATACTAATACCATGACGAGCGACTCCAGAAGATTAGGTGCCGGTAGCCAAGTGATAAAGCGTCGGGTTCGATCCTTGACATCGCCGATATTTTTTCTTCTCCAATCAAAGTTTTATGGCTTTAGCTTTATGTAAGTTGTCCAAATTACGTCATTAATAATTTTCTTTCTTTTTTCAGGCCAGTATTTTAATTTTAAATCCATTCCAATTCACTTTTTACGACTTCCTCGGATTATATAGATACTTGATAAATATATACCATATTTTAAATGTCTACATGCGCGCCGAAATTGTTTTCGTTAAAATGTATTATTTGCTATCGTTACTTTGTTATCTTGTTATACTTTTATCGATGCTGTTCATTAATTAATTAATTAAATGCGGATAATTAACCGCAGTAGCGGTCGAATCGCCACTCTCTGTTTCTGTAGGCGAAATGACAATTTGAGGCGTAAACGTGAACGTGTGGCGTTCTGTTGTGCACCGATAGGGTCGCTACCGTTACCGTTTGCTGCCGTTCACCTTCCCGTTCTTGTTCTCGTTCCCGGCCAATTGCAACTAATGAGGCAATGGCGACGGACTAATGGCGGTATAACCATTACATATGAATAAATTACGGTTCCCTAATCCATCCCTAGGAGAGCGAGCGAAAAGTGACCCCACCTGTTAGGGTCCACCGCCTGGACGCACCGAAAGGACTCGAGAAACGGTCGGAACGTGGCATAAAGTGCTCCTAATTCGGCACGTAAACTATGCAAATCTACAGTGGAAAAATCGAGGAGGATTAGCGTAGAAAATGTTGTATATATTTATCAAGAGTCTATATAATCCGAGTAAGTAGTAAAAAGTGCAGTGAAATAGATTTAAAATTAAAATACTGGCCTGAAAAAAGAAAGACAGTTATTAATGATGTAATTTGGACAACTTCCATAAAACTAAAGTCATAAAACATTGATTGGAGAAAAAAAAATTCGGCGATGTCAAAGATCGAACCCGCGACAGAATTTCCACAGCCCAGCCCTTTATGACTAGGCTACCGCGACCTGTTGGCAGGGGTCGCTCGTCATGGTATTAGTATGCAAGCTACTTGTTTTTCAGTTTTCATTTGCAAATAACTGGGAAACTCATGCTCGTTAGACGCCTTTCCGAAAATACGTGATTATTTTTTGTTTTCTTTCATCATGTGAAGTTTGGTCGTGATCCGCCACTTACACTTAGGTGCCTTCCCTTGTAAGTTTTGTTTAGCAAGTGCTTAACTGGTTTCAAACTCATCGCCTCATACATATACGCGCCTTTTAAAAATTTCGACTGTCATTTGTTCACTTCCGGCTGTCTGGGTTTTTCGGTTACGTGATGGCTACGTTCTTGAATAACAATTTTGGAAGTATTCTCAGAGAAATTCGCGAAAATGGCATCATTTCAGGCTGTGGTAAAGTATAATTAATAATGTTTTTCATGATGATAATTATTATGTTTATTGAAAATGTAATTAGTCACATGGAAAAAATTAGTGGACTTTGTTTTTTCCATTCTTTCTTCTGTATCTTAAATATGAAATTATTGGTATGTTTGTAGTAAAGATGCTTAAATGTGAATTTATATGTAATAAACTTCATTGGGACTAGACGTTGAAGAGCAACAATATTGTGCAAGTAGTAAGTTATAAGTTGAATTGGTGTTGATAAGGTCTCTATTTGAAAATTATGTTATTTTCTTCCAGAATATGTTTTTGTAAATGAAAGAAGTAGAATATTTTAGTGTTGTATTAATGAAATTAACCGGTTTGGTGGTGGATGTAGAAGTTTATCAGCCATTTCAGAAACGCCAAAAAAAAAAATTTCATATTTAAAGTTGGTTAATAACTTTGAAACATTAATGAATGTAATGGATCTTTTAGGTTTACTGTAAATACGTATTGCTCTAATGGTATTTTGGGGTCTGTATGTTTGAATTTAATGGAAGAACAGGAGATTAATATTTAGCATAGTTGGTTATTGATAATAGCAATTCCAGAAAGTGAATTAAATAATTAGATACTGTGATACGATTGTGCTGATTATACGTCTTATTTTATTTGAAATTATAAATGAATATTTGTTAGAGAATGTGGCCGTTAATAATTTTTATGCCTTTTTGAAAGTCTGTCAAAACTTAAGAATGAGTCTCCCTGGAATTCACCCATTTAAACTGTTTTACTGTGAAAATGATCTTACAGCAGGCACAAGGACTTATTTAATGCCTTTTTACTCTCTTCACACATGGCATTCAGGATAAAAATTTATACTTTGCAATTGTTTCAGCAATCTATATAAAAATTTGATATCTCCATAGATATTTCGCTAGTTTTTATTCTGATTATCAATCTGTCTTCTCCAGAAATGCAAATTCCTTTCTGAGTATGCTAACAAATCTATATGTACTTGTTAGAAACAGTTGACAACTCTTTATACAAAAATGTTTTTATACTTGAGGCTATAAATCTATTGCCCAGGCAGAGTAATTATAAAGTACGCTGAAAGTACCTAAGTAAATACTTGTACTAAACAATTTTATTGATAATTAGTGAAATATTAACTAATTTTTTGCATTATTTCCCATCGAGTCTCATCTGAAGACATCCGGTTTTTAGCAGAATCCTGTTTTTCGAATTACTGATAAAAAGGTTGATTATCATGTTTGAAAGTTTAAGGGCTGTGTATTGTCATATGTACTTGTTGCTAAAATATATCTTTTGTATGCTTCCATGATAATTTTAAAAGCAAAAGTGTGCAGTATAACTTGAATGTAAATGGCTCCTTAAATATATATTCTGAATAAAGTACTTTCCTGTTAACGGGAATACCTTAAAAAATGAATGTATTGTTAATGTTGTACGTAAGTATGGCATGGGGATAATATGTAAGTACCAGGTCCTGCGAAGGGTCCTGGAGGTATTTCCGTTAACAGTAAATTACCAAGTTCTATTTTGTCCTGTTCTGTTTCGTGTAAAAAATTAATTTGTGTATAAGTATCCTGTTTTGAATTTCTACTTTTGTTAAACTAACAGTAAGGTACTAACAATTGATTTGAGGGTAAGTTTGTATATAGTAATTGAAACTTTTCATGAAGAAATGCAACTTCATTGAATAAAATGACAGAGAACCATTTCTTAAAATCTTATGCGCTTAAAATTAGTGTAAAATTAATCTGGATTTCAATAAATGAGTAAACAAATCCTGAATAGATTATGTACTATTTATACTTAAAAACAGCTCTAACGATTTTGATAAAATTTCGTACAGTTACTTGAGTTTACGTCTGAAATAATAATCTATCTATACATATCTATAAAGTAAGGTGTTCGTATGTATGTTCTGCTAAGGCTCGGAAACTACAACACGCAGAAAAAAGAGGAAGGTGTCATATTAACCGTTATCATGTGTACGGTGGTGTAGTAAGGTTTTTAAACCGATTCGGTGTACTATTTAATTATAATAAAATATTTTCGTTTATATGGGATTTCGATTTAAAATTTTTTCGTAAATTTCTCGAATTTTTAACTCCTTACATATATATCGCAGACGCTCTCGCAAACTTTTTTGTGGTAAATTATCTCCTCTTTTGGAATAATTTTTTAAAAGAGGGGGTTACCAATCAAATAAGACGAATTGAAGGGAAAATCTTATTTTTCATTATTGCTCAGCATTTGGATATACTTAGCAACCGATGTAAACAAATTACGTTTGAACTATAAACGTATCGTAAACGTAGAAATAGTTGATGAAATACTCATTTAATATCTTCTGATTTGATTGTATGTGTTTCTTTCATTATCTATGGTCTTCTATACACAGGTTAATTCTTCGAATAAACGGTGAACTGTTTCTTTTTCTGTAATCGTGTCATTCGCATTATAGGTATGTTTGGATATAAGTTAAGTTATTTTTATATGCCTTTCGTCTTATTTTATTTCATATTTTAAGTGAGAATTACTGAAGATATATGATTAAATTACTACGTTAAAGTTTTTGTGTTTTGTTTTATCAGTTTATCAATAAAAACTGAATTGAGCATTTCATGCTAACATGCAAGTTTTTTCCTATGCTCATCCATTTTGTGTTTCAATAATAATTAGATACTTTTTTGTAATACTAGTTAATGTGTGCTTGCATTCTGCAAGCATTTTATCTCATCTTAATATAAAGAGTAGAATAGGCAGATAATTTTAAAGTGCACAAGTTTGCACCTCTGCGCCGATTAATGTTTCACATTATGGACAAATTTGGAATAAAAACAACCCCTATAATTTATAATTGTAAAACTTATATAGTTTTTATCATTTGATACGAATACCTCATAATTCTGCAAAATTTCATCGATGTAGCACTTCTAAATGTGTAGTTATATAAAGTTAATTGTTTAAAATTGATGAATTTTTAACAGCCACAGTAATAAACTATTATATTTTTCAATATTATTTACCGCTGGAGTAGCATTCCCTAATTTCTCAAAATATTCAGCTCCCTAGCTCTAATAAAAGTGCATAAACATTAGTAAATTTTTTTAACATTTATGAATGTTTTACGGATCAATAAATGAACATTTTCAAATTTCTATAATCCCGTTTTCGGAACTTGGTAAGATCAACCGTTAGAAAAAATTTCAGCATTGTAGCACAATTATAAGTAACTAAACCATGAAACGTTTGTATGTTTATAATATGTGATTGCATTAAGCAAGCATTTTAAAATATTAGCATTTTTAAAATTCCGAATTATTCCCAATCGATTATGTCCAAAACCATATAACCGTGTCAAATTTCAAGTTTGTATCTCATTAAGAAGTGCCTTATGATGTTCACACTCGTATTGCGTAGAAATGGGGCTACACCCCACCTAAAAATTTGAATTTTTGCTATTTTTTAATTTTATTTTCCGTTGCAACAACATTTCTATAATCGTGCTAAATTTCAAGTCTCTAGGTCACATGGAGCTGCCTCACCGTTTTGGTTCTCGAGTAGAGCAATACTGGGGCAAAACCCCCAAAAGTGAGATTATATCAGTATCGGATTTCCGTCATTAGTCGTAGTTTAACATTAATGGCATTAAAATATAACCCTTTGATTCCCATTAAAAGCTTACCTATATGAAAGGATTAAGCCAGTTGCCCTAGGAAGCCTATTGTTAGACCCAGAAAATTACTTTTCTGCAATGAAACCTATAAATTTACGTTAATTCTACTCGGATTTGAATTCTGTCTTCAAAAATAAGAAACTACAATTTATATCCTATCCGATAGTTTGTCTCGCATTCGTATCTTGATTGGAAGTAATTTTAAAATGCAAATATATAAACCTCTACATCAATTTACGTTTTCTTATGGGCCAAAAATGGGACAAAAAGGGGCCGAAATAGCTCCTCAAAATAGGAATTTTGCCAGTTTCGGATTTTTTCCTTTGGTTGTGAATAAAAACCTATAATCCTACCAAATTTCAAGTTTCCAGCACATCTGGAAGTGCATCATAATTTTGTATCCTCCTATATCATTCTATATCGACTCTTCTTACAGAGGATATAGGATAAGTGTTTATAGAATGATATATATATATAGGAGGATACTAATGTCTGGCCCAAACTACAATACTTGGTGAGCTGGAATTTAATACATAGGTGAACCGAGAAAAATAATCGGAGGAATAATTGGAAAATTGCGACAATGTTTATTTTCTTGGCCGGTAAAAATTATAAACTATTTTACTAACATTTAATGGTTTAGGTACTTCTAAATAAGCTATGAAGCTGAAATTTTTTCTACATGTAGAATTTGCCAAATAATGAAAATGGGAATATAGAAATTTGAAATTTTTTTTTCGTTTGGATGTAATAAATTCTCAAATGTTAAACAAATTCACTAATGTTTATGTACTTTAGTTAGAGCCAGGAAGCTGAAAATTTTAACCAAGTTAGGAAATAATGTTCCGGTGGAAAATAACATTTGAAATTTCATGAAAGTTTTATATTGTGGCTGTTAAAAATTCAAAAAGTTTAAACAATTAAATTCTTATTAATGCACTTCTAGAGGTGCTATATACATGAAATTTTGCATAAATGTGAGGTATTCCTAAGAAATGCTAAAAACCTGTTTTATAATTATAAATTTTAGGAGTTGTTTATACCCCAATATTTTCAAAACAGAAAACGTAATTTTTAATTTAAGGTGAGAGAACATGCTTGCAGAATGCAAGCACACGTTCACTAGCATCCTATATCATATCATTCTATATCGACTCTTCTTACAGAGGATATAGGAGATAGGATATATATATATAGGAGGATACTAATGTCTGGCCCAAACTACAATACTTGGTGAGCTGGAATTTAATACATAGGTGAACCGAAAAAAATAATCGGAGGAATAATTGGAAAATTGCGACAATGTTTATTTTCTTGGCCGGTAAAAATTATAAACTATTTTACTAACATTTAATGGTTTAGGTACTTCTAAATAAGCTATGAAGCTGAAATTTTTTCTACCTGTAGAATTCGCCAAATAATGAAAACGGGAATATAGAAATTTGAAAATTTTTTTTCGTTCGGACGTAATAAATTCCTAAATGTTTAAAAAATTAACTAATGTTTATGTACTTTCTGTAGATCCAGGAAGCTGAAAATTTTAACACGGTTAGGAAATACTGTCCCGGTGGTAAATAACACTGAAAATTTTAGAAATATTTTTTTGCTGTGGCTGTTACAAATTAATAAATTTTAAACAATGAAATTCATATAAATGCACTCTTAGATGTGCTGCATTGATGAAATTTCGCATAATTGTGAGGTATTCGTCACAAATGATAAAAACCTACAAAGGTTTTATAATTATAAATTTTAGGGGTTGTTTTTTCCCCAATATTTTCGAAACAGAAAAACACGTAATTCGGAGCCGAGATGCGAACTTATGCATTGAAAATTATTTTTAGGCTTTTATTTTTACTTTAAGGTGAAAGAAAATGCTTGCAGAATGCAAGCACACGTACACTAGTATTATAATACTCTCACCGTGCATAAGAAGCTTTTCCTCGCCAAGTTTTGTTTAGCAAGTGCTTAACTGGTTTCAAACTCACCTCCTCAACCATATACGCGCCTTTAAAAATTTCGACTGTCATTTGTTCACTACCTTCAGTGTCGTGTGTTCCAATAGGTTATGGATACCCTTGTAAATTTTTCAAGTATTCTAGGAGAAATTCGCGAAAATTGCATCATTTGCAGGCAGTGGTAAAGTATAATTAATAATGTTTTTCATGAAGATAATTATTATGTGTATTGAAAATGTAATTAGGCACATGGAATAAATTAGTGGACTTGGTTTTTTCCATTCTTTCTTCTGTATCTTAAATATGAAATTATTGGTATGTTTGTAGTAAAGATGGTTAAATGTGAATTTATATGTTATAAACTTCATCGGGACTAGACGTCGGAAAGCAACAATATTGTGCAAGTAGTAAGTTATAAGTTGAATTGGTGTTGATAAGGTCTCTATTTGAAAATTATGTTATCTTCTTCGAGAATATGTTTATGTAAATGAAAGAAGTAGAATATTTTAGTGTTGTATTAATGAAATTAACCGGTTTGGTGGTGGATGTAGAAATTTATCGGCCATTTTAGAAACGCCAAATAAAAATTTTCATATTTAAAGTTTTTTAATAGCTTTGAAACATTAATGAATGTGATGGATCTTTTAGGTTTACTGTATATACGTATTGCTCTAATGGTATTTTGGCGTCTGTATGTTTGAATTTCATGGAAGAACTGGAGATTAATATTTGGCATAGTTGGTTATTGATTATAGCAATTCCAGAAAGTGCATTAAATAATTAGATACTGTAATACCATTGTGCTGATTATACGTCTTATTTTATTTGAAATTATAAATGAATATTTGTTAGAGAATGTGGCCGTTAATAATTTTTATGCCTTTTTGAAAGTCTGTCAAAACTTAAGAATGAGTCTCCCTGGAATTCACCCATTTAAACTGTTTTACTGTGAAAATGATCTTACAGCAGGCACAAGGACTTATTTAATGCCTTTTTACTCTCTTCACACATGGCATTCAGGATAAAAATTTATACTTTGCAATTGTTTCAGCAATCTATATAAAAATTTGATATCTCCATAGATATTTCGCTAGTTTTTATTCTGATTATCAATCTGTCTTCTCCAGAAATGCAAATTCCTTTCTGAGTATGCTAACAAATCTATATGTACTTGTTAGAAACAGTTGACAACTCTTTATACAAAAATGTTTTTATACTTGAGGCTATAAATCTATTGCCCAGGCAGAGTAATTATAAAGTACGCTGAAAGTACCTAAGTAAATACTTGTACTAAACAATTTTATTGATAATTAGTGAAATATTAACTAATTTTTTGCATTATTTCCCATCGAGTCTCATCTGAAGACATCCGGTTTTTAGCAGAATCCTGTTTTTCGAATTACTGATAAAAAGGTTGATTATCATGTTTGAAAGTTTAAGGGCTGTGTATTGTCATATTAATTTGAGGCGATTTCAGTTTCAACATCGTTTTTTACTTATTTTATGTAGCGCTGTTTATTAACTTTCCTATCTTACGTATTCGTTTCATTAATTTGAACCTAATTCAGTTTCAACCTCGTTTTTTACTTATTTTTTGTAGCGCTGAATATTCAGTTTCCTATCTTACGTTTTCGTTTCATTAATTTGAGGTTAATTCAGTTTCAACTTCGTTTTTTACTTATTTTATGTAGCGATATTTATTAACTTTACTATCCTACGTATTCGTTTCATTAATTTGAGGGCAATTCAGTTTCAACTTTGTTTTTTACTTATTTTATGTAGCGCTGTTTATTAACCTCCTATCTTACGTATTCCTTTCATAAATTTGAGGCTAATTCAGTTTTAACATCGTTTTCTACTTATTATATGTAGCGCTGTTTATTAACTTTCCTATCTTTCCTATCGTTTCATTAATTTGAGTCTAATTCAGTATCAACTTCGTTTTTTACTTATTTTATGTGGAACTGTTTATTCACTTTCCTATCTTACGTATTCGTTTCGTTAATTTAAGGCTAAATCAATTTCAACTTCGTTTTTTACTTATTTTATGTAGCGCTGTTTATTAACTTTCCTATCTTACGTATTCGTTTCGTTAATTTGAGGGTAATTCTGTTCCATCTTCGTTTTTTACTTATCTTATGTAGCGCTGTTTATTGACTTTACTATCTTATGTATTCGTTTCGTTAATTTGAGGCTAATTCAGTTTCAACTTCGTTGTTTACTTATTTTATGTAGCGTTGCTTATTCACTATCCTATCTTACGTATTCGTTTCATTAATTTGAGACTAATTTAATTTCACCTCCTTTTTTTACTTATTTTATATAGAGCTGTTTTTTCACTTTCCTATCTTACGTATTCGTTTCATTAATTTGAGGCTAATTCAGTTTCAACTTCGTTTTTTACTTATTTTATGTAGAGCTGTTCATTCACTTTCCTATCTTACGTATTCGTTTCATTAATTTGAGGCGATTTCAGTTTCGTTTTTTACTTATTTTATGTAGCGCTGTTTATTCACTTTCCTATCATACGTATTCGTTTCATTAATTTGAGGATAATTCAGTTTCAACTTCGTTTTTTACTTATTTTATGTAGCGCTGTTTATTAACTTTACTATCTTACGTATTCGTTTCATTAATTTGAGGCTAATTCAGTTTCATCTTCGTTTTTTACTTATTTTATGTAGAGATGTTTATTCACTTTCCGATCTTACCTATTCGTTTCATTAATTTGAGGCATAACAAATTCAACTTCCTTTTTTACTTATTTTATGTAGCGCTGTTTATTCACTTTTCTGTCTTACGTATTCGTTTCAATGGTTTGAGGCTAAATCAGTTTCAACTTCGTTTTTTACTTATTTTATATAGCGCTGTTTATTAACTTTACTATCTTACGTATTCGTTTCATTAATTTGAGGCCAATTCAGTTTCAACTTCCTTTTTTACTTATTTTATGTAGCGCTGTTTGTTCACTTTCCTATCTTACGTATTAGTTTCATTAATTTGAGGCTAATTCAGTTTCATCTTCGTTTTTTACTTATTATTTGTAGAGCTGTTTATTCACTTTCCGATCTTACGTATTCGTTTCACTAATTTAAGGCTAATTCAGTTTCAACTTCGTTTTTTACTTATTTTATGTAGCGCTGTTTATTAATTTTCCTATCATACTTATTCGTTTCATTAATTTGGGGCTAATTCAGTTTCAACCTCGTTTTTTACTTATTTTTTGTAGCGCTGATTATTCACTTTCCTATCTTACGTATTCGTTTCATTAATTTGAGGTTAATTCAGTTTCAACTTCGTTTTTTACTTATTTTATGTAGCGGTGTTTATTAACTTTACTATCCTACATATTAGTTTCATTAATTTAAGGGCAATTCAATTTCTACTTTGTTTTTTACTTATATTATGTAGCGCTGTTTATTAACTTTCCTATCTTACGTATTCCTTTCATTAATTTGAGGCTAATTTAGTTTCAACTTCGTTTTTTACTTATTATATGTAGCGCCGTTTATTATCTTTCCTATCATACGTATTCGTACATTAATTTGAGTCTAATTCAGTTTCAACTTCGTTTTTTACTTATTTTATGTAACGCTGTTTTTTTGACTTTCCTATCTTTCGTATTCGTTTAATTAATGTGAGGCTAATTCAGTTTCAACTTCGTTTTTTACTTATTATATGCAGCGCTGTTTATTATCTTTCCTATATTATGTGTTCGTTTCATTAATTTGAGGCTAATTCAGTATCAACTTCGTTTTCTACTTATTTTATGTAGCGCTGTTTATTAACTTTACTATCTGACGTATTCGTTTCATTAATTTGAGGCTAATTCAGTTTCAACTTCGTTTTTTACCATATTTATGTAGCGCTGTTTATTAACTTTACTATCTTACGTATTCGTTTGGTTAATTTGAGGGTAATTCAGTTTCAACTTCGTTTTATACTTATTTTATGTAGGGCTGTTTATTAGCTTTCCTATCTTACGTATTCGTTTCATTAATTTGAGGCTAATTTAGTTTCAAATTCGTTTTTTACTTATTATATGCGGCACTGTTTATTCACATTCCTATCTTACGTATTCGTTTCATTAATTTGAGGCTAATTCAGTTTCAACTTCGTTTTTTACTTATTATATGCAGCGCTGTTTATTCACTTTCCTATCTTACGTTTTCGTTTCATTAATTTGAGGCTAATTCAGTTTGAACTTCGTTTTTTGCTTATTGTATGACGAGCTGTTTATTCACTTTTGTATCTTACGTTCTAGTTCCTTTAATTTGAGTCCAATTCAGTTTCAACTACGTTTTTTGCTTATTATACGTCGCGCTGTTATTCACTTTCGTATCATACGTTTTAGTTACTTTAATTAGAGTCCAATTCAGTTTCAACTTCGTTTTTTGCTTATTATATGTCGCGCTCTTTATTCACTTTCGTATCTTACGTTTTCGTTTCTTTAATTTGAACCTAATTCAGTTTCAACTACGTTTTTTACTTATTTTATGTAGCGCTGTTTATTAACTTTCATTTTCTGCGTATTCGGATTATTAATTTGAGACTAATTCAGTTTCCACTTCGTTTTTTACTTATTTTATGTAGCGCTGTTTATTAACTTTCCTATCTTACGTATTCGTTTCATTAATTTGATGCTAATTCAGTTTTAACTTCGTTTTTTACTTATTTTATGTAGCGCTGTTTATTCATTTTCCTATCTTACGTATTCGTTTCTTTAATTTGAGGCTTGTTCAATTTCAACTTCGTTTTCTACTTATTATAAGCAGCGCTTTTTATTCACTTTCCTATCTTACGTATTTGTTTCATTAATTTGAGGTTAATTCAGGTTGAACTTCGTTTTCTGCTCATTGTATGACGCGCTGTTTATTCACTTTTGTATCTTACGTTTTAGTTTTCATCTTCGTTTTTTAATTATTTTATATAGTGATGTTTATTCACTTTCCTATCTTAATTATTCGTTTCGTTATTTTGAGGCTAATTCAATTTCAACTACGTTGGTTGCTTATTTTATGTAGCGCTGTTTATTCACTTTTCTGTCTTACGTATTCGTTTCAATCATTTAGGCTAATTCAGTTTCAACTTCGTTTTTTACTTATTTTATATAGCGTTGTTTATTAACTTTACTATCTTACGTATTCGTTTAATTAATTTGAGGCCAATTCAGTTTCAACTTAGTTTTTTACTTATTTTTTGTAGCGCTGATTATTCAGTTTCCTATCTTACGTTTTCGTTTCATTAATTTGAGGTTAATTCAGTTTCAACTTCGTTTTTTACTTATTCTATGTAGAGCTGTTTATTAACTTTCCTATCTTACATATTCGTTTCAATAATTTGAGGCTAATTCAGTTTCAACTTCGTTTTTTACTTATTTTATGTAGCGATATTTATTAACTTTACTATCCTACATATTCGTTTCATTAATTTGAGGGTAATTCAGTTTCAACTTTGTTTTTTTACTTATTTTATGTAGCGCTGTTTTTTAACTTCCTATCTTACCTATTGCTTTCATGAATTTGAGGCTAATTCAGTTTTAACTTCGTTTTTTACTTATTATATGTATCGCTGTTTATTAACTTTCCTATCTTACGTATTCGTTTCATTAATTTGAGTCTAATTCAGTATCAACTTCGTTTTTTACTTATATTATGTAACGCTTTTTTATAACTTTACTATCTTACGTATTCGTTTCGTTAATTTGAGGGTAGTTCAGTCTCAACTTCGTTTTTTACTTATTTTATGTAGCGCTGTTTATTAATTTTCCTATCTTACGTATTCGTTTCATTAATTTGAGGCTAATTCAGTTTCAACCTCGTTTTTCCTTATTTTTTGTAGCGCTGATTATTCACTTTCCTATCTTACGTATTCGTTTCATTAATTTAGGGCTAATTCATTTTCAACTTCGTTTTTTACTTATTTTATGTAGCGCTGTTTATTCACTTTTCTGTCTTATGTATTCGTTTCAATAATTTGAGGCTAATTCAGTTCCATCTTCGTTTTTTACTTATCTTATGTAGCGCTGTTTATTCACTTTACTATCTTATGTATTCGTTTCGTTAATTTGACGCTAATTCAGTTTCAACTTCGTTGTTTACTTATTTTATGTAGCGCTGGTTATTCACTATCCTATCTTACGTATTCGTTTCAATAATTTGAGGCTAATTCAGTTCCATCTTCGTTTTTTACTTATCTTATGTAGCGCTGTTTATTCACTTTACTATCTTATGTATTCGTTTCGTTAATTTGAGGCTATTCAGTTTCAACTTCGTTGTTTACTTATTTTATGTAGCGCTGGTTATTCACTATCCTATCTTACGTATTCGTTTCATTAATTTGAGGCTAATTCAGTTTCAACTTCGTTTTTTACTTATTTTATGTAGCGCTGTTTATTAACTTTCCTATCTTACGTATTCGTTTCATTAATTTGAGGCTAATTCAGTTTCAACTTCGTTTTTTACTTATTTAATGTAGCAATATTTATTAACTTTACTATCCTACATATTCGTTTCATTAATTTGAGGGTAATTCAGTTTCAACTTTGTTTTTTTTCTTATTTTATGTAGCGCTGTTTATTAACTTTCCTATCTTACGTATTCGTTTCATTAATTTGAGGCTAATTCAGTTTCAACCTCGTTTTTACTTATTTTTTGTAGCGCTGATTATTCACTTTCCTATCTTACGTATTCGTTTCATTAATTTAGGGCTAATTCATTTTCAACTTCGTTTTTTACTTATTTTATGAGGCGCTGTTTATTCACTTTTCTGTCTTATGTATTCGTTTCAATAATTTGAGGCTAATTCAGTTCCATCTTCGTTTTTTACTTATCTTATGTAGCGCTGTTTATTCACATTACTATCTTATGTATTCGTTTCGTTAATTTGAGGCTATTCAGTTTCAACTTCGTTGTTTACTTATTTTATGTAGCGCTGGTTATTCACTATCCTATCTTACGTATTCGTTTCATTAATTTGAGGCTAATTCAGTTTCAACTTCGTTTTTTACTTATTTTATGTAGCGCTGTTTATTCACTTTCCTATCTTACGTATTAGTTTCATTAATTTGAGGCTAATTCAGTTTTATCTTCGTTTTTTACTTATTATATGTAGAGCTGTTTATTCACTTTCCGGTCTAACGTATTCGTTTCATTAATTTGAGGCTAATTCAGTTTCAACCTCGTTTTTTACTTATTCTTTGTAGCGCTGAGTATTCACTTTCCTATCCTACGTATTCGTTTCATTAATTTGAGGTTATTTCAGTTTCAACTTCTTTTTTTACTTATTATATGCAGCGCTGTTTATTCACTATCCTATCTTACGTATTCGTTTCATTAATTTGAGGCTAATTCAGTTTGAACTTCGTTTTTTGCTTATTGTATGACGAGCTGTTTATTCACTTTTGTATCTTACGTTCTAGTTCCTTTAATTTGAGTCCAATTCAGTTTCAACTACGTTTTTTGCTTAGTATATGTCGCGCTGTAATTCACTTTCGTATCTTACGTTTTAGTTACTTTAATTAGAGTCCAATTCAGTTTCAACTTCGTTTTTTGCTTATTATATGTCGCGCTGTTTATTCACTTTCGTATCTTACGTATTCATTTCAGTAATTTGAAGCTAATTTGCTTTCATCTTCGTTTTTTAATTATTTTATATAAAGAGCTGTTTATTCACTTTCCTATCTTACGTATTCGTTTCAATTATTTGAGGCTAATTCAGTTTCTTCTTTGTTTTTTACTTATTTTATGTAGAGCTGTTTATTCACTTTATTATCTTACGTATTCGTTTCATTAATTTGAGGCTAATTCAGTTTCAACATCGGTTTTTACTAATTTTATGTAGAGCTGTTTATTCACTTTTCTGTCTTACGTATTCGTTTCAATAATTTGAGGCTAATTCAGTTCAACTTCGTTGTTTACTTATTTTATGTAGCGCTGTTTATTAACTTTCCTATCCTACGTATTCGTTTCATTAATTTGAGGTGATTTCAGTTTCAACTTCGTTTTTTACTTATTTTATGTAGCGCTGTTTATTAACTTTCCTATCCTACGTATTCGTTTCATTAATTTGAGGCGATTTCAGTTTCAACTTCGTTTTTTACTTATTTTATGTAGCGCTGTTTATTAACTTTCATATCCTACGTATTCGTTTCATTAATTTGAGGCGATTTCAGTTTCAACTTCGTTTTTTACATATTTTATGTAGCGCTGTTTATTATCTTTCCTATCTTACGTATTCGTTTCATTAATTTGAGGCTAATTCTGTTTGAACTTCGTTTTCTGCTTATTGTATGTCGCGCTGTTTATTCACTTTAGTATCTTACGTTTTAGTTTCTTTAATTTGAGGCTAACTCTGTTTTAACATCGTTTTTTACTTATTATATGTAGCGCTGTTTATTAACTTTCCTATCTTACGTATTCATTTCATTAATTTGAGGCTAATTTGCTTTCTTCTTCGTTTTTTACTTATTTTATATAGAGATGTTTATTCACCTTCCTATCTTTAGTATTCGTTTCGTTAATTAGAGGCTATGTCAGTTTCAACTTCGTTGTTTACTTATTTTATGTAGCGCTGTTTATTCACTTTCCTATCATACTTATTCGTTTCATTAATTTGAGGCTAATTCAGTTTCATCTTCGTTTTTTACTTATTTTATGTAGCGCTGATTATTCAGTTTCCTATCTTACGTTTTCGTTTCATTAATTTGAGGCTAATTCAGTTTGAACTTCGTTTTCTGCTTATTGTATTACGCGCTGTTTATTCACTTTTGTATCTTACGTTTTAGTTTCTTTAATTTAAGTCCAATTCAGTTTCAGCTACGTTTTTTGCTTATTATATGTCGCGCTGTTTATGCACTTTCGTATCTTAAGTTTTCGTTTCTTTAATTTGAGGCTAATTCAATTTCAACTTCGTTTTTTACTTATTTTATGTAGCGCTGTTTATTCACTTTCCTATCTTACGTATTCATTTCAGTAATTTGAAGCTAATTTGCTTTCATCTTCGTTTTTTAATTATTTTATATAAAGAGCTGTTTATTCACTTTCCTATCTTACGTATTCGTTTCATTAATTTGAGGCTAATTTGCTTTCATCTTCGTTTTTTACTTATTTTATATAGAGCTGTTCATTCTCTGTCCTATCTTACGTATTCGTTTCAATTATTTGAGGCTAATTCACTTTCTTCTTTGTTTTTTACTTATTTAATGTAGAGCTGTTCATTCACTTTATTATCTTACGTATTCGTTTCATTAATTTTAGGCTATTTTAGTTTCAACATCGTTTTTTACTAATTTTATGTAGATCTGTTTATTAACTTTTCTGTCTACGTATTCGTTTCAATAATTTGAAGCTAATTCAGTTCAACTTCGTTGTTTACTTATTTTATGTAGCGATGTTTTTTAACTTTCCTATCCTACGTATCCGTTTCATTAATTTGAGGCGATTTCAGTTTCAACTTCGTTTTTTACTTATTTTATGTAGCGCTGTTTATTAACTTTCCTATCTTACGTATTCGTTTCATTAATTTGAGCCTAATTCAGTTTCAACCTCGTTTTTTACTTATTTTTTGTAGCGCTGTTTATTAACTTTCCTATCTTTCCTATCTTTCCTATCGTTTCATTAATTTGAGTCTAATTCAGTATCAACTTCGTTTTTTACTTATTTTATGTGGAACTGTTTATTCACTTTCCTATCTTACGTATTCGTTTCGTTAATTTAAGGCTAAATCAATTTCAACTTCGTTTTTTACTTATTTTATGTAGCGCTGTTTATTAACTTTCCTATCTTACGTATTCGTTTCGTTAATTTGAGGGTAATTCTGTTCCATCTTCGTTTTTTACTTATCTTATGTAGCGCTGTTTATTGACTTTACTATCTTATGTATTCGTTTCGTTAATTTGAGGCTAATTCAGTTTCAACTTCGTTGTTTACTTATTTTATGTAGCGTTGCTTATTCACTATCCTATCTTACGTATTCGTTTCATTAATTTGAGGCTAATTTAATTTCACCTCCTTTTTTTACTTATTTTATATAGAGCTGTTTTTTCACTTTCCTATCTTACGTATTCGTTTCATTAATTTGAGGCTAATTCAGTTTCAACATCGTTTTTTACTTATTTTATGTAGAGCTGTTCATTCACTTTCCTATCTTACGTATTCGTTTCATTAATTTGAGGCGATTTCAGTTTCGTTTTTTACTTATTTTATGTAGCGCTGTTTATTCACTTTCCAATCATATGTATTCGTTTCATTAATTTGAGGATAATTCAGTTTCAAATTCGTTTTTTACTTATTTTATGTAGCGCTGTTTATTAACTTTACTATCTTACGTATTCGTTTCATTAATTTGAGGCTAATTCAGTTTCATCTTCGTTTTTTACTTATTTTATGTAGAGATGTTTATTCACTTTCCGATCTTACCTATTCGTTTCATTAATTTGAGGCATAACAAATTCAACTTCCTTTTTTACTTATTTTATGTAGCGCTGTTTATTCACTTTTCTGTCTTACGTATTCGTTTCAATGGTTTGAGGCTAAATCGGTTTCAACTTCGTTTTTTACTTATTTTATTTAGCGCTGTTTATTAACTTTACTATCTTGCGTCTTCGTTTCATTAATTTGAGGCCAATTCAGTTTCAACTTCCTTTTTACTTATTTTATGTAGCGCTGTTTGTTCACTTTCCTATCTTACGTATTAGTTTCATTAATTTGAGGCTAATTCAGTTTCATCTTCGTTTTTTACTTATTATTTGTAGAGCTGTTTATTCACTTTCCGATCTTACGTATTCGTTTCATTAATTTAAGGCTAATTCAGTTTCAACTTCGTTTTTTACTTATTTTATGTAGCGCTGTTTATTAATTTTCCTATCATACTTATTCGTTTCATTAATTTGGGGCTAATTCAGTTTCAACCTCGTTTTTTACTTATTTTTTGTAGCGCTGATTATTCACTTTCCTATCTTACGTATTCGTTTCATTAATTTGAGGTTAATTCAGTTTCAACTTCGTTTTTTACTTATTTTATGTAGCGGTGTTTATTAATTTACTATCCTACATATTAGTTTCATTAATTTAAGGGCAATTCAGTTTCTACTTTGTTTTTTACTTATATTATGTAGCGCTGTTTATTAACTTTCCTATCTTACGTATTCCTTTCATTAATTTGAGGCTAATTTAGTTTCAACTTCGTTTTTTACCTATTATATGTAGCGCCGTTTATTATCTTTCCTATCTTACGTATTCGTACATTAATTTGAGTCTAATTCAGTTTCAACTTCGTTTTTTACTTATTTTATGTAACGCTGTTTTTTTGACTTTCCTATCTTTCGTATTCGTTTAATTAATGTGAGGCTAATTCAGTTTCAACTTCGTTTTTTACTTATTATATGCAGCGCTGTTTATTATCTTTCCTATACTATGTGTTCGTTTCATTAATTTGAGGCTAATTCAGTATCAACTTCGTTTTCTACTTATTTTATGTAGCGCTGTTTATTAACTTTACTATCTGACGTATTCGTTTCATTAATTTGAGGCTAATTCAGTTTCAACTTCGTTTTTTACCATATTTATGTAGCGCTGTTTATTAACTTTACTATCTTACGTATTCGTTTGGTTAATTTGAGGGTAATTCAGTTTCAACTTCGTTTTTTACTTATTTTATGTAGGGCTGTTTATTAACTTTCCTATCTTACGTATTCGTTTCATTAATTTGAGGCTAATTTAGTTTCAAATTCGTTTTTTGCTTATTATATGCGGCACTGTTTATTCACATTCCTATCTTACGTATTCGTTTCATTAATTTGAGGCTAATTCAGTTTCAACTTCGTTTTTTACTTATTATATGCAGCGCTGTTTATTCACTTTCCTATCTTACGTTTTCGTTTCATTAATTTGAGGCTAATTCAGTTTGAACTTCGTTTTTTGCTTATTGTATGACGAGCTGTTTATTCACTTTTGTATCTTACGTTCTAGTTCCTTTAATTTGAGTCCAATTCAGTTTCAACTACGTTTTTTGCTTATTATACGTCGCGCTGTTATTCACTTTCGTATCATACGTTTTAGTTACTTTAATTAGAGTCCAATTCAGTTTCAACTTCGTTTTTTGCTTATTATATGTCGCGCTGTTTATTCACTTTCGTATCTTACGTTTTCGTTTCTTTAATTTGAGCCTAATTCAGTTTCAACTACGTTTTTTACTTATTTTATGTAGCGCTGTTTATTAACTTTCATTTTCTGCGTATTCGGATTATTAATTTGAGACTAATTCAGTTTCCACTTTTTTTTACTTATTTTATGTAGCGCTGTTTATTAACTTTCCTATCTTACGTATTCGTTTCATTAATTTGATGCTAATTCAGTTTTAACTTCGTTTTTTACTTATTTAATGTAGCGCTGTTTATTCATTTTCCTATCTTACGTATTCGTTTCTTTAATTTGAGGCTTGTTCAATTTCAACTTCGTTTTCTACTTATTATAAGCAGCGCTGTTTATTCACTTTCCTATCTTACGTATTCGTTTCATTAATTTGAGGTTAATTCAGTTTGAACTTCGTTTTCTGCTCATTGTATGACGCGCTGTTTATTCATTTTGTATCTTACGTTTTAGTTTTCATCTTCGTTTTTTACTTATTTTATATAGTGATGTTTATTCACTTTCCTATCTTAATTATTCGTTTCGTTATTTTGAGGCTAATTCAATTTCAACTACGTTGGTTACTTATTTTATGTAGCGCTGTTTATTCACTTTTCTGTCTTACGTATTCGTTTCAATCATTTGAGGCTAATTCAGTTTCAACTTCGTTTTTTACTTATTTTATATAGCGCTGTTTATTAACTTTACTATCTTACGTATTCGTTTCATTAATTTGAGGCCAATTCAGTTTCAACTTAGTTTTTTACTTATTTTTTGTAGCGCTGATTATTCAGTTTCCTATCTTACGTTTTCGTTTCATTAATTTGAGGTTAATTCAGTTTCAACTTCGTTTTTTACTTATTCTATGTAGAGCTGTTTATTAACTTTCCTATCTTACATATTCGTTTCAATAATTTGAGGCTAATTCAGTTTCAACTTCGTTTTTTACTTATTTTATGTAGCGATATTTATTAACTTTACTATCCTACTTATTCGTTTCATTAATTTGAGGGTAATTCAGTTTCAACTTTGTTTTTTTACTTATTTTATGTAGCGCTGTTTATTAACTTCCTATCTTACCTATTGCTTTCATGAATTTGAGGCTAATTCAGTTTTAACTTCGTTTTTTACTTATTATATGTATCGCTGTTTATTAACTTTCCTATCTTACGTATTCGTTTCATTAATTTGAGTCTAATTCAGTATCAACTTCGTTTTTTACTTATATTATGTAACGCTTTTTTTTAACTTTACTATCTTACGTATTCGTTTCGTTAATTTGAGGCTAATTCAGTATCAACTTCGTTTTCTACTTATTTTATGTAGCGCTGTTTATTAACTTTACTATCTGACGTATTCGTTTCATTAATTTGAGGCTAATTCAGTTTCAACTTCGTTTTTTACCATATTTATGTAGCGCTGTTTATTAACTTTACTATCTTACGTATTCGTTTGGTTAATTTGAGGGTAATTCAGTTTCAACTTCGTTTTTTACTTATTTTATGTAGGGCTGTTTATTAACTTTCCTATCTTACGTATTCGTTTCATTAATTTGAGGCTAATTTAGTTTCAAATTCGTTTTTTGCTTATTATATGCGGCACTGTTTATTCACATTCCTATCTTACGTATTCGTTTCATTAATTTGAGGCTAATTCAGTTTCAACTTCGTTTTTTACTTATTATATGCAGCCCTGTTTATTCACTTTCCTATCTTACGTTTTCGTTTCATTAATTTGAGGCTAATTCAGTTTGAACTTCGTTTTTTGCTTATTGTATGACGAGCTGTTTATTCACTTTTGTATCTTACGTTCTAGTTCCTTTAATTTGAGTCCAATTCAGTTTCAACTACGTTTTTTGCTTATTATACGTCGCGCTGTTATTCACTTTCGTATCATACGTTTTAGTTACTTTAATTAGAGTCCAATTCAGTTTCAACTTCGTTTTTTGCTTATTATATGTCGCGCTGTTTATTCACTTTCGTATCTTACGTTTTCGTTTCTTTAATTTGAGCCTAATCAGTTTCAACTACGTTTTTTACTTATTTTATGTAGCGCTGTTTATTAACTTTCATTTTCTTCGTATTCGGATTATTAATTTGAGACTAATTCAGTTTCCACTTCGTTTTTTACTTATTTTATGTAGCGCTGTTTATTAACTTTCCTATCTTACGTATTCGTTTCATTAATTTGATGCTAATTCAGTTTTAACTTCGTTTTTTACTTATTTAATGTAGCGCTGTTTATTCATTTTCCTATCTTACGTATTCGTTTCTTTAATTTGAGGCTTGTTCAATTTCAACTTCGTTTTCTACTTATTATAAGCAGCGCTGTTTATTCACTTTCCTATCTTACGTATTCGTTTCATTAATTTGAGGTTAATTCAGTTTGAACTTCGTTTTCTGCTCATTGTATGACGCGCTGTTTATTCACTTTTGTATCTTACGTTTTAGTTTTCATCTTCGTTTTTTACTTACTTTATATAGTGATGTTTATTCACTTTCCTATCTTAATTATTCGTTTCGTTATTTTGAGGCTAATTCAATTTCAACTACGTTGGTTACTTATTTTATGTAGCGCTGTTTATTCACTTTTCTGTCTTACGTATTCGTTTCAATCATTTGAGGCTAATTCAGTTTCAACTTCGTTTTTTACTTATTTTATATAGCGCTGTTTATTAACTTTACTATCTTACGTATTCGTTTCATTAATTTGAGGCCAATTCAGTTTCAACTTAGTTTTTTACTTATTTTTTGTAGCGCTGATTATTCAGTTTCCTATCTTACGTTTTCGTTTCATTAATTTGAGGTTAATTCAGTTTCAACTTCGTTTTTTACTTATTCTATGTAGAGCTGTTTATTAACTTTCCTATCTTACATATTCGTTTCAATAATTTGAGGCTAATTCAGTTTCAACTTCGTTTTTTACTTATTTTATGTAGCGATATTTATTAACTTTACTATCCTACATATTCGTTTCATTAATTTGAGGGTAATTCAGTTTCAACTTTGTTTTTTTACTTATTTTATGTAGCGCTGTTTATTAACTTCCTATCTTACCTATTGCTTTCATGAATTTGAGGCTAATTCAGTTTTAACTTCGTTTTTTACTTATTATATGTATCGCTGTTTATTAACTTTCCTATCTTACGTATTCGTTTCATTAATTTGAGTCTAATTCAGTATCAACTTCGTTTTTTACTTATATTATGTAACGCTTTTTTTTAACTTTACTATCTTACGTATTCGTTTCGTTAATTTGAGGGTAGTTCAGTCTCAACTTCGTTTTTTACTTATTTTATGTAGCGCTGTTTATTAACTTTCCTATCTTACGTATTCGTTTCATTAATTTAGGGCTAATTCATTTTCAACTTCGTTTTTTACTTATTTTATGTAGCGCTGTTTATTCACTTTTCTGTCCTATGTATTCGTTTCAATAATTTGAGGCTAATTCAGTTCCATCTTCGTTTTTTACTTATCTTATGTAGCGCTGTTTATTCACTTTACTATCTTATGTATTCGTTTCGTTAATTTGACGCTAATTCAGTTTCAATTTCGTTGTTTACTTATTTTATGTAGCGCTGGTTATTCACTATCCTATCTTACGTATTCGTTTCATTAATTTGAGGCTAATTTAATTTCACCTTCGTTTTTTACTTATTTTATATAGAGAAGTTTTTTCACTTTCCTATCTAACGTATTCGTTTCATTAATATGAGGCTAATTCAGTTTCAACTTAGTTTTTTACTTATTTTTTGTAGCGCTGATTATTCAGTTTCCTATCTTACGTTTTCGTTTCATTAATTTGAGGTTAATTCAGTTTCAACTTCGTTTTTTACATATTTTATGTAGAGCTGTTTATTAATTTTCCTATCTTACATATTCGTTTCAATAATTTGAGGCTAATTCAGTTTGAACTTCGTTTTTTACTTATTTAATGTAGCAATATTTATTAACTTTACTATCCTACATATTCGTTTCATTAATTTGAGGGTAATTCAGTTTCAACTTTGTTTTTTTACTTATTTTATGTAGCGCAGTTTATTAACTTTCCTATCTTACGTATTCGTTTCATTAATTTGAGGCTAATTCAGTTTCAACCTCGTTTTTACTTATTTTTTGTAGCGCTGATTATTCACTTTCCTATCTTACGTATTCGTTTCGTTAATTTGAGGCTATTCAGTTTCAACTTCGTTGTTTACTTATTTTATGTAGCGCTGGTTATTCACTATCCTATCTTACGTATTCGTTTCATTAATTTGAGGCTAATTCAGTTTCAACTTCGTTTTTTACTTATTTTATGTAGCGCTGTTTATTCACTTTCCTATCTTACGTATTAGTTTCATTAATTTGAGGCTAATTCAGTTTTATCTTCCTTTTTTACTTATTATATGTAGAGCTGTTTATTCACTTTCCGGTCTTACGTATTCGTTTCATTAATTTGAGGCTAATTCAGTTTCAACCTCGTTTTTTACTTATTTTTTGTAGCGCTGATTATTCACTTTCCTATCTTACGTATTCGTTTCATTAATTTGAGGTTATTTCAGTTTCAACTTCGTTTTTTACTTATTTTATGTAGCGGTGTTTATTAACTTTACTATCCTACATATTAGTTTCATTAATTTAAGGGCAATTCAGTTTCTAGTTTGTTTTTTACTTATATTATGTAGCGCTGTTTATTAACTTTTTTATCTTACGTATTCCTTTCATTAATTTGAGGCTAATTTAGTTTCAACTTCGTTTTTTACTTATTATATGTAGCGCCGTTTATTCACTTTCCTATCTTACGTTTTCGTTTCATTAATTTGAGGCTAATTCAGTTTGAACTTCGTTTTTTGCTTATTGTATGACGAGCTGTTTATTCACTTTTGTATCTTACGTTCTAGTTCCTTTAATTTGAGTCCAATTCAGTTTCAACTACGTTTTTTGCTTATTATACGTCGCGCTGTTATTCACTTTCGTATCATACGTTTTAGTTACTTTAATTAGAGTCCAATTCAGTTTCAACTTCGTTTTTTGCTTATTATATGTCGCGCTGTTTATTCACTTTCGTATCTTACGTTTTCGTTTCTTTAATTTGAGCCTAATCAGTTTCAACTACGTTTTTTACTTATTTTATGTAGCGCTGTTTATTAACTTTCATTTTCTTCGTATTCGGATTATTAATTTGAGACTAATTCAGTTTCCACTTCGTTTTTTACTTATTTTATGTAGCGCTGTTTATTAACTTTCCTATCTTACGTATTCGTTTCATTAATTTGATGCTAATTCAGTTTTAACTTCGTTTTTTACTTATTTAATGTAGCGCTGTTTATTCATTTTCCTATCTTACGTATTCGTTTCTTTAATTTGAGGCTTGTTCAATTTCAACTTCGTTTTCTACTTATTATAAGCAGCGCTGTTTATTCACTTTCCTATCTTACGTATTCGTTTCATTAATTTGAGGTTAATTCAGTTTGAACTTCGTTTTCTGCTCATTGTATGACGCGCTGTTTATTCACTTTTGTATCTTACGTTTTAGTTTTCATCTTCGTTTTTTACTTACTTTATATAGTGATGTTTATTCACTTTCCTATCTTAATTATTCGTTTCGTTATTTTGAGGCTAATTCAATTTCAACTACGTTGGTTACTTATTTTATGTAGCGCTGTTTATTCACTTTTCTGTCTTACGTATTCGTTTCAATCATTTGAGGCTAATTCAGTTTCAACTTCGTTTTTTACTTATTTTATATAGCGCTGTTTATTAACTTTACTATCTTACGTATTCGTTTCATTAATTTGAGGCCAATTCAGTTTCAACTTAGTTTTTTACTTATTTTTTGTAGCGCTGATTATTCAGTTTCCTATCTTACGTTTTCGTTTCATTAATTTGAGGTTAATTCAGTTTCAACTTCGTTTTTTACTTATTCTATGTAGAGCTGTTTATTAACTTTCCTATCTTACATATTCGTTTCAATAATTTGAGGCTAATTCAGTTTCAACTTCGTTTTTTACTTATTTTATGTAGCGATATTTATTAACTTTACTATCCTACATATTCGTTTCATTAATTTGAGGGTAATTCAGTTTCAACTTTGTTTTTTTACTTATTTTATGTAGCGCTGTTTATTAACTTCCTATCTTACCTATTGCTTTCATGAATTTGAGGCTAATTCAGTTTTAACTTCGTTTTTTACTTATTATATGTATCGCTGTTTATTAACTTTCCTATCTTACGTATTCGTTTCATTAATTTGAGTCTAATTCAGTATCAACTTCGTTTTTTACTTATATTATGTAACGCTTTTTTTTAACTTTACTATCTTACGTATTCGTTTCGTTAATTTGAGGGTAGTTCAGTCTCAACTTCGTTTTTTACTTATTTTATGTAGCGCTGTTTATTAACTTTCCTATCTTACGTATTCGTTTCATTAATTTAGGGCTAATTCATTTTCAACTTCGTTTTTTACTTATTTTATGTAGCGCTGTTTATTCACTTTTCTGTCCTATGTATTCGTTTCAATAATTTGAGGCTAATTCAGTTCCATCTTCGTTTTTTACTTATCTTATGTAGCGCTGTTTATTCACTTTACTATCTTATGTATTCGTTTCGTTAATTTGACGCTAATTCAGTTTCAACTTCGTTGTTTACTTATTTTATGTAGCGCTGGTTATTCACTATCCTATCTTACGTATTCGTTTCATTAATTTGAGGCTAATTTAATTTCACCTTCGTTTTTTACTTATTTTATATAGAGAAGTTTTTTCACTTTCCTATCTAACGTATTCGTTTCATTAATATGAGGCTAATTCAGTTTCAACTTAGTTTTTTACTTATTTTTTGTAGCGCTGATTATTCAGTTTCCTATCTTACGTTTTCGTTTCATTAATTTGAGGTTAATTAAGTTTCAACTTCGTTTTTTACATATTTTATGTAGAGCTGTTTATTAATTTTCCTATCTTACATATTCGTTTCAATAATTTGAGGCTAATTCAGTTTGAACTTCGTTTTTTACTTATTTAATGTAGCAATATTTATTAACTTTACTATCCTACATATTCGTTTCATTAATTTGAGGGTAATTCAGTTTCAACTTTGTTTTTTTACTTATTTTATGTAGCGCAGTTTATTAACTTTCCTATCTTACGTATTCGTTTCATTAATTTGAGGCTAATTCAGTTTCAACCTCGTTTTTACTTATTTTTTGTAGCGCTGATTATTCACTTTCCTATCTTACGTATTCGTTTCGTTAATTTGAGGCTATTCAGTTTCAACTTCGTTGTTTACTTATTTTATGTAGCGCTGGTTATTCACTATCCTATCTTACGTATTCGTTTCATTAATTTGAGGCTAATTCAGTTTCAACTTCGTTTTTTACTTATTTTATGTAGCGCTGTTTATTCACTTTCCTATCTTACGTATTAGTTTCATTAATTTGAGGCTAATTCAGTTTTATCTTCCTTTTTTACTTATTATATGTAGAGCTGTTTATTCACTTTCCGGTCTTACGTATTCGTTTCATTAATTTGAGGCTAATTCAGTTTCAACCTCGTTTTTTACTTATTTTTTGTAGCGCTGATTATTCACTTTCCTATCTTACGTATTCGTTTCATTAATTTGAGGTTATTTCAGTTTCAACTTCGTTTTTTACTTATTTTATGTAGCGGTGTTTATTAACTTTACTATCCTACATATTAGTTTCATTAATTTAAGGGCAATTCAGTTTCTAGTTTGTTTTTTACTTATATTATGTAGCGCTGTTTATTAACTTTTTTATCTTACGTATTCCTTTCATTAATTTGAGGCTAATTTAGTTTCAACTTCGTTTTTTACTTATTATATGTAGCGCCGTTTATTAACTTTCCTATCTTACGTATTCGTACATTAATTTGAGTCTAATTCAGATTCAACTTCGTTTTTTACTTATTTTATGTAACGCTGTTTTTTTGACATTCCTATCTTTCGTATTCGTTTAATTAATGTGAGGCTAATTCAGTTTCAACTTCTTTTTTTACTTATTATATGCAGCGCTGTTTATTCACTTTCCTATCTTACGTATTCGTTTCATTAATTTGAGGCTAATTCAGTTTGAACTTCGTTTTTTGCTTATTGTATGACGAGCTGTTTATTCACTTTTGTATCTTACGTTCTAGTTCCTTTAATTTGAGTCCAATTCAGTTTCAACTACGTTTTTTGCTTAGTATATGTCGCGCTGTTATTCACTTTCGTATCTTACGTTTTAGTTACCTTAATTAGAGTCCAATTCAGTTTCAACTTCGTTTTTTGCTTATTATATGTCGCGCTGTTTATTCACTTCCGTATCTTACGTTTTCGTTTCTTTAATTTGAGGCTAATTCAGTTTCAACTACGTTTTTTACTTATTTTATGTACCGCTGATTATTAACTTTCTTTTTCTGCGTATTCGGATTATTAATTTGAGACTAATTCAGTTTCCACATCGTTTTTTACTTATTTTATGTAGCGCTGTTTATTGACTTTCCTATCTTACGTATTCGTTTCATTAATTTGAGGCGATTTCAGTTTCAACTTCGGTTTTTACTTATTTGATGTAGCGCTGCTTATTCACTTTCCTATCTTACGTATTCGTTTCATTAATTTGAGGCTAATTCATTTTCAACTTCGTTGTTTACTTATTTTATGTAGCGCTGTTTATTCACTTTCCTATCTTACGTATTCATTTCAGTAATTTGAAGCTAATTTGCTTTCATCTTCGTTTTTTAATTATTTTATATAAAGAGCTGTTTATTCACTTTCCTATCTTACGTATTCGTTTCAATTATTTGAGGCTAATTCAGTTTCTTCTTTGTTTTTTACTTATTTTATGTAGAGCTGTTTATTCACTTTATTATCTTACGTATTCGTTTCATTAATTTAAGGCTAATTCAGTTTCAACATCGTTTTTTACTAATTTTATGTAGAGCTGTTTATTCACTTTCCTATCTTACGTATTCGTTTCAATAATCTGAGGCTAATTCAGTTCAACTTAGTTGTTTACTTATTTTATGTAGCGCTGTTTATTAACTTTCCTATCCTACGTATTCGTTTCATTAATTTGAGGCGATTTCAGTTTCAACTTCGTTTTTTACTTATTTTATGTAGCGCTGTTTATTAACTTTCCTATCCTACGTATTCGTTTCATTAATTTGAGGCGATTTCAGTTTCAACTTCGTTTTTTACTTATTTTATGTAGCGCTGTTTATTAACTTTCCTATCCTACGTATTCGTTTCATTAATTTGAGGCGATTTCAGTTTCAACTTCGTTTTTTACATATTTTACGTAGCGCTGTTTATTAACTTTCCTATCTTACGTATTCGTTTCATTAATTTGAGGCTTATTCTGTTTGAACTTCGTTTTCTGCTTATTGTATGACGCGCTGTTTATTCATTTTAGTATCTTACGGTTTAGTTTCTTTAATTTGAGGCTAACTCAGTTTTAACTTCGTTTTTTACTTATTATATGTAGCGCTGTTTATTAACTTTCCTATCTTACGTATTCATTTCATTTATTTGAGGCTAATTTGCTTTCTTCTTCGTTTTTTACTTATTTTATATAGAGATGTTTATTCACCTTCTTATCTTAAGTATTCGTTTCGTTAATTAGAGGCTATGTCAGTTTCAACTTCGTTGTTTACTTATTTTATGTAGCGCTGTTTATTCACTTTCCTATCTTACGAATTCGTTTCATTAATTTGAGGCTAATTCAGTTTCATCTTCGTTTTTTACTTATTTTATGTAGCGCTGATTATTCAGTTTCCTATCTTACGTTTTCGTTTCATTAATTTGAGGCTAATTCAGTTTGAACTTCGTTTTCTGCTTATTGTATGACGCGCTGTTTATTCACTTTTGTATCTTACGTTTTAGTTTCTTTAATTTAAGTCCAATTCAGTTTCAGCTACGTTTTTTGCTTATTTTATGTAGCGCTGTTTATTAACTTCCTATCTTACCTATTGCTTTCATGAATTTGAGGCTAATTCAGTTTTAACTTCGTTTTTTACTTATTATATGTATCGCTGTTTATTAACTTTCCTATCTTACGTATTCGTTTCATTAATTTGAGTCTAATTCAGTATCAACTTCGTTTTTTACTTATTTTATGTAGCGCTGTTTATTAACTCTCATATCCTACGTATTCGCATCATTAATTTGGGGCTAATTCAGTTTCAACTTCGTTTTTTACATATTTTATGTAGAGCTGTTTATTGACTTTCCTATCTTACGTATTCGTTTCATTAATTTGAGGCGATTTCAGTTTCAACTTCGGTTTTTACTTATTTGATGTAGCGCTGCTTATTCACTTTCCTATCTTACGTATTCGTTTCATTAATTTGAGGCTAATTCATTTTCAACTTCGTTGTTTACTTATCTTTTGTAGCGCTGTTTATTCACTTTCCTATCTTACGTATTCATTTCAGTAATTTGAAGCTAATTTGCTTTCATCTTCGTTTTTTAATTATTTTATATAAAGAGCTGTTTATTCACTTTCCTATCTTACGTATTCGTTTCAATTATTTGAGGCTAATTCATTTTCTTCTTTGTTTTTTACTTATTTTATGTAGAGCTGTTTATTCACTTTATTATCTTACGTATTCGTTTTATGAATTTGAGGCTATTTCAGTTTCAGCATCGTTTTTTACTAAATTTTATGTAGAGCTGTTTATTCACTTTTCTGTCTTACGTATTCGTTTCAATAATTTGAGGCTAATTCAGTTCAACTTCGTTGTTTACTTATTGTATGTAGCGCTGTTTATTAACTTTCCTATCCTACGTATTCGTTTCATTAATTTGAGGCGATTTCAGTTTCAACTTCGTTTTTTACTTATTTTATGTAGCGCTGTTTATTAACTTTCCTATCCTACGTATTCGTTTCATTAATTTGAGGCGATTTCAGTTTCAACTTCGTTTTTTAATTATTGTATGTGGCGCTGTTTATTAACTTTCCTATCTTACGTATTCGTTTCATTAATTTGAGGCTAATTCTGTTTGAACTTCGTTTTCTGCTTATTGTTTGACGTGCCGTTTATTCACTTTATTATCTTACGTTTTAGTTTCTTTAATTTGAGGCTAATTCATTTGTAACTTCGTTTTTTACTTATTATATGTAGCGCTGTTTATCAACTTTCCTATCTTACGTATTCATTTCATTAATTTGAGGCTAATTTGCTTTCATCTTCGTTTTTTACTTATTTTATATAGAGATGTTTATTCACTTTCCTATCTTAAGTATTCGTTTCGTTAATTTGAGGCTAATTCAGTTTCAACTTCGTTGTTTACTTATTTTATGTAGCGCTGTTTATTCACTTTCCTATCTTACGAATTCGTTTCATTAATTTGAGGCTAATTCAGTGTCATCTTCGTTTTTTACTTATTTTATGTATCGCTGATTATTCAGTTTCCTATCTTATGTTTTCGTTTCATTAATTTGACGTTAATTCAGTTTCAACTTCGTTTCTTACTTATTTTATGTAGCGCTGTTTATTAACTTTACTATCCTACGTATTCGTTTCATTCATTTGAGGCGATTTCAGTTTCAACTTCGTTTTTTACTTATTTTATGTAGCGCTGTTTATTAACTTTCCTATCCTACGTATTCGTTTCATTAATTTGAGGCGATTTCAGTTTCAACTTCGTTTTTTACATATTTTATGTAGCGCTGTTTATTAACTTTCCTATCTTACGTATTCGTTTCATTAATTTGAGGCTAATTCTGTTTGAACTTCGTTTTCTGCTTATTGTATGTCGCGCTGTTTATTCACTTTAGTATCTTACGTTTTAGTTTCTTCAATTTGAGGCTAACTCTGTTTTAACATCGTTTTTTACTTATTATATGTAGCGCTGTTTATTAACTTTCCTATCTTACGTATTCATTTCATTAATTTGAGGCTAATTTGCTTTCTTCTTCGTTTTTTACTTATTTTATATAGAGATGTTTATTCACCTTCCTATCTTAAGTATTCGTTTCGTTAATTAGAGGCTATGTCATTTTCAACTTCGTTGTTTACTTATTTTATGTAGCGCTGTTTATTCACTTTCCTATCTTACGAATTCGTTTCATTAATTTGAGGCTAATTCAGTTTCATCTTCGTTTTTTACTTATTTTATGTAGCGCTGATTATTCAGTTTCCTATCTTACGTTTTCGTTTCATTAATTTGAGGCTAATTCAGTTTGAACATCGTTTTCTGCTTATTGTATTACGCGCTGTTTATTCACTTTTGTATCTTACGTTTTAGTTTCTTTAATTTAAGTCCAATTCAGTTTCAGCTACGTTTTTTGCTTATTATATGTCGCGCTGTTTATGCACTTTCGTATCTTAAGTTTTAGTTTCTTTAATTTGAGTCTAATTCAGATTCAACTTCGTTTTTTGCTTATTAGATGTCGCGCTGTTTATTAACTTTCGTTTCTTACGTTTTCGTTTCTTTAATTTGAGGCTAATTCAATTTCAACTTCGTTTTTTACTTATTTTATGTAGCGCTGTTTATTAACTCTCATATCCTACGTATTCGCATCATTAATTTGGGGCTAATTCAGTTTCAACTTCGTTTTTTACATATTTTATGTAGAGCTGTTTATTGACTTTCCTATCTTACGTATTCGTTTCATTAATTTGAGGCGATTTCAGTTTCAACTTCGGTTTTTACTTATTTGATGTAGCGCTGCTTATTCACTTTCCTATCTTACGTATTCGTTTCATTAATTTGAGGCTAATTCATTTTCAACTTCGTTGTTTACTTATCTTTTGTAGCGCTGTTTATTCACTTTCCTATCTTACGTATTCATTTCAGTAATTTGAAGCTAATTTGCTTTCATCTTCGTTTTTTAATTATTTTATATAAAGAGCTGTTTATTCACTTTCCTATCTTACGTATTCATTTCATTAATTTGAGGCTAATTTGCTTTCATCTTCGTTTTTTACTTATTTTATATAGAGCTGTTCATTCTCTGTCCTATCTTACGTATTCGTTTCAATTATTTGAGGCTAATTCACTTTCTTCTTTGTTTTTTACTTATTTTATGTAGAGCTGTTCATTCACTTTATTATCTTACGTATTCGTTTCATTAATTTTAGGCTATTTAAGTTTCAACATCGTTTTTTACTAATTTTATGTAGATCTGTTTATTAACTTTTCTGTCTACGTATTCGTTTCAATAATTTGAGGCTAATTCAGTTCAACTTCGTTGTTTACTTATTTTATGTAGCGATGTTTTTTAACTTTCCTATCCTACGTATTCGTTTCATTAATTTGAGGCGATTTCAGTTTCAACTTCGTTTTTTACTTATTTTATGTAGCGCTGTTTATTAACTTTCCTATCTTACGTATTCGTTTCATTAATTTGAGCCTAATTCAGTTTCAACCTCGTTTTTTACTTATTTTTTGTAGCGCTGAATATTCAGTTTCCTATCTTACGTTTTCGTTTCATTAATTTGAGGTTAATTCAGTTTCAACTTCGTTTTTTACTTATTTTATGTAGCGATATTTATTAACTTTACTATCCTACATATTCGTTTCATTAATTTGAGGGCAATTCAGTTTCAACTTTGTTTTTTACTTATTTTATGTAGCGCTGTTTATTAACCTCCTATCTTACGTATTCCTTTCATAAATTTGAGGCTAATTCAGTTTTAACATCGTTTTCTACTTATTATATGTAGCGCTGTTTATTAACTTTCCTATCTTTCCTATCGTTTCATTAATTTGAGTCTAATTCAGTATCAACTTCGTTTTTTACTTATTTTATGTAGAACTGTTTATTCACTTTCCTATCTTACGTATTCGTTTCGTTAATTTAAGGCTAAATCAATTTCAACTTCGTTTTTTACTTATTTTATGTAGCGCTGTTTATTAACTTTCCTATCTTACGTATTCGTTTCGTTAATTTGAGGGTAATTCTGTTCCATCTTCGTTTTTTACTTATCTTATGTAGCGCTGTTTATTCACTTTACTATCTTATGTATTCGTTTCGTTAATTTGAGGCTAATTCAGTTTCAACTTCGTTGTTTACTTATTTTATGTAGCGTTGCTTATTCACTATCCTATCTTACGTATTCGTTTCATTAATTTGAGACTAATTTAATTTCACCTCCTTTTTTTACTTATTTTATATAGAGCTGTTTTTTCACTTTCCTATCTTACGTATTCGTTTCATTAATTTGAGGCTAATTCAGTTTCAACTTCGTTTTTTACTTATTTTATGTAGAGCTGTTCATTCACTTTCCTATCTTACGTATTCGTTTCATTAATTTGAGGCGATTTCAGTTTCGTTTTTTACTTATTTTATGTAGCGCTGTTTATTCACTTTCCTATCATACGTATTCGTTTCATTAATTTGAGGATAATTCAGTTTCAACTTCGTTTTTTACTTATTTTATGTAGCGCTGTTTATTAACTTTACTATCTTACGTATTCGTTTCATTAATTTGAGGCTAATTCAGTTTCATCTTCGTTTTTTACTTATTTTATGTAGAGATGTTTATTCACTTTCCGATCTTACCTATTCGTTTCATTAATTTGAGGCATAACAAATTCAACTTCCTTTTTTACTTATTTTATGTAGCGCTGTTTATTCACTTTTCTGTCTTACGTATTCGTTTCAATGATTTGAGGCTAAATCAGTTTCAACTTCGTTTTTTACTTATTTTATATAGCGCTGTTTATTAACTTTACTATCTTACGTATTCGTTTCATTAATTTGAGGCCAATTCAGTTTCAACTTCCTTTTTTACTTATTTTATGTAGCGCTGTTTGTTCACTTTCCTATCTTACGTATTAGTTTCATTAATTTGAGGCTAATTCAGTTTCATCTTCGTTTTTTACTTATTATTTGTAGAGCTGTTTATTCACTTTCCGATCTTACGTATTCGTTTCATTAATTTAAGGCTAATTCTGGTTCAATTTCGTTTTTTACTTATTTTATGTAGCGCTGTTTATTAATTTTCCTATCATACTTATTCGTTTCATTAATTTGAGGCTAATTCAGTTTCAACCTCGTTTTTTACTTATTTTTTGTAGCGCTGATTATTCACTTTCCTATCTTACGTATTCGTTTCATTAATTTGAGGTTAATTCAGTTTCAACTTCGTTTTTTACTTATTTTATGTAGCGGTGTTTATTAACTTTACGATCCTACATATTAGTTTCATTAATTTAAGGGCAATTCAGTTTCTACTTTGTTTTTTACTTATATTATGTAGCGCTGTTTATTAACTTTCCTATCTTACGTATTCCTTTCATTAATTTGAGGCTAATTTAGTTTCAACTTCGTTTTTTACTTATTATATGTAGCGCCGTTTATTATCTTTCCTATCTTACGTATTCGTACATTAATTTGAGTCTAATTCAGTTTCAACTTCGTTTTTTACTTATTTTATGTAACGCTGTTTTCTTGACTTTCCTATCTTTCGTATTCGTTTAATTAATGTGAGGCTAATTCAGTTTCAACTTCGTTTTTTACTTATTATATGCAGCGCTGTTTATTATCTTTCCTATCTTATGTGTTCGTTTCATTAATTTGAGGCTAATTCAGTATCAACTTCGTTTTCTACTTATTTTATGTAGCGCTGTTTATTAACTTTACTATCTGACGTATTCGTTTCATTAATTTGAGGCTAATTCAGTTTCAACTTCGTTTTTTACCATATTTATGTAGCGCTGTTTATTAACTTTACTATCTTACGTATTCGTTTGGTTAATTTGAGGGTAATTCAGTTTCAACTTCGTTATTTACTTATTTTATGTAGGGCTGTTTATTAACTTTCCTATCTTACGTATTCGTTTCATTAATTTGAGGCTAATTTAGTTTCAAATTCGTTTTTTACTTATTATATGCGGCACTGTTTTTTCACATTCCTATGTTACGTATTCGTTTCATTAATTTGAGGCTAATTCAGTTTCAACTTCGTTTTTTACTTATTATATGCAGCGCTGTTTATTCACTTTCCTATCTTACGTTTTCGTTTCATTAATTTGAGGCTATTTCAGTTTGAACTTCGTTTTTTACTTATTTTATGTAGCGCTGTTTATTCATTTTCCTATCTTACGTATTCGTTTCTTTAATTTGAGGCTTGTACAATTTCAACTTCGTTTTCTACTTATTATAAGCAGCGCTGTTTATTCACTTTCCTATCTTACGTATTCGTTTCATTAATTTGAGGTTAATTCAGTTTGAACTTCGTTTTCTGCTCATTGTATGACGCGCTGTTTATTCACTTTTGTATCTTACGTTTTAGTTTTCATCTTCATTTTTACTTATTTTATATAGTGATGTTTATTCACTTTCCTATCTTAATTATTCGTTTCGTTATTTTGAGGCTAATTCAATTTCAACTACGTTGGTTACTTATTTTATGTAGCGCTGTTTATTCACTTTTCTGTCTTACGTATTCGTTTCAATCATTTGAGGCTAATTCAGTTTCAACTTCGTTTTTTACTTATTTTATATAGCGCTGTTTATTAACTTTACTATCTTACGTATTCGTTTCATTAATTTGAGGCCAATTCAGTTTCAACTTAGTTTTTTACTTTTTTTTGTAGCGCTGATTATTCACTTTCCTATCTTACATATTCGTTTCAATAATTTGAGGCTAATTCAGTTTCAACTTCGTTTTTTACTTATTTTATGTAGCGATATTTATTAACTTTACTATCCTACATATTCGTTTCATTAATTTGAGGGCAATTCAGTTTCAACTTTTTTTTTTACTTATTTTATGTAGCGCTGTTTATTAACTTCCTATCTTACATATTGCTTTCATGAATTTGAGGCTAATTCAGTTTTAACTTCGTTTTTTACTTATTATATGTATCGCTGTTTATTAACTTTCCTATGTTACGTATTCGTTTCATTAATTTGAGTCTAATTCAGTATCAACTTCGTTTTTTACTTATATTATGTAACGCTTTTTTTTAACTTTACTCTCTTACGTATTCGTTTCGTTAATTTGAGGGTAGTTCAGTCTCAACTTCGTTTTTTACTTATTTTATGTAGCGCTGTTTATTAACTTTCCTATCTTACGTATTCGTTTCATTAATTTGAGGCTAATTCAGTTTCAACCTCGTTTTACTTATTTTTTGTGGCGCTGATTATTCACTTTCCTATCTTACGTATTCGTTTCATTAATTTAGGGCTAATTCATTTTCAACTTCGTTTTTTACTTATTTTTTGTAGCGCTGTTTATTCACTTTTCTGTCTTATGTATTCGTTTCAATAATTTGAGGCTAATTCAGTTCCATCTTCGTTTTTTACTTATCTTATGTAGCGCTGTTTATTCACTTTACTATCTTATGTATTCGTTTCATTAATTTGAGGCTAATTCAGTTTCAACTTCGTTGTTTACTTATTTTATGTAGCGCTGGTTATTCACTATCCTATCTTACGTATTCGTTTCATTAATTTGAGGCTAATTTAATTTCACCTTCGTTTTTTACTTATTTTATATAGAGAAGTTTTTTCACTTTCCTATCTAACGTATTCGTTTCATTAATTTGAGGCTAATTCAGTTTCAACTTCGTTTTTTACTTATTTTATGTAGCGCTGTTTATTCACTTTCCTATCTTACGTATTAGTTTCATTAATTTGAGGCTAATTCAGTTTTATCTTCGTTTTTTACTTATTATATGTAGAGCTGTTTATTCACTTTCCGGTCTTACGTACTCGTTTCATTAATTTGAGGCTAATTCAGTTTCAACCTCGTTTTTTACTTATTTTTTGTAGCGCTGATTATTCACTTTCCTATCTTACGTATTCGTTTCATTAATTTGAGGTTAATTCAGTTTCAACTTCGTTTTTTACTTATTTTATGAAACGGTGTTCATTAACTTTACTATCCTACATATTAGTTTCATTAATTTAAGGGCAATTCAGTTTCTAGTTTGTTTTTTACTTATATTATGTAGCGCTGTTTATTAACTTTCCAATCTTACGTATTCCTTTCATTAATTTGAGGCTAATTTAGTTTCAACTTCGTTTTTTAGTTATTATATGTAGCGCCGTTTATTAACTTTCCTATCTTACGTATTCGTACATTAATTTGAGTGTAATTCTGATTCAACTTCGTTTTTTACTTATTTTATGTAACGCTGTTTTTTTTACTTTCCTATCTTTCGTATTCGTTTAATTAATGTGAGGCTAATTCAGTTTCAACATCGTTTTTTACTAATTTTATGTAGATCTGTTTATTAACTTTTCTGTCTACGTATTCGTTTCATTAATTTGAGGCTAATTTAGTTTCAACTTCGTTTTTTACTTAGTATATGCAGCTCTGTTTATTCACATTCCTATCTTACATATTCGTTTCATTAATTTGAGGCTAATTCAGTTGCAACTTCGTTTTTTACTTATTATATGCAGCGCTGTTTATTCACTTTCCTATCTTACGTATTCGTTTCATTAATTTGAGGCTAAGTCAGTTTGAACTTCGTTTTCTGCTCATTGTATGACGCGCTGTTTATTCACTTTTTTATCTTACGTTTTAGTTTCATTAATTTGAGTCTAATTCAGATTCAACTTCGTTTTTTGCTTATTATATGTCGCGCTGTTTATTCACTTTCGTATCTTACGCATTCGTTTCATTAATTTGGGGCGATTTCAGTTTCAACTTCGTTTTTTACTTATTTAATGTAGCGCTGTTTATTAACTTTCCTACCTTATTTATTCGTTTCATAATTTGAGGCTAATTCATTTTCAACATCGTTGTTTACCTATTTTATGTAGCGCTGTTTATTCACTTCCCTAGCTTACGTATTCATTTCATTAATTTGAGGCTAATTTGCTTTCATCTTCGTTTTTTACTTATTTTATATGGAGCTGTTTATTCACATTCCTATCTTACGTATTCTTTTTAATTATTTGAGGCTAATTCAGTTTCTTCTTTGTTTTTTACTTATCTTATGTAGAGCTCTTTATTCACTTTATTATCCTACGTATTCGTTTCATTAACATGACGCTAATTCAGTTTCAACTTCGTATTTTGCTAATTTTATGTAGAGCTGTTTATTCACTTTTCTGTCTTACGTATTCGTTTCAATAATTTGATGCTAATTCAGTTCAACTTCGTTTTTTACTTATTTTATGTAAAGCTGTTTGTTAAAATTCCTATCTTACGTATTCGTTTCATTAATTTGAGGCTAATTCAGTTTCAACTTCGTTTTTTACTTATTTTATGTAGCGCTGTTTATTAACTTTACTATCATCCATATTCGTTTCATTAATACGAGGGCAATTCAGTTTCAACTTTGTTTTTTACTTCTTTTATGTAGCGCTGTATATTAACTTACCAATCTTACGTATTCGTTTCATTAATTTCAGGCTAATTCAGTTTTAAGTTCGTTTTTTACTTATTATATGTAGCGCTGTTTATTAACTATCCTCTCTTACATATTCGTTTCATTAATTTGAGTCAAATTCAGTATCAACTTCGTTTTTTACTTATTTTATGTAACGCTGTTTTTTTCTTTCCTATCATTCGTATTCGCTTCATTAATGTGAGGCTAATTCAATTTCAACTTCGTTTTTTGCTTATTATATGCAGCGCTGTTTATTAACTTTCCTATCTTATTTATTCGTATCCTTAATTTGAGGCTAGTTCAGTTTCAACTTCGTTTTCTACTAATTTTATGAGCGCTGTTTATTAACTTAAATATCTTACGTATTCGTTTCATTAATTTGATTCTAATTCAGTTTCACTTCGTTTTTTACTTATTTTATGTAGCGCTGTTTATTAACATTACTCTCTTGCGTATTCGTTTCATTAATTTGAGGCTAATTAATTTCAAAGTCGTATTTTACTTATTGTATGCAGCGCTATTTATTCACTTTCCTATCTTACGTATTCGTTTCATTAATTTGAGGCAAATTCAGTTTCAACTTCGTTTTTTACTTATGTTATATAGCGCTGTTTATTAACTTTACTATGCAACATATTCGTTTCATTAATTTGTCGGCAATTCAGTTTCAACTTCCTTTTTTACTTATTTTATGTAAGCTGTTTTTTAACTTTCCTATCTTTCGTATTCGTTTCATTAATGTGTTGCTAATTCAGGTTCATATTCGTTTTTTACTTATTATATGCAGCGCTGTTTATTGTCTTTCCTATCTTACGTATTCGTTTCATTAATTTGAGGGTAATTCAGTTTCAACTTCGTTTTCGACTTATTTTATGTAGCGCTGTTTATTAACTTTACTATGTTACGTCTTCGTTCCATTAATTTGATTCTAATTCATTTTCACTTCGTTTTTTACTTATTTTATGTAGCGCTGTTGATTAACTTTACTATCTTACGTATTCGTTTCGTTAATTTGAGTGTAATTCAGATTCAACGTCGTTTTTTACTTATTTTAAGTAGCGCTGTTTATTAACTTTCCGATATTACGTATTCGTTTCATTAATTTAAGGCTAATTTATTTTCAACTTCGTTTTTAAGTTATTATATGCAGCTCTGTTTATTCACATTCCTATCTTACGTATTCGTTTCATTAATTTGAGGCTAATTCAGTTGCAATTTCGTTTTTTACTTATTATATGCAGCGCTGTTTATTCACTTTCCTATCTTACGTATTCGTTTCATTAATTAGAGGTTAATTCAGTTTGAACTTCGTTTTTGCTCATAGTATGATGCGCTGTTTATTCACTTTTGTATCTTACGTTTTAGTTTCTTTAATTTGAATCCAATTCAGTTTCAGCTACGTATTTTGCTGATTATATGTCGCGCTGTTTATTCAATTTCGTATCGTAAGTTTTCGTTTCTTTAATTTGAGGCTAATTCAGTTTCAACTTCGTTTTTTACTTATTTTACGTAGCGCTGTTTATTAACTTTCCTATCCTACGTATTCGGTTCATTAATTTGAGGCGATTTCAGTTTCATCTTCGTTTTTTTCTTATTTTATGTTGCGCTGTTTATTAACTTTCCTATCCTACGTATTCGTTTCTTTAATTTGAGGCGATTTCAGTTTCAACTTCGTTTTTTACTTATTTTATGTAGCGCTGTTTATTAACTTTCCTATCTTACGTATTCATTTCATTAATTTGAGGCTAATTTGCTTTCATCTTTGTTTTTTACTTATTTTATATAGAGATGTTTATTAACTTTCACATCCTACGTATTCGTTTCATTAATTTGAGGCTAATTCATTTTCAACTTCGTAGTTTACTTATTTTATGTAGCGCTGTTTATTCACTTTCCTATCTTACGTATTCATTTCAGTAATTTGAAGATAATTTGCTTTCATCTTCGTTTTTTACTTATTTTATATAGAGCTGTTTATTCACTTTCCTATCTTACGTATTCGTTTCAATTATTTGATTCTAATTCAGTTTCTTCTTTGTTTTTTACTTATTTTATGTAGAGCTGTTTATTCACTTTATTATCTTACGTATTCGTTTCATTAATTTGAGGCTAATTCAGTTTCAACAGCCTTTTCTACTAATTTTATGTAGAGCTGTTTTTTCACTTTTCTGTCTTACGTATTCGTTTCAATAATTTGAGGCTAATTCAGTTCAACTTCGTAGTTTACTTATTTTATGTAGCGCTGTTTATTAACTTACCTATCCTACGTATTCGTTTCATTAATTTGTGGCGATTTCATTTTCAACTTCGTTTTTTACTTATTTTATGTAGCGCTGTTTATTAACTTTCCTATCTTACGTATTCGTATCATTAATTTCAGGATAATTCTGTTTGAACTTCGTTTTCTGCTTATTGTATGACGCGCTGTTTATTCACTTTAGTATCTTACGTTTTAGTTTCTTTAATTTGAGGCTAATTCAGTTTTAACTTCGTTTCTTACTTATTATATGAAGCGCTGTTTATTAACTTTCCTATCTTACGTATTCATTTCATTAATTTGAGGCTAATTTGCTTTCATCTTCGTTTTTTACTTATTTTATATAGAGATGTTTATTCACTTTCCTATCTTAAGTATACGTTTCGTTAATTTGAGGCTAATTCAGTTTCAACTTCGTTGTTTACTTATTTTATGTAGCGCTGTTTATTCACTTTCCTATCTTACGAATTCGTTTCTTTAATTTGAGGCTAATTCAGTTTCATCTTCGTTTTTTACTTATTTTATGTAGCGCTGATTATTCAGTTTCCTATCTTACGTTTTCGTTTCATTAATTTGAGGGTAATTCAGTTTCAACTTCGTTTTTTTCTTATTATATGTAGCGCTGTTTATTAACTATCCTATCTTACGTATTTGTTTCATTAATTTGAGTCTAATTCAGTATCAACTTCGTTTTTTACTTATTTTATGTAACGCTGTTTTTTACTTTTCTATCTTTCGTATTCGTTTCATTAATGTGAGGCTAATTCAGCTTCAACTTCGTTTTTTGCTTATTATACGCAGCGCTGTTTATTAACTTTCCTATCTTAGGTATTCGTATATTTAATTTTAGGTTAGTTGGTTTTCAACTTCCTTTTTTCTAATTTTATGGAGCGCTGTTTATTAACTTTACTATCTTACGTATTCGTTTCATTAATTTGATTCTAATTCAGTATCACTTTGTATTTTACTTATTTTATGTAGCGCTGTTTATTAACTTTACTATCTTACGTATTCGTTCGTATTTTGAGGGTTATTCAGTTTCAACTTAGTTTTTTACTTATTTTATGTAACGCTGTTTTTTAACTTTCCTATCTTTCGTATTCGTTTCATTAATGTTGGGCTAATTCAGTTTCAAATTCGTTTTTTACTTATTATATGCAGCGCTGTTTATCATCTTTCCTATCTTACGTATTCGTTTCATTAATTTGAGAGTAATTCAGTTTCAACTTCGTTTTCTACTTATTTTGTATTTTGTATCTTACGTATTCGTTTCATTAATTTGACTCTAATTCAGTTACACTTCGTTTTTTACTTATTTTATGTAGCGCTGTTTATTAAATTTACTATCTTACGTATTCGTTCGTATTTTGAGGGTAATTCAGTTTCAACTTCGTTTTTTACTTATTTTATGTAGCGCTGTTTATTAACTTTCCTATCTTACGAATTCGTTTCATTAATTTGAGGCTAATATAGTTTCAACTTCGTTTTTTACTTATTATATGCAGCGCTGTTTATTCACTTTCCTATCTTACGTATTCGTTTCATTAATTTGAGGCTAATTCAGTTTGAACTTCGTTTTCTGCTTAATGTATGACGCGCTGTTTATTCACTTTCGTATCTTACGTTGTCGTTTCTTTAATTTGATGCTAATTCAGTTCAATTCGTTTTTTACTTATTTTATGTGGCGCTGTTTATTAACTTTCATATCCTTCGTATTCGTATCATTAATTTGAGGCTAATTCAGTTTCAACTTCGTTTTTTACATATTTTATGTAGAGCTGTTTATTCACTTTCCTATCTTACGTATTCGTTTCATTAATTTGTTGCGATTTCAGTTTCAACTTCGGTTTTTACTTATTTTATGTAGCGCTGTTTATTCACTTTCCTATCTTACGTATTCATTTCATGAATTTGAGGCTAATTTGCTTTCATCTTCGTTTTTTACTTATTTTATATAGAGCTGTTTATTAACTTTCCTATCTTACGTATTCGTTACGTTAATTTGAGTCTAATCGAATTTTTTTTCCAAAATTTTTCCGATAATTTTTTTGAAAATTTTTTTCGAAATTTTTTTTAAAAATATTTTTCCTGAAATTTTTTTTCGAAATGTTTTTCGAAAATTTTTTTAAATTTTTTTTTCGATTTTTTTTTTTCAAAATTTCTTTCGAAAATTTTTTTGAAAATTTTTTTTCAAAAATTTTTTTCAAAATTTTTTTCAAAAATTTTTTTTCGAAAATTTAAAAAAATGTTTTTCGAAAAATTTTTTTCCAAAATTTTTCGGAAATTTATTTGAAATTTTTTTTTGTAATTTTTTTTCAAAATTTTTTTGAAAATTTTTTTCAAAATTTTTTTTCAAAATTTTTTTCGAAAATTTTTTTTCGAAAATTTTTTTCGAAATTTTCTTTCAAATTTTTTTTTGAAAATTTTTTTTCGAATTTTTTTTCGATAAATTTTTTTCCAAAATTTTTCGAAAATTTTGTTGAATATTTTTTTGTGGAATTTTTTTCGAAAATTTATTTTCGATATTTTTTTTCAAATTTTTTTTTTAAAATTTTTTTCAAATTTTTTTTTCAAAATTTTTTTCGAAATTTTTTTTTTGAAATTTTTTTCATAATTTTTTTCGAAATTTCTTTCGAAAATTGTTTTCGAAAATATTTTTTCGAAAATTTTTTCCAAAATTTTTTCCAAAATTTTTTTGAAAATTTTTTTCGAAATTTTTTTTCAAAATTTTTTTCGACAATTTTTTTTCGAAATTTTTATCGAAAATTTTTTTAAAAAATTTTTTCGAAATTTTTAAAAAAAATTTTTTTCGAAATTTTTTTCGAAAATTTTTTATCGAAATTTTTTTCGAAAATTTTTTTCAAAATTTTTTTCGAAATTTTTTTTGAAAATTTTTTTTCGAAATTTTTTTCGAAAATTTTTTTCAAAATTTTTTTCGAAATTTTCTTTCAAAATTTTTTTCGAAATTTTTTTTCAAAATTTTTTTCGAAATTTTTTTTCAAAATTTTTTTCGAATTTTTTTTCAAAATTTTTTTAAAAATTTTTTTTAAAAATTTTTTTTCGAAATTTTTTTTCTAAATTATTTTCGAAAATTTTTTTCGAAAATTTTTTTTTCGAAAATTTTTTTCAAACTTTTTTTCGAAAATTTTTTTCAAAATTTTTTTCGAAATTTTTTTTGAAAATTTTTTTTCGAAATTTTTTTCGAAAATTTTTTCGAAAATTTTTTTCAAAATTTTTTTCGAATTTTTTTTCAAAATTTTTTTAAAAATTTTTTTTAAAAATTTTTTTTCGAAATTTTTTTTCTAAATTATTTTCGAAAATTTTTTTCGAAAATTTTTTTTCGAAAATTTTTTTCAAACTTTTTTTCGAAAATTTTTTTTCGAAATTTTTTTCGAAAATTTTTTTCGAAAATTTTTTTTCGAAAATTTTTTTGAAAATTTTTTTCGAAATTTTTTTAAAAAATATTTTTCCTGAAATTTTTTTTCGAAATGTTTTTCGAAATTTTTTTAAAAATTTTTTTCGAAATTTCTTTCGAAAATTTTTTTCGAAAATTTTTTTTCGAAAATGTTTTTCAAAATTTTGTTGAAATTTTTTTTCGAAAAATTTTTTCGAAAATTTTTTTGAAATTTTTTTCGAAATTTTTTTTCAAAATTTTTTTCGAAATTTTTTTCGAAAATTTTTTTGAAAATTTTTTTCGAAAATTTTTTTTCGAAAATTTCTTTCAAAATTTTTTTCGAAATTTTTTTCGAAATTTTTTTCACAAATTTTTTTGAAAATTTTTTTCGAAAAATTTTTTTGAAAATTTTTTTCGAAAATTTTTTTGAAAATTTTTTTCGAAACTTTTTTTCAAAATTTTTTTCGAAAATTTTTTTTTGAAATTTTTTTCGAAAATTTTTTTTCGAAATTTTTTTCAAAAATTTTTTTAAAAATTTTTTTCGAAATTTTTTTTCCAAATTTTTTTCGAAATTTTTTTTTCGAAATTTTTTTCGAAAATTTTTTTTACGAAATTTTTTTCGAAAATTTTTTTTCGAAAATTTCTTTCAAAATTTTTTTCGAAAATTTTTTTCCAAATTTTTTTCGCAAATTTTTTTAAAAATTTTTTTCGAAAATTTTTTTGAAAATTTTTTTCAAAATTTTTTTCGAAATTTTTTTCGAAAATTTTTTTCAAAATTTTTTTCAAAAAATTTTTTTAAAAAGTTTTTTCGAAAATTTTTTTAAAAAAATTTTATCGAAAATTTTTTTGAAAATTTTTTTCGAAAATTTTTTTTCGAAAATTTTTTTCAAAATTTTTTTCGAAAATTTTTTCCAAATTTTTTTCGCAAATTTTTTTGAAAATTGTTTTCGAAAAATTTTTTTGAAAATTTTTTTCGAAAATTTTTTTGAAAATTTTTTTCGAAATTTTTTTTCAAAATTTTTTTCGAAAATTTTTTTGAAAATTTTTTTCGAAAATGTTTTTGAAAATTTTTTTCGAAATTTTTTTCCAAAATTTTTTTCGAAAATTTTTTTTCGAAATTTTTTTTGAAAATTTTTTTCGAAAATTTTTTTTCGAAATTTTTTTCGAAAATTTTTTTAACAATTTTTTTCGAAATTTTTTTTCAAAATTTTTTTCGAAAATTTTTTTTCGAAATTTTTTTCGAATATTTTTTTAAAAATTTTTTTCGAAATTTTTTTTCAAAATATTTTTCGAAAATTTTTTTTCGAAAAATTTTTTTGAAAATTTTTTGAAAATTTTTTTGAAAATGTTTTTAGAAATTTTTTTTCAAAATTTTTTTCGAAAATTTTTTTTTGGAATTTTTTTCAAAAATTTTTTTTCGAAATTTTTTTCGAAAATTTTTTTAAAAATTTTTTTCGAAATTTTTTTTCAAAATTTTTTTCGAAAATTTTTTTTCGAAATTTTTTTCGAAAATTTTTTTCCAAATTTTTTTCGCAAATTTTTTTTCGAAATTTTTTTCGAAAATTTTTTTGAAAATTTTTTTCGAAAATTTTTTTTCGAAAATTTCTTTCAAAATTTATTTGGAAAATTTTTTCCAAATTTTTTTCACAAATTTTTTTGAAAATTTTTTTCGAAACTTTTTTTAAAAATTTTTTTCGAAAATTTTTTTGAAAATTTTTTTCGAAACTCTTTTTCAAAATTTTTTTCGAAAATTTTTTTTTGAAATTTTTTTCGAAAATTTTTTTTCGAAATTTTTTTCAAAAATTGTTTTAAAAATTTTTTTCGAAATTTTTTTTCCAAATTTTTTTCGAAAATTTTTTTTCGAAATTTTTTTCGAAAATTTTTTTTACGAAATTTTTTTCGAAAATTTTTTTAAAAATTTTTTTCGAAAAATTTTTTTAAAAATTTTTTTCGAAAAATTTTTTTAAAAAATTCTTTCGAAAATGTTTTTGAAAATTTTTTTCAAAATTTTTTTCGAATATTTTTTCCAAATTTTTTTCGCAAATATTTTTTTGAAATTTTTTTTCGAAAAATTTTTTTGAAATTTTTTTTCGAAAAATTTTTTTGAAAATTTTTTTCGAAATTTTTTTTCAAAATTTGTTTCGAAAATTTTTTCGAAAATTTTTTTTCGAAATTTTTTTCGAAAATTTTTTTTCGAAATTTTTTTCGAAAATTTTTTTTCGAAATTTTTTTCGAAAATTTTTTTGAAAATTTTTTTCGAAAATTTTTTTTCGAAAATTTCTTTCAAAATTTTTTTCGAAAATTTTTTTCCAAATTTTTTTCGCAAATTTTTTTGAAAATTTTTTTCGAAAATTTTTTTGAAAATTTTTTTCGAAACTTTTTTTCAAAATTTTTTTCGAAAATTTTTTTTTGAAATTTTTTTCGAAAATTTTTTTTCGAAATTTATTTCGAAAATTTTTTTCAAAATTTTTTTCGAAAATTTTTTTCCAAATTTTTTTCGCAAATTTTTTTGTCTTTTTCGAAAAATTTTTTTGAAAATTTTTTTCGAAATTTTTTTTCAAAATTTTTTTCGAAAATTTTTTTTCGAAATTTTTTTCGAAACTTTTTTTTCGAAATTTTTTTCGAAAATTTTTTTGAAAATTTTTTTCGAAAATTTTTTTTCGAAAATTTCTTTCAAAATTTTTTTCGAAAATTTTTTTCCAAATTTTTTTCGCAAATTTTTTTGAAAATTTTTTTGAAAATTTTTTTCGAAAATTTTTTTGAAAATTTTTTTCGAAACTTTTTTTCAAAATTTTTTTCGAAAATTTTTTTTTGAAATTTTTTTGAAAATTTTTTTTCGAAATTTTTTTCGAAAATTTTTTTTCAAAATTTTTTTCGAAAATTTTTTTTTGGAATTTTTTTCGAAAATTTTTTTTCGAAATTTTTTTCAAAAATTTTTTTCGAAATTTTTTTCGAAAATTTTTTTAAAAATTTTTTTCGAAAAATTTTTTAAAAAAATTCTTTCAAAAATTTTTTTGAAAATTTTTTTCGAAAATTTTTTTTAGAAAATTTTTCGTATTCGTATTCGTTTCATTAATTTAGGGCTAATTCATTTTCAACTTCGTTTTTTACTTATTTTTTGTAGCGCTGTTTATTCACTTTTCTGTCTTATGTATTCGTTTCAATAATTTGAGGCTAATTCAGTTCCATCTTCGTTTTTTACTTATCTTATGTAGCGCTGTTTATTCACTTTACTATCTTATGTATTCGTTTCATTAATTTGAGGCTAATTCAGTTTCAACTTCGTTGTTTACTTATTTTATGTAGCGCTGGTTATTCACTATCCTATCTTACGTATTCGTTTCATTAATTTGAGGCTAATTTAATTTCACCTTCGTTTTTTACTTATTTTATATAGAGAAGTTTTTTCACTTTCCTATCTAACGTATTCGTTTCATTAATTTGAGGCTAATTCAGTTTCAACTTCGTTTTTTACTTATTTTATGTAGCGCTGTTTATTCACTTTCCTATCTTACGTATTAGTTTCATTAATTTGAGGCTTATTCAGTTTTATCTTCGTTTTTTACTTATTATATGTAGAGCTGTTTATTCACTTTCCGGTCTTACGTACTCGTTTCATTAATTTGAGGCTAATTCAGTTTCAACCTCGTTTTTTACTTATTTTTTGTAGCGCTGATTATTCACTTTCCTATCTTACGTATTCGTTTCATTAATTTGAGGTTAATTCAGTTTCAACTTCGTTTTTTACTTATTTTATGAAACGGTGTTCATTAACTTTACTATCCTACATATTAGTTTCATTAATTTAAGGGCAATTCAGTTTCTAGTTTGTTTTTTACTTATATTATGTAGCGCTGTTTATTAACTTTCCAATCTTACGTATTCCTTTCATTAATTTGAGGCTAATTTAGTTTCAACTTCGTTTTTTAGTTATTATATGTAGCGCCGTTTATTAACTTTCCTATCTTACGTATTCGTACATTAATTTGAGTGTAATTCTGATTCAACTTCGTTTTTTACTTATTTTATGTAACGCTGTTTTTTTTACTTTCCTATCTTTCGTATTCGTTTAATTAATGTGAGGCTAATTCAGTTTCAACATCGTTTTTTACTAATTTTATGTAGATCTGTTTATTAACTTTTCTGTCTACGTATTCGTTTCATTAATTTGAGGCTAATTTAGTTTCAACTTCGTTTTTTACTTAGTATATGCAGCTCTGTTTATTCACATTCCTATCTTACATATTCGTTTCATTAATTTGAGGCTAATTCAGTTGCAACTTCGTTTTTTACTTATTATATGCAGCGCTGTTTATTCACTTTCCTATCTTACGTATTCGTTTCATTAATTTGAGGCTAAGTCAGTTTGAACTTCGTTTTCTGCTCATTGTATGACGCGCTGTTTATTCACTTTTTTATCTTACGTTTTAGTTTCATTAATTTGAGTCTAATTCAGATTCAACTTCGTTTTTTGCTTATTATATGTCGCGCTGTTTATTCACTTTCGTATCTTACGCATTCGTTTCATTAATTTGGGGCGATTTCAGTTTCAACTTCGTTTTTTACTTATTTAATGTAGCGCTGTTTATTAACTTTCCTACCTTATTTATTCGTTTCATAATTTGAGGCTAATTCATTTTCAACATCGTTGTTTACCTATTTTATGTAGCGCTGTTTATTCACTTCCCTAGCTTACGTATTCATTTCATTAATTTGAGGCTAATTTGCTTTCATCTTCGTTTTTTACTTATTTTATATGGAGCTGTTTATTCACATTCCTATCTTACGTATTCTTTTTAATTATTTGAGGCTAATTCAGTTTCTTCTTTGTTTTTTACTTATCTTATGTAGAGCTCTTTATTCACTTTATTATCCTACGTATTCGTTTCATTAACATGACGCTAATTCAGTTTCAACTTCGTATTTTGCTAATTTTATGTAGAGCTGTTTATTCACTTTTCTGTCTTACGTATTCGTTTCAATAATTTGATGCTAATTCAGTTCAACTTCGTTTTTTACTTATTTTATGTAAAGCTGTTTGTTAAAATTCCTATCTTACGTATTCGTTTCATTAATTTGAGGCTAATTCAGTTTCAACTTCGTTTTTTACTTATTTTATGTAGCGCTGTTTATTAACTTTACTATCATCCATATTCGTTTCATTAATACGAGGGCAATTCAGTTTCAACTTTGTTTTTTACTTCTTTTATGTAGCGCTGTATATTAACTTACCAATCTTACGTATTCGTTTCATTAATTTCAGGCTAATTCAGTTTTAAGTTCGTTTTTTACTTATTATATGTAGCGCTGTTTATTAACTATCCTCTCTTACATATTCGTTTCATTAATTTGAGTCAAATTCAGTATCAACTTCGTTTTTTACTTATTTTATGTAACGCTGTTTTTTTCTTTCCTATCATTCGTATTCGCTTCATTAATGTGAGGCTAATTCAATTTCAACTTCGTTTTTTGCTTATTATATGCAGCGCTGTTTATTAACTTTCCTATCTTATTTATTCGTATCCTTAATTTGAGGCTAGTTCAGTTTCAACTTCGTTTTCTACTAATTTTATGAGCGCTGTTTATTAACTTAAATATCTTACGTATTCGTTTCATTAATTTGATTCTAATTCAGTTTCACTTCGTTTTTTACTTATTTTATGTAGCGCTGTTTATTAACATTACTCTCTTGCGTATTCGTTTCATTAATTTGAGGCTAATTAATTTCAAAGTCGTATTTTACTTATTGTATGCAGCGCTATTTATTCACTTTCCTATCTTACGTATTCGTTTCATTAATTTGAGGCAAATTCAGTTTCAACTTCGTTTTTTACTTATGTTATATAGCGCTGTTTATTAACTTTACTATGCAACATATTCGTTTCATTAATTTGTCGGCAATTCAGTTTCAACTTCCTTTTTTACTTATTTTATGTAAGCTGTTTTTTAACTTTCCTATCTTTCGTATTCGTTTCATTAATGTGTTGCTAATTCAGGTTCATATTCGTTTTTTACTTATTATATGCAGCGCTGTTTATTGTCTTTCCTATCTTACGTATTCGTTTCATTAATTTGAGGGTAATTCAGTTTCAACTTCGTTTTCGACTTATTTTATGTAGCGCTGTTTATTAACTTTACTATGTTACGTCTTCGTTCCATTAATTTGATTCTAATTCATTTTCACTTCGTTTTTTACTTATTTTATGTAGCGCTGTTGATTAACTTTACTATCTTACGTATTCGTTTCGTTAATTTGAGTGTAATTCAGATTCAACGTCGTTTTTTACTTATTTTAAGTAGCGCTGTTTATTAACTTTCCGATATTACGTATTCGTTTCATTAATTTAAGGCTAATTTATTTTCAACTTCGTTTTTAAGTTATTATATGCAGCTCTGTTTATTCACATTCCTATCTTACGTATTCGTTTCATTAATTTGAGGCTAATTCAGTTGCAATTTCGTTTTTTACTTATTATATGCAGCGCTGTTTATTCACTTTCCTATCTTACGTATTCGTTTCATTAATTAGAGGTTAATTCAGTTTGAACTTCGTTTTTGCTCATAGTATGATGCGCTGTTTATTCACTTTTGTATCTTACGTTTTAGTTTCTTTAATTTGAATCCAATTCAGTTTCAGCTACGTATTTTGCTGATTATATGTCGCGCTGTTTATTCAATTTCGTATCGTAAGTTTTCGTTTCTTTAATTTGAGGCTAATTCAGTTTCAACTTCGTTTTTTACTTATTTTACGTAGCGCTGTTTATTAACTTTCCTATCCTACGTATTCGGTTCATTAATTTGAGGCGATTTCAGTTTCATCTTCGTTTTTTTCTTATTTTATGTTGCGCTGTTTATTAACTTTCCTATCCTACGTATTCGTTTCTTTAATTTGAGGCGATTTCAGTTTCAACTTCGTTTTTTACTTATTTTATGTAGCGCTGTTTATTAACTTTCCTATCTTACGTATTCATTTCATTAATTTGAGGCTAATTTGCTTTCATCTTTGTTTTTTACTTATTTTATATAGAGATGTTTATTAACTTTCACATCCTACGTATTCGTTTCATTAATTTGAGGCTAATTCATTTTCAACTTCGTAGTTTACTTATTTTATGTAGCGCTGTTTATTCACTTTCCTATCTTACGTATTCATTTCAGTAATTTGAAGATAATTTGCTTTCATCTTCGTTTTTTACTTATTTTATATAGAGCTGTTTATTCACTTTCCTATCTTACGTATTCGTTTCAATTATTTGATTCTAATTCAGTTTCTTCTTTGTTTTTTACTTATTTTATGTAGAGCTGTTTATTCACTTTATTATCTTACGTATTCGTTTCATTAATTTGAGGCTAATTCAGTTTCAACAGCCTTTTCTACTAATTTTATGTAGAGCTGTTTTTTCACTTTTCTGTCTTACGTATTCGTTTCAATAATTTGAGGCTAATTCAGTTCAACTTCGTAGTTTACTTATTTTATGTAGCGCTGTTTATTAACTTACCTATCCTACGTATTCGTTTCATTAATTTGTGGCGATTTCATTTTCAACTTCGTTTTTTACTTATTTTATGTAGCGCTGTTTATTAACTTTCCTATCTTACGTATTCGTATCATTAATTTCAGGATAATTCTGTTTGAACTTCGTTTTCTGCTTATTGTATGACGCGCTGTTTATTCACTTTAGTATCTTACGTTTTAGTTTCTTTAATTTGAGGCTAATTCAGTTTTAACTTCGTTTCTTACTTATTATATGAAGCGCTGTTTATTAACTTTCCTATCTTACGTATTCATTTCATTAATTTGAGGCTAATTTGCTTTCATCTTCGTTTTTTACTTATTTTATATAGAGATGTTTATTCACTTTCCTATCTTAAGTATACGTTTCGTTAATTTGAGGCTAATTCAGTTTCAACTTCGTTGTTTACTTATTTTATGTAGCGCTGTTTATTCACTTTCCTATCTTACGAATTCGTTTCTTTAATTTGAGGCTAATTCAGTTTCATCTTCGTTTTTTACTTATTTTATGTAGCGCTGATTATTCAGTTTCCTATCTTACGTTTTCGTTTCATTAATTTGAGGGTAATTCAGTTTCAACTTCGTTTTTTTCTTATTATATGTAGCGCTGTTTATTAACTATCCTATCTTACGTATTTGTTTCATTAATTTGAGTCTAATTCAGTATCAACTTCGTTTTTTACTTATTTTATGTAACGCTGTTTTTTACTTTTCTATCTTTCGTATTCGTTTCATTAATGTGAGGCTAATTCAGCTTCAACTTCGTTTTTTGCTTATTATACGCAGCGCTGTTTATTAACTTTCCTATCTTAGGTATCGTATATTTAATTTTAGGTTAGTTGGTTTTCAACTTCCTTTTTTCTAATTTTATGGAGCGCTGTTTATTAACTTTACTATCTTACGTATTCGTTTCATTAATTTGATTCTAATTCAGTATCACTTTGTATTTTACTTATTTTATGTAGCGCTGTTTATTAACTTTACTATCTTACGTATTCGTTCGTATTTTGAGGGTTATTCAGTTTCAACTTAGTTTTTTACTTATTTTATGTAACGCTGTTTTTTAACTTTCCTATCTTTCGTATTCGTTTCATTAATGTTGGGCTAATTCAGTTTCAAATTCGTTTTTTACTTATTATATGCAGCGCTGTTTATCATCTTTCCTATCTTACGTATTCGTTTCATTAATTTGAGAGTAATTCAGTTTCAACTTCGTTTTCTACTTATTTTGTATTTTGTATCTTACGTATTCGTTTCATTAATTTGACTCTAATTCAGTTACACTTCGTTTTTTACTTATTTTATGTAGCGCTGTTTATTAAATTTACTATCTTACGTATTCGTTCGTATTTTGAGGGTAATTCAGTTTCAACTTCGTTTTTTACTTATTTTATGTAGCGCTGTTTATTAACTTTCCTATCTTACGAATTCGTTTCATTAATTTGAGGCTAATATAGTTTCAACTTCGTTTTTTACTTATTATATGCAGCGCTGTTTATTCACTTTCCTATCTTACGTATTCGTTTCATTAATTTGAGGCTAATTCAGTTTGAACTTCGTTTTCTGCTTAATGTATGACGCGCTGTTTATTCACTTTCGTATCTTACGTTGTCGTTTCTTTAATTTGATGCTAATTCAGTTCAATTCGTTTTTTACTTATTTTATGTGGCGCTGTTTATTAACTTTCATATCCTTCGTATTCGTATCATTAATTTGAGGCTAATTCAGTTTCAACTTCGTTTTTTACATATTTTATGTAGAGCTGTTTATTCACTTTCCTATCTTACGTATTCGTTTCATTAATTTGTTGCGATTTCAGTTTCAACTTCGGTTTTTACTTATTTTATGTAGCGCTGTTTATTCACTTTCCTATCTTACGTATTCATTTCATGAATTTGAGGCTAATTTGCTTTCATCTTCGTTTTTTACTTATTTTATATAGAGCTGTTTATTAACTTTCCTATCTTACGTATTCGTTACGTTAATTTGAGTCTAATCGAATTTTTTTTCCAAAATTTTTCCGATAATTTTTTTGAAAATTTTTTTCGAAATTTTTTTTAAAAATATTTTTCCTGAAATTTTTTTTCGAAATGTTTTTCGAAAATTTTTTTAAATTTTTTTTTCGATTTTTTTTTTTCAAAATTTCTTTCGAAAATTTTTTTGAAAATTTTTTTTCAAAAATTTTTTTCAAAATTTTTTTCAAAAATTTTTTTTCGAAAATTTAAAAAAATGTTTTTCGAAAAATTTTTTTCCAAAATTTTTCGGAAATTTATTTGAAATTTTTTTTTGTAATTTTTTTTCAAAATTTTTTTGAAAATTTTTTTCAAAATTTTTTTTCAAAATTTTTTTCGAAAATTTTTTTTCGAAAATTTTTTTCGAAATTTTCTTTCAAATTTTTTTTTGAAAATTTTTTTTCGAATTTTTTTTCGATAAATTTTTTTCCAAAATTTTTCGAAAATTTTGTTGAATATTTTTTTGTGGAATTTTTTTCGAAAATTTATTTTCGATATTTTTTTTCAAATTTTTTTTTTAAAATTTTTTTCAAATTTTTTTTTCAAAATTTTTTTCGAAATTTTTTTTTTGAAATTTTTTTCATAATTTTTTTCGAAATTTCTTTCGAAAATTGTTTTCGAAAATATTTTTTCGAAAATTTTTTCCAAAATTTTTTCCAAAATTTTTTTGAAAATTTTTTTCGAAATTTTTTTTCAAAATTTTTTTCGACAATTTTTTTTCGAAATTTTTATCGAAAATTTTTTTAAAAAATTTTTTCGAAATTTTAAAAAAAAATTTTTTTCGAAATTTTTTTCGAAAATTTTTTATCGAAATTTTTTTCGAAAATTTTTTTCAAAATTTTTTTCGAAATTTTTTTTGAAAATTTTTTTTCGAAATTTTTTTCGAAAATTTTTTTCAAAATTTTTTTCGAAATTTTCTTTCAAAATTTTTTTCGAAATTTTTTTTCAAAATTTTTTTCGAAATTTTTTTTCAAAATTTTTTTCGAATTTTTTTTCAAAATTTTTTTAAAAATTTTTTTTAAAAATTTTTTTTCGAAATTTTTTTTCTAAATTATTTTCGAAAATTTTTTTCGAAAATTTTTTTTTCGAAAATTTTTTTCAAACTTTTTTTCGAAAATTTTTTTCAAAATTTTTTTCGAAATTTTTTTTGAAAATTTTTTTTCGAAATTTTTTTCGAAAATTTTTTCGAAAATTTTTTTCAAAATTTTTTTCGAATTTTTTTTCAAAATTTTTTTAAAAATTTTTTTTAAAAATTTTTTTTCGAAATTTTTTTTCTAAATTATTTTCGAAAATTTTTTTCGAAAATTTTTTTTCGAAAATTTTTTTCAAACTTTTTTTCGAAAATTTTTTTTCGAAATTTTTTTCGAAAATTTTTTTCGAAAATTTTTTTTCGAAAATTTTTTTGAAAATTTTTTTCGAAATTTTTTTAAAAAATATTTTTCCTGAAATTTTTTTTCGAAATGTTTTTCGAAATTTTTTTAAAAATTTTTTTCGAAATTTCTTTCGAAAATTTTTTTCGAAAATTTTTTTTCGAAAATGTTTTTCAAAATTTTGTTGAAATTTTTTTTCGAAAAATTTTTTCGAAAATTTTTTTGAAATTTTTTTCGAAATTTTTTTTCAAAATTTTTTTCGAAATTTTTTTCGAAAATTTTTTTGAAAATTTTTTTCGAAAATTTTTTTTCGAAAATTTCTTTCAAAATTTTTTTCGAAATTTTTTTCGAAATTTTTTTCACAAATTTTTTTGAAAATTTTTTTCGAAAAATTTTTTTGAAAATTTTTTTCGAAAATTTTTTTGAAAATTTTTTTCGAAACTTTTTTTCAAAATTTTTTTCGAAAATTTTTTTTTGAAATTTTTTTCGAAAATTTTTTTTCGAAATTTTTTTCAAAAATTTTTTTAAAAATTTTTTTCGAAATTTTTTTTCCAAATTTTTTTCGAAATTTTTTTTTCGAAATTTTTTTCGAAAATTTTTTTTACGAAATTTTTTTCGAAAATTTTTTTTCGAAAATTTCTTTCAAAATTTTTTTCGAAAATTTTTTTCCAAATTTTTTTCGCAAATTTTTTTAAAAATTTTTTTCGAAAATTTTTTTGAAAATTTTTTTCAAAATTTTTTTCGAAATTTTTTTCGAAAATTTTTTTCAAAATTTTTTTCAAAAAATTTTTTTAAAAAGTTTTTTCGAAAATTTTTTTAAAAAAATTTTATCGAAAATTTTTTTGAAAATTTTTTTCGAAAATTTTTTTTCGAAAATTTTTTTCAAAATTTTTTTCGAAAATTTTTTCCAAATTTTTTTCGCAAATTTTTTTGAAAATTGTTTTCGAAAAATTTTTTTGAAAATTTTTTTCGAAAATTTTTTTGAAAATTTTTTTCGAAATTTTTTTTCAAAATTTTTTTCGAAAATTTTTTTGAAAATTTTTTTCGAAAATGTTTTTGAAAATTTTTTTCGAAATTTTTTTCCAAAATTTTTTTCGAAAATTTTTTTTCGAAATTTTTTTTGAAAATTTTTTTCGAAAATTTTTTTTCGAAATTTTTTTCGAAAATTTTTTTAACAATTTTTTTCGAAATTTTTTTTCAAAATTTTTTTCGAAAATTTTTTTTCGAAATTTTTTTCGAATATTTTTTTAAAAATTTTTTTCGAAATTTTTTTTCAAAATATTTTTCGAAAATTTTTTTTCGAAAAATTTTTTTGAAAATTTTTTGAAAATTTTTTTGAAAATGTTTTTAGAAATTTTTTTTCAAAATTTTTTTCGAAAATTTTTTTTTGGAATTTTTTTCAAAAATTTTTTTTCGAAATTTTTTTCGAAAATTTTTTTAAAAATTTTTTTCGAAATTTTTTTTCAAAATTTTTTTCGAAAATTTTTTTTCGAAATTTTTTTCGAAAATTTTTTTCCAAATTTTTTTCGCAAATTTTTTTTCGAAATTTTTTTCGAAAATTTTTTTGAAAATTTTTTTCGAAAATTTTTTTTCGAAAATTTCTTTCAAAATTTATTTGGAAAATTTTTTCCAAATTTTTTTCACAAATTTTTTTGAAAATTTTTTTCGAAACTTTTTTTAAAAATTTTTTTCGAAAATTTTTTTGAAAATTTTTTTCGAAACTCTTTTTCAAAATTTTTTTCGAAAATTTTTTTTTGAAATTTTTTTCGAAAATTTTTTTTCGAAATTTTTTTCAAAAATTGTTTTAAAAATTTTTTTCGAAATTTTTTTTCCAAATTTTTTTCGAAAATTTTTTTTCGAAATTTTTTTCGAAAATTTTTTTTACGAAATTTTTTTCGAAAATTTTTTTAAAAATTTTTTTCGAAAAATTTTTTTAAAAATTTTTTTCGAAAAATTTTTTTAAAAAATTCTTTCGAAAATGTTTTTGAAAATTTTTTTCAAAATTTTTTTCGAATATTTTTTCCAAATTTTTTTCGCAAATATTTTTTTGAAATTTTTTTTCGAAAAATTTTTTTGAAATTTTTTTTCGAAAAATTTTTTTGAAAATTTTTTTCGAAATTTTTTTTCAAAATTTGTTTCGAAAATTTTTTCGAAAATTTTTTTTCGAAATTTTTTTCGAAAATTTTTTTTCGAAATTTTTTTCGAAAATTTTTTTTCGAAATTTTTTTCGAAAATTTTTTTGAAAATTTTTTTCGAAAATTTTTTTTCGAAAATTTCTTTCAAAATTTTTTTCGAAAATTTTTTTCCAAATTTTTTTCGCAAATTTTTTTGAAAATTTTTTTCGAAAATTTTTTTGAAAATTTTTTTCGAAACTTTTTTTCAAAATTTTTTTCGAAAATTTTTTTTTGAAATTTTTTTCGAAAATTTTTTTTCGAAATTTATTTCGAAAATTTTTTTCAAAATTTTTTTCGAAAATTTTTTTCCAAATTTTTTTCGCAAATTTTTTTGTCTTTTTCGAAAAATTTTTTTGAAAATTTTTTTCGAAATTTTTTTTCAAAATTTTTTTCGAAAATTTTTTTTCGAAATTTTTTTCGAAACTTTTTTTTCGAAATTTTTTTCGAAAATTTTTTTGAAAATTTTTTTCGAAAATTTTTTTTCGAAAATTTCTTTCAAAATTTTTTTCGAAAATTTTTTTCCAAATTTTTTTCGCAAATTTTTTTGAAAATTTTTTTGAAAATTTTTTTCGAAAATTTTTTTGAAAATTTTTTTCGAAACTTTTTTTCAAAATTTTTTTCGAAAATTTTTTTTTGAAATTTTTTTGAAAATTTTTTTTCGAAATTTTTTTCGAAAATTTTTTTTCAAAATTTTTTTCGAAAATTTTTTTTTGGAATTTTTTTCGAAAATTTTTTTTCGAAATTTTTTTCAAAAATTTTTTTCGAAATTTTTTTCGAAAATTTTTTTAAAAATTTTTTTCGAAAAATTTTTTAAAAAAATTCTTTCAAAAATTTTTTTGAAAATTTTTTTCGAAAATTTTTTTTAGAAAATTTTTTTCAAAATTTTTTTCGAAAATTTTTTCCAATTTTTTTTCGCAAATTTTTATGAAAATTTTTTTCGAAAAATTTTTTTGAAATTTTTTTTCGAAATTTTTTTTCAAAATTTTTTTCGAAAATTTTTTTTCGAAATTTATTTCAAAAATTTTTTTTCGAAATTTTTTTCGAAAATTTTTTTGAAAATTTTTTTCGAAAATTTTTTTTCGAAAATTTCTTTCAAAATTTTTTTCGCAAATTTTTTTGAAAATTTTTTTCGAAAAATTTTTTTGAGAATTTTTTTCGAAAATTTTTTTGAAAATTTTTTTCGAAACTTTTTTTCAAAATTTTTTTCAAAAATTTTTTTTTGAAATTTTTTCGAAAATTTTTTTTCGAAATTTTTTTCGAAAATTTTTTTGAAAATTTTTTTGAAAATTTTTTTCGAAAATTTTTTTTCGAAAATTTCTTTCAAAATTTTTTTCGAAAATTTTTTTCAAAATTTTTTTCGAAAATTTTTTTTCGAAATTTTTTTCGAAATTTTTTTTTCGAAATTTTTTTCGAAAATTTTTTTAAGAATTTTTTTCGAAATTTTTTTTCAAAATTTTTTTCGAAAATTTTTTTCCAAATTTTTTTTGAAAATTTTTTTCAAAATTTTTTTCGAAATTTTTTTCGAATTTTTTTTTCAAAATTTTTTTCGAAAATTTTTTTTTAAAAATTTTTTCGAAAATTTTTTTGAAAATTTTTTTCGAAAATTTTTTTTTCAAAAATTTTCTTCAAAATTTTTTTCGAAAATTTTTTTCCAAATTTTTTTCGCAAATTTTTTTGAGTTTTTTTCGAAAAATTATTTTGAAAATTTTTTTCGAAAATTTTTTTGAAAATTTTTTTCGAAATTTTTTTTCAAAATTTTTTTCGAAAATTTTTTTTCGAAATTTTTATCGAAATTTTTTTTGAAAATTTTTTTCGAAAATTTTTTTGAAAATTTTTTTCGAAAATTTTTTTTTGAAATTTTTTTCGAAAATTTTTTCCAAATTTTTCTCGCAAATTTTGAAAATTTTTTTCGAAAAATTTTTTTGAAAATTTTTTTCGAAAATTTTTTTGAAAATTTTTTTCGAAATTTTTTTTCAAAATTTTTTTCGAAAATTTTTTTGAAAATTTTTTTCGAAAATTTTTTTGAAAATTTTTTTCGAAATTTTTTTTCAAAATTTTTTTCGAAAATTTTTTTTCGAAATTTTTTTCGAAAATTTTTTTGAAAATTTTTTTCGAAAATTTTTTTTCGAAAATTTCTTTCAAAATTTTTTTCGAAAATTTTTTTCCAAATTTTTTTCGCAAATTTTTTTGAAAATTTTTTTCGAAAATTTTTTTGAAAATTTTTTTCGAAACTTTTTTTCAAAATTTTTTTCGAAAATTTTTTTTTGAAATTTTTTTCGAAAATTTTTTTTCGAAATTTATTTCGAAAATTTTTTTCAAAATTTTTTTCGAAAATTTTTTTCCAAATTTTTTTCGCAAATTTTTTTGTCTTTTTCGAAAAATTTTTTTGAAAATTTTTTTCGAAATTTTTTTTCAAAATTTTTTTCGAAAATTTTTTTTCGAAATTTTTTTCGAAACTTTTTTTTCGAAATTTTTTTCGAAAATTTTTTTGAAAATTTTTTTCGAAAATTTTTTTTCGAAAATTTCTTTCAAAATTTTTTTCGAAAATTTTTTTCCAAATTTTTTTCGCAAATTTTTTTGAAAATTTTTTTGAAAATTTTTTTCGAAAATTTTTTTGAAAATTTTTTTCGAAACTTTTTTTCAAAATTTTTTTCGAAAATTTTTTTTTGAAATTTTTTTCGAAAATTTTTTTTCGAAATTTTTTTCGAAAATTTTTTTTCAAAATTTTTTTCGAAAATTTTTTTTTGGAATTTTTTTCGAAAATTTTTTTTCGAAATTTTTTTCAAAATTTTTTTTCGAAATTTTTTTCGAAAATTTTTTTAAAAATTTTTTTCGAAAAATTTTTTAAAAAAATTCTTTCGAAAATTTTTTTGAAAATTTTTTTCGAAAATTTTTTTTAGAAAATTTTTTTCAAAATTTTTTTCGAAAATTTTTTCCAAATTTTTTTCGCAAATTTTTATGAAAATTTTTTTCGAAAAATTTTTTTGAAATTTTTTTTCGAAATTTTTTTTCAAAATTTTTTTCGAAAATTTTTTTTCGAAATTTATTTCAAAAATTTTTTTTCGAAATTTTTTTCGAAAATTTTTTTGAAAATTTTTTTCGAAAATTTTTTTTCGAAAATTTCTTTCAAAATTTTTTTCGCAAATTTTTTTGAAAATTTTTTTCGAAAAATTTTTTTGAGAATTTTTTTCGAAAATTTTTTTGAAAATTTTTTTCGAAACTTTTTTTCAAAATTTTTTTCAAAAATTTTTTTTTGAAATTTTTTTCGAAAATTTTTTTTCGAAATTTTTTTTTCGAAATTTTTTTCGAAAATTTTTTTAAGAATTTTTTTCGAAATTTTTTTTCAAAATTTTTTTCGAAAATTTTTTTCCAAATTTTTTTTGAAAATTTTTTTCAAAATTTTTTTCGAAATTTTTTTCGAATTTTTTTTTCAAAATTTTTTTCGAAAATTTTTTTTTAAAAATTTTTTCGAAAATTTTTTTGAAAATTTTTTTCGAAAATTTTTTTTTCAAAAATTTTCTTCAAAATTTTTTTCGAAAATTTTTTTCCAAATTTTTTTCGCAAATTTTTTTGAGTTTTTTTCGAAAAATTATTTTGAAAATTTTTTTCGAAAATTTTTTTGAAAATTTTTTTCGAAATTTTTTTTCAAAATTTTTTTCGAAAATTTTTTTTCGAAATTTTTATCGAAATTTTTTTTGAAAATTTTTTTCGAAAATTTTTTTGAAAATTTTTTTCGAAAATTTTTTTTTGAAATTTTTTTCGAAAATTTTTTCCAAATTTTTCTCGCAAATTTTGAAAATTTTTTTCGAAAAATTTTTTTGAAAATTTTTTTCGAAAATTTTTTTGAAAATTTTTTTCGAAATTTTTTTTCAAAATTTTTTTCGAAAATTTTTTTGAAAATTTTTTTCGAAAATTTTTTTGAAAATTTTTTTCGAAATTTTTTTTCAAAATTTTTTTCGAAAATTTTTTTTCGAAATTTTTTTTGAAAATTTTTTTCGAAAACTTTTTTTCGAAATTTTTTTCGAAAATTTTTTTAACAATTTTTTTCGAAATTTTTTTTCAAAATTTTTTTCGAAAATTTTTTTTCGAAATTTTTTTAAAAATTTTTTTCGAAATTTTTTTTTCAAAATTTTTTTCGAAAATTTTTTTTCGAAAAATTTTTTTGAAAATTTTTTTCGAAAATTTTTTTATTTGTTTATTCACTTTCCTATCTTAAGTATACGTTTCGTTAATTTGAGGCTAATTCAGTTTCAACTTCGTTGTTTACTTATTTTATGTAGCGCTGTTTATTCACTTTCCTATCTTACGAATTCGTTTCTTTAATTTGAGGCTAATTCAGTTTCATCTTCGTTTTTTACTTATTTTATGTAACGCTGTTTTTTACTTTTCTATCTTTCGTATTCGTTTCATTAATGTGAGGCTAATTCAGTTTCAACTTCGTTTTTTGCTTATTATACGCAGCGCTGTTTATTAACTTTCCTATCTTAGGTATTCGTATATTTAATTTTAGGTTAGTTCGTTTTCAACTTCCTTTTTTTCTAATTTTATGGAGCGCTGTTTATTAACTTTACTATCTTACGTATTCGTTTCATTAATTTGATTCTAATTCAGTATCACTTTGTATTTTACTTATTTTATGTAGCGCTGTTTATTAACTTTACTATCTTACGTATTCGTTCGTATTTTGAGGGTTATTCAGTTTCAACTTAGTTTTTTACTTATTTTATGTAACGCTGTTTTTTAACTTTCCTATCTTTCGTATTCGTTTCATTAATGTTGGGCTAATTCAGTTTCAAATTCGTTTTTTACTTATTATATGCAGCGCTGTTTATCATCTTTCCTATCTTACGTATTCGTTTCATTAATTTGAGAGTAATTCAGTTTCAACTTCGTTTTCTACTTATTTTGTATTTTGTATCTTACGTATTCGTTTCATTAATTTGACTCTAATTCAGTTACACTTCGTTTTTTACTTATTTTATGTAGCGCTGTTTATTAAATTTACTATCTTACGTATTCGTTCGTATTTTGAGGGTAATTCAGTTTCAACTTCGTTTTTTACTTATTTTATGTAGCGCTGTTTATTAACTTTCCTATCTTACGAATTCGTTTCATTAATTTGAGGCTAATATAGTTTCAACTTCGTTTTTTACTTATTATATGCAGCGCTGTTTATTCACATCCGTATCTTACGTTTACGTTTAATTAATTTGAGGCTAATTCAGTTGCAACTTCGTTTTTTACTTATTATATGCAGCGCTGTTTATTCACTTTCCTATCTTACGTATTCGTTTCATTAATTTGAGGCTAATTCAGTTTGAACTTCGTTTTCTGCTTAATGTATGACGCGCTGTTTATTCACTTTCGTATCTTACGTTGTCGTTTCTTTAATTTGATGCTAATTCAGTTCAATTCGTTTTTTACTTATTTTATGTGGCGCTGTTTATTAACTTTCATATCCTTCGTATTCGTATCATTAATTTGAGGCTAATTCAGTTTCAACTTCGTTTTTTACATATTTTATGTAGAGCTGTTTATTCACTTTCCTATCTTACGTATTCGTTTCATTAATTTGTTGCGATTTCAGTTTCAACTTCGGTTTTTACTTATTTTATGTAGCGCTGTTTATTCACTTTCCTATCTTACGTATTCATTTCATGAATTTGAGGCTAATTTGCTCTCATCTTCGTTTTTTACTTATTTTATATAGAGCTGTTTATTAACTTTCCTATCTTACGTATTCGTTACGTTAATTTGAGTCTAATCGAATTTTTTTTCCAAAATTTTTTCGATAATTTTTTTGAAAATTTTTTTCGAAATTTTTTTTAAAAATATTTTTCCTGAAATTTTTTTTTGAAATGTTTTTCGAAAATTTTTTTAAAATTTTTTTTCGATTATTTTTTTGAAATTTCTTTCGAAAATTTTTTTGAAAATTTTTTTTCAAAAATTTTTTTCAAAATTTTTTTCAAAAATTTTTTTTCGAAAATTTAAAAAAATGTTTTTCGAAAAATTTTTTTCCAAATTTTTTCGGAAATTTATTTGAAATTTTTTTTTGTAATTTTTTTTCAAAATTTTTTTGAAAATTTTTTTCAAAATTTTTTTTCAAAATTTTTTTCGAAAATTTTTTTTCGAAAATTTTTTTCGAAATTTTCTTTCAAATTTTTTTTTGAAAATTTTTTTTCGAATTTTTTTTCGATAAATTTTTTTCCAAAATTTTTCGAAAATTTTGTTGAAAATTTTTTTCGAAGTTTTTTTTCAAAATTTTTTTTGAATATTTTTTTGTGGAATTTTTTTCGAAAATTTATTTTCGATATTTTTTTTCAAATTTTTTTTTTAAATTTTTTTCAAATTTTTTTTTCAAAATTTTTTTCGAAATTTTTTTTTTGAAATTTTTTTCATAATTTTTTTCGAAATTTCTTTCGAAAATTGTTTTCGAAAATATTTTTTCGAAAATTTTTTCCAAAATTTTTTCCAAAATTTTTTTGAAAATTTTTTTCGAAATTTTTTTTCAAAATTTTTTTCGACAATTTTTTTTTCGAAATTTTTATCGAAAATTTTTTTAAAAAATTTTTTCGAAATTTTTTAAAAAATTTTTTTTCGAAATTTTTTTCGAAAATTTTTTATCGAAATTTTTTTCGAAAATTTTTTTCAAAATTTTTTTCGAAATTTTTTTTGAAAATTTTTTTTCGAAATTTTTTTCGAAAATTTTTTTCAAAATTTTTTTCGAAATTTTCTTTTAAAATTTTTTTCGAAATTTTTTTTCAAAATTTTTTTCGAAATTTTTTTTCAAAATTTTTTTCGAAAATTTTTTTTCGAATTTTTTTCGAAAATTTCTTTTCGAAATTTTTTTCGAAAATTTTTTCGAAAATTTTTTTCAAAATTTTTTTCGAATTTTTTTTCAAAATTTTTTTAAAAATTTTTTTTCCAAAATTTTTTTTCGAAATTTTTTTCGAAAATTTTTTTCGAAAATTTTTTTTCGAAAATTTTTTTCAAATTTTTTTTCGAAAATTTTTTTTCGAAATTTTTTTCGAAAATTTTTTTCGAAAATTTTTTTTCGAAAATTTTTTTCGAAAATTTTTTTTCGAAAATTTTTTTGAAAATTTTTTTCTAAATTTTTTTAAAAAATATTTTTCCTGAAATTTTTTTTCGAAATGTTTTTCGAAATGTTTTTCGAAATTTTTTTAAAAATTTTTTTCGAAATTTCTTTCGAAAATTTTTTTCGAAAATTTTTTTTCGAAAATGTTTTTCAAAATTTTGTTGAAATTTTTTTTCGAAAAATTTTTTCGAAAATTTTTTTGAAATTTTTTTCGAAATTTTTTTTCAAAATTTTTTTCGAAATTTTTTTCGAAAATTTTTTTGAAAATTTTTTTCGAAAATTTTTTTTCGAAAATTTCTTTCAAAATTTTTTTCGAAAATTTTTTTCCAAATTTTTTTCACAAATTTTTTTGAAAATTTTTTTCGAAAAATTTTTTTGAAAATTTTTTTCGAAAATTTTTTTGAAAATTTTTTTCGAAACTTTTTTTCAAAATTTTTTTCGAAAATTTTTTTTTGAAATTTTTTTCGAAAATTTTTTTTCGAAATTTTTTTCAAAAATTTTTTTAAAAATTTTTTTCGAAATTTTTTTTTCAAATTTTTTTCGAAATTTTTTTTTCGAAATTTTTTTCGAAAATTTTTTTTACGAAATTTTTTTCGAAAATTTTTTTTAAAAAATTTTTTTCAAAAATTTTTTTTCGAAAATTTCTTTCAAAATTTTTTTCGAAAATTTTTTTCCAAATTTTTTTCGCAAATTTTTTTAAAAATTTTTTTCGAAAATTTTTTTGAAAATTTTTTTCAAAATTTTTTTCGAAATTTTTTTCGAAAATTTTTTTCAAAATTTTTTTCAAAAAATTTTTTTAAAAAGTTTTTTCGAAAATTTTTTTAAAAAAATTTTATCGAAAATTTTTTTGAAAATTTTTTTCGAAAATTTTTTTTCGAAAATTTTTTTCAAAATTTTTTTCGAAAATTTTTTCCAAATTTTTTTCGCAAATGTTTTTGAAAATTGTTTTCGAAAAATTTTTTTGAAAATTTTTTTCGAAAATTTTTTTGAAAATTTTTTTCGAAATTTTTTTTCAAAATTTTTTTCGAAAATTTTTTTGAAAATTTTTTTCGAAAATGTTTTTGAAAATTTTTTTCGAAATTTTTTTCCAAAATTTTTTTCGAAAATTTTTTTTCGAAATTTTTTTTGAAAATTTTTTTCGAAAATTTTTTTTCGAAATTTTTTTAGAAAATTTTTTTAACAATTTTTTTCGAAATTTTTTTTCAAAATTTTTTTCGAAAATTTTTTTTCGAAATTTTTTTCGAATATTTTTTTAAAAATTTTTTTCGAAATTTTTTTTCAAAATATTTTTCGAAAATTTTTTTTCGAAAAATATTTTTCAAATTTTTTGAAAATTTTTTGAAAATTTTTTTGAAAATTTTTTTAGAAATTTTTTTTCAATATTTTTTTCGAAAATTTTTTTTTGGAATTTTTTTCAAAAATTTTTTTTCGAAATTTTTTTCGAAAATTTTTTTCCAAATTTTTTTCGCAAATTTTTTTTCGAAATTTTTTTCGAAAATTTTTTTGAAAATTTTTTTCGAAAATTTTTTTTCGAAAATTTCTTTCAAAATTTATTTGGAAAATTTTTTCCAAATTTTTTTCACAAATTTTTTTGAAAATTTTTTTCGAAACGTTTTTTAAAAATTTTTTTCGAAAATTTTTTTGAAAATTTTTTTCGAAACTCTTTTTCAAAATTTTTTTCGAAAATTTTTTTTTGAAATTTTTTTCGAAAATTTTTTTTCGAAATTTTTTTCAAAAATTTTTTTAAAAATTTTTTTCGAAATTTTTTTTCCAAATTTTTTTCGAAAATTTTTTTTCGAAATTTTTTTCGAAAATTTTTTTTACGAAATTTTTTTCGAAAATTTTTTTAAAAATTTTTTTCGAAAAATTTTTTTAAAAATTTTTTTCGAAAAATTTTTTTAAAAAATTCTTTCGAAAATGTTTTTGAAAATTTTTTTCGAAATTTTTTTTCAAAATTTTTTTCGAATATTTTTTCCAAATTTTTTTCGCAAATATTTTTTTGAAAATTTTTTTCGAAAAATTTTTTTGAAAATTTTTTCCGAAATTTTTTTTCAAAATTTGTTTCGAAAATTTTTTTTCGAAATTTTTTTCGAAAATTTTTTTTCGAAATTTTTTTCGAAAATTTTTTTTCGAAATTTTTTTCGAAAATTTTTTTGAAAATTTTTTTCGAAAATTTTTTTTCGAAAATTTCTTTCAAAATTTTTTTCGAAAATTTTTTTCCAAATTTTTTTCGCAAATTTTTTTGAAAATTTTTTTTGAAAATTTTTTTGAAAATTTTTTTCGAAACTTTTTTTCAAAATTTTTTTCGAAAATTTTTTTTTGAAATTTTTTTCGAAAATTTTTTTTCGAAATTTATTTCGAAAATTTTTTTCAAAATTTTTTTCGAAAATTTTTTTCCAAATTTTTTTCGCAAATTTTTTTGTCTTTTTCGAAAAATTTTTTTGAAAATTTTTTTCGAAATTTTTTTTCAAAATTTTTTTCGAAAATTTTTTTTCGAAATTTTTTTCGAAACTTTTTTTTCGAAATTTTTTTCGAAAATTTTTTTGAAAATTTTTTTCGAAAATTTTTTTTCGAAAATTTCTTTCAAAATTTTTTTCGAAAATTTTTTTCCAAATTTTTTTCGCAAATTTTCTTGAAAATTTTTTTCGAAAATTTTTTTGAAAATTTTTTTCGAAACTTTTTTTCAAAATTTTTTTCGAAAATTTTTTTTTGAAATTTTTTTCGAAAATTTTTTTTCGAAATTTTTTTCGAAAATTTTTTTTCAAAATTTTTTTCGAAAATTTTTTTTTGGAATTTTTTTCGAAAATTTTTTTTCGAAATTTTTTTCAAAAATTTTTTTCGAAATTTTTTTCGAAAATTTTTTTAAAAATTTTTTTCGAAAAATTTTTTTAAAAAATTCTTTCGAAAATTTTTTTGAAAATTTTTTTCGAAAATTTTTTCCAAATTTTTTTCGCAAATTTTTATGAAAATTTTTTTCGAAAAATTTTTTTGAAAATTTTTTTCGAAATTTTTTTTCAAAATTTTTTTCGAAAATTTTTTTTCGAAATTTATTTCAAAAATTTTTTTTCGAAATTTTTTTCGAAAATTTTTTTGAAAATTTTTTTTGAAAATTTTTTTTCGAAAATTTCTTTCAAAATTTTTTTCGAAAAATTTTTTTGAGAATTTTTTTCGAAAATTTTTTTGAAAATTTTTTTCGAAACTTTTTTTCAAAATTTTTTTCAAAAATTTTTTTTTGAAATTTTTTTCGAAAATTTTTTTTCGAAATTTTTTTCGAAAATTTTTTTGAAAATTTTTTTGAAAATTTTTTTCGAAAATTTTTTTTCGAAAATTTCTTTCAAAATTTTTTTCGAAAATTTTTTTCAAAATTTTTTTCGAAAATTTTTTTTCGAAATTTTTTTCGAAATTTTTTTTTCGAAATTTTTTTCGAAAATTTTTTAAAGAATTTTTTTCGAAATTTTTTTTCAAAATTTTTTTCCAAATTTTTTTTGAAAATTTTTTTCAAAATTTTTTTCGAAATTTTTTTCGAATTTTTTTTTCAAAATTTTTTTCGAAAATTTTTTTCGAAAATTTTTTTTTCAAAAATTTTCTTCAAAATTTTTTTCGAAAATTTTTTTCCAAATTTTTTTCGCAAATTCTTTTGAGTTTTTTTCGAAAAATTTTTTTGAAAATTTTTTTCGAAAATTTTTTTGAAAATTTTTTTCGAAATTTTTTTTCAAAATTTTTTTCGAAAATTTTTTTTCGAAATTTTTATCGAAATTTTTTTTGAAAATTTTTTTCGAAAATTTTTTTGAAAATTTTTTTCGAAACTTTTTTTCAAAATTTTTTTCGAAAATTTTTTTTTGAAATTTTTTTCGAAAATATTTTCCAAATTTTTCTCGCAAATTTTGAAAATTTTTTTCGAAAAATTTTTTTGAAAATTTTTTTCGAAAATTTTTTTGAAAATTTTTTTCGAAAATTTTTTTGAAAATTTTTTTCGAAATTTTTTTTCAAAATTTTTTTCGAAAATTTTTTTCGAAAATTTTTTTGAAAATTTTTTTCGAAATTTTTTTTCAAAATTTTTTTCGAAAATTTTTTTTCGAAATTTTTTTTGAAAATTTTTTTCGAAAACTTTTTTTCGAAATTTTTTTCGAAAATTTTTTTAACAATTTTTTTCGAAATTTTTTTTCAAAATTTTTTTCGAAAATTTTTTTTCGAAATTTTTTTCGAAAATTTTTTTAAAAATTTTTTTCGAAATTTTTTTTTCAAAATTTTTTTCGAAAATTTTTTTTCGAAAAATTTTTTTGAAAATTTTTTTCGAAAATTTTTTTGAAAATTTTTTTCGAAATTTTTTTTCGAAATTTTTTTCGAAAATTTTTTTAAAAATTTTTTTCGAATTTTTTTTTCAAAATTTTTTTCGAAAATTTTCTTTCGAAATTTTTTTTCCAAATTTTTTTCGCAAATTTTTTTTCGAAATTTTTTTCGAAAATTTTTTTGAAAATTTTTTTCGAAAATTTTTTTTCGAAAATTTTTTTCGAAAATTTTTTTTCGAAAATTTTTTTCGAAAATTTTTTTTACGAAATTTTTTTCGAAAATTTTTTTTCGAAAATTTTTTCGAAAATTTTTTTTCGAAAATTTCTTTCAAAATTTTTTTTAAATTTTTTTCGCAAATTTTTTTGAAAATTTTTTTCGAAAAATTTTTTTGAAAATTTTTTTCCAAAATTTTTTTGAAAATTTTTTTCGAAACTTTTTTTCAAAATTTTTTTCGAAAATTTTTTTTGAAATTTTTTTCGAAATTTTTTTTTCGAAATTTTTTTCGAAAATTTTTTTAAAAATTTTTTTCGAAATTTTTTTTCAAAATTTTTTTCGAAAATTTTTTTTCGAAATTTTTTTCGAAAATTTTTTTCAAAATTTTTTTCGAAATTTTTTTCGAAAATTTTTTTCAAAATTTTTTTAAAAAAATTTTTTAAAAAAATTTTTTCGAAAATTTTTTTTTGAAATGTTTTTCAAAATTTTTTTCGAAAATTTTTTCCAAATTTTTTTCGCAAATTTTTTTGAAAATTGTTTTCAAAAATTTTTTTTGAAAATTTTTTTCGAAAATTTTTTTGAAAATTTTTTTCGAAATTTTTTTTTAAAATTTTTTTCGAAAATTTTTTTGAAAATTTTTTTCGAAAATTTTTTTGAAAATTTTTTTCGAAATTTTTTTTCAAAATTTTTTTCGAAAATTTTTTTTCGAAATTTTTTTTGAAAATTTTTTTCGAAAATTTTTTTTCGAAATTTTTTTCGAAAATTTTTTTTCGAAATTTTTTTCGAAAATTTTTTTAACAATTTTTTTTCGAAATTTTTTTTCAAAATTTTTTTCGAAAATTTTTTTTCGAAATTTTTTTCAAAAATTTTTTTAAAAATTTTTTTCGAAATTTTTTTTCAAAATTTTTTTCGAAAATTTTCTTTCGAAAAATTTTTTTGAAAATTTTTTTCGAAATTTTTTTTCAAAATTTTTTTCGAAAATTTTTTTTCGAAATTTTTTTCGAAATTTTTTTTAAAAATTTTTTTCGAAATTTTTTTTCAAAATTTTTTTCGAAAATTTTCTTTCGAAAAATTTTTTTGAAAATTTTTTTCGAAATTTTTTTCGAAAATTTTTTTCCAAATTTTTTTCGGAAATTTTTTTTCGAAATTTTTTCGAAAATGTTTTTGAAAATTTTTTTCGAAAATTTTTTTTCGAAAATTTCTTTCAAAATTTATTTCGAAAATTTTTTTCCAAATTTTTTTCACAAATTTTTTTGAAAATTTTTTTCGAAAAATTTTTTTAAAATTTTTTTCGAAAATTTTTTTGAAAATTTTTTTCGAAACTTTTTTTCAAAATTTTTTTCGAAAATTTTTTTTTGAAATTTTTTTCGAAAATTTTTTTTCGAAATTTTTTTCAAAAATTTTTTTAAAATTTTTTTTCGAAATTTTTTTGAAAATTTTTTTCGAAAATTTTTTTTCGAAAATTTCTTTCAAAATTTTTTTCGAAAATTTTTTTCCAATTTTTTTTCGCAAATTTTTTTGAAAATTTTTTTTGAAAAATTTTTTTGAAATTTTTTTTTCGAAAATTTAAATTTTTTTTGAAAATTTTTTTCGAAACTTTTTTTCAAAATTTTTTTCGAAAATTTTTTTCAAAATTTTTTTCGAAATTTTTTTTCAAAATTTTTTTCGAAAATTTTTTTGAAAATTTTTTTCGAAAATTTTTTTGAAAATTTTTTTCGAAATTTTTTTTCAAAATTTTTTTCGAAAATTTTTTTTCGAAATTTTTTTTGAAAATTTTTTTCAAAAATTTTTTTTCGAAATTTTTTTCGAAAATTTTTTTAACAATTTTTTTTCGAAATTTTTTTTCAAAATTTTTTTGGAAAATTTTTTTTCGAAATTTTTTTCGAAAATTTTTTTGAAAATTTTTTTCGAAATTTTTTTTCAAAATTTTTTTCGAAAATTTTCTTTCGAAAAATTTTTTTGAAAATTTTTTTCGAAATTTTTTTTCAAAATTTTTTTCGAAAATTTTTTTTCGAAATTTTTTTCGAAAATTTTTTTAAAAATTTTTTTCGAATTTTTTTTTCAAAATTTTTTTCGAAAATTTTCTTTCGAAAAATTTTTTTGAAAATTTTTTTCGAAATTTTTTTCGAAAATTTTTTTCCAAATTTTTTTCGGAAATTTTTTTTCGAAATTTTTTTCGAAAATGTTTTTGAAAATTTTTTTCGAAAATTTTTTTTCGAAAATTTCTTTCAAAATTTATTTCGAAAATTTTTTTCCAAATTTTTTTCACAAATTTTTTTGAAAATTTTTTTCGAAAAATTTTTTTGAAAATTTTTTTCGAAAATTTTTTTGAAAATTTTTTTCGAAATTTTTTTTCCAAATTTTTTTCGAAAATTTTTTTTCGAAATTTTTTTCGAAAATTTTTTTTACGAAATTTTTTTCGAAAATTTTATTAAAAATTTTTTTCGAAAAATTTTTTTAAAAAATTTTTTCGAAAATTTTTTTGAAAATTTTTTTCGAAAATTTTTTTCGAAAAATTTTTTTGAAAATTTTTTTCGAAATTTTTTTTCAAAATTTGTTTCGAAAATTTTTTTTCGAAATTTTTTTCGAAAATTTTTTTTCGAAATTTTTTTCGAAAATTTTTTTTCGAAATTTTTTTCGAAAATTTTTTGAAAATTTTTTTCGAAAATTTTTTTTCGAAAATTTCTTTCAAAATTTTTTTCGAAAATTTTTTTCCAAATTTTTTTCGCAAATTTTTTTAAAAATTTTTTTTGAAAAATTTTTTTGAAATTTTTTTTTCGAAAATTTAAAATTTTTTTGAAAATTTTTTTCGAAACTTTTTTTCAAAATTTTTTTCGAAAATTTTTTTTTGAAATTTTTTTCGAAAATTTTTTTTCGAAATTTTTTTCAAAAATTTTTTTAAAAATTTTTTTCGAAATTTTTTTTCCAAATTTTTTTCGAAAATTTTTTTTCGAAATTTTTTTCGAAAATTTTTTTTACGAAATTTTTTTCGAAAATTTTTTTTCAATAATTTCTTTCAAATTTTTTTTCGAAAATTTTTTTCCAAATTTTTTTTGCAAATTTTTTTGAAAATTTTTTTCGAAAAAGTTTTTTGAAAATTTTTTTCCAAAATTTTTTTGAAAATTTGTTTCGAAACTTTTTTCAAAATTTTTTTCGAAAATTTTTTTTGAAATTTTTTTCGAAAATTTTTTTTCGAAATTTTTTTCGAAAATTTTTTTAAAAATTTTTTTCGAAATTTTTTTTCAAAATTTTTTTCAAAAATTTTTTTTCGAAATTTTTTTCGAAAATTTTTTTCAAAATTTTTTTCGAAATTTTTTTCGAAAATTTTTTTCAAAATTTTTTTCAAAAAATTTTTTTAAAAAATTTTTTCGAAAATTTTTTTTTGAAATGTTTTTCAAAATTTTTTTCGAAAATTTTTTCCAAATTTTTTTCGCAAATTTTTTTGAAAATTGTTTTCGAAAAATTTTTTTGAAAATTTTTTTCGAAAATTTTTTTGAAAATTTTTTTCGAAATTTTTTTTCAAAATTTTTTTCGAAAATTTTTTTGAAAATTTTTTTTCGAAATTTTTTTTGAAAATTTTTTTCGAAAATTTTTTTTCGAAATTTTTTTCGAAAATTTTTTTGAAAATTTTTTTCGAAATTTTTTTTCAAAATTTTTTTCGAAAATTTTTTTTCGAAATTTTTTTCGAAAATTTTTTTAAAAATTTTTTTGGAAATTTTTTTTCAAAATTTTTTTCGAAAATTTTCTTTCGAAAAATTTTTTTGAAAATTTTTTTCGAAATTTTTTTTCAAAATTTTTTTCGAAAATTTTTTTCAAAATTTTTTTCGAAAATTTTCTTTCGAAAAATTTTTTTGAAAATTTTTTTCGAAATTTTTTTCGAAAATTTTTTTCCAAATTTTTTTCGGAAATTTTTTTTTCGAAAGTTTTTTCGAAAATGTTTTTGAAAATTTTTTTCGAAAATTTTTTTTCGAAAATTTCTTTCAAAATTTATTTCGTAAATTTTTTTCCAAATTTTTTTCACAAATTTTTTTGAAAATTTTTTTCGAAATATTTTTTTGAAAATTTTTTTCGAAAATTTTTTTGAAAATTTTATTAAAAATTTTTTTCGAAAAATTTTTTAAAAAAATTCTTTCGAAAATTTTTTTGGAAATTTTTTTCGAAAATTTTTTTCGTAAATTTTTTTGAAAATTTTTTTCGAAATTTTTTTTCAAAATTTGTTTCGAAAATTTTTTTTCGAAATTTTTTTCGTAAATTTTTTTTCGAAATTTTTTTCGAAAATTTTTTTTCGAAATTTTTTTCGAAAATTTTTTTGAAAATTTTTTTCGAAAATTTTTTTGAAAATTTTTTTCGAAAATTTTTTTTCGAAAATCTCTTTCAAAATTTTTTTCGAAAATTTTTTTCCAAATTTTTTTCGCAAATTTTTTTGAAAATTTTTTTTTAAAAATTTTTTTTGAAATTTTTTTTCGAAAATTTAAAATTTTTTTGAAAATTTTTTTCGAAACTTTTTTTCAAAATTTTTTTCGAAATTTTTTTTTCGAAATTTTTTTCGAAAATTTTTTATAAATTTTTTTCGAAATTTTTTTTCAAAATTTTTTTCAAAAAATTTTTTTCAAAATTTTTTTCAAAAAATTTTTTTCAAAATTTTTTTCGAAATTTTTTTTCAAAATTTTTTTCAAAAAATTTTTTTAAAAAATTTTTTCGAAAATTTTTTTTAAAAAATTTTTTCGAAAATTTTTTTTAAAAAATTTTTTCGAAAATTTTTTTGAAAATTTTTTTCGAAAATTTTTTTTCGAAAATTTTTTTCAAAATTTTTTTCGAAAATTTTTTCCAAATTTTTTTCGCAAATGTTTTTGAAAATTTTTTTCGAAAAATTTTTTTGAAAATTTTTTTCGAAAATTTTTTTGAAAATTTTTTTCGAAATTTTTTTTTGAAAATTTTTTTCGAAAATTTTTTTGAAAATTTTTTTCGAAAATTTTTTTGAAAATTTTTTTCGAAATTTTTATTCAAAATTTTTTTCGAAAATTTTTTTTCGAAATTTTTTTTGAAAATTTTTTTCGAAAATTCTTTTTCGAAATTTTTTTCGAAAATTTTTTTAACAATTTTTTTTGGAATTTTTTTTCAAAATTTTTTTCGAAAATTTTTTTTCGAAATTTTTTTCGAAAATTTTTTTAAAAAATTTTTTCGAAATTTTTTTTCAAAATTTTTTTCAAAAATTTTATTTCGAAAAATTTTTTTGAAAATTTTTTTCGAAAAATTTTTTTGAAAATTTTTTTCGAAAATTTTTTTGAAAATTTTTTTCGAAATTTTTTTTCAAAATTTTTTTCGAAAATTTTTTTTTGGAATTTTTTTCGAAAATTTTTTTTCGAAATTTTTTTCGAAAATTTTTTTAAAAATTTTTTCGAAATTTTTTTTCAAAATTTTTTTCGAAAATTTTTTTTCGAAATTTCTTTCGAAAATTTTTTTAAAAATTTTTTTCGAAATTTTTTTTCAAAATTTTTTTCGAAAATTTCTTTTCGAAATTTTTTTCGAAAATTTTTTTCAAAATTTTTTTCGAAATTATTTTGGAAATTTTTTTTCAAAATTTTTTTTGAAAAGTTTTTTAAAAAAATTTTTTCGAAAATTTTTATGAAAATTTTTTTCGAAAATTTTTTTTCGAAAATTTTTTTCAAAATTTTTTCGAAAATTTTTTTCCAAATTTTTTTCGCAAATTTTTTTTCGAAATTTTTTTCGAAAATATTTTTGAAAATTTTTTTCGAAAATGTTTTTTCGAAAATTTCTTTCAAAATTTTTTTCGAAAATTTTTTTCCAAATTTTTTTCACAAATTTTTTTGAAAATTTTTTTCGAAAAATTTTTTTGAAAATTTTTTTTGAAAATTTTTTTGAAAATTTTTTTCGAAACTTTTTTTCAAAATTTTTTTCGAAAATTTTTTTTTGAAATTTTTTTCGAAAATTTTTTTTCGAAATTTTTTTCAAAAATTTTTTTAAAAATTTTTTTCGAAATTTTTTTTCCAAATTTTTTTCGAAAATTTTTTTTCGAAATTTTTTTCGAAAATTTTTTTTCGAAATTTTTTTCGAAAATCTTTTTGAAAATTTTTTTCGAAAATTTTTTTTCGAAAATTTCTTTCAAAATTTTTTTCGAAATTTTTTCCGAAAATTTTTTTCAAAATTTTTTTCAAAAAATTTTTTGAAATTTTTTTTCGAAAATTTTTTTTCGAAAATTTTTTTCGAAATTTTTTTCGAAAATTTTTTCCAAATTTTTTTCGCAAATTTTTTTGAAAATTTTTTTCGAAAATTGTTTTGAAAATTTTTTTCGAAATTTTTTTCAAAATTTTTTTCGAAAATTTTTTTTCGAAATTTTTTTCGAAAATTTTTTTAGAAATTTTTTTCGAAATTTTTTTTCAAAATTTTTTTCGAAAATTTTCTTTCAAAATTTTTTTCGAAAATTTTTTTCGCAAATTTTTTTGAAAATTTTTTTCGAAAAATTTTTTTGAAAATTTTTTTCGAAAATTTTTTTGAAAATTTTTTTCGAAACTTTTTTTCAAAATTTTTTTCGAAAATTTTTTTTTTAATTTTTTTCGAAAATTTTTTTTCGAAATTTTTTTCGAAAATTTTTTTAAAAATTTTTTTCGAAATTTTTTTTCAAAATTTTTTTCGAAACTTTTTTTTCGAAATTTTTTTCAAAAAATTTTTTTAAAAAATTTTTTCGAAAATTTTTTTAAAAAAATTTTATCGAAAATTTTTTTGAAAATTTTTTTCGAAAATTTTTTTTCGAAAATTTTTTTCAAAATTTTTTTCGAAAATTTTTTCCAAATTTTTTTCGCAAATTTTTTTGAAAATTTTTTTCGAAAAATTTTTTTGAAAATTTTTTTCGACAATTTTTTTGAAAATTTTTTTCGAAATTTTTTTTCAAAATTTTTTTCGAAAATTTTTTTGAAAATTTTTTTCGAAAATTTTTTGAAAATTTTTTTCGAAATTTTTTTTCAAATTTTTTTTCAAAAATTTTTTTTCGAAATTTTTTTTGAAAATTTTTTTCGAATTTTTTTTTCAAAATTTTTTTCGAAAATTTTTTTTTCGAAATTTATTTCAAAAATTTTTTTTCGAAATTTTTTTCGAAAATTTTTTTGAAAATTTTTTTCGAAAATTTTTTTTCGAAAATTTCTTTCAAAATTTTTTTCGCAAATTTTTTTGAAAATTTTTTTCGAAAAATTTTTTTGAGAATTTTTTTCGAAAATTTTTTTGAAAATTTTTTTCGAAACTTTTTTTCAAAATTTTTTTCAAAAATTTTTTTTTGAAATTTTTTTCGAAAATTTTTTTTCGAAATTTTTTTCGAAAATTTTTTTGAAAATTTTTTTGAAGATTTTTTTCGAAAATTTTTTTTCGAAAATTTCTTTCAAAATTTTTTTCGAAAATTTTTTTCAAAATTTTTTTCGAAAATTTTTTTCAAAATTTTTTTCGAAAATTTTTTTTTGGAATTTTTTTCGAAATTTTTTTTTCGAAATTTTTTTCGAAAATTTTTTTAAGAATTTTTTTCGAAATTTTTTTTCAAAATTTTTTTCGAAAATTTTTTTCCAAATTTTTTTTGAAAATTTTTTTCAAAATTTTTTTCGAAATTTTTTTCGAATTTTTTTTTCAAAATTTTTTTCGAAAATTTTTTTTAAAAAATTTTTTCGAAAATTTTTTTGAAAATTTTTTTCGAAAATTTTTTTTTCAAAAATTTTCTTCAAAATTTTTTTCGAAAATTTTTTTCCAAATTTTTTTCGCAAATTTTTTTGTTTTTTTCAAAAAATTATTTTGAAAATTTTTTTCGAAAATTTTTTTGAAAATTTTTTTCGAAATTTTTTTTCAAAATTTTTTTCGAAAATTTTTTTTCGAAATTTTTATCGAAATTTTTTTTGAAAATTTTTTTCGAAAATTTTTTTGAAAATTTTTTTCGAAAAATTTTTTTGAAAATTTTTTTCGAAAATTTTTTTGAAAATTTTTTTCGAAATTTTTTTTCAAAATTTTTTTCGAAAATTTTTTTGAAAATTTTTTTCGAAAATTTTTTTGAAAATTTTTTTCGAAATTTTTTTTCAAAATTTTTTTCGAAAATTTTTTTTCGAAATTTTTTTTGAAAATTTTTTTCGAAAACTTTTTTTCGAAATTTTTTTCGAAAATTTTTTTAACAATTTTTTTCGAAATTTTTTTTCAAAATTTTTTTCGAAAATTTTTTTTCGAAATTTTTTTCGAAAATTTTTTTAAAAATTTTTTTCGAAATTTTTTTTTCAAAATTTTTTTCGAAAATTTTTTTTCGAAAAATTTTTTTGAAAATTTTTTTCGAAAATTTTTTTATTTGTTTATTCACTTTCCTATCTTAAGTATACGTTTCGTTAATTTGAGGCTAATTCAGTTTCAACTTCGTTGTTTACTTATTTTATGTAGCGCTGTTTATTCACTTTCCTATCTTACGAATTCGTTTCTTTAATTTGAGGCTAATTCAGTTTCATCTTCGTTTTTTACTTATTTTATGTAGCGCTGATTATTCAGTTTCCTATCTTACGTTTTCGTTTCATTAATTTGAGGGTAATTCAGTTTCAACTTCGTTTTTTTCTTATTATATGTAGCGCTGTTTATTAACTATCCTATCTTACGTATTTGTTTCATTAATTTGAGTCTAATTCAGTATCAACTTCGTTTTTTACTTATTTTATGTAACGCTGTTTTTTACTTTTCTATCTTTCGTATTCGTTTCATTAATGTGAGGCTAATTCAGTTTCAACTTCGTTTTTTGCTTATTATACGCAGCGCTGTTTATTAACTTTCCTATCTTAGGTATTCGTATATTTAATTTTAGGTTAGTTCGTTTTCAACTTCCTTTTTTTCTAATTTTATGGAGCGCTGTTTATTAACTTTACTATCTTACGTATTCGTTTCATTAATTTGTTTCTAATTCAGTATCACTTTGTATTTTACTTATTTTATGTAGCGCTGTTTATTAACTTTACTATCTTACGTATTCGTTCGTATTTTGAGGGTTATTCAGTTTCAACTTAGTTTTTTACTTATTTTATGTAACGCTGTTTTTTAACTTTCCTATCTTTCGTATTCGTTTCATTAATGTTGGGCTAATTCAGTTTCAAATTCGTTTTTTACTTATTATATGCAGCGCTGTTTATCATCTTTCCTATCTTACGTATTCGTTTCATTAATTTGAGAGTAATTCAGTTTCAACTTCGTTTTCTACTTATTTTGTATTTTGTATCTTACGTATTCGTTTCATTAATTTGACTCTAATTCAGTTACACTTCGTTTTTTACTTATTTTATGTAGGGCTGTTTATTAAATTTACTATCTTACGTATTCGTTCGTATTTTGAGGGTAATTCAGTTTCAACTTCGTTTTTTACTTATTTTATGTAGCGCTGTTTATTAACTTTCCTATCTTACGAATTCGTTTCATTAATTTGAGGCTAATATAGTTTCAACTTCGTTTTTTACTTATTATATGCAGCGCTGTTTATTCACATCCGTATCTTACGTGTACGTTTAATTAATTTGAGGCTAATTCAGTTGCAACTTCGTTTTTTACTTATTATATGCAGCGCTGTTTATTCACTTTCCTATCTTACGTATTCGTTTCATTAATTTGAGGCTAATTCAGTTTGAACTTCGTTTTCTGCTTAATGTATGACGCGCTGTTTATTCACTTTCGTATCTTACGTTGTCGTTTCTTTAATTTGATGCTAATTCAGTTCAATTCGTTTTTTACTTATTTTATGTGGCGCTGTTTATTAACTTTCATATCCTTCGTATTCGTATCATTAATTTGAGGCTAATTCAGTTTCAACTTCGTTTTTTACATATTTTATGTAGAGCTGTTTATTCACTTTCCTATCTTACGTATTCGTTTCATTAATTTGTTGCGATTTCAGTTTCAACTTCGGTTTTTACTTATTTTATGTAGCGCTGTTTATTCACTTTCCTATCTTACGTATTCATTTCATGAATTTGAGGCTAATTTGCTTTCATCTTCGTTTTTTACTTATTTTATATAGAGCTGTTTATTAACTTTCCTATCTTACGTATTCGTTACGTTAATTTGAGTCTAATCGAATTTTTTTTCCAAAATTTTTTCGATAATTTTTTTGAAAATTTTTTTCGAAATTTTTTTTAAAAATATTTTTCCTGAAATTTTTTTTTGAAATGTTTTTCGAAAATTTTTTTAAAATTTTTTTTCGATTTTTTTTTTCGAAATTTCTTTCGAAAATTTTTTTGAAAATTTTTTTTCAAAAATTTTTTTCAAAATTTTTTTCAAAAATTTTTTTTCGAAAATTTAAAAAAATGTTTTTCGAAAAATTTTTTTCCAAAATTTTTCGGAAATTTATTTGAAATTTTTTTTTGTAATTTTTTTTCAAAATTTTTTTGAAAATTTTTTTCAAAATTTTTTTTCAAAATTTTTTTCGAAAATTTTTTTTCGAAAATTTTTTTCGAAATTTTCTTTCAAATTTTTTTTTGAAAATTTTTTTTCGAATTTTTTTTCGATAAATTTTTTTCCAAAATTTTTCGAAAATTTTGTTGAAAATTTTTTTCGAAGTTTTTTTTCAAAATTTTTTTTGAATATTTTTTTGTGGAATTTTTTTCGAAAATTTATTTTCGATATTTTTTTTCAAATTTTTTTTTTAAAATTTTTTTCAAATTTTTTTTTCAAAATTTTTTTCGAAATTTTTTTTTTGAAATTTTTTTCATAATTTTTTTCGAAATTTCTTTCGAAAATTGTTTTCGAAAATATTTTTTCGAAAATTTTTTCCAAAATTTTTTCCAAAATTTTTTTGAAACTTTTTTTCGAAATTTTTTTTCAAAATTTTTTTCGACAATTTTTTTTCGAAATTTTTATCGAAAATTTTTTTAAAAAATTTTTTCGAAATTTTTTAAAAAATTTTTTTTCGAAATTTTTTTCGAAAATTTTTTATCGAAATTTTTTTCGAAAATTTTTTTTCAAAATTTTTTTCGAAATTTTCTTTCAAAATTTTTTTCGAAATTTTTTTTCAAAATTTTTTTCGAAATTTTTTTTCAAAATTTTTTTCGAAAATTTTTTTTCGAATTTTTTTCGAAAATTTCTTTTCGAAATTTTTTTCGAAAATTTTTTCGAAAATTTTTTTCAAAATTTTTTTCGAATTTTTTTTCAAAATTTTTTTAAAAATTTTTTTTCCAAAATTTTTTTTCGAAATTTTTTTTCTAAATTATTTTCGAAAATTTTTTTCGAAAATTTTTTTTCGAAAATTTTTTTCAAATTTTTTTTCGAAAATTTTTTTTCGAAATTTTTTTCGAAAATTTTTTTCGAAAATTTTTTTTCGAAAATTTTTTTGAAAATTTTTTTCTAAATTTTTTTAAAAAATATTTTTCCTGAAATTTTTTTTCGAAATGTTTTTCGAAATTTTTTTAAAAATTTTTTTCGAAATTTCTTTCGAAAATGTTTTTCAAAATTTTGTTGAAATTTTTTTTCGAAAAATTTTTTCGAAAATTTTTTTGAAATTTTTTTCGAAATTTTTTTTCAAAATTTTTTTCGAAATTTTTTTCGAAATTTTTTTTGAAAATTTTTTTCGAAAATTTTTTTTCGAAAATTTCTTTCAAAATTTTTTTCGAAAATTTTTTTCCAAATTTTTTTCACAAATTTTTTTGAAAATTTTTTTCGAAAAATTTTTTTGAAAATTTTTTTCGAAAATTTTTTTGAAAATTTTTTTCGAAACTTTTTTTCAAAATTTTTTTCGAAAATTTTTTTTTGAAATTTTTTTCGAAAATTTTTTTTCGAAATTTTTTTCAAAAATTTTTTTAAAAATTTTTTTCGAAATTTTTTTTCCAAATTTTTTTCGAAATTTTTTTTTCGAAATTTTTTTCGAAAATTTTTTTTACGAAATTTTTTTCGAAAATTTTTTTTAAAAAATTTTTTTCAAAAATTTTTTTTCGAAAATTTCTTTCAAAATTTTTTTCGAAAATTTTTTTCCAAATTTTTTTCGCAAATTTTTTTAAAAAATTTTTTCGAAAATTTTTTTGAAAATTTTTTTCAAAATTTTTTTCGAAATTTTTTTCGAAAATTTTTTTCAAAATTTTTTTCAAAAAATTTTTTTAAAAAGTTTTTTCGAAAATTTTTTTAAAAAAATTTTATCGAAAATTTTTTTGAAAATTTTTTTCGAAAATTTTTTTTCGAAAATTTTTTTCAAAATTTTTTTCGAAAATTTTTTCCAAATTTTTTTCGCAAATTTTTTTGAAAATTGTTTTCGAAAAATTTTTTTGAAAATTTTTTTCGAAAATTTTTTTGAAAATTTTTTTCGAAATTTTTTTTCAAAATTTTTTTCGAAAATTTTTTTGAAAATTTTTTTCGAAAATGTTTTTGAAAATTTTTTTCGAAATTTTTTTCCAAAATTTTTTTCGAAAATTTTTTTTCGAAATTTTTTTTGAAAATTTTTTTCGAAAATTTTTTTTCGAAATTTTTTTCGAAAATTTTTTTAACAATTTTTTTCGAAATTTTTTTTCAAAATTTTTTTCGAAAATTTTTTTTCGAAATTTTTTTCGAATATTTTTTTAAAAATTTTTTTCGAAATTTTTTTTCAAAATATTTTTCGAAAATTTTTTTTCGAAAAATTTTTTTCAAATTTTTTGAAAATTTTTTTGAAAATTTTTTTGAAAATTTTTTTCGAAACTTTTTTTCAAAATTTTTTTCGAAAATTTTTTTTTGAAATTTTTTTCGAAAATTTTTTTTCGAAATTTTTTTCAAAAATTTTTTTAAAAATTTTTTTCGAAATTTTTTTTCCAAATTTTTTTCGAAATTTTTTTTTCGAAATTTTTTTCGAAAATTTTTTTTACGAAATTTTTTTCGAAAATTTTTTTTAAAAAATTTTTTTCAAAAATTTTTTTTCGAAAATTTCTTTCAAAATTTTTTTCGAAAATTTTTTTCCAAATTTTTTTCGCAAATTTTTTTAAAAATTTTTTTCGAAAATTTTTTTGAAATTTTTTTTGAAAATTTTTTTCGAAAATTTTTTTTCGAAATTTTTTTCGAAAATTTTTTTAACAATTTTTTTCGAAATTTTTTTTCAAAATTTTTTTCGAAAATTTTTTTTCGAAATTTTTTTCGAATATTTTTTTAAAAATTTTTTTCGAAATTTTTTTTCAAAATATTTTTCGAAAATTTTTTTTCGAAAAATTTTTTTCAAATTTTTTGAAAATTTTTTTGAAAATTTTTTTGAAAATTTTTTTCGAAACTTTTTTTCAAAATTTTTTTCGAAAATTTTTTTTTGAAATTTTTTTCGAAAATTTTTTTTCGAAATTTTTTTCAAAAATTTTTTTAAAAATTTTTTTCGAAATTTTTTTTCCAAATTTTTTTCGAAATTTTTTTTTCGAAATTTTTTTCGAAAATTTTTTTTACGAAATTTTTTTCGAAAATTTTTTTTAAAAAATTTTTTTCAAAAATTTTTTTTCGAAAATTTCTTTCAAAATTTTTTTCGAAAATTTTTTTCCAAATTTTTTTCGCAAATTTTTTTAAAAATTTTTTTCGAAAATTTTTTTGAAAATTTTTTTCAAAATTTTTTTCGAAATTTTTTTCGAAAATTTTTTTCAAAATTTTTTTCAAAAAATTTTTTTAAAAAGTTTTTTCGAAAATTTTTTTAAAAAAATTTTATCGAAAATTTTTTTGAAAATTTTTTTCGAAAATTTTTTTTCGAAAATTTTTTTCAAAATTTTTTTCGAAAATTTTTTCCAAATTTTTTTCGCAAATTTTTTTGAAAATTGTTTTCGAAAAATTTTTTTGAAAATTTTTTTCGAAAATTTTTTTGAAAATTTTTTTCGAAATTTTTTTTCAAAATTTTTTTCGAAAATTTTTTTGAAAATTTTTTTCGAAAATGTTTTTGAAAATTTTTTTCGAAATTTTTTTCCAAAATGTTTTTCGAAAATTTTTTTTCGAAATTTTTTTTGAAAATTTTTTTCGAAAATTTTTTTTCGAAATTTTTTTCGAAAATTTTTTTAACAATTTTTTTCGAAATTTTTTTTCAAAATTTTTTTCGAAAATTTTTTTTCGAAATTTTTTTCGAATATTTTTATAAAAATTTTTTTCGAAATTTTTTTTCAAAATATTTTTCGAAAATTTTTTTTCGAAAAATTTTTTTCAAATTTTTTGAAAATTTTTTTGAAAATTTTTTTAGAAATTTTTTTTCAAAATTTTTTTCGAAAATTTTTTTTTGGAATTTTTTTTCGAAATTTTTTTCGAAAATTTTTTTAAAAATTTTTTTCGAAATTTTTTTTCAAAATTTTTTTCGAAAATTTTTTTTCGAAATTTTTTTCGAAAATTTTTTTCCAAATTTTTTTCGCAATTTTTTTTTCGAAATTTTTTTCGAAAATTTTTTTTAAAATTTTTTTCGAAAATTTTTTTTCGAAAATTTCTTTCAAAATTTATTTGGAAAATTTTTTCCAAATTTTTTTCACAAATTTTTTTGAAAATTTTTTTCGAAACGTTTTTTAAAAATTTTTTTCGAAAATTTTTTTGAAAATTTTTTTCGAAACTCTTTTTCAAAATTTTTTTCGAAAATTTTTTTTTGAAATTTTTTTCGAAAATTTTTTTTCGAATTTTTTTCAAAAATTTTTTTAAAAATTTTTTTCGAAATTTTTTTTCCAAATTTTTTTCGAAAATTTTTTTTCGAAATTTTTTTCGAAAATTTTTTTTACGAAATTTTTTTCGAAAATTTTTTTAAAAATTTTTTTCGAAAAATTTTTTTAAAAATTTTTTTCGAAAAATTTTTTTAAAAAATTCTTTCGAAAATGTTTTTGAAAATTTTTTTCGAAAATTTTTTTCAAAATTTTTTTCGAATATTTTTTCCAAATTTTTTTCGCAAATATTTTTTTGAAAATTTTTTTCGAAAAATTTTTTTGAAAATTTTTTTCGAAATTTTTTTTCAAAATTTGTTTCGAAAATTTTTTTTCGAAATTTTTTTCGAAAATTTTTTTTCGAAATTTTTTTCGAAAATTTTTTTTCGAAATTTTTTTCGAAAATTTTTTTTCGAAATTTTTTTCGAAAATTTTTTTGAAAATTTTTTTCGAAATTTTTTTTTCGAAAATTTCTTTCAAAATTTTTTTCGAAAATTTTTTTCCAAATTTTTTTCGCAAATTTTTTTGAAAATTTTTTTCGAAAATTTTTTTGAAAATTTTTTTCGAAACTTTTTTTCAAAATTTTTTTCGAAAATTTTTTTTTGAAATTTTTTTCGAAAATTTTTTTTCGAAATTTATTTCGAAAATTTTTTTCAAAATTTTTTTCGAAAATTTTTTTCCAAATTTTTTTCGCAAATTTTTTTGTCTTTTTCGAAAAATTTTTTTGAAAATTTTTTTCAAAATTTTTTTTCAAAATTTTTTTCGAAAATTTTTTTTCGAAATTTTTTTCGAAACTTTTTTTTCGAAATTTTTTTCGAAAATTTTTTTGAAAATTTTTTTCGAAAATTTTTTTTCGAAAATTTCTTTCAAAATTTTTTTCGAAAATTTTTTTCCAAATTTTTTTCGCAAATTTTTTTGAAAATTTTTTTCGAAAATTTTTTTGAAAATTTTTTTCGAAACTTTTTTTCAAAATTTTTTTCGAAAATTTTTTTTTGAAATTTTTTTCGAAAATTTTTTTTCGAAATTTTTTTCGAAAATTTTTTTGAAAATTTTTTTGAAGATTTTTTTCGAAAATTTTTTTTCGAAAATTTCTTTCAAAATTTTTTTCGAAAATTTTTTTCAAAATTTTTTTCGAAAATTTTTTTCAAAATTTTTTTCGAAAATTTTTTTTTGGAATTTTTTTCGAAATTTTTTTTTCGAAATTTTTTTCGAAAATTTTTTTAAGAATTTTTTTCGAAATTTTTTTTCAAAATTTTTTTCGAAAATTTTTTTCCAAATTTTTTTTGAAAATTTTTTTCAAAATTTTTTTCGAAATTTTTTTCGAATTTTTTTTTCAAAATTTTTTTCGAAAATTTTTTTTAAAAAATTTTTTCGAAAATTTTTTTGAAAATTTTTTTCGAAAATTTTTTTTTCAAAAATTTTCTTCAAAATTTTTTCGAAAATTTTTTTCCAAATTTTTTTCGCAAATTTTTTTGAGTTTTTTTCAAAAAATTATTTTGAAAATTTTTTTCGAAATTTTTTTTCAAAATTTTTTTCGAAAATTTTTTTTCGAAATTTTTATCGAAATTTTTTTTGAAAATTTTTTTCGAAAATTTTTTTGAAAATTTTTTTCGAAAAATTTTTTTGAAAATTTTTTTCGAAAATTTTTTTGAAAATTTTTTTCGAAATTTTTTTTCAAAATTTTTTTCGAAAATTTTTTTGAAAATTTTTTTCGAAAATTTTTTTGAAAATTTTTTTCGAAATTTTTTTTCAAAATTTTTTTCGAAAATTTTTTTTCGAAATTTTTTTTGAAAATTTTTTTCGAAAACTTTTTTTCGAAATTTTTTTCGAAAATTTTTTTAACAATTTTTTTCGAAATTTTTTTTCAAAATTTTTTTCGAAAATTTTTTTTCGAAATTTTTTTCGAAAATTTTTTTAAAAATTTTTTTAAAAATTTTTTTCGAAATTTTTTTTTCAAAATTTTTTTCGAAAATTTTTTTTCGAAAAATTTTTTTGAAAATTTTTTTCGAAAATTTTTTTATTTGTTTATTCACTTTCCTATCTTAAGTATACGTTTCGTTAATTTGAGGCTAATTCAGTTTCAACTTCGTTGTTTACTTATTTTATGTAGCGCTGTTTATTCACTTTCCTATCTTACGAATTCGTTTCTTTAATTTGAGGCTAATTCAGTTTCATCTTCGTTTTTTACTTATTTTATGTAGCGCTGATTATTCAGTTTCCTATCTTACGTTTTCGTTTCATTAATTTGAGGGTAATTCAGTTTCAACTTCGTTTTTTTCTTATTATATGTAGCGCTGTTTATTAACTATCCTATCTTACGTATTTGTTTCATTAATTTGAGTCTAATTCAGTATCAACTTCGTTTTTTACTTATTTTATGTAACGCTGTTTTTTACTTTTCTATCTTTCGTATTCGTTTCATTAATGTGAGGCTAATTCAGTTTCAACTTCGTTTTTTGCTTATTATACGCAGCGCTGTTTATTAACTTTCCTATCTTAGGTATTCGTATATTTAATTTTAGGTTAGTTCGTTTTCAACTTCCTTTTTTTCTAATTTTATGGAGCGCTGTTTATTAACTTTACTATCTTACGTATTCGTTTCATTAATTTGTTTCTAATTCAGTATCACTTTGTATTTTACTTATTTTATGTAGCGCTGTTTATTAACTTTACTATCTTACGTATTCGTTCGTATTTTGAGGGTTATTCAGTTTCAACTTAGTTTTTTACTTATTTTATGTAACGCTGTTTTTTAACTTTCCTATCTTTCGTATTCGTTTCATTAATGTTGGGCTAATTCAGTTTCAAATTCGTTTTTTACTTATTATATGCAGCGCTGTTTATCATCTTTCCTATCTTACGTATTCGTTTCATTAATTTGAGAGTAATTCAGTTTCAACTTCGTTTTCTACTTATTTTGTATTTTGTATCTTACGTATTCGTTTCATTAATTTGACTCTAATTCAGTTACACTTCGTTTTTTACTTATTTTATGTAGCGCTGTTTATTAAATTTACTATCTTACGTATTCGTTCGTATTTTGAGGGTAATTCAGTTTCAACTTCGTTTTTTACTTATTTTATGTAGCGCTGTTTATTAACTTTCCTATCTTACGAATTCGTTTCATTAATTTGAGGCTAATATAGTTTCAACTTCGTTTTTTACTTATTATATGCAGCGCTGTTTATTCACATCCGTATCTTACGTGTACGTTTAATTAATTTGAGGCTAATTCAGTTGCAACTTCGTTTTTTACTTATTATATGCAGCGCTGTTTATTCACTTTCCTATCTTACGTATTCGTTTCATTAATTTGAGGCTAATTCAGTTTGAACTTCGTTTTCTGCTTAATGTATGACGCGCTGTTTATTCACTTTCGTATCTTACGTTGTCGTTTCTTTAATTTGATGCTAATTCAGTTCAATTCGTTTTTTACTTATTTTATGTGGCGCTGTTTATTAACTTTCATATCCTTCGTATTCGTATCATTAATTTGAGGCTAATTCAGTTTCAACTTCGTTTTTTACATATTTTATGTAGAGCTGTTTATTCACTTTCCTATCTTACGTATTCGTTTCATTAATTTGTTGCGATTTCAGTTTCAACTTCGGTTTTTACTTATTTTATGTAGCGCTGTTTATTCACTTTCCTATCTTACGTATTCATTTCATGAATTTGAGGCTAATTTGCTTTCATCTTCGTTTTTTACTTATTTTATATAGAGCTGTTTATTAACTTTCCTATCTTACGTATTCGTTACGTTAATTTGAGTCTAATCGAATTTTTTTTCCAAAATTTTTTCGATAATTTTTTTGAAAATTTTTTTCGAAATTTTTTTTAAAAATATTTTTCCTGAAATTTTTTTTTGAAATGTTTTTCGAAAATTTTTTTAAAATTTTTTTTCGATTTTTTTTTTCGAAATTTCTTTCGAAAATTTTTTTGAAAATTTTTTTTCAAAAATTTTTTTCAAAATTTTTTTCAAAAATTTTTTTTCGAAAATTTAAAAAAATGTTTTTCGAAAAATTTTTTTCCAAAATTTTTCGGAAATTTATTTGAAATTTTTTTTTGTAATTTTTTTTCAAAATTTTTTTGAAAATTTTTTTCAAAATTTTTTTTCAAAATTTTTTTCGAAAATTTTTTTTCGAAAATTTTTTTCGAAATTTTCTTTCAAATTTTTTTTTGAAAATTTTTTTTCGAATTTTTTTTCGATAAATTTTTTTCCAAAATTTTTCGAAAATTTTGTTGAAAATTTTTTTCGAAGTTTTTTTTCAAAATTTTTTTTGAATATTTTTTTGTGGAATTTTTTTCGAAAATTTATTTTCGATATTTTTTTTCAAATTTTTTTTTTAAAATTTTTTTCAAATTTTTTTTTCAAAATTTTTTTCGAAATTTTTTTTTTGAAATTTTTTTCATAATTTTTTTCGAAATTTCTTTCGAAAATTGTTTTCGAAAATATTTTTTCGAAAATTTTTTCCAAAATTTTTTCCAAAATTTTTTTGAAAATTTTTTTCGAAATTTTTTTTCAAAATTTTTTTCGACAATTTTTTTTCGAAATTTTTATCGAAAATTTTTTTAAAAAATTTTTTCGAAATTTTTTAAAAAATTTTTTTTCGAAATTTTTTTCGAAAATTTTTTATCGAAATTTTTTTCGAAAATTTTTTTCAAAATTTTTTTCGAAATTTTCTTTCAAAATTTTTTTCGAAATTTTTTTTCAAAATTTTTTTCGAAATTTTTTTTCAAAATTTTTTTCGAAAATTTTTTTTCGAATTTTTTTCGAAAATTTCTTTTCGAAATTTTTTTCGAAAATTTTTTCGAAAATTTTTTTCAAAATTTTTTTCGAATTTTTTTTCAAAATTTTTTTAAAAATTTTTTTTCCAAAATTTTTTTTCGAAATTTTTTTTCTAAATTATTTTCGAAAATTTTTTTCGAAAATTTTTTTTCGAAAATTTTTTTCAAATTTTTTTTCGAAAATTTTTTTTCGAAATTTTTTTCGAAAATTTTTTTCGAAAATTTTTTTTCGAAAATTTTTTTGAAAATTTTTTTCTAAATTTTTTTAAAAAATATTTTTCCTGAAATTTTTTTTCGAAATGTTTTTCGAAATTTTTTTAAAAATTTTTTTCGAAATTTCTTTCGAAAATTTTTTTCGAAAATGTTTTTCAAAATTTTGTTGAAATTTTTTTTCGAAAAATTTTTTTCGAAAATTTTTTTGAAATTTTTTTCGAAATTTTTTTTCAAAATTTTTTTCGAAATTTTTTTCGAAATTTTTTTTGAAAATTTTTTTCGAAAATTTTTTTTCGAAAATTTCTTTCAAAATTTTTTTCGAAAATTTTTTTCCAAATTTTTTTCACAAATTTTTTTGAAAATTTTTTTCGAAAAATTTTTTTGAAAATTTTTTTCGAAAATTTTTTTGAAAATTTTTTTCGAAACTTTTTTTCAAAATTTTTTTCGAAAATTTTTTTTTGAAATTTTTTTCGAAAATTTTTTTTCGAAATTTTTTTCAAAAATTTTTTTAAAAATTTTTTTCGAAATTTTTTTTCCAAATTTTTTTCGAAATTTTTTTTTCGAAATTTTTTTCGAAAATTTTTTTTACGAAATTTTTTTCGAAAATTTTTTTTAAAAAATTTTTTTCAAAAATTTTTTTTCGAAAATTTCTTTCAAAATTTTTTTCGAAAATTTTTTTCCAAATTTTTTTCGCAAATTTTTTTAAAAAATTTTTTCGAAAATTTTTTTGAAAATTTTTTTCAAAATTTTTTTCGAAATTTTTTTCGAAAATTTTTTTCAAAATTTTTTTCAAACAATTTTTTTAAAAAGTTTTTTCGAAAATTTTTTTAAAAAAATTTTATCGAAAATTTTTTTGAAAATTTTTTTCGAAAATTTTTTTTCGAAAATTTTTTTCAAAATTTTTTTCGAAAATTTTTTCCAAATTTTTTTCGCAAATTTTTTTGAAAATTGTTTTCGAAAAATTTTTTTGAAAATTTTTTTCGAAAATTTTTTTGAAAATTTTTTTCGAAATTTTTTTTCAAAATTTTTTTCGAAAATTTTTTTGAAAATTTTTTTCGAAAATGTTTTTGAAAATTTTTTTCGAAATTTTTTTCCAAAATTTTTTTCGAAAATTTTTTTTCGAAATTTTTTTTGAAAATTTTTTTCGAAAATTTTTTTTCGAAATTTTTTTCGAAAATTTTTTTAACAATTTTTTTCGAAATTTTTTTTCAAAATTTTTTTCGAAAATTTTTTTTCGAAATTTTTTTCGAATATTTTTTTAAAAATTTTTTTCGAAATTTTTTTTCAAAATATTTTTCGAAAATTTTTTTTCGAAAAATTTTTTTCAAATTTTTTGAAAATTTTTTTGAAAATTTTTTTGAAAATTTTTTTCGAAACTTTTTTTCAAAATTTTTTTCGAAAATTTTTTTTTGAAATTTTTTTCGAAAATTTTTTTTCGAAATTTTTTTCAAAAATTTTTTTAAAAATTTTTTTCGAAATTTTTTTTCCAAATTTTTTTCGAAATTTTTTATTCGAAATTTTTTTCGAAAATTTTTTTTACGAAATTTTTTTCGAAAATTTTTTTTAAAAAATTTTTTTCAAAAATTTTTTTTCGAAAATTTCTTTCAAAATTTTTTTCGAAAATTTTTTTCCAAATTTTTTTCGCAAATTTTTTTAAAAATTTTTTTCGAAAATTTTTTTGAAATTTTTTTTGAAAATTTTTTTCGAAAATTTTTTTTCGAAATTTTTTTCGAAAATTTTTTTAACAATTTTTTTCGAAATTTTTTTTCAAAATTTTTTTCGAAAATTTTTTTTCGAAATTTTTTTCGAATATTTTTTTAAAAATTTTTTTCGAAATTTTTTTTCAAAATATTTTTCGAAAATTTTTTTTCGAAAAATTTTTTTCAAATTTTTTGAAAATTTTTTTGAAAATTTTTTTGAAAATTTTTTTCGAAACTTTTTTTCAAAATTTTTTTCGAAAATTTTTTTTTGAAATTTTTTTCGAAAATTTTTTTTCGAAATTTTTTTCAAAAATTTTTTTAAAAATTTTTTTCGAAATTTTTTTTCCAAATTTTTTTCGAAATTTTTTTTTCGAAATTTTTTTCGAAAATTTTTTTTACGAAATTTTTTTCGAAAATTTTTTTTAAAAAATTTTTTTCAAAAATTTTTTTTCGAAAATTTCTTTCAAAATTTTTTTCGAAAATTTTTTTCCAAATTTTTTTCGCAAATTTTTTTAAAAATTTTTTTCGAAAATTTTTTTGAAAATTTTTTTCAAAATTTTTTTCGAAATTTTTTTCGAAAATTTTTTTCAAAATTTTTTTCAAAAAATTTTTTTAAAAAGTTTTTTCGAAAATTTTTTTAAAAAAATTTTATCGAAAATTTTTTTGAAAATTTTTTTCGAAAATTTTTTTTCGAAAATTTTTTTCAAAATTTTTTTCGAAAATTTTTTCCAAATTTTTTTCGCAAATTTTTTTGAAAATTGTTTTCGAAAAATTTTTTTGAAAATTTTTTTCGAAAATTTTTTTGAAAATTTTTTTCGAAATTTTTTTTCAAAATTTTTTTCGAAAATTTTTTTGAAAATTTTTTTCGAAAATGTTTTTGAAAATTTTTTTCGAAATTTTTTTCCAAAATGTTTTTCGAAAATTTTTTTTCGAAATTTTTTTTGAAAATTTTTTTCGAAAATTTTTTTTCGAAATTTTTTTCGAAAATTTTTTTAACAATTTTTTTCGAAATTTTTTTTCAAAATTTTTTTCGAAAATTTTTTTTCGAAATTTTTTTCGAATATTTTTTTAAAAATTTTTTTCGAAATTTTTTTTCAAAATATTTTTCGAAAATTTTTTTTCGAAAAATTTTTTTCAAATTTTTTGAAAATTTTTTTGAAAATTTTTTTAGAAATTTTTTTTCAAAATTTTTTTCGAAAATTTTTTTTTGGAATTTTTTTCAAAAATTTTTTTTCGAAATTTTTTTCGAAAATTTTTTTAAAAATTTTTTTCGAAATTTTTTTTCAAAATTTTTTTCGAAAATTTTTTTTCGAAATTTTTTTCGAAAATTTTTTTCCAAATTTTTTTCGCAATTTTTTTTTCGAAATTTTTTTCGAAAATTTTTTTGAAAATTTTTTTCGAAAATTTTTTTTCGAAAATTTCTTTCAAAATTTATTTGGAAAATTTTTTCCAAATTTTTTTCACAAATTTTTTTGAAAATTTTTTTCGAAACGTTTTTTAAAAATTTTTTTCGAAAATTTTTTTGAAAATTTTTTTCGAAACTCTTTTTCAAAATTTTTTTCGAAAATTTTTTTTTGAAATTTTTTTCGAAAATTTTTTTTCGAAATTTTTTTCAAAAATTTTTTTAAAAATTTTTTTCGAAATTTTTTTTCCAAATTTTTTTCGAAAATTTTTTTTCGAAATTTTTTTCGAAAATTTTTTTTACGAAATTTTTTTCGAAAATTTTTTTAAAAATTTTTTTCGAAAAATTTTTTTAAAAATTTTTTTCGAAAAATTTTTTTAAAAAATTCTTTCGAAAATGTTTTTGAAAATTTTTTTCGAAAATTTTTTTCAAAATTTTTTTCGAATATTTTTTCCAAATTTTTTTCGCAAATATTTTTTTGAAAATTTTTTTCGAAAAATTTTTTTGAAAATTTTTTTCGAAATTTTTTTTCAAAATTTGTTTCGAAAATTTTTTTTCGAAATTTTTTTCGAAAATTTTTTTTCGAAATTTTTTTCGAAAATTTTTTTTCGAAATTTTTTTCGAAAATTTTTTTGAAAATTTTTTTCGAAATTTTTTTTTCGAAAATTTCTTTCAAAATTTTTTTCGAAAATTTTTTTCCAAATTTTTTTCGCAAATTTTTTTGAAAATTTTTTTCGAAAATTTTTTTGAAAATTTTTTTCGAAACTTTTTTTCAAAATTTTTTTCGAAAATTTTTTTTCGAAATTTATTTCGAAAATTTTTTTCAAAATTTTTTTCGAAAATTTTTTTAAAAATTTTTTTCGCAAATTTTTTTGTCTTTTTCGAAAAATTTTTTTGAAAATTTTTTTCGAAATTTTTTTTCAAAATTTTTTTCGAAACTTTTTTTTCGAAATTTTTTTCGAAAATTTTTTTGAAAATTTTTTTCGAAAATTTTTTTTCGAAAATTTCTTTCAAAATTTTTTTCGAAAATTTTTTTCCAAATTTTTTTCGCAAATTTTTTTGAAAATTTTTTTCGAAAATTTTTTTGAAAATTTTTTTCGAAACTTTTTTTCAAAATTTTTTTCGAAAATTTTTTTTTGAAATTTTTTTCGAAAATTTTTTTTCGAAATTTTTTTCGAAAATTTTTTTTCAAAATTTTTTTCGAAAATTTTTTTTTGGAATTTTTTTCGAAAATTTTTTTTCGAAATTTTTTTCAAAAATTTTTTTCGAAATTTTTTTCGAAAATTTTTTTAAAAATTTTTTTTGAAAAATTTTTTTAAAAAATTCTTTCGAAAATTTTTTTGAAAATTTTTTCGAAAATTTTTTTTAGAAAATTTTTTTCAAAATTTTTTTCGAAAATTTTTTCCAAATTTTTTTCGCAAATTTTTATGAAAATTTTTTTCGAAAAATTTTTTTGAAAATTTTTTTCGAAATTTTTTTTCAAAATTTTTTTCGAAAATTTTTTTTCGAAATTTATTTCAAAAATTTTTTTTCGAAATTTTTTTCGAAAATTTTTTTGAAAATTTTTTTCGAAAATTTTTTTTCGAAAATTTCTTTCAAAATTTTTTTCGAAAATTTTTTTCCAAATTTTTTTCGCAAATTTTTTTCCAAATTTTTTTCGAAAAATTTTTTTGAGAATTTTTTTCGAAAATTTTTTTGAAAATTTTTCTCGAAACTTTTTTTCAAAATTTTTTTCAAAAATTTTTTTTTGAAATTTTTTTCGAAAATTTTTTTTCGAAATTTTTTTCGAAAATTTTTTTGAAAATTTTTTTGAAAATTTTTTTCGAAAATTTTTTTTCGAAAATTTCTTTCAAAATTTTTTTCGAAAATTTTTTTCAAAATTTTTTTCGAAAATTTTTTTTCGAAATTTTTTTCGAAATTTTTTTTTCGAAATTTTTTTCGAAAATTTTTTAAAGAATTTTTTTCGAAATTTTTTTTCAAAATTTTTTTCCAAATTTTTTTTGAAAATTTTTTTCAAAATTTTTTTCGAAATTTTTTTCGAATTTTTTTTTCAAAATTTTTTTCGAAAATTTTTTTCGAAAATTTTTTTTTCAAAAATTTTCTTCAAAATTTTTTTCGAAAATTTTTTTCCAAATTTTTTTCGCAAATTCTTTTGAGTTTTTTCGAAAAATTTTTTTGAAAATTTTTTTCGAAAATTTTTTTGAAAATTTTTTTCGAAATTTTTTTTCAAAATTTTTTTCGAAAATTTTTTTTCGAAATTTTTATCGAAATTTTTTTTGAAAATTTTTTTCGAAAATTTTTTTGAAAATTTTTTTCGAAACTTTTTTTCAAAATTTTTTTCGAAAATTTTTTTTTGAAATTTTTTTCGAAAATATTTTCCAAATTTTTCTCGCAAATTTTGAAAATTTTTTTCGAAAAATTTTTTTGAAAATTTTTTTCGAAAATTTTTTTGAAAATTTTTTTCGAAATTTTTTTTCAAAATTTTTTTCGAAAATTTTTTTCGAAAATTTTTTTGAAAATTTTTTTCGAAATTTTTTTTCAAAATTTTTTTCGAAAATTTTTTTTCGAAATTTTTTTTGAAAATTTTTTTCGAAAACTTTTTTTCGAAATTTTTTTCGAAAATTTTTTTAACAATTTTTTTCGAAATTTTTTTTCAAAATTTTTTTCGAAAATTTTTTTTCGAAATTTTTTTCGAAAATTTTTTTAAAAATTTTTTTCGAAATTTTTTTTTCAAAATTTTTTTCGAAAATTTTTTTTCGAAAAATTTTTTTGAAAATTTTTTTCGAAAATTTTTTTGAAAATTTTTTTCGAAATTTTTTTTCGAAATTTTTTTCAAAAATTTTTTTAAAAATTTTTTTCGAATTTTTTTTTCAAAATTTTTTTCGAAAATTTTCTTTCGAAATTTTTTTTCCAAATTTTTTTCGCAAATTTTTTTTCGAAATTTTTTTCGAAAATTTTTTTGAAAATTTTTTTCGAAAATTTTTTTTCGAAAATTTTTTTCGAAAATTTTTTTTCGAAAATTTCTTTCAAAATTTTTTTCGAAAATTTTTTTTACGAAATTTTTTTCGAAAATTTTTTTTCGAAAATTTCTTTCAAAATTTTTTTTAAATTTTTTTCGCAAATTTTTTTGAAAATTTTTTTCGAAAAATTTTTTTGAAAATTTTTTTCCAAAATTTTTTTGAAAATTTTTTTCGAAACTTTTTTTCAAAATTTTTTTCGAAATTTTTTTTGAAATTTTTTTCGAAATTTTTTTTTCGAAATTTTTTTCGAAAATTTTTTTAAAAATTTTTTTCGAAATTTTTTTTCAAAATTTTTTTCGAAAATTTTTTTTCGAAATTTTTTTCGAAAATTTTTTTCAAAATTTTTTTCGAAATTTTTTTCGAAAATTTTTTTCAAAATTTTTTTCAAAAAATTTTTTTAAAAAATTTTTTCGAAAATTTTTTTGAAAATTTTTTTCGAAAATTTTTTTTAAAAAATTTTTTCGAAAATTTTTTTTAAAAAATTTTTTCGAAAATTTTTTTGAAAATTTTTTTCGAAAATTTTTTTCGAAAATTTTTTTTCGAAAATTTTTTTCAAAATTTTTTTCCAAATTTTTTTCGCAAATTTTTTTGTTTTTTTCGAAAAATTTTTTGAAAATTTTTTTCGAAAATTTTTTTGAAAATTTTTTTCGAAATTTTTTTTCAAAATTTTTTTCGAAAATTTTTTTTCGAAATTTTTTTCGAAATTTTTTTTGAAAATTTTTTTCGAAAATTTTTTTTCGAAAATTTCTTTCAAAATTTTTTTCGAAAATTTTTTTCCAAATTTTTTTCGCAAATTTTTTTGAAAATTTTTTTCGAAAAATTTTTTTGAAAATTTTTTTCGAAAATTTTTTTGAAAATTTTTTTCGAAAATTTTTTTCTAAAATTTTTTTTCGAAAATTTTTTTCAAAATTTTTTTCGAAAATTTTTTCCAAATTTTTCTCGCAAATTTTTTTGAAATTTTTTTTCGAAAAATTTTTTTGAAAATTTTTTTCGAAATTTTTTTCAAAATTTTTTCGAAAATTTTTTTGAAAATTTTTTTCGAAAATTTTTTTAAAAATTTTTTTCGAAATTTTTTTTCAAAATTTTTTTCGAAAATTTTTTTTCGAAAAATTTTTTTGAAAATTTTTTTCGAAAATTTTTTTGAAAATTTTTTACGAAATTTTTTTTCGAAATTTTTTTTGAAAATTTTTTTAAAATTTTTTTTCGAATTTTTTTTTCAAAATTTTTTTCGAAAATTTTCTTTCGAAATTTTTTTCCCAAATTTTTTTCCAAATTTTTTTCCCAAATTTTTTTTCGAAATTTTTTTCGAAAATTTTTTTGAAAATTTTTTTCGAAAATTTTTTTTCGAAAATTTCTTTCAAAATTTTTTTCGAAAATTTTTTTCCAAATTTTTTTCACAAATTTTTTTGAAAATTTTTTTCGAAAAATTTTTTTGAAAATTTTTTTCGAAAATTTTTTTGAAAATTTTTTTTGAAACTTTTTTTCAAAATTTTTTTCGAAAATTTTTTATTGAAATTTTTTTCGAAAATTTTTTTTCGAAATTTTTTTCAAAAATTTTTTTAAAAATTTTTTTCGAAATTTTTTTTCCAAATTTTTTTCGAAAATTTTTTTTCGAAATTCTTTTCGAAAATTTTTTTTACGAAATTTTTTTCGAAAATTTTTTTTCGAAAATTTCTTTCAAAATTTTTTTCGAAATTTTTTTTCCAATTTTTTTTTGCAAATTTTTTTGAAAATTGTTTTCGAAAAATTTTTTTGACAATTTTTTTCCAAAATTATTTTGAAAATTTTTTTCGAAACTTTTTTCAAAATTTTTTTCGAAAATTTTTTTTGAAATTTTTTTCGAAAATTTTTTTTCGAAATTTTTTTCGAAAATTTTTTAAGTTTTTTTCGAAATTTTTTTTCAAAATTTTTTTCAAAAATTTTTTTTCGAAATTTTTTTCGAAATTTTTGTCAAAATTTTTTTCGAAATTTTTTTCGAAAATTTTTTTCAAAATTTTTTTAAAAAAATTTTTTAAAAAAATTTTTTCGAAAATTTTTTTTTGAAATGTTTTTCAAACTTTTTTTCGAAAATTTTTTCCAAATTTTTTTCGCAAATTTTTTTGAAAATTGTTTTCAAAAATTTTTTTTGAAAATTTTTTTCGAAAATTTTTTTGAAAATTTTTTTCGAAATTTTTTTTCAAAATTTTTTTCGAAAATTTTTTTGAAAATTTTTTTCGAAAATTTTTTTGAAAATTTTTTTCGAAATTTTTTTTCAAAATTTTTTTCGAAAATTTTTTTTCGAAATTTTTTTTGAAAATTTTTTTCGAAAATTTTTTTTCGAAATTTTTTTCGAAAATTTTTTTAACAATTTTTTTTCGAAATTTTTTTTCAAAATTTTTTTCGAAAATTTTTTTTCGAAATTTTTTTCAAAAATTTTTTTAAAATTTTTTTTCGAAATTTTTTTTCAAAATTTTTTTCGAAAATTTTCTTTCGAAAAATTTTTTTGAAAATTTTTTTCGAAATTTTTTTTCAAAATTTTTTTCGAAAATTTTTTTTCGAAATTTTTTTCGAAAATTTTTTTAAAAATTTTTTTCGAAATTTTTTTTCAAAATTTTTTTCGAAAATTTTCTTTCGAAAAATTTTTTTGAAAATTTTTTTCGAAATTTTTTTCGAAAATTTTTTTCCAAATTTTTTTCGGAAATTTTTTTTCGAAATTTTTTTCGAAAATGTTTTTGAAAATTTTTTTCGAAAATTTTTTTTCGAAAATTTCTTTCAAAATTTATTTCGCAAATTTTTTTCCAAATTTTTTTCACAAATTTTTTTGAAAATTTTTTTCGAAAAATTTTTTTGAAAATTTTTTTTCGAAAATTTTTTTTCGAAAATTTTTTTCAAAATTTTTTTCGAAAATTTTTTCCAAATTTTTTTCGCAAATTTTTTTGAAAATTTTTTTCGAAAAATTTTTTTGAAAATTTTTTTCGACAATTTTTTTGAAAATTTTTTTCGAAATTTTTTTTCAAAATTTTTTTCGAAAATTTTTTTGAAAATTTTTTTCGAAAATTTTTTGAAAATTTTTTTCGAAATTTTTTTTCAAATTTTTTTTCGAAAATTTTTTTTCGAAATTTTTTTTGAAAATTTTTTTAGAAAATTTTTTTTCGAAATTTTTTTCGAAATTTTTTTTAACAATTTTTTTCGAAATTTTTTTTCAAAATTTTTTTCGAAAATTTTTTTTCGAAATTTTTTTCGAAAATTTTTTTAAAAATTTTTTTCGAATTTTTTTTTCAAAATTTTTTTCGAAAATTTTTTTTCGAAAAATTTTTTTAAAAATTTTTTTCGAAAATTTTTTCGAAATTTTTTTTTTGGAATTTTTTTCGAAAATTTTTTTTCGAAATTTTTTTCGAAAATTTTTTTAAAAATTTTTTTCGAAATTTTTTTTCAAAATTTTTTTCGAAAATTTTTTTTTCAAATTTTTTTCGAAAATTTTTTTCCAAATTTTTTTTGCAAATTTTTTTTTCGAAATTTTTTTCGAAAATTTTTTTGAAAATTTTTTTCGAAAAATTTTTACGAAATTTTTTTCGAAAATTTTTTTAAAAATTTTTTTCGAAAATTTTTTTTCGAAAATTTCTCTCAAAATTTTTTTCGAAAATTTTTTTCCAAATTTTTTTCGCAAATTTTTTTGAAAATTTTTTTCGAAAAATTTTTTTGAAAATTTTTTTCGAAAATTTTTTTCGAAAATTTTGTTCCAAATTTTTTTCGCAAATTTTTTTGAATGTTTTTTCGAAAAATTTTTTGGAAAATTTTTTTCGAAAATTGTTTTGAAAATTTTTTTCGAAATTTTTTTCAAAATTTTTTTCGAAAATTTTTTTTTCAAATTTTTTTCGAAAATTTTTTTTCGAAATTTTTTTCGAAAATTTTTTCGAAAATTTTTTTGAAAATTTTTTTCGAAAATTTTTTTTCGAAAATTTTTTTCAAAATTTTTTTCGAAATTTTTTTCGAAAATTTTTTTGAAAATTTTTTTCGAAAATTTTTTTTCGAAAATTTCTTTCAAAATTTTTTTCGAAAATTTTTTTCCCTATTTTTTTTTGCAAATTTTTTTGAAAATTTTTTTCGAAAATATTTTTGAAAATTTTTTTCGAAACTTTTTTTCAAAATTTTTTTCGAAAATTTTTTTTTGAAATTTTTTTACAAAATTTTTTTTCGAAATTTTTTTCGAAAATTTTTTTCAAAATTTTTTTCGAAAATTTTTTTCCAAATTGTTTTCGCAAATTTTTTTGTCTTTTTCGAAAAATTTTTTTGAAATTTTTTTTCGAAATTTTTTTTCAAAATTTTTTTCGAAAATTTTTTTTCGAAATTTTTTTCGAAACTTTTTTTTCGAAATTTTTTTCGAAAATTTTTTTGAAAATTTTTTTCGAAAATTTTTTTTCGAAAATTTCTTTCAAAATTTTTTTCGAAAATTTTTTTCCAAATTTTTTTCGCAAATTTTTTTGAAAATTTTTTTGAAAATTTTTTTCGAAAATTTTTTTGAAAATTTTTTTCGAAAATTTTTTTGAAAATTTTTTTCGAAACTTTTTTTCAAAATTTTTTTCGAAAATTTTTTTCGAAAATTTTTTTTCGAAATTTTTTTCGAAAATTTTTTTTCAAAATTTTTTTCGAAAATTTTTTTTTGGAATTTTTTTCGAAAATTTTTTTTCGAAATTTTTTTCGAAAATTTTTTTCGAAATTTTTTTCGAAAATTTTTTTAAAAATTTTTTTCGAAAAATTTTTTTAAAAAATTCTTTCGAAAATTTTTTTGAAAATTTTTTTCGAAAATTTTTTTTAGAAAATTTTTTTCAAAATTTTTTTCGAAAATTTTTTCCAAATTTTTTTCGAAAATTTTTATGAAAATTTTTTTCGAAATTTTTTTCGAAATTTTTTTTCAAAATTTTTTTCGAAAATTTTTTTTCGAAATTTATTTCAAAAATTTTTTTTCGAAATTTTTTTCGAAAATTTTTTTGAAAATTTTTTTCGAAAATTTTTTTGAAAATTTTTTTCGAAAATTTTTTTTCGAAAATTTCTTTCAAAATTTTTTTCGAAAATTTTTTCCAAATTTTTTTCGCAAATTTTTTTGAAAATTTTTTTCGAAAAATTTTTTTGAAAATTTTTTTCGACAATTTTTTTGAAAATTTTTTTCGAAATTTTTTTTCAAAATTTTTTTCGAAAATTTTTTTGAAAATTTTTTTCGAAAATTTTTTGAAAATTTTTTTCGAAATTTTTTTTCAAAATTTTTTTTGAAAATTTTTTTTCGAAATTTTTTTTGAAAATTTTTTTCGAAAATTTTTTTTCGAAATTTTTTTCGAAATTTTTTTTAACAATTTTTTTCGAAATTTTTTTTCAAAATTTTTTTCGAAAATTTTTTTTCGAAATTTTTTTCGAAAATTTTTTTAAAAATTTTTTTCGAATTTTTTTTTCAAAATTTTTTTCGAAAATTTTTTTTCGAAAAATTTTTTTGAAAATTTTTTTCGAAAATTTTTTCGAAATTTTTTTTTGGAATTTTTTTCGAAAATTTTTTTTTGAAATTTTTTTCGAAAATTTTTTTAAAAATTTTTTTCGAAATTTTTTTTCAAAATTTTTTTCGAAAATTTTTTTTTCAAATTTTTTTCGAAAATTTTTTTCCAAATTTTTTTTGCAAATTTTTTTTTCGAAATTTTTTTCGAAAATTTTTTTGAAAATTTTTTTCGAAAAATTTTTACGAAATTTTTTTCGAAAATTTTTTTAAAAATTTTTTTCGAAAATTTCTCTCAAAATTTTTTTCGAAAATTTTTTTCCAAATTTTTTTCGCAAATTTTTTTGAAAATTTTTTTCGAAAAATTTTTTTGAAAATTTTTTTCGAAAATTTTTTTCGAAAATTTTGTTCCAAATTTTTTTCGAAAATTTTTTTTTGAAATTTTTTTCGAAAATTTTTTTTCGAAATTTTTTTTGAAAATTTTTTTCAAAATTTTTTTCGAAAATTTTTTTCCAAATTGTTTTCGCAAATTTTTTTGTCTTTTTCGAAAAATTTTTTTGAAATTTTTTTTCGAAATTTTTTTTCAAAATTTTTTTCGAAAATTTTTTTTCGAAATTTTTTTCGAAACTTTTTTTTCGAAATTTTTTTCGAAAATTTTTTTGAAAATTTTTTTCGAAAATTTTTTTTCGAAAATTTCTTTCAAAATTTTTTTCGAAAATTTTTTTCCAAATTTTTTTCGCAAATTTTTTTGAAAATTTTTTTGAAAATTTTTTTCGAAAATTTTTTTGAAAATTTTTTTCGAAAATTTTTTTGAAAATTTTTTTCGAAACTTTTTTTCAAAATTTTTTTCGAAAATTTTTTTTTGAAATTTTTTTCGAAAATTTTTTTTCGAAATTTTTTTCGAAAATTTTTTTTCAAAATTTTTTTCGAAAATTTTTTTTTGGAATTTTTTTCGAAAATTTTTTTTCGAAATTTTTTTCGAAAATTTTTTTCGAAATTTTTTTCGAAAATTTTTTTAAAAATTTTTTTCGAAAAATTTTTTTAAAAAATTCTTTCGAAAATTTTTTTGAAAATTTTTTTCGAAAATTTTTTTTAGAAAATTTTTTTCAAAATTTTTTTCGAAAATTTTTTCCAAATTTTTTTCGCAAATTTTTATGAAAATTTTTTTCGAAAAATTTTTTTGAAAATTTTTTTCGAAATTTTTTTTCAAAATTTTTTTCGAAAATTTTTTTTCGAAATTTATTTCAAAATTTTTTTTTCGAAATTTTTTTCGAAAATTTTTTTGAAAAATTTTTTCGAAAATTTTTTTTCGAAAATTTCTTTCAAAATTTTTTTCGAAAATTTTTTTCCAAATTTTTTTCGCAAATTTTTTTGAAAATTTTTTTCGAAAAATTTTTTTGAGAATTTTTTTCGAAAATTTTTTTGAAAATTTTTTTCGAAACTTTTTTCAAAATTTTTTTCGAAAATTTTTTTTTGAAATTTTTTTCGAAAATTTTTTTTCGAAATTTTTTTTGAAAATTTTTTTGAAAATTTTTTTGAAAATTTTTTTCGAAAATTTTTTTTCGAAAATTTCTTTCAAAATTTTTTTCGAAAATTTTTTTCAAAATTTTTTTCGAAAATTTTTTTTCGAAATTTTTTTCGAAAATTTTTTTTCGAAATTTTTTTCGAAAATTTTTTTAAGAATTTTTTTCGAAATTTTTTTTCAAAATTTTTTTCAAAAATATTTTTCCAAATTTTTTTCGAAAATTTTTTTCAAAATTTTTTTCGAAATTTTTTTCGAAATTTTTTTTCAAAATTTTTTTCGAAAATTTTTTTTTAAAAATTTTTTCGAAAATTTTTTTGAAAATTTTTTTCGAAAATTTTTTTTTCAAAAATTTTTTTCAAAATTTTTTTCGAAAATTTTTTTCCAAATTTTTTTCGCAAATTTTTTTCAGTTTTTTTCGAAAAATTTTTTTGAAAATTTTTTTCGAAAATTTTTTTGAAAATTTTTTTCGAAATTTTTTTCAAAATTTTTTTCGAAAATTTTTTTTCGAAATTTTTTTCGAAATTTTTTTTGAAAATTTTTTTCGGAAATTTTTTTGAAAATTTTTTTCGAAACTTTTTTTCAAAATTTTTTTCGAAAATTTTTTTTTGAAATTTTTTTCGAAAATTTTTTTTCGAAATTTTTTTCGAAAATTTTTTTAAAAATTTTTTTGAAATTTTTTTTCAAAATTTTTTTCGAAAATTTTTTTCGAAAATTTTTTTTCGAAATTTTTTTCGAAAATTTTTTTCAAAATTTTTTCGAAATTTTTTTCGAAATTTTTTTTCAAAATTTTTTTCAAAAAATTTTTTAAAAAAATTTTTTCGAATATTTTTTTTAAAAAATTTTATCGAAAATTTTTTTGAAAATTTTTTTCGAAAATTTTTTTTTCGAAAATTTTTTTCAAAATTTTTTTCGAAAATTTTTTCCAAATTTTTCTCGCAAATTTTTTTGAAAATTTTTTTCGAAAAATTTTTTTGAAAATTTTTTTCGAAAATTTTTTTGAAAATTTTATACGAAATTTTTTTTCAAAATTTTTTTCGAAAATTTTCGAAAACTTTTTTTCGAAATTTTTTTCGAAAATTTTTTTAACAATTTTTTTCGAAATTTTTTTTCAAAATTTTTTTCGAAAATTTTTTTTCGAAACTTTTTTTCAAAATTTTTTTCTTAAATTTTTTTTTGAAAATTTTTTCGAAAATTTTTTTAAAAATTTTTTTCGAATTTTTTTTTCAAAATTTTTTTCGAAAATTTTTTTTCGAAAAATTTTTTTGAAAATTTTTTTCGAAAATTTTTTCGAAATTTTTTTTTTTGGAATTTTTTTCGAAAATTTTTTTTCGAAATTTTTTTCGAAAATTTTTTTAAAAATTTTTTTCGAAATTTTTTTTCAAAATTTTTTTCGAAAATTTTTTTTTCAAATTTTTTTCGAAAATTTTTTTCCAAATTTTTTTGCAAATTTTTTTTTCGAAATTTTTTTCGAAAATTTTTTTGAAAATTTTTTTCGAAAAATTTTTACGAAATTTTTTTCGAAAATTTTTTTAAAAATTTTTTTCGAAAATTTTTTTTCGAAAATTTCTCTCAAAATTTTTTTCGAAAATTTTTTTCCAAATTTTTTTCGCAAATTTTTTTGAAAATTTTTTTCGAAAAATTTTTTTGAAAATTTTTTTCGAAAATTTTTTTCGAAAATTTTTTTCGAAAATTTTGTTCCAAATTTTTTTCGCAAATTTTTATGAATGTTTTTTCGAAAAATATTTTTGAAAATTTTTTTCGAAAATTGTTTTGAAAATTTTTTTCGAAATTTTTTTCAAAATTTTTTTCGAAAATTTTTTTTTGAAATTTTTTTCGAAATTTTTTTCGAAAATTTTTTTCAAAATTTTTTTCGAAATTTTTTTCGAAAATTTTTTTGAAAATTTTTTTCGAAATTTTTTTTCAAAATTTTTTTCGAAAATTTTTTTTCGAAATTTTTTTCGAAAATTTTTTTAAAAATTTTTTTGGAAATTTTTTTTCAAAATTTTTTTCGAAAATTTTCTTTCGAAAAATTTTTTTGAAAATTTTTTTCGAAATTTTTTTTCAAAATTTTTTTCGAAAATTTTTTTCAAAATTTTTTTCGAAAATTTTCTTTCGAAAAATTTTTTTGAAAATTTTTTTCGAAATTTTTTTCGAAAATTTTTTTCCAAATTTTTTTCGGAAATTTTTTTTTCGAAAGTTTTTTCGAAAATGTTTTTGAAAATTTTTTTCGAAAATTTTTTTTCGAAAATTTCTTTCAAAATTTATTTCGTAAATTTTTTTCCAAATTTTTTTCACAAATTTTTTTGAAAATTTTTTTCGAAATATTTTTTTGAAAATTTTTTTCGAAAATTTTTTTGAAAATTTTTTTCGAAACTTTTTTTCAAAATTTTTTTCGAAAATTTTTTTTTGAAATTTTTTTCGAAAATTTTTTTTCGAAATTTTTTTCAAAAATTTTTTTAAAAATTTTTTTCGAAATTTTTTTTCCAAATTTTTTTCGAAAATTTTTTTTCGAAATTTTTTTCGAAAATTTTTTTTACGAAATTTTATTCGAAAATTTTATTAAAAATTTTTTTCGAAAAATTTTTTAAAAAAATTCTTTCGAAAATTTTTTTGGAAATTTTTTTCGAAAATTTTTTTCGAAAATTTTTTTCGTAAATTTTTTTGAAAATTTTTTTCGAATTTTTTTTTCAAAATTTGTTTCGAAAATTTTTTTTCGAAATTTTTTTCGAAAATTTTTTTTCGAAATTTTTTTCGAAAATTTTTTTTCGAAATTTTTTTCGAAAATTTTTTTGAAAATTTTTTTCGAAAATTTTTTTGAAAATTTTTTTCGAAAATTTTTTTTCGAAAATCTCTTTCAAAATTTTTTTCGAAAATTTTTTTCCAAATTTTTTCGCAAATTTTTTTGAAATTTTTTTTTGAAAAATTTTTTTGAAATTTTTTTTCGAAAATTTAAAATTTTTTTGAAAATTTTTTTCGAAACTTTTTTTCAAAATTTTTTTTTGAAATTTTTTTCGAAAATTTTTTTACGAAATTTTCTTCGAAAATTTTTTTCAAAATTTTTTTCGAAAATTTTTTTCCAAATTATTTTCGCAAATTTTTTTGTTTTTTTCGAAAAATTTTTTTGAAAATTTTTTTGAAAATTTTTTTGAAAATTTTTTTCGAAAATTTTTTTGAAAATTTTTTTCGAAACTTTTTTTCAAAATTTTTTTCGAAAATTTTTTGAAATTTTTTTCGAAAATTTCTTTTCGAAATTTTTTTCGAAAATTTTTTTAAAAATTTTTTTCGAAATTTTTTTTCAAAATTTTTTTCGAAATTTTTTTTTCGAAATTTTTTTCGAAAATTTTTTATAAATTTTTTTCGAAATTTTTTTTCAAAATTTTTTTCAAAAAATTTTTTTCAAAATTTTTTTCAAAAAATTTTTTTAAAAAATTTTTTCGAAAATTTTTTTTAAAAAATTTTTTCGAAAATTTTTTTGAAAATTTTTTTCGAAAATTTTTTTTCGAAAATTTTTTTCAAAATTTTTTTCGAAAATTTTTTCCAAATTTTTTTCGCAAATGTTTTTGAAAATTTTTTTCGAAAAATTTTTTTGAAAATTTTTTTCGAAAATTTTTTTGAAAATTTTTTTCGAAATTTTTTTTGAAAATTTTTTTCGAAAATTTTTTTGAAACTTTTTTTCGAAAATTTTTTTGAAAATTTTTTTCGAAATTTTTATTCAAAATTTTTTTCGAAAATTTTTTTTCGAAATTTTTTTTGAAAATTTTTTTCGAAAATTCTTTTTCGAAATTTTTTTCGAAAATTTTTTTAACAATTTTTTTTGGAATTTTTTTTCAAAATTTTTTTCGAAAATTTTTTTTCGAAATTTTTTTCGAAAATTTTTTTAAAAAATTTTTTCGAAATTTTTTTTCAAAATTTTTTTCAAAAATTTTATTTCGAAAAATTTTTTTGAAAATTTTTTTCGAAAAATTTTTTTGAAAATTTTTTTCGAAAATTTTTTTGAAAATTTTTTTCGAAATTTTTTTTCAAAATTTTTTTCGAAAATTTTTTTTTGGAATTTTTTTCGAAAATTTTTTTTCGAAATTTTTTTCGAAAATTTTTTTAAAAATTTTTTCGAAATTTTTTTTCAAAATTTTTTTCGAAAATTTTTTTTCGAAATTTCTTTCGAAAATTTTTTTAAAAATTTTTTTCGAAATTTTTTTTCAAAATTTTTTTCGAAAATTTCTTTTCGAAATTTTTTTCGAAAATTTTTTTCAAAATTTTTTTCGAAATTATTTTCGAAATTTTTTTTCAAAATTTTTTTTGAAAAGTTTTTTTAAAAAATTTTTTCGAAAATTTTTATGAAAATTTTTTTCGAAAATTTTTTTTCGAAAATTTTTTTCAAAATTTTTTCGAAAATTTTTTTCCAAATTTTTTTCGCAAATTTTTTTTCGAAATTTTTTTCGAAAATTTTTTTGAAAATTTTTTTCGAAAATTTTTTTTCGAAAATTTCTTTCAAAATTTTTTTCGAAAATTTTTTTCCAAATTTTTTTCACAAATTTTTTTGAAAATTTTTTTCGAAAAATTTTTTTGAAAATTTTTTTTGAAAATTTTTTTGAAAATTTTTTTCGAAACTTTTTTTCAAAATTTTTTTCGAAAATTTTTTTTTGAAATTTTTTTCGAAAATTTTTTTTCGAAATTTTTTTCAAAAATTTTTTTAAAAATTTTTTTCGAAATTTTTTTTCCAAATTTTTTTCGAAAATTTTTTTTCGAAATTTTTTTCGAAAATTTTTTTTCGAAATTTTTTTCGAAAATTTTTTTGAAAATTTTTTTCGAAAATTTTTTTTCGAAAATTTCTTTCAAAATTTTTTTCGAAAATTTTTTTCGAAATTTTTTCCGAAAATTTTTTTCAAAATTTTTTTCAAAAAATGTTTTGAAATTTTTTTTCGAAAATTTTTTTTCGAAAATTTTTTTCGAAATTTTTTTCGAAAATTTTTTCCAAATTTTTGTCGCAAATTTTTTTGAAAATTTTTTTCGAAAAATTTTTTTGAAAATTTTTTTCGAAAATTGTTTTGAAAATTTTTTTCGAAATTTTTTTCAAAATTTTTTTCGAAATTTTTTTTCAAAATTTTTTTCGAAAATTTTCTTTCAAAATTTTTTTCGAAAATTTTTTTCGCAAATTTTTTTGAAAATTTTTTTCGAAAAATTTTTTTGAAAATTTTTTTCGAAAATTTTTTTGAAAATTTTTTTCGAAACTTTTTTTCAAAATTTTTTTCGAAAATTTTTTTTTTAATTTTTTTCGAAAATTTTTTTTCGAAATTTTTTTCGAAAATTTTTTTAAAAATTTTTTTCGAAATTTTTTTTCAAATTTTTTTCGAAACTTTTTTTTCGAAATTTTTTTCGAAAATGTTTTTCAAAATTTTTTTCGAAAATTTTTTTCGAAATTTTTTTCAAAAAATTTTTTTAAAAAATTTTTTCGAAAATTTTTTTTAAAAAATTTTATCGAAAATTTTTTTGAAAATTTTTTTCGAAAATTTTTTTTCGAAAATTTTTTTCAAAATTTTTTTCGAAAATTTTTTCCAAATTTTTTTCGCAAATTTTTTTGAAAATTTTTTTCGAAAAATTTTTTTGAAAATTTTTTTCGACAATTTTTTTGAAAATTTTTTTCGAAATTTTTTTTCAAAATTTTTTTCGAAAATTTTTTTGAAAATTTTTTTCGAAAATTTTTTGAAAATTTTTTTCGAAATTTTTTTTCAAATTTTTTTTCGAAAATTTTTTTTCAAAATTTTTTTCAAAAATTTTTTTTTGAAATTTTTTTCGAAAATTTTTTTTCGAAATTTTTTTCGAAAATTTTTTTAAAAATTTTTTTCGAAAAATTTTTTTAAAAAATTCTTTCGAAAATTTTTTTGAAAATTTTTTTCGAAAATTTTTTTTAGAAAATTTTTTTCAAAATTTTTTTCGAAAATTTTTTCCAAATTTTTTTCGCAAATTTTTATGAAAATTTTTTTCGAAAAATTTTTTTGAAAATTTTTTTCGAAATTTTTTTTCAAAATTTTTTTCGAAAATTTTTTTTCGAAATTTATTTCAAAATTTTTTTTTCGAAATTTTTTTCGAAAATTTTTTTGAAAAATTTTTTCGAAAATTTTTTTTCGAAAATTTCTTTCAAAATTTTTTTCGAAAATTTTTTTCCAAATTTTTTTCGCAAATTTTTTTGAAAATTTTTTTCGAAAAATTTTTTTGAGAATTTTTTTCGAAAATTTTTTTGAAAATTTTTTTCGAAACTTTTTTTCAAAATTTTTTTCGAAAATTTTTTTTTGAAATTTTTTTCGAAAATTTTTTTTCGAAATTTTTTTTGAAAATTTTTTTGAAAATTTTTTTGAAAATTTTTTTCGAAAATTTTTTTTCGAAAATTTCTTTCAAAATTTTTTTCGAAAATTTTTTTCAAAATTTTTTTCGAAAATTTTTTTTCGAAATTTTTTTCGAAAATTTTTTTTCGAAATTTTTTTCGAAAATTTTTTTAAGAATTTTTTTCGAAATTTTTTTTCAAAATTTTTTTCAAAAATTTTTTTCCAAATTTTTTTCGAAAATTTTTTTCAAAATTTTTTTCGAAATTTTTTTCGAAATTTTTTTTCAAAATTTTTTTCGAAAATTTTTTTTTTAAAATTTTTTCGAAAATTTTTTTGAAAATTTTTTATAAAATTTTTTTTTCAAAAATTTTTTTCAAAATTTTTTTCGAAAATTTTTTTCCAAATTTTTTTCGCAAATTTTTTTCAGTTTTTTTCGAAAAATTTTTTTGAAAATTTTTTTCGAAAATTTTTTTGAAAATTTTTTTCGAAATTTTTTTCAAAATTTTTTTCGAAAATTTTTTTTCGAAATTTTTTTCGAAATTTTTTTTGAAAATTTTTTTCGGAAATTTTTTTGAAAATTTTTTTCGAAACTTTTTTTCAAAATTTTTTTCGAAAATTTTTTTTTGAAATTTTTTTCGAAAATTTTTTTTCGAAATTTTTTTCGAAAATTTTTTTAAAATTTTTTTCGAAACTTTTTTTCAAAATTTTTTTCGAAAATTTTTTTTTGAAATTTTTTTCGAAAATTTTTTTTCGAAATTTTTTTCAAAAATTTTTTTAAAAATTTTTTTCGAAATTTTTTTTCCAAATTTTTTTCGAAAATTTTTTTTCGAAATTTTTTTCGAAAATTTTTTTTCGAAATTTTTTTCGAAAATTTTTTTGAAAATTTTTTTCGAAAATTTTTTTTCGAAAATTTCTTTCAAAATTTTTTTCGAAAATTTTTTTCGAAATTTTTTCCGAAAATTTTTTTCAAAATTTTTTTCAAAAAATGTTTTGAAATTTTTTTTCGAAAATTTTTTTTCGAAAATTTTTTTCGAAATTTTTTTCGAAAATTTTTTCCAAATTTTTGTCGCAAATTTTTTTGAAAATTTTTTTCGAAAAATTTTTTTGAAAATTTTTTTCGAAAATTGTTTTGAAAATTTTTTTCGAAATTTTTTTCAAAATTTTTTTCGAAATTTTTTTTCAAAATTTTTTTCGAAAATTTTCTTTCAAAATTTTTTTCGAAAATTTTTTTCGCAAATTTTTTTGAAAATTTTTTTCGAAAAATTTTTTTGAAAATTTTTTTCGAAAATTTTTTTGAAAATTTTTTTCGAAACTTTTTTTCAAAATTTTTTTCGAAAATTTTTTTTTTAATTTTTTTCGAAAATTTTTTTTCGAAATTTTTTTCGAAAATTTTTTTAAAAATTTTTTTCGAAATTTTTTTTCAAATTTTTTTCGAAACTTTTTTTTCGAAATTTTTTTCGAAAATGTTTTTCAAAATTTTTTTCGAAAATTTTTTTCGAAATTTTTTTCAAAAAATTTTTTTAAAAAATTTTTTCGAAAATTTTTTTTAAAAAATTTTATCGAAAATTTTTTTGAAAATTTTTTTCGAAAATTTTTTTTCGAAAATTTTTTTCAAAATTTTTTTCGAAAATTTTTTCCAAATTTTTTTCGCAAATTTTTTTGAAAATTTTTTTCGAAAAATTTTTTTGAAAATTTTTTTCGACAATTTTTTTGAAAATTTTTTTCGAAATTTTTTTTCAAAATTTTTTTCGAAAATTTTTTTGAAAATTTTTTTCGAAAATTTTTTGAAAATTTTTTTCGAAATTTTTTTTCAAATTTTTTTTCGAAAATTTTTTTTCAAAATTTTTTTCAAAAATTTTTTTTTGAAATTTTTTTCGAAAATTTTTTTTCGAAATTTTTTTCGAAAATTTTTTTAAAAATTTTTTTCGAAAAATTTTTTTAAAAAATTCTTTCGAAAATTTTTTTGAAAATTTTTTTCGAAAATTTTTTTTAGAAAATTTTTTTCAAAATTTTTTTCGAAAATTTTTTCCAAATTTTTTTCGCAAATTTTTATGAAAATTTTTTTCGAAAAATTTTTTTGAAAATTTTTTTCGAAATTTTTTTTCAAAATTTTTTTCGAAAATTTTTTTTCGAAATTTATTTCAAAATTTTTTTTTCGAAATTTTTTTCGAAAATTTTTTTGAAAAATTTTTTCGAAAATTTTTTTTCGAAAATTTCTTTCAAAATTTTTTTCGAAAATTTTTTTCCAAATTTTTTTCGCAAATTTTTTTGAAAATTTTTTTCGAAAAATTTTTTTGAGAATTTTTTTCGAAAATTTTTTTGAAAATTTTTTTCGAAACTTTTTTTCAAAATTTTTTTCGAAAATTTTTTTTTGAAATTTTTTTCGAAAATTTTTTTTCGAAATTTTTTTTGAAAATTTTTTTGAAAATTTTTTTGAAAATTTTTTTCGAAAATTTTTTTTCGAAAATTTCTTTCAAAATTTTTTTCGAAAATTTTTTTCAAAATTTTTTTCGAAAATTTTTTTTCGAAATTTTTTTCGAAAATTTTTTTTCGAAATTTTTTTCGAAAATTTTTTTAAGAATTTTTTTCGAAATTTTTTTTCAAAATTTTTTTCAAAAATTTTTTTCCAAATTTTTTTCGAAAATTTTTTTCAAAATTTTTTTCGAAATTTTTTTCGAAATTTTTTTTCAAAATTTTTTTCGAAAATTTTTTTTTTAAAATTTTTTCGAAAATTTTTTTGAAAATTTTTTATAAAATTTTTTTTTCAAAAATTTTTTTCAAAATTTTTTTCGAAAATTTTTTTCCAAATTTTTTTCGCAAATTTTTTTCAGTTTTTTTCGAAAAATTTTTTTGAAAATTTTTTTCGAAAATTTTTTTGAAAATTTTTTTCGAAATTTTTTTCAAAATTTTTTTCGAAAATTTTTTTTCGAAATTTTTTTCGAAATTTTTTTTGAAAATTTTTTTCGGAAATTTTTTTGAAAATTTTTTTCGAAACTTTTTTTCAAAATTTTTTTCGAAAATTTTTTTTTGAAATTTTTTTCGAAAATTTTTTTTCGAAATTTTTTTCGAAAATTTTTTTAAAAATTTTTTTGAAATTTTTTTTCAAAATTTTTTTCGAAAATTTTTTTCGAAAATTTTTTTCGAAAATTTTTTTTCGAAATTTTTTTCGAAATTTTTTTTCAAAATTTTTTTCGAAAATTTTTTTTCGAAATTTTTTTCGAAACTTTTTTTTCGAAATTTTTTTCGAAAATTTTTTTGAAAATTTTTTTCGAAAATTTTTTTTCGAAAATTTCTTTCAAAATTTTTTTCGAAAATTTTTTTCCAAATTTTTTTCGCAAATTTTTTTGAAAATTTTTTTGAAAATTTTTTTCGAAAATTTTTTTGAAAATTTTTTTCGAAAATTTTTTTGAAAATTTTTTTCGAAACTTTTTTTCAAAATTTTTTTCGAAAATTTTTTTTTGAAATTTTTTTCGAAAATTTTTTTTCGAAATTTTTTTCGAAAATTTTTTTTCAAAATTTTTTTCGAAAATTTTTTTTTGGAATTTTTTTCGAAAATTTTTTTTCGAAATTTTTTTCGAAAATTTTTTTCGAAATTTTTTTCGAAAATTTTTTTAAAAATTTTTTTCGAAAAATTTTTTTAAAAAATTCTTTCGAAAATTTTTTTGAAAATTTTTTTCGAAAATTTTTTTTCGAAATTTTTTTCGAAAATTTTTTTAAAAATTTTTTTGAAATTTTTTTTCAAAATTTTTTTCGAAAATTTTTTTCGAAAATTTTTTTTCGAAATTTTTTTCGAAATTTTTTTTCAAAATTTTTTTCGAAAATTTTTTTTCGAAATTTTTTTCGAAACTTTTTTTTCGAAATTTTTTTCGAAAATTTTTTTGAAAATTTTTTTCGAAAATTTTTTTTCGAAAATTTCTTTCAAAATTTTTTTCGAAAATTTTTTTCCAAATTTTTTTCGCAAATTTTTTTGAAAATTTTTTTGAAAATTTTTTTCGAAAATTTTTTTGAAAATTTTTTTCGAAAATTTTTTTGAAAATTTTTTTCGAAACTTTTTTTCAAAATTTTTTTCGAAAATTTTTTTTTGAAATTTTTTTCGAAAATTTTTTTTCGAAATTTTTTTCGAAAATTTTTTTTCAAAATTTTTTTCGAAAATTTTTTTTTGGAATTTTTTTCGAAAATTTTTTTTCCAAATTTTTTTCGCAAATTTTTATGAAAATTTTTTTCGAAAAATTTTTTTGAAAATTTTTTTCGAAATTTTTTTTCAAAATTTTTTTCGAAAATTTTTTTTCGAAATTTATTTCAAAATTTTTTTTTCGAAATTTTTTTCGAAAATTTTTTTGAAAAATTTTTTCGAAAATTTTTTTTCGAAAATTTCTTTCAAAATTTTTTTCGAAAATTTTTTTCCAAATTTTTTTCGCAAATTTTTTTGAAAATTTTTTTCGAAAAATTTTTTTGAGAATTTTTTTCGAAAATTTTTTTGAAAATTTTTTTCGAAACTTTTTTTCAAAATTTTTTTCGAAAATTTTTTTTTGAAATTTTTTTCGAAAATTTTTTTTCGAAATTTTTTTTGAAAATTTTTTTGAAAATTTTTTTGAAAATTTTTTTCGAAAATTTTTTTTCGAAAATTTCTTTCAAAATTTTTTTCGAAAATTTTTTTCAAAATTTTTTTCGAAAATTTTTTTTCGAAATTTTTTTCGAAAATTTTTTTTCGAAATTTTTTTCGAAAATTTTTTTAAGAATTTTTTTCGAAATTTTTTTTCAAAATTTTTTTCAAAAATTTTTTTCCAAATTTTTTTCGAAAATTTTTTTCAAAATTTTTTTCGAAATTTTTTTCGAAATTTTTTTTCAAAATTTTTTTCGAAAATTTTTTTTTAAAAATTTTTTCGAAAATTTTTTTGAAAATTTTTTTCGAAAATTTTTTTTTCAAAAATTTTTTTCAAAATTTTTTTCGAAAATTTTTTTCCAAATTTTTTTCGCAAATTTTTTTCAGTTTTTTTCGAAAAATTTTTTTGAAAATTTTTTTCGAAAATTTTTTTGAAAATTTTTTTCGAAATTTTTTTCAAAATTTTTTTCGAAAATTTTTTTTCGAAATTTTTTTCGAAATTTTTTTTGAAAATTTTTTTCGGAAATTTTTTTGAAAATTTTTTTCGAAACTTTTTTTCAAAATTTTTTTCGAAAATTTTTTTTTGAAATTTTTTTCGAAAATTTTTTTTCGAAATTTTTTTCGAAAATTTTTTTAAAAATTTTTTTGAAATTTTTTTTCAAAATTTTTTTCGAAAATTTTTTTCGAAAATTTTTTTTCGAAATTTTTTTCGAAAATTTTTTTCAAAATTTTTTCGAAATTTTTTTCGAAATTTTTTTTCAAAATTTTTTTCAAAAAATTTTTAAAAAAAATTTTTTCGAATATTTTTTTTAAAAAATTTTATCGAAAATTTTTTTGAAAATTTTTTTCGAAAATTTTTTTTTCGAAAATTTTTTTCAAAATTTTTTTCGAAAATTTTTTCCAAATTTTTCTCGCAAATTTTTTTGAAAATTTTTTTCGAAAAATTTTTTTGAAAATTTTTTTCGAAAATTTTTTTGAAAATTTTATACGAAATTTTTTTTCAAAATTTTTTTCGAAAATTTTCGAAAACTTTTTTTCGAAATTTTTTTCGAAAATTTTTTTAACAATTTTTTTCGAAATTTTTTTTCAAAATTTTTTTCGAAAATTTTTTTTCGAAATTTTTTTCGAAACTTTTTTTCAAAATTTTTTTCTTAAATTTTTTTTTGAAAATTTTTTCGAAAATTTTTTTAAAAATTTTTTTCGAATTTTTTTTTCAAAATTTTTTTCGAAAATTTTTTTTCGAAAAATTTTTTTGAAAATTTTTTTCGAAAATTTTTTCGAAATTTTTTTTTTTGGAATTTTTTTCGAAAATTTTTTTTCGAAATTTTTTTCGAAAATTTTTTTAAAAATTTTTTTCGAAATTTTTTTTTAAAATTTTTTTCGAAAATTTTTTTTTCAAATTTTTTTCGAAAATTTTTTTCCAAATTTTTTTGCAAATTTTTTTTTCGAAATTTTTTTCGAAAATTTTTTTGAAAATTTTTTTCGAAAAATTTTTACGAAATTTTTTTCGAAAATTTTTTTAAAAATTTTTTTCGAAAATTTTTTTTCGAAAATTTCTCTCAAAATTTTTTTCGAAAATTTTTTTCCAAATTTTTTTCGCAAATTTTTTTGAAAATTTTTTTCGAAAAATTTTTTTGAAAATTTTTTTCGAAAATTTTTTTCGAAAATTTTTTTCGAAAATTTTGTTCCAAATTTTTTTCGCAAATTTTTATGAATGTTTTTTCGAAAAATATTTTTGAAAATTTTTTTCGAAAATTGTTTTGAAAATTTTTTTCGAAATTTTTTTCAAAATTTTTTTCGAAAATTTTTTTTTGAAATTTTTTTCGAAATTTTTTTCGAAAATTTTTTTCAAAATTTTTTTCGAAATTTTTTTCGAAAATGTTTTTGAAAATTTTTTTCGAAATTTTTTTTCAAAATTTTTTTCGAAAATTTTTTTTCGAAATTTTTTTCGAAAATTTTTTTAAAAATTTTTTTGGAAATTTTTTTTCAAAATTTTTTTCGAAAATTTTCTTTCGAAAAATTTTTTTGAAAATTTTTTTCGAAATTTTTTTTCAAAATTTTTTTCGAAAATTTTTTTCAAAATTTTTTTCGAAAATTTTCTTTCGAAAAATTTTTTTGAAAATTTTTTTCGAAATTTTTTTCGAAAATTTTTTTCCAAATTTTTTTCGGAAATTTTTTTTTCGAAAGTTTTTTCGAAAATGTTTTTGAAAATTTTTTTCGAAAATTTTTTTTCGAAAATTTCTTTCAAAATTTATTTCGTAAATTTTTTTCCAAATTTTTTTCACAAATTTTTTTGAAAATTTTTTTCGAAATATTTTTTTGAAAATTTTTTTCGAAAATTTTTTTGAAAATTTTTTTCGAAACTTTTTTTCAAAATTTTTTTCGAAAATTTTTTTTTGAAATTTTTTTCGAAAATTTTTTTTCGAAATTTTTTTCAAAAATTTTTTTAAAAATTTTTTTCGAAATTTTTTTTCCAAATTTTTTTCGAAAATTTTTTTTCGAAATTTTTTTCGAAAATTTTTTTTACGAAATTTTATTCGAAAATTTTATTAAAAATTTTTTTCGAAAAATTTTTTAAAAAAATTCTTTCGAAAATTTTTTTGGAAATTTTTTTCGAAAATTTTTTTCGTAAATTTTTTTGAAAATTTTTTTCGAAATTTTTTTTCAAAATTTGTTTCGAAAATTTTTTTTCGAAATTTTTTTCGAAAATTTTTTTTCGAAATTTTTTTCGAAAATTTTTTTTCGAAATTTTTTTCGAAAATTTTTTTGAAAATTTTTTTCGAAAATTTTTTTGAAAATTTTTTTCGAAAATTTTTTTTCGAAAATCTCTTTCAAATTTTTTTTCGAAAATTTTTTTCCAAATTTTTTCGCAAATTTTTTTGAAAATTTTTTTTGAAAAATTTTTTTGAAATTTTTTTTCGAAAATTTAAAATTTTTTTGAAAATTTTTTTCGAAACTTTTTTTCAAAATTTTTTTCGAAAATTTTTTTTTGAAATTTTTTTCGAAAATTTTTTTTCGAAATTTTCTTCGAAAATTTTTTTCAAAATTTTTTTCGAAAATTTTTTTCCAAATTATTTTCGCAAATTTTTTTGTTTTTTTCGAAAAATTTTTTTGAAAATTTTTTTGAAAATTTTTTTGAAAATTTTTTTCGAAAATTTTTTTGAAAATTTTTTTCGAAACTTTTTTTCAAAATTTTTTTCGAAAATTTTTTGAAATTTTTTTCGAAAATTTCTTTTCGAAATTTTTTTCGAAATTTTTTTTAAAAATTTTTTTCGAAATTTTTTTTCAAAATTTTTTTCGAAATTTTTTTTTCGAAATTTTTTTCGAAAATTTTTTATAAAATTTTTTCGAAATTTTTTTTCAAAATTTTTTTCAAAAAATTTTTTTCAAAATTTTTTTCAAAAAATTTTTTTCAAAATTTTTTTCGAAATTTTTTTTCAAAATTTTTTTCAAAAAATTTTTTTAAAAAATTTTTTCGAAAATTTTTTTTAAAAAATTTTTTCGAAAATTTTTTTGAAAATTTTTTTCGAAAATTTTTTTTCGAAAATTTTTTTCAAAATTTTTTTCGAAAATTTTTTCCAAATTTTTTTCGCAAATGTTTTTGAAAATTTTTTTCGAAAAATTTTTTTGAAAATTTTTTTCGAAAATTTTTTTGAAAATTTTTTTCGAAATTTTTTTTTGAAAATTTTTTTCGAAAATTTTTTTGAAACTTTTTTTCGAAAATTTTTTTGAAAATTTTTTTCGAAATTTTTATTCAAAATTTTTTTCGAAAATTTTTTTTCGAAATTTTTTTTGAAAATTTTTTTCGAAAATTCTTTTTCGAAATTTTTTTCGAAAATTTTTTTAACAATTTTTTTTGGAATTTTTTTTCAAAATTTTTTTCGAAAATTTTTTTTCGAAATTTTTTTCGAAAATTTTTTTAAAAAATTTTTTCGAAATTTTTTTTCAAAATTTTTTTCAAAAATTTTATTTCGAAAAATTTTTTTGAAAATTTTTTTCGAAAAATTTTTTTGAAAATTTTTTTCGAAAATTTTTTTGAAAATTTTTTTCGAAATTTTTTTTCAAAATTTTTTTCGAAAATTTTTTTTTGGAATTTTTTTCGAAAATTTTTTTTCGAAATTTTTTTCGAAAATTTTTTTAAAAATTTTTTCGAAATTTTTTTTCAAAATTTTTTTCGAAAATTTTTTTTCGAAATTTCTTTCGAAAATTTTTTTAAAAATTTTTTTCGAAATTTTTTTTCAAAATTTTTTTCGAAAATTTCTTTTCGAAATTTTTTTCGAAAATTTTTTTCAAAATTTTTTCGAAATTATTTTCGAAATTTTTTTTCAAAATTTTTTTTGAAAAGTTTTTTTAAAAAATTTTTTCGAAAATTTTTATGAAAATTTTTTTCGAAAATTTTTTTTCGAAAATTTTTTTCAAAATTTTTTCGAAAATTTTTTTCCAAATTTTTTTCGCAAATTTTTTTTCGAAATTTTTTTCGAAAATGTTTTTGAAAATTTTTTTCGAAAATTTTTTTTCGAAAATTTCTTTCAAAATTTTTTTCGAAAATTTTTTTCCAAATTTTTTTCACAAATTTTTTTGAAAATTTTTTTCGAAAAATTTTTTTGAAAATTTTTTTTGAAAATTTTTTTGAAAATTTTTTTCGAAACTTTTTTTCAAAATTTTTTTCGAAAATTTTTTTTTGAAATTTTTTTCGAAAATTTTTTTTCGAAATTTTTTTCAAAAATTTTTTAAAAAATTTTTTTCGAAATTTTTTTTCCAAATTTTTTTCGAAAATTTTTTTTCGAAATTTTTTTCGAAAATTTTTTTTCGAAATTTTTTTCGAAAATTTTTTTGAAAATTTTTTTCGAAAATTTTTTTTCGAAAATTTCTTTCAAAATTTTTTTCGAAAATTTTTTTCGAAATTTTTTTCGAAATTTTTTTTCAAAATTTTTTTCGAAAATTTCTTTTCGAAATTTTTTTCGAAAATTTTTTTCAAAATTTTTTTCGAAATTATTTTCGAAATTTTTTTTCAAAATTTTTTTTGAAAAGTTTTTTTAAAAAATTTTTTCGAAAATTTTTATGAAAATTTTTTTCGAAAATTTTTTTTCGAAAATTTTTTTCAAAATTTTTTCGAAAATTTTTTTCCAAATTTTTTTCGCAAATTTTTTTTCGAAATTTTTTTCGAAAATGTTTTTGAAAATTTTTTTCGAAAATTTTTTTTCGAAAATTTCTTTCAAAATTTTTTTCGAAAATTTTTTTCCAAATTTTTTTCACAAATTTTTTGAAAATTTTTTTCGAAAAATTTTTTTGAAAATTTTTTTTGAAAATTTTTTTGAAAATTTTTTTCGAAACTTTTTTTCAAAATTTTTTTCGAAAATTTTTTTTTGAAATTTTTTTCGAAAATTTTTTTTCGAAATTTTTTTCAAAAATTTTTTAAAAAATTTTTTTCGAAATTTTTTTTCCAAATTTTTTTCGAAAATTTTTTTTCGAAATTTTTTTCGAAAATTTTTTTTCGAAATTTTTTTCGAAAATTTTTTTGAAAATTTTTTTCGAAAATTTTTTTTCGAAAATTTCTTTCAAAATTTTTTTCGAAAATTTTTTTCGAAATTTTTTCCGAAAATTTTTTTCAAAATTTTTTTCAAAAAATGTTTTGAAATTTTTTTTCGAAAATTTTTTTTCGAAAATTTTTTTCGAAATTTTTTTCGAAAATTTTTTCCAAATTTTTTTCGCAAATTTTTTTGAAAATTTTTTTCGAAAAATTTTTTTGAAAATTTTTTTCGAAAATTGTTTTGAAAATTTTTTTCGAAATTTTTTTCAAAATTTTTTTCGAAATTTTTTTTCAAAATTTTTTTCGAAAATTTTCTTTCAAAATTTTTTTCGAAAATTTTTTTCGCAAATTTTTTTGAAAATTTTTTTCGAAAAATTTTTTTGAAAATTTTTTTCGAAAATTTTTTTGAAAATTTTTTTCGAAACTTTTTTTCAAAATTTTTTTCGAAAATTTTTTTTTTAATTTTTTTCGAAAATTTTTTTTCGAAATTTTTTTCGAAAATTTTTTTAAAAATTTTTTTCGAAATTTTTTTTCAAATTTTTTTCGAAACTTTTTTTTCGAAATTTTTTTCGAAAATGTTTTTCAAAATTTTTTTCGAAAATTTTTTTCGAAATTTTTTTCAAAAAATTTTTTTAAAAAATTTTTTCGAAAATTTTTTTTAAAAAATTTTATCGAAAATTTTTTTGAAAATTTTTTTCGAAAATTTTTTTTCGAAAATTTTTTTCAAAATTTTTTTCGAAAATTTTTTCCAAATTTTTTTCGCAAATTTTTTTGAAAATTTTTTTCGAAAAATTTTTTTGAAAATTTTTTTCGACAATTTTTTTGAAAATTTTTTTCGAAATTTTTTTTCAAAATTTTTTTCGAAAATTTTTTTGAAAATTTTTTTCGAAAATTTTTTGAAAATTTTTTTCGAAATTTTTTTTCAAATTTTTTTTCGAAAATTTTTTTTCAAAATTTTTTTCGAAAATTTTTTTTTGAAATTTTTTTCGAAAATTTTTTTTCGAAATTTTTTTCGAAAATTTTTTTTCAAAATTTTTTTCGAAAATTTTTTTTTGGAATTTTTTTCGAAAATTTTTTTTCGAAATTTTTTTCGAAAATTTTTTTCGAAATTTTTTTCGAAAATTTTTTTAAAAATTTTTTTCGAAAAATTTTTTTAAAAAATTCTTTCGAAAATTTTTTTGAAAATTTTTTTCGAAAATTTTTTTTAGAAAATTTTTTTCAAAATTTTTTTCGAAAATTTTTTCCAAATTTTTTTCGCAAATTTTTATGAAAATTTTTTTCGAAAAATTTTTTTGAAAATTTTTTTCGAAATTTTTTTTCAAAATTTTTTTCGAAAATTTTTTTTCGAAATTTATTTCAAAATTTTTTTTTCGAAATTTTTTTCGAAAATTTTTTTGAAAAATTTTTTCGAAAATTTTTTTTCGAAAATTTCTTTCAAAATTTTTTTCGAAAATTTTTTTCCAAATTTTTTTCGCAAATTTTTTTGAAAATTTTTTTCGAAAAATTTTTTTGAGAATTTTTTTCGAAAATTTTTTTGAAAATTTTTTTCGAAACTTTTTTTCAAAATTTTTTTCGAAAATTTTTTTTTGAAATTTTTTTCGAAAATTTTTTTTCGAAATTTTTTTTGAAAATTTTTTTGAAAATTTTTTTGAAAATTCTTTTCGAAATTTTTTTTTCGAAAATTTCTTTCAAAATTTTTTTCGAAAATTTTTTTCAAAATTTTTTTCGAAAATTTTTTTTCGAAATTTTTTTCGAAAATTTTTTTTCGAAATTTTTTTCGAAAATTTTTTTAAGAATTTTTTTCGAAATTTTTTTTCAAAATTTTTTTCAAAAATTTTTTTCCAAATTTTTTTCGAAAATTTTTTTCAAAATTTTTTTCGAAATTTTTTTCGAAATTTTTTTTCAAAATTTTTTTCGAAAATTTTTTTTTTTAAATTTTTTCGAAAATTTTTTTGAAAATTTTTTTCGAAAATTTTTTTTTCAAAAATTTTTTTCAAAATTTTTTTCGAAAATTTTTTTCCAAATTTTTTTCGCAAATTTTTTTCAGTTTTTTTCGAAAAATTTTTTTGAAAATTTTTTTCGAAAATTTTTTTGAAAATTTTTTTCGAAATTTTTTTCAAAATTTTTTTCGAAAATTTTTTTTCGAAATTTTTTTCGAAATTTTTTTTGAAAATTTTTTTCGGAAATTTTTTTGAAAATTTTTTTCGAAACTTTTTTTCAAAATTTTTTTCGAAAATTTTTTTTTGAAATTTTTTTCGAAAATTTTTTTTCGAAATTTTTTTCGAAAATTTTTTTAAAAATTTTTTTGAAATTTTTTTTCAAAATTTTTTTCGAAAATTTTTTTCGAAAATTTTTTTTCGAAATTTTTTTCGAAAATTTTTTTCAAAATTTTTTCGAAATTTTTTTCGAAATTTTTTTTCAAAATTTTTTTCAAAAAATTTTTTAAAAAAATTTTTTCGAATATTTTTTTTAAAAAATTTTATCGAAAATTTTTTTGAAAATTTTTTTCGAAAATTTTTTTTTCGAAAATTTTTTTCAAAATTTTTTTAGAAAATTTTTTCCAAATTTTTCTCGCAAATTTTTTTGAAAATTTTTTTCGAAAAATTTTTTTGAAAATTTTTTTCGAAAATTTTTTTGAAAATTTTATACGAAATTTTTTTTCAAATTTTTTTTCGAAAATTTTCGAAAACTTTTTTTCGAAATTTTTTTCGAAAATTTTTTTAACAATTTTTTTCGAAATTTTTTTTCAAAATTTTTTTCGAAAATTTTTTTTCGAAATTTTTTTCGAAACTTTTTTTCAAAATTTTTTTCTTAAATTTTTTTTTGAAAATTTTTTCGAAAATTTTTTTAAAAATTTTTTTCGAATTTTTTTTTCAAAATTTTTTTCGAAAATTTTTTTTCGAAAAATTTTTTTGAAAATTTTTTTCGAAAATTTTTTCGAAATTTTTTTTTTTGGAATTTTTTTCGAAAATTTTTTTTCGAAATTTTTTTCGAAAATTTTTTTAAAAATTTTTTTCGAAATTTTTTTTCAAAATTTTTTTCGAAAATTTTTTTTTCAAATTTTTTTCGAAAATTTTTTTCCAAATTTTTTTTGCAAATTTTTTTTTCGAAATTTTTTTCGAAAATTTTTTTGAAAATTTTTTTCGAAAAATTTTTACGAAATTTTTTTCGAAAATTTTTTTAAAAATTTTTTTCGAAAATTTTTTTTCGAAAATTTCTCTCAAAATTTTTTTCGAAAATTTTTTTCCAAATTTTTTTCGCAAATTTTTTTGAAAATTTTTTTCGAAAAATTTTTTTGAAAATTTTTTTCGAAAATTTTTTTCGAAAATTTTGTTCCAAATTTTTTTCGCAAATTTTTTTGAATGTTTTTTCGAAAAATATTTTTGAAAATTTTTTTCGAAAATTGTTTTGAAAATTTTTTTCGAAATTTTTTTCAAAATTTTTTTCGAAAATTTTTTTTTGAAATTTTTTTCGAAATTTTTTTCGAAAATTTTTTTCAAAATTTTTTTCGAAATTTTTTTCGAAAATTTTTTTGAAAATTTTTTTCGAAATTTTTTTTCAAAATTTTTTTCGAAAATTTTTTTTCGAAATTTTTTTCGAAAATTTTTTTAAAAATTTTTTTGGAAATTTTTTTTCAAAATTTTTTTCGAAAATTTTCTTTCGAAAAATTTTTTTGAAAATTTTTTTCGAAATTTTTTTTCAAAATTTTTTTCGAAAATTTTTTTCAAAATTTTTTTCGAAAATTTTCTTTCGAAAAATTTTTTTGAAAATTTTTTTCGAAATTTTTTTCGAAAATTTTTTTCCAAATTTTTTTCGGAAATTTTTTTTTCGAAAGTTTTTTCGAAAATGTTTTTGAAAATTTTTTTCGAAAATTTTTTTTCGAAAATTTCTTTCAAAATTTATTTCGTAAATTTTTTTCCAAATTTTTTTCACAAATTTTTTTGAAAATTTTTTTCGAAATATTTTTTTGAAAATTTTTTTCGAAAATTTTTTTGAAAATTTTTTTCGAAACTTTTTTTCAAAATTTTTTTCGAAAATTTTTTTTTGAAATTTTTTTCGAAAATTTTTTTTCGAAATTTTTTTCAAAAATTTTTTTAAAAATTTTTTTCGAAATTTTTTTTCCAAATTTTTTTCGAAAATTTTTTTTCGAAATTTTTTTCGAAAATTTTTTTTACGAAATTTTATTCGAAAATTTTATTAAAAATTTTTTTCGAAAAATTTTTTAAAAAAATTCTTTCGAAAATTTTTTTGGAAATTTTTTTCGAAAATTTTTTTCGTAAATTTTTTTGAAAATTTTTTTCGAAATTTTTTTTCAAAATTTGTTTCGAAAATTTTTTTTCGAAATTTTTTTCGAAAATTTTTTTTCGAAATTTTTTTCGAAAATTTTTTTTCGAAATTTTTTTCGAAAATTTTTTTGAAAATTTTTTTCGAAAATTTTTTTGAAAATTTTTTTCGAAAATTTTTTTTCGAAAATCTCTTTCAAAATTTTTTTCGAAAATTTTTTTCCAAATTTTTTTCGCAAATTTTTTTGAAATTTTTTTTTGAAAAATTTTTTTGAAATTTTTTTTCGAAAATTTAAAATTTTTTTGAAAATTTTTTTCGAAACTTTTTTTCAAAATTTTTTTCGAAAATTTTTTTTTGAAATTTTTTTCGAAAATTTTTTTTCGAAATTTTCTTCGAAAATTTTTTTCAAAATTTTTTTCGAAAATTTTTTTCCAAATTATTTTCGCAAATTTTTTGTTTTTTTCGAAAAATTTTTTTGAAAATTTTTTTGAAAATTTTTTTGAAAATTTTTTTCGAAAATTTTTTTGAAAATTTTTTTCGAAACTTTTTTTCAAAATTTTTTTCGAAAATTTTTTGAAATTTTTTTCGAAAATTTCTTTTCGAAATTTTTTTCGAAAATTTTTTTAAAAATTTTTTTCGAAATTTTTTTTCAAAATTTTTTTCGAAATTTTTTTTTCGAAATTTTTTTCGAAAATTTTTTATAAATTTTTTTCGAAATTTTTTTTCAAAATTTTTTTCAAAAAATTTTTTTCAAAAAATTTTTTTCAAAATTTTTTTCGAAATTTTTTTTCAAAATTTTTTTCAAAAAATTTTTTTAAAAAATTTTTTCGAAAATTTTTTTTAAAAAATTTTTTCGAAAATTTTTTTGAAAATTTTTTTCGAAAATTTTTTTTCGAAAATTTTTTTCAAAATTTTTTTCGAAAATTTTTTCCAAATTTTTTTCGCAAATGTTTTTGAAAATTTTTTTCGAAAAATTTTTTTGAAAATTTTTTTCGAAAATTTTTTTGAAAATTTTTTTCGAAATTTTTTTTTGAAAATTTTTTTCGAAAATTTTTTTGAAACTTTTTTTCGAAAATTTTTTTGAAAATTTTTTTCGAAATTTTTATTCAAAATTTTTTTCGAAAATTTTTTTTCGAAATTTTTTTTGAAAATTTTTTTTGAAAATTTTTTTCGAAAATTCTTTTTCGAAATTTTTTTCGAAAATTTTTTTAACAATTTTTTTTGGAATTTTTTTTCAAAATTTTTTTCGAAAATTTTTTTTCGAAATTTTTTTCGAAAATTTTTTTAAAAAATTTTTTCGAAATTTTTTTTCAAAATTTTTTTCAAAAATTTTATTTCGAAAAATTTTTTTGAAAATTTTTTTCGAAAAATTTTTTTGAAAATTTTTTTCGAAAATTTTTTTGAAAATTTTTTTCGAAATTTTTTTTTCAAAATTTTTTTCGAAAATTTTTTTTTGGAATTTTTTTCGAAAATTTTTTTTCGAAATTTTTTTCGAAAATTTTTTTAAAAATTTTTTCGAAATTTTTTTTCAAAATTTTTTTCGAAAATTTTTTTTCGAAATTTCTTTCGAAAATTTTTTTAAAAATTTTTTTCGAAATTTTTTTTCAAAATTTTTTTCGAAAATTTCTTTTCGAAATTTTTTTCGAAAATTTTTTTCAAAATTTTTTTCGAAATTATTTTCGAAATTTTTTTTCAAAATTTTTTTTGAAAAGTTTTTTTAAAAAATTTTTTCGAAAATTTTTATGAAAATTTTTTTCGAAAATTTTTTTTCGAAAATTTTTTTCAAAATTTTTTCGAAAATTTTTTTCCAAATTTTTTTCGCAAATTTTTTTTCGAAATTTTTTTCGAAAATTTTTTTGAAAATTTTTTTCGAAAATTTTTTTTCGAAAATTTCTTTCAAAATTTTTTTCGAAAATTTTTTTCCAAATTTTTTTCACAAATTTTTTTGAAAATTTTTTTCGAAAAATTTTTTTGAAAATTTTTTTTGAAAATTTTTTTGAAAATTTTTTTCGAAACTTTTTTTCAAAATTTTTTTCGAAAATTTTTTTTTGAAATTTTTTTCGAAAATTTTTTTTCGAAATTTTTTTCAAAAATTTTTTTAAAAATTTTTTTCGAAATTTTTTTTCCAAATTTTTTTCGAAAATTTTTTTTCGAAATTTTTTTCGAAAATTTTTTTTCGAAATTTTTTTCGAAAATTTTTTTGAAAATTTTTTTCGAAAATTTTTTTTCGAAAATTTCTTTCAAAATTTTTTTCGAAAATTTTTTTCGAAATTTTTTCCGAAAATTTTTTTCAAAATTTTTTTCAAAAAATGTTTTGAAATTTTTTTTCGAAAATTTTTTTTCGAAAATTTTTTTCGAAATTTTTTTCGCAAATTTTTTTGAAAATTTTTTTCGAAAAATTTTTTTCGAAAATTGATTTGAAAATTTTTTTCGAAATTTTTTTCAAAATTTTTTTCGAAAATTTTTTTTCGAAATTTTTTTCGAAAATTTTTTTCTAAATTTTTTTCGAAATTTTTTTTCAAAATTTTTTTCGAAAATTTTCTTTCAAAATTTTTTTCGAAAATTTTTTTCGCAAATTTTTTTGAAAATTTTTTTCGAAAAATTTTTTTGAAAATTTTTTTCGAAAATTGTTTTGAAAATTTTTTTCGAAATTTTTTTCAAAATTTTTTTCGAAATTTTTTTTCAAAATTTTTTTCGAAAATTTTCTTTCAAAATTTTTTTCGAAAATTTTTTTCGCAAATTTTTTTGAAAATTTTTTTCGAAAAATTTTTTTGAAAATTTTTTTCGAAAATTTTTTTGAAAATTTTTTTCGAAACTTTTTTTCAAAATTTTTTTCGAAAATTTTTTTTTTAATTTTTTTCGAAAATTTTTTTTCGAAATTTTTTTCGAAAATTTTTTTAAAAATTTTTTTCGAAATTTTTTTTCAAATTTTTTTCGAAACTTTTTTTTCGAAATTTTTTTCGAAAATGTTTTTCAAAATTTTTTTCGAAAATTTTTTTCGAAATTTTTTTCAAAAAATTTTTTTAAAAAATTTTTTCGAAAATTTTTTTTAAAAAATTTTATCGAAAATTTTTTTGAAAATTTTTTTCGAAAATTTTTTTTCGAAAATTTTTTTCAAAATTTTTTTCGAAAATTTTTTCCAAATTTTTTTCGCAAATTTTTTTGAAAATTTTTTTCGAAAAATTTTTTTGAAAATTTTTTTCGACAATTTTTTTGAAAATTTTTTTCGAAATTTTTTTTCGAAATTTTTTTCGAAAATTTTTTTTCAAAATTTTTTTCGAAAATTTTTTTTTGGAATTTTTTTCGAAAATTTTTTTTCGAAATTTTTTTCGAAAATTTTTTTCGAAATTTTTTTCGAAAATTTTTTTAAAAATTTTTTTCGAAAAATTTTTTTAAAAAATTCTTTCGAAAATTTTTTTGAAAATTTTTTTCGAAAATTTTTTTTAGAAAATTTTTTTCAAAATTTTTTTCGAAAATTTTTTCCAAATTTTTTTCGCAAATTTTTATGAAAATTTTTTTCGAAAAATTTTTTTGAAAATTTTTTTCGAAATTTTTTTTCAAAATTTTTTTCGAAAATTTTTTTTCGAAATTTATTTCAAAATTTTTTTTTCGAAATTTTTTTCGAAAATTTTTTTGAAAAATTTTTTCGAAAATTTTTTTTCGAAAATTTCTTTCAAAATTTTTTTCGAAAATTTTTTTCCAAATTTTTTTCGCAAATTTTTTTGAAAATTTTTTTCGAAAAATTTTTTTGAGAATTTTTTTCGAAAATTTTTTTGAAAATTTTTTTCGAAACTTTTTTTCAAAATTTTTTTCGAAAATTTTTTTTTGAAATTTTTTTCGAAAATTTTTTTTCGAAATTTTTTTTGAAAATTTTTTTGAAAATTTTTTTGAAAATTTTTTTTGAAAATTTTTTTTCGAAAATTTCTTTCAAAATTTTTTTCGAAAATTTTTTTCAAAATTTTTTTCGAAAATTTTTTTTCGAAATTTTTTTCGAAAATTTTTTTTCGAAATTTTTTTCGAAAATTTTTTTAAGAATTTTTTTCGAAATTTTTTTTCAAAATTTTTTTCAAAAATTTTTTTCCAAATTTTTTTCGAAAATTTTTTTCAAAATTTTTTTCGAAATTTTTTTCGAAATTTTTTTTCAAAATTTTTTTCGAAAATTTTTTTTTAAAAATTTTTTCGAAAATTTTTTTGAAAATTTTTTTCGAAAATTTTTTTTTCAAAAATTTTTTTCAAAATTTTTTTCGAAAATTTTTTTCCAAATTTTTTTCGCAAATTTTTTTCAGTTTTTTTCGAAAAATTTTTTTGAAAATTTTTTTCGAAAATTTTTTTGAAAATTTTTTTCGAAATTTTTTTCAAAATTTTTTTCGAAAATTTTTTTTCGAAATTTTTTTCGAAATTTTTTTTGAAAATTTTTTTCGGAAATTTTTTTGAAAATTTTTTTCGAAACTTTTTTTCAAAATTTTTTTCGAAAATTTTTTTTTGAAATTTTTTTCGAAAATTTTTTTTCGAAATTTTTTTCGAAAATTTTTTTAAAAATTTTTTTGAAATTTTTTTTCAAAATTTTTTTCGAAAATTTTTTTCGAAAATTTTTTTCGAAAATTTTTTTTCGAAATTTTTTTCGAAATTTTTTTTCAAAATTTTTTTCGAAAATTTTTTTTCGAAATTTTTTTCGAAACTTTTTTTTCGAAATTTTTTTCGAAAATTTTTTTGAAAATTTTTTTCGAAAATTTTTTTTCGAAAATTTCTTTCAAAATTTTTTTCGAAAATTTTTTTCCAAATTTTTTTCGCAAATTTTTTTGAAAATTTTTTTGAAAATTTTTTTCGAAAATTTTTTTGAAAATTTTTTTCGAAAATTTTTTTGAAAATTTTTTTCGAAACTTTTTTTCAAAATTTTTTTCGAAAATTTTTTTTTGAAATTTTTTTCGAAAATTTTTTTTCGAAATTTTTTTCGAAAATTTTTTTTCAAAATTTTTTTCGAAAATTTTTTTTTGGAATTTTTTTCGAAAATTTTTTTTCGAAATTTTTTTCGAAACTTTTTTTTCGAAATTTTTTTCGAAAATTTTTTTGAAAATTTTTTTCGAAAATTTTTTTTCGAAAATTTCTTTCAAAATTTTTTTCGAAAATTTTTTTCCAAATTTTTTTCGCAAATTTTTTTGAAAATTTTTTTGAAAATTTTTTTCGAAAATTTTTTTGAAAATTTTTTTCGAAAATTTTTTTGAAAATTTTTTTCGAAACTTTTTTTCAAAATTTTTTTCGAAAATTTTTTTTTGAAATTTTTTTCGAAAATTTTTTTTCGAAATTTTTTTCGAAAATTTTTTTTCAAAATTTTTTTCGAAAATTTTTTTTTGGAATTTTTTTCGAAAATTTTTTTTCCAAATTTTTTTCGCAAATTTTTATGAAAATTTTTTTCGAAAAATTTTTTTGAAAATTTTTTTCGAAATTTTTTTTCAAAATTTTTTTCGAAAATTTTTTTTCGAAATTTATTTCAAAATTTTTTTTTCGAAATTTTTTTCGAAAATTTTTTTGAAAAATTTTTTCGAAAATTTTTTTTCGAAAATTTCTTTCAAAATTTTTTTCGAAAATTTTTTTCCAAATTTTTTTCGCAAATTTTTTTGAAAATTTTTTTCGAAAAATTTTTTTGAGAATTTTTTTCGAAAATTTTTTTGAAAATTTTTTTCGAAACTTTTTTTCAAAATTTTTTTCGAAAATTTTTTTTTGAAATTTTTTTCGAAAATTTTTTTTCGAAATTTTTTTTGAAAATTTTTTTGAAAATTTTTTTGAAAATTTTTTTCGAAAATTTTTTTTCGAAAATTTCTTTCAAAATTTTTTTCGAAAATTTTTTTCAAAATTTTTTTCGAAAATTTTTTTTCGAAATTTTTTTCGAAAATTTTTTTTCGAAATTTTTTTCGAAAATTTTTTTAAGAATTTTTTTCGAAATTTTTTTTCAAAATTTTTTTCAAAAATTTTTTTCCAAATTTTTTTCGAAAATTTTTTTCAAAATTTTTTTCGAAATTTTTTTCGAAATTTTTTTTCAAAATTTTTTTCGAAAATTTTTTTTTAAAAATTTTTTCGAAAATTTTTTTGAAAATTTTTTTCGAAAATTTTTTTTTCAAAAATTTTTTTCAAAATTTTTTTCGAAAATTTTTTTCCAAATTTTTTTCGCAAATTTTTTTCAGTTTTTTTCGAAAAATTTTTTTGAAAATTTTTTTCGAAAATTTTTTTGAAAATTTTTTTCGAAATTTTTTTCAAAATTTTTTTCGAAAATTTTTTTTCGAAATTTTTTTCGAAATTTTTTTTGAAAATTTTTTTCGGAAATTTTTTTGAAAATTTTTTTCGAAACTTTTTTTCAAAATTTTTTTCGAAAATTTTTTTTTGAAATTTTTTTCGAAAATTTTTTTTCGAAATTTTTTTCGAAAATTTTTTTAAAAATTTTTTTGAAATTTTTTTTCAAAATTTTTTTCGAAAATTTTTTTCGAAAATTTTTTTTCGAAATTTTTTTCGAAAATTTTTTTCAAAATTTTTTCGAAATTTTTTTCGAAATTTTTTTTCAAAATTTTTTTCAAAAAATTTTTTAAAAAAATTTTTTCGAATATTTTTTTTAAAAAATTTTATCGAAAATTTTTTTGAAAATTTTTTTCGAAAATTTTTTTTTCGAAAATTTTTTTCAAAATTTTTTTCGAAAATTTTTTCCAAATTTTTCTCGCAAATTTTTTTGAAAATTTTTTTCGAAAAATTTTTTTGAAAATTTTTTTCGAAAATTTTTTTGAAAATTTTATACGAAATTTTTTTTCAAAATTTTTTTCGAAAATTTTCGAAAACTTTTTTTCGAAATTTTTTTCGAAAATTTTTTTAACAATTTTTTTCGAAATTTTTTTTCAAAATTTTTTTCGAAAATTTTTTTTCGAAATTTTTTTCGAAACTTTTTTTCAAAATTTTTTTCTTAAATTTTTTTTTGAAAATTTTTTCGAAAATTTTTTTAAAAATTTTTTTCGAATTTTTTTTTCAAAATTTTTTTCGAAAATTTTTTTTCGAAAAATTTTTTTGAAAATTTTTTTCGAAAATTTTTTCGAAATTTTTTTTTTTGGAATTTTTTTCGAAAATTTTTTTTCGAAATTTTTTTCGAAAATTTTTTTAAAAATTTTTTTCGAAATTTTTTTTCAAAATTTTTTTCGAAAATTTTTTTTTCAAATTTTTTTCGAAAATTTTTTTCCAAATTTTTTTGCAAATTTTTTTTTCGAAATTTTTTTCGAAAATTTTTTTGAAAATTTTTTTCGAAAAATTTTTACGAAATTTTTTTCGAAAATTTTTTTCGAAAATTTTGTTCCAAATTTTTTTCGCAAATTTTTATGAATGTTTTTTCGAAAAATATTTTTGAAAATTTTTTTCGAAAATTGTTTTGAAAATTTTTTTCGAAATTTTTTTCAAAATTTTTTTCGAAAATTTTTTTTTGAAATTTTTTTCGAAATTTTTTTCGAAAATTTTTTTCAAAATTTTTTTCGAAATTTTTTTCGAAAATGTTTTTGAAAATTTTTTTCGAAATTTTTTTTCAAAATTTTTTTCGAAAATTTTTTTTCGAAATTTTTTTCGAAAATTTTTTTAAAAATTTTTTTGGAAATTTTTTTTCAAAATTTTTTTCGAAAATTTTCTTTCGAAAAATTTTTTTGAAAATTTTTTTCGAAATTTTTTTTCAAAATTTTTTTCGAAAATTTTTTTCAAAATTTTTTTCGAAAATTTTCTTTCGAAAAATTTTTTTGAAAATTTTTTTCGAAATTTTTTTCGAAAATTTTTTTCCAAATTTTTTTCGGAAATTTTTTTTTCGAAAGTTTTTTCGAAAATGTTTTTGAAAATTTTTTTCGAAAATTTTTTTTCGAAAATTTCTTTCAAAATTTATTTCGTAAATTTTTTTCCAAATTTTTTTCACAAATTTTTTTGAAAATTTTTTTCGAAATATTTTTTTGAAAATTTTTTTCGAAAATTTTTTTGAAAATTTTTTTCGAAACTTTTTTTCAAAATTTTTTTCGAAAATTTTTTTTTGAAATTTTTTTCGAAAATTTTTTTTCGAAATTTTTTTCAAAAATTTTTTTAAAAATTTTTTTCGAAATTTTTTTTCCAAATTTTTTTCGAAAATTTTTTTTCGAAATTTTTTTCGAAAATTTTTTTTACGAAATTTTATTCGAAAATTTTATTAAAAATTTTTTTCGAAAAATTTTTTAAAAAAATTCTTTCGAAAATTTTTTTGGAAATTTTTTTCGAAAATTTTTTTCGTAAATTTTTTTGAAAATTTTTTTCGAAATTTTTTTTCAAAATTTGTTTCGAAAATTTTTTTTCGAAATTTTTTTCGAAAATTTTTTTTCGAAATTTTTTTCGAAAATTTTTTTTCGAAATTTTTTTCGAAAATTTTTTTGAAAATTTTTTTCGAAAATTTTTTTGAAAATTTTTTTCGAAAATTTTTTTTCGAAAATCTCTTTCAAAATTTTTTTCGAAAATTTTTTTCCAAATTTTTTCGCAAATTTTTTTGAAATTTTTTTTTGAAAAATTTTTTTGAAATTTTTTTTCGAAAATTTAAAATTTTTTTGAAAATTTTTTTCGAAACTTTTTTTCAAAATTTTTTTCGAAAATTTTTTTTTGAAATTTTTTTCGAAAATTTTTTTTCGAAATTTTCTTCGAAAATTTTTTTCAAAATTTTTTTCGAAAATTTTTTTCCAAATTATTTTCGCAAATTTTTTTGTTTTTTTCGAAAAATTTTTTTGAAAATTTTTTTGAAAATTTTTTTGAAAATTTTTTTCGAAAATTTTTTTGAAAATTTTTTTCGAAACTTTTTTTCAAAATTTTTTTCGAAAATTTTTTGAAATTTTTTTCGAAAATTTCTTTTCGAAATTTTTTTCGAAATTTTTTTTAAAAATTTTTTTCGAAATTTTTTTTCAAAATTTTTTTCGAAATTTTTTTTTCGAAATTTTTTTCGAAAATTTTTTATAAAATTTTTTCGAAATTTTTTTTCAAAATTTTTTTCAAAAAATTTTTTTCAAAATTTTTTTCAAAAAATTTTTTTCAAAATTTTTTTCGAAATTTTTTTTCAAAATTTTTTTCAAAAAATTTTTTTAAAAAATTTTTTCGAAAATTTTTTTTAAAAACTTTTTTCGAAAATTTTTTTGAAAATTTTTTTCGAAAATTTTTTTTCGAAAATTTTTTTCAAAATTTTTTTCGAAAATTTTTTCCAAATTTTTTTCGCAAATGTTTTTGAAAATTTTTTTCGAAAAATTTTTTTGAAAATTTTTTTCGAAAATTTTTTTGAAAATTTTTTTCGAAATTTTTTTTTGAAAATTTTTTTCGAAAATTTTTTTGAAACTTTTTTTCGAAAATTTTTTTGAAAATTTTTTTCGAAATTTTTATTCAAAATTTTTTTCGAAAATTTTTTTTCGAAATTTTTTTTGAAAATTTTTTTCGAAAATTCTTTTTCGAAATTTTTTTCGAAAATTTTTTTAACAATTTTTTTTGGAATTTTTTTTCAAAATTTTTTTCGAAAATTTTTTTTCGAAATTTTTTTCGAAAATTTTTTTAAAAAATTTTTTCGAAATTTTTTTTCAAAATTTTTTTCAAAAATTTTATTTCGAAAAATTTTTTTGAAAATTTTTTTCGAAAAATTTTTTTGAAAATTTTTTTCGAAAATTTTTTTGAAAATTTTTTTCGAAATTTTTTTTCAAAATTTTTTTCGAAAATTTTTTTTTGGAATTTTTTTCGAAAATTTTTTTTCGAAATTTTTTTCGAAAATTTTTTTAAAAATTTTTTCGAAATTTTTTTTCAAAATTTTTTTCGAAAATTTTTTTTCGAAATTTCTTTCGAAAATTTTTTTAAAAATTTTTTTCGAAATTTTTTTTCAAAATTTTTTTCGAAAATTTCTTTTCGAAATTTTTTTCGAAAATTTTTTTCAAAATTTTTTTCGAAATTATTTTCGAAATTTTTTTTCAAAATTTTTATGAAAATTTTTTTCGAAAATTTTTTTTCGAAAATTTTTTTCAAAATTTTTTCGAAAATTTTTTTCCAAATTTTTTTCGCAAATTTTTTTTCGAAATTTTTTTCGAAAATTTTTTTGAAAATTTTTTTCGAAAATTTTTTTTCGAAAATTTCTTTCAAAATTTTTTTCGAAAATTTTTTTCCAAATTTTTTTCACAAATTTTTTTGAAAATTTTTTTCGAAAAATTTTTTTGAAAATGTTTTTTGAAAATTTTTTTGAAAATTTTTTTCGAAACTTTTTTTCAAAATTTTTTTCGAAAATTTTTTTTTGAAATTTTTTTCGAAAATTTTTTTTCGAAATTTTTTTCAAAAATTTTTTTAAAAATTTTTTTCGAAATTTTTTTTCCAAATTTTTTTCGAAAATTTTTTTTCGAAATTTTTTTCGAAAATTTTTTTTCGAAATTTTTTTCGAAAATTTTTTTGAAAATTTTTTTCGAAAATTTTTTTTCGAAAATTTCTTTCAAAATTTTTTTCGAAAATTTTTTTCGAAATTTTTTCCGAAAATTTTTTTCAAAATTTTTTTCAAAAAATGTTTTGAAATTTTTTTTCGAAAATTTTTTTTCGAAAATTTTTTTCGAAATTTTTTTCGAAAATTTTTTCCAAATTTTTTTCGCAAATTTTTTTGAAAATTTTTTTCGAAAAATTTTTTTGAAAATTTTTTTCGAAAATTGTTTTGAAAATTTTTTTCGAAATTTTTTTCAAAATTTTTTTCGAAATTTTTTTTCAAAATTTTTTTCGAAAATTTTCTTTCAAAATTTTTTTCGAAAATTTTTTTCGCAAATTTTTTTGAAAATTTTTTTCGAAAAATTTTTTTGAAAATTTTTTTCGAAAATTTTTTTGAAAATTTTTTTCGAAACTTTTTTTCAAAATTTTTTTCGAAAATTTTTTTTTTAATTTTTTTCGAAAATTTTTTTTCGAAATTTTTTTCGAAAATTTTTTTAAAAATTTTTTTCGAAATTTTTTTTCAAATTTTTTTCGAAACTTTTTTTTCGAAATTTTTTTCGAAAATGTTTTTCAAAATTTTTTTCGAAAATTTTTTTCGAAATTTTTTTCAAAAAATTTTTTTAAAAAATTTTTTCGAAAATTTTTTTTAAAAAATTTTATCGAAAATTTTTTTGAAAATTTTTTTCGAAAATTTTTTTTCGAAAATTTTTTTCAAAATTTTTTTCGAAAATTTTTTCCAAATTTTTTTCGCAAATTTTTTTGAAAATTTTTTTCGAAAAATTTTTTTGAAAATTTTTTTCGACAATTTTTTTCAAAATTTTTTTCGAAATTTTTTTTCAAATTTTTTTTCGAAAATTTTTTTTCAAAATTTTTTTCGAAAATTTTTTTTTGAAATTTTTTTCGAAAATTTTTTTTCGAAATTTTTTTCGAAAATTTTTTTTCAAAATTTTTTTCGAAAATTTTTTTTTGGAATTTTTTTCGAAAATTTTTTTTCGAAATTTTTTTCGAAAATTTTTTTCGAAATTTTTTTCGAAAATTTTTTTAAAAATTTTTTTCGAAAAATTTTTTTAAAAAATTCTTTCGAAAATTTTTTTGAAAATTTTTTTCGAAAATTTTTTTTAGAAAATTTTTTTCAAAATTTTTTTCGAAAATTTTTTCCAAATTTTTTTCGCAAATTTTTATGAAAATTTTTTTCGAAAAATTTTTTTGAAAATTTTTTTCGAAATTTTTTTTCAAAATTTTTTTCGAAAATTTTTTTTCGAAATTTATTTCAAAATTTTTTTTTCGAAATTTTTTTCGAAAATTTTTTTGAAAAATTTTTTCGAAAATTTTTTTTCGAAAATTTCTTTCAAAATTTTTTTCGAAAATTTTTTTCCAAATTTTTTTCGCAAATTTTTTTGAAAATTTTTTTCGAAAAATTTTTTTGAGAATTTTTTTCGAAAATTTTTTTGAAAATTTTTTTCGAAACTTTTTTTCAAAATTTTTTTCGAAAATTTTTTTTCGAAATTTTTTTCGAAAATTTTTTTTACGAAATTTTATTCGAAAATTTTATTAAAAATTTTTTTCGAAAAATTTTTTAAAAAAATTCTTTCGAAAATTTTTTTGGAAATTTTTTTCGAAAATTTTTTTCGTAAATTTTTTTGAAAATTTTTTTCGAAATTTTTTTTCAAAATTTGTTTCGAAAATTTTTTTTCGAAATTTTTTTCGAAAATTTTTTTTCGAAATTTTTTTCGAAAATTTTTTTTCGAAATTTTTTTCGAAAATTTTTTTCCAAATTTTTTTCGAAAATTTTTTTTCGAAATTTTTTTCGAAAATTTTTTTTACGAAATTTTATTCGAAAATTTTATTAAAAATTTTTTTCGAAAAATTTTTTAAAAAAATTCTTTCGAAAATTTTTTTGGAAATTTTTTTCGAAAATTTTTTTCGTAAATTTTTTTGAAAATTTTTTTCGAAATTTTTTTTCAAAATTTGTTTCGAAAATTTTTTTTCGAAATTTTTTTCGAAAATTTTTTTTCGAAATTTTTTTCGAAAATTTTTTTTCGAAATTTTTTTCGAAAATTTTTTTGAAAATTTTTTTCGAAAATTTTTTTGAAAATTTTTTTCGAAAATTTTTTTTCGAAAATCTCTTTCAAAATTTTTTTCGAAAATTTTTTTCCAAATTTTTTCGCAAATTTTTTTGAAATTTTTTTTTGAAAAATTTTTTTGAAATTTTTTTTCGAAAATTTAAAATTTTTTTGAAAATTTTTTTCGAAACTTTTTTTCAAAATTTTTTTCGAAAATTTTTTTTTGAAATTTTTTTCGAAAATTTTTTTTCGAAATTTTCTTCGAAAATTTTTTTCAAAATTTTTTTCGAAAATTTTTTTCCAAATTATTTTCGCAAATTTTTTTGTTTTTTTCGAAAAATTTTTTTGAAAATTTTTTTGAAAATTTTTTTGAAAATTTTTTTCGAAAATTTTTTTGAAAATTTTTTTCGAAACTTTTTTTCAAAATTTTTTTCGAAAATTTTTTGAAATTTTTTTCGAAAATTTCTTTTCGAAATTTTTTTCGAAATTTTTTTTAAAAATTTTTTTCGAAATTTTTTTTCAAAATTTTTTTCGAAATTTTTTTTTCGAAATTTTTTTCGAAAATTTTTTATAAAATTTTTTCGAAATTTTTTTTCAAAATTTTTTTCAAAAAATTTTTTTCAAAATTTTTTTCAAAAAATTTTTTTCAAAATTTTTTTCGAAATTTTTTTTCAAAATTTTTTTCAAAAAATTTTTTTAAAAAATTTTTTCGAAAATTTTTTTTAAAAACTTTTTTCGAAAATTTTTTTGAAAATTTTTTTCGAAAATTTTTTTTCGAAAATTTTTTTCAAAATTTTTTTCGAAAATTTTTTCCAAATTTTTTTCGCAAATGTTTTTGAAAATTTTTTTCGAAAAATTTTTTTGAAAATTTTTTTCGAAAATTTTTTTGAAAATTTTTTTCGAAATTTTTTTTTGAAAATTTTTTTCGAAAATTTTTTTGAAACTTTTTTTCGAAAATTTTTTTGAAAATTTTTTTCGAAATTTTTATTCAAAATTTTTTTCGAAAATTTTTTTTCGAAATTTTTTTTGAAAATTTTTTTCGAAAATTCTTTTTCGAAATTTTTTTCGAAAATTTTTTTAACAATTTTTTTTGGAATTTTTTTTCAAAATTTTTTTCGAAAATTTTTTTTCGAAATTTTTTTCGAAAATTTTTTTAAAAAATTTTTTCGAAATTTTTTTTCAAAATTTTTTTCAAAAATTTTATTTCGAAAAATTTTTTTGAAAATTTTTTTCGAAAAATTTTTTTGAAAATTTTTTTCGAAAATTTTTTTGAAAATTTTTTTCGAAATTTTTTTTCAAAATTTTTTTCGAAAATTTTTTTTTGGAATTTTTTTCGAAAATTTTTTTTCGAAATTTTTTTCGAAAATTTTTTTAAAAATTTTTTCGAAATTTTTTTTCAAAATTTTTTTCGAAAATTTTTTTTCGAAATTTCTTTCGAAAATTTTTTTAAAAATTTTTTTCGAAATTTTTTTTCAAAATTTTTTTCGAAAATTTCTTTTCGAAATTTTTTTCGAAAATTTTTTTCAAAATTTTTTTCGAAATTATTTTCGAAATTTTTTTTCAAAATTTTTATGAAAATTTTTTTCGAAAATTTTTTTTCGAAAATTTTTTTCAAAATTTTTTCGAAAATTTTTTTCCAAATTTTTTTCGCAAATTTTTTTTCGAAATTTTTTTCGAAAATTTTTTTGAAAATTTTTTTCGAAAATTTTTTTTCGAAAATTTCTTTCAAAATTTTTTTCGAAAATTTTTTTCCAAATTTTTTTCACAAATTTTTTTGAAAATTTTTTTCGAAAAATTTTTTTGAAAATGTTTTTTGAAAATTTTTTTGAAAATTTTTTTCGAAACTTTTTTTCAAAATTTTTTTCGAAAATTTTTTTTTGAAATTTTTTTCGAAAATTTTTTTTCGAAATTTTTTTCAAAAATTTTTTTAAAAATTTTTTTCGAAATTTTTTTTCCAAATTTTTTTCGAAAATTTTTTTTCGAAATTTTTTTCGAAAATTTTTTTTCGAAATTTTTTTCGAAAATTTTTTTGAAAATTTTTTTCGAAAATTTTTTTTCGAAAATTTCTTTCAAAATTTTTTTCGAAAATTTTTTTCGAAATTTTTTCCGAAAATTTTTTTCAAAATTTTTTTCAAAAAATGTTTTGAAATTTTTTTTCGAAAATTTTTTTTCGAAAATTTTTTTCGAAATTTTTTTCGAAAATTTTTTCCAAATTTTTTTCGCAAATTTTTTTGAAAATTTTTTTCGAAAAATTTTTTTGAAAATTTTTTTCGAAAATTGTTTTGAAAATTTTTTTCGAAATTTTTTTCAAAATTTTTTTCGAAATTTTTTTTCAAAATTTTTTTCGAAAATTTTCTTTCAAAATTTTTTTCGAAAATTTTTTTCGCAAATTTTTTTGAAAATTTTTTTCGAAAAATTTTTTTGAAAATTTTTTTCGAAAATTTTTTTGAAAATTTTTTTCGAAACTTTTTTTCAAAATTTTTTTCGAAAATTTTTTTTTTAATTTTTTTCGAAAATTTTTTTTCGAAATTTTTTTCGAAAATTTTTTTAAAAATTTTTTTCGAAATTTTTTTTCAAATTTTTTTCGAAACTTTTTTTTCGAAATTTTTTTCGAAAATGTTTTTCAAAATTTTTTTCGAAAATTTTTTTCGAAATTTTTTTCAAAAAATTTTTTTAAAAAATTTTTTCGAAAATTTTTTTTAAAAAATTTTATCGAAAATTTTTTTGAAAATTTTTTTCGAAAATTTTTTTTCGAAAATTTTTTTCAAAATTTTTTTCGAAAATTTTTTCCAAATTTTTTTCGCAAATTTTTTTGAAAATTTTTTTCGAAAAATTTTTTTGAAAATTTTTTTCGACAATTTTTTTCAAAATTTTTTTCGAAATTTTTTTTCAAATTTTTTTTCGAAAATTTTTTTTCAAAATTTTTTTCGAAAATTTTTTTTTGAAATTTTTTTCGAAAATTTTTTTTCGAAATTTTTTTCGAAAATTTTTTTTCAAAATTTTTTTCGAAAATTTTTTTTTGGAATTTTTTTCGAAAATTTTTTTTCGAAATTTTTTTCGAAAATTTTTTTCGAAATTTTTTTCGAAAATTTTTTTAAAAATTTTTTTCGAAAAATTTTTTTAAAAAATTCTTTCGAAAATTTTTTTGAAAATTTTTTTCGAAAATTTTTTTTAGAAAATTTTTTTCAAAATTTTTTTCGAAAATTTTTTCCAAATTTTTTTCGCAAATTTTTATGAAAATTTTTTTCGAAAAATTTTTTTGAAAATTTTTTTCGAAATTTTTTTTCAAAATTTTTTTCGAAAATTTTTTTTCGAAATTTATTTCAAAATTTTTTTTTCGAAATTTTTTTCGAAAATTTTTTTGAAAAATTTTTTCGAAAATTTTTTTTCGAAAATTTCTTTCAAAATTTTTTTCGAAAATTTTTTTCCAAATTTTTTTCGCAAATTTTTTTGAAAATTTTTTTCGAAAAATTTTTTTGAGAATTTTTTTCGAAAATTTTTTTGAAAATTTTTTTCGAAACTTTTTTTCAAAATTTTTTTCGAAAATTTTTTTTTGAAATTTTTTTCGAAAATTTTTTTTCGAAATTTTTTTTGAAAATTTTTTTGAAAATTTTTTTGAAAATTCTTTTCGAAAATTTTTTTTCGAAAATTTCTTTCAAAATTTTTTTCGAAAATTTTTTTCAAAATTTTTTTCGAAAATTTTTTTTCGAAATTTTTTTCGAAAATTTTTTTTCGAAATTTTTTTCGAAAATTTTTTTAAGAATTTTTTTCGAAATTTTTTTTCAAAATTTTTTTCAAAAATTTTTTTCCAAATTTTTTTCGAAAATTTTTTTCAAAATTTTTTTCGAAATTTTTTTCGAAATTTTTTTTCAAAATTTTTTTCGAAAATTTTTTTTTTAAAATTTTTTCGAAAATTTTTTTGAAAATTTTTTTCGAAAATTTTTTTTTCAAAAATTTTTTTCAAAATTTTTTTCGAAAATTTTTTTCCAAATTTTTTTCGCAAATTTTTTTCAGTTTTTTTCGAAAAATTTTTTTGAAAATTTTTTTCGAAAATTTTTTTGAAAATTTTTTTCGAAATTTTTTTCAAAATTTTTTTCGAAAATTTTTTTTCGAAATTTTTTTCGAAATTTTTTTTGAAAATTTTTTTCGGAAATTTTTTTGAAAATTTTTTTCGAAACTTTTTTTCAAAATTTTTTTCGAAAATTTTTTTTTGAAATTTTTTTCGAAAATTTTTTTTCGAAATTTTTTTCGAAAATTTTTTTAAAAATTTTTTTGAAATTTTTTTTCAAAATTTTTTTCGAAAATTTTTTTCGAAAATTTTTTTTCGAAATTTTTTTCGAAAATTTTTTTCAAAATTTTTTCGAAATTTTTTTCGAAATTTTTTTTCAAAATTTTTTTCAAAAAATTTTTTAAAAAAATTTTTTCGAATATTTTTTTTAAAAAATTTTATCGAAAATTTTTTTGAAAATTTTTTTCGAAAATTTTTTTTTCGAAAATTTTTTTCAAAATTTTTTTAGAAAATTTTTTCCAAATTTTTCTCGCAAATTTTTTTGAAAATTTTTTTCGAAAAATTTTTTTGAAAATTTTTTTCGAAAATTTTTTTGAAAATTTTATACGAAATTTTTTTTCAAATTTTTTTTCGAAAATTTTCGAAAACTTTTTTTCGAAATTTTTTTCGAAAATTTTTTTAACAATTTTTTTCGAAATTTTTTTTCAAAATTTTTTTCGAAAATTTTTTTTCGAAATTTTTTTCGAAACTTTTTTTCAAAATTTTTTTCTTAAATTTTTTTTTGAAAATTTTTTCGAAAATTTTTTTAAAAATTTTTTTCGAATTTTTTTTTCAAAATTTTTTTCGAAAATTTTTTTTCGAAAAATTTTTTTGAAAATTTTTTTCGAAAATTTTTTCGAAATTTTTTTTTTTGGAATTTTTTTCGAAAATTTTTTTTCGAAATTTTTTTCGAAAATTTTTTTAAAAATTTTTTTCGAAATTTTTTTTCAAAATTTTTTTCGAAAATTTTTTTTTCAAATTTTTTTCGAAAATTTTTTTCCAAATTTTTTTTGCAAATTTTTTTTTCGAAATTTTTTTCGAAAATTTTTTTGAAAATTTTTTTCGAAAAATTTTTACGAAATTTTTTTCGAAAATTTTTTTAAAAATTTTTTTCGAAAATTTTTTTTCGAAAATTTCTCTCAAAATTTTTTTCGAAAATTTTTTTCCAAATTTTTTTCGCAAATTTTTTTGAAAATTTTTTTCGAAAAATTTTTTTGAAAATTTTTTTCGAAAATTTTTTTCGAAAATTTTGTTCCAAATTTTTTTCGCAAATTTTTTTGAATGTTTTTTCGAAAAATATTTTTGAAAATTTTTTTCGAAAATTGTTTTGAAAATTTTTTTCGAAATTTTTTTCAAAATTTTTTTCGAAAATTTTTTTTTGAAATTTTTTTCGAAATTTTTTTCGAAAATTTTTTTCAAAATTTTTTTCGAAATTTTTTTCGAAAATTTTTTTGAAAATTTTTTTCGAAATTTTTTTTCAAAATTTTTTTCGAAAATTTTTTTTCGAAATTTTTTTCGAAAATTTTTTTAAAAATTTTTTTGGAAATTTTTTTTCAAAATTTTTTTCGAAAATTTTCTTTCGAAAAATTTTTTTGAAAATTTTTTTCGAAATTTTTTTTCAAAATTTTTTTCGAAAATTTTTTTCAAAATTTTTTTCGAAAATTTTCTTTCGAAAAATTTTTTTGAAAATTTTTTTCGAAATTTTTTTCGAAAATTTTTTTCCAAATTTTTTTCGGAAATTTTTTTTTCGAAAGTTTTTTCGAAAATGTTTTTGAAAATTTTTTTCGAAAATTTTTTTTCGAAAATTTCTTTCAAAATTTATTTCGTAAATTTTTTTCCAAATTTTTTTCACAAATTTTTTTGAAAATTTTTTTCGAAATATTTTTTTGAAAATTTTTTTCGAAAATTTTTTTGAAAATTTTTTTCGAAACTTTTTTTCAAAATTTTTTTCGAAAATTTTTTTTTGAAATTTTTTTCGAAAATTTTTTTTCGAAATTTTTTTCAAAAATTTTTTTAAAAATTTTTTTCGAAATTTTTTTTCCAAATTTTTTTCGAAAATTTTTTTTCGAAATTTTTTTCGAAAATTTTTTTTACGAAATTTTATTCGAAAATTTTATTAAAAATTTTTTTCGAAAAATTTTTTAAAAAAATTCTTTCGAAAATTTTTTTGGAAATTTTTTTCGAAAATTTTTTTCGTAAATTTTTTTGAAAATTTTTTTCGAAATTTTTTTTCAAAATTTGTTTCGAAAATTTTTTTTCGAAATTTTTTTCGAAAATTTTTTTTCGAAATTTTTTTCGAAAATTTTTTTTCGAAATTTTTTTCGAAAATTTTTTTGAAAATTTTTTTCGAAAATTTTTTTGAAAATTTTTTTCGAAAATTTTTTTTCGAAAATCTCTTTCAAAATTTTTTTCGAAAATTTTTTTCCAAATTTTTTTCGCAAATTTTTTTGAAATTTTTTTTTGAAAAATTTTTTTGAAATTTTTTTTCGAAAATTTAAAATTTTTTTGAAAATTTTTTTCGAAACTTTTTTTCAAAATTTTTTTCGAAAATTTTTTTTTGAAATTTTTTTCGAAAATTTTTTTTCGAAATTTTCTTCGAAAATTTTTTTCAAAATTTTTTTCGAAAATTTTTTTCCAAATTATTTTCGCAAATTTTTTTGTTTTTTTCGAAAAATTTTTTTGAAAATTTTTTTGAAAATTTTTTTGAAAATTTTTTTCGAAAATTTTTTTGAAAATTTTTTTCGAAACTTTTTTTCAAAATTTTTTTCGAAAATTTTTTGAAATTTTTTTCGAAAATTTCTTTTCGAAATTTTTTTCGAAAATTTTTTTAAAAATTTTTTTCGAAATTTTTTTTCAAAATTTTTTTCGAAATTTTTTTTTCGAAATTTTTTTCGAAAATTTTTTATAAATTTTTTTCGAAATTTTTTTTCAAAATTTTTTTCAAAAAATTTTTTTCAAAATTTTTTTCAAAAAATTTTTTTCAAAATTTTTTTCGAAATTTTTTTTCAAAATTTTTTTCAAAAAATTTTTTTAAAAAATTTTTTCGAAATTTTTTTTTAAAAAATTTTTTCGAAAATTTTTTTGAAAATTTTTTTCGAAAATTTTTTTTCGAAAATTTTTTTCAAAATTTTTTTCGAAAATTTTTTCCAAATTTTTTTCGCAAATGTTTTTGAAAATTTTTTTCGAAAAATTTTTTTGAAAATTTTTTTCGAAAATTTTTTTGAAAATTTTTTTCGAAATTTTTTTTTGAAAATTTTTTTCGAAAATTTTTTTGAAACTTTTTTTCGAAAATTTTTTTGAAAATTTTTTTCGAAATTTTTATTCAAAATTTTTTTCGAAAATTTTTTTTCGAAATTTTTTTTGAAAATTTTTTTTGAAAATTTTTTTCGAAAATTCTTTTTCGAAATTTTTTTCGAAAATTTTTTTAACAATTTTTTTTGGAATTTTTTTTCAAAATTTTTTTCGAAAATTTTTTTTCGAAATTTTTTTCGAAAATTTTTTTAAAAAATTTTTTCGAAATTTTTTTTCAAAATTTTTTTCAAAAATTTTATTTCGAAAAATTTTTTTGAAAATTTTTTTCGAAAAATTTTTTTGAAAATTTTTTTCGAAAATTTTTTTGAAAATTTTTTCGAAATTTTTTTTTCAAAATTTTTTTCGAAAATTTTTTTTTGGAATTTTTTTCGAAAATTTTTTTTCGAAATTTTTTTCGAAAATTTTTTTAAAAATTTTTTCGAAATTTTTTTTCAAAATTTTTTTCGAAAATTTTTTTTCGAAATTTCTTTCGAAAATTTTTTTAAAAATTTTTTTCGAAATTTTTTTTCAAAATTTTTTTCGAAAATTTCTTTTCGAAATTTTTTTCGAAAATTTTTTTCAAAATTTTTTTCGAAATTATTTTCGAAATTTTTTTTCAAAATTTTTTTTGAAAAGTTTTTTTAAAAAATTTTTTCGAAAATTTTTATGAAAATTTTTTTCGAAAATTTTTTTTCGAAAATTTTTTTCAAAATTTTTTCGAAAATTTTTTTCCAAATTTTTTTCGCAAATTTTTTTTCGAAATTTTTTTCGAAAATTTTTTTGAAAATTTTTTTCGAAAATTTTTTTTCGAAAATTTCTTTCAAAATTTTTTTCGAAAATTTTTTTCCAAATTTTTTTCACAAATTTTTTTGAAAATTTTTTTCGAAAAATTTTTTTGAAAATTTTTTTTGAAAATTTTTTTGAAAATTTTTTTCGAAACTTTTTTTCAAAATTTTTTTCGAAAATTTTTTTTTGAAATTTTTTTCGAAAATTTTTTTTCGAAATTTTTTTCAAAAATTTTTTTAAAAATTTTTTTCGAAATTTTTTTTCCAAATTTTTTTCGAAAATTTTTTTTCGAAATTTTTTTCGAAAATTTTTTTTCGAAATTTTTTTCGAAAATTTTTTTGAAAATTTTTTTCGAAAATTTTTTTTCGAAAATTTCTTTCAAAATTTTTTTCGAAAATTTTTTTCGAAATTTTTTCCGAAAATTTTTTTCAAAATTTTTTTCAAAAAATGTTTTGAAATTTTTTTTCGAAAATTTTTTTTCGAAAATTTTTTTCGAAATTTTTTTCGCAAATTTTTTTGAAAATTTTTTTCGAAAAATTTTTTTGAAAATTTTTTTCGAAAATTGATTTGAAAATTTTTTTCGAAATTTTTTTCAAAATTTTTTTCGAAAATTTTTTTTCGAAATTTTTTTCGAAAATTTTTTTCTAAATTTTTTTCGAAATTTTTTTTCAAAATTTTTTTCGAAAATTTTCTTTCAAAATTTTTTTCGAAAATTTTTTTCGCAAATTTTTTTGAAAATTTTTTTCGAAAAATTTTTTTGAAAATTTTTTTCGAAAATTTTTTTGAAAATTTTTTTCGAAACTTTTTTTCAAAATTTTTTTCGAAAATTTTTTTTTTAATTTTTTTCGAAAATTTTTTTTCGAAATTTTTTTCGAAAATTTTTTTAAAAATTTTTTTCGAAATTTTTTTTCAAATTTTTTTCGAAACTTTTTTTTCGAAATTTTTTTCGAAAATGTTTTTCAAAATTTTTTTCGAAAATTTTTTTCGAAATTTTTTTCAAAAAATTTTTTTAAAAAATTTTTTCGAAAATTTTTTTTAAAAAATTTTATCGAAAATTTTTTTGAAAATTTTTTTCGAAAATTTTTTTTCGAAAATTTTTTTCAAAATTTTTTTCGAAAATTTTTTCCAAATTTTTTTCGCAAATTTTTTTGAAAATTTTTTTCGAAAAATTTTTTTGAAAATTTTTTTCGACAATTTTTTTGAAAATTTTTTTCGAAATTTTTTTTCAAAATTTTTTTCGAAAATTTTTTTGAAAATTTTTTTCGAAAATTTTTTGAAAATTTTTTTCGAAATTTTTTTTCAAATTTTTTTTCGAAAATTTTTTTTCGAAATTTTTTTTGAAAATTTTTTTCGAAAATTTTTTTTCGAAATTTTTTTCGAAATTTTTTTTAACAATTTTTTTCGAAATTTTTTTTCAAAATTTTTTTCGAAAATTTTTTTTCGAAATTTTTTTCGAAAATTTTTTTAAAAATTTTTTTCGAATTTTTTTTTCAAAATTTTTTTCGAAAATTTTTTTTCGAAAAATTTTTTTGAAAATTTTTTTCGAAAATTTTTTCGAAATTTTTTTTTTGGAATTTTTTTCGAAAATTTTTTTTCGAAATTTTTTTCGAAAATTTTTTTAAAAATTTTTTTCGAAATTTTTTTTCAAAATTTTTTTCGAAAATTTTTTTTTCAAATTTTTTTCGAAAATTTTTTTCCAAATTTTTTTTGCAAATTTTTTTTTCGAAATTTTTTTCGAAAATTTTTTTGAAAATTTTTTTCGAAAAATTTTTACGAAATTTTTTTCGAAAATTTTTTTAAAAATTTTTTTCGAAAATTTTTTTTCGAAAATTTCTCTCAAAATCTTTTTCGAAAATTTTTTTCCAAATTTTTTTCGCAATTTTTTTTGAAAATTTTTTTCGAAAAATTTTTTTGAAAATTTTTTTCGAAAATTTTTTTCGAAAATTTTGTTCCAAATTTTTTTCGCAAATTTTTTTGAATGTTTTTTCGAAAAATTTTTTTGAAAATTTTTTTCGAAAATTGTTTTGAAAATTTTTTTCGAAATTTTTTTCAAAATTTTTTTCGAAAATTTTTTTTTGAAATTTTTTTCGAAAATTTTTTTTCGAAATTTTTTTCGAAAATTTTTTCGAAAATTTTTTTGAAAATTTTTTTCGAAAATTTTTTTTCGAAAATTTTTTTCAAAATTTTTTTCGAAATTTTTTTCGAAAATTTTTTTGAAAATTTTTTTCGAAAATTTTTTTACGAAAATTTCTTTCAAAATTTTTTTCGAAAATTTTTTTCCCTATTTTTTTTTGCAAATTTTTTTGAAAATTTTTTCGAAAATTTTTTTGAAAATTTTTTTCGAAACTTTTTTTCAAAATTTTTTTCGAAAATTTTTTTTTGAAATTTTTTTCGAAAATTTTTTTTCGAAATTTTTTTCGAAAATTTTTTTCAAAATTTTTTTCGAAAATTTTTTTCCAAATTGTTTTCGCAAATTTTTTTGTCTTTTTCGAAAAATTTTTTTGAAATTTTTTTTCGAAATTTTTTTTCAAAATTTTTTTCGAAAATTTTTTTTCGAAATTTTTTTCGAAACTTTTTTTTCGAAATTTTTTTCGAAAATTTTTTTGAAAATTTTTTTCGAAAATTTTTTTTCGAAAATTTCTTTCAAAATTTTTTTCGAAAATTTTTTTCCAAATTTTTTTTGCAAATTTTTTTGAAAATTTTTTTGAAAATTTTTTTCGAAAATTTTTTTGAAAATTTTTTTCGAAAATTTTTTTGAAAATTTTTTTCGAAACTTTTTTTCAAAATTTTTTTCGAAAATTTTTTTTTGAAATTTTTTTCGAAAATTTTTTTTCGAAATTTTTTTCGAAAATTTTTTTTCAAAATTTTTTTCGAAAATTTTTTTTTGAATTTTTTTCGAAAATTTTTTTTCGAAATTTTTTTCGAAAATTTTTTTCGAAATTTTTTTCGAAAATTTTTTTAAAAATTTTTTTCGAAAAACTCTTTCGAAAATTTTTTTGAAAATTTTTTTCGAAAATTTTTTTTAGAAAATTTTTTTCAAAATTTTTTTCGAAAATTTTTTCCAAATTTTTTTCGCAAATTTTTATGAAAATTTTTTTCGAAAAATTTTTTTGAAAATTTTTTTCGAAATTTTTTTTCAAAATTTTTTTCGAAAATTTTTTTTCGAAATTTATTTCAAAAATTTTTTTTCGAAATTTTTTTCGAAAATTTTTTTGAAAAATTTTTTCGAAAATTTTTTTTCGAAAATTTCTTTCAAATTTTTTTTCGAAAATTTTTTTCCAAATTTTTTTCGCAAATTTTTTTGAAAATTTTTTTCGAAAAATTTTTTTGAGAATTTTTTTCGAAAATTTTTTTGAAAATTTTTTTCGAAACTTTTTTTCAAAATTTTTTTCGAAAATTTTTTTTTGAAATTTTTTTCGAAAATTTTTTTTCGAAATTTTTTTTGAAAATTTTTTTGAAAATTTTTTTGAAAATTTTTTTCGAAAATTTTTTTTCGAAAATTTCTTTCAAAATTTTTTTCGAAAATTTTTTTCAAAATTTTTTTCGAAAATTTTTTTTCGAAATTTTTTTCGAAAATTTTTTTTCGAAATTTTTTTCGAAAATTTTTTTAAGAATTTTTTTCGAAATTTTTTTTCAAAATTTTTTTCAAATTTTTTTCCAAATTTTTTTTGAAAATTTTTTTCAAAATTTTTTTCGAAATTTTTTTCGAAAATTTTTTTTCGAAATTTTTTTCGAAAATTTTTTTTCGAAATTTTTTTCGAAAATTTTTTTAAGAATTTTTTTCGAAATTTTTTTTCAAAATTTTTTTCAAAAATTTTTTTCCAAATTTTTTTTGAAAATTTTTTTCAAAATTTTTTTCGAAATTTTTTTCGAAATTTTTTTTCAAAATTTTTTTCGAAAATTTTTTTTTTAAAATTTTTTCGAAAATTTTTTTGAAAATTTTTTTCGAAAATTTTTTTTTCAAAAATTTTTTTCAAAATTTTTTTCGAAAATTTTTTTCCAAATTTTTTTCGCAAATTTTTTTCAGTTTTTTTCGAAAAATTTTTTTGAAAATTTTTTTCGAAAATTTTTTTGAAAATTTTTTTCGAAATTTTTTTCAAAATTTTTTTCGAAAATTTTTTTTCGAAATTTTTTTCGAAATTTTTTTTGAAAATTTTTTTCGGAAATTTTTTTGAAAATTTTTTTCGAAACTTTTTTTCAAAATTTTTTTCGAAAATTTTTTTTTGAAATTTTTTTCGAAAATTTTTTTTCGAAATTTTTTTCGAAAATTTTTTTAAAAATTTTTTTGAAATTTTTTTTCAAAATTTTTTTCGAAAATTTTTTTCGAAAATTTTTTTTCGAAATTTTTTTCGAAATTTTTTTTCAAAATTTTTTTCGAAAATTTTTTTTCGAAATTTTTTTCGAAACTTTTTTTTCGAAATTTTTTTCGAAAATTTTTTTGAAAATTTTTTTCGAAAATTTTTTTTCAAAAATTTCTTTCAAAATTTTTTTCGAAAATTTTTTTCCAAATTTTTTTCGCAAATTTTTTTGAAAATTTTTTTGAAAATTTTTTTCGAAAATTTTTTTGAAAATTTTTTTCGAAAATTTTTTTGAAAATTTTTTTCGAAACTTTTTTTCAAAATTTTTTTCGAAAATTTTTTTTTGAAATTTTTTTCGAAAATTTTTTTTCGAAATTTTTTTCGAAAATTTTTTTTCAAAATTTTTTTCGAAAATTTTTTTTTGGAATTTTTTTCGAAAATTTTTTTTCGAAATTTTTTTCGAAAATTTTTTTCGAAATTTTTTTCGAAAATTTTTTTAAAAATTTTTTTCGAAAAATTTTTTTAAAAAATTCTTTCGAAAATTTTTTTGAAAATTTTTTTTAGAAAATTTTTTTCAAAATTTTTTTCGAAAATTTTTTCCAAATTTTTTTCGCAAATTTTTATGAAAATTTTTTTCGAAAAATTTTTTTGAAAATTTTTTTCGAAATTTTTTTTCAAAATTTTTTTCGAAAATTTTTTTTCGAAATTTATTTCAAAATTTTTTTTTCGAAATTTTTTTCGAAAATTTTTTTGAAAAATTTTTTCGAAAATTTTTTTTCGAAAATTTCTTTCAAAATTTTTTTCGAAAATTTTTTTCCAAATTTTTTTCGCAAATTTTTTTGAAAATTTTTTTCGAAAAATTTTTTTGAGAATTTTTTTCGAAAATTTTTTTGAAAATTTTTTTCGAAACTTTTTTTCAAAATTTTTTTCGAAAATTTTTTTTTGAAATTTTTTTCGAAAATTTTTTTTCGAAATTTTTTTTGAAAATTTTTTTGAAAATTTTTTTGAAAATTTTTTTCGAAAATTTTTTTTCGAAAATTTCTTTCAAAATTTTTTTCGAAAATTTTTTTCAAAATTTTTTTCGAAAATTTTTTTTCGAAATTTTTTTCGAAAATTTTTTTTCGAAATTTTTTTCGAAAATTTTTTTAAGAATTTTTTTCGAAATTTTTTTTCAAAATTTTTTTCAAAAATTTTTTTCCAAATTTTTTTCGAAAATTTTTTTCAAAATTTTTTTCGAAATTTTTTTCGAAATTTTTTTTCAAAATTTTTTTCGAAAATTTTTTTTTAAAAATTTTTTCGAAAATTTTTTTGAAAATTTTTTTCGAAAATTTTTTTTTCAAAAATTTTTTTCGAAAATTTTTTTTTCAAAAATTTTTTTCAAAATTTTTTTCGAAAATTTTTTTCCAAATTTTTTTCGCAAATTTTTTTCAGTTTTTTTCGAAAAATTTTTTTGAAAATTTTTTTCGAAAATTTTTTTGAAAATTTTTTTCGAAATTTTTTTCAAAATTTTTTTCGAAAATTTTTTTTCGAAATTTTTTTCGAAATTTTTTTTGAAAATTTTTTTCGGAAATTTTTTTGAAAATTTTTTTCGAAACTTTTTTTCAAAATTTTTTTCGAAAATTTTTTTTTGAAATTTTTTTCGAAAATTTTTTTTCGAAATTTTTTTCGAAAATTTTTTTAAAAATTTTTTTGAAATTTTTTTTCAAAATTTTTTTCGAAAATTTTTTTTCGAAATTTTTTTCGAAAATTTTTTCAAAATTTTTTCGAAATTTTTTTCGAAATTTTTTTTCAAAATTTTTTTCAAAAAATTTTTTAAAAAAATTTTTTCGAATATTTTTTTTAAAAAATTTTATCGAAAATTTTTTTGAAAATTTTTTTCGAAAATTTTTTTTTCGAAAATTTTTTTCAAAATTTTTTTCGAAAATTTTTTCCAAATTTTTCTCGCAAATTTTTTTGAAATTTTTTTTCGAAAAATTTTTTTGAAAATTTTTTTCGAAAATTTTTTTGAAAATTTTTTACGAAATTTTTTTTCAAAATTTTTTTCGAAAATTTTTTTGAAAATTTTTTTCGAAAATTTTTTTGAAAATTTTTTTCAAAATTTTTTTTCAAAATTTTTTTCGAAAATTTTTTTTCGAAATTTTTTTTGAAAATTTTTTTCGAAAACTTTTTTTCGAAATTTTTTTCGAAAATTTTTTTAACAATTTTTTTCGAAATTTTTTTTCAAAATTTTTTTCGAAAATTTTTTTTCGAAATTTTTTTCGAAACTTTTTTTCAAAATTTTTTTCTTAAATTTTTTTTTGAAAATTTTTTCGAAAATTTTTTTAAAAATTTTTTTCGAATTTTTTTTTCAAAATTTTTTTCGAAAATCTTTTTTCGAAAAATTTTTTTGAAAATTTTTTTCGAAAATTTTTTCGAAATTTTTTTTTTGGAATTTTTTTCGAAAATTTTTTTTCGAAATTTTTTTCGAAAATTTTTTTAAAAATTTTTTTCGAAATTTTTTTTCAAAATTTTTTTCGAAAATTTTTTTTTCAAATTTTTTTCGAAAATTTTTTTCCAAATTTTTTTCGCAAATTTTTTTGAAAATTTTTTTCGAAAAATTTTTTTGAAAATTTTTTTCGAAAATTTTTTTCGAAAATTTTTTTCGAAAATTTTGTTCCAAATTTTTTTCGCAAATTTTTTTGAATGTTTTTTCGAAAAATTTTTTTGAAAATTTTTTTCGAAAATTGTTTTGAAAATTTTTTTCGAAATTTTTTTCAAAATTTTTTTCGAAAATTTTTTTTTGAAATTTTTTTCGAAATTTTTTTCGAAAATTTTTTTCAAAATTTTTTTCGAAATTTTTTTCGAAAATTTTTTTCAAATTTTTTTTCAAAAAATTTTTTTTGAAAATTTTTTTCGAAAATTTTTTTTCGAAATTTTTTTCGAAAATTTTTTTGAAAATTTTTTTCGAAATTTTTTTTCAAAATTTTTTTCGAAAATTTTTTTTCGAAATTTTTTTCGAAAATTTTTTTAAAAATTTTTTTGGAAATTTTTTTTCAAAATTTTTTTCGAAAATTTTCTTTCGAAAAATTTTTTTGAAAATTTTTTTCGAAATTTTTTTCAAAATTTTTTTCGAAAATTTTCTTTCGAAAAATTTTTTTGAAAATTTTTTTCGAAATTTTTTTCGAAACTTTTTTTCAAAATTTTTTTCGAAAATTTTTTTTTGAAATTTTTTTACAAAATTTTTTTTCGAAATTTTTTTCGAAAATTTTTTTCAAAATTTTTTTCGAAAATTTTTTTCCAAATTGTTTTCGCAAATTTTTTTGTCTTTTTCGAAAAATTTTTTTGAAATTTTTTTTCGAAATTTTTTTTCAAAATTTTTTTCGAAAATTTTTTTTCGAAATTTTTTTCGAAACTTTTTTTTCGAAATTTTTTTCGAAAATTTTTTTGAAAATTTTTTTCGAAAATTTTTTTTCGAAAATTTCTTTCAAAATTTTTTTCGAAAATTTTTTTCCAAATTTTTTTCGCAAATTTTTTTGAAAATTTTTTTGAAAATTTTTTTCGAAAATTTTTTTCGAAAATTTTTTTGAAAATTTTTTTCGAAACTTTTTTTCAAAATTTTTTTCGAAAATTTTTTTTTGAAATTTTTTTCGAAAATTTTTTTTCGAAATTTTTTTCGAAAATTTTTTTTCAAAATTTTTTTCGAAAATTTTTTTTTGGAATTTTTTTCGAAAATTTTTTTTCGAAATTTTTTTCGAAAATTTTTTTCGAAATTTTTTTCGAAAATTTTTTTAAAAATTTTTTTCGAAAAATTTTTTTAAAAAATTCTTTCGAAAATTTTTTTGAAAATTTTTTTCGAAAATTTTTTTTAGAAAATTTTTTTCAAAATTTTTTTCGAAAATTTTTTCCAAATTTTTTTCGAAAATTTTTATGAAAATTTTTTTCGAAATTTTTTTCGAAATTTTTTTTCAAAATTTTTTTCGAAAATTTTTTTTCGAAATTTATTTCAAAATTTTTTTTTCGAAATTTTTTTCGAAAATTTTTTTGAAAATTTTTTTCGAAAATTTTTTTGAAAATTTTTTTCGAAAATTTTTTTTCGAAAATTTCTTTCAAAATTTTTTTCGAAAATTTTTTCCAAATTTTTTTCGCAAATTTTTTTGAAAATTTTTTTCGAAAAATTTTTTTGAAAATTTTTTTCGACAATTTTTTTGAAAATTTTTTTCGAAATTTTTTTTCAAAATTTTTTTCGAAAATTTTTTTCAAAATTTTTTTCGAAAATTTTTTGAAAATTTTTTTCGAAATTTTTTTTCAAAATTTTTTTTGAAAATTTTTTTTCGAAATTTTTTTTGAAAATTTTTTTCGAAAATTTTTTTTCGAAATTTTTTTCGAAATTTTTTTTAACAATTTTTTTCGAAATTTTTTTTCAAAATTTTTTTCGAAAATTTTTTTTCGAAATTTTTTTCGAAAATTTTTTTAAAAATTTTTTTCGAATTTTTTTTTCAAAATTTTTTTCGAAACTTTTTTTTCGAAATTTTTTTCGAAAATTTTTTTGAAAATTTTTTTCGAAAATTTTTTTTCGAAAATTTCTTTCAAAATTTTTTTCGAAAATTTTTTTCCAAATTTTTTTTGCAAATTTTTTTGAAAATTTTTTTGAAAATTTTTTTCGAAAATTTTTTTGAAAATTTTTTTCGAAAATTTTTTTGAAAATTTTTTTCGAAACTTTTTTTCAAAATTTTTTTCGAAAATTTTTTTTTGAAATTTTTTTCGAAAATTTTTTTTCGAAATTTTTTTCGAAAATTTTTTTTCAAAATTTTTTTCGAAAATTTTTTTTTGAATTTTTTTCGAAAATTTTTTTTCGAAATTTTTTTCGAAAATTTTTTTCGAAATTTTTTTCGAAAATTTTTTTAAAAATTTTTTTCGAAAAATTCTTTCGAAAATTTTTTTGAAAATTTTTTTCGAAAATTTTTTTTAGAAAATTTTTTTCAAAATTTTTTTCGAAAATTTTTTCCAAATTTTTTTCGCAAATTTTTATGAAAATTTTTTTCGAAAAATTTTTTTGAAAATTTTTTTCGAAATTTTTTTTCAAAATTTTTTTCGAAAATTTTTTTTCGAAATTTATTTCAAAAATTTTTTTTCGAAATTTTTTTCGAAAATTTTTTTGAAAAATTTTTTCGAAAATTTTTTTTCGAAAATTTCTTTCAAAATTTTTTTCGAAAATTTTTTTCCAAATTTTTTTCGCAAATTTTTTTGAAAATTTTTTTCGAAAAATTTTTTTGAGAATTTTTTTCGAAAATTTTTTTGAAAATTTTTTTCGAAACTTTTTTTCAAAATTTTTTTCGAAAATTTTTTTTTGAAATTTTTTTCGAAAATTTTTTTTCGAAATTTTTTTTGAAAATTTTTTTGAAAATTTTTTTGAAAATTTTTTTCGAAAATTTTTTTTCGAAAATTTCTTTCAAAATTTTTTTCGAAAATTTTTTTCAAAATTTTTTTCGAAAATATTTTTTCGAAATTTTTTTCGAAAATTTTTTTTCGAAATTTTTTTCGAAAATTTTTTTAAGAATTTTTTTCGAAATTTTTTTTCAAAATTTTTTTCAAATTTTTTTCCAAATTTTTTTTGAAAATTTTTTTCAAAATTTTTTTCGAAATTTTTTTCGAAAATTTTTTTTCGAAATTTTTTTCGAAAATTTTTTTAAGAATTTTTTTCGAAATTTTTTTTCAAAATTTTTTTCAAAAATTTTTTTCCAAATTTTTTTTGAAAATTTTTTTCAAAATTTTTTTCGAAATTTTTTTCGAAATTTTTTTTCAAAATTTTTTTCGAAAATTTTTTTTTTAAAATTTTTTCGAAAATTTTTTTGAAAATTTTTTTCGAAAATTTTTTTTTCAAAAATTTTTTTCAAAATTTTTTTCCAAATTTTTTTCGCAAATTTTTTTCAGTTTTTTTCGAAAAATTTTTTTGAAAATTTTTTTCGAAAATTTTTTTGAAAATTTTTTTCGAAATTTTTTTCAAAATTTTTTTCGAAAATTTTTTTGAAAATTTTTTTCGAAAATTTTTTTGAAAATTTTTTTCAAAATTTTTTTTCAAAATTTTTTTCGAAAATTTTTTTTCGAAATTTTTTTTGAAAATTTTTTTCGAAAACTTTTTTTCGAAATTTTTTTCGAAAATTTTTTTAACAATTTTTTTCGAAATTTTTTTTCAAAATTTTTTTCGAAAATTTTTTTTCGAAATTTTTTTCGAAACTTTTTTTCAAAATTTTTTTCTTAAATTTTTTTTTGAAAATTTTTTCGAAAATTTTTTTAAAAATTTTTTTCGAATTTTTTTTTCAAAATTTTTTTCGAAAATTTTTTTTCGAAAAATTTTTTTGAAAATTTTTTTCGAAAATTTTTTCGAAATTTTTTTTTTGGAATTTTTTTCGAAAATTTTTTTTCGAAATTTTTTTCGAAAATTTTTTTAAAAATTTTTTTCGAAATTTTTTTTCAAAATTTTTTTCGAAAATTTTTTTTTCAAATTTTTTTCGAAAATTTTTTTCCAAATTTTTTTTGCAAATTTTTTTTTCGAAATTTTTTTCGAAAATTTTTTTGAAAATTTTTTTCGAAAAATTTTTACGAAATTTTTTTCGAAAATTTTTTTAAAAATTTTTTTCGAAAATTTTTTTTCGAAAATTTCTCTCAAAATTTTTTTCGAAAATTTTTTTCCAAATTTTTTTCGCAAATTTTTTTGAAAATTTTTTTCGAAAAATTTTTTTGAAAATTTTTTTCGAAAATTTTTTTCGAAAATTTTTTTCGAAAATTTTGTTCCAAATTTTTTTCGCAAATTTTTTTGAATGTTTTTTCGAAAAATGTTTTTGAAAATTTTTTTCGAAAATTGTTTTGAAAATTTTTTTCGAAATTTTTTTCAAAATTTTTTTCGAAAATTTTTTTTTGAAATTTTTTTCGAAATTTTTTTCGAAAATTTTTTTCAAAATTTTTTTCGAAATTTTTTTCGAAAATTTTTTTCAAAATTTTTTTCAAAAAATTTTTTTTGAAAATTTTTTTCGAAAATTTTTTTTCGAAATTTTTTTCGAAAATTTTTTTTCGAAATTTTTTTCGAAAATTTTTTTGAAAATTTTTTTCGAAATTTTTTTTCAAAATTTTTTTCGAAAATTTTTTTTCGAAATTTTTTTCGAAAATTTTTTTAAAAATTTTTTTGGAAATTTTTTTTCAAAATTTTTTTCGAAAATTTTCTTTCGAAAAATTTTTTTGAAAATTTTTTTCGAAATTTTTTTCAAAATTTTTTTCGAAAATTTTCTTTCGAAAAATTTTTTTGAAAATTTTTTTCGAAATTTTTTTCGAAACTTTTTTTCAAAATTTTTTTCGAAAATTTTTTTTCGAAAATTTCTTTCAAAATTTTTTTCGAAAATTTTTTTCCAAATTTTTTTCGCAAATTTTTTTGAAAATTTTTTTGAAAATTTTTTTCGAAAATTTTTTTCGAAAATTTTTTTGAAAATTTTTTTCGAAACTTTTTTTCAAAATTTTTTTCGAAAATTTTTTTTGAAATTTTTTTCGAAAATTTTTTTTCGAAATTTTTTTCGAAAATTTTTTTTCAAAATTTTTTTCGAAAATTTTTTTTTGGAATTTTTTTCGAAAATTTTTTTTCGAAATTTTTTTCGAAAATTTTTTTCGAAATTTTTTTCGAAAATTTTTTTAAAAATTTTTTTCGAAAAATTTTTTTAAAAAATTCTTTCGAAAATTTTTTTGAAAATTTTTTTCGAAAATTTTTTTTAGAAAATTTTTTTCAAAATTTTTTTCGAAAATTTTTTCCAAATTTTTTTCGAAAATTTTTATGAAAATTTTTTTCGAAATTTTTTTCGAAATTTTTTTTCAAAATTTTTTTCGAAAATTTTTTTTCGAAATTTATTTCAAAATTTTTTTTTCGAAATTTTTTTCGAAAATTTTTTTGAAAATTTTTTTCGAAAATTTTTTTGAAAATTTTTTTCGAAAATTTTTTTTCGAAAATTTCTTTCAAAATTTTTTTCGAAAATTTTTTCCAAATTTTTTTCGCAAATTTTTTTGAAAATTTTTTTCGAAAAATTTTTTTGAAAATTTTTTTCGACAATTTTTTTGAAAATTTTTTTCGAAATTTTTTTTCAAAATTTTTTTCGAAAATTTTTTTGAAAATTTTTTTCGAAAATTTTTTGAAAATTTTTTTCGAAATTTTTTTTCAAAATTTTTTTTGAAAATTTTTATTCGAAATTTTTTTTGAAAATTTTTTTCGAAAATTTTTTTTCGAAAATTTTTTCGAAATTTTTTTTAACAATTTTTTTCGAAATTTTTTTTCAAAATTTTTTTCGAAAATTTTTTTTCGAAATTTTTTTCGAAAATTTTTTTAAAAATTTTTTTCGAATTTTTTTTTCAAAATTTTTTTCGAAAATTTTTTTTCGAAAAATTTTTTTGAAAATTTTTTTCGAAAATTTTTTCGAAATTTTTTTTTGGAATTTTTTTCGAAAATTTTTTTTCGAAATTTTTTTCGAAAATTTTTTTAAAAATTTTTTTCGAAATTTTTTTTCAAAATTTTTTTAGAAAATTTTTTTTTCAAATTTTTTTCGAAAATTTTTTTCCAAATTTTTTTTGCAAATTTTTTTTTCGAAATTTTTTTCGAAAATTTTTTTGAAAATTTTTTTCGAAAAATTTTTACGAAATTTTTTTCGAAAATTTTTTTAAAAATTTTTTTCGAAAATTTTTTTTCGAAAATTTTTTTTCGAAAATTTCTCTCAAAATTTTTTTCGAAAATTTTTTTCCAAATTTTTTTCGCAAATATTTTTGAAATTTTTTTTCGAAAAATTTTTTTGAAAATTTTTTTCGAAAATGTTTTTCGAAAATTTTGTTCCAAATTTTTTTCGCAAATTTTTTTGAATGTTTTTTCGAAAAATTTTTTTGAAAATTTTTTTCGAAAATTGTTTTGAAAATTTTTTTCGAAATTTTTTTCAAAATTTTTTTCGAAAATTTTTTTTTGAAATTTTTTTCGAAAATTTTTTTTCGAAATTTTTTTCGAAAATTTTTTCGAAAATTTTTTTGAAAATTTTTTTCGAAAATTTTTTTTCGAAAATTTTTTTCAAAATTTTTTTCGAAATTTTTTTCGAAAATTTTTTTGAAAATTTTTTTCGAAAATTTTTTTTCGAAAATTTCTTTCAAAATTTTTTTCGAAAATTTTTTTCCCTATTTTTTTTAGCAAATTTTTTTGAAAATTTTTTTCGAAAATTTTTTTGAAAATTTTTTTCGAAACTTTTTTTCAAAATTTTTTTCGAAAATTTTTTTTTGAAATTTTTTTCGAAAATTTTTTTTCGAAATTTTTTTCGAAAATTTTTTTCAAAATTTTTTTCGAAAATTTTTTTCCAAATTGTTTTCGCAAATTTTTTTGTCTTTTTCGAAAAATTTTTTTGAAATTTTTTTTCGAAATTTTTTTTCAAAATTTTTTTCGAAAATTTTTTTTCGAAATTTTTTTCGAAACTTTTTTTTCGAAATTTTTTTCGAAAATTTTTTTGAAAATTTTTTTCGAAAATTTTTTTTCGAAAATTTCTTTCAAATTTTTTTTCGAAAATTTTTTTCCAAATTTTTTTCGCAAATTTTTTTGAAAATTTTTTTGAAAATTTTTTTCGAAAATTTTTTTGAAAATTTTTTTCGAAATTTTTTTGAAAATTTTTTTCGAAACTTTTTTTCAAAATTTTTTTCGAAAATTTTTTTTAAAAATTTTTTTCGAAAATTTTTTTTCGAAATTTTTTTCGAAAATTTTTTTTCAAAATTTTTTTCGAAAATTTTTTTTTGGAATTTTTTTCGAAAATTTTTTTTCGAAATTTTTTTCGAAAATTTTTTTCGAAATTTTTTTCGAAAATTTTTTTAAAAATTTTTTTCGAAAAATTTTTTTAAAAAATTCTTTCGAAAATTTTTTTGAAAATTTTTTTCGAAAATTTTTTTTAGAAAATTTTTTTCAAAATTTTTTTCGCAAATTTTTATGAAAATTTTTTTCGAAAAATTTTTTTGAAAATTTTTTTCGAAATTTTTTTTCAAAATTTTTTTCGAAAATTTTTTTTCGAAATTTATTTCAAAATTTTTTTTTCGAAATTTTTTTCGAAAATTTTTTTGAAAAATTTTTTCGAAAATTTTTTTTCGAAAATTTCTTTCAAAATTTTTTTCGCAAATTTTTTTGAAAATTTTTTTCGAAAAATTTTTTTGAGAATTTTTTTCGAAAATTTTTTTCGAAACTTTTTTTCAAAATTTTTTTCGAAAATTTTTTTTTGAAATTTTTTTCGAAAATTTTTTTTCGAAATTTTTTTTGAAAATTTTTTTGAAAATTTTTTTCGAAAATTTTTTTTCGAAAATTTCTTTCAAAATTTTTTTCGAAAATTTTTTTCAAAATTTTTTTCGAAAATTTTTTTTCGAAATTTTTTTCGAAAATTTTTTTTCGAAATTTTTTTCGAAAATTTTTTAAAGAATTTTTTTCGAAATTTTTTTTCGAAATTTTTTTCGAAAATTTTTTGAAAATTTTTTTCGAAAATTTTTTTTCGAAAATTTCTTTCAAAATTTTTTTTGAAAATTTTTTTCCAAATTTTTTTCGCAAATTTTTTTGAAAATTTTTTTTGAAAAATTTTTTTGAAATTTTTTTTTCGAAAATTTAAAATTTTTTTGAAAATTTTTTTCGAAACTTTTTTTCAAAATTTTTTTCGAAAATTTTTTTTTGAAATTTTTTTCGAAAATTTTTTTTCGAAATTTTTTTCAAAAATTTTTTTAAAATTTTTTTTCGAAATTTTTTTTCCAAATTTTTTTCGAAAATTTTTTTTCGAAATTTTTTTCGAAAATTTTTTTTACGAAATTTTTTTCGAAAATTTTTTTTCAATAATTTCTTTCAAATTTTTTTTCGAAAATTTTTTTCCAAATTTTTTTTGCAAATTTTTTTGAAAATTTTTTTCGAAAAAGTTTTTTGAAAATTTTTTTCCAAAATTTTTTTGAAAATTTGTTTCGAAACTTTTTTCAAAATTTTTTTCGAAAATTTTTTTTGAAATTTTTTTCGAAAATTTTTTTTCGAAATTTTTTTCGAAAATTTTTTTAAAAATTTTTTTCGAAATTTTTTTTCAAAATTTTTTTCAAAAATTTTTTTTCGAAATTTTTTTCAAAAATTTTTTTTCGAAATTTTTTTCGAAAATTTTTTTCAAAATTTTTTTCGAAATTTTTTTCGAAAATTTTTTTCAAAATTTTTTTCAAAAAATTTTTTTAAAAAATTTTTTCGAAAATTTTTTTTTGAAATGTTTTTCAAAATTTTTTTCGAAAATTTTTTCCAAATTTTTTTCGCAAATTTTTTTGAAAATTGTTTTCGAAAAATTTTTTTGAAAATTTTTTTCGAAAATTTTTTTGAAAATTTTTTTCGAAATTTTTTTTCAAAATTTTTTTCGAAAATTTTTTTGAAAATTTTTTTTCGAAATTTTTTTTGAAAATTTTTTTCGAAAATTTTTTTTCGAAATTTTTTTCGAAAATTTTTTTGAAAATTTTTTTCGAAATTTTTTTTCAAAATTTTTTTCGAAAATTTTTTTTCGAAATTTTTTTCGAAAATTTTTTTAAAAATTTTTTTGGAAATTTTTTTTCAAAATTTTTTTCGAAAATTTTCTTTCGAAAAATTTTTTTGAAAATTTTTTTCGAAATTTTTTTTCAAAATTTTTTTCGAAAATTTTTTTCAAAATTTTTTTCGAAAATTTTCTTTCGAAAAATTTTTTTGAAAATTTTTTTCGAAATTTTTTTCGAAAATTTTTTTCCAAATTTTTTTCGGAAATTTTTTTTTCGAAAGTTTTTTCGAAAATGTTTTTGAAAATTTTTTTCGAAAATTTTTTTTCGAAAATTTCTTTCAAAATTTATTTCGTAAATTTTTTTCCAAATTTTTTTCACAAATTTTTTTGAAAATTTTTTTCGAAACTTTTTTTCAAAATTTTTTTCGAAAATTTTTTTTTGAAATTTTTTTCGAAAATTTTTTTTCGAAATTTTTTTCGAAAATTTTTTTTCAAAATTTTTTTCGAAAATTTTTTTTTGAATTTTTTTCGAAAATTTTTTTTCGAAATTTTTTTCGAAAATTTTTTTCGAAATTTTTTTCGAAAATTTTTTTAAAAATTTTTTTCGAAAAATTCTTTCGAAAATTTTTTTGAAAATTTTTTTCGAAAATTTTTTTTAGAAAATTTTTTTCAAAATTTTTTTCGAAAATTTTTTCCAAATTTTTTTCGCAAATTTTTATGAAAATTTTTTTCGAAAAATTTTTTTGAAAATTTTTTTCGAAATTTTTTTTCAAAATTTTTTTCGAAAATTTTTTTTCGAAATTTATTTCAAAAATTTTTTTTCGAAATTTTTTTCGAAAATTTTTTTGAAAAATTTTTTCGAAAATTTTTTTTCGAAAATTTCTTTCAAAATTTTTTTCGAAAATTTTTTTCCAAATTTTTTTCGCAAATTTTTTTGAAAATTTTTTTCGAAAAATTTTTTTGAGAATTTTTTTCGAAAATTTTTTTGAAAATTTTTTTCGAAACTTTTTTTCAAAATTTTTTTCGAAAATTTTTTTTTGAAATTTTTTTCGAAAATTTTTTTTCGAAATTTTTTTTGAAAATTTTTTTGAAAATTTTTTTGAAAATTTTTTTCGAAAATTTTTTTTCGAAAATTTCTTTCAAAATTTTTTTCGAAAATTTTTTTCAAAATTTTTTTCGAAAATTTTTTTTCGAAATTTTTTTCGAAAATTTTTTTTCGAAATTTTTTTCGAAAATTTTTTTAAGAATTTTTTTCGAAATTTTTTTTCAAAATTTTTTTCAAATTTTTTTCCAAATTTTTTTTGAAAATTTTTTTCAAAATTTTTTTCGAAATTTTTTTCGAAAATTTTTTTTCGAAATTTTTTTCGAAAATTTTTTTTCGAAATTTTTTTCGAAAATTTTTTTAAGAATTTTTTTCGAAATTTTTTTTCAAAATTTTTTTCAAAAATTTTTTTCCAAATTTTTTTTGAAAATTTTTTTCAAAATTTTTTTCGAAATTTTTTTCGAAATTTTTTTTCAAAATTTTTTTCGAAAATTTTTTTTTTAAAATTTTTTCGAAAATTTTTTTGAAAATTTTTTTCGAAAATTTTTTTTTCAAAAATTTTTTTCAAAATTTTTTTCCAAATTTTTTTCGCAAATTTTTTTCAGTTTTTTTCGAAAAATTTTTTTGAAAATTTTTTTCGAAAATTTTTTTGAAAATTTTTTTTGGAATTTTTTTCAAAATTTTTTTCGAAAATTTTTTTTCGAAATTTTTTTCGAAATTTTTTTTGAAAATTTTTTTCGGAAATTTTTTTGAAAATTTTTTTCGAAACTTTTTTTCAAAATTTTTTTCGAAAATTTTTTTTTGAAATTTTTTTCGAAAATTTTTTTTCGAAATTTTTTTCGAAAATTTTTTTAAAAATTTTTTTGAAATTTTTTTTCAAAATTTTTTTCGAAAATTTTTTTTCGAAATTTTTTTCGAAAATTTTTTCAAAATTTTTTCGAAATTTTTTTCGAAATTTTTTTTCAAAATTTTTTTCAAAAAATTTTTTAAAAAAATTTTTTCGAATATTTTTTTTAAAAAATTTTATCGAAAATTTTTTTGAAAATTTTTTTCGAAAATTTTTTTTTCGAAAATTTTTTTCAAAATTTTTTTCGAAAATTTTTTCCAAATTTTTCTCGCAAATTTTTTTGAAATTTTTTTTCGAAAAATTTTTTTGAAAATTTTTTTCGAAAATTTTTTTGAAAATTTTTTACGAAATTTTTTTTCAAAATTTTTTTCGAAAATTTTTTTGAAAATTTTTTTCGAAAATTTTTTTGAAAATTTTTTTCAAAATTTTTTTTCAAAATTTTTTTCGAAAATTTTTTTTCGAAATTTTTTTTGAAAATTTTTTTCGAAAACTTTTTTTCGAAATTTTTTTCGAAAATTTTTTTAACAATTTTTTTCGAAATTTTTTTTCAAAATTTTTTTCGAAAATTTTTTTTCGAAATTTTTTTCGAAACTTTTTTTCAAAATTTTTTTCTTAAATTTTTTTTTGAAAATTTTTTCGAAAATTTTTTTAAAAATTTTTTTCGAATTTTTTTTTCAAAATTTTTTTCGAAAATTTTTTTTCGAAAAATTTTTTTGAAAATTTTTTTCGAAAATTTTTTCGAAATTTTTTTTTTGGAATTTTTTTCGAAAATTTTTTTTCGAAATTTTTTTCGAAAATTTTTTTAAAAATTTTTTTCGAAATTTTTTTTCAAAATTTTTTTCGAAAATTTTTTTTTCAAATTTTTTTCGAAAATTTTTTTCCAAATTTTTTTTGCAAATTTTTTTTTCGAAATTTTTTTCGAAAATTTTTTTGAAAATTTTTTTCGAAAAATTTTTACGAAATTTTTTTCGAAAATTTTTTTAAAAATTTTTTTCGAAAATTTTTTTTCGAAAATTTCTCTCAAAATTTTTTTCGAAAATTTTTTTCCAAATTTTTTTCGCAAATTTTTTTGAAAATTTTTTTCGAAAAATTTTTTTGAAAATTTTTTTCGAAAATTTTTTTCGAAAATTTTTTTCGAAAATTTTGTTCCAAATTTTTTTCGCAAATTTTTTTGAATGTTTTTTCGAAAAATGTTTTTGAAAATTTTTTTCGAAAATTGTTTTGAAAATTTTTTTCGAAATTTTTTTCAAAATTTTTTTCGAAAATTTTTTTTTGAAATTTTTTTCGAAATTTTTTTCGAAAATTTTTTTCAAAATTTTTTTCGAAATTTTTTTCGAAAATTTTTTTCAAAATTTTTTTCAAAAAATTTTTTTTGAAAATTTTTTTCGAAAATTTTTTTTCGAAATTTTTTTCGAAAATTTTTTTTCGAAATTTTTTTCGAAAATTTTTTTGAAAATTTTTTTCGAAATTTTTTTTCAAAATTTTTTTCGAAAATTTTTTTTCGAAATTTTTTTCGAAAATTTTTTTAAAAATTTTTTTGGAAATTTTTTTTCAAAATTTTTTTCGAAAATTTTCTTTCGAAAAATTTTTTTGAAAATTTTTTTCGAAATTTTTTTCAAAATTTTTTTCGAAAATTTTCTTTCGAAAAATTTTTTTGAAAATTTTTTTCGAAATTTTTTTCGAAACTTTTTTTCAAAATTTTTTTCGAAAATTTTTTTTCGAAAATTTCTTTCAAAATTTTTTTCGAAAATTTTTTTCCAAATTTTTTTCGCAAATTTTTTTGAAAATTTTTTTGAAAATTTTTTTCGAAAATTTTTTTCGAAAATTTTTTTGAAAATTTTTTTCGAAACTTTTTTTCAAAATTTTTTTCGAAAATTTTTTTTTGAAATTTTTTTCGAAAATTTTTTTTCGAAATTTTTTTCGAAAATTTTTTTTCAAAATTTTTTTCGAAAATTTTTTTTTGGAATTTTTTTCGAAAATTTTTTTTCGAAATTTTTTTCGAAAATTTTTTTCGAAATTTTTTTCGAAAATTTTTTTAAAAATTTTTTTCGAAAAATTTTTTTAAAAAATTCTTTCGAAAATTTTTTTGAAAATTTTTTTCGAAAATTTTTTTTAGAAAATTTTTTTCAAAATTTTTTTCGAAAATTTTTTCCAAATTTTTTTCGAAAATTTTTATGAAAATTTTTTTCGAAATTTTTTTCGAAATTTTTTTTCAAAATTTTTTTCGAAAATTTTTTTTCGAAATTTATTTCAAAATTTTTTTTTCGAAATTTTTTTCGAAAATTTTTTTGAAAATTTTTTTGAAAATTTTTTTCGAAAATTTTTTTTCGAAAATTTCTTTCAAAATTTTTTTCGAAAATTTTTTCCAAATTTTTTTCGCAAATTTTTTTGAAAATTTTTTTCGAAAAATTTTTTTGAAAATTTTTTTCGACAATTTTTTTGAAAATTTTTTTCGAAATTTTTTTTCAAAATTTTTTTCGAAAATTTTTTTGAAAATTTTTTTCGAAAATTTTTTGAAAATTTTTTTCGAAATTTTTTTTCAAAATTTTTTTTGAAAATTTTTATTCGAAATTTTTTTTGAAAATTTTTTTCGAAAATTTTTTTTCGAAAATTTTTTCGAAATTTTTTTTAACAATTTTTTTCGAAATTTTTTTTCAAAATTTTTTTCGAAAATTTTTTTTCGAAATTTTTTTCGAAAATTTTTTTAAAAATTTTTTTCGAATTTTTTTTTCAAAATTTTTTTCGAAAATTTTTTTTCGAAAAATTTTTTTGAAAATTTTTTTCGAAAATTTTTTCGAAATTTTTTTTTGGAATTTTTTTCGAAAATTTTTTTTCGAAATTTTTTTCGAAAATTTTTTTAAAAATTTTTTTCGAAATTTTTTTTCAAAATTTTTTTAGAAAATTTTTTTTTCAAATTTTTTTCGAAAATTTTTTTCCAAATTTTTTTTGCAAATTTTTTTTTCGAAATTTTTTTCGAAAATTTTTTTGAAAATTTTTTTCGAAAAATTTTTACGAAATTTTTTTCGAAAATTTTTTTAAAAATTTTTTTCGAAAATTTTTTTTCGAAAATTTTTTTTCGAAAATTTCTCTCAAAATTTTTTTCGAAAATTTTTTTCCAAATTTTTTTCGCAAATTTTTTTGAAATTTTTTTTCGAAAAATTTTTTTGAAAATTTTTTTCGAAAATGTTTTTCGAAAATTTTGTTCCAAATTTTTTTCGCAAATTTTTTTGAATGTTTTTTCGAAAAATTTTTTTGAAAATTTTTTTCGAAAATTGTTTTGAAAATTTTTTTCGAAATTTTTTTCAAAATTTTTTTCGAAAATTTTTTTTTGAAATTTTTTTCGAAAATTTTTTTTCGAAATTTTTTTCGAAAATTTTTTCGAAAATTTTTTTGAAAATTTTTTTCGAAAATTTTTTTTCGAAAATTTTTTTCAAAATTTTTTTCGAAATTTTTTTCGAAAATTTTTTTGAAAATTTTTTTCGAAAATTTTTTTTCGAAAATTTCTTTCAAAATTTTTTTCGAAAATTTTTTTCCCTATTTTTTTTAGCAAATTTTTTTGAAAATTTTTTTCGAAAATTTTTTTGAAAATTTTTTTCGAAACTTTTTTTCAAAATTTTTTTCGAAAATTTTTTTTTGAAATTTTTTTCGAAAATTTTTTTTCGAAATTTTTTTCGAAAATTTTTTTCAAAATTTTTTTCGAAAATTTTTTTCCAAATTGTTTTCGCAAATTTTTTTGTCTTTTTCGAAAAATTTTTTTGAAATTTTTTTTCGAAATTTTTTTTCAAAATTTTTTTCGAAAATTTTTTTTCGAAATTTTTTTCGAAACTTTTTTTTCGAAATTTTTTTCGAAAATTTTTTTGAAAATTTTTTTCGAAAATTTTTTTTCGAAAATTTCTTTCAAAATTTTTTTCGAAAATTTTTTTCCAAATTTTTTTCGCAAATTTTTTTGAAAATTTTTTTGAAAATTTTTTTCGAAAATTTTTTTGAAAATTTTTTTCGAAATTTTTTTGAAAATTTTTTTCGAAACTTTTTTTCAAAATTTTTTTCGAAAATTTTTTTTAAAAATTTTTTTCGAAAATTTTTTTTCGAAATTTTTTTCGAAAATTTTTTTTCAAAATTTTTTTCGAAAATTTTTTTTTGGAATTTTTTTCGAAAATTTTTTTTCGAAATTTTTTTCGAAAATTTTTTTCGAAATTTTTTTCGAAAATTTTTTTAAAAATTTTTTTCGAAAAATTTTTTTAAAAAATTCTTTCGAAAATTTTTTTGAAAATTTTTTTCGAAAATTTTTTTTAGAAAATTTTTTTCAAAATTTTTTTCGCAAATTTTTATGAAAATTTTTTTCGAAAAATTTTTTTGAAAATTTTTTTCGAAATTTTTTTTCAAAATTTTTTTCGAAAATTTTTTTTCGAAATTTATTTCAAAATTTTTTTTTCGAAATTTTTTTCGAAAATTTTTTTGAAAAATTTTTTCGAAAATTTTTTTTCGAAAATTTCTTTCAAAATTTTTTTCGCAAATTTTTTTGAAAATTTTTTTCGAAAAATTTTTTTGAGAATTTTTTTCGAAAATTTTTTTCGAAACTTTTTTTCAAAATTTTTTTCGAAAATTTTTTTTTGAAATTTTTTTCGAAAATTTTTTTTCGAAATTTTTTTTGAAAATTTTTTTGAAAATTTTTTTCGAAAATTTTTTTTCGAAAATTTCTTTCAAAATTTTTTTCGAAAATTTTTTTCAAAATTTTTTTCGAAAATTTTTTTTCGAAATTTTTTTCGAAAATTTTTTTTCGAAATTTTTTTCGAAAATTTTTTTAAGAATTTTTTTCGAAATTTTTTTTCGAAATTTTTTTCGAAAATTTTTTGAAAATTTTTTTCGAAAATTTTTTTTCGAAAATTTCTTTCAAAATTTTTTTCGAAAATTTTTTTCCAAATTTTTTTCGCAAATTTTTTTGAAAATTTTTTTTGAAAAATTTTTTTGAAATTTTTTTTTCGAAAATTTAAAATTTTTTTGAAAATTTTTTTCGAAACTTTTTTTCAAAATTTTTTTCGAAAATTTTTTTTTGAAATTTTTTTCGAAAATTTTTTTTCGAAATTTTTTTCAAAAATTTTTTTAAAATTTTTTTTCGAAATTTTTTTTCCAAATTTTTTTCGAAAATTTTTTTTCGAAATTTTTTTCGAAAATTTTTTTTACGAAATTTTTTTCGAAAATTTTTTTTCAATAATTTCTTTCAAATTTTTTTTCGAAAATTTTTTTCCAAATTTTTTTTGCAAATTTTTTTGAAAATTTTTTTCGAAAAAGTTTTTTGAAAATTTTTTTCCAAAATTTTTTTGAAAATTTGTTTCGAAACTTTTTTCAAAATTTTTTTCGAAAATTTTTTTTGAAATTTTTTTCGAAAATTTTTTTTCGAAATTTTTTTCGAAAATTTTTTTAAAAATTTTTTTCGAAATTTTTTTTCAAAATTTTTTTCAAAAATTTTTTTTCGAAATTTTTTTCAAAAATTTTTTTTCGAAATTTTTTTCGAAAATTTTTTTCAAAATTTTTTTCGAAATTTTTTTCGAAAATTTTTTTCAAAATTTTTTTCAAAAAATTTTTTTAAAAAATTTTTTCGAAAATTTTTTTTTGAAATGTTTTTCAAAATTTTTTTCGAAAATTTTTTCCAAATTTTTTTCGCAAATTTTTTTGAAAATTGTTTTCGAAAAATTTTTTTGAAAATTTTTTTCGAAAATTTTTTTGAAAATTTTTTTCGAAATTTTTTTTCAAAATTTTTTTCGAAAATTTTTTTGAAAATTTTTTTTCGAAATTTTTTTTGAAAATTTTTTTCGAAAATTTTTTTTCGAAATTTTTTTCGAAAATTTTTTTGAAAATTTTTTTCGAAATTTTTTTTCAAAATTTTTTTCGAAAATTTTTTTTCGAAATTTTTTTCGAAAATTTTTTTAAAAATTTTTTTGGAAATTTTTTTTCAAAATTTTTTTCGAAAATTTTCTTTCGAAAAATTTTTTTGAAAATTTTTTTCGAAATTTTTTTTCAAAATTTTTTTCGAAAATTTTTTTCAAAATTTTTTTCGAAAATTTTCTTTCGAAAAATTTTTTTGAAAATTTTTTTCGAAATTTTTTTCGAAAATTTTTTTCCAAATTTTTTTCGGAAATTTTTTTTTCGAAAGTTTTTTCGAAAATGTTTTTGAAAATTTTTTTCGAAAATTTTTTTTCGAAAATTTCTTTCAAAATTTATTTCGTAAATTTTTTTCCAAATTTTTTTCACAAATTTTTTTGAAAATTTTTTTCGAAATATTTTTTTGAAAATTTTTTTCGAAAATTTTTTTGAAAATTTTATTAAAAATTTTTTTCGAAAAATTTTTTAAAAAAATTCTTTCGAAAATTTTTTTTCGAAAATCTCTTTCAAAATTTTTTTCGAAAATTTTTTTCCAAATTTTTTTCGCAAATTTTTTTGAAAATTTTTTTTTAAAAATTTTTTTGAAATTTTTTTTCGAAAATTTAAAATTTTTTTGAAAATTTTTTTCGAAACTTTTTTTCAAAATTTTTTTCGAAAATTTTTTTTTGAAATTTTTTTCGAAAATTTTTTTTCGAAATTTTCTTCGAAAATTTTTTTCAAAATTTTTTTCGAAAATTTTTTTCCAAATTATTTTCGCAAATTTTTTTGTTTTTTTCGAAAAATTTTTTTGAAAATTTTTTTGAAAATTTTTTTCGAAAATTTTTTTGAAAATTTTTTTCGAAACTTTTTTTCAAAATTTTTTTCGAAAATTTTTTGAAATTTTTTTCGAAAATTTCTTTTCGAAATTTTTTTCGAAAATTTTTTTAAAAATTTTTTTCGAAATTTTTTTTCAAAATTTTTTTCGAAATTTTTTTTTCGAAATTTTTTTCGAAAATTTTTTATAAATTTTTTTCGAAATTTTTTTTCAAAATTTTTTTCAAAAAATTTTTTTCAGAATTTTTTTCAAAAAATTTTTTTCAAAATTTTTTTCGAAATTTTTTTTCAAAATTTTTTTCAAAAAATTTTTTTAAAAAATTTTTTCGAAAATTTTTTTTAAAAAATTTTTTCGAAAATTTTTTTGAAAATTTTTTTCGAAAATTTTTTTTCGAAAATTTTTTTCAAAATTTTTTTCGAAAATTTTTTCCAAATTTTTTTCGCAAATGTTTTTGAAAATTTTTTTCGAAAAATTTTTTTGAAAATTTTTTTCGAAAATTTTTTTGAAAATTTTTTTCGAAATTTTTTTTTGAAAATTTTTTTCGAAAATTTTTTTGAAAATTTTTTTCGAAAATTTTTTTGAAAATTTTTTTCGAAATTTTTATTCAAAATTTTTTTCGAAAATTTTTTTTCGAAATTTTTTTTGAAAATTTTTTTCGAAAATTCTTTTTCGAAATTTTTTTCGAAAATTTTTTTAACAATTTTTTTTGGAATTTTTTTTCAAAATTTTTTTCGAAAATTTTTTTTCGAAATTTTTTTCGAAAATTTTTTTAAAAAATTTTTTCGAAATTTTTTTTCAACATTTTTTTCAAAAATTTTATTTCGAAAAATTTTTTTGAAAATTTTTTTCGAAAATTTTTTTGAAAATTTTTTTCGAAATTTTTTTTCAAAATTTTTTTCGAAAATTTTTTTTTGGAATTTTTTTCGAAAATTTTTTTTCGAAATTTTTTTCGAAAATTTTTTTAAAAATTTTTTCGAAATTTTTTTTCAAAATTTTTTTCGAAAATTTTTTTTCGAAATTTCTTTCGAAAATTTTTTTAAAAATTTTTTTCGAAATTTTTTTTCAAAATTTTTTTCGAAAATTTCTTTTCGAAATTTTTTTCGAAAATTTTTTTCAAAATTTTTTTCGAAATTATTTTCGAAATTTTTTTTCAAAATTTTTTTTGAAAAGTTTTTTTAAAAAATTTTTTCGAAAATTTTTATGAAAATTTTTTTCGAAAATTTTTTTTCGAAAATTTTTTTCAAAATTTTTTTGAAAATTTTTTTCGAAAATGTTTTTTCGAAAATTTCTTTCAAAATTTTTTTCGAAAATTTTTTTCCAAATTTTTTTCACAAATTTTTTTGAAAATTTTTTTCGAAAAATTTTTTCGAAAATTTTTTTTCGAAATTTTTTTCGAAAATTTTTTTTCGAAATTTTTTTCGAAAATTTTTTTGAAAATTTTTTTCGAAAATTTTTTTTCGAAAATTTCTTTCAAAATTTTTTTCGAAAATTTTTTTCGAAATTTTTTCCGAAAATTTTTTTCAAAATTTTTTTCAAAAAATTTTTTGAAATTTTTTTTCGAAAATTTTTTTTCGAAAATTTTTTTCGAAATTTTTTTCGAAAATTTTTTCCAAATTTTTTTCGCAAATTTTTTTGAAAATTTTTTTCGAAAATTGTTTTGAAAATTTTTTTCGAAATTTTTTTCAAAATTTTTTTCGAAAATTTTTTTTCGAAATTTTTTTCGAAAATTTTTTTAGAAATTTTTTTCGAAATTTTTTTTCAAAATTTTTTTCGAAAATTTTCTTTCAAAATTTTTTTCGAAAATTTTTTTCGCAAATTTTTTTGAAAATTTTTTTCGAAAAATTTTTTTGAAAATTTTTTTCGAAAATTTTTTTGAAAATTTTTTTCGAAACTTTTTTTCAAAATTTTTTTCGAAAATTTTTTTTTTAATTTTTTTCGAAAATTTTTTTTCGAAATTTTTTTCGAAAATTTTTTTAAAAATTTTTTTCGAAATTTTTTTTCAAAATTTTTTTCGAAACTTTTTTTTCGAAATTTTTTTCAAAAAATTTTTTAAAAAAATTTTTTCGAAAATTTTTTTTAAAAAATTTTATCGAAAATTTTTTTGAAAATTTTTTTCGAAAATTTTTTTTCGAAAATTTTTTCCAAAAGTTTTTTCGAAAATTTTTTCCAAATTTTTTTCGCAAATTTTTTTGAAAATTTTTTTCGAAAAATTTTTTTGAAAATTTTTTTCGACAATTTTTTTGAAAATTTTTTTCGAAATTTTTTTTCAAAATTTTTTTCGAAAATTTTTTTGAAAATTTTTTTCGAAAATTTTTTGAAAATTTTTTTCGAAATTTTTTTTCAAATTTTTTTTCGAAAATTTTTTTTCGAAATTTTTTTTGAAAATTTTTTTAGAAAATTTTTTTTCGAAATTTTTTTCGAAATTTTTTTTAACAATTTTTTTCGAAATTTTTTTTCAAAATTTTTTTCGAAAATTTTTTTTCGAAATTTTTTTCGAAAATTTTTTTAAAAATTTTTTTGGAATTTTTTTTTCAAAATTTTTTTCGAAAATTTTTTTTCGAAAAATTTTTTTAAAAATTTTTTTCGAAAATTTTTTCGAAATTTTTTTTTTGGAATTTTTTTCGAAAATTTTTTTTCGAAATTTTTTTCGAAAATTTTTTTAAAAATTTTTTTCGAAATTTTTTTTCAAAATTTTTTTCGAAAATTTTTTTTTCAAATTTTTTTCGAAAATTTTTTTCCAAATTTTTTTTGCAAATTTTTTTTTCGAAATTTTTTTCGAAAATTTTTTTGAAAATTTTTTTCGAAAAATTTTTACGAAATTTTTTTCGAAAATTTTTTTAAAAATTTTTTTCGAAAATTTTTTTTCGAAAATTTCTCTCAAAATTTTTTTCGAAAATTTTTTTCCAAATTTTTTTCGCAAATTTTTTTGAAAATTTTTTTCGAAAAATTTTTTTGAAAATTTTTTTCGAAAATTTTTTTCGAAAATTTTTTTTGAAAATTTTGTTCCAAATTTTTTTCGCAAATTTTTTTGAATGTTTTTTCGAAAAATTTTTTTGAAAATTTTTTTCGAAAATTGTTTTGAAAATTTTTTTCGAAATTTTTTTCAAAATTTTTTTCGAAAATTTTTTTTTGAAATTTTTTTCGAAAATTTTTTTTCGAAATTTTTTTCGAAAATTTTTTCGAAAATTTTTTTGAAAATTTTTTTCGAAAATTTTTTTTCGAAAATTTTTTTCAAAATTTTTTTCGAAATTTTTTTCGAAAATTTTTTTGAAAATTTTTTTCGAAAATTTTTTTTCGAAAATTTCTTTCAAAATTTTTTTCGAAAATTTTTTTCCCTATTTTTTTTTGCAAATTTTTTTGAAAATTTTTTTCGAAAATATTTTTGAAAATTTTTTTCGAAACTTTTTTTCAAAATTTTTTTCGAAAATTTTTTTTTGAAATTTTTTTACAAAATTTTTTTTCGAAATTTTTTTCGAAAATTTTTTTCAAAATTTTTTTCGAAAATTTTTTTCCAAATTGTTTTCGCAAATTTTTTTGTCTTTTTCGAAAAATTTTTTTGAAATTTTTTTTCGAAATTTTTTTTCAAAATTTTTTTCGAAAATTTTTTTTCGAAATTTTTTTCGAAACTTTTTTTTCGAAATTTTTTTCGAAAATTTTTTTGAAAATTTTTTTCGAAAATTTTTTTTCGAAAATTTCTTTCAAAATTTTTTTCGAAAATTTTTTTCCAAATTTTTTTCGCAAATTTTTTTGAAAATTTTTTTGAAAATTTTTTTCGAAAATTTTTTTGAAAATTTTTTTCGAAAATTTTTTTCGAAATTTTTTTCGAAAATTTTTTTAAAAATTTTTTTCGAAAAATTTTTTTAAAAAATTCTTTCGAAAATTTTTTTGAAAATTTTTTTCGAAAATTTTTTTTAGAAAATTTTTTTCAAAATTTTTTTCGAAAATTTTTTCCAAATTTTTTTCGAAAATTTTTATGAAAATTTTTTTCGAAATTTTTTTCGAAATTTTTTTTCAAAATTTTTTTCGAAAATTTTTTTTCGAAATTTATTTCAAAAATTTTTTTTCGAAATTTTTTTCGAAAATTTTTTTGAAAATTTTTTTCGAAAATTTTTTTGAAAATTTTTTTCGAAAATTTTTTTAAAAATTTTTTTCGAAATTTTTTTTCAAAATTTTTTTCGAAAATTTTTTTTCGAAAAATTTTTTTGAAAATTTTTTTCGAAAATTTTTTCGAAATTTTTTTTTGGAATTTTTTTCGAAAATTTTTTTTCGAAATTTTTTTCGAAAATTTTTTTGAAAATTTTTTTCGAAATTTTTTTCGAAAATTTTTTGAAAATTTTTTTCGAAATTTTTTATCAAAATTTTTTTTGAAAATTTTTTTTCGAAATTTTTTTTGAAAATTTTTTTCGAAAATTTTTTTTCGAAATTTTTTTCGAAATTTTTTTTAACAATTTTTTTCGAAATTTTTTTTCAAAATTTTTTTCGAAAATTTTTTTTCGAAATTTTTTTCGAAAATTTTTTTGAAAATTTTTTTCGAAAAATTTTTACGAAATTTTTTTCGAAAATTTTTTTAAAAATTTTTTTCGAAAATTTTTTTTCGAAAATTTCTCTCAAAATTTTTTTCGAAAATTTTTTTCCAAATTTTTTTCGCAAATTTTTTTGAAAATTTTTTTCGAAAAATTTTTTTGAAAATTTTTTTCGAAAATTTTTTTCGAAAATTTTGTTCCAAATTTTTTTCGCAAATTTTTTTGAATGTTTTTTCGAAAAATTTTTTTGAAAATTTTTTTCGAAAATTGTTTTGAAAATTTTTTTCGAAATTTTTTTCAAAATTTTTTTCGAAAATTTTTTTTTGAAATTTTTTTCGAAAATTTTTTTTCGAAATTTTTTTCGAAAATTTTTTCGAAAATTTTTTTGAAAATTTTTTTCGAAAATTTTTTTTCGAAAATGTTTTTCAAAATTTTTTTCGAAATTTTTTTCGAAAATTTTTTTGAAAATTTTTTTCGAAAATTTTTTTTCGAAAATTTCTTTCAAAATTTTTTTCGAAAATTTTTTTCCCTATTTTTTTTAGCAAATTTTTTTGAAAATTTTTTTCGAAAATTTTTTTGAAAATTTTTTTCGAAACTTTTTTTCAAAATTTTTTTCGAAAATTTTTTTTTTAAATTTTTTTCGAAAATTTTTTTTCGAAATTTTTTTCGAAAATTTTTTTCAAAATTTTTTTCGAAAATTTTTTTCCAAATTGTTTTCGCAAATTTTTTTGTCTTTTTCGAAAAATTTTTTTGAAATTTTTTTTCGAAATTTTTTTTCAAAATTTTTTTCGAAAATTTTTTTTCGAAATTTTTTTCGAAACTTTTTTTTCGAAATTTTTTTCGAAAATTTTTTTGAAAATTTTTTTCGAAAATTTTTTTTCGAAAATTTCTTTCAAAATTTTTTTCGAAAATTTTTTTCCAGATTTTTTTCGCAAATTTTTTTGAAAATTTTTTTGAAAATTTTTTTCGAAAATTTTTTTTAAAAATTTTTTTCGAAAATTTTTTTGAAAATTTTTTTCGAAACTTTTTTTCAAAATTTTTTTCGAAAATTTTTTTTTGAAATTTTTTTCGAAAATTTTTTTTCGAAATTTTTTTCGAAAATTTTTTTTCAAAATTTTTTTCGAAAATTTTTTTTTGGAATTTTTTTCGAAAATTTTTTTCGAAATTTTTTTCGAAAATTTTTTTAAAAATTTTTTTCGAAAAATTTTTTTAAAAAATTCTTTCGAAAATTTTTTTGAAAATTTTTTTCGAAAATTTTTTTAAAAATTTTTTTCGAAAAATTTTTTTAAAAAATTCTTTCGAAAATTTTTTTGAAAATTTTTTTCGAAAATTTTTTTTAGAAAATTTTTTTCAAAATTTTTTTCGAAACTTTTTTTCAAAATTTTTTTCGAAAATTTTTTTTTGAAATTTTTTTCGAAAATTTTTTTTCGAAAATGTTTTTTCGAAAATTTCTTTCAAAATTTTTTTCGAAAATTTTTTTCCAAATTTTTTTCACAAATTTTTTTGAAAATTTTTTTCGAAAAATTTTTTCGAAAATTTTTTTTCGAAATTTTTTTCGAAAATTTTTTTTCGAAATTTTTTTCGAAAATTTTTTTGAAAATTTTTTTCGAAAATTTTTTTTCGAAAATTTCTTTCAAAATTTTTTTCGAAAATTTTTTTCGAAATTTTTTCCGAAAATTTTTTTCAAAATTTTTTTCAAAAAATTTTTTGAAATTTTTTTTCGAAAATTTTTTTTCGAAAATTTTTTTCGAAATTTTTTTCGAAAATTTTTTCCAAATTTTTTTCGCAAATTTTTTTGAAAATTTTTTTCGAAAATTGTTTTGAAAATTTTTTTCGAAATTTTTTTCAAAATTTTTTTCGAAAATTTTTTTTCGAAATTTTTTTCGAAAATTTTTTTAGAAATTTTTTTCGAAATTTTTTTTCAAAATTTTTTTCGAAAATTTTCTTTCAAAATTTTTTTCGAAAATTTTTTTCGCAAATTTTTTTGAAAATTTTTTTCGAAAAATTTTTTTGAAAATTTTTTTCGAAAATTTTTTTGAAAATTTTTTTCGAAACTTTTTTTCAAAATTTTTTTCGAAAATTTTTTTTTTAATTTTTTTCGAAAATTTTTTTTCGAAATTTTTTTCGAAAATTTTTTTAAAAATTTTTTTCGAAATTTTTTTTCAAAATTTTTTTCGAAACTTTTTTTTCGAAATTTTTTTCAAAAAATTTTTTAAAAAAATTTTTTCGAAAATTTTTTTTAAAAAATTTTATCGAAAATTTTTTTGAAAATTTTTTTCGAAAATTTTTTTTCGAAAATTTTTTCCAAAAGTTTTTTCGAAAATTTTTTCCAAATTTTTTTCGCAAATTTTTTTGAAAATTTTTTTCGAAAAATTTTTTTGAAAATTTTTTTCGACAATTTTTTTGAAAATTTTTTTCGAAATTTTTTTTCAAAATTTTTTTCGAAAATTTTTTTGAAAATTTTTTTCGAAAATTTTTTGAAAATTTTTTTCGAAATTTTTTTTCAAATTTTTTTTCGAAAATTTTTTTTCGAAATTTTTTTTGAAAATTTTTTTAGAAAATTTTTTTTCGAAATTTTTTTCGAAATTTTTTTTAACAATTTTTTTCGAAATTTTTTTTCAAAATTTTTTTCGAAAATTTTTTTTCGAAATTTTTTTCGAAAATTTTTTTAAAAATTTTTTTGGAATTTTTTTTTCAAAATTTTTTTCGAAAATTTTTTTTCGAAAAATTTTTTTAAAAATTTTTTTCGAAAATTTTTTCGAAATTTTTTTTTTGGAATTTTTTTCGAAAATTTTTTTTCGAAATTTTTTTCGAAAATTTTTTTAAAAATTTTTTTCGAAATTTTTTTTCAAAATTTTTTTCGAAAATTTTTTTTTCAAATTTTTTTCGAAAATTTTTTTCCAAATTTTTTTTGCAAATTTTTTTTTCGAAATTTTTTTCGAAAATTTTTTTGAAAATTTTTTTCGAAAAATTTTTACGAAATTTTTTTCGAAAATTTTTTTTCGAAAATTTCTCTCAAAATTTTTTTCGAAAATTTTTTTCCAAATTTTTTTCGCAAATTTTTTTGAAAATTTTTTTCGAAAAATTTTTTTGAAAATTTTTTTCGAAAATTTTTTTCGAAAATTTTTTTTGAAAATTTTGTTCCAAATTTTTTTCGCAAATTTTTTTGAATGTTTTTTCGAAAAATTTTTTTGAAAATTTTTTTCGAAAATTGTTTTGAAAATTTTTTTCGAAATTTTTTTCAAAATTTTTTTCGAAAATTTTTTTTTGAAATTTTTTTCGAAAATTTTTTTTCGAAATTTTTTTCGAAAATTTTTTCGAAAATTTTTTTGAAAATTTTTTTCGAAAATTTTTTTTCGAAAATTTTTTTCAAAATTTTTTTCGAAATTTTTTTCGAAAATTTTTTTGAAAATTTTTTTCGAAAATTTTTTTTCGAAAATTTCTTTCAAAATTTTTTTCGAAAATTTTTTTCCCTATTTTTTTTTGCAAATTTTTTTGAAAATTTTTTTCGAAAATATTTTTGAAAATTTTTTTCGAAACTTTTTTTCAAAATTTTTTTCGAAAATTTTTTTTTGAAATTTTTTTACAAAATTTTTTTTCGAAATTTTTTTCGAAAATTTTTTTCAAAATTTTTTTCGAAAATTTTTTTCCAAATTGTTTTCGCAAATTTTTTTGTCTTTTTCGAAAAATTTTTTTGAAATTTTTTTTCGAAATTTTTTTTCAAAATTTTTTTCGAAAATTTTTTTTCGAAATTTTTTTCGAAACTTTTTTTTCGAAATTTTTTTCGAAAATTTTTTTGAAAATTTTTTTCGAAAATTTTTTTTCGAAAATTTCTTTCAAAATTTTTTTCGAAAATTTTTTTCCAAATTTTTTTCGCAAATTTTTTTGAAAATTTTTTTGAAAATTTTTTTCGAAAATTTTTTTGAAAATTTTTTTCGAAAATTTTTTTCGAAATTTTTTTCGAAAATTTTTTTAAAAATTTTTTTCGAAAAATTTTTTTAAAAAATTCTTTCGAAAATTTTTTTGAAAATTTTTTTCGAAAATTTTTTTTAGAAAATTTTTTTCAAAATTTTTTTCGAAAATTTTTTCCAAATTTTTTTCGAAAATTTTTATGAAAATTTTTTTCGAAATTTTTTTCGAAATTTTTTTTCAAAATTTTTTTCGAAAATTTTTTTTCGAAATTTATTTCAAAAATTTTTTTTCGAAATTTTTTTCGAAAATTTTTTTGAAAATTTTTTTCGAAAATTTTTTTGAAAATTTTTTTCGAAAATTTTTTTAAAAATTTTTTTCGAAATTTTTTTTCAAAATTTTTTTCGAAAATTTTTTTTCGAAAAATTTTTTTGAAAATTTTTTTCGAAAATTTTTTCGAAATTTTTTTTTGGAATTTTTTTCGAAAATTTTTTTTCGAAATTTTTTTCGAAAATTTTTTTGAAAATTTTTTTCGAAATTTTTTTCGAAAATTTTTTGAAAATTTTTTTCGAAATTTTTTTTCAAAATTTTTTTTGAAAATTTTTTTTCGAAATTTTTTTTGAAAATTTTTTTCGAAAATTTTTTTTCGAAATTTTTTTCGAAATTTTTTTTAACAATTTTTTTCGAAATTTTTTTTCAAAATTTTTTTCGAAAATTTTTTTTCGAAATTTTTTTCGAAAATTTTTTTGAAAATTTTTTTCGAAAAATTTTTACGAAATTTTTTTCGAAAATTTTTTTAAAAATTTTTTTCGAAAATTTTTTTTCGAAAATTTCTCTCAAAATTTTTTTCGAAAATTTTTTTCCAAATTTTTTTCGCAAATTTTTTTGAAAATTTTTTTCGAAAAATTTTTTTGAAAATTTTTTTCGAAAATTTTTTTCGAAAATTTTGTTCCAAATTTTTTTCGCAAATTTTTTTGAATGTTTTTTCGAAAAATTTTTTTGAAAATTTTTTTCGAAAATTGTTTTGAAAATTTTTTTCGAAATTTTTTTCAAAATTTTTTTCGAAAATTTTTTTTTGAAATTTTTTTCGAAAATTTTTTTTCGAAATTTTTTTCGAAAATTTTTTCGAAAATTTTTTTGAAAATTTTTTTCGAAAATTTTTTTTCGAAAATGTTTTTCAAAATTTTTTTCGAAATTTTTTTCGAAAATTTTTTTGAAAATTTTTTTCGAAAATTTTTTTTCGAAAATTTCTTTCAAAATTTTTTTCGAAAATTTTTTTTCCTATTTTTTTTAGCAAATTTTTTTGAAAATTTTTTTCGAAAATTTTTTTGAAAATTTTTTTCGAAACTTTTTTTCAAAATTTTTTTCGAAAATTTTTTTTTTAAATTTTTTTCGAAAATTTTTTTTCGAAATTTTTTTCGAAAATTTTTTTCAAAATTTTTTTCGAAAATTTTTTTCCAAATTGTTTTCGCAAATTTTTTTGTCTTTTTCCAAAAATTTTTTTGAAATTTTTTTTCGAAATTTTTTTTCAAAATTTTTTTCGAAAATTTTTTTTCGAAATTTTTTTCGAAACTTTTTTTTCGAAATTTTTTTCGAAAATTTTTTTGAAAATTTTTTTCGAAAATTTTTTTTCGAAAATTTCTTTCAAAATTTTTTTCGAAAATTTTTTTCCAGATTTTTTTCGCAAATTTTTTTGAAAATTTTTTTGAAAATTTTTTTCGAAAATTTTTTTTAAAAATTTTTTTCGAAAATTTTTTTGAAAATTTTTTTCGAAACTTTTTTTCAAAATTTTTTTCGAAAATTTTTTTTTGAAATTTTTTTCGAAAATTTTTTTTCGAAATTTTTTTCGAAAATTTTTTTTCAAAATTTTTTTCGAAAATTTTTTTTTGGAATTTTTTTCGAAAATTTTTTTTCGAAATTTTTTTCGAAAATTTTTTTCGAAATTTTTTTCGAAAATTTTTTTAAAAATTTTTTTCGAAAAATTTTTTTAAAAAATTCTTTCGAAAATTTTTTTGAAAATTTTTTTCGAAAATTTTTTTAAAAATTTTTTTCGAAAAATTTTTTTAAAAAATTCTTTCGAAAATTTTTTTGAAAATTTTTTTCGAAAATTTTTTTTAGAAAATTTTTTTCAAAATTTTTTTCGAAAATTTTTTCCAAATTTTTTTCGCAAATTTTTATGAAAATTTTTTTCGAAAAATTTTTTTGAAAATTTTTTTCGAAATTTTTTTTCAAAATTTTTTTCGAAAATTTTTTTTCGAAATTTATTTCAAAATTTTTTTTTCGAAATTTTTTTCGAAAATTTTTTTGAAAAATTTTTTCGAAAATTTTTTTTCGAAAATTTCTTTCAAAATTTTTTTCGAAAATTTTTTTCCAAATTTTTTTCGCAAATTTTTTTGAAAATTTTTTTCGAAAAATTTTTTTGAGAATTTTTTTCGAAAATTTTTTTGAAAATTTTTTTCGAAACTTTTTTTCAAAATTTTTTTCGAAAATTTTTTTTTGAAATTTTTTTCGAAAATTTTTTTTCGAAATTTTTTTTGAAAATTTTTTTGAAAATTTTTTTGAAAATTTTTTTCGAAAATTTTTTTTCGAAAATTTCTTTCAAAATTTTTTTCGAAAATTTTTTTCAAAATTTTTTTCGAAAATTTTTTTTCGAAATTTTTTTCGAAAATTTTTTTTCGAAATTTTTTTCGAAAATTTTTTTTCGAAATTTTTTTCGAAAATTTTTTTAAGAATTTTTTTCGAAATTTTTTTTCAAAATTTTTTTCAAAAATTTTTTTCCAAATTTTTTTCGAAAATTTTTTTCAAAATTTTTTTCGAAATTTTTTTCGAAATTTTTTTTAAAAATTTTTTTCGAAAATTTTTTTTTAAAAATTTTTTCAAAATTTTTTTCGCAAATTTTTTTCAGTTTTTTTCGAAAAATTTTTTTGAAAATTTTTTTCGAAAATTTTTTTGAAAATTTTTTTCGAAATTTTTTTCAAAATTTTTTTCGAAAATTTTTTTTCGAAATTTTTTTCGAAATTTTTTTTGAAAATTTTTTTCGGAAATTTTTTTGAAAATTTTTTTCGAAACTTTTTTTCAAAATTTTTTTCGAAAATTTTTTTTTGAAATTTTTTTCGAAAATTTTTTTTCGAAATTTTTTTCGAAAATTTTTTTAAAAATTTTTTTGAAATTTTTTTTCAAAATTTTTTTCGAAAATTTTTTTTCGAAATTTTTTTCGAAAATTTTTTTCAAAATTTTTTCGAAATTTTTTTCGAAATTTTTTTTCAAAATTTTTTTCAAAAAATTTTTTAAAAAAATTTTTTCGAATATTTTTTTTAAAAAATTTTATCGAAAATTTTTTTGAAAATTTTTTTCGAAAATTTTTTTTTCGAAAATTTTTTTCAAAATTTTTTTCGAAAATTTTTTCCAAATTTTTCTCGCAAATTTTTTTGAAAATTTTTTTCGAAAAATTTTTTTGAAAATTTTTTTCGAAAATTTTTTTGAAAATTTTTTACGAAATTTTTTTTCAAAATTTTTTTCGAAAATTTTCGAAAACTTTTTTTCGAAATTTTTTTCGAAAATTTTTTTAACAATTTTTTTCGAAATTTTTTTTCAAAATTTTTTTCGAAAATTTTTTTTCGAAATTTTTTTTGAAACTTTTTTTCAAAATTTTTTTCTTAAATTTTTTTTTGAAAATTTTTTTGAAAATTTTTTTAAAAATTTTTTTCGAATTTTTTTTTCAAAATTTTTTTTCGAAAATTTTTTTTCGAAAAATTTTTTTGAAAATTTTTTTCGAAAATTTTTTCGAAATTTTTTTTTTTGGAATTTTTTTCGAAAATTTTTTTTCGAAATTTTTTTCGAAAATTTTTTTAAAAATTTTTTTCGAAATTTTTTTTCAAAATTTTTTTCGAAAATTTTTTTTTCAAATTTTTTTCGAAAATTTTTTTCCAAATTTTTTTTGCAAATTTTTTTTTCGAAATTTTTTTCGAAAATTTTTTTGAAAATTTTTTTCGAAAAATTTTTACGAAATTTTTTTCGAAAATTTTTTTAAAAATTTTTTTCGAAAATTTTTTTTCGAAAATTTCTCTCAAAATTTTTTTCGAAAATTTTTTTCCAAATTTTTTTCGCAAATTTTTTTGAAAATTTTTTTCGAAAAATTTTTTTGAAAATTTTTTTCGAAAATTTTTTTCGAAAATTTTGTTCCAAATTTTTTTCGCAAATTTTTTTGAATGTTTTTTCGAAAAATATTTTTGAAAATTTTTTTCGAAAATTGTTTTGAAAATTTTTTTCGAAATTTTTTTCAAAATTTTTTTCGAAAATTTTTTTTTGAAATTTTTTTCGAAATTTTTTTCGAAAATTTTTTTCAAAATTTTTTTCGAAATTTTTTTCGAAAATTTTTTTCAAAATTTTTTTCAAAAAATTTTTTTAAAAAATTTTTTCGAAAATTTTTTTTTGAAATGTTTTTCAAAATTTTTTTCGAAAATTTTTTCCAAATTTTTTTCGCAAATTATTTTGAAAATTGTTTTCGAAAAATTTTTTTGAAAATTTTTTTCGAAAATTTTTTTGAAAATTTTTTTCGAAATTTTTTTTCAAAATTTTTTTCGAAAATTTTTTTGAAAATTTTTTTTCGAAATTTTTTTTGAAAATTTTTTTCGAAAATTTTTTTTCGAAATTTTTTTCGAAAATTTTTTTGAAAATTTTTTTCGAAATTTTTTTTCAAAATTTTTTTTGAAAATTTTTTTTCGAAATTTTTTTCGAAAATTTTTTTAAAAATTTTTTTGGAAATTTTTTTTCAAAATTTTTTTCGAAAATTTTCTTTCGAAAAATTTTTTTGAAAATTTTTTTCGAAATTTTTTTTCAAAATTTTTTTCGAAAATTTTTTTCAAAATTTTTTTCGAAAATTTTCTTTCGAAAAATTTTTTTGAAAATTTTTTTCGAAATTTTTTTCGAAAATTTTTTTCCAAATTTTTTTCGGAAATTTTTTTTTCGAAAGTTTTTTCGAAAATGTTTTTGAAAATTTTTTTCGAAAATTTTTTTTCGAAAATTTCTTTCAAAATTTATTTCGTAAATTTTTTTCCAATTTTTTTTCACAAATTTTTTTGAAAATTTTTTTCGAAATATTTTTTTGAAAATTTTTTTCGAAAATTTTTTTGAAAATTTTTTTCGAAACTTTTTTTCAAAATTTTTTTCGAAAATTTTTTTTTGAAATTTTTTTCGAAAATTTTTTTTCGAAATTTTTTTCAAAAATTTTTTTAAAAATTTTTTTCGAAATTTTTTTTCCAAATTTTTTTCGAAAATTTTTTTTCGAAATTTTTTTCGAAAATTTTTTTTCGAAATTTTTTTCGAAAATTTTTTTGAAAATTTTTTTCGAAAATTTTTTTGAAAATTTTTTTCGAAAATTTTTTTTCGAAAATCTCTTTCAAAATTTTTTTCGAAAATTTTTTTCCAAATTTTTTTCGCAAATTTTTTTGAAATTTTTTTTTGAAAAATTTTTTTGAAATTTTTTTTCGAAAATTTAAAATTTTTTTGAAAATTTTTTTCGAAACTTTTTTTCAAAATTTTTTTCGAAAATTTTTTTTTGAAATTTTTTTCGAAAATTTTTTTTCGAAATTTTCTTCGAAAATTTTTTTCAAAATTTTTTTCGAAAATTTTTTTCCAAATTATTTTCGCAAATTTTTTTGTTTTTTTCGAAAAATTTTTTTGAAAATTTTTTTGAAAATTTTTTTGAAAATTTTTTTCGAAAATTTTTTTGAAAATTTTTTTCGAAACTTTTTTTCAAAATTTTTTTCGAAAATTTTTTGAAATTTTTTTCGAAAATTTCTTTTCGAAATTTTTTTCGAAAATTTTTTTAAAAATTTTTTTCGAAATTTTTTTTCAAAATTTTTTTCGAAATTTTTTTTTCGAAATTTTTTTCGAAAATTTTTTATAAATTTTTTTCGAAATTTTTTTTCAAAATTTTTTTCAAAAAATTTTTTTCAAAATTTTTTTCAAAAAATTTTTTTCAAAATTTTTTTCGAAATTTTTTTTCAAAATTTTTTTCAAAAAATTTTTTTAAAAAATTTTTTCGAAAATTTTTTTTAAAAAATTTTTTCGAAAATTTTTTTGAAAATTTTTTTCGAAAATTTTTTTTCGAAAATTTTTTTCAAAATTTTTTTCGAAAATTTTTTCCAAATTTTTTTCGCAAATGTTTTTGAAAATTTTTTTCGAAAAATTTTTTTGAAAATTTTTTTCGAAAATTTTTTTGAAAATTTTTTTCGAAATTTTTTTTTGAAAATTTTTTTCGAAAATTTTTTTGAAACTTTTTTTCGAAAATTTTTTTGAAAATTTTTTACGAAATTTTTATTCAAAATTTTTTTCGAAAATTTTTTTTCGAAATTTTTTTTGAAAATTTTTTTCGAAAATTCTTTTTCGAAATTTTTTTCGAAAATTTTTTTAACAATTTTTTTTGGAATTTTTTTTCAAAATTTTTTTCGAAAATTTTTTTTCGAAATTTTTTTCGAAAATTTTTTTAAAAAATTTTTTCGAAATTTTTTTTCAAAATTTTTTTCAAAAATTTTATTTCGAAAAATTTTTTTGAAAATTTTTTTCGAAAAATTTTTTTGAAAATTTTTTTCGAAAATTTTTTTGAAAATTTTTTTCGAAATTTTTTTTCAAAATTTTTTTCGAAAATTTTTTTTTGGAATTTTTTTCGAAAATTTTTTTTCGAAATTTTTTTCGAAAATTTTTTTAAAAATTTTTTCGAAATTTTTTTTCAAAATTTTTTTCGAAAATTTTTTTTCGAAATTTCTTTCGAAAATTTTTTTAAAAATTTTTTTCGAAATTTTTTTTCAAAATTTTTTTCGAAAATTTCTTTTCGAAATTTTTTTCGAAAATTTTTTTCAAAATTTTTTTCGAAATTATTTTCGAAATTTTTTTTCAAAATTTTTTTTGAAAAGTTTTTTTAAAAAATTTTTTCGAAAATTTTTATGAAAATTTTTTTCGAAAATTTTTTTTCGAAAATTTTTTTCAAAATTTTTTCGAAAATTTTTTGACAAATTTTTTTCGCAAATTTTTTTTCGAAATTTTTTTCGAAAATTTTTTTGAAAATTTTTTTCGAAAATTTTTTTTCGAAAATTTCTTTCAAAATTTTTTTCGAAAATTTTTTTCCAAATTTTTTTCACAAATTTTTTTGAAAATTTTTTTCGAAAAATTTTTTTGAAAATTTTTTTTAAAAATGTTTTTGAAAATTTTTTTCGAAACTTTTTTTCAAAATTTTTTTCGAAAATTTTTTTTTGAAATTTTTTTCGAAAATTTTTTTTCGAAATTTGTTTCAAAAATTTTTTTAAAAATTTTTTTCGAAATTTTTTTTCCAAATTTTTTTCGAAAATTTTTTTTCGAAATTTTTTTCGAAAATTTTTTTTCGAAATTTTTTTCGAAAATTTTTTTGAAAATTTTTTTCGAAAATTTTTTTTCGAAAATTTCTTTCAAAATTTTTTTCGAAAATTTTTTTCGAAATTTTTTCCGAAAATTTTTTTCAAAATTTTTTTCAAAAAATGTTTTGAAATTTTTTTTCGAAAATTTTTTTTCGAAAATTTTTTTCGAAATTTTTTTCGAAAATTTTTTCCAAATTTTTTTCGCAAATTTTTTTGAAAATTTTTTTCGAAAAATTTTTTTGAAAATTTTTTTCGAAAATTGTTTTGAAAATTTTTTTCGAAATTTTTTTCAAAATTTTTTTCGAAAATTTTTTTTCGAAATTTTTTTCGAAAATTTTTTTCTAAATTTTTTTCGAAATTTTTTTTCAAAATTTTTTTCGAAAATTTTCTTTCAAAATTTTTTTCGAAAATTTTTTTCGCAAATTTTTTTGAAAATTTTTTTCGAAAAATTTTTTTGAAAATTTTTTTCGAAAATTTTTTTGAAAATTTTTTTCGAAACTTTTTTTCAAAATTTTTTTCGAAAATTTTTTTTTTAATTTTTTTCGAAAATTTTTTTTCGAAATTTTTTTCGAAAATTTTTTTAAAAATTTTTTTAAAAATTTTTTTCGAAATTTTTTTTCAAATTTTTTTCGAAACTTTTTTTTCGAAATTTTTTTCGAAAATGTTTTTCAAAATTTTTTTCGAAAATTTTTTTCGAAATTTTTTTCAAAAAATTTTTTTAAAAAATTTTTTCGAAAATTTTTTTTAAAAAATTTTATCGAAAATTTTTTTGAAAATTTTTTTCGAAAATTTTTTTTCGAAAATTTTTTTCAAAATTTTTTTCGAAAATTTTTTCCAAATTTTTTTCGCAAATTTTTTTGAAAATTTTTTTCGAAAAATTTTTTTGAAAATTTTTTTCGACAATTTTTTTGAAAATTTTTTTCGAAATTTTTTTTCAAAATTTTTTTCGAAAATTTTTTGAAAATTTTTTTCGAAATTTTTTTTCAAATTTTTTTTCGAAAATTTTTTTTCGAAATTTTTTTTGAAAATTTTTTTCGAAAATTTTTTTTCGAAATTTTTTTCGAAATTTTTTTTAACAATTTTTTTCGAAATTTTTTTTCAAAATTTTTTTCGAAAATTTTTTTTCGAAATTTTTTTCGAAAATTTTTTTAAAAATTTTTTTCGAATTTTTTTTTCAAAATTTTTTTCGAAAATTTTTTTTCGAAAAATTTTTTTGAAAATTTTTTTCGAAAATTTTTTCGAAATTTTTTTTTTGGAATTTTTTTCGAAAATTTTTTTTCGAAATTTTTTTCGAAAATTTTTTTAAAAATTTTTTTCGAAATTTTTTTTCAAAATTTTTTTCGAAAATTTTTTTCGAAAATTTTTTTCGAAAATTTTTTTCCAAATTTTTTTTGCAAATTTTTTTTTCGAAATTTTTTTCGAAAATTTTTTTGAAAATTTTTTTCGAAAAATTTTAACGAAATTTTTTTCGAAAATTTTTTTAAAAATTTTTTTCGAAAATTTTTTTTCGAAAATTTCTCTCAAAATTTTTTTCGAAAATTTTTTTCCAAATTTTTTTCGCAAATTTTTTTGAAAATTTTTTTCGAAAAATTTTTTTGAAAATTTTTTTCGAAAATTTTTTTAAAAATTTTTTTCGAAAATTTTTTTTCGAAAATTTCTCTCAAAATTTTTTTCGAAAATTTTTTTCCAAATTTTTTTCGCAAATTTTTTTGAAAATTTTTTTCGAAAAATTTTTTTGAAAATTTTTTTCGAAAATTTTTTTCGAAAATTTTTTTCGAAAATTTTGTTCCAAATTTTTTTCGCAAATTTTTTTGAATGTTTTTTCGAAAAATTTTTTTGAAAATTTTTTTCGAAAATTGTTTTGAAAATTTTTTTCGAAATTTTTTTCAAAATTTTTTTCGAAAATTTTTTTTTGAAATTTTTTTCGAAAATTTTTTTTCGAAATTTTTTTCGAAAATTTTTTCGAAAATTTTTTTGAAAATTTTTTTCGAAAATTTTTTTTCGAAAATTTTTTTCAAAATTTTTTTCGAAATTTTTTTCGAAAATTTTTTTGAAAATTTTTTTCGAAAATTTTTTTTCGAAAATTTCTTTCAAAATTTTTTTCGAAAATTTTTTTCCCTATTTTTTTTTGCAAATTTTTTTGAAAATTTTTTTCGAAAATTTTTTTGAAAATTTTTTTCGAAACTTTTTTTCAAAATTTTTTTCGAAAATTTTTTTTTGAAATTTTTTTCGAAAATTTTTTTTCGAAATTTTTTTCGAAAATTTTTTTCAAAATTTTTTTCGAAAATTTTTTTCCAAATTGTTTTCGCAAATTTTTTTGTCTTTTTCGAAAAATTTTTTTGAAATTTTTTTTCGAAATTTTTTTTCAAAATTTTTTTCGAAAATTTTTTTTCGAAATTTTTTTCGAAACTTTTTTTTCGAAATTTTTTTCGAAAATTTTTTTGAAAATTTTTTTCGAAAATTTTTTTTCGAAAATTTCTTTCAAAATTTTTTTCGAAAATTTTTTTCCAAATTTTTTTCGCAAATTTTTTTGAAAATTTTTTTGAAAATTTTTTTCGAAAATTTTTTTGAAAATTTTTTTCGAAAATTTTTTTGAAAATTTTTTTCGAAACTTTTTTTCAAAATTTTTTTCGAAAATTTTTTTTTGAAATTTTTTTCGAAAATTTTTTTTCGAAATTTTTTTCGAAAATTTTTTTTCAAAATTTTTTTCGAAAATTTTTTTTTGAATTTTTTTCGAAAATTTTTTTTCGAAATTTTTTTCGAAAATTTTTTTCGAAATTTTTTTCGAAAATTTTTTTAAAAATTTTTTTCGAAAAATTCCTTCGAAAATTTTTTTGAAAATTTTTTTCGAAAATTTTTTTTAGAAAATTTTTTTCAAAATTTTTTTCGAAAATTTTTTCCAAATTTTTTTCGCAAATTTTTATGAAAATTTTTTTCGAAAAATTTTTTTGAAAATTTTTTTCGAAATTTTTTTTCAAAATTTTTTTCGAAAATTTTTTTTCGAAATTTATTTCAAAAATTTTTTTTCGAAATTTTTTTCGAAAATTTTTTTGAAAAATTTTTTCGAAAATTTTTTTTCGAAAATTTCTTTCAAAATTTTTTTCGAAATTTTTTTCGAAAATTTTTTTTCGAAAATTTCTTTCAAAATTTTTTTCGAAAATTTTTTTCAAAATTTTTTTCGAAAATTTTTTTTCGAAATTTTTTTCGAAAATTTTTTTTCGAAATTTTTTTCGAAAATTTTTTTTCGAAATTTTTTTCGAAAATTTTTTTAAGAATTTTTTTCGAAATTTTTTTTCAAAATTTTTTTCAAATTTTTTTCCAAATTTTTTTTGAAAATTTTTTTCAAAATTTTTTTCGAAATTTTTTTCGAAAATTTTTTTTCGAAATTTTTTTCGAAAATTTTTTTTCGAAATTTTTTTCGAAAATTTTTTTAAGAATTTTTTTCGAAATTTTTTTTCAAAATTTTTTTCAAAAATTTTTTTCCAAATTTTTTTTAAAAATTTTTTTCAAAATTTTTTTCGAAATTTTTTTCGAAATTTTTTTTCAAAATTTTTTTCGAAAATTTTTTTTTTTAAATTTTTTCGAAAATTTTTTTGAAAATTTTTTTCGAAAATTTTTTTTTCAAAAATTTTTTTCAAAATTTTTTTCGAAAATTTTTTTCCAAATTTTTTTCGCAAATTTTTTTCAGTTTTTTTCGAAAAATTTTTTTGAAAATTTTTTTCGAAAATTTTTTTGAAAATTTTTTTCGAAATTTTTTTCAAAATTTTTTTCGAAAATTTTTTTTCGAAATTTTTTTCGAAATTTTTTTTGAAAATTTTTTTGAAAATTTTTTTCGAAACTTTTTTTCAAAATTTTTTTCGAAAATTTTTTTTTGAAATTTTTTTCGAAAATTTTTTTTCGAAATTTTTTTCGAAAATTTTTTTAAAAATTTTTTTGAAATTTTTTTTCAAAATTTTTTTCGAAAATTTTTTTTCGAAATTTTTTTCGAAAATTTTTTTCAAAATTTTTTCGAAATTTTTTTCGAAATTTTTTTTCAAAATTTTTTTCAAAAAATTTTTTAAAAAAATTTTTTCGAATATTTTTTTTAAAAAATTTTATCGAAAATTTTTTTGAAAATTTTTTTCGAAAATTTTTTTTTCGAAAATTTTTTTCAAAATTTTTTTCGAAAATTTTTTCCAAATTTTTCTCGCAAATTTTTTTGAAATTTTTTTTCGAAAAATTTTTTTGAAAATTTTTTTCGAAAATTTTTTTGAAAATTTTTTACGAAATTTTTTTTCAAAATTTTTTTCGAAAATTTTTTTGAAAATTTTTTTCGAAAATTTTTTTGAAAATTTTTTTCAAAATTTTTTTTCAAAATTTTTTTCGAAAATTTTTTTTCGAAATTTTTTTTGAAAATTTTTTTCGAAAACTTTTTTTCGAAATTTTTTTCGAAAATTTTTTTAACAATTTTTTTCGAAATTTTTTTTCAAAATTTTTTTCGAAAATTTTTTTTCGAAATTTTTTTCGAAACTTTTTTTCAAAATTTTTTTCTTAAATTTTTTTTTGAAAATTTTTTCGAAAATTTTTTTAAAAATTTTTTTCGAATTTTTTTTTCAAAATTTTTTTCGAAAATTTTTTTTCGAAAAATTTTTTTGAAAATTTTTTTCGAAAATTTTTTCGAAATTTTTTTTTTGGAATTTTTTTCGAAAATTTTTTTTCGAAATTTTTTTCGAAAATTTTTTTAAAAATTTTTTTCGAAATTTTTTTTCAAAATTTTTTTCGAAAATTTTTTTTTCAAATTTTTTTCGAAAATTTTTTTCCAAATTTTTTTTGCAAATTTTTTTTTCGAAATTTTTTTCGAAAATTTTTTTGAAAATTTTTTTCGAAAAATTTTTACGAAATTTTTTTCGAAAATTTTTTTAAAAATTTTTTTCGAAAATTTTTTTTCGAAAATTTCTCTCAAAATTTTTTTCGAAAATTTTTTTCCAAATTTTTTTCGCAAATTTTTTTGAAAATTTTTTTCGAAAAATTTTTTTGAAAATTTTTTTCGAAAATTTTTTTCGAAAATTTTTTTCGAAAATTTTGTTCCAAATTTTTTTCGCAAATTTTTTTGAATGTTTTTTCGAAAAATTTTTTTGAAAATTTTTTTCGAAAATTGTTTTGAAAATTTTTTTCGAAATTTTTTTCAAAATTTTTTTCGAAAATTTTTTTTTGAAATTTTTTTTGAAATTTTTTTCGAAAATTTTTTTCAAAATTTTTTTCGAAATTTTTTTCGAAAATTTTTTTCAAAATTTTTTTCAAAAAATTTTTTTTGAAAATTTTTTTCGAAAATTTTTTTTCGAAATTTTTTTCGAAAATTTTTTTGAAAATTTTTTTCGAAATTTTTTTTCAAAATTTTTTTCGAAAATTTTTTTTCGAAATTTTTTTCGAAAATTTTTTTAAAAATTTTTTTGGAAATTTTTTTTCAAAATTTTTTTCGAAAATTTTCTTTCGAAAAATTTTTTTGAAAATTTTTTTCGAAATTTTTTTCAAAATTTTTTTCGAAAATTTTCTTTCGAAAACTTTTTTTGAAAATTTTTTTCGAAATTTTTTTCGAAAATTTTTTTCCAAATTGTTTTCGCAAATTTTTTTGTCTTTTTCGAAAAATTTTTTTGAAATTTTTTTTCGAAATTTTTTTTCAAAATTTTTTTCGAAAATTTTTTTTCGAAATTTTTTTCGAAACTTTTTTTTCGAAATTTTTTTCGAAAATTTTTTTGAAAATTTTTTTCGAAAATTTTTTTTCGAAAATTTCTTTCAAAATTTTTTTCGAAAATTTTTTTCCAAATTTTTTTCGCAAATTTTTTTGAAAATTTTTTTGAAAATTTTTTTCGAAAATTTTTTTGAAAATTTTTTTCGAAAATTTTTTTGAAAATTTTTTTCGAAACTTTTTTTCAAAATTTTTTTCGAAAATTTTTTTTTGAAATTTTTTTCGAAAATTTTTTTTCGAAATTTTTTTCGAAAATTTTTTTTCAAAATTTTTTTCGAAAATTTTTTTTTGGAATTTTTTTCGAAAATTTTTTTTCGAAATTTTTTTCGAAAATTTTTTTCGAAATTTTTTTCGAAAATTTTTTTAAAAATTTTTTTCGAAAAATTTTTTTATAAAATTCTTTCGAAAATTTTTTTGAAAATTTTTTTCGAAAATTTTTTTTAGAAAATTTTTTTCAAAATTTTTTTCGAAAATTTTTTCCAAATTTTTTTCGAAAATTTTTATGAAAATTTTTTTCGAAATTTTTTTCGAAATTTTTTTTCAAAATTTTTTTCGAAAATTTTTTTTCGAAATTTATTTCAAAAATTTTTTTTCGAAATTTTTTTCGAAAATTTTTTTGAAAATTTTTTTCGAAAATTTTTTTGAAAATTTTTTTCGAAAATTTTTTTTCGAAAATTTCTTTCAAAATTTTTTTCGAAAATTTTTTCCAAATTTTTTTCGCAAATTTTTTTGAAAAGTTTTTTCGAAAAATTTTTTTGAAAATTTTTTTCGACAATTTTTTTGAAAATTTTTTTCGAAAATTTTTTTCAAAATTTTTTTCGAAATTTTTTTCGAAAATTTTTTTGAAAATTTTTTTCGAAAATTTTTTTTCGAAAATTTCTTTCAAAATTTTTTTCGAAAATTTTTTTCCCTATTTTTTTTAGCAAATTTTTTTGAAAATTTTTTTCGAAAATTTTTTTGAAAATTTTTTTCGAAACTTTTTTTCAAAATTTTTTTCGAAAATTTTTTTTTGAAATTTTTTTCGAAAATTTTTTTTTGGAAATTTTTTTCGAAAATTTTTTTCAAAATTTTTTTCGAAAATTTTTTTCCAAATTGTTTTCGCAAATTTTTTTGTCTTTTTCGAAAAATTTTTTTGAAATTTTTTTTCGAAATTTTTTTTCAAAATTTTTTTCGAAAATTTTTTTTCGAAATTTTTTTCGAAACTTTTTTTTCGAAATTTTTTTCGAAAATTTTTTTGAAAATTTTTTTCGAAAATTTTTTTTCGAAAATTTCTTTCAAAATTTTTTTCGAAAATTTTTTTCCAAATTTTTTTCGCAAATTTTTTTGAAAATTTTTTTGAAAATTTTTTTCGAAAATTTTTTTGAAAATTTTTTTCGAAAATTTTTTTGAAAATTTTTTTCGAAACTTTTTTTCAAAATTTTTTTCGAAAATTTTTTTTAAAAATTTTTTTCGAAAATTTTTTTTCGAAATTTTTTTCGAAAATTTTTTTTCAAAATTTTTTTCGAAAATTTTTTTTTGGAATTTTTTTCGAAAATTTTTTTTCGAAATTTTTTTCGAAAATTTTTTTCGAAATTTTTTTCGAAAATTTTTTTAAAAATTTTTTTCGAAAAATTTTTTTAAAAAATTCTTTCGAAAATTTTTTTGAAAATTTTTTTCGAAAATTTTTTTTAGAAAATTTTTTTCAAAATTTTTTTCGCAAATTTTTATGAAAATTTTTTTCGAAAAATTTTTTTGAAAATTTTTTTCGAAATTTTTTTTCAAAATTTTTTTCGAAAATTTTTTTTCGAAATTTATTTCAAAATTTTTTTTTCGAAATTTTTTTCGAAAATTTTTTTGAAAAATTTTTTCGAAAATTTTTTTTCGAAAATTTCTTTCAAAATTTTTTTCGCAAATTTTTTTGAAAATTTTTTTCGAAAAATTTTTTTGAGAATTTTTTTCGAAAATTTTTTTGAAAATTTTTTTCGAAACTTTTTTTCAAAATTTTTTTCGAAAATTTTTTTTTGAAATTTTTTTCGAAAATTTTTTTTCGAAATTTTTTTTGAAAATTTTTTTGAAAATTTTTTTCGAAAATTTTTTTTCGAAAATTTCTTTCAAAATTTTTTTCGAAAATTTTTTTCAAAATTTTTTTCGAAAATTTTTTTTCGAAATTTTTTTCGAAAATTTTTTTTCGAAATTTTTTTCGAAAATTTTTTTAAGAATTTTTTTCGAAATTTTTTTTCGAAATTTTTTTCGAAAATTTTTTGAAAATTTTTTTCGAAAATTTTTTTTCGAAAATTTCTTTCAAAATTTTTTTCGAAAATTTTTTTCCAAATTTTTTTCGCAAATTTTTTTGAAAATTTTTTTTGAAAAATTTTTTTGAAATTTTTTTTTCGAAAATTTAAAATTTTTTTGAAAATTTTTTTCGAAACTTTTTTTCAAAATTTTTTTCGAAAATTTTTTTTTGAAATTTTTTTCGAAAATTTTTTTTCGAAATTTTTTTCAAAAATTTTTTTAAAATTTTTTTTCGAAATTTTTTTTCCAAATTTTTTTCGAAAATTTTTTTTCGAAATTTTTTTCGAAAATTTTTTTTACGAAATTTTTTTCGAAAATTTTTTTTCAATAATTTCTTTCAAATTTTTTTTCGAAAATTTTTTTCCAAATTTTTTTTGCAAATTTTTTTGAAAATTTTTTTCGAAAAAGTTTTTTGAAAATTTTTTTACAAAATTTTTTTGAAAATTTGTTTCGAAACTTTTTTCAAAATTTTTTTCGAAATTTTTTTTTGAAATTTTTTTCGAAAATTTTTTTTCGAAATTTTTTTCGAAAATTTTTTTAAAAATTTTTTTCGAAATTTTTTTTCAAAATTTTTTTCAAAAATTTTTTTTCGAAATTTTTTTCGAAAATTTTTTTCAAAATTTTTTTCGAAATTTTTTTCGAAAATTTTTTTCAAAATTTTTTTCAAAAAATTTTTTTAAAAAATTTTTTCGAAAATTTTTTTTTGAAATGTTTTTCAAAATTTTTTTCGAAAATTTTTTCCAAATTTTTTTCGCAAATTTTTTTGAAAATTGTTTTCGAAAAATTTTTTTGAAAATTTTTTTCGAAAATTTTTTTGAAAATTTTTTTCGAAATTTTTTTTCAAAATTTTTTTCGAAAATTTTTTTGAAAATTTTTTTTCGAAATTTTTTTTGAAAATTTTTTTCGAAAATTTTTTTTCGAAATTTTTTTCGAAAATTTTTTTGAAAATTTTTTTCGAAATTTTTTTTCAAAATTTTTTTCGAAAATTTTTTTTCGAAATTTTTTTCGAAAATTTTTTTAAAAATTTTTTTGGAAATTTTTTTTCAAAATTTTTTTCGAAAATTTTCTTTCGAAAAATTTTTTTGAAAATTTTTTTCGAAATTTTTTTTCAAAATTTTTTTCGAAAATTTTTTTCAAAATTTTTTTCGAAAATTTTCTTTCGAAAAATTTTTTTGAAAATTTTTTTCGAAATTTTTTTCGAAAATTTTTTTCCAAATTTTTTTCGGAAATTTTTTTTTCGAAAGTTTTTTCGAAAATGTTTTTGAAAATTTTTTTCGAAAATTTTTTTTCGAAAATTTCTTTCAAAATTTATTTCGTAAATTTTTTTCCAAATTTTTTTCACAAATTTTTTTGAAAATTTTTTTCGAAATATTTTTTTGAAAATTTTTTTCGAAAATTTTTTTGAAAATTTTATTAAAAATTTTTTTCGAAAAATTTTTTAAAAAAATTCTTTCGAAAATTTTTTTTCGAAAATCTCTTTCAAAATTTTTTTCGAAAATTTTTTTCCAAATTTTTTTCGCAAATTTTTTTGAAAATTTTTTTTTAAAAATTTTTTTGAAATTTTTTTTCGAAAATTTAAAATTTTTTTGAAAATTTTTTTCGAAACTTTTTTTCAAAATTTTTTTCGAAAATTTTTTTTTGAAATTTTTTTCGAAAATTTTCTTTCGAAATTTTCTTCGAAAATTTTTTTCAAAATTTTTTTCGAAAATTTTTTTCCAAATTATTTTCGCAAATTTTTTTGTTTTTTTCGAAAAATTTTTTTGAAAATTTTTTTGAAAATTTTTTTGAAAATTTTTTTCGAAAATTTTTTTGAAAATTTTTTTCGAAACTTTTTTTCAAAATTTTTTTCGAAAATTTTTTGAAATTTTTTTCGAAAATTTCTTTTCGAAATTTTTTTCGAAAATTTCTTTTCGAAATTTTTTTCGAAAATTTTTTTAAAAATTTTTTTCGAAATTTTTTTTCAAAATTTTTTTCGAAATTTTTTTTTCGAAATTTTTTTCGAAAATTTTTTATAAATTTTTTTCGAAATTTTTTTTCAAAATTTTTTTCAAAAAATTTTTTTCAAAATTTTTTTCAAAAAATTTTTTTCAAAATTTTTTTCGAAATTTTTTTTCAAAATTTTTTTCAAAAAATTTTTTTAAAAAATTTTTTCGAAAATTTTTTTTAAAAAATTTTTTCGAAAATTTTTTTGAAAATTTTTTTCGAAAATTTTTTTTCGAAAATTTTTTTCAAAATTTTTTTCGAAAATTTTTTCCAAATTTTTTTCGCAAATGTTTTTGAAAATTTTTTTCGAAAAATTTTTTTGAAAATTTTTTTCGAAAATTTTTTTGAAAATTTTTTTCGAAATTTTTTTTTGAAAATTTTTTTCGAAAATTTTTTTGAAAATTTTTTTCGAAAATTTTTTTGAAAATTTTTTTCGAAATTTTTATTCAAAATTTTTTTCGAAAATTTTTTTTCGAAATTTTTTTTGAAAATTTTTTTCGAAAATTCTTTTTCGAAATTTTTTTCGAAAATTTTTTTAACAATTTTTTTTGGAATTTTTTTTCAAAATTTTTTTCGAAAATTTTTTTTCGAAATTTTTTTCGAAAATTTTTTTAAAAAATTTTTTCGAAATTTTTTTTCAAAATTTTTTTCAAAAATTTTATTTCGAAAAATTTTTTTGAAAATTTTTTTCGAAAAATTTTTTTGAAAATTTTTTTCGAAAATTTTTTTGAAAATTTTTTTCGAAATTTTTTTTCAAAATTTTTTTCGAAAATTTTTTTTTGGAATTTTTTTCGAAAATTTTTTTTCGAAATTTTTTTCGAAAATTTTTTTAAAAATTTTTTCGAAATTTTTTTTCAAAATTTTTTTCGAAAATTTTTTTTCGAAATTTCTTTCGAAAATTTTTTTAAAAATTTTTTTCGAAATTTTTTTTCAAAATTTTTTTCGAAAATTTCTTTTCGAAATTTTTTTCGAAAATTTTTTTCAAAATTTTTTTCGAAATTATTTTCGAAATTTTTTTTCAAAATTTTTTTTGAAAAGTTTTTTTAAAAAATTTTTTCGAAAATTTTTATGAAAATTTTTTTCGAAAATTTTTTTTCGAAAATTTTTTTCAAAATTTTTTTGAAAATTTTTTTCGAAAATGTTTTTTCGAAAATTTCTTTCAAAATTTTTTTCGAAAATTTTTTTCCAAATTTTTTTCACAAATTTTTTTGAAAATTTTTTTCGAAAAATTTTTTTGAAAATTTTTTTTGAAAATTTTTTTGAAAATTTTTTTCGAAACTTTTTTTCAAAATTTTTTTCGAAAATTTTTTTTTGAAATTTTTTTCGAAAATTTTTTTTCGAAATTTTTTTCAAAAATTTTTTTAAAAATTTTTTTCGAAATTTTTTTTCCAAATTTTTTTCGAAAATTTTTTTTCGAAATTTTTTTCGAAAATTTTTTTTCGAAATTTTTTTCGAAAATTTTTTTGAAAATTTTTTTCGAAAATTTTTTTTCGAAAATTTCTTTCAAAATTTTTTTCGAAAATTTTTTTCGAAATTTTTTCCGAAAATTTTTTTCAAAATTTTTTTCAAAAAATTTTTTGAAATTTTTTTTCGAAAATTTTTTTTCGAAAATTTTTTTCGAAATTTTTTTCGAAAATTTTTTCCAAATTTTTTTCGCAAATTTTTTTGAAAATTTTTTTCGAAAATTGTTTTGAAAATTTTTTTCGAAATTTTTTTCAAAATTTTTTTCGAAAATTTTTTTTCGAAATTTTTTTCGAAAATTTTTTTAGAAATTTTTTTCGAAATTTTTTTTCAAAATTTTTTTCGAAAATTTTCTTTCAAAATTTTTTTCGAAAATTTTTTTCGCAAATTTTTTTGAAAATTTTTTTCGAAAAATTTTTTTGAAAATTTTTTTCGAAAATTTTTTTGAAAATTTTTTTCGAAACTTTTTTTCAAAATTTTTTTCGAAAATTTTTTTTTTAATTTTTTTCGAAAATTTTTTTTCGAAATTTTTTTCGAAAATTTTTTTAAAAATTTTTTTCGAAATTTTTTTTCAAAATTTTTTTTGGAAACTTTTTTTTCGAAATTTTTTTCAAAAAATTTTTTTAAAAAATTTTTTCGAAAATTTTTTTTAAAAAATTTTATCGAAAATTTTTTTGAAAATTTTTTTCGAAAATTTTTTTTCGAAAATTTTTTTCAAAATTTTTTTCGAAAATTTTTTCCAAATTTTTTTCGCAAATTTTTTTGAAAATTTTTTTCGAAAAATTTTTTTGAAAATTTTTTTCGACAATTTTTTTGAAAATTTTTTTCGAAATTTTTTTTCAAATTTTTTTTCGAAAATTTTTTTTCGAAATTTTTTTTGAAAATTTTTTTAGAAAATTTTTTTTCGAAATTTTTTTCGAAATTTTTTTTAACAATTTTTTTCGAAATTTTTTTTCAAAATTTTTTTCGAAAATTTTTTTTCGAAATTTTTTTCGAAAATTTTTTTAAAAATTTTTTTCGAATTTTTTTTTCAAAATTCTTTTCGAAAATTTTTTTTCGAAAAATTTTTTTAAAAATTTTTTTCGAAAATTTTTTCGAAATTTTTTTTTTGGAATTTTTTTCGAAAATTTTTTTTCGAAATTTTTTTCGAAAATTTTTTTAAAAATTTTTTTCGAAATTTTTTTTCAAAATTTTTTTCGAAAATTTTTTTTTCAAATTTTTTTCGAAAATTTTTTTCCAAATTTTTTTTGCAAATTTTTTTTTCGAAATTTTTTTCGAAAATTTTTTTGAAAATTTTTTTCGAAAAATTTTTACGAAATTTTTTTCGAAAATTTTTTTAAAAATTTTTTTCGAAAATTTTTTTTCGAAAATTTCTCTCAAAATTTTTTTCGAAAATTTTTTTCCAAATTTTTTTCGCAAATTTTTTTGAAAATTTTTTTCGAAAAATTTTTTTGAAAATTTTTTTCGAAAATTTTTTTCGAAAATTTTTTTCGAAAATTTTGTTCCAAATTTTTTTCGCAAATTTTTTTGAATGTTTTTTCGAAAAATTTTTTTGAAAATTTTTTTCGAAAATTGTTTTGAAAATTTTTTTCGAAATTTTTTTCAAAATTTTTTTCGAAAATTTTTTTTTGAAATTTTTTTCGAAAATTTTTTTTCGAAATTTTTTTCGAAAATTTTTTCGAAAATTTTTTTGAAAATTTTTTTCGAAAATTTTTTTTCGAAAATTTTTTTCAAAATTTTTTTCGAAATTTTTTTCGAAAATTTTTTTGAAAATTTTTTTCGAAAATTTTTTTTCGAAAATTTCTTTCAAAATTTTTTTCGAAAATTTTTTTCCCTATTTTTTTTTGCAAATTTTTTTGAAAATTTTTTTCGAAAATATTTTTGAAAATTTTTTTCGAAACTTTTTTTCAAAATTTTTTTCGAAAATTTTTTTTTGAAATTTTTTTACAAAATTTTTTTTCGAAATTTTTTTCGAAATTTTTTTTCAAAATTTTTTTCGAAAATTTTTTTCCAAATTGTTTTCGCAAATTTTTTTGTCTTTTTCGAAAAATTTTTTTGAAATTTTTTTTCGAAATTTTTTTTCAAAATTTTTTTCGAAAATTTTTTTTCGAAATTTTTTTCGAAACTTTTTTTTCGAAATTTTTTTCGAAAATTTTTTTGAAAATTTTTTTCGAAAATTTTTTTTCGAAAATTTCTTTCAAAATTTTTTTCGAAAATTTTTTTCCAAATTTTTTTCGCAAATTTTTTTGAAAATTTTTTTGAAAATTTTTTTCGAAAATTTTTTTGAAAATTTTTTTCGAAAATTTTTTTCGAAATTTTTTTCGAAAATTTTTTTAAAAATTTTTTTCGAAAAATTTTTTTAAAAAATTCTTTCGAAAATTTTTTTGAAAATTTTTTTCGAAAATTTTTTTTAGAAAATTTTTTTCAAAATTTTTTTCGAAAATTTTTTCCAAATTTTTTTCGAAAATTTTTATGAAAATTTTTTTCGAAATTTTTTTCGAAATTTTTTTTCAAAATTTTTTTCGAAAATTTTTTTTCGAAATTTATTTCAAAAATTTTTTTTCGAAATTTTTTTCGAAAATTTTTTTGAAAATTTTTTTCGAAAATTTTTTTGAAAATTTTTTTCGAAAATTTTTTTTCGAAAATTTCTTTCAAAATTTTTTTCGAAAATTTTTTCCAAATTTTTTTCGCAAATTTTTTTGAAAATTTTTTTCGAAAAATTTTTTTGAAAATTTTTTTCGACAATTTTTTTGAAAATTTTTTTCGAAATTTTTTTTCAAAATTTTTTTCGAAAATTTTTTTGAAAATTTTTTTCGAAAATTTTTTGAAAATTTTTTTCGAAATTTTTTTTCAAAATTTTTTTTGAAAATTTTTTTTCGAAATTTTTTTTGAAAATTTTTTTCGAAAATTTTTTTTCGAAATTTTTTTCGAAATTTTTTTTAACAATTTTTTTCGAAATTTTTTTTCAAAATTTTTTTCGAAAATTTTTTTTCGAAATTTTTTTCGAAAATTTTTTTAAAAATTTTTTTCGAATTTTTTTTTCAAAATTTTTTTCGAAAATTTTTTTTCGAAAAATTTTTTTGAAAATTTTTTTCGAAAATTTTTTCGAAATTTTTTTTTGGAATTTTTTTCGAAAATTTTTTTTCGAAATTTTTTTCGAAAATTTTTTTGAAAATTTTTTTCGAAATTTTTTTCGAAAATTTTTTGAAAATTTTTTTCGAAATTTTTTTTCAAAATTTTTTTTGAAAATTTTTTTTCGAAATTTTTTTTGAAAATTTTTTTCGAAAATTTTTTTTCGAAATTTTTTTCGAAATTTTTTTTAACAATTTTTTTCGAAATTTTTTTTCAAAATTTTTTTCGAAAATTTTTTTTCGAAATTTTTTTCGAAAATTTTTTTGAAAATTTTTTTCGAAAAATTTTTACGAAATTTTTTTCGAAAATTTTTTTAAAAATTTTTTTCGAAAATTTTTTTTCGAAAATTTCTCTCAAAATTTTTTTCGAAAATTTTTTTCCAAATTTTTTTCGCAAATTTTTTTGAAAATTTTTTTCGAAAAATTTTTTTGAAAATTTTTTTCGAAAATTTTTTTCGAAAATTTTGTTCCAAATTTTTTTCGCAAATTTTTTTGAATGTTTTTTCGAAAAATTTTTTTGAAAATTTTTTTCGAAAATTGTTTTGAAAATTTTTTTCGAAATTTTTTTCAAAATTTTTTTCGAAAATTTTTTTTTGAAATTTTTTTCGAAAATTTTTTTTCGAAATTTTTTTCGAAAATTTTTTCGAAAATTTTTTTGAAAATTTTTTTCGAAAATTTTTTTTCGAAAATGTTTTTCAAAATTTTTTTCGAAATTTTTTTCGAAAATTTTTTTGAAAATTTTTTTCGAAAATTTTTTTTCGAAAATTTCTTTCAAAATTTTTTTCGAAAATTTTTTTCCCTATTTTTTTTAGCAAATTTTTTTGAAAATTTTTTTCGAAAATTTTTTTGAAAATTTTTTTCGAAACTTTTTTTCAAAATTTTTTTCGAAAATTTTTTTTTGAAATTTTTTTCGAAAATTTTTTTTCGAAATTTTTTTCGAAAATTTTTTTCAAAATTTTTTTCGAAAATTTTTTTCCAAATTGTTTTCGCAAATTTTTTTGTCCTTTTCGAAAAATTTTTTTGAAATTTTTTTTCGAAATTTTTTTTCAAAATTTTTTTCGAAAATTTTTTTTCGAAATTTTTTTCGAAACTTTTTTTTCGAAATTTTTTTCGAAAATTTTTTTGAAAATTTTTTTCGAAAATTTTTTTTCGAAAATTTCTTTCAAAATTTTTTTCGAAAATTTTTTTCCAAATTTTTTTCGAAAATTTTTTTGAAAATTTTTTTGAAAATTTTTTTCGAAAATTTTTTTGAAAATTTTTTTCGAAAATTTTTTTGAAAATTTTTTTCGAAACTTTTTTTCAAAATTTTTTTCGAAAATTTTTTTTTGAAATTTTTTTCGAAAATTTTTTTTCGAAATTTTTTTCGAAAATTTTTTTTCAAAATTTTTTTCGAAAATTTTTTTTTGGAATTTTTTTCGAAAATTTTTTTTCGAAATTTTTTTCGAAAATTTTTTTCGAAATTTTTTTCGAAAATTTTTTTAAAAATTTTTTTCGAAAAATTTTTTTAAAAAATTCTTTCGAAAATTTTTTTGAAAATTTTTTTCGAAAATTTTTTTAAAAATTTTTTTCGAAAAATTTTTTTAAAAAATTCTTTCGAAAATTTTTTTGAAAATTTTTTTCGAAAATTTTTTCCAAATTTTTTTCGCAAATTTTTATGAAAATTTTTTTCGAAAAATTTTTTTGAAAATTTTTTTCGAAATTTTTTTTCAAAATTTTTTTCGAAAATTTTTTTTCGAAATTTATTTCAAAATTTTTTTTTCGAAATTTTTTTCGAAAATTTTTTTGAAAAATTTTTTCGAAAATTTTTTTTCGAAAATTTCTTTCAAAATTTTTTTCGAAAATTTTTTTCCAAATTTTTTTCGCAAATTTTTTTGAAAATTTTTTTCGAAAAATTTTTTTGAGAATTTTTTTCGAAAATTTTTTTGAAAATTTTTTTCGAAACTTTTTTTCAAAATTTTTTTCGAAAATTTTTTTTTGAAATTTTTTTCGAAAATTTTTTTTCGAAATTTTTTTTGAAAATTTTTTTGAAAATTTTTTTGAAAATTTTTTTCGAAAATTTTTTTTCGAAAATTTCTTTCAAAATTTTTTTCGAAAATTTTTTTCAAAATTTTTTTCGAAAATTTTTTTTCGAAATTTTTTTCGAAAATTTTTTTTCGAAATTTTTTTCGAAAATTTTTTTAAGAATTTTTTTCGAAATTTTTTTTCAAAATTTTTTTCAAAAATTTTTTTCCAAATTTTTTTCGAAAATTTTTTTCAAAATTTTTTTCGGAATTTTTTTCGAAATTTTTTTTTAAAATTTTTTTTTAAAATTTTTTTCGAAAATTTTTTTTTTTAAATTTTTTCGAAAATTTTTTTGAAAATTTTTTTCGAAAATTTTTTTTTCAAAATTTTTTTTCAAAATTTTTTTCGAAAATTTTTTTCAAAATTTTTTTCGCAAATTTTTTTCAGTTTTTTTCGAAAAATTTTTTTGAAAATTTTTTTCGAAAATTTTTTTGAAAATTTTTTTCGAAATTTTTTTCAAAATTTTTTTCGAAAATTTTTTTTCGAAATTTTTTTCGAAATTTTTTTTGAAAATTTTTTTCGGAAATTTTTTTGAAAATTTTTTTCGAAACTTTTTTTCAAAATTTTTTTCGAAAATTTTTTTTTGAAATTTTTTTCGAAAATTTTTTTTCGAAATTTTTTTCGAAAATTTTTTTAAAAATTTTTTTGAAATTTTTTTTCAAAATTTTTTTTCGAAAATTTTTTTTCGAAATTTTTTTCGAAAATTTTTTTCAAAATTTTTTTCGAAAATTTTTTTTTGAAATTTTTTTCGAAAATTTTTTTTCGAAATTTTTTTTAAAATTTTTTTCGAAAATTTTTTTTTCGAAAATTTTTTTCAAAATTTTTTTCGAAAATTTTTTCCAAATTTTTCTCGCAAATTTTTTTGAAAATTTTTTTCGAAAAATTTTTTTGAAAATTTTTTTCGAAAATTTTTTTGAAAATTTTTTACGAAATTTTTTTTCAAAATTTTTTTCGAAAATTTTCGAAAACTTTTTTTCGAAATTTTTTTCGAAAATTTTTTTAACAATTTTTTTCGAAATTTTTTTTCAAAATTTTTTTCGAAAATTTTTTTTCGAAATTTTTTTCGAAACTTTTTTTCAAAATTTTTTTCTTAAATTTTTTTTTGAAAATTTTTTTGAAAATTTTTTTAAAAATTTTTTTCGAATTTTTTTTTCAAAATTTTTTTCGAAAATTTTTTTTCGAAAAATTTTTTTGAAAATTTTTTTCGAAAATTTTTTCGAAATTTTTTTTTTTGGAATTTTTTTCGAAAATTTTTTTTCGAAATGTTTTTCGAAAATTTTTTTAAAAATTTTTTTCGAAATTTTTTTTCAAAATTTTTTTCGAAAATTTTTTTTTCAAATTTTTTTCGAAAATTTTTTTCCAAATTTTTTTTGCAAATTTTTTTTTCGAAATTTTTTTCGAAAATTTTTTTGAAAATTTTTTTCGAAAAATTTTTACGAAATTTTTTTCGAAAATTTTTTTAAAAATTTTTTTCGAAAATTTTTTTTCGAAAATTTCTCTCAAAATTTTTTTCGAAAATTTTTTTCCAAATTTTTTTCGCAAATTTTTTTGAAAATTTTTTTCGAAAAATTTTTTTGAAAATTTTTTTCGAAAATTTTTTTCGAAAATTTTTTTCGAAAATTTTGTTCCAAATTTTTTTCGCAAATTTTTTTGAATGTTTTTTCGAAAAATATTTTTGAAAATTTTTTTCGAAAATTGTTTTGAAAATTTTTTTCGAAATTTTTTTCAAAATTTTTTTCGAAAATTTTTTTTTGAAATTTTTTTCGAAATTTTTTTCGAAAATTTTTTTCAAAATTTTTTTCGAAATTTTTTTCGAAAATTTTTTTCAAAATTTTTTTCAAAAAATTTTTTTAAAAAATTTTTTCGAAAATTTTTTTTTGAAATGTTTTTCAAAATTTTTTTCGAAAATTTTTTCCAAATTTTTTTCGCAAATTATTTTGAAAATTGTTTTCGAAAAATTTTTTTGAAAATTTTTTTCGAAAATTTTTTTGAAAATTTTTTTCGAAATTTTTTTTCAAAATTTTTTTCGAAAATTTTTTTGAAAATTTTTTTTCGAAATTTTTTTTGAAAATTTTTTTCGAAAATTTTTTTTCGAAATTTTTTTCGAAAATTTTTTTGAAAATTTTTTTCGAAATTTTTTTTCAAAATTTTTTTTGAAAATTTTTTTTCGAAATTTTTTTCGAAAATTTTCTTTCGAAAAATTTTTTTGAAAATTTTTTTCGAAATTTTTTTTCAAAATTTTTTTCGAAAATTTTTTTCAAAATTTTTTTCGAAAATTTTCTTTCGAAAAATTTTTTTGAAAATTTTTTTCGAAATTTTTTTCGAAAATTTTTTTCCAAATTTTTTTCGGAAATTTTTTTTTCGAAAGTTTTTTCGAAAATGTTTTTGAAAATTTTTTTCGAAAATTTTTTTTCGAAAATTTCTTTCAAAATTTATTTCGTAAATTTTTTTCCAATTTTTTTTCACAAATTTTTTTGAAAATTTTTTTCGAAATATTTTTTTGAAAATTTTTTTCGAAAATTTTTTTGAAAATTTTTTTCGAAACTTTTTTTCAAAATTTTTTTCGAAAATTTTTTTTTGAAATTTTTTTCGAAAATTTTTTTTCGAAATTTTTTTCAAAAATTTTTTTAAAAATTTTTTTCGAAATTTTTTTTCCAAATTTTTTTCGAAAATTTTTTTTCGAAATTTTTTTCGAAAATTTTTTTTCGAAATTTTTTTCGAAAATTTTTTTGAAAATTTTTTTCGAAAATTTTTTTGAAAATTTTTTTCGAAAATTTTTTTTCGAAAATCTCTTTCAAAATTTTTTTCGAAAATTTTTTTCCAAATTTTTTTCGCAAATTTTTTTGAAATTTTTTTTTGAAAAATTTTTTTGAAATTTTTTTTCGAAAATTTAAAATTTTTTTGAAAATTTTTTTCGAAACTTTTTTTCAAAATTTTTTTCGAAAATTTTTTTTTGAAATTTTTTTCGAAAATTTTTTTTCGAAATTTTCTTCGAAAATTTTTTTCAAAATTTTTTTCGAAAATTTTTTTCCAAATTATTTTCGCAAATTTTTTTGTTTTTTTCGAAAAATTTTTTTGAAAATTTTTTTGAAAATTTTTTTGAAAATTTTTTTCGAAAATTTTTTTGAAAATTTTTTTCGAAACTTTTTTTCAAAATTTTTTTCGAAAATTTTTTGAAATTTTTTTCGAAAATTTCTTTTCGAAATTTTTTTCGAAAATTTTTTTAAAAATTTTTTTCGAAATTTTTTTTCAAAATTTTTTTCGAAATTTTTTTTTCGAAATTTTTTTCGAAAATTTTTTATAAATTTTTTTCGAAATTTTTTTTCAAAATTTTTTTCAAAAAATTTTTTTCAAAATTTTTTTCAAAAAATTTTTTTCAAAATTTTTTTCGAAATTTTTTTTCAAAATTTTTTTCAAAAAATTTTTTTAAAAAATTTTTTCGAAAATTTTTTTTAAAAAATTTTTTCGAAAATTTTTTTGAAAATTTTTTTCGAAAATTTTTTTTCGAAAATTTTTTTCAAAATTTTTTTCGAAAATTTTTTCCAAATTTTTTTCGCAAATGTTTTTGAAAATTTTTTTCGAAAAATTTTTTTGAAAATTTTTTTCGAAAATTTTTTTGAAAATTTTTTTCGAAATTTTTTTTTGAAAATTTTTTTCGAAAATTTTTTTGAAACTTTTTTTCGAAAATTTTTTTGAAAATTTTTTTCGAAATTTTTATTCAAAATTTTTTTCGAAAATTTTTTTTCGAAATTTTTTTTGAAAATTTTTTTCGAAAATTCTTTTTCGAAATTTTTTTCGAAAATTTTTTTAACAATTTTTTTTGGAATTTTTTTTCAAAATTTTTTTCGAAAATTTTTTTTCGAAATTTTTTTCGAAAATTTTTTTAAAAAATTTTTTCGAAATTTTTTTTCAAAATTTTTTTCAAAAATTTTATTTCGAAAAATTTTTTTGAAAATTTTTTTCGAAAAATTTTTTTGAAAATTTTTTTCGAAAATTTTTTTGAAAATTTTTTTCGAAATTTTTTTTCAAAATTTTTTTCGAAAATTTTTTTTTGGAATTTTTTTCGAAAATTTTTTTTCGAAATTTTTTTCGAAAATTTTTTTAAAAATTTTTTCGAAATTTTTTTTCAAAATTTTTTTCGAAAATTTTTTTACGAAATTTCTTTCGAAAATTTTTTTAAAAATTTTTTTCGAAATTTTTTTTCAAAATTTTTTTCGAAAATTTCTTTTCGAAATTTTTTTCGAAAATTTTTTTCAAAATTTTTTTCGAAATTATTTTCGAAATTTTTTTTCAAAATTTTTTTTGAAAAGTTTTTTTAAAAAATTTTTTCGAAAATTTTTATGAAAATTTTTTTCGAAAATTTTTTTTCGAAAATTTTTTTCAAAATTTTTTCGAAAATTTTTTGCCAAATTTTTTTCGCAAATTTTTTTTCGAAATTTTTTTCGAAAATTTTTTTGAAAATTTTTTTCGAAAATTTTTTTTCGAAAATTTCTTTCAAAATTTTTTTCGAAAATTTTTTTCCAAATTTTTTTCACAAATTTTTTTGAAAATTTTTTTCGAAAAATTTTTTTGAAAATTTTTTTTAAAAATTTTTTTGAAAATTTTTTTCGAAACTTTTTTTCAAAATTTTTTTCGAAAATTTTTTTTTGAAATTTTTTTCGAAAATTTTTTTTCGAAATTTTTTTCAAAAATTTTTTTAAAAATTTTTTTCGAAATTTTTTTTCCAAATTTTTTTCGAAAATTTTTTTTCGAAATTTTTTTCGAAAATTTTTTTTCGAAATTTTTTTCGAAAATTTTTTTGAAAATTTTTTTCGAAAATTTTTTTTCGAAAATTTCTTTCAAAATTTTTTTCGAAAATTTTTTTCGAAATTTTTTCCGAAAATTTTTTTCAAAATTTTTTTCAAAAAATGTTTTGAAATTTTTTTTCGAAAATTTTTTTTCGAAAATTTTTTTCGAAATTTTTTTCGAAAATTTTTTCCAAATTTTTTTCGCAAATTTTTTTGAAAATTTTTTTCGAAAAATTTTTTTGAAAATTTTTTTCGAAAATTGTTTTGAAAATTTTTTTCAAAATTTTTTTCAAAATTTTTTTCGAAAATTTTTTTTCGAAATTTTTTTCGAAAATTTTTTTCTAAATTTTTTTCGAAATTTTTTTTCAAAATTTTTTTCGAAAATTTTCTTTCAAAATTTTTTTCGAAAATTTTTTTCGCAAATTTTTTTGAAAATTTTTTTCGAAAAATTTTTTTGAAAATTTTTTTCGAAAATTTTTTTGAAAATTTTTTTCGAAACTTTTTTTCAAAATTTTTTTCGAAAATTTTTTTTTTAATTTTTTTCGAAAATTTTTTTTCGAAATTTTTTTCGAAAATTTTTTTAAAAATTTTTTTCGAAATTTTTTTTCAAATTTTTTTCGAAACTTTTTTTTCGAAATTTTTTTCGAAAATGTTTTTCAAAATTTTTTTCGAAAATTTTTTTCGAAATTTTTTTCAAAAAATTTTTTTAAAAAATTTTTTCGAAAATTTTTTATAAAAAATTTTATCGAAAATTTTTTTGAAAATTTTTTTCGAAAATTTTTTTTCGAAAATTTTTTTCAAAATTTTTTTCGAAAATTTTTTCCAAATTTTTTTCGCAAATTTTTTTGAAAATTTTTTTCGAAAAATTTTTTTGAAAATTTTTTTCGACAATTTTTTTGAAAATTTTTTTCGAAATTTTTTTTCAAAATTTTTTTCGAAAATTTTTTTGAAAATTTTTTTCGAAAATTTTTTGAAAATTTTTTTCGAAATTTTTTTTCAAATTTTTTTTCGAAAATTTTTTTTCGAAATTTTTTTTGAAAATTTTTTTCGAAAATTTTTTTTCGAAATTTTTTTCGAAATTTTTTTTAACAATTTTTTTCGAAATTTTTTTTCAAAATTTTTTTCGAAAATTTTTTTTCGAAATTTTTTTCGAAAATTTTTTTAAAAATTTTTTTCGAATTTTTTTTTTCAAAATTTTTTTCGAAAATTTTTTTTCGAAAAATTTTTTTGAAAATTTTTTTCGAAAATTTTTTCGAAATTTTTTTTTTGGAATTTTTTTCGAAAATTTTTTTTCGAAATTTATTTCGAAAATTTTTTTAAAAATTTTTTTCGAAATTTTTTTTCAAAATTTTTTTCGAAAATTTTTTTTTCGAATTTTTTTCGAAAATTTTTTTCCAAATTTTTTTTGCAAATTTTTTTTTCGAAATTTTTTTCGAAAATTTTTTTGAAAATTTTTTTCGAAAAATTTTAACGAAATTTTTTTCGAAAATTTTTTTAAAAATTTTTTTCGAAAATTTTTTTTCGAAAATTTCTCTCAAAATTTTTTTCGAAAATTTTTTTCCAAATTTTTTTCGCAAATTTTTTTGAAAATTTTTTTCGAAAAATTTTTTTGAAAATTTTTTTCGAAAATTTTTTTAAAAATTTTTTTCGAAAATTTTTTTTCGAAAATTTCTCTCAAAATTTTTTTCGAAAATTTTTTTCCAAATTTTTTTCGCAAATTTTTTTGAAAATTTTTTTCGAAAAATTTTTTTGAAAATTTTTTTCGAAAATTTTTTTCGAAAATTTTTTTCGAAAATTTTGTTCCAAATTTTTTTCGCAAATTTTTTTGAATGTTTTTTCGAAAAATTTTTTTGAAAATTTTTTTCGAAAATTGTTTTGAAAATTTTTTTCGAAATTTTTTTCAAAATTTTTTTCGAAAATTTTTTTTTGAAATTTTTTTCGAAAATTTTTTTTCGAAATTTTTTTCGAAAATTTTTTCGAAAATTTTTTTGAAAATTTTTTTCGAAAATTTTTTTTCGAAAATTTTTTTCAAAATTTTTTTCGAAATTTTTTTCGAAAATTTTTTTGAAAATTTTTTTCGAAAATTTTTTTTCGAAAATTTCTTTCAAAATTTTTTTCGAAAATTTTTTTCCCTATTTTTTTTTGCAAATTTTTTTGAAAATTTTTTTCGAAAATTTTTTTGAAAATTTTTTTCGAAACTTTTTTTCAAAATTTTTTTCGAAAATTTTTTTTTGAAATTTTTTTCGAAAATTTTTTTTCGAAATTTTTTTCGAAAATTTTTTTCAAAATTTTTTTCGAAAATTTTTTTGAAAATTGTTTTCGAAAATTTTTTTGAAAATTTTTTTCGAAACTTTTTTTCAAAATTTTTTTCGAAAATTTTTTTTTGAAATTTTTTTCGAAAATTTTTTTTCGAAATTTTTTTCGAAAATTTTTTTTCAAAATTTTTTTCGAAAATTTTTTTTTGAATTTTTTTCGAAAATTTTTTTTCGAAATTTTTTTCGAAAATTTTTTTCGAAATTTTTTTCGAAAATTTTTTTAAAAATTTTTTTCGAAAAATTCCTTCGAAAATTTTTTTGAAAATTTTTTTCGAAAATTTTTTTTAGAAAATTTTTTTCAAAATTTTTTTCGAAAATTTTTTCCAAATTTTTTTCGCAAATTTTTATGAAAATTTTTTTCGAAAAATTTTTTTGAAAATTTTTTTCGAAATTTTTTTTCAAAATTTTTTTCGAAAATTTTTTTTCGAAATTTATTTCAAAAATTTTTTTTCGAAATTTTTTTCGAAAATTTTTTTGAAAAATTTTTTCGAAAATTTTTTTTCGAAAATTTCTTTCAAAATTTTTTTCGAAATTTTTTTCGAAAATTTTTTTTCGAAAATTTCTTTCAAAATTTTTTTCGAAAATTTTTTTCAAAATTTTTTTCGAAAATTTTTTTTCGAAATTTTTTTCGAAAATTTTTTTTCGAAATTTTTTTCGAAAATTTTTTTAAGAATTTTTTTCGAAATTTTTTTTCAAAATTTTTTTCAAATTTTTTTCCAAATTTTTTTTGAAAATTTTTTTCAAAATTTTTTTCGAATTTTTTTTCGAAAATTTTTTTTCGAAATTTTTTTCGAAAATTTTTTTTCGAAATTTTTTTCGAAAATTTTTTTAAGAATTTTTTTCGAAATTTTTTTTCAAAATTTTTTTCAAAAATTTTTTTCCAAATTTTTTTTGAAAATTTTTTTCAAAATTTTTTTCGAAATTTTTTTCGAAATTTTTTTTCAAAATTTTTTTCGAAAATTTTTTTTTTTAAATTTTTTCGAAAATTTTTTTGAAAATTTTTTTCGAAAATTTTTTTTTCAAAAATTTTTTTCAAAATTTTTTTCGAAAATTTTTTTCCAAATTTTTTTCGCAAATTTTTTTCAGTTTTTTTCGAAAAATTTTTTTGAAAATTTTTTTCGAAAATTTTTTTGAAAATTTTTTTCGAAATTTTTTTCAAAATTTTTTTCGAAAATTTTTTTTTGGAAATTTTTTTCGAAATTTTTTTTGAAAATTTTTTTGAAAATTTTTTTCGAAACTTTTTTTCAAAATTTTTTTCGAAAATTTTTTTTTGAAATTTTTTTCGAAAATTTTTTTAAAAATTTTTTTGAAATTTTTTTTCAAAATTTTTTTCGAAAATTTTTTTTCGAAATTTTTTTCGAAAATTTTTTTCAAAATTTTTTCGAAATTTTTTTCGAAATTTTTTTTCAAAATTTTTTTCAAAAAATTTTTTAAAAAAATTTTTTCGAATATTATTTTTAAAAAATTTTATCGAAAATTTTTTTGAAAATTTTTTTCGAAAATTTTTTTTTCGAAAATTTTTTTCAAAATTTTTTTCGAAAATTTTTTCCAAATTTTTCTCGCAAATTTTTTTGAAATTTTTTTTCGAAAAATTTTTTTGAAAATTTTTTTCGAAAATTTTTTTGAAAATTTTTTACGAAATTTTTTTTCAAAATTTTTTTCGAAAATTTTTTTGAAAATTTTTTTCGAAAATTTTTTTGAAAATTTTTTTCAAAATTTTTTTTCAAAATTTTTTTCGAAAATTTTTTTTCGAAATTTTTTTTGAAAATTTTTTTCGAAAACTTTTTTTCGAAATTTTTTTCGAAAATTTTTTTAACAATTTTTTTCGAAATTTTTTTTCAAAATTTTTTTCGAAAATTTTTTTTCGAAATTTTTTTCGAAACTTTTTTCAAAATTTTTTTCTTAAATTTTTTTTTGAAAATTTTTTCGAAAATTTTTTTAAAAATTTTTTTCGAATTTTTTTTTCAAAATTTTTTTCGAAAATTTTTTTTCGAAAAATTTTTTTGAAAATTTTTTTCGAAAATTTTTTCGAAATTTTTTTTTTGGAATTTTTTTCGAAAATTTTTTTTCGAAATTTTTTTCGAAAATTTTTTTAAAAATTTTTTTCGAAATTTTTTTTCAAAATTTTTTTCGAAAATTTTTTTTTCAAATTTTTTTCGAAAATTTTTTTCCAAATTTTTTTTGCAAATTTTTTTTTCGAAATTTTTTTCGAAAATTTTTTTGAAAATTTTTTTCGAAAAATTTTTACGAAATTTTTTTCGAAAATTTTTTTAAAAATTTTTTTCGAAAATTTTTTTTCGAAAATTTCTCTCAAAATTTTTTTCGAAAATTTTTTTCCAAATTTTTTTCGCAAATTTTTTTGAAAATTTTTTTCGAAAAATTTTTTTGAAAATTTTTTTCGAAAATTTTTTTCGAAAATTTTTTTCGAAAATTTTGTTCCAAATTTTTTTCGCAAATTTTTTTGAATGTTTTTTCGAAAAATTTTTTTGAAAATTTTTTTCGAAAATTGTTTTGAAAATTTTTTTCGAAATTTTTTTCAAAATTTTTTTCGAAAATTTTTTTTTGAAATTTTTTTCGAAATTTTTTTCGAAAATTTTTTTCAAAATTTTTTTCGAAATTTTTTTCGAAAATTTTTTTCAAAATTTTTTTCAAAAAATTTTTTTTGAAAATTTTTTTCGAAAATTTTTTTTCGAAATTTTTTTCGAAAATTTTTTTGAAAATTTTTTTCGAAATTTTTTTTCAAAATTTTTTTCGAAAATTTTTTTTCGAAATTTTTTTCGAAAATTTTTTTAAAAATTTTTTTGGAAATTTTTTTTCAAAATTTTTTTCGAAAATTTTCTTTCGAAAAATTTTTTTGAAAATTTTTTTCGAAATTTTTTTCATAATTTTTTTCGAAAATTTTCTTTCGAAAACTTTTTTTGAAAATTTTTTTCGAAATTTTTTTCGAAAATTTTTTTCCAAATTGTTTTCGCAAATTTTTTTGTCTTTTTCGAAAAATTTTTTTGAAATTTTTTTTCGAAATTTTTTTTCAAAATTTTTTTCGAAAATTTTTTTTCGAAATTTTTTTCGAAACTTTTTTTTCGAAATTTTTTTCGAAAATTTTTTTGAAAATTTTTTTCGAAAATTTTTTTTCGAAAATTTCTTTCAAAATTTTTTTCGAAAATTTTTTTCCAAATTTTTTTCGCAAATTTTTTTGAAAATTTTTTTGAAAATTTTTTTCGAAAATTTTTTTGAAAATTTTTTTCGAAAATTTTTTTCGAAAATTTTTTTGAAAATTTTTTTCGAAACTTTTTTTCAAAATTTTTTTCGAAAATTTTTTTTTGAAATTTTTTTCGAAAATTTTTTTTCGAAATTTTTTTCGAAAATTTTTTTTCAAAATTTTTTTCGAAAATTTTTTTTTGGAATTTTTTTCGAAAATTTTTTTTCGAAATTTTTTTCGAAAATTTTTTTCGAAATTTTTTTCGAAAATTTTTTTAAAAATTTTTTTCGAAAAATTTTTTTAAAAAATTCTTTCGAAAATTTTTTTGAAAATTTTTTTCGAAAATTTTTTTGAAAATTTTTTTCGAAAATTTTTTTTCGAAAATTTCTTTCAAAATTTTTTTCGAAAATTTTTTCCAAATTTTTTTCGCAAATTTTTTTGAAAAGTTTTTTCGAAAAATTTTTTTGAAAATTTTTTTCGACAATTTTTTTGAAAATTTTTTTCGAAATTTTTTTTCAAAATTTTTTTCGAAAATTTTTTTGAAAATTTTTTTCGAAAATTTTTTGAAAATTTTTTTCGAAATTTTTTTTCAAAATTTTTTTTGAAAATTTTTTTTCGAAATTTTTTTTGAAAATTTTTTTCGAAAATTTTTTTTCGAAATTTTTTTTAACAATTTTTTTCGAAATTTTTTTTCAAAATTTTTTTCGAAAATTTTTTTTCGAAATTTTTTTCAAAAATTTTTTTAAAAATTTTTTTCGAATTTTTTTTTCAAAATTTTTTTCGAAAATTTTTTTTCGAAAAATTTTTTTGAAAATTTTTTTCGAAAATTTTTTCGAAATTTTTTTTTGGAATTTTTTTCGAAAATTTTTTTTCGAAATTTTTTTCGAAAATTTTTTTAAAAATTTTTTTCGAAATTTTTTTTCAAAATTTTTTTAGAAAATTTTTTTTTCAAATTTTTTTCGAAAATTTTTTTCCAAATTTTTTTTGCAAATTTTTTTTTCGAAATTTTTTTCGAAAATTTTTTTGAAAATTTTTTTCGAAAAATTTTTACGAAATTTTTTTCGAAAATTTTTTTAAAAATTTTTTTCGAAAATTTTTTTTCGAAAATTTCTCTCAAAATTTTTTTCGAAAATTTTTTTCCAAATTTTTTTCGCAAATTTTTTTGAAAATTTTTTTCGAAACATTTTTTCGAAAATTTTTTTGAAAATTTTTTTCGAAACTTTTTTTCAAAATTTTTTTCGAAAATTTTTTTTTGAAATTTTTTTCGAAAATTTTTTTTCGAAATTTTTTTCGAAAATTTTTTTCAAAATTTTTTTCGAAAATTTTTTTCCAAATTGTTTTCGCAAATTTTTTTGTCTTTTTCGAAAAATTTTTTTGAAATTTTTTTTCGAAATTTTTTTTCAAAATTTTTTTCGAAAATTTTTTTTCGAAATTTTTTTCGAAACTTTTTTTTCGAAATTTTTTTCGAAAATTTTTTTGAAAATTTTTTTCGAAAATTTTTTTTCGAAAATTTCTTTCAAAATTTTTTTCGAAAATTTTTTTCCAAATTTTTTTCGCAAATTTTTTTGAAAATTTTTTTGAAAATTTTTTTCGAAAATTTTTTTGAAAATTTTTTTCGAAAATTTTTTTGAAAATTTTTTTCGAAACTTTTTTTCAAAATTTTTTTCGAAAATTTTTTTTTGAAATTTTTTTCGAAAATTTTTTTTCGAAATTTTTTTCGAAAATTTTTTTTCAAAATTTTTTTCGAAAATTTTTTTTTGGAATTTTTTTCGAAAATTTTTTTTCGAAATTTTTTTCGAAAATTTTTTTCGAAATTTTTTTCGAAAATTTTTTTAAAAATTTTTTTCGAAAAATTTTTTTAAAAAATTCTTTCGAAAATTTTTTTGAAAATTTTTTTCGAAAATTTTTTTTAGAAAATTTTTTTCAAAATTTTTTTCGAAAATTTTTTTGAAAATTTTTTTCGAAAAATTTTTTTGAGAATTTTTTTCGAAAATTTTTTTGAAAATTTTTTTCGAAACTTTTTTTCAAAATTTTTTTCGAAAATTTTTTTTTGAAATTTTTTTCGAAAATTTTTTTTCGAAATTTTTTTTGAAAATTTTTTTGAAAATTTTTTTGAAAATTTTTTTCGAAAATTTTTTTTCGAAAATTTCTTTCAAAATTTTTTTCGAAAATTTTTTTCAAAATTTTTTTCGAAAATTTTTTTTCGAAATTTTTTTCGAAAATTTTTTTTCGAAATTTTTTTCGAAAATTTTTTTAAGAATTTTTTTCGAAATTTTTTTTCAAAATTTTTTTCAAAAATTTTTTTCCAAATTTTTTTCGAAAATTTTTTTCAAAATTTTTTTCGAAATTTTTTTCGAAATTTTTTTTCAAAATTTTTTTCGAAAATTTTTTTTTTAAAATTTTTTCGAAAATTTTTTTGAAAATTTTTTTCGAAAATTTTTTTTTCAAAAATTTTTTTCAAAATTTTTTTCGAAAATTTTTTTCCAAATTTTTTTCGCAAATTTTTATCAGTTTTTTTCGAAAAATTTTTTTGAAAATTTTTTTCGAAAATTTTTTTGAAAATTTTTTTCGAAATTTTTTTCAAAATTTTTTTCGAAAATTTTTTTTCGAAATTTTTTTCGAAATTTTTTTTGAAAATTTTTTTCGGAAATTTTTTTGAAAATTTTTTTCGAAACTTTTTTTCAAAATTTTTTTCGAAAATTTTTTTTTGAAATTTTTTTCGAAAATTTTTTTTCGAAATTTTTTTCGAAAATTTTTTTAAAAATTTTTTTGAAATTTTTTTTCAAAATTTTTTTCGAAAATTTTTTTTCGAAATTTTTTTCGAAAATTTTTTTCAAAATTTTTTCGAAATTTTTTTCGAAATTTTTTTTCAAAATTTTTTTCAAAAAATTTTTTAAAAAAATTCTTTCGAAAATTTTTTTGAAAATTTTTTTCGAAAATTTTTTTTAGAAAATTTTTTTCAAAATTTTTTTCGAAAATTTTTTCCAAATTTTTTTCGCAAATTTTTATGAAAATTTTTTTCGAAAAATTTTTTTGAAAATTTTTTTCGAAATTTTTTTTCAAAATTTTTTTCGAAAATTTTTTTTCGAAATTTATTTCAAAATTTTTTTTTCGAAATTTTTTTCGAAAATTTTTTTGAAAAATTTTTTCGAAAATTTTTTTTCGAAAATTTCTTTCAAAATTTTTTTCGAAAATTTTTTTCCAAATTTTTTTCGCAAATTTTTTTGAAAATTTTTTTCGAAAAATTTTTTTGAGAATTTTTTTCGAAAATTTTTTTGAAAATTTTTTTTCGAAAATTTCTTTCAAAATTTTTTTCGAAAATTTTTTTCAAAATTTTTTTCGAAAATTTTTTTTCGAAATTTTTTTCGAAAATTTTTTTTCGAAATTTTTTTCGAAAATTTTTTTAAGAATTTTTTTCGAAATTTTTTTTCAAAATTTTTTTCAAAAATTTTTTTCCAAATTTTTTTCGAAAATTTTTTTCAAAATTTTTTTCGAAATTTTTTTCGAAATTTTTTTTTAAAATTTTTTTCGAAAATTTTTTTTTTTAAATTTTTTCGAAAATTTTTTTGAAAATTTTTTTCGAAAATTTTTTTTTCAAAAATTTTTTTCAAAATTTTTTTCGAAAATTTTTTTCCAAATTTTTTTCGCAAATTTTTTTCAGTTTTTTTCGAAAAATTTTTTTGAAAATTTTTTTCGAAAATTTTTTTGAAAATTTTTTTCGAAATTTTTTTCAAAATTTTTTTCGAAAATTTTTTTTCGAAATTTTTTTCGAAATTTTTTTTGAAAATTTTTTTCGGAAATTTTTTTGAAAATTTTTTTCGAAACTTTTTTTCAAAATTTTTTTCGAAAATTTTTTTTTGAAATTTTTTTCGAAAATTTTTTTTCGAAATTTTTTTCGAAAATTTTTTTAAAAATTTTTTTGAAATTTTTTTTCAAAATTTTTTTCGAAAATTTTTTTTCGAAATTTTTTTCGAAAATTTTTTTCAAAATTTTTTCGAAATTTTTTTCGAAATTTTTTTTCAAAATTTTTTTCAAAAAATTTTTTAAAAAAATTTTTTCGAATATTTTTTTTAAAAAATTTTATCGAAAATTTTTTTGAAAATTTTTTTCGAAAATTTTTTTTTCGAAAATTTTTTTCAAAATTTTTTTCGAAAATTTTTTCCAAATTTTTCTCGCAAATTTTTTTGAAAATTTTTTTCGAAAAATTTTTTTGAAAATTTTTTTCGAAAATTTTTTTGAAAATTTTTTACGAAATTTTTTTTCAAAATTTTTTTCGAAAATTTTCGAAAACTTTTTTTCGAAATTTTTTTCGAAAATTTTTTTAACAATTTTTTTCGAAATTTTTTTTCAAAATTTTTTTCGAAAATTTTTTTTCGAAATTTTTTTCGAAACTTTTTTTCAAAATTTTTTTCTTAAATTTTTTTTTGAAAATTTTTTCGAAAATTTTTTTAAAAATTTTTTTCGAATTTTTTTTTCAAAATTTTTTTCGAAAATTTTTTTTCGAAAAATTTTTTTGAAAATTTTTTTCGAAAATTTTTTTGAAATTTTTTTTTTTGGAATTTTTTTCGAAAATTTTTTTTCGAAATTTTTTTCGAAAATTTTTTTAAAAATTTTTTTCGAAATTTTTTTTCAAAATTTTTTTCGAAAATTTTTTTTTCAAATTTTTTTCGAAAATTTTTTTCCAAATTTTTTTTGCAAATTTTTTTTTCGAAATTTTTTTCGAAAATTTTTTTGAAAATTTTTTTCGAAAAATTTTTACGAAATTTTTTTCGAAAATTTTTTTAAAAATTTTTTTCGAAAATTTTTTTTCGAAAATTTCTCTCAAAATTTTTTTCGAAAATTTTTTTCCAAATTTTTTTCGCAAATTTTTTTGAAAATTTTTTTCGAAAAATTTTTTTGAAAATTTTTTTCGAAAATTTTTTTCGAAAATTTTTTTCGAAAATTTTGTTCCAAATTTTTTTCGCAAATTTTTTTGAATGTTTTTTCGAAAAATATTTTTGAAAATTTTTTTCGAAAATTGTTTTGAAAATTTTTTTCGAAATTTTTTTCAAAATTTTTTTCGAAAATTTTTTTTTGAAATTTTTTTCGAAATTTTTTTCGAAAATTTTTTTCAAAATTTTTTTCGAAATTTTTTTCGAAAATTTTTTTCAAAATTTTTTTCAAAAAATTTTTTTAAAAAATTTTTTCGAAAATTTTTTTTTGAAATGTTTTTCAAAATTTTTTTCGAAAATTTTTTCCAAATTTTTTTCGCAAATTATTTTGAAAATTGTTTTCGAAAAATTTTTTTGAAAATTTTTTTCGAAAATTTTTTTGAAAATTTTTTTCGAAATTTTTTTTCAAAATTTTTTTCGAAAATTTTTTTGAAAATTTTTTTTCGAAATTTTTTTTGAAAATTTTTTTCGAAAATTTTTTTTCGAAATTTTTTTCGAAAATTTTTTTGAAAATTTTTTTCGAAATTTTTTTTCAAAATTTTTTTCGAAAATTTTTTTTCGAAATTTTTTTCGAAAATTTTTTTAAAAATTTTTTTGGAAATTTTTTTTCAAAATTTTTTTCGAAAATTTTCTTTCGAAAAATTTTTTTGAAAATTTTTTTCGAAATTTTTTTTCAAAATTTTTTTCGAAAATTTTTTTCAAAATTTTTTTCGAAAATTTTCTTTCGAAAAATTTTTTTGAAAATTTTTTTCGAAATTTTTTTCGAAAATTTTTTTCCAAATTTTTTTCGGAAATTTTTTTTTCGAAAGTTTTTTCGAAAATGTTTTTGAAAATTTTTTTCGAAAATTTTTTTTCGAAAATTTCTTTCAAAATTTATTTCGTAAATTTTTTTCTAAATTTTTTTCACAAATTTTTTTGAAAATTTTTTTCGAAATATTTTTTTGAAAATTTTTTTCGAAAATTTTTTTGAAAATTTTTTTCGAAACTTTTTTTCAAAATTTTTTTCGAAAATTTTTTTTTGAAATTTTTTTCGAAAATTTTTTTTCGAAATTTTCTTCGAAAATTTTTTTCAAAATTTTTTTCGAAAATTTTTTTCCAAATTATTTTCGCAAATTTTTTTGTTTTTTTCGAAAAATTTTTTTGAAAATTTTTTTGAAAATTTTTTTGAAAATTTTTTTCGAAAATTTTTTTGAAAATTTTTTTCGAAACTTTTTTTCAAAATTTTTTTCGAAAATTTTTTGAAATTTTTTTCGAAAATTTCTTTTCGAAATTTTTTTCGAAAATTTTTTTAAAAATTTTTTTCGAAATTTTTTTTCAAAATTTTTTTCGAAATTTTTTTTTCGAAATTTTTTTCGAAAATTTTTTATAAATTTTTTTCGAAATTTTTTTTCAAAATTTTTTTCAAAAAATTTTTTTCAAAATCTTTTTCAAAAAATTTTTTTCAAAATTTTTTTCGAAATTTTTTTTCAAAATTTTTTTCAAAAAATTTTTTTAAAAAATTTTTTCGAAAATTTTTTTTAAAAAATTTTTTCGAAAATTTTTTTCAAAATTTTTTTCGAAAATTTTTCTTCGAAAATTATTTTCAAAATTTTTTTCGAAAATTTTTTCCAAATTTTTTTCGCAAATGTTTTTGAAAATTTTTTTCGAAAAATTTTTTTGAAAATTTTTTTCGAAAATTTTTTTGAAAATTTTTTTCGAAATTTTTTTTTGAAAATTTTTTTCGAAAATTTTTTTGAAAATTTTTTTCGAAAATTTTTTTGAAAATTTTTTTCGAAAATTTTTTTGAAAATTTTTTTCGAAATTTTTATTCAAATTTTTTTTCGAAAATTTTTTTTCGAAATTTTTTTTGAAAATTTTTTTCGAAAATTCTTTTTCGAAATTTTTTTCGAAAATTTTTTTAACAATTTTTTTTGGAATTTTTTTTCAAAATTTTTTTCGAAAATTTTTTTTCGAAATTTTTTTCGAAAATTTTTTTAAAAAATTTTTTCGAAATTTTTTTTCAAAATTTTTTTCAAAAATTTTATTTCGAAAAATTTTTTTGAAAATTTTTTTCGAAAAATTTTTTTGAAAATTTTTTTCGAAAATTTTTTTGAAAATTTTTTTCGAAAATTTTTTTTCGAAAATTTCTTTCAAAATTTTTTTCGAAAATTTTTTTCCAAATTTTTTTCACAAATTTTTTTGAAAATTTTTTTCGAAAAATTTTTTTGGAAATTTTTTTTGAAAATTTTTTTGAAAATTTTTTTCGAAACTTTTTTTCAAAATTTATTTCGAAAATTTTTTTTTGAAATTTTTTTCGAAAATTTTTTTTCGAAATTTTTTTCAAAAATTTTTTTAAAAATTTTTTTCGAAATTTTTTTTCCAAATTTTTTTCGAAAATTTTTTTTCGAAATTTTTTTCGAAAATTTTTTTTCGAAATTTTTTTCGAAAATTTTTTTGAAAATTTTTTTCGAAAATTTTTTTTCGAAAATTTCTTTCAAAATTTTTTTCGAAAATTTTTTTCGAAATTTTTTCCGAAAATTTTTTTCAAAATTTTTTTCAAAAAATTTTTTGAAATTTTTTTTCGAAAATTTTTTTTCGAAAATTTTTTTCGAAATTTTTTTCGAAAATTTTTTCCAAATTTTTTTCGCAAATTTTTTTGAAAATTTTTTTCGAAAAATTTTTTTGAAAATTTTTTTCGAAAATTGTTTTGAAAATTTTTTTCGAAAATTTTTTTTCGAAATTTTTTTCGAAAATTTTTTTCTAAATTTTTTTCGAAATTTTTTTTCAAAATTTTTTTCGAAAATTTTCTTTCAAAATTTTTTTCGAAAATTTTTTTCGCAAATTTTTTTGAAAATTTTTTTCGAAAAATTTTTTTGAAAATTTTTTTCGAAAATTTTTTTGAAAATTTTTTTCGAAACTTTTTTTCAAATTTTTTTTCGAAAATTTTTTTTTTAATTTTTTTCGAAAATTTTTTTTCGAAATTTTTTTCGAAAATTTTTTTAAAAATTTTTTTCGAAATTTTTTTTCAAAATTTTTTTCGAAACTTTTTTTTCGAAATTTTTTTCGAAAATGTTTTTCAAAATTTTTTTCGAAATTTTTTTCGAAAATTTTTTTCGAAATTTTTTTCAAAAAATTTTTTTGAAAATTTTTTTCGAAAATTTTTTTTCGAAAATTTTTTTCAAAATTTTTTTCGAAAATTTTTTCCAAATTTTTTTCGCAAATTTTTTTGAAAATTTTTTTCGAAAAATTTTTTTGAAAATTTTTTTCGACAATTTTTTTGAAAATTTTTTTCGAAATTTTTTTTCAAAATTTTTTTCGAAAATTTTTTTGAAAATTTTTTTCGAAAATTTTTTGAAAATTTTTTTCGAAATTTTTTTTCAAATTTTTTTTCGAAAATTTTTTTTCGAAATTTTTTTTGAAAATTTTTTTCGAAAATTTTTTTTAACAATTTTTTCGAAATTTTTTTTAACAATTTTTTTCGAAATTTTTTTTCAAAATTTTTTTCGAAAATTTTTTTTCGAAATTTTTTTCGAAAATTTTTTTAAAAATTTTTTTCGAATTTTTTTTTCAAAATTTTTTTCGAAAATTTTTTTTCGAAAAATTTTTTTGAAAATTTTTTTCGAAAATTTTTTCGAAATTTTTTTTTTGGAATTTTTTTCGAAAATTTTTTTTCGAAATTTTTTTCGAAAATTTTTTTAAAAATTTTTTTCGAAATTTTTTTTCAAAATTTTTTTCGAAAATTTTTTTTTCAAATTTTTTTCGAAAATTTTTTTCCAAATTTTTTTTGCAAATTTTTTTTTCGAAATTTTTTTCGAAAATTTTTTTGAAAATTTTTTTCGAAAAATTTTTACGAAATTTTTTTCGAAAATTTTTTTAAAAATTTTTTTCGAAAATTTTTTTTCGAAAATTTCTCTCAAAATTTTTTTCGAAAATTTTTTTCCAAATTTTTTTCGCAAATTTTTTTGAAAATTTTTTTCGAAAAATTTTTTTGAAAATTTTTTTCGAAAATTTTTTTCGAAAATTTTTTTCGAAAATTTTTTTCGAAAATTTTGTTCCAAATTTTTTTCGCAAATTTTTTTGAATGTTTTTTCGAAAAATTTTTTTGAAAATTTTTTTCGAAAATTGTTTTGAAAATTTTTTTCGAAATTTTTTTCAAAATTTTTTTCGAAAATTTTTTTTTGAAATTTTTTTCGAAAATTTTTTTTCGAAATTTTTTTCGAAAATTTTTTCGAAAATTTTTTTGAAAATTTTTTTCGAAAATTTTTTTTCGAAAATTTTTTTCAAAATTTTTTTCGAAATTTTTTTCGAAAATTTTTTTGAAAATTTTTTTCGAAAATTTTTTTTCGAAAATTTCTTTCAAAATTTTTTTCGAAAATTTTTTTCCCTATTTTTTTTTGCAAATTTTTTTGAAAATTTTTTTCGAAAATTTTTTTGAAAATTTTTTTCGAAACTTTTTTTCAAAATTTTTTTCGAAAATTTTTTTTTGAAATTTTTTTCGAAAATTTTTTTTCGAAATTTTTTTCGAAAATTTTTTTCAAAATTTTTTTCGAAAATTTTTTTCCAAATTGTTTTCGCAAATTTTTTTGTCTTTTTCGAAAAATTTTTTTGAAATTTTTTTTCGAAATTTTTTTTCAAAATTTTTTTCGAAAATTTTTTTTCGAAATTTTTTTCGAAACTTTTTTTTCGAAATTTTTTTCGAAAATTTTTTTGAAAATTTTTTTCGAAAATTTTTTTTCGAAAATTTCTTTCAAAATTTTTTTCGAAAATTTTTTTCCAAATTTTTTTCGCAAATTTTTTTGAAAATTTTTATGAAAATTTTTTTCGAAAATTTTTTTGAAAATTTTTTTCGAAAATTTTTTTGAAAATTTTTTTCGAAACTTTTTTTCAAAATTTTTTTCGAAAATTTTTTTTCGAAATTTTTTTCGAAAATTTTTTTTCGAAATTTTTTTCGAAAATTTTTTTTCAAAATTTTTTTCGAAAATTTTTTTTTGGAATTTTTTTCGAAAATTTTTTTTCGAAATTTTTTTCGAAAATTTTTTTCGAAATTTTTTTCGAAAATTTTTTTAAAAATTTTTTTCGAAAAATTCTTTCGAAAATTTTTTTGAAAATTTTTTTCGAAAATTTTTTTTAGAAAATTTTTTTCAAAATTTTTTTCGAAAATTTTTTCCAAATTTTTTTCGCAAATTTTTATGAAAATTTTTTTCGAAAAATTTTTTTGAAAATTTTTTTCGAAATTTTTTTTCAAAATTTTTTTCGAAAATTTTTTTTCGAAATTTATTTCAAAAATTTTTTTTCGAAATTTTTTTCGAAAATTTTTTTGAAAAATTTTTTCGAAAATTTTTTTTCGAAAATTTCTCTCAAAATTTTTTTCGAAAATTTTTTTCCAAATTTTTTTCGCAAATTTTTTTGAAAATTTTTTTCGAAAAATTTTTTTGAAAATTTTTTTCGAAAATTTTTTTCGAAAATTTTGTTCCAAATTTTTTTCGCAAATTTTTTTGAATCTTTTTTCGAAAAATTTTTTTGAAAATTTTTTTCGAAAATTGTTTTGAAAATTTTTTTCGAAATTTTTTTCAAAATTTTTTTCGAAAATTTTTTTTTGAAATTTTTTTCGAAAATTTTTTTTCGAAATTTTTTTCGAAAATTTTTTCGAAAATTTTTTTGAAAATTTTTTTCGAAAATTTTTTTTCGAAAATTTTTTTCAAAATTTTTTTCGAAATTTTTTTCGAAAATTTTTTTGAAAATTTTTTTCGAAAATTTTTTTTCGAAAATTTCTTTAAAAATTTTTTTCGAAAATTTTTTTCCCTATTTTTTTTTGCAAATTTTTTTGAAAATTTTTTTCGAAAATTTTTTTGAAAATTTTTTTCGAAACTTTTTTTCAAAATTTTTTTCGAAAATTTTTTTTTGAAATTTTTTTCAAAAATTTTATTTCGAAAAATTTTTTTGAAAATTTTTTTCGAAAAATTTTTTTGAAAATTTTTTTCGAAAATTTTTTTGAAAATTTTTTTCGAAATTTTTTTTCAAAATTTTTTTCGAAAATTTTTTTTTGGAATTTTTTTCGAAAATTTTTTTTCGAAATTTTTTTCGAAAATTTTTTTAAAAATTTTTTCGAAATTTTTTTTCAAAATTTTTTTCGAAAATTTTTTTTCGAAATTTCTTTCGAAAATTTTTTTAAAAATTTTTTTCGAAATTTTTTTTCAAAATTTTTTTCGAAAATTTCTTTTCGAAATTTTTTTCGAAAATTTTTTTCAAAATTTTTTTCGAAATTATTTTCGAAATTTTTTTTCAAAATTTTTTTTGAAAAGTTTTTTTAAAAAATTTTTTCGAAAATTTTTATGAAAATTTTTTTCGAAAATTTTTTTTCGAAAATTTTTTTCAAAATTTTTTTGAAAATTTTTTTCGAAAATGTTTTTTCGAAAATTTCTTTCAAAATTTTTTTCGAAAATTTTTTTCCAAATTTTTTTCACAAATTTTTTTGAAAATTTTTTTCGAAAAATTTTTTTGAAAATTTTTTTTGAAAATTTTTTTGAAAATTTTTTTCGAAACTTTTTTTCAAAATTTTTTTCGAAAATTTTTTTTTGAAATTTTTTTCGAAATTTTTTTCAAAAATTTTTTTAAAAATTTTTTTCGAAATTTTTTTTCCAAATTTTTTTCGAAAATTTTTTTTCGAAATTTTTTTCGAAAATTTTTTTTCGAAATTTTTTTCGAAAATTTTTTTGAAAATTTTTTTCGAAAATTTTTTTTCGAAAATTTCTTTCAAAATTTTTTTCGAAAATTTTTTTCGAAATTTTTTCCGAAAATTTTTTTCAAAATTTTTTTCAAAAAATTTTTTGAAATTTTTTTTCGAAAATTTTTTTTCGAAAATTTTTTTCGAAATTTTTTTCGAAAATTTTTTCCAAATTTTTTTCGCAAATTTTTTTGAAAATTTTTTTCGAAAATTGTTTTGAAAATTTTTTTCGAAATTTTTTTCAAAATTTTTTTCGAAAATTTTTTTTCGAAATTTTTTTCGAAAATTTTTTTAGAAATTTTTTTCGAAATTTTTTTTCAAAATTTTTTTCGAAAATTTTCTTTCAAAATTTTTTTCGAAAATTTTTTTCGCAAATTTTTTTGAAAATTTTTTTCGAAAAATTTTTTTGAAAATTTTTTTCGAAAATTTTTTTGAAAATTTTTTTCGAAACTTTTTTTCAAAATTTTTTTCGAAAATTTTTTTTTTAATTTTTTTCGAAAATTTTTTTTCGAAATTTTTTTCGAAAATTTTTTTAAAAATTTTTTTCGAAATTTTTTTTCAAAATTTTTTTTGGAAACTTTTTTTTCGAAATTTTTTTCAAAAAATTTTTTTAAAAAATTTTTTCGAAAATTTTTTTTAAAAAATTTTATCGAAAATTTTTTTGAAAATTTTTTTCGAAAATTTTTTTTCGAAAATTTTTTTCAAAATTTTTTTCGAAAATTTTTTCCAAATTTTTTTCGCAAATTTTTTTGAAAATTTTTTTCGAAAAATTTTTTTGAAAATTTTTTTCGACAATTTTTTTGAAAATTTTTTTCGAAATTTTTTTTCAAATTTTTTTTCGAAAATTTTTTTTCGAAATTTTTTTTGAAAATTTTTTTAGAAAATTTTTTTTCGAAATTTTTTTCGAAATTTTTTTTAACAATTTTTTTCGAAATTTTTTTTCAAAATTTTTTTCGAAAATTTTTTTTCGAAATTTTTTTCGAAAATTTTTTTAAAAATTTTTTTCGAATTTTTTTTTCAAAATTTTTTTCGAAAATTTTTTTTCGAAAAATTTTTTTAAAAATTTTTTTCGAAAATTTTTTCGAAATTTTTTTTTTGGAATTTTTTTCGAAAATTTTTTTTCGAAATTTTTTTCGAAAATTTTTTTAAAAATTTTTTTCGAAATTTTTTTTCAAAATTTTTTTCGAAAATTTTTTTTTCAAATTTTTTTCGAAAATTTTTTTCCAAATTTTTTTTGCAAATTTTTTTTTCGAAATTTTTTTCGAAAATTTTTTTGAAAATTTTTTTCGAAAAATTTTTACGAAATTTTTTTCGAAAATTTTTTTAAAAATTTTTTTCGAAAATTTTTTTTCGAAAATTTCTCTCAAAATTTTTTTCGAAAATTTTTTTCCAAATTTTTTTCGCAAATTTTTTTGAAAATTTTTTTCGAAAAATTTTTTTGAAAATTTTTTTCGAAAATTTTTTTCGAAAATTTTTTTCGAAAATTTTGTTCCAAATTTTTTTCGCAAATTTTTTTGAATGTTTTTTCGAAAAATTTTTTTGAAAATTTTTTTCGAAAATTGTTTTGAAAATTTTTTTCGAAATTTTTTTCAAAATTTTTTTCGAAAATTTTTTTTTGAAATTTTTTTCGAAAATTTTTTTTCGAAATTTTTTTCGAAAATTTTTTCGAAAATTTTTTTGAAAATTTTTTTCGAAAATTTTTTTTCGAAAATTTTTTTCAAAATTTTTTTCGAAATTTTTTTCGAAAATTTTTTTGAAAATTTTTTTCGAAAATTTTTTTTCGAAAATTTCTTTCAAAATTTTTTTCGAAAATTTTTTTCCCTATTTTTTTTTGCAAATTTTTTTGAAAATTTTTTTCGAAAATATTTTTGAAAATTTTTTTCGAAACTTTTTTTCAAAATTTTTTTCGAAAATTTTTTTTTGAAATTTTTTTACAAAATTTTTTTTCGAAATTTTTTTCGAAATTTTTTTTCAAAATTTTTTTCGAAAATTTTTTTCCAAATTGTTTTCGCAAATTTTTTTGTCTTTTTCGAAAAATTTTTTTGAAATTTTTTTTCGAAATTTTTTTTCAAAATTTTTTTCGAAAATTTTTTTTCGAAATTTTTTTCGAAACTTTTTTTTCGAAATTTTTTTCGAAAATTTTTTTGAAAATTTTTTTCGAAAATTTTTTTTCGAAAATTTCTTTCAAAATTTTTTTCGAAAATTTTTTTCCAAATTTTTTTCGCAAATTTTTTTGAAAATTTTTTTGAAAATTTTTTTCGAAAATTTTTTTGAAAATTTTTTTCGAAAATTTTTTTCGAAATTTTTTTCGAAAATTTTTTTAAAAATTTTTTTCGAAAAATTTTTTTAAAAAATTCTTTCGAAAATTTTTTTGAAAATTTTTTTCGAAAATTTTTTTTAGAAAATTTTTTTCAAAATTTTTTTCGAAATTTTTTCCAAATTTTTTTCGAAAATTTTTATGAAAATTTTTTTCGAAATTTTTTTCGAAATTTTTTTTCAAAATTTTTTTCGAAAATTTTTTTTCGAAATTTATTTCAAAAATTTTTTTTCGAAATTTTTTTCGAAAATTTTTTTGAAAATTTTTTTCGAAAATTTTTTTGAAAATTTTTTTCGAAAATTTTTTTTCGAAAATTTCTTTCAAAATTTTTTTCGAAAATTTTTTCCAAATTTTTTTCGCAAATTTTTTTGAAAATTTTTTTCGAAAAATTTTTTTGAAAATTTTTTTCGACAATTTTTTTGAAAATTTTTTTCGAAATTTTTTTTCAAAATTTTTTTCGAAAATTTTTTTGAAAATTTTTTTCGAAAATTTTTTGAAAATTTTTTTCGAAATTTTTTTTCAAAATTTTTTTTGAAAATTTTTTTTCGAAATTTTTTTTGAAAATTTTTTTCGAAAATTTTTTTTCGAAATTTTTTTCGAAATTTTTTTTAACAATTTTTTTCGAAATTTTTTTTCAAAATTTTTTTCGAAAATTTTTTTTCGAAATTTTTTTCGAAAATTTTTTTAAAAATTTTTTTCGAATTTTTTTTTCAAAATTTTTTTCGAAAATTTTTTTTCGAAAAATTTTTTTGAAAATTTTTTTCGAAAATTTTTTCGAAATTTTTTTTTGGAATTTTTTTCGAAAATTTTTTTTCGAAATTTTTTTCGAAAATTTTTTTGAAAATTTTTTTCGAAATTTTTTTCGAAAATTTTTTGAAAATTTTTTTCGAAATTTTTTTTCAAAATTTTTTTTGAAAATTTTTTTTCGAAATTTTTTTTGAAAATTTTTTTCGAAAATTTTTTTTCGAAATTTTTTTCGAAAATTTCTTTCAAAATTTTTTTCGAAAATTTTTTTCCAAATTGTTTTCGCAAATTTTTTTGTCTTTTTCGAAAAATTTTTTTGAAATTTTTTTTCGAAATTTTTTTTCAAAATTTTTTTCGAAAATTTTTTTTCGAAATTTTTTTCGAAACTTTTTTTTCGAAATTTTTTTCGAAAATTTTTTTGAAAATTTTTTTCGAAAATTTTTTTTCGAAAATTTCTTTCAAAATTTTTTTCGAAAATTTTTTTCCAAATTTTTTTCGCAAATTTTTTTGAAAATTTTTTTGAAAATTTTTTTCGAAAATTTTTTTGAAAATTTTTTTCGAAAATTTTTTTGAAAATTTTTTTCGAAACTTTTTTTCAAAATTTTTTTCGAAAATTTTTTTTTGAAATTTTTTTCGAAAATTTTTTTTCGAAATTTTTTTCGAAAATTTTTTTTCAAAATTTTTTTCGAAAATTTTTTTTTGGAATTTTTTTCGAAAATTTTTTTTCGAAATTTTTTTCGAAAATTTTTTTCGAAATTTTTTTCGAAAATTTTTTTAAAAATTTTTTTCGAAAAATTTTTTTAAAAAATTCTTTCGAAAATTTTTTTGAAAATTTTTTTCGAAAATTTTTTTAAAAATTTTTTTCGAAAAATTTTTTTAAAAAATTCTTTCGAAAATTTTTTTGAAAATTTTTTTCGAAAATTTTTTCCAAATTTTTTTCGCAAATTTTTATGAAAATTTTTTTCGAAAAATTTTTTTGAAAATTTTTTTCGAAATTTTTTTTCAAAATTTTTTTCGAAAATTTTTTTTCGAAATTTATTTCAAAATTTTTTTTTCGAAATTTTTTTCGAAAATTTTTTTGAAAAATTTTTTCGAAAATTTTTTTTCGAAAATTTCTTTCAAAATTTTTTTCGAAAATTTTTTTCCAAATTTTTTTCGCAAATTTTTTTGAAAATTTTTTTCGAAAAATTTTTTTGAGAATTTTTTTCGAAAATTTTTTTGAAAATTTTTTTCGAAACTTTTTTTCAAAATTTTTTTCGAAAATTTTTTTTTGAAATTTTTTTCGAAAATTTTTTTTCGAAATTTTTTTTGAAAATTTTTTTGAAAATTTTTTTGAAAATTTTTTTCGAAAATTTTTTTTCGAAAATTTCTTTCAAAATTTTTTTCGAAAATTTTTTTCAAAATTTTTTTCGAAAATTTTTTTTCGAAATTTTTTTCGAAAATTTTTTTTCGAAATTTTTTTCGAAAATTTTTTTAAGAATTTTTTTCGAAATTTTTTTTCAAAATTTTTTTCAAAAATTTTTTTCCAAATTTTTTTCGAAAATTTTTTTCAAAATTTTTTTCGAAATTTTTTTCGAAATTTTTTTTTAAAATTTTTTTCGAAAATTTTTTTTTTTAAATTTTTTCGAAAATTTTTTTGAAAATTTTTTTCGAAAATTTTTTTTCAAAATTTTTTTTCAAAATTTTTTTCGAAAATTTTTTTCAAAATTTTTTTCGCAAATTTTTTTCAGTTTTTTTCGAAAAATTTTTTTGAAAATTTTTTTCGAAAATTTTTTTGAAAATTTTTTTCGAAATTTTTTTCAAAATTTTTTTCGAAAATTTTTTTTCGAAATTTTTTTCGAAATTTTTTTTGAAAATTTTTTTCGGAAATTTTTTTGAAAATTTTTTTCGAAACTTTTTTTCAAAATTTTTTTCGAAAATTTTTTTTTGAAATTTTTTTCGAAAATTTTTTTTCGAAATTTTTTTCGAAAATTTTTTTAAAAATTTTTTTGAAATTTTTTTTCAAAATTTTTTTTCGAAAATTTTTTTTCGAAATTTTTTTCGAAAATTTTTTTCAAAATTTTTTTCGAAAATTTTTTTTTGAAATTTTTTTCGAAAATTTTTTTTCGAAATTTTTTTAAAAATTTTTTTCGAAAATTTTTTTTTCGAAAATTTTTTTCAAAATTTTTTTCGAAAATTTTTTCCAAATTTTTCTCGCAAATTTTTTTGAAAATTTTTTTCGAAAAATTTTTTTGAAAATTTTTTTCGAAAATTTTTTTGAAAATTTTTTACGAAATTTTTTTTCAAAATTTTTTTCGAAAATTTTCGAAAACTTTTTTTCGAAATTTTTTTCGAAAATTTTTTTAACAATTTTTTTCGAAATTTTTTTTCAAAATTTTTTTCGAAAATTTTTTTTCGAAATTTTTTTCGAAACTTTTTTTCAAAATTTTTTTCTTAAATTTTTTTTTGAAAATTTTTTTGAAAATTTTTTTAAAAATTTTTTTCGAATTTTTTTTTCAAAATTTTTTTCGAAAATTTTTTTTCGAAAAATTTTTTTGAAAATTTTTTTCGAAAATTTTTTCGAAATTTTTTTTTTTGGAATTTTTTTCGAAAATTTTTTTTCGAAATGTTTTTCGAAAATTTTTTTAAAAATTTTTTTCGAAATTTTTTTTCAAAATTTTTTTCGAAAATTTTTTTTTCAAATTTTTTTCGAAAATTTTTTTCCAAATTTTTTTTGCAAATTTTTTTTTCGAAATTTTTTTCGAAAATTTTTTTGAAAATTTTTTTCGAAAAATTTTTACGAAATTTTTTTCGAAAATTTTTTTAAAAATTTTTTTCGAAAATTTTTTTTCGAAAATTTCTCTCAAAATTTTTTTCGAAAATTTTTTTCCAAATTTTTTTCGCAAATTTTTTTGAAAATTTTTTTCGAAAAATTTTTTTGAAAATTTTTTTCGAAAATTTTTTTCGAAAATTTTTTTCGAAAATTTTGTTCCAAATTTTTTTCGCAAATTTTTTTGAATGTTTTTTCGAAAAATATTTTTGAAAATTTTTTTCGAAAATTGTTTTGAAAATTTTTTTCGAAATTTTTTTCAAAATTTTTTTCGAAAATTTTTTTTTGAAATTTTTTTCGAAATTTTTTTCGAAAATTTTTTTCAAAATTTTTTTCGAAATTTTTTTCGAAAATTTTTTTCAAAATTTTTTTCAAAAAATTTTTTTAAAAAATTTTTTCGAAAATTTTTTTTTGAAATGTTTTTCAAAATTTTTTTCGAAAATTTTTTCCAAATTTTTTTCGCAAATTATTTTGAAAATTGTTTTCGAAAAATTTTTTTGAAAATTTTTTTCGAAAATTTTTTTGAAAATTTTTTTCGAAATTTTTTTTCAAAATTTTTTTCGAAAATTTTTTTGAAAATTTTTTTTCGAAATTTTTTTTGAAAATTTTTTTCGAAAATTTTTTTTCGAAATTTTTTTCGAAAATTTTTTTGAAAATTTTTTTCGAAATTTTTTTTCAAAATTTTTTTTGAAAATTTTTTTTCGAAATTTTTTTCGAAAATTTTCTTTCGAAAAATTTTTTTGAAAATTTTTTTCGAAATTTTTTTTCAAAATTTTTTTCGAAAATTTTTTTCAAAATTTTTTTGAAATTTTTTTTTGAAAAATTTTTTTGAAATTTTTTTTCGAAAATTTAAAATTTTTTTGAAAATTTTTTTCGAAACTTTTTTTCAAAATTTTTTTCGAAAATTTTTTTTTGAAATTTTTTTCGAAAATTTTTTTTCGAAATTTTCTTCGAAAATTTTTTTCAAAATTTTTTTCGAAAATTTTTTTCCAAATTATTTTCGCAAATTTTTTTGTTTTTTTCGAAAAATTTTTTTGAAAATTTTTTTGAAAATTTTTTTGAAAATTTTTTTCGAAAATTTTTTTGAAAATTTTTTTCGAAACTTTTTTTCAAAATTTTTTTCGAAAATTTTTTGAAATTTTTTTCGAAAATTTCTTTTCGAAATTTTTTTCGAAAATTTTTTTAAAAATTTTTTTCGAAATTTTTTTTCAAAATTTTTTTCGAAATTTTTTTTTCGAAATTTTTTTCGAAAATTTTTTATAAATTTTTTTCGAAATTTTTTTTCAAAATTTTTTTCAAAAAATTTTTTTCAAAATTTTTTTCAAAAAATTTTTTTCAAAATTTTTTTCGAAATTTTTTTTCAAAATTTTTTTCAAAAAATTTTTTTAAAAAATTTTTTCGAAAATTTTTTTTAAAAAATTTTTTCGAAAATTTTTTTGAAAATTTTTTTCGAAAATTTTTTTTCGAAAATTTTTTTCAAAATTTTTTTCGAAAATTTTTTCCAAATTTTTTTCGCAAATGTTTTTGAAAATTTTTTTCGAAAAATTTTTTTGAAAATTTTTTTCGAAAATTTTTTTGAAAATTTTTTTCGAAATTTTTTTTTGAAAATTTTTTTCGAAAATTTTTTTGAAACTTTTTTTCGAAAATTTTTTTGAAAATTTTTTTCGAAATTTTTATTCAAAATTTTTTTCGAAAATTTTTTTTCGAAATTTTTTTTGAAAATTTTTTTCGAAAAATTTTTTTGAAAATTTTTTTCGAAAATTTTTTTGAAAATTTTTTTCGAAATTTTTTTTCAAAATTTTTTTCGAAAATTTTTTTTTGGAATTTTTTTCGAAAATTTTTTTTCGAAATTTTTTTCGAAAATTTTTTTAAAAATTTTTTCGAAATTTTTTTTCAAAATTTTTTTCGAAAATTTTTTTACGAAATTTCTTTCGAAAATTTTTTTAAAAATTTTTTTCGAAATTTTTTTTCAAAATTTTTTTCGAAAATTTCTTTTCGAAATTTTTTTCGAAAATTTTTTTCAAAATTTTTTTCGAAATTATTTTCGAAATTTTTTTCAAAATTTTTTTTGAAAAGTTTTTTTAAAAAATTTTTTCGAAAATTTTTATGAAAATTTTTTTCGAAAATTTTTTTTCGAAAATTTTTTTCAAAATTTTTTCGAAAATTTTTTGCCAAATTTTTTTCGCAAATTTTTTTTCGAAATTTTTTTCGAAAATTTTTTTGAAAATTTTTTTCGAAAATTTTTTTTCGAAAATTTCTTTCAAAATTTTTTTCGAAAATTTTTTTCCAAATTTTTTTCACAAATTTTTTTGAAAATTTTTTTCGAAAAATTTTTTTGAAAATTTTTTTTAAAAATTTTTTTGAAAATTTTTTTCGAAACTTTTTTTCAAAATTTTTTTCGAAAATTTTTTTTTGAAATTTTTTTCGAAAATTTTTTTTCGAAATTTTTTTCAAAAATTTTTTTAAAAATTTTTTTCGAAATTTTTTTTCCAAATTTTTTTCGAAAATTTTTTTTCGAAATTTTTTTCGAAAATTTTTTTTCGAAATTTTTTTCGAAAATTTTTTTGAAAATTTTTTTCGAAAATTTTTTTTCGAAAATTTCTTTCAAAATTTTTTTCGAAAATTTTTTTCGAAATTTTTTCCGAAAATTTTTTTCAAAATTTTTTTCAAAAAATGTTTTGAAATTTTTTTTCGAAAATTTTTTTTCGAAAATTTTTTTCGAAATTTTTTTCGAAAATTTTTTCCAAATTTTTTTCGCAAATTTTTTTGAAAATTTTTTTCGAAAAATTTTTTTGAAAATTTTTTTCGAAAATTGTTTTGAAAATTTTTTTCAAAATTTTTTTCAAAATTTTTTTCGAAAATTTTTTTTCGAAATTTTTTTCGAAAATTTTTTTCTAAATTTTTTTCGAAATTTTTTTTCAAAATTTTTTTCGAAAATTTTCTTTCAAAATTTTTTTCGAAAATTTTTTTCGCAAATTTTTTTGAAAATTTTTTTCGAAAAATTTTTTTGAAAATTTTTTTCGAAAATTTTTTTGAAAATTTTTTTCGAAACTTTTTTTCAAAATTTTTTTCGAAAATTATTTTTTTAATTTTTTTCGAAAATTTTTTTTCGAAATTTTTTTCGAAAATTTTTTTAAAAATTTTTTTCGAAATTTTTTTTCAAATTTTTTTCGAAACTTTTTTTTCGAAATTTTTTTCGAAAATGTTTTTCAAAATTTTTTTCGAAAATTTTTTTCGAAATTTTTTTCAAAAAATTTTTTTAAAAAATTTTTTCGAAAATTTTTTTTAAAAAATTTTATCGAAAATTTTTTTGAAAATTTTTTTCGAAAATTTTTTTTCGAAAATTTTTTTCAAAATTTTTTTCGAAAATTTTTTCCAAATTTTTTTCGCAAATTTTTTTGAAAATTTTTTTCGAAAAATTTTTTTGAAAATTTTTTTCGACAATTTTTTTGAAAATTTTTTTCGAAATTTTTTTTCAAAATTTTTTTCGAAAATTTTTTTGAAAATTTTTTTCGAAAATTTTTTGAAAATTTTTTTCGAAATTTTTTTTCAAATTTTTTTTCGAAAATTTTTTTTCGAAATTTTTTTTGAAAATTTTTTTCGAAAATTTTTTTTCGAAATTTTTTTCGAAATTTTTTTTAACAATTTTTTTCGAAATTTTTTTTCAAAATTTTTTTCGAAAATTTTTTTTCGAAATTTTTTTCGAAAATTTTTTTAAAAATTTTTTTCGAATTTTTTTTTTCAAAATTTTTTTCGAAAATTTTTTTTCGAAAAATTTTTTTGAAAATTTTTTTCGAAAATTTTTTCGAAATTTTTTTTTTGGAATTTTTTTCGAAAATTTTTTTTCGAAATTTTTTTCGAAAATTTTTTTAAAAATTTTTTTCGAAATTTTTTTTCAAAATTTTTTTCGAAAATTTTTTTTTCGAATTTTTTTCGAAAATTTTTTTCCAAATTTTTTTTGCAAATTTTTTTTTCGAAATTTTTTTCGAAAATTTTTTTGAAAATTTTTTTCGAAAAATTTTAACGAAATTTTTTTCGAAAATTTTTTTAAAAATTTTTTTCGAAAATTTTTTTTCGAAAATTTCTCTCAAAATTTTTTTCGAAAATTTTTTTCCAAATTTTTTTCGCAAATTTTTTTGAAAATTTTTTTCGAAAAATTTTTTTGAAAATTTTTTTCGAAAATTTTTTTAAAAATTTTTTTCGAAAATTTTTTTTCGAAAATTTCTCTCAAAATTTTTTTCGAAAATTTTTTTCCAAATTTTTTTCGCAAATTTTTTTGAAAATTTTTTTCGAAAAATTTTTTTGAAAATTTTTTTCGAAATTTTTTTTCAAAATTTTTTTCGAAAATTTTTTTTCGAAATTTATTTCAAAAATTTTTTTTCGAAATTTTTTTCGAAAATTTTTTTGAAAAATTTTTTCGAAAATTTTTTTTCGAAAATTTCTTTCAAAATTTTTTTCGAAATTTTTTTCGAAAATTTTTTTTCGAAAATTTCTTTCAAAATTTTTTTCGAAAATTTTTTTCAAAATTTTTTTCGAAAATTTTTTTTCGAAATTTTTTTCGAAAATTTTTTTTCGAAATTTTTTTCGAAAATTTTTTTAAGAATTTTTTTCGAAATTTTTTTTCAAAATTTTTTTCAAATTTTTTTCCAAATTTTTTTTGAAAATTTTTTTCAAAATTTTTTTCGAAATTTTTTTCGAAAATTTTTTTTCGAAATTTTTTTCGAAAATTTTTTTTCGAAATTTTTTTCGAAAATTTTTTTAAGAATTTTTTTCGAAATTTTTTTTCAAAATTTTTTTCAAAAATTTTTTTCCAAATTTTTTTTGAAAATTTTTTTCAAAATTTTTTTCGAAATTTTTTTCGAAATTTTTTTTCAAAATTTTTTTCGAAAATTTTTTTTTTTAAATTTTTTCGAAAATTTTTTTGAAAATTTTTTTCGAAAATTTTTTTTTCAAAAATTTTTTTCAAAATTTTTTTCGAAAATTTTTTTCCAAATTTTTTTCGCAAATTTTTTTCAGTTTTTTTCGAAAAATTTTTTTGAAAATTTTTTTCGAAAATTTTTTTGAAAATTTTTTTCGAAATTTTTTTCAAAATTTTTTTCGAAAATTTTTTTTTGGAAATTTTTTTCGAAATTTTTTTTGAAAATTTTTTTGAAAATTTTTTTCGAAACTTTTTTTCAAAATTTTTTTCGAAAATTTTTTTTTGAAATTTTTTTCGAAAATTTTTTTAAAAATTTTTTTGAAATTTTTTTTCAAAATTTTTTTCGAAAATTTTTTTTCGAAATTTTTTTCGAAAATTTTTTTCAAAATTTTTTCGAAATTTTTTTCGAAATTTTTTTTCAAAATTTTTTTCAAAAAATTTTTTAAAAAAATTTTTTCGAATATTTTTTTTAAAAAATTTTATCGAAAATTTTTTTGAAAATTTTTTTCGAAAATTTTTTTTTCGAAAATTTTTTTCAAAATTTTTTTCGAAAATTTTTTCCAAATTTTTCTCGCAAATTTTTTTGAAATTTTTTTTCGAAAAATTTTTTTGAAAATTTTTTTCGAAAATTTTTTTGAAAATTTTTTACGAAATTTTTTTTCAAAATTTTTTTCGAAAATTTTTTTGAAAATTTTTTTCGAAAATTTTTTTGAAAATTTTTTTCAAAATTTTTTTTCAAAATTTTTTTCGAAAATTTTTTTTCGAAATTTTTTTTGAAAATTTTTTTCGAAAACTTTTTTTCGAAATTTTTTTCGAAAATTTTTTTAACAATTTTTTTCGAAATTTTTTTTCAAAATTTTTTTCGAAAATTTTTTTTCGAAATTTTTTTCGAAACTTTTTTCAAAATTTTTTTCTTAAATTTTTTTTTGAAAATTTTTTCGAAAATTTTTTTAAAAATTTTTTTCGAATTTTTTTTTCAAAATTTTTTTCGAAAATTTTTTTTCGAAAAATTTTTTTGAAAATTTTTTTCGAAAATTTTTTCGAAATTTTTTTTTTGGAATTTTTTTCGAAAATTTTTTTTCGAAATTTTTTTCGAAAATTTTTTTAAAAATTTTTTTCGAAATTTTTTTTCAAAATTTTTTTCGAAAATTTTTTTTTCAAATTTTTTTCGAAAATTTTTTTCCAAATTTTTTTTGCAAATTTTTTTTTCGAAATTTTTTTCGAAAATTTTTTTGAAAATTTTTTTCGAAAAATTTTTACGAAATTTTTTTCGAAAATTTTTTTAAAAATTTTTTTCGAAAATTTTTTTTCGAAAATTTCTCTCAAAATTTTTTTCGAAAATTTTTTTCCAAATTTTTTTCGCAAATTTTTTTGAAAATTTTTTTCGAAAAATTTTTTTGAAAATTTTTTTCGAAAATTTTTTTCGAAAATTTTTTTCGAAAATTTTGTTCCAAATTTTTTTCGCAAATTTTTTTGAATGTTTTTTCGAAAAATTTTTTTGAAAATTTTTTTCGAAAATTGTTTTGAAAATTTTTTTCGAAATTTTTTTCAAAATTTTTTTCGAAAATTTTTTTTTGAAATTTTTTTCAAAATTTTTTTCAAAAAATTTTTTTTGAAAATTTTTTTCGAAAATTTTTTTTCGAAATTTTTTTCGAAAATTTTTTTGAAAATTTTTTTCGAAATTTTTTTTCAAAATTTTTTTCGAAAATTTTTTTTCGAAATTTTTTTCGAAAATTTTTTTAAAAATTTTTTTGGAAATTTTTTTTCAAAATTTTTTTCGAAAATTTTCTTTCGAAAAATTTTTTTGAAAATTTTTTTCGAAATTTTTTTCAAAATTTTTTTCGAAAATTTTCTTTCGAAAACTTTTTTTGAAAATTTTTTTCGAAATTTTTTTCGAAAATTTTTTTCCAAATTGTTTTCGCAAATTTTTTTGTCTTTTTCGAAAAATTTTTTTGAAATTTTTTTTCGAAATTTTTTTTCAAAATTTTTTTCGAAAATTTTTTTTCGAAATTTTTTTCGAAACTTTTTTTTCGAAATTTTTTTCGAAAATTTTTTTGAAAATTTTTTTCGAAAATTTTTTTTCGAAAATTTCTTTCAAAATTTTTTTCGAAAATTTTTTTCCAAATTTTTTTCGCAAATTTTTTTGAAAATTTTTTTGAAAATTTTTTTCGAAAATTTTTTTGAAAATTTTTTTCGAAAATTTTTTTCGAAAATTTTTTTGAAAATTTTTTTCGAAACTTTTTTTCAAAATTTTTTTCGAAAATTTTTTTTTGAAATTTTTTTCGAAAATTTTTTTTCGAAATTTTTTTCGAAAATTTTTTTTCAAAATTTTTTTCGAAAATTTTTTTTTGGAATTTTTTTCGAAAATTTTTTTTCGAAATTTTTTTCGAAAATTTTTTTCGAAATTTTTTTCGAAAATTTTTTTAAAAATTTTTTTCGAAAAATTTTTTTAAAAAATTCTTTCGAAAATTTTTTTGAAAATTTTTTTCGAAAATTTTTTTTAGAAAATTTTTTTCAAAATTTTTTTCGAAAATTTTTTCCAAATTTTTTTCGAAAATTTTTATGAAAATTTTTTTCGAAATTTTTTTCGAAATTTTTTTTCAAAATTTTTTTCGAAAATTTTTTTTCGAAATTTATTTCAAAAATTTTTTTTCGAAATTTTTTTCGAAAATTTTTTTGAAAATTTTTTTCGAAAATTTTTTTGAAAATTTTTTTCGAAAATTTTTTTTCGAAAATTTCTTTCAAAATTTTTTTCGAAAATTTTTTCCAAATTTTTTTCGCAAATTTTTTTGAAAAGTTTTTTCGAAAAATTTTTTTGAAAATTTTTTTCGACAATTTTTTTGAAAATTTTTTTCGAAATTTTTTTTCAAAATTTTTTTCGAAAATTTTTTTGAAAATTTTTTTCGAAAATTTTTTGAAAATTTTTTTCGAAATTTTTTTTCAAAATTTTTTTTGAAAATTTTTTTTCGAAATTTTTTTTGAAAATTTTTTTCGAAAATTTTTTTTCGAAATTTTTTTTAACAATTTTTTTCGAAATTTTTTTTCAAAATTTTTTTCGAAAATTTTTTTTCGAAATTTTTTTCAAAAATTTTTTTAAAAATTTTTTTCGAATTTTTTTTTCAAAATTTTTTTCGAAAATTTTTTTTCGAAAAATTTTTTTGAAAATTTTTTTCGAAAATTTTTTCGAAATTTTTTTTTGGAATTTTTTTCGAAAATTTTTTTTCGAAATTTTTTTCGAAAATTTTTTTAAAAATTTTTTTCGAAATTTTTTTTCAAAATTTTTTTAGAAAATTTTTTTTTCAAATTTTTTTCGAAAATTTTTTTCCAAATTTTTTTTGCAAATTTTTTTTTCGAAATTTTTTTCGAAAATTTTTTTGAAAATTTTTTTCGAAAAATTTTTACGAAATTTTTTTCGAAAATTTTTTTAAAAATTTTTTTCGAAAATTTTTTTTCGAAAATTTCTCTCAAAATTTTTTTCGAAAATTTTTTTCCAAATTTTTTTCGCAAATTTTTTTGAAAATTTTTTTCGAAACATTTTTTCGAAAATTTTTTTGAAAATTTTTTTCGAAACTTTTTTTCAAAATTTTTTTCGAAAATTTTTTTTTGAAATTTTTTTCGAAAATTTTTTTTCGAAATTTTTTTCGAAAATTTTTTTCAAAATTTTTTTCGAAAATTTTTTTCCAAATTGTTTTCGCAAATTTTTTTGTCTTTTTCGAAAAATTTTTTTGAAATTTTTTTTCGAAATTTTTTTTCAAAATTTTTTTCGAAAATTTTTTTTCGAAATTTTTTTCGAAACTTTTTTTTCGAAATTTTTTTCGAAAATTTTTTTGAAAATTTTTTTCGAAAATTTTTTTTCGAAAATTTCTTTCAAAATTTTTTTCGAAAATTTTTTTCCAAATTTTTTTCGCAAATTTTTTTGAAAATTTTTTTGAAAATTTTTTTCGAAAATTTTTTTGAAAATTTTTTTCGAAAATTTTTTTGAAAATTTTTTTCGAAACTTTTTTTCAAAATTTTTTTCGAAAATTTTTTTTTGAAATTTTTTTCGAAAATTTTTTTTCGAAATTTTTTTCGAAAATTTTTTTTCAAAATTTTTTTCGAAAATTTTTTTTTGGAATTTTTTTCGAAAATTTTTTTTCGAAATTTTTTTCGAAAATTTTTTTCGAAATTTTTTTCGAAAATTTTTTTAAAAATTTTTTTCGAAAAATTTTTTTAAAAAATTCTTTCGAAAATTTTTTTGAAAATTTTTTTCGAAAATTTTTTTTAGAAAATTTTTTTCAAAATTTTTTTCGAAAATTTTTTTGAAAATTTTTTTCGAAAAATTTTTTTGAGAATTTTTTTCGAAAATTTTTTTGAAAATTTTTTTCGAAACTTTTTTTCAAAATTTTTTTCGAAAATTTTTTTTTGAAATTTTTTTCGAAAATTTTTTTTCGAAATTTTTTTTGAAAATTTTTTTGAAAATTTTTTTGAAAATTTTTTTCGAAAATTTTTTTTCGAAAATTTCTTTCAAAATTTTTTTCGAAAATTTTTTTCAAAATTTTTTTCGAAAATTTTTTTTCGAAATTTTTTTCGAAAATTTTTTTTCGAAATTTTTTTCGAAAATTTTTTTAAGAATTTTTTTCGAAATTTTTTTTCAAAATTTTTTTCAAAAATTTTTTTCCAAATTTTTTTCGAAAATTTTTTTCAAAATTTTTTTCGAAATTTTTTTCGAAATTTTTTTTCAAAATTTTTTTCGAAAATTTTTTTTTAAAAATTTTTTCGAAAATTTTTTTGAAAATTTTTTTCGAAAATTTTTTTTTCAAAAATTTTTTTCAAAATTTTTTTCGAAAATTTTTTTCCAAATTTTTTTCGCAAATTTTTATCAGTTTTTTTCGAAAAATTTTTTTGAAAATTTTTTTCGAAAATTTTTTTGAAAATTTTTTTCGAAATTTTTTTCAAAATTTTTTTCGAAAATTTTTTTTCGAAATTTTTTTCGAAATTTTTTTTGAAAATTTTTTTCGGAAATTTTTTTGAAAATTTTTTTCGAAACTTTTTTTCAAAATTTTTTTCGAAAATTTTTTTTTGAAATTTTTTTCGAAAATTTTTTTTCGAAATTTTTTTCGAAAATTTTTTTAAAAATTTTTTTGAAATTTTTTTTCAAAATTTTTTTCGAAAATTTTTTTTCGAAATTTTTTTCGAAAATTTTTTTCAAAATTTTTTCGAAATTTTTTTCGAAATTTTTTTTCAAAATTTTTTTCAAAAAATTTTTTAAAAAAATTCTTTCGAAAATTTTTTTGAAAATTTTTTTCGAAAATTTTTTTTAGAAAATTTTTTTCAAAATTTTTTTCGAAAATTTTTTCCAAATTTTTTTCGCAAATTTTTATGAAAATTTTTTTCGAAAAATTTTTTTGAAAATTTTTTTCGAAATTTTTTTTCAAAATTTTTTTCGAAAATTTTTTTTCGAAATTTATTTCAAAATTTTTTTTTCGAAATTTTTTTCGAAAATTTTTTTGAAAAATTTTTTCGAAAATTTTTTTTCGAAAATTTCTTTCAAAATTTTTTTCGAAAATTTTTTTCCAAATTTTTTTCGCAAATTTTTTTGAAAATTTTTTTCGAAAAATTTTTTTGAGAATTTTTTTCGAAAATTTTTTTGAAAATTTTTTTTCGAAAATTTCTTTCAAAATTTTTTTCGAAAATTTTTTTCAAAATTTTTTTCGAAAATTTTTTTTCGAAATTTTTTTCGAAAATTTTTTTTCGAAATTTTTTTCGAAAATTTTTTTAAGAATTTTTTTCGAAATTTTTTTTCAAAATTTTTTTCAAAAATTTTTTTCCAAATTTTTTTCGAAAATTTTTTTCAAAATTTTTTTCGAAATTTTTTTCGAAATTTTTTTTCAAAATTTTTTTCGAAAATTTTTTTTTTTAAATTTTTTCGAAAATTTTTTTGAAAATTTTTTTCGAAAATTTTTTTTTCAAAAATTTTTTTCAAAATTTTTTTCGAAAATTTTTTTCCAAATTTTTTTCGCAAATTTTTTTCAGTTTTTTTCGAAAAATTTTTTTGAAAATTTTTTTCGAAAATTTTTTTGAAAATTTTTTTCGAAATTTTTTTCAAAATTTTTTTCGAAAATTTTTTTTCGAAATTTTTTTCGAAATTTTTTTTGAAAATTTTTTTCGGAAATTTTTTTGAAAATTTTTTTCGAAACTTTTTTTCAAAATTTTTTTCGAAAATTTTTTTTTGAAATTTTTTTCGAAAATTTTTTTTCGAAATTTTTTTCGAAAATTTTTTTAAAAATTTTTTTGAAATTTTTTTTCAAAATTTTTTTCGAAAATTTTTTTTCGAAATTTTTTTCGAAAATTTTTTTCAAAATTTTTTCGAAATTTTTTTCGAAATTTTTTTTCAAAATTTTTTTCAAAAAATTTTTTAAAAAAATTTTTTCGAATATTTTTTTTAAAAAATTTTATCGAAAATTTTTTTGAAAATTTTTTTCGAAAATTTTTTTTTCGAAAATTTTTTTCAAAATTTTTTTCGAAAATTTTTTCCAAATTTTTCTCGCAAATTTTTTTGAAAATTTTTTTCGAAAAATTTTTTTGAAAATTTTTTTCGAAAATTTTTTTGAAAATTTTTTACGAAATTTTTTTTCAAAATTTTTTTCGAAAATTTTCGAAAACTTTTTTTCGAAATTTTTTTCGAAAATTTTTTTAACAATTTTTTTCGAAATTTTTTTTCAAAATTTTTTTCGAAAATTTTTTTTCAAAATTTTTTTCGAAACTTTTTTTCAAAATTTTTTTCTTAAATTTTTTTTTGAAAATTTTTTCGAAAATTTTTTTAAAAATTTTTTTCGAATTTTTTTTTCAAAATTTTTTTCGAAAATTTTTTTTCGAAAAATTTTTTTGAAAATTTTTTTCGAAAATTTTTTTGAAATTTTTTTTTTTGGAATTTTTTTCGAAAATTTTTTTTCGAAATTTTTTTCGAAAATTTTTTTAAAAATTTTTTTCGAAATTTTTTTTCAAAATTTTTTTCGAAAATTTTTTTTTCAAATTTTTTTCGAAAATTTTTTTCCAAATTTTTTTTGCAAATTTTTTTTTCGAAATTTTTTTCGAAAATTTTTTTGAAAATTTTTTTCGAAAAATTTTTACGAAATTTTTTTCGAAAATTTTTTTAAAAATTTTTTTCGAAAATTTTTTTTCGAAAATTTCTCTCAAAATTTTTTTCGAAAATTTTTTTCCAAATTTTTTTCGCAAATTTTTTTGAAAATTTTTTTCGAAAAATTTTTTTGAAAATTTTTTTCGAAAATTTTTTTCGAAAATTTTTTTCGAAAATTTTGTTCCAAATTTTTTTCGCAAATTTTTTTGAATGTTTTTTCGAAAAATATTTTTGAAAATTTTTTTCGAAAATTGTTTTGAAAATTTTTTTCGAAATTTTTTTCAAAATTTTTTTCGAAAATTTTTTTTTGAAATTTTTTTCGAAATTTTTTTCGAAAATTTTTTTCAAAATTTTTTTCGAAATTTTTTTCGAAAATTTTTTTCAAAATTTTTTTCAAAAAATTTTTTTAAAAAATTTTTTCGAAAATTTTTTTTTGAAATGTTTTTCAAAATTTTTTTCGAAAATTTTTTCCAAATTTTTTTCGCAAATTATTTTGAAAATTGTTTTCGAAAAATTTTTTTGAAAATTTTTTTCGAAAATTTTTTTGAAAATTTTTTTCGAAATTTTTTTTCAAAATTTTTTTCGAAAATTTTTTTGAAAATTTTTTTTCGAAATTTTTTTTGAAAATTTTTTTCGAAAATTTTTTTTCGAAATTTTTTTCGAAAATTTTTTTGAAAATTTTTTTCGAAATTTTTTTTCAAAATTTTTTTCGAAAATTTTTTTTCGAAATTTTTTTCGAAAATTTTTTTAAAAATTTTTTTGGAAATTTTTTTTCAAAATTTTTTTCGAAAATTTTCTTTCGAAAAATTTTTTTGAAAATTTTTTTCGAAATTTTTTTTCAAAATTTTTTTCGAAAATTTTTTTCAAAATTTTTTTCGAAAATTTTCTTTCGAAAAATTTTTTTGAAAATTTTTTTCGAAATTTTTTTCGAAAATTTTTTTCCAAATTTTTTTCGGAAATTTTTTTTTCGAAAGTTTTTTCGAAAATGTTTTTGAAAATTTTTTTCGAAAATTTTTTTTCGAAAATTTCTTTCAAAATTTATTTCGTAAATTTTTTTCTAAATTTTTTTCACAAATTTTTTTGAAAATTTTTTTCGAAATATTTTTTTGAAAATTTTTTTCGAAAATTTTTTTGAAAATTTTTTTCGAAACTTTTTTTCAAAATTTTTTTCGAAAATTTTTTTTTGAAATTTTTTTCGAAAATTTTTTTTCGAAATTTTCTTCGAAAATTTTTTTCAAAATTTTTTTCGAAAATTTTTTTCCAAATTATTTTCGCAAATTTTTTTGTTTTTTTCGAAAAATTTTTTTGAAAATTTTTTTGAAAATTTTTTTGAAAATTTTTTTCGAAAATTTTTTTGAAAATTTTTTTCGAAACTTTTTTTCAAAATTTTTTTCGAAAATTTTTTGAAATTTTTTTCGAAAATTTCTTTTCGAAATTTTTTTCGAAAATTTTTTTAAAAATTTTTTTCGAAATTTTTTTTCAAAATTTTTTTCGAAATTTTTTTTTCGAAATTTTTTTCGAAAATTTTTTATAAATTTTTTTCGAAATTTTTTTTCAAAATTTTTTTCAAAAAATTTTTTTCAAAATCTTTTTCAAAAAATTTTTTTCAAAATTTTTTTCGAAATTTTTTTTCAAAATTTTTTTCAAAAAATTTTTTTAAAAAATTTTTTCGAAAATTTTTTTTAAAAAATTTTTTCGAAAATTTTTTTCAAAATTTTTTTCGAAAATTTTTCTTCGAAAATTATTTTCAAAATTTTTTTCGAAAATTTTTTCCAAATTTTTTTCGCAAATGTTTTTGAAAATTTTTTTCGAAAAATTTTTTTGAAAATTTTTTTCGAAAATTTTTTTGAAAATTTTTTTCGAAATTTTTTTTTGAAAATTTTTTTCGAAAATTTTTTTGAAAATTTTTTTCGAAAATTTTTTTGAAAATTTTTTTCGAAAATTTTTTTGAAAATTTTTTTCGAAATTTTTATTCAAATTTTTTTTCGAAAATTTTTTTTCGAAATTTTTTTTGAAAATTTTTTTCGAAAATTCTTTTTCGAAATTTTTTTCGAAAATTTTTTTAACAATTTTTTTTGGAATTTTTTTTCAAAATTTTTTTCGAAAATTTTTTTTCGAAATTTTTTTCGAAAATTTTTTTAAAAAATTTTTTCGAAATTTTTTTTCAAAATTTTTTTCAAAAATTTTATTTCGAAAAATTTTTTTGAAAATTTTTTTCGAAAAATTTTTTTGAAAATTTTTTTCGAAAATTTTTTTGAAAATTTTTTTCGAAAATTTTTTTTCGAAAATTTCTTTCAAAATTTTTTTCGAAAATTTTTTTCCAAATTTTTTTCACAAATTTTTTTGAAAATTTTTTTCGAAAAATTTTTTTGGAAATTTTTTTTGAAAATTTTTTTGAAAATTTTTTTCGAAACTTTTTTTCAAAATTTATTTCGAAAATTTTTTTTTGAAATTTTTTTCGAAAATTTTTTTTCGAAATTTTTTTCAAAAATTTTTTTAAAAATTTTTTTCGAAATTTTTTTTCCAAATTTTTTTCGAAAATTTTTTTTCGAAATTTTTTTCGAAAATTTTTTTTCGAAATTTTTTTCGAAAATTTTTTTGAAAATTTTTTTCGAAAATTTTTTTTCGAAAATTTCTTTCAAAATTTTTTTCGAAAATTTTTTTCGAAATTTTTTCCGAAAATTTTTTTCAAAATTTTTTTCAAAAAATTTTTTGAAATTTTTTTTCGAAAATTTTTTTTCGAAAATTTTTTTCGAAATTTTTTTCGAAAATTTTTTCCAAATTTTTTTCGCAAATTTTTTTGAAAATTTTTTTCGAAAAATTTTTTTGAAAATTTTTTTCGAAAATTGTTTTGAAAATTTTTTTCGAAAATTTTTTTTCGAAATTTTTTTCGAAAATTTTTTTCTAAATTTTTTTCGAAATTTTTTTTCAAAATTTTTTTCGAAAATTTTCTTTCAAAATTTTTTTCGAAAATTTTTTTCGCAAATTTTTTTGAAAATTTTTTTCGAAAAATTTTTTTGAAAATTTTTTTCGAAAATTTTTTTGAAAATTTTTTTCGAAACTTTTTTTCAAAATTTTTTTCGAAAATTTTTTTTTTAATTTTTTTCGAAAATTTTTTTTCGAAATTTTTTTCGAAAATTTTTTTAAAAATTTTTTTCGAAATTTTTTTTCAAAATTTTTTTCGAAACTTTTTTTTCGAAATTTTTTTCGAAAATGTTTTTCAAAATTTTTTTCGAAATTTTTTTCGAAAATTTTTTTCGAAATTTTTTTCAAAAAATTTTTTTGAAAATTTTTTTCGAAAATTTTTTTTCGAAAATTTTTTTCAAAATTTTTTTCGAAAATTTTTTCCAAATTTTTTTCGCAAATTTTTTTGAAAATTTTTTTCGAAAAATTTTTTTGAAAATTTTTTTCGACAATTTTTTTGAAAATTTTTTTCGAAATTTTTTTTCAAAATTTTTTTCGAAAATTTTTTTGAAAATTTTTTTCGAAAATTTTTTGAAAATTTTTTTCGAAATTTTTTTTCAAATTTTTTTTCGAAAATTTTTTTTCGAAATTTTTTTTGAAAATTTTTTTCGAAAATTTTTTTTAACAATTTTTTCGAAATTTTTTTTAACAATTTTTTTCGAAATTTTTTTTCAAAATTTTTTTCGAAAATTTTTTTTCGAAATTTTTTTCGAAAATTTTTTTAAAAATTTTTTTCGAATTTTTTTTTCAAAATTTTTTTCGAAAATTTTTTTTCGAAAAATTTTTTTGAAAATTTTTTTCGAAAATTTTTTCGAAATTTTTTTTTTGGAATTTTTTTCGAAAATTTTTTTTCGAAATTTTTTTCGAAAATTTTTTTAAAAATTTTTTTCGAAATTTTTTTTCAAAATTTTTTTCGAAAATTTTTTTTTCAAATTTTTTTCGAAAATTTTTTTCCAAATTTTTTTTGCAAATTTTTTTTTCGAAATTTTTTTCGAAAATTTTTTTGAAAATTTTTTTCGAAAAATTTTTACGAAATTTTTTTCGAAAATTTTTTTAAAAATTTTTTTCGAAAATTTTTTTTCGAAAATTTCTCTCAAAATTTTTTTCGAAAATTTTTTTCCAAATTTTTTTCGCAAATTTTTTTGAAAATTTTTTTCGAAAAATTTTTTTGAAAATTTTTTTCGAAAATTTTTTTCGAAAATTTTTTTCGAAAATTTTTTTCGAAAATTTTGTTCCAAATTTTTTTCGCAAATTTTTTTGAATGTTTTTTCGAAAAATTTTTTTGAAAATTTTTTTCGAAAATTGTTTTGAAAATTTTTTTCGAAATTTTTTTCAAAATTTTTTTCGAAAATTTTTTTTTGAAATTTTTTTCGAAAATTTTTTTTCGAAATTTTTTTCGAAAATTTTTTCGAAAATTTTTTTGAAAATTTTTTTCGAAAATTTTTTTTCGAAAATTTTTTTCAAAATTTTTTTCGAAATTTTTTTCGAAAATTTTTTTGAAAATTTTTTTCGAAAATTTTTTTTCGAAAATTTCTTTCAAAATTTTTTTCGAAAATTTTTTTCCCTATTTTTTTTTGCAAATTTTTTTGAAAATTTTTTTCGAAAATTTTTTTGAAAATTTTTTTCGAAACTTTTTTTCAAAATTTTTTTCGAAAATTTTTTTTTGAAATTTTTTTCGAAAATTTTTTTTCGAAATTTTTTTCGAAAATTTTTTTCAAAATTTTTTTCGAAAATTTTTTTCCAAATTGTTTTCGCAAATTTTTTTGTCTTTTTCGAAAAATTTTTTTGAAATTTTTTTTCGAAATTTTTTTTCAAAATTTTTTTCGAAATTTTTTTCGAAACTTTTTTTTCGAAATTTTTTTCGAAAATTTTTTTGAAAATTTTTTTCGAAAATTTTTTTTCGAAAATTTCTTTCAAAATTTTTTTCGAAAATTTTTTTCCAAATTTTTTTCGCAAATTTTTTTGAAAATTTTTATGAAAATTTTTTTCGAAAATTTTTTTGAAAATTTTTTTCGAAAATTTTTTTGAAAATTTTTTTCGAAACTTTTTTTCAAAATTTTTTTCGAAAATTTTTTTTCGAAATTTTTTTCGAAAATTTTTTTTCGAAATTTTTTTCGAAAATTTTTTTTCAAAATTTTTTTCGAAAATTTTTTTTTGGAATTTTTTTCGAAATTTTTTTTTCGAAATTTTTTTCGAAAATTTTTTTCGAAATTTTTTTCGAAAATTTTTTTAAAAATTTTTTTCGAAAAATTCTTTCGAAAATTTTTTTGAAAATTTTTTTCGAAAATTTTTTTTAGAAAATTTTTTTCAAAATTTTTTTCGAAAATTTTTTCCAAATTTTTTTCGCAAATTTTTATGAAAATTTTTTTCGAAAAATTTTTTTGAAAATTTTTTTCGAAATTTTTTTTCAAAATTTTTTTCGAAAATTTTTTTTCGAAATTTATTTCAAAAATTTTTTTTCGAAATTTTTTTCGAAAATTTTTTTGAAAAATTTTTTCGAAAATTTTTTTTCGAAAATTTCTCTCAAAATTTTTTTCGAAAATTTTTTTCCAAATTTTTTTCGCAAATTTTTTTGAAAATTTTTTTCGAAAAATTTTTTTGAAAATTTTTTTCGAAAATTTTTTTCGAAAATTTTTTTCGAAAATTTTTTTCGAAAATTTTGTTCCAAATTTTTTTCGCAAATTTTTTTGAATCTTTTTTCGAAAAATTTTTTTGAAAATTTTTTTCGAAAATTGTTTTGAAAATTTTTTTCGAAATTTTTTTCAAAATTTTTTTCGAAAATTTTTTTTTGAAATTTTTTTCGAAAATTTTTTTTCGAAATTTTTTTCGAAAATTTTTTCGAAAATTTTTTTGAAAATTTTTTTCGAAAATTTTTTTTCGAAAATTTTTTTCAAAATTTTTTTCGAAATTTTTTTCGAAAATTTTTTTGAAAATTTTTTTCGAAAATTTTTTTTCGAAAATTTCTTTAAAAATTTTTTTCGAAAATTTTTTTCCCTATTTTTTTTTGCAAATTTTTTTGAAAATTTTTTTCGAAAATTTTTTTGAAAATTTTTTTCGAAACTTTTTTTCAAAATTTTTTTCGAAAATTTTTTTTTGAAATTTTTTTCAAAAATTTTATTTCGAAAAATTTTTTTGAAAATTTTTTTCGAAAAATTTTTTTGAAAATTTTTTTCGAAAATTTTTTTGAAAATTTTTTTCGAAATTTTTTTTCAAAATTTTTTTCGAAAATTTTTTTTTGGAATTTTTTTCGAAAATTTTTTTTCGAAATTTTTTTCGAAAATTTTTTTAAAAATTTTTTCGAAATTTTTTTTCAAAATTTTTTTCGAAAATTTTTTTTCGAAATTTCTTTCGAAAATTTTTTTAAAAATTTTTTTCGAAATTTTTTTTCAAAATTTTTTTCGAAAATTTCTTTTCGAAATTTTTTTCGAAAATTTTTTTCAAAATTTTTTTCGAAATTATTTTCGAAATTTTTTTTCAAAATTTTTTTTGAAAAGTTTTTTTAAAAAATTTTTTCGAAAATTTTTATGAAAATTTTTTTCGAAAATTTTTTTTCGAAAATTTTTTTCAAAATTTTTTTGAAAATTTTTTTCGAAAATGTTTTTTCGAAAATTTCTTTCAAAATTTTTTTCGAAAATTTTTTTCCAAATTTTTTTCACAAATTTTTTTGAAAATTTTTTTCGAAAAATTTTTTTGAAAATTTTTTTTGAAAATTTTTTTGAAAATTTTTTTCGAAACTTTTTTTCAAAATTTTTTTCGAAAATTTTTTTTTGAAATTTTTTTCGAAATTTTTTTCAAAAATTTTTTTAAAAATTTTTTTCGAAATTTTTTTTCCAAATTTTTTTCGAAAATTTTTTTTCGAAATTTTTTTCGAAAATTTTTTTTCGAAATTTTTTTCGAAAATTTTTTTGAAAATTTTTTTCGAAAATTTTTTTTCGAAAATTTCTTTCAAAATTTTTTTCGAAAATTTTTTTCGAAATTTTTTCCGAAAATTTTTTTCAAAATTTTTTTCAAAAAATTTTTTGAAATTTTTTTTCGAAAATTTTTTTTCGAAAATTTTTTTCGAAATTTTTTTCGAAAATTTTTTCCAAATTTTTTTCGCAAATTTTTTTGAAAATTTTTTTCGAAAATTGTTTTGAAAATTTTTTTCGAAATTTTTTTCAAAATTTTTTTCGAAAATTTTTTTTCGAAATTTTTTTCGAAAATTTTTTTAGAAATTTTTTTCGAAATTTTTTTTCAAAATTTTTTTCGAAAATTTTCTTTCAAAATTTTTTTCGAAAATTTTTTTCGCAAATTTTTTTGAAAATTTTTTTCGAAAAATTTTTTTGAAAATTTTTTTCGAAAATTTTTTTGAAAATTTTTTTCGAAACTTTTTTTCAAAATTTTTTTCGAAAATTTTTTTTTTAATTTTTTTCGAAAATTTTTTTTCGAAATTTTTTTCGAAAATTTTTTTAAAAATTTTTTTCGAAATTTTTTTTCAAAATTTTTTTTGGAAACTTTTTTTTCGAAATTTTTTTCAAAAAATTTTTTTAAAAAATTTTTTCGAAAATTTTTTTTAAAAAATTTTATCGAAAATTTTTTTGAAAATTTTTTTCGAAAATTTTTTTTCGAAAATTTTTTTCAAAATTTTTTTCGAAAATTTTTTCCAAATTTTTTTCGCAAATTTTTTTGAAAATTTTTTTCGAAAAATTTTTTTGAAAATTTTTTTCGACAATTTTTTTGAAAATTTTTTTCGAAATTTTTTTTCAAATTTTTTTTCGAAAATTTTTTTTCGAAATTTTTTTTGAAAATTTTTTTAGAAAATTTTTTTTCGAAATTTTTTTCGAAATTTTTTTTAACAATTTTTTTCGAAATTTTTTTTCAAAATTTTTTTCGAAAATTTTTTTTCGAAATTTTTTTCGAAAATTTTTTTAAAAATTTTTTTCGAATTTTTTTTTCAAAATTTTTTTCGAAAATTTTTTTTCGAAAAATTTTTTTAAAAATTTTTTTCGAAAATTTTTTCGAAATTTTTTTTTTGGAATTTTTTTCGAAAATTTTTTTTCGAAATTTTTTTCGAAAATTTTTTTAAAAATTTTTTTCGAAATTTTTTTTCAAAATTTTTTTCGAAAATTTTTTTTTCAAATTTTTTTCGAAAATTTTTTTCCAAATTTTTTTTGCAAATTTTTTTTTCGAAATTTTTTTCGAAAATTTTTTTGAAAATTTTTTTCGAAAAATTTTTACGAAATTTTTTTCGAAAATTTTTTTAAAAATTTTTTTCGAAAATTTTTTTTCGAAAATTTCTCTCAAAATTTTTTTCGAAAATTTTTTTCCAAATTTTTTTCGCAAATTTTTTTGAAAATTTTTTTCGAAAAATTTTTTTGAAAATTTTTTTCGAAAATTTTTTTCGAAAATTTTTTTCGAAAATTTTGTTCCAAATTTTTTTCGCAAATTTTTTTGAATGTTTTTTCGAAAAATTTTTTTGAAAATTTTTTTCGAAAATTGTTTTGAAAATTTTTTTCGAAATTTTTTTCAAAATTTTTTTCGAAAATTTTTTTTTGAAATTTTTTTCGAAAATTTTTTTTCGAAATTTTTTTCGAAAATTTTTTCGAAAATTTTTTTGAAAATTTTTTTCGAAAATTTTTTTTCGAAAATTTTTTTTAAAATTTTTTTCGAAATTTTTTTCGAAAATTTTTTTGAAAATTTTTTTCGAAAATTTTTTTTCGAAAATTTCTTTCAAAATTTTTTTCGAAAATTTTTTTCCCTATTTTTTTTTGCAAATTTTTTTGAAAATTTTTTTCGAAAATATTTTTGAAAATTTTTTTCGAAACTTTTTTTCAAAATTTTTTTCGAAAATTTTTTTTTGAAATTTTTTTACAAAATTTTTTTTCGAAATTTTTTTCGAAATTTTTTTTCAAAATTTTTTTCGAAAATTTTTTTCCAAATTGTTTTCGCAAATTTTTTTGTCTTTTTCGAAAAATTTTTTTGAAATTTTTTTTCGAAATTTTTTTTCAAAATTTTTTTCGAAAATTTTTTTTCGAAATTTTTTTCGAAACTTTTTTTTCGAAATTTTTTTCGAAAATTTTTTTGAAAATTTTTTTCGAAAATTTTTTTTCGAAAATTTCTTTCAAAATTTTTTTCGAAAATTTTTTTCCAAATTTTTTTCGCAAATTTTTTTGAAAATTTTTTTGAAAATTTTTTTCGAAAATTTTTTTGAAAATTTTTTTCGAAAATTTTTTTCGAAATTTTTTTCGAAAATTTTTTTAAAAATTTTTTTCGAAAAATTTTTTTAAAAAATTCTTTCGAAAATTTTTTTGAAAATTTTTTTCGAAAATTTTTTTTAGAAAATTTTTTTCAAAATTTTTTTCGAAAATTTTTTCCAAATTTTTTTCGAAAATTTTTATGAAAATTTTTTTCGAAATTTTTTTCGAAATTTTTTTTCAAAATTTTTTTCGAAAATTTTTTTTCGAAATTTATTTCAAAAATTTTTTTTCGAAATTTTTTTCGAAAATTTTTTTGAAAATTTTTTTCGAAAATTTTTTTGAAAATTTTTTTCGAAAATTTTTTTTCGAAAATTTCTTTCAAAATTTTTTTCGAAAATTTTTTCCAAATTTTTTTCGCAAATTTTTTTGAAAATTTTTTTCGAAAAATTTTTTTGAAAATTTTTTTCGACAATTTTTTTGAAAATTTTTTTCGAAATTTTTTTTCAAAATTTTTTTCGAAAATTTTTTTGAAAATTTTTTTCGAAAATTTTTTGAAAATTTTTTTCGAAATTTTTTTTCAAAATTTTTTTTGAAAATTTTTTTTCGAAATTTTTTTTGAAAATTTTTTTCGAAAATTTTTTTTCGAAATTTTTTTCGAAATTTTTTTTAACAATTTTTTTCGAAATTTTTTTTCAAAATTTTTTTCGAAAATTTTTTTTCGAAATTTTTTTCGAAAATTTTTTTAAAAATTTTTTTCGAATTTTTTTTTCAAAATTTTTTTCGAAAATTTTTTTTCGAAAAATTTTTTTGAAAATTTTTTTCGAAAATTTTTTCGAAATTTTTTTTTGGAATTTTTTTCGAAAATTTTTTTTCGAAATTTTTTTCGAAAATTTTTTTGAAAATTTTTTTCGAAATTTTTTTCGAAAATTTTTTGAAAATTTTTTTCGAAATTTTTTTTCAAAATTTTTTTTGAAAATTTTTTTTCGAAATTTTTTTTGAAAATTTTTTTCGAAAATTTTTTTTCGAAATTTTTTTCGAAATTTTTTTTAACAATTTTTTTCGAAATTTTTTTTCAAAATTTTTTTCGAAAATTTTTTTTCGAAATTTTTTTCGAAAATTTTTTTGAAAATTTTTTTCGAAAAATTTTTACGAAATTTTTTTCGAAAATTTTTTTAAAAATTTTTTTCGAAAATTTTTTTTCGAAAATTTCTCTCAAAATTTTTTTCGAAAATTTTTTTCCAAATTTTTTTCGCAAATTTTTTTGAAAATTTTTTTCGAAAAATTTTTTTGAAAATTTTTTTCGAAAATTTTTTTCGAAAATTTTGTTCCAAATTTTTTTCGCAAATTTTTTTGAATGTTTTTTCGAAAAATTTTTTTGAAAATTTTTTTCGAAAATTGTTTTCGAAATTTTTTTCAAAATTTTTTTCGAAAATTTTTTTTTGAAATTTTTTTCGAAAATTTTTTTTCGAAATTTTTTTCGAAAATTTTTTCGAAAATTTTTTTGAAAATTTTTTTCGAAAATTTTTTTTCGAAAATGTTTTTCAAAATTTTTTTCGAAATTTTTTTCGAAAATTTTTTTGAAAATTTTTTTCGAAAATTTTTTTTCGAAAATTTCTTTCAAAATTTTTTTCGAAAATTTTTTTCCCTATTTTTTTTAGCAAATTTTTTTGAAAATTTTTTTCGAAAATTTTTTTGAAAATTTTTTTCGAAACTTTTTTTCAAAATTTTTTTCGAAAATTTTTTTTTGAAATTTTTTTCGAAAATTTTTTTTCGAAATTTTTTTCGAAAATTTTTTTCAAAATTTTTTTCGAAAATTTTTTTCCAAATTGTTTTCGCAAATTTTTTTGTCTTTTTCGAAAAATTTTTTTGAAATTTTTTTTCGAAATTTTTTTTCAAAATTTTTTTCGAAAATTTTTTTTCGAAATTTTTTTCGAAACTTTTTTTTCGAAATTTTTTTCGAAAATTTTTTTGAAAATTTTTTTCGAAAATTTTTTTTCGAAAATTTCTTTCAAAATTTTTTTCGAAAATTTTTTTCCAAATTTTTTTCGCAAATTTTTTTGAAAATTTTTTTGAAAATTTTTTTCGAAAATTTTTTTGAAAATTTTTTTCGAAAATTTTTTTGAAAATTTTTTTCGAAACTTTTTTTCAAAATTTTTTTCGAAAATTTTTTTTTGAAATTTTTTTCGAAAATTTTTTTTCGAAATTTTTTTCGAAAATTTTTTTTCAAAATTTTTTTCGAAAATTTTTTTTTGGAATTTTTTTCAAAAATTTTTTTTCGAAATTTTTTTCGAAAATTTTTTTCGAAATTTTTTTCGAAAATTTTTTTAAAAATTTTTTTCGAAAAATTTTTTTAAAAAATTCTTTCGAAAATTTTTTTGAAAATTTTTTTCGAAAATTTTTTTAAAAATTTTTTTCGAAAAATTTTTTTAAAAAATTCTTTCGAAAATTTTTTTGAAAATTTTTTTCGAAAATTTTTTCCAAATTTTTTTCGCAAATTTTTATGAAAATTTTTTTCGAAAAATTTTTTTGAAAATTTTTTTCGAAATTTTTTTTCAAAATTTTTTTCGAAACTTTTTTTTTCGAAATTTATTTCAAAATTTTTTTTTCGAAATTTTTTTCGAAAATTTTTTTGAAAAATTTTTTCGAAAATTTTTTTTCGAAAATTTCTTTCAAAATTTTTTTCGAAAATTTTTTTCCAAATTTTTTTCGCAAATTTTTTTGAAAATTTTTTTCGAAAAATTTTTTTGAGAATTTTTTTCGAAAATTTTTTTGAAAATTTTTTTCGAAACTTTTTTTCAAAATTTTTTTCGAAAATTTTTTTTTGAAATTTTTTTCGAAAATTTTTTTTCGAAATTTTTTTTGAAAATTTTTTTGAAAATTTTTTTGAAAATTTTTTTCGAAAATTTTTTTTCGAAAATTTCTTTCAAAATTTTTTTCGAAAATTTTTTTCAAAATTTTTTTCGAAAATTTTTTTTCGAAATTTTTTTCGAAAATTTTTTTTCGAAATTTTTTTCGAAAATTTTTTTAAGAATTTTTTTCGAAATTTTTTTTCAAAATTTTTTTCAAAAATTTTTTTCCAAATTTTTTTCGAAAATTTTTTTCAAAATTTTTTTCGAAATTTTTTTCGAAATTTTTTTTTAAAATTTTTTTCGAAAATTTTTTTTTTTAAATTTTTTCGAAAATTTTTTTGAAAATTTTTTTCGAAAATTTTTTTTTCAAAATTTTTTTTCAAAATTTTTTTCGAAAATTTTTTTCAAAATTTTTTTCGCAAATTTTTTTCAGTTTTTTTCGAAAAATTTTTTTGAAAATTTTTTTCGAAAATTTTTTTGAAAATTTTTTTCGAAATTTTTTTCAAAATTTTTTTCGAAAATTTTTTTTCGAAATTTTTTTCGAAATTTTTTTTGAAAATTTTTTTCGGAAATTTTTTTGAAAATTTTTTTCGAAACTTTTTTTCAAAATTTTTTTCGAAAATTTTTTTTTGAAATTTTTTTCGAAAATTTTTTTTCGAAATTTTTTTCGAAAATTTTTTTAAAAATTTTTTTGAAATTTTTTTTCAAAATTTTTTTTCGAAAATTTTTTTTCGAAATTTTTTTTGAAAATTTTTTTCAAAATTTTTTTCGAAAATTTTTTTTTGAAATTTTTTTCGAAAATTTTTTTTCGAAATTTTTTTTAAAATTTTTTTCGAAAATTTTTTTTTCGAAAATTTTTTTCAAAATTTTTTTCGAAAATTTTTTCCAAATTTTTCTCGCAAATTTTTTTGAAAATTTTTTTCGAAAAATTTTTTTGAAAATTTTTTTCGAAAATTTTTTTGAAAATTTTTTACGAAATTTTTTTTCAAAATTTTTTTCGAAAATTTTCGAAAACTTTTTTTCGAAATTTTTTTCGAAAATTTTTTTAACAATTTTTTTCGAAATTTTTTTTCAAAATTTTTTTCGAAAATTTTTTTTCGAAATTTTTTTCGAAACTTTTTTTCAAAATTTTTTTCTTAAATTTTTTTTTGAAAATTTTTTTGAAAATTTTTTTAAAAATTTTTTTCGAATTTTTTTTTTAAAATTTTTTTCGAAAATTTTTTTTCGAAAAATTTTTTTGAAAATTTTTTTCGAAAATTTTTTCGAAATTTTTTTTTTTGGAATTTTTTTCGAAAATTTTTTTTCGAAATGTTTTTCGAAAATTTTTTTAAAAATTTTTTTCGAAATTTTTTTTCAAAATTTTTTTCGAAAATTTTTTTTTCAAATTTTTTTCGAAAATTTTTTTCCAAATTTTTTTTGCAAATTTTTTTTTCGAAATTTTTTTCGAAAATTTTTTTGAAAATTTTTTTCGAAAAATTTTTACGAAATTTTTTTCGAAAATTTTTTTAAAAATTTTTTTCGAAAATTTTTTTTCGAAAATTTCTCTCAAAATTTTTTTCGAAAATTTTTTTCCAAATTTTTTTCGCAAATTTTTTTGAAAATTTTTTTCGAAAAATTTTTTTGAAAATTTTTTTCGAAAATTTTTTTCGAAAATTTTTTTCGAAAATTTTGTTCCAAATTTTTTTCGCAAATTTTTTTGAATGTTTTTTCGAAAAATATTTTTGAAAATTTTTTTCGAAAATTGTTTTGAAAATTTTTTTCGAAATTTTTTTCAAAATTTTTTTCGAAAATTTTTTTTTGAAATTTTTTTCGAAATTTTTTTCGAAAATTTTTTTCAAAATTTTTTTCGAAATTTTTTTCGAAAATTTTTTTCAAAATTTTTTTCAAAAAATTTTTTTAAAAAATTTTTTCGAAAATTTTTTTTTGAAATGTTTTTCAAAATTTTTTTCGAAAATTTTTTCCAAATTTTTTTCGCAAATTATTTTGAAAATTGTTTTCGAAAAATTTTTTTGAAAATTTTTTTCGAAAATTTTTTTGAAAATTTTTTTCGAAATTTTTTTTCAAAATTTTTTTCGAAAATTTTTTTGAAAATTTTTTTTCGAAATTTTTTTTGAAAATTTTTTTCGAAAATTTTTTTTCGAAATTTTTTTCGAAAATTTTTTTGAAAATTTTTTTCGAAATTTTTTTTCAAAATTTTTTTTGAAAATTTTTTTTCGAAATTTTTTTCGAAAATTTTCTTTCGAAAAATTTTTTTGAAAATTTTTTTCGAAATTTTTTTTCAAAATTTTTTTCGAAAATTTTTTTCAAAATTTTTTTCGAAAATTTTCTTTCGAAAAATTTTTTTGAAAATTTTTTTCGAAATTTTTTTCGAAAATTTTTTTCCAAATTTTTTTCGGAAATTTTTTTTTCGAAAGTTTTTCGAAAATGTTTTTGAAAATTTTTTTCGAAAATTTTTTTTCGAAAATTTCTTTCAAAATTTATTTCGTAAATTTTTTTCCAATTTTTTTTCACAAATTTTTTTGAAAATTTTTTTCGAAATATTTTTTTGAAAATTTTTTTCGAAAATTTTTTTGAAAATTTTTTTCGAAACTTTTTTTCAAAATTTTTTTCGAAAATTTTTTTTTGAAATTTTTTTCGAAAATTTTTTTTCGAAATTTTTTTCAAAAATTTTTTTAAAAATTTTTTTCGAAATTTTTTTTCCAAATTTTTTTCGAAAATTTTTTTTCGAAATTTTTTTCGAAAATTTTTTTTCGAAATTTTTTTCGAAAATTTTTTTGAAAATTTTTTTCGAAAATTTTTTTGAAAATTTTTTTCGAAAATTTTTTTTCGAAAATCTCTCAAAATTTTTTTCGAAAATTTTTTTCCAAATTTTTTTCGCAAATTTTTTTGAAATTTTTTTTTGAAAAATTTTTTTGAAATTTTTTTTCGAAAATTTAAAATTTTTTTGAAAATTTTTTTCGAAACTTTTTTTCAAAATTTTTTTCGAAAATTTTTTTTTGAAATTTTTTTCGAAAATTTTTTTTCGAAATTTTCTTCGAAAATTTTTTTCAAAATTTTTTTCGAAAATTTTTTTCCAAATTATTTTCGCAAATTTTTTTGTTTTTTTCGAAAAATTTTTTTGAAAATTTTTTTGAAAATTTTTTTGAAAATTTTTTTCGAAAATTTTTTTGAAAATTTTTTTCGAAACTTTTTTTCAAAATTTTTTTCGAAAATTTTTTGAAATTTTTTTCGAAAATTTCTTTTCGAAATTTTTTTCGAAAATTTTTTTAAAAATTTTTTTCGAAATTTTTTTTCAAAATTTTTTTCGAAATTTTTTTTTCGAAATTTTTTTCGAAAATTTTTTATAAATTTTTTTCGAAATTTTTTTTCAAAATTTTTTTCAAAAAATTTTTTTCAAAATTTTTTTCAAAAAATTTTTTTCAAAATTTTTTTCGAAATTTTTTTTCAAAATTTTTTTCAAAAAATTTTTTTAAAAAATTTTTTCGAAAATTTTTTTTAAAAAATTTTTTCGAAAATTTTTTTGAAAATTTTTTTCGAAAATTTTTTTTCGAAAATTTTTTTCAAAATTTTTTTCGAAAATTTTTTCCAAATTTTTTTCGCAAATGTTTTTGAAAATTTTTTTCGAAAAATTTTTTTGAAAATTTTTTTCGAAAATTTTTTTGAAAATTTTTTTCGAAATTTTTTTTTGAAAATTTTTTTCGAAAATTTTTTTGAAACTTTTTTTCGAAAATTTTTTTGAAAATTTTTTTCGAAATTTTTATTCAAAATTTTTTTCGAAAATTTTTTTTCGAAATTTTTTTTGAAAATTTTTTTCGAAAATTCTTTTTCGAAATTTTTTTCGAAAATTTTTTTAACAATTTTTTTTGGAATTTTTTTTCAAAATTTTTTTCGAAAATTTTTTTTCGAAATTTTTTTCGAAAATTTTTTTAAAAAATTTTTTCGAAATTTTTTTTCAAAATTTTTTTCAAAAATTTTATTTCGAAAAATTTTTTTGAAAATTTTTTTCGAAAAATTTTTTTGAAAATTTTTTTCGAAAATTTTTTTGAAAATTTTTTTCGAAATTTTTTTTCAAAATTTTTTTCGAAAATTTTTTTTTGGAATTTTTTTCGAAAATTTTTTTTCGAAATTTTTTTCGAAAATTTTTTTAAAAATTTTTTCGAAATTTTTTTTCAAAATTTTTTTCGAAAATTTTTTTACGAAATTTCTTTCGAAAATTTTTTTAAAAATTTTTTTCGAAATTTTTTTTCAAAATTTTTTTCGAAAATTTCTTTTCGAAATTTTTTTCGAAAATTTTTTTCAAAATTTTTTTCGAAATTATTTTCGAAATTTTTTTCAAAATTTTTTTTGAAAAGTTTTTTTAAAAAATTTTTTCGAAAATTTTTATGAAAATTTTTTTCGAAAATTTTTTTTCGAAAATTTTTTTCAAAATTTTTTCGAAAATTTTTTGCCAAATTTTTTTCGCAAATTTTTTTTCGAAATTTTTTTCGAAAATTTTTTTGAAAATTTTTTTCGAAAATTTTTTTTCGAAAATTTCTTTCAAAATTTTTTTCGAAAATTTTTTTCCAAATTTTTTTCACAAATTTTTTTGAAAATTTTTTTCGAAAAATTTTTTTGAAAATTTTTTTTAAAAATTTTTTTGAAAATTTTTTTCGAAACTTTTTTTCAAAATTTTTTTCGAAAATTTTTTTTTGAAATTTTTTTCGAAAATTTTTTTTCGAAATTTTTTTCAAAAATTTTTTTAAAAATTTTTTTCGAAATTTTTTTTCCAAATTTTTTTCGAAAATTTTTTTTCGAAATTTTTTTCGAAAATTTTTTTTCGAAATTTTTTTCGAAAATTTTTTTGAAAATTTTTTTCGAAAATTTTTTTTCGAAAATTTCTTTCAAAATTTTTTTCGAAAATTTTTTTCGAAATTTTTTCCGAAAATTTTTTTCAAAATTTTTTTCAAAAAATGTTTTGAAATTTTTTTTCGAAAATTTTTTTTCGAAAATTTTTTTTCGAAAATTTTTTTCGAAATTTTTTTCGAAAATTTTTTCCAAATTTTTTTCGCAAATTTTTTTGAAAATTTTTTTCGAAAAATTTTTTTGAAAATTTTTTTCGAAAATTGTTTTGAAAATTTTTTTCAAAATTTTTTTCAAAATTTTTTTCGAAAATTTTTTTTCGAAATTTTTTTCGAAAATTTTTTTCTAAATTTTTTTCGAAATTTTTTTTCAAAATTTTTTTCGCAAATTTTCTTTCAAAATTTTTTTCGAAAATTTTTTTCGCAAATTTTTTTGAAAATTTTTTTCGAAAAATTTTTTTGAAAATTTTTTTCGAAAATTTTTTTGAAAATTTTTTTCGAAACTTTTTTTCAAAATTTTTTTCGAAAATTTTTTTTTTAATTTTTTTCGAAAATTTTTTTTCGAAATTTTTTTCGAAAATTTTTTTAAAAATTTTTTTCGAAATTTTTTTTCAAATTTTTTTCGAAACTTTTTTTTCGAAATTTTTTTCGAAAATGTTTTTCAAAATTTTTTTCGAAAATTTTTTTCGAAATTTTTTTCAAAAAATTTTTTTAAAAAATTTTTTCGAAAATTTTTTTTAAAAAATTTTATCGAAAATTTTTTTGAAAATTTTTTTCGAAAATTTTTTTTCGAAAATTTTTTTCAAAATTTTTTTCGAAAATTTTTTCCAAATTTTTTTCGCAAATTTTTTTGAAAATTTTTTTCGAAAAATTTTTTTGAAAATTTTTTTCGACAATTTTTTTGAAAATTTTTTTCGAAATTTTTTTTCAAAATTTTTTTCGAAAATTTTTTTGAAAATTTTTTTCGAAAATTTTTTGAAAATTTTTTTCGAAATTTTTTTTCAAATTTTTCTTCGAAAATTTTTTTTCGAAATTTTTTTTGAAAATTTTTTTCGAAAATTTTTTTTCGAAATTTTTTTCGAAATTTTTTTTAACAATTTTTTTCGAAATTTTTTTTCAAAATTTTTTTCGAAAATTTTTTTTCGAAATTTTTTTCGAAAATTTTTTTAAAAATTTTTTTCGAATTTTTTTTTTCAAAATTTTTTTCGAAAATTTTTTTTCGAAAAATTTTTTTGAAAATTTTTTTCGAAAATTTTTTCGAAATTTTTTTTTTGGAATTTTTTTCGAAAATTTTTTTTCGAAATTTTTTTCGAAAATTTTTTTAAAAATTTTTTTCGAAATTTTTTTTCAAAATTTTTTTCGAAAATTTTTTTTTCGAATTTTTTTCGAAAATTTTTTTCCAAATTTTTTTTGCAAATTTTTTTTTCGAAATTTTTTTCGAAAATTTTTTTGAAAATTTTTTTCGAAAAATTTTAACGAAATTTTTTTCGAAAATTTTTTTAAAAATTTTTTTCGAAAATTTTTTTTCGAAAATTTCTCTCAAAATTTTTTTCGAAAATTTTTTTCCAAATTTTTTTCGCAAATTTTTTTGAAAATTTTTTTCGAAAAATTTTTTTGAAAATTTTTTTCGAAAATTTTTTTAAAAATTTTTTTCGAAAATTTTTTTTCGAAAATTTCTCTCAAAATTTTTTTCGAAAATTTTTTTCCAAATTTTTTTCGCAAATTTTTTTGAAAATTTTTTTCGAAAAATTTTTTTGAAAATTTTTTTCGAAAATTTTTTTTCGAAAATTTTTTTCGAAAATTTTGTTCCAAATTTTTTTCGCAAATTTTTTTGAATGTTTTTTCGAAAAATTTTTTTGAAAATTTTTTTCGAAAATTGTTTTGAAAATTTTTTTCGAAATTTTTTTCAAAATTTTTTTCGAAAATTTTTTTTTGAAATTTTTTTCGAAAATTTTTTTTCGAAATTTTTTTCGAAAATTTTTTCGAAAATTTTTTTGAAAATTTTTTTCGAAAATTTTTTTTCGAAAATTTTTTTCAAAATTTTTTTCGAAATTTTTTTCGAAAATTTTTTTGAAAATTTTTTTCGAAAATTTTTTTTCGAAAATTTCTTTCAAAATTTTTTTCGAAAATTTTTTTCCCTATTTTTTTTTGCAAATTTTTTTGAAAATTTTTTTCGAAAATTTTTTTGAAAATTTTTTTCGAAACTTTTTTTCAAAATTTTTTTCGAAAATTTTTTTTTGAAATTTTTTTCGAAAATTTTTTTTCGAAATTTTTTTCGAAAATTTTTTTCAAAATTTTTTTCGAAAATTTTTTTCCAAATTGTTTTCGCAAATTTTTTTGTCTTTTTCGAAAAATTTTTTTGAAATTTTTTTTCGAAATTTTTTTTCAAAATTTTTTTCGAAAATTTTTTTTCGAAATTTTTTTCGAAACTTTTTTTTCGAAATTTTTTTCGAAAATTTTTTTGAAAATTTTTTTCGAAAATTTTTTTTCGAAAATTTCTTTCAAAATTTTTTTCGAAAATTTTTTTCCAAATTTTTTTCGCAAATTTTTTTGAAAATTTTTTTGAAAATTTTTTTCGAAAATTTTTTTGAAAATTTTTTTCGAAAATTTTTTTGAAAATTTTTTTCGAAACTTTTTTTCAAAATTTTTTTCGAAAATTTTTTTTTGAAATTTTTTTCGAAAATTTTTTTTCGAAATTTTTTTCGAAAATTTTTTTTCAAAATTTTTTTCGAAAATTTTTTTTTGAATTTTTTTCGAAAATTTTTTTTCGAAATTTTTTTCGAAAATTTTTTTCGAAATTTTTTTCGAAAATTTTTTTAAAAATTTTTTTCGAAAAATTCCTTCGAAAATTTTTTTGAAAATTTTTTTCGAAAATTTTTTTTAGAAAATTTTTTTCAAAATTTTTTTCGAAAATTTTTTCCAAATTTTTTTCGCAAATTTTTATGAAAATTTTTTTCGAAAAATTTTTTTGAAAATTTTTTTCGAAATTTTTTTTCAAAATTTTTTTCGAAAATTTTTTTTCGAAATTTATTTCAAAAATTTTTTTTCGAAATTTTTTTCGAAAATTTTTTTGAAAAATTTTTTCGAAAATTTTTTTTCGAAAATTTCTTTCAAAATTTTTTTCGAAATTTTTTTCGAAAATTTTTTTTCGAAAATTTCTTTCAAAATTTTTTTCGAAAATTTTTTTCAAAATTTTTTTCGAAAATTTTTTTTCGAAATTTTTTTCGAAAATTTTTTTTCGAAATTTTTTTCGAAAATTTTTTTAAGAATTTTTTTCGAAATTTTTTTTCAAAATTTTTTTCAAATTTTTTTCCAAATTTTTTTTGAAAATTTTTTTCAAAATTTTTTTCGAAATTTTTTTCGAAAATTTTTTTTCGAAATTTTTTTCGAAAATTTTTTTTCGAAATTTTTTTCGAAAATTTTTTTAAGAATTTTTTTCGAAATTTTTTTTCAAAATTTTTTTCAAAAATTTTTTTCCAAATTTTTTTTGAAAATTTTTTTCAAAATTTTTTTCGAAATTTTTTTCGAAATTTTTTTTCAAAATTTTTTTCGAAAATTTTTTTTTTTAAATTTTTTCGAAAATTTTTTTGAAAATTTTTTTCGAAAATTTTTTTTTCAAAAATTTTTTTCAAAATTTTTTTCGAAAATTTTTTTCCAAATTTTTTTCGCAAATTTTTTTCAGTTTTTTTCGAAAAATTTTTTTGAAAATTTTTTTCGAAAATTTTTTTGAAAATTTTTTTCGAAATTTTTTTCAAAATTTTTTTCGAAAATTTTTTTTTGGAAATTTTTTTCGAAATTTTTTTTGAAAATTTTTTTGAAAATTTTTTTCGAAACTTTTTTTCAAAATTTTTTTCGAAAATTTTTTTTTGAAATTTTTTTCGAAAATTTTTTTAAAAATTTTTTTGAAATTTTTTTTCAAAATTTTTTTCGAAAATTTTTTTTCGAAATTTTTTTCGAAAATTTTTTTCAAAATTTTTTCGAAATTTTTTTCGAAATTTTTTTTCAAAATTTTTTTCAAAAAATTTTTTAAAAAAATTTTTTCGAATATTTTTTTTAAAAAATTTTATCGAAAATTTTTTTAAAATTTTTTTCGAAAATTTTTTTTTCGAAAATTTTTTTCAAAATTTTTTTCGAAAATTTTTTCCAAATTTTTCTCGCAAATTTTTTTGAAATTTTTTTTCGAAAAATTTTTTTGAAAATTTTTTTCGAAAATTTTTTTGAAAATTTTTTACGAAATTTTTTTTCAAAATTTTTTTCGAAAATTTTTTTGAAAATTTTTTTCGAAAATTTTTTTGAAAATTTTTTTCAAAATTTTTTTTCAAAATTTTTTTCGAAAATTTTTTTTCGAAATTTTTTTTGAAATTTTTTTCGAAAACTTTTTTTCGAAATTTTTTTCGAAAATTTTTTTAACAATTTTTTTCGAAATTTTTTTTCAAAATTTTTTTCGAAAATTTTTTTTCGAAATTTTTTTCGAAACTTTTTTCAAAATTTTTTTCTTAAATTTTTTTTTGAAAATTTTTTCGAAAATTTTTTTAAAAATTTTTTTCGAATTTTTTTTTCAAAATTTTTTTCGAAAATTTTTTTTCGAAAAATTTTTTTGAAAATTTTTTTCGAAAATTTTTTCGAAATTTTTTTTTTGGAATTTTTTTCGAAAATTTTTTTTCGAAATTTTTTTCGAAAATTTTTTTAAAAATTTTTTTCGAAATTTTTTTTCAAAATTTTTTTCGAAAATTTTTTTTTCAAATTTTTTTCGAAAATTTTTTTCCAAATTTTTTTTGCAAATTTTTTTTTCGAAATTTTTTTCGAAAATTTTTTTGAAAATTTTTTTCGAAAAATTTTTACGAAATTTTTTTCGAAAATTTTTTTAAAAATTTTTTTCGAAAATTTTTTTTCGAAAATTTCTCTCAAAATTTTTTTCGAAAATTTTTTTCCAAATTTTTTTCGCAAATTTTTTTGAAAATTTTTTTCGAAAAATTTTTTTGAAAATTTTTTTCGAAAATTTTTTTCGAAAATTTTTTTCGAAAATTTTGTTCCAAATTTTTTTCGCAAATTTTTTTGAATGTTTTTTCGAAAAATGTTTTTGAAAATTTTTTTCGAAAATTGTTTTAAAAATTTTTTTCGAAATTTTTTTCAAAATTTTTTTCGAAAATTTTTTTTTGAAATTTTTTTCGAAATTTTTTTCGAAAATTTTTTTCAAAATTTTTTTCGAAATTTTTTTCGAAAATTTTTTTCAAAATTTTTTTCAAAAAATTTTTTTTGAAAATTTTTTTCGAAAATTTTTTTTCGAAATTTTTTTCGAAAATTTTTTTGAAAATTTTTTTCGAAATTTTTTTTCAAAATTTTTTTCGAAAATTTTTTTTCGAAATTTTTTTCGAAAATTTTTTTAAAAATTTTTTTGGAAATTTTTTTTCAAAATTTTTTTCGAAAATTTTCTTTCGAAAAATTTTTTTGAAAATTTTTTTCGAAATTTTTTTCAAAATTTTTTTCGAAAATTTTCTTTCGAAAACTTTTTTTGAAAATTTTTTTCGAAATTTTTTTCGAAAATTTTTTTCCAAATTGTTTTCGCAAATTTTTTTGTCTTTTTCGAAAAATTTTTTTGAAATTTTTTTTCGAAATTTTTTTTCAAAATTTTTTTCGAAAATTTTTTTTCGAAATTTTTTTCGAAACTTTTTTTTCGAAATTTTTTTCGAAAATTTTTTTGAAAATTTTTTTCGAAAATTTTTTTTCGAAAATTTCTTTCAAAATTTTTTTCGAAAATTTTTTTCCAAATTTTTTTCGCAAATTTTTTTGAAAATTTTTTTGAAAATTTTTTTCGAAAATTTTTTTGAAAATTTTTTTCGAAAATTTTTTTCGAAAATTTTTTTGAAAATTTTTTTCGAAACTTTTTTTCAAAATTTTTTTCGAAAATTTTTTTTTGAAATTTTTTTCGAAAATTTTTTTTCGAAATTTTTTTCGAAAATTTTTTTTCAAAATTTTTTTCGAAAATTTTTTTTTGGAATTTTTTTCGAAAATTTTTTTTCGAAATTTTTTTCGAAAATTTTTTTCGAAATTTTTTTCGAAAATTTTTTTAAAAATTTTTTTCGAAAAATTTTTTTAAAAAATTCTTTCGAAAATTTTTTTGAAAATTTTTTTCGAAAATTTTTTTTAGAAAATTTTTTTCAAAATTGTTTTCGAAAATTTTTTCCAAATTTTTTTCGAAAATTTTTATGAAAATTTTTTTCGAAATTTTTTTCGAAATTTTTTTTCAAAATTTTTTTCGAAAATTTTTTTTCGAAATTTATTTCAAAAATTTTTTTTCGAAATTTTTTTCGAAAATTTTTTTGAAAATTTTTTTCGAAAATTTTTTTGAAAATTTTTTTCGAAAATTTTTTTTCGAAAATTTCTTTCAAAATTTTTTTCGAAAATTTTTTCCAAATTTTTTTCGCAAATTTTTTTGAAAAGTTTTTTCGAAAAATTTTTTTGAAAATTTTTTTCGACAATTTTTTTGAAAATTTTTTTCGAAATTTTTTTTCAAAATTTTTTTCGAAAATTTTTTTGAAAATTTTTTTCGAAAATTTTTTGAAAATTTTTTTCGAAATTTTTTTTCAAAATTTTTTTTGAAAATTTTTTTTCGAAATTTTTTTTGAAAATTTTTTTCGAAAATTTTTTTTCGAAATTTTTTTTAACAATTTTTTTCGAAATTTTTTTTCAAAATTTTTTTCGAAAATTTTTTTTCGAAATTTTTTTCGAAAATTTTTTTAAAAATTTTTTTCGAATTTTTTTTTCAAAATTTTTTTCGAAAATTTTTTTTCGAAAAATTTTTTTGAAAATTTTTTTCGAAAATTTTTTCGAAATTTTTTTTTGGAATTTTTTTCGAAAATTTTTTTTCGAAATTTTTTTCGAAAATTTTTTTAAAAATTTTTTTCGAAATTTTTTTTCAAAATTTTTTTAGAAAATTTTTTTTTCAAATTTTTTTCGAAAATTTTTTTCCAAATTTTTTTTGCAATTTTTTTTTTCGAAATTTTTTTCGAAAATTTTTTTGAAAATTTTTTTCGAAAAATTTTTACGAAATCTTTTTCGAAAATTTTTTTAAAAATTTTTTTCGAAAATTTTTTTTCGAAAATTTCTCTCAAAATTTTTTTCGAAAATTTTTTTCCAAATTTTTTTCGCAAATTTTTTTGAAAATTTTTTTCGAAACATTTTTTCGAAAATTTTTTTGAAAATTTTTTTCGAAACTTTTTTTCAAAATTTTTTTCGAAAATTTTTTTTTGAAATTTTTTTCGAAAATTTTTTTTCGAAATTTTTTTCGAAAATTTTTTTCAAAATTTTTTTCGAAAATTTTTTTCCAAATTGTTTTCGCAAATTTTTTTGTCTTTTTCGAAAAATTTTTTTGAAATTTTTTTTCGAAATTTTTTTTCAAAATTTTTTTCGAAAATTTTTTTTCGAAATTTTTTTCGAAACTTTTTTTTCGAAATTTTTTTCGAAAATTTTTTTGAAAATTTTTTTCGAAAATTTTTTTTCGAAAATTTCTTTCAAAATTTTTTTCGAAAATTTTTTTCCAAATTTTTTTCGCAAATTTTTTTGAAAATTTTTTTGAAAATTTTTTTCGAAAATTTTTTTGAAAATTTTTTTCGAAAATTTTTTTGAAAATTTTTTTCGAAACTTTTTTTCAAAATTTTTTTTCGAAAATTTTTTTTTGAAATTTTTTTCGAAAATTTTTTTTCGAAATTTTTTTCGAAAATTTTTTTTCAAAATTTTTTTCGAAAATTTTTTTTTGGAATTTTTTTCGAAAATTTTTTTTCGAAATTTTTTTCGAAAATTTTTTTCGAAATTTTTTTCGAAAATTTTTTTAAAAATTTTTTTCGAAAAATTTTTTTAAAAAATTCTTTCGAAAATTTTTTTGAAAATTTTTTTCGAAAATTTTTTTTAGAAAATTTTTTTCAAAATTTTTTTCGAAAATTTTTTTGAAAATTTTTTTCGAAAAATTTTTTTGAGAATTTTTTTCGAAAATTTTTTTGAAAATTTTTTTCGAAACTTTTTTTCAAAATTTTTTTCGAAAATTTTTTTTTGAAATTTTTTTCGAAAATTTTTTTTCGAAATTTTTTTTGAAAATTTTTTTGAAAATTTTTTTGAAAATTTTTTTCGAAAATTTTTTTTCGAAAATTTCTTTCAAAATTTTTTTCGAAAATTTTTTTCAAAATTTTTTTCGAAAATTTTTTTTCGAAATTTTTTTCGAAAATTTTTTTTCGAAATTTTTTTCGAAAATTTTTTTAAGAATTTTTTTCGAAATTTTTTTTCAAAATTTTTTTCAAAAATTTTTTTCCAAATTTTTTTCGAAAATTTTTTTCAAAATTTTTTTCGAAATTTTTTTCGAAATTTTTTTTCAAAATTTTTTTCGAAAATTTTTTTTTTAAAATTTTTTCGAAAATTTTTTTGAAAATTTTTTTCGAAAATTTTTTTTTCAAAAATTTTTTTCAAAATTTTTTTCGAAAATTTTTTTCCAAATTTTTTTCGCAAATTTTTATCAGTTTTTTTCGAAAAATTTTTTTGAAAATTTTTTTCGAAAATTTTTTTGAAAATTTTTTTCGAAATTTTTTTCAAAATTTTTTTCGAAAATTTTTTTTCGAAATTTTTTTCGAAATTTTTTTTGAAAATTTTTTTCGGAAATTTTTTTGAAAATTTTTTTCGAAACTTTTTTTCAAAATTTTTTTCGAAAATTTTTTTTTGAAATTTTTTTCGAAAATTTTTTTTCGAAATTTTTTTCGAAAATTTTTTTAAAAATTTTTTTGAAATTTTTTTTCAAAATTTTTTTCGAAAATTTTTTTTCGAAATTTTTTTCGAAAATTTTTTTCAAAATTTTTTCGAAATTTTTTTCGAAATTTTTTTTCAAAATTTTTTTCAAAAAATTTTTTAAAAAAATTCTTTCGAAAATTTTTTTGAAAATTTTTTTCGAAAATTTTTTTTAGAAAATTTTTTTCAAAATTTTTTTCGAAAATTTTTTCCAAATTTTTTTCGCAAATTTTTATGAAAATTTTTTTCGAAAAATTTTTTTGAAAATTTTTTTCGAAATTTTTTTTCAAAATTTTTTTCGAAAATTTTTTTTCGAAATTTATTTCAAAATTTTTTTTTCGAAATTTTTTTCGAAAATTTTTTTGAAAAATTTTTTCGAAAATTTTTTTTCGAAAATTTCTTTCAAAATTTTTTTCGAAAATTTTTTTCCAAATTTTTTTCGCAAATTTTTTTGAAAATTTTTTTCGAAAAATTTTTTTGAGAATTTTTTTCGAAAATTTTTTTGAAAATTTTTTTTCGAAAATTTCTTTCAAAATTTTTTTCGAAAATTTTTTTCAAAATTTTTTTCGAAAATTTTTTTTCGAAATTTTTTTCGAAAATTTTTTTTCGAAATTTTTTTCGAAAATTTTTTTAAGAATTTTTTTCGAAATTTTTTTTCAAAATTTTCTTCAAAAATTTTTTTCCAAATTTTTTTCGAAAATTTTTTTCAAAATTTTTTTCGAAATTTTTTTCGAAATTTTTTTTCAAAATTTTTTTCGAAAATTTTTTTTTTTAAATTTTTTCGAAAATTTTTTTGAAAATTTTTTTCGAAAATTTTTTTTTCAAAAATTTTTTTCAAAATTTTTTTCGAAAATTTTTTTCCAAATTTTTTTCGCAAATTTTTTTCAGTTTTTTTCGAAAAATTTTTTTGAAAATTTTTTTCGAAAATTTTTTTGAAAATTTTTTTCGAAATTTTTTTCAAAATTTTTTTCGAAAATTTTTTTTCGAAATTTTTTTCGAAATTTTTTTTGAAAATTTTTTTCGGAAATTTTTTTGAAAATTTTTTTCGAAACTTTTTTTCAAAATTTTTTTCGAAAATTTTTTTTTGAAATTTTTTTCGAAAATTTTTTTTCGAAATTTTTTTCGAAAATTTTTTTAAAAATTTTTTTGAAATTTTTTTTCAAAATTTTTTTCGAAAATTTTTTTTCGAAATTTTTTTCGAAAATTTTTTTCAAAATTTTTTCGAAATTTTTTTCGAAATTTTTTTTCAAAATTTTTTTCAAAAAATTTTTTAAAAAAATTTTTTCGAATATTTTTTTTAAAAAATTTTATCGAAAATTTTTTTGAAAATTTTTTTCGAAAATTTTTTTTTCGAAAATTTTTTTCAAAATTTTTTTCGAAAATTTTTTCCAAATTTTTCTCGCAAATTTTTTTGAAAATTTTTTTCGAAAAATTTTTTTGAAAATTTTTTTCGAAAATTTTTTTGAAAATTTTTTACGAAATTTTTTTTCAAAATTTTTTTCGAAAATTTTCGAAAACTTTTTTTCGAAATTTTTTTCGAAAATTTTTTTAACAATTTTTTTCGAAATTTTTTTTCAAAATTTTTTTCGAAAATTTTTTTTCGAAATTTTTTTCGAAACTTTTTTTCAAAATTTTTTTCTTAAATTTTTTTTTGAAAATTTTTTCGAAAATTTTTTTAAAAATTTTTTTCGAATTTTTTTTTCAAAATTTTTTTCGAAAATTTTTTTTCGAAAAATTTTTTTGAAAATTTTTTTCGAAAATTTTTTTGAAATTTTTTTTTTTGGAATTTTTTTCGAAAATTTTTTTTCGAAATTTTTTTCGAAAATTTTTTTAAAAATTTTTTTCGAAATTTTTTTTCAAAATTTTTTTCGAAAATTTTTTTTTCAAATTTTTTTCGAAAATTTTTTTCCAAATTTTTTTTGCAAATTTTTTTTTCGAAATTTTTTTCGAAAATTTTTTTGAAAATTTTTTTCGAAAAATTTTTTAAAAATTTTTTTCGAAAAATTTTTTTAAAAAATTCTTTCGAAAATTTTTTTGAAAATTTTTTTCGAAAATTTTTTTTAGAAAATTTTTTTCAAAATTGTTTTCGAAAATTTTTTCCAAATTTTTTTCGAAAATTTTTATGAAAATTTTTTTCGAAATTTTTTTCGAAAATTTTTTTAAAAATTTTTTTCGAAAAATTTTTTTAAAAAATTCTTTCGAAAATTTTTTTGAAAATTTTTTTCGAAAATTTTTTTTAGAAAATTTTTTTCAAAATTGTTTTCGAAAATTTTTTCCAAATTTTTTTCGAAAATTTTTATGAAAATTTTTTTCGAAATTTTTTTTCAAAATTTTTTTCGAAAATTTTTTTTCGAAATTTATTTCAAAAATTTTTTTTCGAAATTTTTTTCGAAAATTTTTTTGAAAATTTTTTTCGAAAATTTTTTTGAAAGTTTTTTTCGAAAATTTTTTTTCGAAAATTTCTTTCAAAATTTTTTTCGAAAATTTTTTCCAAATTTTTTTCGCAAATTTTTTTGAAAAGTTTTTTCGAAAAATTTTTTTGAAAATTTTTTTCGACAATTTTTTTGAAAATTTTTTTCGAAATTTTTTTTCAAAATTTTTTTCGAAAATTTTTTTGAAAATTTTTTTCGAAAATTTTTTGAAAATTTTTTTCGAAATTTTTTTTCAAAATTTTTTTTGAAAATTTTTTTTCGAAATTTTTTTTGAAAATTTTTTTCGAAAATTTTTTTTCGAAATTTTTTTTAACAATTTTTTTCGAAATTTTTTTTCAAAATTTTTTTCGAAAATTTTTTTTCGAAATTTTTTTCGAAAATTTTTTTAAAAATTTTTTTCGAATTTTTTTTTCAAAATTTTTTTCGAAAATTTTTTTTCGAAAAATTTTTTTGAAAATTTTTTTCGAAAATTTTTTCGAAATTTTTTTTTGGAATTTTTTTCGAAAATTTTTTTTCGAAATTTTTTTCGAAAATTTTTTTAAAAATTTTTTTCGAAATTTTTTTTCAAAATTTTTTTAGAAAATTTTTTTTTCAAATTTTTTTCGAAAATTTTTTTCCAAATTTTTTTTGCAATTTTTTTTTTCGAAATTTTTTTCGAAAATTTTTTTGAAAATTTTTTTCGAAAAATTTTTACGAAATTTTTTTCGAAAATTTTTTTAAAAATTTTTTTCGAAAATTTTTTTTCGAAAATTTCTCTCAAAATTTTTTTCGAAAATTTTTTTCCAAATTTTTTTCGCAAATTTTTTTGAAAATTTTTTTCGAAACATTTTTTCGAAAATTTTTTTGAAAATTTTTTTCGAAACTTTTTTTCAAAATTTTTTTCGAAAATTTTTTTTT